>CM066733.1:130061920-132461920 GCA_033961575.1 Aselliscus stoliczkanus
CTGCCCATCAGCAGCTGGTGGCCTCTAAGCTCAAGGTGCTGTGTCACAATCTTAGTTGCCGGTGGGCATAGCCACCATCCCATGTGGGAGTCCAACCGGCAGCCTTGTTGTTAAGAGCACGTGCTCTATCCGCTGAGCCATCCGGGTGGCAGCTCACCTCAAGATGCCAAGTTCAGTCTTAGTTGAGGGAGGGTGTTGTAGCCCACCATCGAACAGGCAGCCATGTTGTTAGGAGCTCATGCTCTCACCAGCTGAGCCATCCTTCCCCCTGTTGGTAGCTCAGCAGCAGCTCAGCTCAGGCGCAATGTCACTGGCCCATGTGGGAATCAAACTGGCGACCCTGTTACTCAGAGTTTGCACTCTTAAACTAACTCTTAACCAACTGAGCCACTTGGCCGACCTAAGGCCAGTGTTTTTACATGTAGAAAAAAACATCGTATTTAATGTTGAACATATTTTAAACATCCATAGTTTTTCTGGTGTTTCATTCCACAAAGAACTCCAGATAAACACGTCTGACCTATTTCACCCAAAATGAATTATGGAAGATTACAGTAAAATCTGACTGGCGAAAGGGAGTAAGAATACCAAGTAGAGAAAAAGGATTTGTGCAAGTAAGTACCCAATGTCCAACTTCTGTTCTGCAAAGTAGGTTGTAATATCTAAGGAGCCATGTAATCTTTGGTTAAACATACAACATTTGTTGGCCTATTGACAATTAAAATAATGTATTGTTGAAAAGCCCTTAGAAAAACTTAGTAGGGAGTCTGTTATATTCATTAATAACATACCCTCAGAGGCTGCGTCTACATGATGATGAACAATGGAATGATACAGAAATGTTACTTTCAAATAGCTAAAGTACATACTTTATCTTCCTGGTTTTCATCATCACATGTGCTTTCATTTAATTTCTTTTCACTGTAGTAAAATACAGTAATACCTTGGTGTACAAGCATAATTCATTCCAGAAACAAACTACTCGTATTGCAAGACATTACTTGTTTACCAAGTTAAAATGAATTAGAAATGTTTGCTCATCTTGTAGAACACTTGCAAACCAAGTTACTCCCAATCTAAGGTTTTACTATATATATAATTATAAAATTTACCATTTTAAGTGTATAATTCAGTAGCATTATATACATTCACATTATTGTACAACCATCACTGCTATCCATCTCCAGAACTCTTTAAACATCCCATATTGAAACTCTGTACCCAATAACTTCCCATTCCCTCCTCTCCCAGGCCCTGGTAGCCATTGTTCTACTTTCGCTCTCTATGTATTTGACTATTGTAGGTACCTCATATAAGTGGAATTGTACAATAATTGTCCTTTTGTGTCTGGCTTATTTCATTTAGCAAACTTTTTTTTTTTTTAAGGAAGGACTCTAAAATTACATTTCGAGAACGATGTCATACTTCTCCCCTTCACTCTAGTCAAAAGAGCAAAGAAATTCAAAACTTCATATTTAACACTATGCAAATAGTGTGCTGTGTTTTCTATGCATCCTTGGCTTTCAGTTTATTTAATAGTCATTGCTAGGCTATACCATATCTTAGCAGCTTGCCCTCTTCATTTAAAAATGCCTTTTAAAAAGTATTTTTTTTCCTGACTTAGTCTATACCAGTAGATATTTATTAGGATCAACCATGAGCTCAAGGCTATGTATGGTACAGGGAGGCTATGGTCCTTGCTCTTGAAGAAATTAAAATTTTTGAGGGGAAACAAAATGTATATTCACGGAACTGTTAATAAGAAAACATGAGAGAATAAAATTAAGTGGCAGTGTTGTGGTTTTGATGGTGAATTGCCTGGAATTCAAGACCTTGAGTGGTTTGGGCTCTCTTTGTATTAAGTTGTGAAACCTTGGGCAAGTCACCACTGTGACCTTGTTGTTCTCACTGGAAAATGAGGAGGTTATGTTGGACGAGCATAAAAGACCTTCCTGGCCTCTGAGCATGAAAAAGTCATGTGAGTATAAGAGAAGGACAGTCACTCAAAATTTCAGGAAGGAACTAGGATGTGAACTGGGACTTTGGGCAAATTCATACCTCAAGGAGAAGCAGGAATAAAATCTACAATTTTTTAAATTAAAAACAACAACAAAACCACCTTGCCCTTCAACACAGGAAATAATACAATAATCAAAGTAATGGGGTTGCCCAGTTAGATCTGCATTTGATTATTAATTCTCAGTATATCCTTTTAATTAGTTCATGTAAATCTTCCTGTAGGAAAATAGTCTTAGTTACATGTTTCTTGATAATAACCAAAGATGAGCAAGTTTATTGGTGAAAATATCTACATTTAAAATGGGTCAAGTTCAGGATGCTTATTATATTATTAGGATCTCCCTTCCCTTTTTCCTAGCATCCCATTTAGTTTTTTTGTTTGTTTGTTTGTTTTTGTTTTTAAAGATTTTGTTGGGGATTGTGGGAGGGGATCACCCAAGTTGTTGTTCTTCAGTCTTCCTTGTGGAGGGCACCAGTCGCCATCTGGCTTCCTTTTGGCAGCTTGTGGCCTCTAAGCTCAAGGTGCTGTGTTCAATCTTAGTTGCCGGTGGGCATAGCCACCATTGAACAGGCAATCTTGTTACACCAGCTGAGCCATCCTGCCACCTGTTGGCAGCTTAGTGACAGCTCAGCTTGGGTGCAGTGTTCACTGGCCCATGTGGGAATCGAACCGGGTGCCCTGTTGCTCAGACCTTGCGCTCTAAGGAAACTCTTAACCAACTGAATCACTCGACAGGCCCCCATTTAGTTTTTTGTTTTTAAAGATTTTTTTTATTGGGGAATTGGGGAAGGAGAACAGACAAGTTGCTGTCTTTTTATTCTTCAGTCTAGTTTGTGGAGGATGTTGTTTCACTGGCCCATGTTGGTATTGTCATTGCGCTTTTCCTGGATGAAGCAGATCGGTCACCAGCCTCTGCATGGTCGCTCATCGTAGCTATTGGCAGCTCACGCTGGCTGCTGGCCGCTCACGCTGGCTGCCGGCCACTCACTGTAGCCTATAGCAGCCCACTGCAGCAGGGACTGTAGCCTACACTGTTGCCGGGGCTCGCACAGCCCAGCTCCAGGTGGAGCTGTTGTTATCTGTAGAGGTCAGTGTCACTGGCCCTCACATGTGGGATCCAAACGGGGCCATGGGCGAACCAAGCCAGCTGTTAACCAATGAGCCACTCGGCTGGCCCCCCATTTAGTTTTATTTTTCGGTGTCAGACTAAGAAGAACCAATTCACATTAGCTGGGCAGTTCTCATGGGGAGTCTGGCTGGATCAGAAGGAAGCATTTTAGGAAATTCCAGACCAATTTAGACAACTCAGAAGGTTCAGATAAACATCCTAATTTTTAATATTTATCTCAGCTGTTTCTCAAGTGTGTCACACCTGATATTTGTTCATATACTCCAAAAGAATAATTTTGCCCTTTTAAGGATATTGCAGGGTTTGGTATAATAACATCTTTATAGTACTTTTCAGTTATTTTTTTCAGTATATTTCAATATAATTTACTGATTATTACTATTTTTGGACAAGTCCAGCCTATAATTATTATGAAGTCTGAATTATAGGATTTTTTCAAATGAAGTAGAATTGTTTTACTTTTAAACTCATAACTGTAACACATGAATTGTGGAACTGTTTGAACGAGGAGAAATGAAAATTGTAATTAGCATGTTAATTATCTATTAGAAATGTATATTTTAAATATACTTTGTGGAAATTTAAGATAATTTGTCTTCCTACTCAAACATATTTAATAAACATTCATTTGGTGCTTATTATGTATAAGGTTCAGTACTAAGACCATGTGAAGATACAAAAAAGAGGAAGGATGATAGCTGTGTTCTGTACCAGCAAGAAAAGAAGGACATGCAAGTTTCTTTTACTGAAAGTTCATGATATGTACTAATCTGTAATTTTGCTCAGGCACCAACTTGAATGGGAAGCTGGTTGTCAGGGGGAGCCATCTTGCTACTATGTCAACCTAGTCACTTCAGCTTTTTTACAGAGCTTTATACACAGCACACTTCATTGAAAACATTGGATTAAAAATGATCCTGGGCCGGCCGAGTGGTGCGTTGATTAAGCGCTAGCTTAGGACACCAGCTCTGAGCTTCAGGGCCCCGGTTCAGATCCCACAGGAGGGCCAGTGATGCTGTGCCCTCTACAGACCAACATGGGCCAGTGAAGTGACACCCTCCACAACTAGACTGAAGAACAAAAGGACAGCAACTTGTCTGTTCCCCTCCCCCAATGCCCCAATAAAATCTTTAAAAAAAAAAGATCCTTTAGGGTGGCTGGATGGCTAGTTGGTTAGAAAACATGCTCTGAGCAACCACAGGGTTGCCGGTTTGATTTCCACATGGACCACTGAACTGCGCCTTCCACAACTAAGATTGAAGGACAACAGTTTGACTTGGAGCTGATGGGTCTTGGGAAAAACACACTGTTCCCCAATAAAGTTTAAAAAAAATGATCCTTTAAGTGATGTTACAGGAAGGCAATCTGTGTCTCTGGAAATGCTATTTTAGCGGAAGTCAGAAGCCTGTGAAAATATTATAAAACTGAGGATTTGTGAGATTTTGTTTGTGTTGGTTATACTTACCTATATTTACCATATTAGAAATTATGTTTGAAAAAATTTAAATTTGTATGTGTGATTTACTTAAAAATAATAAACATTACATGTAAACAAACATTTTGTAGACTAGCTATTTTCTAAAACAGAATAAAAATTAGTGAGAAAACTGGCATTGTTTTACAGTCTAAAAATACTTAAATTCTTGGTTTAAGAGAAGACAGCAGTGTTTTTATATCTGCTTCTGAAATTGTGTGTGTGTGTGTGTGTGTGTGTGTGTGTGTGTGAGAGAGAGAGAGAGAGAGAGAGAGAGAGAGAGAGAGAGAGAGATAGATTGCACACCATAAAGGCAAATAAGGTCCTAGTAGTATTATGAAAATAATTTTGACCTCACAGAACCCCTGAAGGCATCTCAGAAACCCCAAAAGTGCCTGGGCCTCACTTAGAGACACCCTTCTCTATACTGCAGGGCCCACTGAACAAGTCGCTGTCATACTAGGCAGGTCTTGATAATGGCCTACAACAGGCACAGACAACAAATCAACGATGAAAAGAATGATTGAATGAATGTAATCTAAAACAAAACAAAAAATTGTTTCTCTTAACTCTTAAAATTTCCACAATCTGCATGCTTTGTTTTTCTCATTTGTGATAGGAATAATAATGAGGAACCATACAGGGGTGTTGTAAGGTTCCTGTGAGGTGACAGATGTTAAGCATTTAGAACACTGCCTGGTACAACGTAGGAGCTCAATTGATGATGACAATTATTTTTGTTAAAGTCAATCTGAGGAAGTGTAGGGAAGGATACGCCTGGGAGAAGGCACGATGAGCAAAGGCTCAGAGGCAAGATGAGGCAGGATGCATTCTGGGAATTGTGTAGGTAGGGTAAGTAGACTGATTTGGAAAAGAAGCAAGAGGTCAGATTGGGGAGATTTCAGGACAGGTCAGGTGGTTTGGATTGTATTCCCCATGAAATAGGGAAACCTACTGGTTATTGAAACTTGGGGGAAGGAAGTGGCCAGATTACATCTGTGCTTGATTGGAATGAAATTCTTTCTTGTTGTATTTTCCTAATTGATTTGCCTACTAGCTCTTTCTTTCTAGGTGTGAGGGAAGAGAAACTTTAAGCCACAGTCTGTAGTCCCAATCAGGTGTACAGTTAAAATTAGCACTGTTTTTTTGTTTTGTTTTGTTTTGTTTTGCTTCTGGGCAAACTGAAGGCAATGAACTAACTCAGTAATGGACACCCATACCCTCCTTTGGTGGTACAGTCATGTCAGGGCTCCAGAGAGCCCCGCTCCTGTGTTTAGCTGGTTGATGGATTTAAAACCTCTTGTCCAGTGATCCAGGCATGGAGGGTTTTTAAGGGAAGTGAGGTTTGACAAGGACAAGGATGAAAAGAGCTCCTAGAAAAAATAAATAATTTGTATTCAGGATGTATTTAAAAAATCCTCCTGGTAGGATGAGAAGATCAATCTAGCATTGCCAGTGCTTTATTGCAGATCTTTTAGCCAGACCCCAAATAGCAATCTGCCTAACCATAATTCCTGCATTCGTTTACTTGTGCATTGCTTTTTATTACTCGTGGTCAGCTTTTAGCCTTTGAAACTGTGGTATGTGAATAGCTGTAATACTTCAGGGTTTTTTTTGTTTTGTTTTGTTTTTGTAAGTCATAATTTAACTTTATTTTGAAAGCTTTTCTGTGGCCTAAGGATTTGCATCTTTATTACCTCAAAGGGATGTTGTGAGGCTAAAGTGAGATAATATATGTAAAAGTGTTCCAATTTTTCTACAAAAGGAGGGTGTGTGTGTGTGTGTGTGTGTGTGTGTGTGTGTGTGTGTGTTACTTCTGTCGTTAGTTGTTTGGGGCTTAAAAGAAAGGCAGGTTTTACACAATAAGATTTTTCAATTGGTTTAGAAGCCTAAATTATATCTGAATTCCATGGAACAAGCTGAGAGGCTTTTTTTTCTTCTTTTTCATTATGGTGATAGGCTATGGTTGAAAGAAGTATAGCAGTGGCTATAGACAGGAATGTTTTAATGTCCTTGCAAAAAAAAAAAAAGGAGGAAGGAAAGAAGGAAGGAAGGAAGGAAGGAAGGAAGGAAGGAAGGAAGGAATCATTTTCATAAATGTTTTTCTCTCTCAATTGGTCAAGTTGGAAACTTTAGAACTCTGGAGGTTTTTTTTGTTTCAGCAATGGCAGTATGGCGCCCTTGGGGAATGTCTTCAGCATTACTGTAAAGAATGTGCTAAAGGCAACAATTTCAGATGCTTACTTAAATGGGGTAGGAATTCTATAGCTGTGGCAAGTTTCGAGAAGATAGCTACAGCTCTCACATTGCTATAAGTATAGTTAAGGCCATTCAGTACTAGCCTGAGAATACAATTAGAAAAGCAAGTAAGGCAAGAGGATGTAAATTTATTCTAGTTATGTACCAATATTTTTTATTCTCTTTCAAAAAAAATGACTGTGTTATTCTCTGATGGTAAAAGTAACATGTCTTCTTTAGAATGTTATAAACACATAAAAGTATAAAGAAGGAAATGAAAATTACTCACAATTTCCTTACCAGGCAGGGATAACTACTTTGACCTTTGCATATACATTTATCCTTCTAATTCTTTCTGTTTACATGAATTTTGCTTGTCAGCAAAATTGGGATAAGGCCACACATGTATTTTTGTGTAATGATTTTCCCCCTAATTAGAATGTAAGCACGTTCCCACATAATTAAATAGTGTTGGAAAATGTTTCAGTGACTATCTCATGTTCCATTTTATGGATAGATGTGTGAGGTAATGTGTGTAGGAGTTAAGACCATGTATTCTGGAGTCAGACTGCTTGGGTTTGAATCTCAGCTCTGCTGCTTGCCAGCTGAATGCCTTTGGGCAAGTTACTTAACCTCTCAGTATCTCAGTTTCCTCACCTCCACAATGAGATAAAAATAATCATACAAAGTTTATAGGGATGTTGTAAGAAATTAAATGGGTTAATCCTTGTTCATCAAAACATTTAGAACAATTCCTGCCACAAAGTGGTATCATTAGAATAATAAATAGAATAAACCATTGTAGATTATTATTAATAATAATTATTAATTAGTAAGCCATCATTTATTATTAAATAATAATAAAGTAAGCCATATTATCATGATAGCATTCTTAATATAATGATTAATATAATGTTAGATGGGCTATTCCTCATTTTTGTCATTAAAAATTGAGCCACGGCACATTCTTGGATCTGAGTTTTTTTTCCATCTGATTATTACCTTAGGATAATTTCCTTAAAAGTGTAATTACAAGGGCCGGCCGAGTGGCTCAGTTGGTTAAGAGCTCGCTCAAGAGTGCGAGCTGAGCTCTGAGCAATGGCAGTTCGATGCCCAGCCCGAGCTGAGTAGCTGCTAAGCTGCCAACAGGTAGCATGATGGTTCAGCTAAAAAAAAAAAAAAAAAAAGTGTAATTATAGAGATGAAGGAATTAACTATATGACTAAAATATTGCAAGATTTTACCTTCTCACTTCCAACTTATAAGCTTGTCGATTGCAACACACTGATGACAATACTGAAACTTTTTAGTTAAAACCTTTTATACCAATATTATGTCTTAATTTAAATGTGTATTTCTTTGACTATTTTAGAAGCTTTTTAAAAATATTTTTTGGGCCAGCTGAGTGGCGTGGTGGGTAAGCGCTGGCTTGAGAAGCCAGCGGCTACTGTTTGGGTCCCACATATGAGGGCCAGTGACACTGCCCTCAAAAAAAAAAAAAAATTTTTATTATATACTTTTCCCCCATAAATTGTCCATTCATTTTCTTTTACCCACTTGTTTGTAGAAATTCTTGACCTATTACTATTTCAATTTTCTGTGTGTCATATTTTTGGTAACTGTTTTCCCCAAGTTTTTGATTCTACATTTTATTTGGGATACTTTTTGTGATCCACCCAAGTTTTACTTTTTAAAGACAAATTTATTGACCTTTTATCTTTGTGTTTTTCTTTCCTTTAGCTTTCATGCTTAGTAAATCTAAAATTTATAAGATCTCCATACTCATTTTTTCTTATAAGCCTTTAAAAAAAAATTTAAACTCATAAGCCTATCAGAAATGTATATTGACTATGACTTCAGGTAAGAATCAGTGGTATGTAATCTCCAATTAGCTAACCATTTTTCACAGAATTATTTATTGAGTAAACCTTCTTTACCTGGTAGATTTAGAGAGTCATCTCTATAATATTCTAAGTCTATTACAATATACTCAATGTAATGACTGAGCTATATATATATATTACATCTATTTGTGGCATGTATATGTTTGATCCTGTACCATACTATTTTGATATTTTTGATATTGTAACTGTATATAGCACATTTAATTTTTTTTTTTTTTAAGATTTTATTGGGGAATTGGGGAAGGGGAACAGCACCAGAGAAATCGGGGAAGGGGAACAGACAATTTGCTGTCTTCCTGTTCCTCAGTCTAGTTGCAGAGGACACTGCTTCACTGGCCAATGTTGGTATCGTCATTGCCCTCTTCCTGGATGAGGCAGATCAGTCGCCGGCCTCTAGATGGTCGCTCACCGTGGCTATTGGCAGCTCGCGCTGGCTGCCAGCCACTCACGCTGCCTGCATGCCACTCACTGTAGCCTATGGCAGCCCACTGCAGCAGGGGCTGCAGCCTACACCGTCACCCGGGCTCGCACAGCCCAGCTCCAGGTGGAGCTGTTGTTAGCTGTAGAGGGCAGTGTGACTGGCCCTCATATGTGGGATCCGAACCAGGGCCGCTGGCATCCCCAAACCAGCTCCCAACCAACATGCCACTTGGCCGGCCCATATATAGCACATTTTAATATCTTTTACTGCAAGTTTGGTACTTCCCCTTTGTGTCATGGACTACAGTTGTGAAGTGTCCAGACCTGTTCCCAAACACCTTTTCTTATACCTGCCTCTACAATATGTGCTCAAAATCTACATCTCACTCTTCCAGCATCCCTTGCACCTGTGTCTGTCTTGTTGCTTGCCCAAGTTCAAGCTACTGAGCTATGAGAAAAAGTCTGTAGGGGATTTTTTAGAACATCACAATTCTGTTTTGATGTAGCTCCCAGAGGTGAAAAACTAAGAGTCCTATTGCCATTCTGTTCCCTAATAAAGCTATAACAAGTATGAGACATTTTTAGGTACCATTTCCTGTGGCAGCGTTTTCTGCATAATGTTCCTTAGATATTAATAGATACTTCTTTTGTTTTTTTAAATATTTTATTGGAGAATTGGGGGAGGGTAACAGTGTTGGGGAATTGGGGAAGGGGAACAGACAAGTTGCTGTCTTTTTTTTCTTCAGTCTAGTTGCAGAGGACGTTGCTTCACTGGCCCATGTTGGTATCATCATTGCGTTCTTCTCGGATGAGGCAGATCAGTCCCCGGCCTCTGGATGGTTGCTCACCGCAGCTATGGGCAACTCACACTGCCTGCCAGATGCTCATGCTGGCTGCCAGCCACTCACTATAGCCTAAGGCAGCCCACTGCAGCAGGGGCTGCAGTCTACACTGTTGCCGGGGCTCGCACAGTCCAGCACCAGGTGGAGCTGTTGTTAGCTGTAGAGGGCAGTGTTACTTGCCGTCATATGTGGGATCCGAACTGGGGCCGCTGGCGTCCCAAGCCAGCTCTTAACCAATGCGTCACTCGGCCGGCCCAATAGATATTTCTTGAAGTGAGCGGTCCATGATCATCTGAAGTGGCATCCTGTACCCTTGGAGATATATCTTGCATGTGAGTTTATTGAAGCATCTGAATATAAATGTTTTAACGTTGTTTAATCCAGTATTCTCAAATCCATATGAGCATCATCATTTCCTTCTTTTTGAGGAACACCTAATGGGGTACAGCATTTTAAGGAAGCCTGCGATAGGGATTGTAAACTATTTTACTTTCACTGGATAAATGACTAGAAATGTGGAATGCATCCACTTGATTCAAGTTATACCTCTCTTCATAATTACAAATAATGTGCTCTTTAGTTTTTATCCAACAATGATATAACTAGTTGAAAATCAAACACACTTATGAAATGGCTCTAACAATTCATCACATCAGATTAGTGAGTCCATATGTATAGCACCTACAGACAATAAATGAGTAAAGATATAGGTAGTTTCATGTTTTGGTGAAACTTAGAAAGACACTGTCCAAGTATCCATGTCCTCATGTTTTTGGATCTCTTTTCTGTTTTACTCTGGTTTCCATTCTGTGCTCTATTCCTTGCCAGTCCATATTGGATTAGTCACCATTGCCAAATTCTCAGTCTCTATTGTCACTCTTTGGCAGTCACTATTGCCAAATTCTCAGTCTGTATGTCTGCAACAGTAATTGTCAGTTGAATAATTCATATTTATTATGAAACACAGTTTATGAATGATATTCTTTGTTCTTAAAATTTGTTTTCTCTACTAATTATATAGATACAGTGAGGATAGTAATTTCCCTGCTATGTGAAAGTAATTTCAGCAAAAATACTTCCTATAAAACACCTAGGCATGGTTTGCCCAAGAACTTCCATGACTTTAATCCCAACTCAACTCGGTTGAAAGTTCCCTAGAAGACCCTCCGTTACTCAGAAGGGTGTGCTTCTATAAAGTAGCTTTCAGTCTCCCTCGAATCCCATTCTTTTTTTACCACAGCAACTAGAGATGACTTAATCTACTGTGATGTGGCTACTTAACATGCTAAAATTCCAGATTTTAAAGAACCAGGTTTTATGACATATATCTTCTCAGTTACATAATGAAGCATTTAATCAGTGATTCCTGGCGATGTCAAGATAGGGACCTGGGAGAAGGCAGATCAAATGGCTATGGGACATCGTAATTGGCCAGCATTGTCATAGGAACTAACTGGCAAGGTTTGGAACTGGGAGTGAATATATTAGGTTGAGAAGAGCGTTCAGTTTTACTCAGTGCCTATTAGGAGTGGCTTCCAGGAGGGATACACCTAAATGTGGAAATGGGGAGGAGCCTGAAGGGACTAAGCTTAGCAGAACGAAGGAATGGAGACAGGACCAGCTGTAGATGCTTCCACTGCAACAAAGAGACCGCAACCTTAAAAAAAATTCGGGGAGTGTGGCAAAAATGCCATTCAAACTCAGACAAGTACCAACCTTTGGGGTTAGAGGGCCTTGTCAGAGGAGAAGAGCTGGGGCATGGTTTAGGGGGCCTTTTACAGTGGCCGAACCCTGAGTTAAGTGCAATTTGAGTCATTAACTGTGGAAGGTGCTTTGACTTAATGTTAAGGAAACTGGAGTTAGATTTTAACTCTAAGAGGCCGGGGTATAGTGGAAATGAAGAATAGAAATAAGCCCCTGATCAGTCATCTCTGGGAGACACTGCAGAGTGCCAAAGGGATATCAGAGTCAAGGCACAGAAGGATAAAAATAGGAGCAGAAAGGTCAGGAAGATTGACTGGACTCTTTAAGATCGAGCTGAGAGCTTACCTACCCAAAGTTGATCCTGGTGCCTCAGACTTCATGACTTTTGATCACTGGGTGTAGAATATGCAGGTGTCTGGAACCAAAGTACACTTAGGAGGGAAGGATATCCCCTTATGACACATTCTATTGGTTCTGGGGGCATTAAATTGGCATTAGTGATATGCTGGTGCCAACTTATACCTGTGACATCATCAAGTTAGTACCTTGAAATTGACCAAAGATGGGAGAATTTATACCATAGAACTTGACAAAGATTATAATCAGCCTCTTCCTCCACCTCAAGAGCTGGTTTACCAGCACATCATGGGTTGGCACAATTCACAAGTGAACAGATACAATACTGCACTGGTACATAGTTCCAGGAGATCTAATATTGTGTGAAAATTGTTCCTAGGAATTTTGTAACAGCAGTCTTAACGATTATTGCAGATGGCAGACTCAGCTAGGACTGTGCAGCAGAACTGATATTCCACTCTAGTTTACCTTGAAAAATATATCAAAAATCTACTCCGACATCACCTTCCTTAAAATAAGCCATGGTACAACTATGGTACAGGGATCAGAATCAGTAACACAGCCTCCAGTGGCACTGCGTGGGGTCGACTGCAGTGTGCGTCTATAGCCACACAGTATTTTAGGTTAATAGAAAGTCTGACCTTTGCAAACTCAAAAGTACAAATCGATGTCATCATGTTTCTTGCTTATCAACTTTGAAAACAGGTTTAACAGAAGACATAGGAACTGCATTACTAAACAGTTGAATATTTTCACAATTTAGAAGTGGTTTGCTGCCTGGCCTTTATCAACTTCAAGTAGAAGTTTAAGGCAAACCAATGACCTGGACATTAGAGGGTCGTAAAGCCCATGGTGACAGGTAGAATTTTCCAGGATGGCGTTCCACTTAAAGTGTTAGTCTGATCTGAAATTAAAATTGAAACAAGCTTCAAGAGGCAGTGTTGAAATACTTGTTTGAGTTCAGGTATTTACAGATTTCCCCACCTTTTCTCAAGTATTTAAAACAAACTGCTCAATTATAAAACCTTTCCTCTGACAGGATTTCCATACAGTGTGGTCAGCTTTCTGGGAAAATTAAATTGAGTTCAAGAATTTTGAAATCTGAACTTCAAACTTGCTGGATTTCCATTTGGTTTCAGATTTTCTTTCAAATGTTTTATTGCACATTGACTCAGCAGTTCATGAAATGAAAATATAATAATAAGGGTAACAGGTATACTAAGTAAAGTACACCCATCTGGAACTCATTTTTTTCGAAAAGAGCATACCTTCAACATTCAACTGAGTAGAAAAGCACTCCAATATAGTTAAAGAAAGTTTTGGAAAATATTTTACTTGAATTATAATTTTTAATTATTTGGACCTTTCTACTTTTTTTCTCTGAAATATTTAAAAATTCTTGATAACCAGGACTGTTTCTTTGAAATTTAATAGATTCAGTTGTCTCCAGTCACTCACCTAATACTCAGAAAATTCTTTCTCTTTCCCCTCCTCTTCATACCCTTCCTTTCACTCTTTTTGAATGCATACTATTGAATGCACACATTCTCAGAGCCAAGGCAAGCCCCTGGTCCACACCCTCATGCCCTTGATATCGACACCACAGCAAGCTTTCCTCCACCCGGATTCCTTTTTAACCACAGTAACCCTGAGAGTTAACATCCGTCTTTACCTTTCTCTCTTTCTTTGGTCTTCTAGCCAGGTATGAGCTATAAATTGAGGTAGAATGTACAGCTGGGTCAATAAAGGGTGGGGAGAAAAATGAAATGGGTTTCCTATCGTTTTTCACAAAGTTTGAAAAACAGAGTTGGCAAAGAAGAAAAAAATAAAACAGGAAGCAGGATTGCACATATAAATTAAATATTTTCACCCCAACCCTTTTTAGATAGCCCAGGGGTATTAGGAGTGTGTGTGTTTTGGATGGGCTCAGCAAGCATTCCAACAGTAAATGGCTTCCTGTTCAGCGTGTTCGAAGTCAGGCTGTCTTTTGGGGTTGGTTAAAAATATGTGTGAAATATGTACTTTTATTTCAAGCCAAGTCAAATGTTTTCAATCATTCCCCCCTTACTTTCTACTCCTCTCTTCCCATCCTGTCATTTCTTGCCCCCCTGCCACAGTAACATATACCCCCAAATCTGTTTTTTTTTCCAAAAGGAAGTTTAGTGATTAATTATGAGTTACAAGAAAACATATATTATTGCCTTCGAAGGTATTCACTAAGAACCTGGCCAATGTCACTCCTGGCTGGCATTTTTGAGTGTTAGATCTTGGTGAGCAGAAGTTAGAGGAGCATGCAAAGAAACCAAGTATTTGGCTCACGTACAACAGGGAACCAATGGATAATTGAGGGTGAGAAATGGTCTATAACTTTTCACCCCTGTGGTGATGAACCTATAATTCCCAAATTGTTTGTGTAATTTTCTATTTCTACCACATCAGTGACAAATATTATTTTGTACTGCATGTTCCTTGTGGATTTTTTTTTTTTTTCCATCAGCAAGGTCCAATTAGGATGCCTGAAAGGAAAATAACATACCTGGGGCCATCATCCCTACCAAGAAATGCTGCAGATGTACCCAGGAGGAAAATATAGACTTCTGATGGAAGCCACAGAGGTCTTTATGCAAAATGTTACTCTGATGTTGGTAGACTTTAAAAATATATGTCATATGATCTAACTAGAAAAAACTCTCAAATATTCAAATTTTACATCATGCTCTCGAGGAACCTTTTATATTTGGCATAGGCAACTGAGCTGCAAGTGCTCTCTACAGAAGGCTCAGACAGAGATTTTGTTTCCCCACTCTCCCATTTGACTGAGCCTGTTTAAATCTTGGAGTATTCATAGACAACTATATTTACCAGTGATATTAAGTATCAGAGTTAACTCTTTATGTATTTTAAAATTTATTTAGTAGATAATTTTTTAAAAACCCCAATGTGAATTATATGGCGTGTGTGTGTGTGTGTGTGTGTGTGCGCGCGCGCACGTGCGCGCGCACGGGGGGATGAGGGGGGTGAGGAGGGGAGCCATCCTTTTAAATGAATCTCTTAGGATAATTTATCAAAGAATGTCTCTTTACATGTGATTTGAGGTTTTTGGTGTTTGCTGTTTTCAAACTGGTTTAACTCAGTTAAATACTTATTAAACTGTTGAGTGTGCGAAGTTTAATGCTAGGTGCTATTTGCAGGATGTTAATGACCTGGAAGTAATTTGCCTCTACAAAGTCCAAAACACTTTTATTATAAAAATTCTCACAAAACTAGGAATATAAGGGAACTTCTTCAGTGTGGTAAAGGGTATTTGTAAACCAAAAATCCCATAGCTATCATACTCAATGATTAGAAGCTAAAGGCTTTCCCCATAAAATCAGGAACAGGACAAGGATCCCCACTTTTACCACTGCTATTCAACATTGTTCCAGAAGTTCTAGCCAGAGCAGTTAGACAAGAAAAAGAAATAAAAGGATCCAAACTGGAAAAGAAGTAAAACTGTCTCTATTCACAGATGACACGACTCTGTATATAGAAAATCCTAACAAATCCACAAGAAAACACCTAGAGATAATAAACCAATTCTGCAATGTTGCAGTTGCTCCATATTTTGGTTATAGTTTAACATTTTAGTGTCCTCACTAAATAAGTCTAATGGCTTGTCTTCAGAGCAATATTTAATGTTTTAAAATGTGAATATGGCAGTTCTCGTATTGTATGGTCAATAATTTCATTTACTGTTTTCATATTCAGCTTAACGTGTGAAATTCTTATGAGATTATTTTGGCAGTAGGTCAAATTTTGGTTAAATTCCAAATACTTGTAAAACTAGTAGCACATCAAATCACAGTAGACCTTGCTTGATAGTATCTGTTTATATTAATAAAACATGATTTTTAAAAATAAATCTTACAAAAATAGCCATTTATAACATTTTGTTATTATAAACAGGACTATGAAACAAAACTTGTATCAGAATTTTTGCACTCATCATAAATTACTTATTTAGAACAAATTTTTAGAAATAAAATGCTTGGATCAAATGTTATAAGCATTTTTAAAGACTTTTGATATGTGTAGCCAAATTCCTCTCTAGAAAGTGTGTCTGTTTACATACCATAAGCATAAGTGACAGGAGAGTCATTTAATTTTGAAAGAAAAACAACTATACTCTAATAGCAAAATCAAAACAGTGCAGCAGCAAAGTCAAAACAGAGCATAGCTGCCTCTGTGAAAAATAGAACTTCAAATTTGGGTAGGCGTAGCTGTGAGGATCTAAGTCAATACACAACTACAAAAAAATAATAATTAGTATCCACTTCTACAGTATTCTTATGTGGCAGGCACTATGTAGGAATTTTATATGTTAACTCCATCCTCAGGTAGCCTTGTGATTAGGTACTACTGTTACTGCCATCATATACAAAAACTCAGGCATCTGTTGTTAACTTACTTGACACAATACACTAAGCAGCAAAGTGAGGGTTTGAATTCACTTGCCTTGACCCAGCCTGGTAAGAGTTCAAAAGTCCATGCCTTTACCCATTATGCCACATTGCTACTCAACTATTTTATTCAAATCCAAATAAAACCAAGTATTATGGGTTGGTTTCTGTCCCTCAAAAATGTATGTTGGAAACCCTAACCTCAGTACCTCAGAATGTGACCTTATTTGGAAATAGGGTCACTGCAGATGTAATTTGCTAAGAGGAGGTAATATTCAAATAGGGTGGACTCCTAATATGACCAATGTCCTTATAAGAAGGTGTCCATGTGAAGACACAGACACACAAAGAGAACACCATGTGATGATGCAGACATAGACTGCAGTTATACAGTTAAGTCAGAGAACACCAAAGATTGCCAGCAAACCACCAGAATCTAAGAGGCAAGGAAAGAGCCCCCTACAGGTTTCAGAAGGAGCATAGCCCTGCCAAAACCCCAATTTCAGATTCTAGTCTCTAGAACTCTGAGACAATAACTTTTTGTTGTTTTAAGCCACCATTTTGTAGCACTTTGTTACAGCAGCCTTTGGAAACGAATCTACCAAGTAACTTAGAAAGACAATTCTAGTGTCTGACCAGTCTGCCCCATGAGGACACGTCACCTACTTATCATTTTGCCCCATTATCACATCTGTCAGATACTTGGTACCCAATCAATGGTCTGAAGGCCAAAGACAATATGTTTGCAATTGTGACTGTATGTCTTGGAAATATCAAAGGACACTCTGACTCACAAAGCGAATACTTTATTGAATTTGCCAACATTGTATTCATTTTCAGCGAAGCTAATAATTGTATATTTTTGTTCATTTTGAAAGGACAGTGATTCACTAAGATAGTATAAACCCTGCTGGTATTTTGTAGCACCGTTTATATTTGTCTACCTTGTAGGAAAAACTTTAAGATTTAAACAACTGTAAATTATCCATGAAACTGTCTTGTTTTTATCGTCATTGCCATATTTAGTCAGATTGTAGTTTGTTTAATTTTGGAAAGTCAGTATGTTTCTTGTCTTAAAAAAAGTAAACCTGATTTATAGTTTGCTCCATAGTCTGATAAAAAATAGGTTTTCAAAATGAAAAAAGCTAAGCTATTTTATGTTGAATTATATGGTTTCTTAAAACCTAATTTTCCTATCATAATATTGGAAGGAGAGAAGAGTCTAGAAGCATCTGGAATCTTACAGGATACCTTGCTCTCTAACATACTTTCCATCCACCATCTGTTTATATCCCTCATTCATTTTCCCCTTCTGAAGGAATACCTTCTATAGCCAGTGACTGGCATCTGAAATACTAAAAGCAGTTCATTGTTTTAATAGTAGTCATTGCCTTCTCCTGGCAGACATGATTTAAAGGCAAAAGTAATAGTAGCTTCCTTACAATGCCTTTACTATGCCAAGCATTGTGCTAAATATCTTTACATATATCATTGCATTTGAACTTTATAGAAACTCTACGAAGAGTAGTGAGATAGGTATTGAGGAATCTGAAGCTCAGATTAAGTTGTTACAAGGTCTAGTAAGTGGTATTTTTGGTTTCAAATCCAGGGCTGTTTGAATCTGTGTATTTCCTTGCCCTATGCTGTCTTGTTTTCCCAGAGCAGGAGTGTGGACAGCACAACACTGGAGCCCTGACAAGTGAAGCAGGAAGGTATCTCAGTGAAGAAAAGAGAGAAGAGGAGCATTAAGGACAAACTTGTAGCACTTTATAATTTTGCCTGGGGCTTTCCTTGAATCTTTTAGACGTGATCTGTCTAGTATGGTAGCCACTAGACATATAAGAGGATCGAACACTCAAAATGTGGTTAATACAAATTAGGATGTGTTAAGAAGTGGAGCATGCACACTGGATTTTGAAGACTTAATATGAAAAGAAAAAATTGCAAAATATCTCATTAATATTGTTATATTAATTATATGGTGAATGATAGATATATTTAGTTAAATAAAATATGCTATTAAAATTTATTTCACTTATTTATCTTTACCTTTTTTAAAGTGGATATTAAAAATTTCAAATTACATATGTGACTCTCACTATCATTATATTGTTATTGGACAACGCTGCCTTAGATGTCCAGGTTACCTATATACCCTGAATAATGTTAATCTAAATGAAAAAAATAGGATTTAACATTTTGAGAAAGATAAATAGCACTGCCATTTGAAACTAATACATTTTTTAAAGTGTGCAACATACTAATTTTTTTTTTTTTTTTTTTTTTTTTTTTAAGGGCCGTGTCACTGGTCCTCATATATGGGATCCGAACCTGGGCCACTGGCATCCCAAGCCAGCTCCCAACCATTACACCACTCAGCCGGCCCACAACATACTAGTTTTATCTTCAAGATAATACCATTGTTCAATTTTTAAACCTGATTCCTAAAAAAATTATAGTAGTGAGATGTGGAGATTTTAGTCTTTGTGGTAGGTTGTTTTAAAACTGGACTCAATTCTCTCCTCCTCTTACTTGGGCTGCTGGGCAGCTCCTCTCAGTAGGAGGTGGAGTTTATATCCCTACTCCTTAAATCTGGGTTGGCCTTGTGGCCATTAGAATATGGCAGAAATAATGGTGTGCCAATTCTGGGTTTAGATATCAACCGGCCTTTCACTCTACCTACTCACTCCCTTGGAATCCTACCCGTCTTTCATCTGGGTAGACCCTGAGATAGCCTGCTGGAGGTTGAGAGATCATGTGGAGCAGAAACAAACTGTCCCAGATGAGATGTTCTGTTCTATGGCTGCTACAACAAATTATCACAGATTTAGTGCCTTAAAACAACACCAGTTTATCATCTTATAGTTCTAAAGGTCAGAAGTCCAACACCAGTCTCATTGGGCTAAAATCAAGGTATCACCTGGGCTGTGTTCTTTTCTGGGAGCTCTAGGGGAGAATACTTTTCCTTACCTTTTCTAGCTTCAGGGGTTGCCAGCATGTCTTCCTTGGTTTATGGCCCTTTGCTCTGTCTCCAAAGCCAGTAATTGCAGGTGGAGTTTTTCTTATCTCATATCATTCTGACCTCCTCTTCTGACTCCCTCTTAAACTTTTAAGAACGCTGTTATTGGGTGAACCCAAACAACCCAGGTTAATCTCTTTATTTTAAAATGAATTGATTAAACTTAATTCCATCTGCAATCTTAATCTCCCTTTGCCATGTAGGTAACATATAAGGTTACAGGGATTAGGATATGGACAACTTTTGGCAGGGATAGGAGTCATTATTTTGCCCATCATATATCATCCTTGACTAGCCAGCACTTTACTAACCCCAGGAGCTGATTGAGATACTTCAGTGAGTCTGGTTGTAACCAGAACTGCCTAGCTGACTGCAGCCCAAATTGCTGACCTACAACATGATGAATTAAATAAAGGTTGGTCGAGTGTCTTAATCAAAAGTTGTGTGATTTGTTGTGCAACAAAGGAAACTGATACAGTGTTTGAAATTTGAGACATTCCATTTTTTATTTAATTGTTTTATTAACAATTTTTACTCTTATTTTTTAAAGTAATTATGGAAACAGACTCTGTCTTCCTGCTGAATTATCTGCAGTATAGGAAATCATATTTACCTACTCTTTCATATCAACATTCTCAACTCTGCTGTTAGAAGACAGACTTCTATCAACAAAATTGAGGCTTAATCTTCAAGTCCTTGCTCATAGGAAAATAATGACTTGTGGCCTGGGCCAAATTTCCATTAGTGAATGAATAACATTTTTTCACAACCTCTTCAGCTGTTTAATTATACTTTTATTTCTCTTTTAAGTTAATTCAATATATGGTGAGTTACTTTTGGTTTGCACTCTAAGGTATTGATAACATGGTCAACTTTTGGAGGAACCAGGGTTTTGTTTATTTTCAGGGAAAGGCCTTGACATGCCTTATGATGCAAATTCTGTTTCAGTTGTGAAACAGAAAGGAACAAAAAAAATGTCAAAGTAGCTTTCTGTTAGGCATAACATTTTAGCATGAGAAAAACCTCAGAGCATCTAGGACCCTTAAAAAAAAGTTTTAAGGGGAAAATATGAACCAAGCAGAATAATTTCTAATTGAGGCATATGAAGCTTTTACCTTGTAATGTTTTTACCTGTAATGTTTGATCTATGATCCCAAGATTTCCATTTCAAGTATTTACTAGTGAAATATGGAAAAGCAGTGGGTTGACATCATCAGTTTGGTGACAGTCTCATAACATGCGACCCATCTGCCTATTATAGTCTCATGATGTAAAAGTTCCATCGTGTGTGTGTGTGTGTGTGTGTGTGTGTATGAAGGAGTTCTTTGTTACCAGCAAAATTTATTACTAAAGATCCTGAAACTGGAAGGTAATAAACAAAGGTAATTATTTGGCAACCTAACTAAAGTCACACATTCAAAACCCTTGGAATTTAGGGGACTTGCTAATGAGTGCCATATAACAAGTAGATGAGGGGAATAAATTTAGGAGCAAATAAATAAGTTACATCATTGAAAATTCTTGTTTTTTGTTTGT
The DNA here is from genome assembly GCA_033961575.1 of Aselliscus stoliczkanus. Taxonomy (NCBI): domain Eukaryota; kingdom Metazoa; phylum Chordata; class Mammalia; order Chiroptera; family Hipposideridae; genus Aselliscus; species Aselliscus stoliczkanus. Next base: position 130,083,003 of record CM066733.1, read on the forward strand.
TTTGCTTTTCCTTCCTCCATAGAGTGTTTTGAACTTTGTCACAATGAGGAGGATGAAAAGGAATTTACTTTGTTTTCTATTTTTTTTCCCATAAAGAACAGAATTAGTCTGGAGTGACCTATGAAATTCTGAGAGTCTTGTAAATTGGGCTAAATACTGACGCATATCTGTTTCTTAATAAAAACATTATTATTATGTTTCTGTTGGGAATCATGTAACCAGATATTGGCCTCAAGAGGATATCATAGTATTTGTGGTTTTTTTTGAGCTGCAAAGTAGATATGGTCTTCTTATTTTCTGACGTGGTAATGTTATTCTTATTGGAAAATTGCATAGTTTCCACTGTAATACTGAAAATGGCTTTGCTGCTCAGCAGCAATTAAGATATTACACATTTCACATAGACAGCTATTGGGGCACTGGGGAACTCTAAACAAAACTACACTTATAGTGATGCTGCCTGGCTCTGCTTCCTGTTATTAACTGGGATCAAGACTGAGCAACTTGCATGTCAACACACAGGTGTGCCATGTACAAATGTATATTCACAGGCCCACTGGAAAATGATGTAGGAAGAGACATATTTTCCTAGTTATAGAAACAGGTTATTTTACTTAGTGGGCTTTGAAGTGTTTTTACCTCACATATTAAGGTCATATTGATTCAATTTAATTACCTAATAAGTGCAACTACTAGGTAAATAAAGATAAACAGGAAGATGAGAAGAGGAAACACATTTACTGAGCTCCTATTATGTGTGCGCCTCCATTATCATCATTGTCTTTAATGCTGGTAAGAGTAGGTATTATATTTGCAGAGTCTGGATGAGGAAACAGTTCAGGGAGATCACATCACTTTACGTGTTAGAGCTAGGATTTGAACTCAGGTGTGATTCCAAATCATGTGTCCTCACATGATAGCATGATGCCTCTTCACCCAGTAGGAGTTGAGAGTCTCGTCCAATGTAATGTTCATGGACATTTACAGACACTCTCGATCAGGATGAAAGAGGATTTTACAAACAATTGTCAAAAATGATGTAAGAAAAAAAAATGAAGTTTTAAAAAAATGTCTTCATGGAATTCATAGTCACTGACACATTTACATAAAAGGAAGCTCTTAATTATGTTTTAAAAGCTCTATATTTGCTTCTTTCTTTGATGTGTAATCAGGACTGGGCTAGAGATACATAGCAGAGAGAAAGGTCTTTCTTTAAAGAGGTCTTTTTTTTTTTGAGGGCCCTCACATGTGGGACTGAACCGGAGCCTCTGGCTTCCCAAGCCAGCACTTAACCACAGCGCCACTCGGCCAGCCCAAAAGAGATCTTTTTTTTACAAAGTGATAATACTCATTTCAGCAAATTTAGCTGATAAAAAAAGGAGAAATTCCCCCCTGCCCCAATTACATTACCTAGAGATAACCATTGTTAATATTTTGGTATGTTATGTTTTCTTTTTTCTTCCTGTGCTATATAGAAACATATTTTAAAATACCTATGAGCTATTTTTACAAAACTGAGGTACAAATTGTTTGTTAACCTGATTTTTTTCAGTGTATATATTGTGAACATTTGTTAATGCCATTACATATTTTTCTATAAAATCTTTTGACTAGATATATGAAATTCCTTTGGGTAGATGTATCATGATTTATTAACTGGTCCCTTGTTGTTAGACATTTGGACTTTTATAAAATTTTTCACTATTATAAACTGTGGTGAACTTCTAAGAAACAAAATACTTTTCTATATCTAATTAGTTTTTAGGATGACTCCTTAGAAGCAGAATTTATGGGTTAAAGAACATCAACTTTTAAAGATTTTTGATATGCATTATCTAATTATCTTTCTTTTTTAAGGAGACCTTATTAGTGTCCATGTGTATTTATTATTTAATTTTTAAAAATACGTTTCTTGAAAAATTTTAAAATAGACTTTAAGGATAAAATCACAAATATTGCCCTTTATAAAGTATCTACCCCTTATTTTGAAAATGTAAACTTGGCCCACATATATCTTATATTTAATCCTTTTAACAACTCTGCCTGGTGGGCATCAGCATCCGACTTTAAAAAATGGGAATCTCAAGGCTGTAGAGATTTAAATAATTTACAAGTATTGGCACCAGGGTTTAAACCAGTCTTACTGTAAGACCCAGTCTGTTTCCCAAATACCACACATTGCCTTCTCAAATACAGGCTTGAATGGGCTTATCATTGAGACTATTAATGATGATTGCTAAATTGCAGAAAGGTCAGAGAATGGATAATAGAATGAGAACACAAGTTTTTTGTTTTGTTTTGTTTTGTTTGTTTTGTTTTTAAATCACTGGGTTAGAACAGTGGAAAGAACTCAGAAGACAAAAGGTATTGTTAAGTGGTAATCTGCTAGCTGTATCACAAGTAGCTGGAAATGACATCACCAGGGAAGAAAAGAGTAAATATTTCAGCAGTTAATCTATCTCAGGGCTAATGGATCTAAAACAAAAGCATCATTGATAATCCTCCATTTCCTTTCCCTGGCCTCTGTGCTGGAAAGAGCTACATGAGCATAAGACTTGGAGTTGCTTTTGCAAGGCCCGATGACCAGCAGCTGGTTCATGGTTAATTGCTGGAGCCTCATGGGAGATGTAAATACTGTTTGTCTTTGCAGTTTCATGACATACCTGATGGGCCCAAACTTCTATATAGTGAGTCAAAAAGCAGTTTATTTCTTGGTGCCTTTTTCACATATGCACAATATATGGATACTGAACAATAATGATTGGCATGGAAAATCAGGAGTCTGTTTAATGATGGAGAAACAGACATGTTTAGTGGTTCTTGAGCTCTTGATTCTGTGTCACAAAACATAATTCTAATCCCTTTTGTCCCACTTATTAGCGGCATCATTTTTCATATTATTCCAATGCATTATGGCTAATGGGACAGTGTTATTGTATCCATTAAATGGATGTATATAAAACACATGACCTTGTGTCTAGACCACAGTAAGATGTCAAACAGAAGTTGCTCTCTGACTTTTCTCAAAAGGAAACCAATATCAAATTTGCCTTCAGTCAGCATTGGTCTCCCATGATTGACCCCAGAAACCCACTAGCAGAGCCAAGTGAGAGAAAAACCAGTGTTTGATTTGTAGCTACAGAGAGCTAGTCCGTAGGTTTGGGCTGTTGTCTTTGGTTCCTTTAAATCTGGCCAACCTGGTGCTTCACCAGCATCAAACTACTTCCTCCCAAGTTTTTCATTTGCAGAAACAAGAAGACCCTTGAGACCAATATCTAGTTATTTATTTTTAAATGTTTTAAAATAAAAATAATAGTGTGAGGTTTTTGCTTCTGCTTTCTTTCTGAAATGACCCTTGACAGGAACTGGAAATAGTTCTCGTCAATGCAGCCATTATCTTTTGTGACCAAACGGGATGTGGGAGGTAAGGTGGAATTTTTGAGGTCTTTGTACATAGGAATAAAATGTCTGTCATTTAGTTCAAATAAATTATTGATTTTTAAATCAACTCAAAATATTGTGTCAAACAGACAGGTACTGTGCTTGAATTTTCCCTTATTTGTAAGAACTATTTTTTACTATTTTATGAATAGTGGGGGGGGGGGGCGTGCAGGAATAAGGGGTGATAAATAACAAAAACAAGTTTTGGGCTTCATGAAACCCATAGAGGCAATTATAGGAGAGTCTGAAAAAAGTTTAAATTGCCATTATTTCCCAGGAAAATAAATGATCCTCTTTCTTGCCTTATCAAGGAAGTGAGCTGATAAATGCTTTAAAAACAGTTTTAGAATGCTTAGTTCCCCTTTCCGCTGGAGGCCTGTTCACGAAGCTCCAATTGTTCCTTCCATACTCTAGTGCTTTCTTGTCTTCCTGGGAACAAGGGTGTTGAGTGTCCTCAGTTGTACCTCAAGGCTTGCGCTTGGGAAAGTCTTAGGAAAAAGACAAATGACTGGTTTTGCTAGAAGGGAAATAGAGAAAGCTGGACACATATTAAAGTGGATAATGACAGATAGCTTTAGTAGAGCAAGTGTTGATTTCCTCCAGTGATTAAAAGATGTCACAGTTTGTGGTTACTGTGTAATTCACGGTCTACAAAATTTAAGTATCCATGGCCTAGGAGTAAAGAAAGTAAAGGAATGGGTAATGATCTCATTGTTTCTTATTTAAACTTCTTCCAAATCTCTAGCTGTTCAGGAATAGACTCGTAAATCATCAGCACGAGAATCTGGAATTTTCTTGCTCTGGCTTCTACCTGCTATCCAGTCCCTTTGGTTGTCTTTCTCTCTTTGAACCTTGGGCTTCATATGCTATACTCATAAAAAATAGCAACATCGCTGTACTACATCAGAGTGCCTTTGAGTTTCATACTTCTTTTGTCCAAAATGCCCCTACTCCCTTTGTTTCTGAGGCTAATGAATACATCATTTAAAACATGTTACTCAGCCCTGAATCTGGGTTGTGTGGACTTCCTATGTTATTTCAAAATGTACCTTGCTTTTCTTAATCATTACATTGCACCATATTGTAAACCTGTTTTATTGTCTGCATCTACCTCCAAACCAGTGACTTTGATTTAATTGGTGTTGGGAGAGGTCTTGTCAGTGGTCTGTTTTAAAAGCTCTGCAGTAATTCTGGTTCACAGCCAGGATTGAGACCCACCAAACTAGACTGAAAACTCTGTAAAGGTAGGACGGTTGACTCCAGTGCACCATCACATCACCTTTTCTAGCTTAATGCAAGAAACATAGTAAATGCTCAAGAAATATCCATGGATCAAATGTCACTGTACCCCCAGTGCTTGGTACAGTGTTCAGCATAATTGTTTTGAATGAGTGAATGAATGAATACATTAAATCCTATAGGGATTACACCACTCAGTAAATCACAGGCTTTGCTTTTAAAAAGTTATAGTTAGATAGAAATGAAGGGAATTGGAAAAGCACACTAAGAATTCTGGTGCAATCACTCATACACCCAATGATAAAAAGTATTTTCAGTGGTTGAAATGATTTCTTATGGAGACTATCTCCCATGGTGAGACTCCTTTCTTGAATGCAGAAATTTTCCAAGTGGTTTGGCAAATGTTCAGTTAATTGAAGCTTTGAACAAACTCTGTTTAAGTTCTTTGGAAAACTGCTAAATCTTCTGAGGTCATTCCAGACTATTGGCCTTTCTCTGTTATGCACTAAGGCAGGAAATGTTTTCCTCCTTTTTGAAATGAGCAATTCAAGGAGCCGGTGAAGAATGAGCTTGCTCAGTGCAATGTGCTATCAGCCCCCTCCAGCTGTTTACCATGGTCTTTTTTATTATTAAAGGGACATCAAGTTCTTTTGAATACTAGTTATGATTTTATACAGAAGACAAAATAAACATTTCCTGGAGGACTTCAGAGAGTAACTACTTTTATGTCTTATCTTGCATTTTCCTTCAGTCAAAAGAGGAAAAATAATATTTCATTTGAAGGAGCACTGTCATTTACGAGACTATACTGTAGTTTGTAGATACATTTTACGTTTAAAATTTTTTTTTTGAGCCTGACAGCAGTAAAACCCCTCTCCTTAACTTTCCTCATCTTGTAGCACTTAATTTTTTTTTTTTTATACTTGTGTGTGGTCATGACCCCACCCAAGGTCATCTGAAAACAATGGTACCTGAGTCATGGGCATTCTTAGGGTCTCGTTGAGAAGGGGTTGTTTGGAGCTGCTGTAGTCTGACCTGAGTCATACAACATTGTGCCAGGGAGGCTGAAGAATTGGACTCTTCCCAAAGGAATGCTGTTATTGTTGTGAGCCTCCAGAAGGAAACATGTAGTTAGTGCTAAGTGAACATATGCTGTGTCTCATATTTGCTGTTGGACAAGGACAGACCATGACCTTTTAATCAGGATAGGCTTAGACTGAGTTTTTGGTATAAAGTATAAATTCGCTTCTGGTAGAATTTGCCAGAGAGACTACCCTGGAGGAAAATGTGATGATTCATTTAGTGAGATGACCATAAGATTTGGAGTCAAACGGGTTTAAATCCTGTCTCCACCACGTCTGTGTGAATTTAATAAGATACTTAACCTCTTTGTGACTCAAGTTTCTCATCTATACAATAACCTACTTAAAGAAATTCAATATCCCTGATTTTGTGAGATGCATACTTTATTTAAAAATAGTAGTTAAGGGCCGGCCGAGTGGCGCATTGGTTAAGCGCTGGTTTTGGGATGCCAGCGGCCCCGGTTCGGATCCCACATGAGGGCCAGTGACACTGCCCTCTATAGCTAACAACAGCTCCACCTGGAGCTGGGCTGTGCGAGCCCCGGTGATGGTGTGGGCTGCAGCCCCTGCTGCAGTGGGCTGCCATAGGCTACAGTGAGTGGCCCGCAGCCAGCGTGAGCTGCCAATAGCCGCGGTGAGCGACATCCAGAGGCCAGCGACTGATCTGCCTCATCCGGGAAGAGCGCAATGACGATACCAACAGTGAAGCAACATCCTCCGCAACTAAAAAACTGAAGAACAACAAGACAGCAACTTGTCTGTTCCCCTTCCCCGATTCCCCAACGCTGTTCCCCTCCACCAATTCCCCAATAAAAATCTTTAAAAAAAAAAAAAAAAAATAGTAGTTAAAACTATGCTACCTGCTATAGAAAGAAAAATGGATAAAGTGTGCCTCTACTATCCAGATGTTGTAATTCATATTAATATAGAGAAGCATGTAGAGAACAAAAAATTACTTGAGATAGAGCAGAAGATTATAAGGGAAAATGCACTGAATTTGGAATCCCAAGACCTGGTTCCTAATTGTGAACTCTAGCAGTGCCACATGAGGCTCACTTATAAAATAGAAATGATGTCTACCTTAATATTATTGTTTAGAAAATCAAATGGTATAATGTTTACAAATCTACTTTGAAACTGTTCATAGCACAATACCCCCATTTGTTATCGAGAACAGATTGTATTTCTTCTGCTACCGACCAAAACCAAAGTATTTTAGGAGTGGGGAAAGGTACACAGTTGGGGAAGGGGTATTTTTTCAGAAGCCAGAAAGGAAGATGTTGAGTTCTGTTGCAGTATACTGAGAGCAATTTTCCCATTTTTCTCAACTGCCCCTTAGAAGCGGGGCTCAAGTTCATGTAGGCAGCCTAGATGTTTGCTCAGTGGAGAGAGTAGGTGGAGCTAAGAGACAGGCCTGCCTGGAAATAGAGTAATTCTTCATAAATTTGGTATGGTGTGCCTGTGAAAAGCACTGGCAGGTTAAACTATGGAAGCCAAGGTTGCGGACTTAAAGATCAGTAAAAAGGGTATGTATGTATGCTTAAAAATCACAGTTTATAAATGTTCTCGAGGCATTTACTACCAAAACAAACTAAATTTACTGTTGTTAAAAAGTTGCTCCAATAAGTAATCACTTCCCTCACTGTTCTAAATGTTCTGGAAATCTGAAACAGATTCTCCCATGAGTCGTATGTTTTGCAAACTCATTTTAAAGCTTTTCATCCCTACCAACTTGGAACTTAACTTTTTTTTTTCATTTATATTATCATTTGGTAAGTTTCCTCAAGTATTAGCAAAATGTTTGTGTAGCCACTGGGTCTGGGCCTGATCTCAGTATCCTAGATCCTGGAGCCTAATTAAGTCTCCTTTTTACACTATATGCCCCTGTTCTTTGGGGCCGGAGACAGGGCGTAGTAATAACAGCTTTGGGGCTCTTTTTTTTTTTTTAAAGGAATGACATATTCAAATATAATTTTAATTTTTTTCAGACTTTAAATTGTTAGAGGAACATAAAATTGTATATTCTTATAATTGTAATTGAAGCTCAATGAGTCACTCTTGGGAATAGGTATGGTATCCTGATATCTTGGGAATAGGTATGATATGTTATTGTGAATAAATATAACACTGAGTTTATAATTTATGAGCAGTCATTTGAAGTTAGTTTATCAAATGAGCAAACAAGTTGACCATTAGGGTACAGTCAGAGAAGTGCAAAAGTGGATGTAGAGAAGATTCAGGGAAGGGACGTTTTGGGGACCTGGGCTCCTGCCTAGGTATGATAGCCCTTGAGGGGTATCCAGTGAAGGTCCCTCATGGTGGTATGACTATGGTGAAGGGTGGAATGGATGAGGAAGACACAGACTAAAATAATGGCAGATAAAAATAACCACTTTATCCACTCTGATTATTGCCTAGAACCGATTCTGTTTATCAATAAGGCTACAATATTGCTGCTTTTGCTCTGGTGAAGAGTTTCATTGAAAATGGTAGCTAGAGCTTAGTTAATTACTGTAGCAACAGCTGACAGACTTCCTTATACCATTCTGTCAGTACAAGTCAACACATACTTGAAGAAAAGAGTAATAGTAGAAACCAAACTTTTATGTATAGACACCTGACTTGCTGTGTTCTTGCTCATTCTTGATAGAATGTGTGTTTCCTGGTCAAATTTACTTTTTGCCCACTTAAATTCAAAGCACAAATAATGATGGATACATAGCATTATTCATTTGTCCAAACCCATAGAAGGTACAACACCAAGAATGAATTGTAATGTAAGCTGTGGACTTTGGGTAAGAATGATGTGTCAGTGTAGGTTCATCAGCTGTAACCAATGTACCCTCTGATGGGGATGTTGATAGAGGGGAAGCTATACATGTGTAAGGACAAGCGGTATATGACAAGTCTCTGCACCTTCTGCTTGATTTTGCTGTGAATCTAAAACTGCTCTAAAAAAATGATCTTTATAAAAAAACAAGAACAAAACTTCAAAGCACAACGAACTGCAGATGGTCCCTGACTTTTGGATGGTTCTACTTAAGATTTTTGAACTTTATGTTGGTGCAAAAGCAATACACATTCATAGGAACCATACTTATACATGTTACTAATATGGGACATGGGAGATCTAGAAAAGTGATGAAAAATTGATAAATAATACTTTTAACATTCCTGTTTAAACTGTTGTTCTTTGATTTTAAGCCTCTTGTGCTTTGCGAAGGTTTATTCTCTACATTAGCTAATTATACTTTACAAGTATTTTATTGGCTACTTTTCTGTTTCATTAAAATATTAGCCATATATTAAAAAAAAATAAAAGTGCAAAATAAAAAAAAATAGTATTTGAATAAGGATTCGTGAATTTTTAAGTTTTTCTTTATCTGTTGCCACTTTCATAAATTGGAAAAGAAACATTTTTCTGACAAAAGTGTAGGAAGGAATCAGAAAATGTCAACCCAGTTACACCTTCAGATTTCAGCACATCAGTGTGCTGCTGCTCTTTCTTGACCTCTCTGAGGCATCAGGGGCCCTAGAGAGATTTTTGTTCACTACCAAGGCTACCTTGGTAACTGCTGTTACCTTGGTAACAGAGTATTAGGCTGTTTCTAGTTAAGCAATTTAGAGTATATGGTGAATTATCTGACTATTTCACACTCATATGTTTTGGGGTGTGTGTGTGTGTGTGTGTGTGTGTGTGTGTGTGTGTGTGTATCCTTTCTTTTATGTATACCTTTGGTTATCTACTAGGAAAACATTTAAACAGAAGCACTAAGATTGGGTGGTGGTATTTTTATAGTCCTTTTCCAAGAAACCTATGTTTAGTGAAGCTTGAGATTTAAAAGCCTTATTTCAGCACCAATAAAATCTCATTATAGGCTTCAGAAAAAAAGCCAATGATGCTTCATCCGCATTTGACAGTCTTCCATAGTGGACCTTCCTAACTGTTCAGGCATCTTCAATCATGTAGAGTATTTGACCCGCAGTGTATGTTGCATTCTGTTCTTAGTGGAAAATATGTGTAAATGTACATGGGCCCTAGAATGATCTGCCTCTGCCACCAGGCATGGTCCTGGGTGCTTATGGAAGCATGTCTATACAGAGCCTATCACAAAGAAGACCCTCAAAAATGTTGTTGTTTAATTAGTACAGGCTGATTTTAATATTACTCTAATGCTAATGTAAATATGAAGTATAATTGAGATCTAAATCCTCATATATTAGGTTTAATGTTGAATAGAAAATAACAAACAAGCAGTGTCTTGGCTTCTTTGGTCTTTAGTTTCCAAAGCAAGCAGAGCTTTGAAGGCTCTGTATGATCACTTCCGCCTTACATGCATATCTAAGAATTCACTAACAGCTAAAATATGGAAAGAATGAGATTGTCAAGAGAAGATATCTAAGTCCCGGGGTCTGTGGACTATGTTTTCAATCTTTTCCCTTCACAGTATTTAAAAAATGAAGTATGTGTCAAATGTTACATTTTTATGTTGTGTTTGGTTTAAGTTTGACACGAACCATATACATATAATACTCAGGTGAGTTTGCAGGAGATCCTTGTAAAAATCAAAATCTGATTGTTAGTCACAGTTCATTATAAACAAGCATGACAGCAGATACGTTTAATAACTTATTTATAATATAAACTATTTCATTTCTTAAAGGTATTTAAAGTTACTAGTGGGTTCCAATTTGTCAGATACTGCCCACAGATCTAAGTGAAATCAGGAAGAAAACAATACATTAAAAATGCACTATTTAAGTGCTCTACCTTTTAAGAACTCCAGAGATACTTCAGAGGATAATGTAGGTATTATAAACAAATTCAACACTGTTACTTCTATCGACTGATATGGACAATAATGTGGTTTAAGAGTTGACCACAATTGATGCCATATTCTATCTTATAACATGGCTTTGAACAACCCCAGTGATTTCTTAAGACTGGTCAGTGAGTAAATTTCATAACATGAATCAAAGATTTTGGTTTTTTTTCTCAAGGATTAATCATATTAAAATATACTTTTTCCAAATCCTTCCAAAAACAAATATTACTTAATGGCCTACTATGTACTAGGTATTTATTAGGCACTGAAAATACAAAAATAAACAGATATTGTCTCTGCCCTTGTGAATAGTATACCCAATATGACTTTTCAAGTGAACAATCAATCACATACTGCTGAAGAAATGACACTCTGAATTGCTATTATACATAGTCTTGAAGAACAGAAAAATTATCCCAAAGAAAAGAGAAAGAAGGAAACAATAAAGATAACAGCAGAAAATAATAAACATTAAATTACAGAGGATTGACACAGTGGAAAAGATTAATTAGTTCATTAGAAAGGCTAGTAAACTTGACAAACCTGATAAAATTGATCAAGAAAAAGAAAGAAGTCACAAAAAAACAACATTAAGAGTGAATAGATGCTATACACACCGAAATGAAAACGAGAAGATACTATGAGCAACTTTTGCCCTGAAATATGAAAAGGTAGATGTAATAGGCAAATTCCTGGAAACACAAAATTGGCTCAACAATATGGAGGCAACATGCATATTCCTATAACTAGTAAATAAAATCTGTAGTTAAACAAGGATTCACTTCCAGTTTTGACAGAGCAGCTGGTACGGGTTGCCCTAAAAAAATCTATAAAACAAAAGTAAATATGTGAGACAGTGATTTAAGCATTGAAGAACAGACATCACAAGACCATAGTTGTTGGGATAAAGGAAGGACACTAGGTGAGCCCTACTACTACATCTCCAGCTTTTTGCCTGGGACAGATCCTTGCCGCCACACAGGGGTGTGGAACCCAAGCAGATATACAATCTTGCTGAGCTTTCGGTGGCAGAGACTGGAGTTTGAGGCTGTCTTAAGCATCTGGAATTTGCAAGACAGGGTACCAAAGAAGGAGCTCCACAGAGGGTAGACACCAGAAATCTGTGTGAGGCTTCACCATGGATCTTTGCTGGGAGTTAGCTAGGCTTGTGTAAGTAAGGCAAGATTCCGTGAAACCTACTAGAGGTCTGCTACAGGGCTGAACAGTGATGCCAGAGGTTGTGCATTGCTAAGAGATGTTGGGGTTCTGGCCTAGTCAGACAGCAAATAAAAGGTAAATATATATAATATCCAGTGTATATTATATCCATATACCTAGGCAATAGCATGCACATCCCTTCCACCCTTATTTTTCTCCCTCTCTCTATAAATAACCTTTTAAAAAATGGTATAAAATAACTTGTCTATGTGAAAGTGTGGCTCTTCTGTAGGTCCTGCTTGAGTAATTTATAAAAATGGAATTATCTCTATTTTATTATTATTTTTTATCCAGGCCTACAATTATGAAATTAACATTAATGTGCAAAGCAATGGATAAGAAATCACCACCTGATTGTTAAATCTAATAATCTTAATCTAGTACTGAGTCAAAGTAGAGGAAATTGGAATTCATACACTATACAGATTATTTTGAAATCCATCTGGGTTTGGCAGGTCTCAAAGCTGATTTTCTAAATAACTTTCCGGTGTAATTTTTAAGAATTAGGATATCAAGAGAAAATCATTTAGCTAACTTTTTACTTCACATTAAATATCATAATTTTTTTGCTATGTACAAAATCCTTTGATATAGAGTTAAAAATATTGAAAACTTTTAAAAATCGAGAACAAAAGGAAATTAGATTTTTCAGTAATAATTTCAAGTTTAGGTAGAAATCTATAATGTTCTTGAGTCGAAAACTTCACCCTTCAGTATTTTCAAACTTTGGAAAATAAAAAAAGCAATTTCTTTTGTTTAGAATAGTGTTACTTTTAACACAGTTAAAATTGGTTTTAACATAACGTTGTATATGTACAATTTTCATTGTAGGTATAAGGCAAATACAATCTTGAATTATTAGCAGTGAAGCAAAAACAAGGAGACCTCATGATATAAAATAGCATTGACCAACTGGCTAAGCGTACTTCACAGCTGTTTGGACTTTTCAGAAGCCCTGCTATCTTTATAATGCACAATTTTAGCTTTCTGTGTTGCTCTGTGTGTATCTATGTTTATTCATGCTGAACAGAGGACAGTTTATGTATGTTTATTCCTAGCAACTAAGCAACTTTACTGGGACATTTTTTTTTTTTTATCACCTTCTGTTAGCTCAGATGTTTGCAAGCTGATTTGTATTGAAAAGGGCAAAAGGACCTGGTAGAATGGCTTTCTGTGCTGCCTAGAGATATCACAAAGTCATTCACAATTATTTATTAAATTTGCACATACTGATAAGGAGTATGTTCTATAGAGTAAAGGTGTATATGAGAACCAAGAATACATGGGTTTTTACCTTTTATTGGTTGATCACCTTCCTGATGATCTTTTGTTTTCATTTGATAAGGTATTTGTCCTCTTAGCTGTAGCATACTAAGGTCTCCCAATACCCATACACTTAATAAATAGGATACATATTTAGAATTTTTCAGTTATGAGTTGTGTCAGTCCCCTGTATATTTGACTCATCTTTTTCATTTTTATGTCTGAAAAGAAACCAGTTTTCCAACATATCACTTAAAAACATAAGATATGGCAGATGCCACTTACATTGAGTAAAGATTTATTATCACTATTTGGAATTTGCCTAGAAAATTTAGACTTAAATTGTCTTGTCTTAAACTTCATTCTAAGTGAAAAAATTACATTGAGAGGGTATGATAGCTTGTTTTCTCCTATGAATTTTAAATTTTGTATTTTGAATTTATGTTGAGAACGTAATCTCTCATAATTTTGTTACACATGAACTGTGTGTGTATTCCTCCGGATAAGATATTGTTGGCTTTAGCCAAGATTGCTGGGACATTATTTAACAAATAATTCTTTTAATTTCTTATCTTGGCTTTCTTGCACCCCACAAGTAACTTAAGTTTGAACACCAAACCTATAGTTTTAAATATTTCCCCCTAAAACCTAAACAAAAGAGAAAAGTTTTCTTGACCCTTCTTTTTGCCAGGAGATAAATATTTCTAGACACCCTCTCCTGCCCCCAGCCATGAAGGGGCTACTTTTCTGGTCAGGATCTACATTTTAGTTCACCACTTTGCAAGCATCTAAGTTAAAACAGTGCTCTCTAGTTTCCAGGGATCAGAAAATGCCCTCAGGGGAAGATTTTATTTTAGCTTTCATTTATCCTACCATTAACAGCTTTCTCTTTCTTGATTGGACCCTGGAGGTAGTAGTTTTCCAACTTTATTATTCTTCAAGAATTGTTTAACTATTTTGTGTTTTCATATAAATTTTAGTACCAGGTTTTCAATTTCTGTTGAAATACTTATTAAGATTTTTTTTTAATTTTATTGAATTAGTAAATTAATTTGGGGATATTGAAAATTTTACAGTATTGATTCTACCAATCTGTGAATATTGAAATCTTTTAAATTTCTCTCAGTAATGTTATGTAGCATAATATAGAAGTTTTGCATACCTTTTATTAGAGTTATTCCTACATATTCAATTTTTTATAGTCTTATAAATGTTATCATTTTTTAAAACTACATCTACAACTATTTTCGTTAGCATATGTAAATAAAAATGATTTTTATATCCAGCCACGTTGTTAACTCACTTATTAATTTTATTAGTTTATTAAGAAACACTTAGATTTTCTACATTCACAATCATGTTTTCCAATTCTTATATGTATTATTCTTTTCCCTTTCATTATTTAACTGGATAGTAAATATATGTGGTTTTAGCCAATACCCTAATTTTATTTCCAAACTCTGGGGTAAGCTTTTAATATTTCACCACTAAGTATTATGTTTGCTATAGGTCTTTGTAGACATCTATTATCAGATTAAGAAAGTCCCAGTCTATTGCTAGTTTGCTAAGAGTTTTTACAATGATATCTGATAGATTAGACATAAGTACTGAAAAGAGAGAGTGGAGTCACAGATAATGCAAGACTTTTGGTCTGGACAATTGGAAGGATTGGTCAGTTCTGCACCATCACTCATCTGTTTTAATCCTCTCTTTTCTCATTTCACCCTCATTGCTTTATGCTTGTTTATATTCTTTCAATGATAGTTTGTGGGGCTTTGGGTTGAAGCAATAATAAACCTATGTGTTTAACTCAACATGTTTATCCATAAGTCCATACACTATAGTTATTTTGATAAATTAATTTTATTTAATTTTGATTTGTGAGGAAGAAACACTGTTGGAATGTCACTGGAACGTGATACTTTATTTTTAAAAAGGTGATTGAAAATAAATGTCCATGACCAAAGCACAGTGTGGCTCATGTCCATGTAATACATGTGATTTAATTAGAATTTCCTTGTTGTATTTGGTTTCCATGGAGAGCAATTATTTTTTACCCTTGTGCCACTGCCAACATGGTATCCATGAATTAACTTCTCTGCAATTAAACTAGTCCATTTTTGTATTTTAGAATGACTGATGGCAATCATCCAAGAACTTTTATGTGCCCAAAAAGAGATACCGCATACCCTGCACAATTCCACAAGGAATTAGAAAAGGTCCAACTAATCGGAGCAGATATTTTAATGCTTCTCAGTAAGAAATATGAGAAGGATCCATCAAAAGTGATGGATAAATTTATAAATTCTTGTAATCAGTATTTTGTTAATTAGCTTTGTTTTCTGCTTGATCATGGCAAGTCAGAATTTTATACTAGTATTAGCTAGTCATTGCTTTTATTTATTTATTTTTTTGTAAAAGAACAATAAGACTCAACTGGATTTTTTTATTTCTTTTAGTTACTTCTCATATCTCCCTGTCCCTTCCATGTCCAGAAATGATCAGCTAAAAATTATTAAGGAAAAAATAAATTACCATATATTTAAAAACTATGTATTATAAAATTCTCTTTATATAAAAACCTGAAAACTTTAATAAGAGTAATTTGGTCTGTCTGAAGCATTCATTGAGGCTTAGTATGATGACTTAAAGTCAATATGATGCCTTTCTGTTGAGAAACAGATATACCTTCTGAATAAATTAAAATATATAAAATTCTATGAAAATTATCAGAGAACCAGAATATTTAAGATTTGTCCTCCATGTGCCTCTTATTTCATAACTGAGTGTTAAAAAAAATTTTTGTGATATGTTTCAGTGGCAATGTGTTAATAGAATTCTGTTTGTATCTCCTGTTGTCACTGTTCTCAAATTGGAATAACTTGAATCTCTGGGATCCATGCCAGGTTGCTGGTGGTTGATATCCCAGGATAAACAAGGTGAAACTTCCTGGAGCATCCATCTTAGAATTTTTGTGAGGACTCACTCTATATTTAAGCAGATATACAAAGGGTGCCAAAAAATGTTTACACATTTTAAGAAAGGAAAAAACTGTATTAAAATTTCGCTGACAGCACTAATTATCAGGGAACTGCAAATCCTCCACTTTGAGCACCTCTTGTAATTACAGAAGTCAAATGTGACTTGTATTCATCTTTTGTTATTGGTATATATTGAGTATTACAATTTTAATACAGTTTTTTCCTTTCTTAAAATGTGTATACGTTGTTTTGGCACCCTCTGTATTTTGGTGTGTAACACAAAAGTGACAAAGGAGACAAAAGAAATTTCTACTTGCCACAGGTTCCTTTGGGCTGTACCTTAACCCAAGACTTTAGGGCGTTCCATCTCCTTTGTTTTCTGAATCCATTGATATAAATATTTGAGCCATGCGTTGTTGAAGTCTTCAGGAAAGTTTCTTTGATTCTGGCCCATTCTTTAGAAATTTCTAGTGTTAGATACTGATGATATCATATTCCATGACTCATAAAAATGCAGAATATTCTAGAATAGCCTTCAGAGTACGATATAAATGTCTAATTATCCTGAGTTTCCCAGTCTCCTTTTTTACCAGGGCAGGCCTAACTTTGTCTCAGATAAGTCAGCTCAGTGACTTTGGATGACATTTTTAGTCCTGTACAGAAAATACAAATTATAGTGGACATGAATTGAAAATTTTCTGTATATAAAGAGCACTTTCTGTATATATCACTTTGAACCATCACAGCAGCCCTTCGAGTTAGGTACTATTCTCATCCCTTTATACAGGGAAGACACTAGGCATAGAGTAGTCAAGTTACATTCTCAAGGTCCCACAGTCTGAGAGAGGATGATTTAGGATTTGAATCCTTTTTGAAGACTCCACCATTAAACATTATTTTTTGTCTGGAAATAATTTTGAGTTAACAATATTCCTGTGGGGGAAAAAATAGCAAATAAAATCTTTATAATCCTGTATAGCAATGTTGGCTTCTGCATGTGACACGATCCTTACTTAACTGGTAGGACCCAGCTATACAGAGCGCTCAGTTTCCATGAACAGCATCAACTCACACACCCTCGGAGCTGAGCCATTAATCCCAAACCAAACTATGAAGTTGGTGAAATTTGTATTCCCTTTACACAGCCCTCAGCTTCCACAGTCTTGACCTTTCTTGGCACACTCTCTCTAACTGCTTTCTAACCTTCCCCTCTTGTATAAACAGAAGAGAATTTGATACCAGCCTTTATAGTGTGGTTGATGGATTCTACTTTACATGGGTGTGAATGAATTTTAGTCATGTGTGTTATCTTAACTAAGCATAATCACTCAAATCTTTGGTTTTATCTGTACTGGAATTATTTGAGTCCATTAAAATGCCAGCCTCGGTCACCATGGGGTAAGATAATTCGAGGGAGGGAGGCCCTTTGAACTGACTCTATATCTTCATAAGTTCCTCCATGTAGTGAAACTGAGAGGGGGTAAAGATGACCTAAAGGAACAGCTCCATGCAGTCTCTTTGCTTATTGAGACCTACCCCCTCCTTTGATAAAACTAAGGCTAATAGTGACCCATCAGTTGCAGCTGCAGACATTTTCCTGGAGTGTCTGGGGCAGTAAAGCACATATCCTATTGTTGCAATATTCTTCCAAGACTGAACAGGTTTCTTCGATATACCTGTTTCTTCTAGATATTCTGTCTACCATTACTGCCCATACAGAGGCTTCAAGATCAAACAGCTCAAAACTCCTGCGCATTCGACATCATGACATTTGGTAACCAGCACTGGTAGCTTTTATAGAAATACTGCTCTTATGACATCCTGGAATGTCTATATCTTTTGTATTATTTTGATCGCTGATAAAATAAATTATTTTCCTTATTAAAAAAGATACTGCAATGGACATTTTCCTCTGTCACACACATTTTTTTTAAAATTTTTATATGTTTATCTTTCCCACTGGACTTTTTGAAGTAATGGACTGTTTTCTTTCTTTTTGCAACCTCAGTGCCTAGTAGAATACTTGGCACACACTGTTCAGTAGATTAATGAATCAATGAGGAAGTAGATAAATAAATTTGTGTTGAGTCTATATAGAACTTTAATCTCTATAGGAATATGTATAGAATAATTCTCCAACAGGTTTTATGTAACACCAAAATGTATCCTACAATAGTAGGCAGCATAATTATGCTATTAGAATAAGATACTGGCCTGGACAAAAATCATCTCATTTATTAACAAATATTTAGGACTTGGGCCATAAGTAAGTACAAATTTTACAATATTTTCCAGACAAGCCTCAATTTGAGTAACATTTTTAAGAGTCCCACACAAAATGTCAAGCTGGCTTTTCTTACTTATGACTTAACTTCTAGTAAAGAAAGCACAGTAGCCCTTCGTTATTTATTATATAGGTTTATAGTTCTCTTTGGACTATATGTAGCTCCAGTCTACTCTTCCAATTTAATATCCTTTCATTTCCACATGCAGCCTACTTCCATGCAAACCAGTATCCTCCGTAATCTCCCATTACTCAACAGGTCGGGCTCCTTATGGGATATGCTCATTTCAGTCTTCCCCCTTTTCACAGATCCTCTCTCATCTTTCCAAAATCCTACTCAGTCATCTTCTACCCATCTTCAGGGTCAGGCTCAAGTCTGTCCTCCACCATGAATTGTTTCCTGACTACCCTTACCAAATGATTTTCTATTTGTTCTTTTTCAGTACACATGTTGTTAGTGCCACAGTTGCAACCTTATTTTATTTCTACTTACTCTATGTTTTTTACCCAAATGTAAACTCTTGAGGGTAATGATTGTGTGTAAACCTCTGAATCTTTTACAATAGCAAATAAAATGCTAAGCACATAAAAGCATACTCAGACAAAGGCAACAAAAGCGAAAATAAACAAGTGGATTACACCAAACTAAAAAGTTCTGCATAGCAAAGGAAACCAGCAAAAAAATGAAAAAACAATCTATGGAATGGGAGAAAATATTTGCAAATCATATACCTAATAAGGGCTTATTATCCCAAATATATAAAGAACTCGTATAACTCAATAGAAATAAAGAAAAACAAACAATATGATTACAAACTTGGCAGAGGAACTAAATAGACATTCTTCCAAATAAGACATGTGAATGATCAACAGGTACATGAAAAGGTGCCCAACAGCACTAATTATCAGGGAACTGCAAATCAAAACCACACTGAGATATCACCTCACGCCTGTTACAATGGCTATTATCAAAAAGACAAGAGATAACAAGCTTTGGCAAGGATGTGGAGAAAAAGGAACCCTCATGCACTGTTGGTGGGATTGTATATTGGCACAGCCACTGTGGAAAACAGAAAAATTAAAAATAGAACTACCATATGACCCAGCAATCCCTCTTCTGGGTATTTATCCAAAGGAAATGAAAACACGATAGTGAAGAAATATCTGCACTCTCATGTTCACTGCAACATTATTCACAATAACCAAGATATAGAAGTAACCTAAGTTTCCAAAGATGAATGCATAAAGAACATTTGAGTGCTATATATATATATATATATATATATATATATATATATCACTTGAGTGAACATTTGAGTGATATATATATATCAATATTATTCATCCATGAGAATGGAAATCCTGCCATTTGTGACAGCATGGACGGACCTTGAAGGCATTATGCAATAAGCCAGACAGAAAGACAAATACTGCATGGCATTACTTACACATGGAATACTTTTTTAAAAAGTCAAACTCATAGAAACAGAGAGTCAAAATGTAGTTGTCAGGGCTTGGGGGTGGCGGTGAGGAAAATAGGGAAAAGTTGGTAAAAGGATGCAAACTTTTAGCTATAAGATGAATAAGTTCTGAGGATCTAATGTATAATGTGGTAAATGCAACTGATAACACTGTATGAGATCATTGAAATTTGCTAAGAGAGTAGAACTTAAATGATCTCACACCAAAAGATAAATATGTGAGGTGTTAATTAACTAGATGGGGATATCCTTTCATAATGTATATCAAAGTGTGAATTGGTACACTTTAAATATCTTACAATTTTATTTGTCAATCATACCTCAGTAAAGCTGAAATTAAAAACATATGTATGCAGCATTATTGTTTGTTGGCAGAGTAAAGATCTATTTCTTTTATGTTTCACTATCCCCTCTATTGATACTTTTGACATCCATTTCCTATTTGTTGATCTTCTCCAAAAATTAAAATTACTTGTCAAAATCCTTTTTATAACCTGACATATAAGGTTATGTCTTAACCAAATGACATCCAAACTTGTCTGAAAGGAAATTTTGCCTTCCTATTTGGAACCGTCCTCAAACTTCTGCCCACCAGATGTCAATGCTTCTTTTGGAAGCGTTTTTGGTATGGTTTTCCTTCTCATCATGCAAACAACACAGTCTGTAGTTTATAGGTCTTCACAGCTTTGACATTTGGGAGTGACAAATCCAGGAAACTATATGGCCACAATGAAATGGATAAACAAGGAATATACCAAAGATACTCTTTCTGGAGAAAATATTTCCCCCGACTTTTTACTGAGAGCTAAGAAGTGAAATCAGTAGAGAACAGAAGGAGAACCTGTATGTCTGAAACAGCACTTTTCCAGGTGCAAGAGAGGATGTGAAATTGCTGACACTGGTTTTAAAAAGTTTAACTTGTAAAGGAAAGGGAAATAGTACCTAGAATGGTGGTTTTTAACTGAAACTAAGATGAAAGCTCATCATTTTCAAGCATGAAGTAAGTGGAGGCTTTGGGATTTGCTCTAATTTTAATATAAGGCAGTTTTCTAATTTTTGTCCACTTTCTACTGGCTCATACCTCTGTTTGCAGTTACGTGGACTTGAAATGTCTATATTTGTGGAAAAAAATATTTTAACCTCTTTTCTTCTAACTTGGTAATTTGATTATTAGCAGTGAGGTCCAGTTGTTTAACAGCTGGACTATCATAATACTAATTAGAAAGGTCAGTATTATGTTTCAGATTCCCATTACGTTTATACGCTGAACCCTTCTAATATATCTTATTAAAATTGTCATTCTGTGAAGTATCACATTATAGGCAGTTATGAGTGTGATGGAAGGATTTGGTTTCTTGATTTAAAACTTAGAAGAATTGTTATCCAGATATTAAATTATCCCTGCCCTTTTGACAAGGGGAAATGGACTAAAGATCTTACTCTCTATTTTCCCTAAGTATGTGGAAATGGTAAAAGTAGACTGAGTCTCAGTATGGTTCTGGGCCATTTCAAAGCCCAGCCTTTACATTTTGTATTTTCTAATTGCTCTGCTCTTTGAATTATCTTACCACTTTTTTTTTAAGCAAGTAGATAACATTTTATTTATTTATTTATTTGTTTGTTTGTTTATTTATTTGTTTATTTATTTTACTTTTTAGAGTTGGGCTTTATAGGTACATCATTTAACATAGTATCATGAGTAATTATGATCTATGCAATTAATTAAAATATACATTTTATGTAAGGATTTTGGTGACAGATGACAAATCCTTGATGAATGATTAAATGGCCAGGAGTAATGTGGGCTCTTAGGGCTGGATTGGTAGAGTCATGGGAAAAACCTTAAATATCAAGAAGCTGAAATGAGTCCCCCTCAAAATTTTTTTGAAGCATACATTTAAATTAGAAAAAATAGAGTCAATCATGCATATGTACTTCGTACAGGGCAGTCAGTTTATATACTTATTTTCATAGCTACCTTGGATATCTTTTAAATTTTGGTAAAAATAAGAATTAACATGGGCATGCTCATATTGAAATGGGAGAGGGAAGGAATTAGTTTGAAATAAAAGTAATTTAGAAGATTCAATTTAAAAACAACTTTATTGGGCCGGCCGAGTGGCGCGGTGGTTAAGGGCTGGCTTGGGACTCCAGCGGCCCCAGTTCGGGTCCCACATATGAGGGCCAGTGACACTGCCCTCAAAAAAAAAAAAAAAACAACTTTATTTAGACACTGTATAAACTTCAAGTGAAAAATTTCAAATGCCTGAAGCAAAGCCTTGGTGTCACAACTCATTGGAATTTGAGTGCTACAATCAAAATTTGAGCTGGCAAAAATATGTAGTAAACTGTTTTTTGGAGTGTCTCATCACTCCAACACCACTACTACTTGTATGCTGTGTTTCCTTGATTTTGGATAGGCTTGTGTTTCTTAGACCGAGAATCAACTGAAAAAGTCTCAGGACAATTATTCCAATCACTTTCCTACTTCTGATTTCAATAAAAATGTCACTAGTTACACACAGTTAAAAGGTAATCTGAGTCAGTGGAATTGTAAGAGATATGTATGATATCGGGGAGGAGTAAGGTGGTGGATTGGGGGAGGGGGTTTGTCACTTTGAGGGGTAAACACTTTGTGTTGTACACCTGAAGCTAATTAAAAAAAAACCAGTAAACTGAGGCACGTTAAAACTTTTCAAGAGTTTGTTTGAGCATACATTAATTCAAATGGGGTAGTGCCAAACCAAAGATGGTTAGGAGAGCTCCAGGTGGTCAGGGCAGGATCTAGGGGCAAGGTTTTTACAGAGAACATGCTGAACCAAAGCAGTGAAATCATTCGCTTATTCATAGCTTAAATGGTTGCCTTACTTGGGAAAGTGTAGTTGACTGTTTATGATTGGTTGCTCTTAAGTTTCATTTTCTTGGATTTGAGTGTGTTGACTGGCGTAGGTTTTGGTTTGCTTCTGAAGGCTACTGAGGTATTATATTAGACATCCTTCAGTCTAATGTCTTCCTTGCTTAAATACTTTCACAACATTATAGACACAACTAATTTTTGGTATCATTAGAACTCTGATTTGCATTGTAAATATGGACCAGACTAGAATTCAAAGCTCTGTACCATACTGTTCAATAATTAACATCATTATTGCATGTCCAGATATTTCTGTATACCATCAGCTCTGAACAAAGTTTATTTATTCTAACTCTTCAAAAGATCCAGAATCAATAAAATTGTGTATTCAAAAAAGTATACAGCATCCATCTTCCTGGGAATTGAGGTCAAGACAAGCATGGCAGCTACACAAAAGCTGGAGATGACCATTGTGTGCCATTGAGTTTGCTATGTGGCAACTTTGGCTAAAGTCAAGTTATCTATGTTTAAAAGATATGGAAACCCTTTAGAATCATATTTTGTCACCACAATCAAGACACATACGTTTTTATCACATGCCTTCTCCTTATCTTGTATCAAGAATGAGAAATATAGGGCTGGCCCAGTGGTACGGTGGTTAAGCACTGGCTTGGGAAGCCAGCGGCCCCAGTTCGGTCCCACATGTGAGGGCCAGTGACACTGCCCTTAAAAAAAAAAAAAAGAATGAGAAATAATTCTAAGTTCAGAAATTGAAACCTCAAAATCCCCTTTACAAACATGACAGTTTTTCTGGTTGTCAACCCAGAAAATAATGTTGCAATTGTAACTATCTTTATTTATTTATTTTTTAATATTTTATTGGGGAATTGAAACTAGTTGCAATTGTAACTATTTTTCACGTATTTGTTTCTTTCCTTTTAAGATTTTATTGAGGAATTGGGGGAGGGGAACAGCGTTGGGGTGTCCGAGAAGGGGAACAGACAAGTTGCTGTCCTTTTGTTCTTCAGACTAGTTGTGGAGGACGTCGCCTCCCTGGCCCATGTTGTTATTATCACTGCGCTCTTCCCAGGTGAGGCAGTTGCTCACCAGGCATTGGACAGCCATTCATGGCGGCTCACGGCGGCTCACGAAAGCGAACGCCAGCTGCAGCCGGCTGCCGGCCAGCCCCTCTGAAGCCTACGCTGTCACTGGCTACTCATGGAAGCCCAGCTCCAGGTGGAGCTGTTGTTCACCATCTTAGCTGTAGAGGGTGCAGCATTACTGGTCCTCATGTGGGATCCGAACTGGGGCTCTGCTGCTCAGAGCTGGCATCCCAAGCAACTCCTAACCAATGCGTCACTCAGCCACCCCCACCCCCCATTTGTTTCTTATATACAACGTTGATTGGTTTGTATTCAAAGAAAAAGCAAGTTTATATAACAACATAGACTGTTTCTCACATTCACTTCCTTGTGTGGGAGAAAAAAGACAAGTTCATTTTTTAAAACTTTCTTCCTGAGACTTTTTTATTGATGCTGTGGACTCAACTTGGTGTCCTCTGTAATGTGTTTCTAGAGGCTTCATGCTTTTGACTTTCTAGATGTCTTTCTGAACAGGCCTTTACATGAACTATATTTGTTCCTGGAGAATGAACACACAGATTTGGTCAAAATAATGAACATTCCTTTAAAGGCCAGCTGAAGCAGAAAGGTATTGCTCAGCAAGTTTTTACCACTGATGTAACTTCCTCTTTCTTTCTTTCTTTCTTTCTTTCTTTCTTTCTTTCTTTCTTTCTTTCTTTCTTTCTTTCTTTCTTTCTTTCTTCCTTCCTTTTTGCTTTCTTGCTTTCTTGCTTTCTTTCTTGCTCTTTCTTTCTTTCTTTCTTTCATTTTTTTTCTTTCTTCTTGTTTCTTCTCATATGAAACATCACCTCATTCGTAAGGATGAGAAACTCACAGGCTAAAAATGTAAGGTAAGGCTTTCTCTGCATCTGGAGGAAAATTTTGTCATTTAAAATAAAATAGTTCTCACAACAGAACAGTCTTCCCAAGTATTACATTCCTGGGACTGTTTGCATTCTTTCCCAGTGAGCTAGAGTGATAAGCACTAGAGCTTATTTATAACAGAACAGGCAAGAAGAGCTATGACACTATTCGGTGCTGGACTAAGAATAAAAGCTCCAAGCGATTGGGTAGAATTTCTATGTGCCTCTTCTGAGCAAGCATCCTTTGCCCTTTTGGGGGAGATTGGCTGTATGTCAGGTTTGTGAACAGCATATGATGTGAAAATGGAAACAGTTGGATTGAAACCATACATGGTGAGGTCAAAAAGATGCTCTTTCTTGAGCTGTTACTGAAATATGCTGGAGTTATTTTAGTGCTCGAAGAATAAATAGAACCTGAGGCAGTCTGAAGGATAATGTAAAAGTATTGAGAGGACCCAGTGAATTTTCCCAGGCAATGTCCCAGCCAATTATATTTCAGCTTTCACTCTGACTTTATAAAACCTTGCTCCAGCTCAACAGGGTCTGAGCCCTTGGTGAGTGCACACAGGCTGCCCTGCTTGTTTAAAAACACAAGAGAGGTTTCTACCTAACACTGTATTCTGCAGTATTGCTAATAATTAAAGCACTGACGCAAAACAAAAAAAAAACAAACAAAACACCCCCCCCACCAAACAAACACAAGAAGACATTGTATATTATTTGATATACAATGCACTAATTAAGCACACAGTACCATAGAATATTTGACCTGCACAGGGCACTAAAAGACCTAAGTTCAAGTTCTTTAGATGAAGAAAACAAGACACAAAAATTAAAATAACCTAATAGCCTAGACCAGGGTCAGCAAACTGCGGCTCGAGAGCTACATGCGGCTCTTTGGGTACCTACATGTGGCTCTGAAGTAAAATTGAAAATGAAAATAAAACTATCATAGTTTAATTAATAAAGTTTTGAAAAGATATTAGTCACATAATGGTGATTATGTAAAAATATATTTATGGCTCTCAAATAATTTTTAAATTGTTTTAAGGGACAGGATTGGCTCTTCTGTCTCAAAAGTTTGCTGACCCCTGTCCTAGCCAGTTAAGCAGAACTGGAATCACTTCTCATGGCTTCCTGTCTCCCTGTCTAAGGGTGCCTTTCATTGGGAAATACAAATCAATAATAACACTTGCAAATGGAGTGTGTTTCTGGAAGGTGTTGGATCAATGTAGCCCATTGGCAATCCCGTGGACCTCTGTAGCCATGTAGCAGCCAGAAATAAGCCACAGCCTCTTGGCATTACAAATCCCAAGGCTCATCTGGTTTTGTTACTCCCAGGGAGGATAAGGTAGCTGAGTATTTTTAGGAAAATTTAACCATTCACATTTAGCCATTCCAATTAAAGGGAGGATGGTGTTAATTGCCTAGTGCTTAGGCAATTAAGAAACATGACTAGTCAGAGGAGACAGACTTTTCTGCATTTTGGGAGCTTGATTTATTTACATATGAAACATCGACATGTTCCTTTTGAACAATGTAGGCATTTAATGTTATGAGAATTGGTCTGTTTAATAGAACTCATTCTTTTAAATCTGCCTTCTAAATCTACACCTAATTTCCTAGCTGAAATTGCAGATGAGACATATACTTCTGCCTCTCAATAAGAGTGTTTATTGGAATTGATATTTTGAGCTCCCCTGCAGACACAAAGACACGCCTGTGGGGCTCTCAGCAGCCCAGAACATCAGTGTGGAGAACGGTGCTTGTTATCAAGTAGCTAGTTATCTTCATGCCACAGGACAAGAACAGGGAGCAACTTTTCTTCTAATTCAGCATGGCTAAGCCATCAGGCCTACACTAGAAAGCAGTTGTTGAATCTAGATCAGTTTGTGTTATTAATTTAAGACTTAAGTCTGAGAGTTGTGCCTAAGCACTCCTTTTCAGTACCCTAACATAGCAAATATCTTCAAAATGAAGGAGAATGAAAAATCTAAATCAACCTTTTGGTTTTTTTGGGTTTTACCCTAGCAGATTTTTGAATGGATCAAATGAAATAATACACATAAAAATTAAAGGTATGTTCATAGTGACTTTACACATTAACTTGAAAAAGTTTATTTTAATCAATAGTGTTAAAATGTATAAAGGGATAAATATATATCAGGAAATTATAATAAAGGCATGTGTATTATATCAGCCACTGACCTGAATATGTGCACTGGTATCTCACATGATTTTCTCAACCCTATAGGAGTAACTATTATTAGCATTTCCATTCTTTTTTTCAAAGATTTTATTGGGGAATTGGGGGAGGGGAACAGACAAGTTGCTGTCCTTTTGTTCTTCAGTCTAGTTGCGGAGGATGTCACTTCACTGGCCCATGTTGGTCTGTAGAGAGCGCAGCATCACTGGCCCTCATGTGGGATCCGAACCAGCGCCCTGCTGCTCAGAGCTGGTGTCCCAAGTCAACTCTTAACCAATGCTCTACTCGGCCAGTGCCAGCATATCCATTTTTATTTTTTTTTTAAAGATTTTATTGGGAAATTGGGGGAGGAGAACAGCGCTGGGGAATCGGGGAAGGGGAACAGACAAGTTGCTGTCCTTCTGTTCTTCAGTCTAGTTGCGGAGGACGCTGCCCCACTGGCCCATGTTGGCATCATCATTGTGCTCTTCCCCGATGAGGCAGATCGGCCGCCGGCCTCTGGATGTCGCTCACTGCGGCTATTGGCAGCTCACGCTGGCTGCCGGCTGCTCACGCTGGCTGCTGGTCACTCACTGTAGCCTATGGCAGCCCACTGCAGCAGGGGCTGCAGCCTACACCATTGCTGGGGCTCGCACAGCCGCTGTAGAAGGCCCTCACATGTGGGAACCGAACCGGGGTCGCTAGCTTCCCAAGCCAGCGCTTAACCACTGCGCCACTCAGCCGGCCCCTATCCTATATTCTTTATGAAGAAAGATCAGAACAAAATAGGCTGTCAGCAACTGGCAAGCATCCGGGCATGTGAAAGACTCTTGTCTGGTGATAGGCCTAAATGCTGGGTTGAGAGCCCAGCACCTGGAATCTGCCATATCTTGGCTGTGAGATTTATATAAATGATATTCCTAGAATACATTGTCTGCAATTCTTTCTTTGATGTGGAATTCTATGATTCTCTTAAAGCACTTTCCAGTTGAAGATCATGGGAAAAAAATAATGTTATCAACATATAATTAAATTCACACTCGAGAGTACCATATTCCATTGAAATATTATTTCTCAGAAAAGTGATACCAACAAATTGATAGTAAAATGCCTAAAATAAAATATTAAAGTAAAAATAGAGTAATGTGTAACATGAGGCTCGCTGATAACTGGGGAAAGTATATATGGTGCACTTTTTGGATATAGAGCTTTTGAGCATCTTTCCTCAATAACTGACACCCAATGGCAGCTTTAGTGAACGGCTGAAGCAGTGGGAATTTGAACTTCAACCCAATTCTTACTTCTCACTCTGCAACTTCTTTTCCTTTTTCTATCATTCTTCTTCTCATAAAGACAGAAACTGAGCAGAAAGGGCATAAGTTACTTATTCCTGGTCACCCAGTCCCTGACAGAACTGAATCCAAAGTTTAGATGCACACATTGCTGCTAACTCACGCAATAATAAAGTGACACCTTTACTCTGAAATATTTTAGTTTAACACAGTAATGACATGGCACTTGACATTTAGCCTACATTGCTGGGTTCAATTCCTGCTGTGCGCCAATTACAAATGTGTTTGCTTGTGGACATTGAGTTTTTCTAGTTCTCGTTTTTTCCCTTATTCATAAGAGAATGTGAGATCATAAATAGTCACTGCTAGAATAAAAAAGAGTCAGTAGGATCAATTCATAAATGAAGGATACTATATTTTGTTCTTTTCTATACACACAGAGACACAAGGTAAAGAACCACACAGAAACACACATACAAAATTCCTCCAAACAACTAGATCTTTCCTACAACTTTAGACCTCAGTCTATTAAGATGTTTTAGGATATCCCTTGCTAATGTACAAACCAATTGAGTTAGAAAATTTCGGATTCTTTTAACAAAATGAGCTTCTTGCGACTGAGCTAAGTAGAAAGTTTTTTTTTTTAAATATTAATGCTCTGCAATTTTGCTGTCAGTTGTCACATTGCATCTCAGGAGATCTCTCCCATTCACCCAGCAGTAATATCTTAATGAAGGAAGCTTGTTCCTACAAAGGAAGCTCAGAATAGGTTTGCAAATAATGATAATACTATGTATAGGTTTTACTGGATATCACTCACCAAGAATTCTGCACACATTTCATTTTTAGGACGGGAAATTTCTATTTAGTCTATGGCTTTTTGTGTGACTGTGAGCCAGTTTCTCATTCAAAAGCTGACGATGGCATATTTTTTCTATCTTGATTATTTTTTTGGGATTTCTGGCCATCCTGTTTAGACTCCTGCTGCTGGCAGGTGGGTCCCATCAGTATCCAAATGATGCAGGTCTTGAGATGCTCCATAAATGTCTGCCCAAGGAGGTTAGAGTAACTTTCCTCTTTTACAAATACCCACAGGGCCTAAGACCTCAAAAACAGAAGCCGAGCCTTTGTAGACATCTCTGTAGAATATTTTTTTTTTCCTAAGGGATTCCTGCCACATTTCCCTCAAGCCTTTTTAAAAATATTAATTTATTTTCACATCTGAGACTAATTTTGCTCATTGTAGATGAATATTATTCAAGAAGAATTTATTTTACACTTGAAAATAGTGAAACTGGAAAGAGCACCTTTATCACAGGAAAGATTTTCCAATAAACATTTTTTCTTCCTTAGCCCCTGTATAATATAAGAAAACGTTCCTAATATAAAGCGTGAAGGCTTGTTGCTATGGTCAGAATTGTGTGTCCCCTTCCCCAAATCCATATGTTAAAACCCTAATCCCCAGTGTGATGGTATTTGGAGTTGGGGATTTTGGGAGGACAAATAGGTTTGGATGAGACCATGAGGATGGAATTAGTGCTTTTATAAGAAGAGATGCCAGAGAGCTTGCTCTTTTATCTCCCACCATGCTTCCTGTGAGGAAGCAGGAAAAAGCCATCCACCTACAAGCCAAAGATAGAGCTCTCACCACAAACCGAACCCTATTGGGCTTTCATTTTGGGCTTTCCAGCCTCCAGAACTGTGAGAGAATTAATGTGCATTGCTTAGACCACCCAGTCTATGATACTTAGTCATGGCAGCCCAGACTGAGTACGACACTTATCGTATAGCAAATATCAATATAAATCTGATTAGTTAGTTTGATTTGTAAAGTAGCCAAGCCTAGTTAGACATTTAAAAATCCAATTACAGTAAACTGCATCAAACATCAAGAGGTTTTACCATATTTTGTCCAAAAAACTTAGGTTTCTCTCACAGCCTAAGAAATTCCTTTTCAAGTCTAATAATTTGTAGATTGTCTTGGATATTTTTTTTTATATAGACAGCCATGCCATTTACAAATAGTTTTGTTTTTATCTTTATATTCTAAGCCCTTTTATTTTGTTGTGTTATTGAATTGGCTAGCATATACAATGTATTGTTCAATAAAGGAGACAGTATGATATTTGCTGGAGATTTTTGTATTTTTATTTTTATTTTTTTTTAAGGGCAGTATCACTGGCCCTCATATGTGGGACCGAACCGGGGCGGCTGGCTTCCCAAGCCAGTGCTTAACCACCGTGCCACTCGGCCGGCCCTTTGCTGGAGATTTTGATAGAAATCTTTTATCTGGTTAAGCATATTTCTCTTCTATTCTTGTTTTTTTACATGAATAAATATTGAATCAATTTTTATCACTTAATGGGAATATCCTATGTTAATTATCTTTTAAGAGGTACATTACATTGCATTGCATTCTGAAATAAATTATCACTTTTTTATAGGATTAGGGTTTTCTGTGAGAGGCATATAGTAGCTTTAATAAGGTGGATATGTCTTTCTTATGTGAGTCCAAGTAGATGGTATAGGACTGGAAAATATTACCACAGAATCATGGACCCATATTTCTTTTACCTTTTCCTGTGCTTTGTGTAGCTTTCATTCATTATGGTCAAAGGGGGCTCTGGTACAGCTTTTTCATCTACATTCTAACCAGTTTGAATGATTACAGGAAGGAGGAAGCAAGGCCTACATTTTTTAAGGACATACTTTTTTTAAGTGATACTTCAGTAGCTATAACTTAACCCACTCTTAGCTGTAAGAGAGGCTCATTTCACCAATTTCTGCTATTTAATATTTCCTATACTCCATTTTATTTTGGTATTTTCTATTATGCATTGCTTAGTTTTGTGAGTCAAATGTTTAACTCATTCATACTTAATCTTTCTAGTTTCTTAATAGAATTATTGAGGGCTATAAATAAATGTTCCTTGAAGGGATGAAAATGTACAAATTGCCAGTTATAAAAAGTCACAGGGATGTAAAGTACAGCATAGGGAACATAGCTGGTAAAATGAGATTTTCTTCCTAAAACCACTAGATGAACAATAGTACAAAATATAGAATATGAATATCCATACATCTGCTGTATCTTGGTACTTTTTTCCGGTATAAAGATGTTTTATAATTAACTAAATTGTCTAATTTATTTATTAATATGGAGTTAGAGCAGTAAAAATATAAACTTTGAAAGAGGGAAAACACAATTTATAATGATGGACTTGGAGGTGAGGAAATAATGAAACAAAC
The DNA here is from genome assembly GCA_033961575.1 of Aselliscus stoliczkanus. Lineage (NCBI taxonomy): Eukaryota > Metazoa > Chordata > Mammalia > Chiroptera > Hipposideridae > Aselliscus > Aselliscus stoliczkanus. The sequence continues at coordinate 130,114,382 of CM066733.1, forward strand.
CTCAAATTATACCTGATCTTTACAAATGAGAGTCTGATTTATTTTCCTTTGCATCTTTTGAGGGAAACTTTGAAAAAATATCAAGCATGAAGATACAGGCCAAGATTGAGGATTCAATGTAAGCAAAAAAAGTCAAATATTAAATAAATGTGAACTTCCTCAGGAAAACTTTCTCTGATCTTCAAATAGGATCAGGTGGTGGTTTTATATACAAGTCACTGTTGCCTGCACTTCTGTCTTTTTTGCTCTTGTGATAATGGAAATTTAAAAAGAATTGGTTGCTTAACATTTTCCTTCTACATAAAATCAAAACTCCATGAGGACAGGGACCAGATTTATCTTAATTAACGCCTACCAGTTGGTCAATGATCTATTATCTGAATGAATTACTGTATAACTCCTCAGCACATGGACAGACAGATGATTCTCCAAAAATGCAGTTGTTGATGTCATAGGAGAGGGACTCTGCCTTTACTAAAGTCAGTCTCCTTGATGAAAGTAGAAAAAGACTCTTGGAGGTAATTCTGTAGGTCCTAAGATTTAAAAAGAAGGCTACTTCCCTTGAGGAGACCAAATATTCCCAATAATGCCTCCTTCTTCTGGGTTGCATGGATCTGCTCTGTCTGGGGCCTTGGTTTTCAGAGTAGGCCTAATGAAAGGTTCATGTCACAGCTAAAACACAAATCATCTGTTCAGGCTTCAAAGCTAATATTCTATAACTCATGTTCTTTCTAGTTTGGCAAGTAGAGATACCTCCTATGATCATGGTATTTTTCCCTTGAGTAACAACAGTGTAGAAATCATAGAAACACTAATAAGTAAGGCACTGTAGTAAGTGATATAGAAGCAGTGTTACTATCTGGATTGACTGAAGAAGGATTTCTAGAGGAGATGACAATTCATTGGGTCTATAGAGGCTGAATAGTTCAGTAGGCCAAAGACGAGTAGAATTTCCACACAAATGAAAGAGTAATTGCATGAAGATATTGAAATGAATGATAAGTTGGGAGAATAGTGTTATAGTTGTTCTGCTTAATTAAGATTTAGTGTGTATGGGCACCTAGAGATAGTTATAAAATGCTGATGTGTAGAGATGAAGTTAGAAAGTTTAAAATAAGCTTTTAAGGAATCTTATCTACCAAAGCAAGCAATTTGCTTATCATTTATAGAAAACCACTAGAGATTATTGAGCAGAGAAACTAATCATGAAAATTGGGGCATTTAAAGTTTTTAGGATAACTGGTGATTACCATGGGAAAATACTACATAAGAAGAGCAAGCGTGAGAGTTTCAGCAGTCATGAATGGCTTAAGTAGATTAAGTTAGATATTGTTGCTGACAAAGAGTTCTAGTAACAAGATACATTCTTGTAAGTGTGAGTCTTAAATATTATTTCAGATCAGAGGTCTATAATATCAGGACAAAACGGAAAACTCATTCTGAGTGTGAGGAGGTAGATGGGTGAAATCAGTCCAGAGTAGAGTTTCGGGATGTAGTCATGGATTAAGGATCCAATTTCAGACTGATGAAAAAAGAAGCCAGCCAGACCAGAATGAAGACAGAAGCCTGGTAATTGTGTCTCTGGATCTGATGAAAGGGAATGTCCACACAACAGCTCACCTGGGTTATGACTGTAGCTCCTAGGCTGCCAGCATCTCTCCCTCACTTTTAGATCACCTTTTTTGATGTGATTAAATAGTGCAAGAAAGTACAGAAAGCTCTTCTGAGAACACCTCCCATTAAAACAAGGTATCTTGGGCCAGCCAAGTGGCTGATTTGGTTAAGAGCTTGCTCAAGAGTGTGAGCTCTGAGCAACAGCAGTTCAATGCCTGGCCTGAGCTGCCATTTTAACTCAAAGAATCTTTAATTTTAAATATTTGTAGAATAATGTCATTTGCTTACTTGAATCAGTATGAAAAGGAGGAGATTGCTTTCTAGCACACCATATCAGATCCCAGCCGTGGTAAGGGCTGTAGCTTAAAAACAAATAAAACAAAAATCAAAAACAGCCTCCATCATAACTGCCATCATTTTTTTTAATGGAGAGATACCATTTTTATGATGCATTCCAATTTAGTTAACTTCTTTCTTGCTTTTACTATACATGCCTCCAACCTAATTAAAGTATGACAGTTAAATTCCCATACAAATAAAAGATTGGAGCTAGAAAGTGATTATGAAGTAGAAAAAAAAAACACCTGGGAATATCAAGGGCATCTTAAGAATATCAGATAAGGGAGCTCACTTAATAACAGAACAAGAAATAGAGAGATAAATTCAGAAAGTTACATAGCATTGAAGTTGTTTATGTTCTATATAAACACAGAGCTTTGTTTATATAGCATTGAATTGATTTTGTTGTGTAGGTTAAAAGCTATATCAAGAAATAGCCCAGGGCAAGGAAGAAATAAAATTGTCATTATATGCAGATGACATGATACTGTATATAGAGAACCCCAAAGACTCCATCAAAAAACTATTGGAACTGATAGATGAATTCAGTAAAGTAGCAGGATATAAAATCAATGTTCAGAAATCAGTGGCATTTGCATATACCAATAATAAACTAATGGAAAGAGAAATTAAGAAAACTGTCCCATTTACAATTGCATCAAGAACTATAAAATACCTAGGAATACATTTAACCAAAGAAGTGAAAGATCTGTACTCAGAAAATTATAAGACACTGAAGAAAGAAATCATAGAAGATACAAATAAATGGAAACACCTACCATGCTCATGGATAGGAAGAATTAATATAGTTAAAATGTCCATACTGCCTAAAGCAATATATAGATTCAATGCAATTCCTATCAAACTACCAAGGGCATTTTTCACAGAAATAGAAAATATAATCCTAAAATTTATATGGAATCATAAAGACCCAGAATAGCCTCGGCAATTCTGAGAAATAAAAACAAAGTTGGGGGATCACGCTACCAGACATCAAAACCTACTATAAGCCTACAGTAATCAAGACAGTTTGGTATTGGCATAAAAACAGGCACATCGATCAGTGGAACAGAACAGAGAGCCCAGAAATAAATCCAGGCATTTACGGACAGTTAATCTATGACAAGGGAAGCAAGAATTTACACTGGAGTAAAGATAGTCTATTCAATAAATGGTGCTGGGAAAATTGGACTGACACATGCAAAAAAATGAAACTGGACCACCTCCTTACGCCTTATACAAGAACAAATTCAAAATGGATTAAAGACTTAAATGTAAGACCTGAAACCATAAAAATCCTAAAACAAAATATAGGGAGTACATTTGCAGACATTACCCGGAGCAATATTTTTACTGATACATCCCTACGGGCAAGGGAAGTAAAAGAAAAAATGAACATATGGGATTATATCAGACTTAAAAGTTTTTTCACAACAAAGGAAACCATTAATAAAACAAAAAGGAAGCCTACTGAATGGGAGAATATATTTGCCAACGATATATCTGATAAGGGGTTAATATCCAAAATTTATAAAACACTCATGAAACTCAACACCAAAAAAACAAACAACCCAATTAAAAAATGGCCAGAAGATATGAAGAGACATTTCTCCAAAGAGGACATACAGATGGCCAACAGGCATATGAAAAAAAGTTCAACCTCACTGGTCATTAGGGAAATGCAAATAAAAACCACCATGAGATACCACCTCACTCCAGTCAGAATGGATGTCATCAACAAATCAACAAACAACAAGTGCTGGCGGGGCTGTGGGGAAGAGGGGACCCTGCTGCACTGTTGGTGGGATTGCAGATTGGTGCAGCCACTATGGAAGTCAGTATGGAGGTATCTCAAAGAACTGGAAATAGAGCTACCGTTTGACCCAGCAATTCCACTCCTAGGTATTTATCCTGAAAAAACCAAGACACTTATTCAAAAAAAGTTATGCACCCCTATGTTCATAGCAGCACAATTTACAATAGCTAAGACATGGAAACAACCAAAATGCCCATCAGTAGATGACTGGATTAAGAAACTGGTATATTTATACAATGGAGTATTACTCCACTATAAGGAAGAATGAAATCGTACCATTTGCAATGATATGGATGGACCTAGAGACTATTATGTTAAGTGAAATAAGTCAGTCAGAGAAAGACAAATACCAAATGATCTCACTCATATGTGGAATCTGAAAAACTGTATGAATGAGCAAAGTAAACAGAAACTGTCTCATAGATATAGAGGAAAAATCAGGGTTGCTAATTGGAAGGGGAATGGGGATGAGGGAGAAGGGGAAGGGATTAGACTGCAAAAATAGGCAACTACAATATTGCCACTGGGATATGAAAAACAGTTCGGGGAATATAATTAAGAATGTTGTAAATATTCTGTGGAATGTCAGATGATCATAGGTCTTGTTAGGGAGACCATTTCATGGATGGAGTAGAGGTTTGATCACTGCACTGTATTACTAAAGTGGAGGTGGTATACCTACTATAATTGAATATATATAGATAGTCACGGGATGTGGATTATACTGTGGAAGAGAGTCAGAGGAAGACTAATAGATACACATGATATGGAGGGGTCGTGGGGTGGTGTATTGGGGGTGGGGGGTTGTCACTTTGAGGGGTAAAATGTATAACTATTGCACTGTGTTGTACACCTGAAACTAATTAAAATAAAATAAAAATAAAAATAAATAAATAAATAAATAGCTAAGACCACTTGAAATAAAAAAAAAAAAAAAAGAAAAGAAATAGCCCAGGGCCGGCCGAGTGGTGCGGTGGTTAAGCGCTGGCTTGGGAAGCCAGCGGCCCCGGTTGGGTCCCACATGTGAGGACCAGTGACACTGCCCTCAAAAAGAAAGAAAGAAAGAAAGAAAGAAAGAAAGAAAGAAAGAAAGAAAGAAAGAAAGAAAGAAAGAAAGAAAGAAAGAAAGAAAGAAAGAAAGAAAGAAAGAAAGAAAGAAAGAAAGAAAGAAAGAAAGAAAGAAAGAAAGAAAGAAAGAAAAGAAGGAAAGAAAGAAAGAAAGAAAGAAAGAAAGAAAGAAAGAAAGAAAGAAAGAAAGAAAGAAAAGAAGGAAAGAAGGAAAGAAGGAAAGAAAGAAAGAAATAGCCCAAATTATTTCATTGAATTGGAATTTTAGTTGATCTATTGTGATCGGCAGAGAGTAGGCCAGCAGTTTCGTTGTTAGAATGTTTGTACTAATCAGGGGGTTTTAGGGAGGTAGGGACAGGGAGAAGCAGACTGTCTCATTTCAATAAGGTGGCAGAATAGCAAACAATTCTTTTCCTACAAAAGCACAGCCTGAAATTTTTGTTCAGAATGTTTGCATGTCACAGCTGGGACCCTGTTGCGATCCAGCTTAATGGGTGTTCCTCAACATCCTGGGGAGGTTCAGATTACATTATTTTTTAGTTATTATCCAAGCAATCTCCTGTAATTTTGGTATCTGAAAATGTGATATGGAGTAGAAGAGAATAAAGATGAAAATTCGAGATAAGAGCAACCATTTTTTTTTCCTTAGTATAGCATAATCTGTAACTTGACAGATTTGAAAAGGGACTCTATTAATAATTATGCCAGGACAGCTGGAGTAATTAGGAACTGTCCTGGGCAAATGGGGCACCATATAGTCAGTTTAGCCACAGAGAATCGTATTTCCAAGTCTATTATTTCTTTAGTTTTTATATATCTTAATAGCTAAATATAACTTAAATGCATCCAGCCTTTATAAAATGTAAACTCCTATTTTTCAATGCTGTGTATCTGTGAGAATATTTGATGTTGCATAGGACTTGTAATCTTATTAGGAATAAAAACTCATGATTTAAAAAAGAACTAAAGTAAATAATTGTGGAATAAGTGACTCTAAGGATACCAACAGACAACACACATACAAATTTGTACTGCATAAAGTAAGTTTAATTAGCCATAGGAGAAAGTGGCCTATAAGGAACTAAATGCTTCATGAAGGATAAACAGTTTAATCTATTCATAAATAACATATGAAACTTTAAATCATTAACTATCAGAGAAAATAGAAATATGGTGACTTTCACTCATATCTGTGTCTGCCCCTTGAAATATATTTTAATTAAACCAATTTAAGCTTTAAATTCTTCAATTATAACTCATGTATAAGTTCTTCATTCAAAAATGAGAGAAAGTCATCTAGCATTAAAAAAGGAAGAAGCAGAGTATATAATTTGTCTTCACCGAATTGCAAACAAAGGCCATATTCAGACAAATATAAACCATGGTCCTCTGGGCCATTTTTTCTCCCCAATATTGAAATTGTTCTGCAATGCCAGAGTTGTCTTTCGGAATCTAGTTGCTAATACTACTGCATACCCTTTATGTTGTGCTTAATATTTGGAAGAGCATGAACACAGAGCCCATTAACAGTGAGTCTCCCCTTTGGGAAGGGGTGGTGCAGACCAGCTCTCTGCTTTCCTCCTCTCAATAGTCTCCAGTCAAGCTTTCCCCTACTCCTCCCCCTCCTCTCCCTGCAGGTTGGCCCCTCTTTTCACCATTCTGACCCCTCCTATTTCTTTTTATAGATCCCTTTTTATAGAATTTCTTTTTTATAAACAGTGTCCTATTTCTTTTCTCTCGCTACTTTGGGCCTAATCTTATCCAATGCAGTGTTCCGGATATGGGGCAGGAAGATTTGTTCCTTCATTCAACACATTTTTGTTGAGAGCCCACCATGTCCCAGATGCAGAATTCAGCATTGATTAAAGAGACAAAATTTCCCACCCTCTGACTCCTAGAGGATAACAGAAAGCCATTCTTTCAGGTTATTCAGAAGGGAGAAATACAGATAACAAGTCTTTCTAGTACTAAGATTAGCCACACTTAAGTCATCCTCTGGCATTCATTTCATATATACAGAGGGTGCCAAAAAATATATACATATTATAAGAAAGGAAAACTGTATTAAAATTATAATACTCAATATATACCGATAACAAAAGATGAATAAAAGTCAGGTTTAACTTCTGCAATTACAAGAGGCACTCAAAGTGGTTACTGTCAGCGTCTAGACACTTCTGATTATGGTGAACTACTGTTTGAGCAATGCTGACCAGTGTCCACTTGTGTACATTTTTCTTGGCATCCCCAGTGTATGTGTGCTAATACATATATACTCTTATATTGTATACGTGTGTAAATGCATAGTGAAGTTTGGTAATAACAATAATAAAATAGGTTCATTTTGTATGTGTTTTGTGTGCATGTGTCTGTGTATTGTGTGTAATCATGGAATACATACTCAGGATTAATGCTTTTGTCATTTAATCAATTTTTTTTTTGCTTTTGTCATCAAACAATATATTTTAATATCAGCACATATACATTTATTTCATCCTTTTTATGACTGCTTAGGGACCTTGTCTCTATCGGTAGAACATTTAAGATTGAGTTCAACTTTTCAGTGTTTCAAACAATACCACATGATTTTGCACATGTCTTGTGTACAGATGTGAGTATTCCTGTGGGACAGATTCCCAATTGCTAAGTCAAAAGACATCCTTACATTTTAGATGGAAAAACGCCACTTATTTCAGGATAAGCATACTGAAAAAATTCAACTCAAAGGAAAAATGTGGAGCAGGGAGAAAATTGTTATCATTTATCCAGAATATAGCTGCACTACAGAAGTCTCTGTTGTCACCTTCGTAATGGAGAAAAAAGAATGTATAAAACACAAGTGTGTACCTCCAAGGGATGGGATGAGAGGAAGGATGAGGAAACTGAGACAGGGGAACTTTTATTTCTGTTTTTCCCTTCTATACCATTTCAGTAGTTTATAACAGGTAGATATTTATTTTATTTAAAATTAAAATTAAAAAAAAACATATACAAAGAAAACAATATGTTCTCTATATTTTCTCAGTGAAAATATAAGGCTTTACTCATTCCAGAGAAATGACAGGTCATGTTTGTTTTAAATAAAATTTAATTAAAGAGCTACTTTTGAAAACTTGAGGGTGATAGGAAAGTGTGTCTACGTCTTCAGCTTTTTAGACAGGCCAAATGAAAAATAAATTTAAATTGCCTCTGAACCTTGATCCTGCTTTCTCTTCAGATCAACAGAACCACTCCAACTTAAGGAGAGTTATGTGAAAAAAAGCCAAGCACAAGGAGTTACTGGGAAATCAAAATTAATTTTGTTAAATTAATTGAGTAACTTCCTTCCCTGTATCCCCCACCCTGCTTTGTAGGTATGGCTCCTTCAGTCCTAATTTACCTCCTGGCCTGATTTTATTTTGGTCCTTCCCATTTAAAGAGGTCTAGAAGCCAATTCATGAATAATGAATAAAAACCTAAAAATTATTTGTTCCATGGTAGTCTGTGTGATTTAATATTGCACAAAGTACAACTCCTCGAATCATAAGATTCTAAGTTGTGAACTGAACTACCTTTTGTCTGGTTTCCCTGGCTTAGCTTTATAAGTTCTGATCTTGCAATTAACATCAAATAATTTTTGACATAATTTCTATGTTTGTGTGTGAGTATGTGTGGAGGGAGAAAAAGAGAGGAAGGGAAGAAGGGAGGGAGGGAGAGAGAGAGAGAACACCAAACTTTTGAAGGTGTTGTATTTAAGAAATAAGGAAAATATTTTTCCACTATGTCCATTAAATGTACATTATATTGCTAGAGCATTCACCAATGTGTGACTGTTTTTTTGGGTGATTAAAGGATACTAAGAAGCAGATCATTTTCCTTTAATAGGAAAGATTGTGAGGATATCAAAATCCAGGATTAGTCCCAAACTAAACTGCCCCACCTGTGTATTGTGTTCCAGACATTATTTACCTTAGCCAGGCCTGCCTTGCTCAGAACCAGGTTTGCCTTGCTCAGAACCAGGTCTGCCTTCACCTTTAAAACACACCCCTACCCCCACCCATTCTACCATGGCACACACTCACTAGATATCACCCCTCAAGGATATCAAATTGATTCTCTAACTTAGAATGTACAATGAGACGTAAATGGCCTATTTACCTTTTCTAAGGGAAACTTGCCTTTTAAAAACAGTAAAACAAAAAACTAGACAGTACTGTGCAGCAGTGCCTTAATTCAGGGGAGCGGAGGATTTCAGCCAGCATTGCCTGTTCTTGAGAGGCGTAGCACCCTACTCTCCAAGGCCTACTGTTTTGGTACTAAACACAGACGTTCCTAATTCTCCTATTTTCTCCTGTTTAACCACCCGTGCCTCTAGGAAAACAGATCGCCATTTTGATCATCTTGATGTTATTCAGGGCTGTTTTGAGGGCCTTGTGATCTTATTTTTGGCGGTCCCGCATGTATAATATATCAAACAGATTAAAATCCACCCATATTTCACATTAAATATAATTCGCACTGCAATTACGAGAGTAGTGTTGCACTTGACTAGTTGATGTAATGTTATTTTTTGTAGACATTTAAGTATTTATTAATTTCCATTTTGCAGCCTTCATTTTGTAATTTAGAGCCCATACTAGTTTTTTCAGCTTTCAGTTGTTTTGTAGACCTTTAAAAATCTCACAGCTCTAATGACTAGTGGATGAAATGTCCCTGATAATGCTAATTTAACAGAGGAGTGTATTTTAAAATTTGTCATGAAATAGAACCATCTAGAATGTTTTGCCTTTGAAATAAACGTGATTTCTTTTAGAGCAACCTACCTTTCTGAATTTTCTATGACTATCCTAAATCTCTAATTTTTGAAAATTTAAAGTACTTTTCTTCTTTACATATGATTTTTTTCCCCACAGTTTGATATTTAAGATCTGAAGTTACATTCCTTCTATTTTAAGGCAATTTCTGTAATTTGCTGTGCATTGCCATTCACTGAAACCTTGATGTCCAGACCCCCACTGGATTGTCTCGTTTAAAATTTAGGGCTCCGTCTTTAGTTTCTGAAAAGATAGTTCTCTGGATGATGATGCCTCTAACCCCCAACTGTAGTTGTTCCTACAGAGACTGTGTGTGTGCAAGCTACCCCTTCATATTTCTCCAGACAGTAAATCTTACATCTAAGTCACAGTGCAGCACAATGCCCTGCTTTGGAAAATGATGCATGAATGTAATTCTGGGATGCTCTGAAAAGAAATCCCCAAATAGGGATGCAAACTAGTCCTCAACCCATGAGCATTCTTGGTTTGACAGGGTTCAGAATTTCTCATGTCCTTCAAGATTTGGGAGCATTTTAGTAGAGTCTGCAAACTGTTCTTAGGTTAGTTGAGAAACTTTTCCCTGGGGGTTCTTGGAAAATGTCCATCTCTCAATTGACAGAGACAAAAATGCAGTACTTTTTCTTTTTTACCATCTCGTATTGCACTTGCTGTCATCCAGGTGAAACGCACTTCCATATTGCATTGCTCAGAAAAGAGTAAAAAGTAAAAGCTCCATATCCAGCTAGTTGTTCTCCAGGTAGGGAACATCTGTGTCAAAGCGGTTGATACATCATGTAAAACTCAATCAAGTTTCAGTGCTTACATTAAGAAAACACATAGTTATATCATTAAACCTAAAGCTTATTTCCTAGTACAATGTTTTGTGACCTGACTAAATTATTATCATTAATTTCAGGATGGATCAACATGACATGAAGAGAGTATTAAATAAAGCTTTTTTTTTTTTTTTCCTGTTTCTGTCTCATTAAGAGTCCTGAAGGCAAACATGAATTTTACCTTTATTCCCAAACACATTGCTTTTTCAAAGTATTTTATACCTTTGATGGGTCTTGGCTTGGGGATGTCTGTAGAATCAGGTTTCTCTTATTTGGGAAACCTGAATGTAATACTGCAGCACAAATCTCTGGTCATGCTGTTCACCCACAGAGGATGCCATGGAATTCACAGCGACAAGAATGTTTTGGAATCCTAGCAAAAAGCAAAAACAGAGTGTCCTCTCCACACATTTAGAAAAATAAAGGTACGGAGGACATGGTGTACTTCTTATTAAAGGCTTTGAAAAACACCACACCTCAGTAAACATTCCTCAGGAGCTGAGGAAACACTCGGTCAATGGCTTACCTCAGCTCTCTCAATTCTGGTTTGGTGAAGTGGACAATAGCACAGACACAATGTCAGCTGGGGAGGAGGGAGGGCCAAGGACATGCAGGCACACTCTGAACAAGCCCGGGATCCTGCCTCAGGCACTCTGTGTTGTCTTGCCATCCCAAGAGGTATTTGTGATTTGCTGAACACTCATCACGAGGTAATCAAGTCCTGATGCTTTCTTCTTCCTGTGAATGAGACAGGTAGCAAGTTTCTGCTTGCTGGCCTTCAGAGGTCTTGATGGGGCTCCCTTTGTAGCTCCACATAGACCATTTCAGGTCCTGCTGCCCTGGCACTAGTTAATGTTCCTCTCTTCTTAACGTCATCCTCTGTGACAGTAACCAAAGAGTACCCAATATTTGGCTAATGGTGGGATTGCATATTAACATTCTCTTTTGCCTCCTAAATGTTTCCTGTGAAGTAACCACCTAGAGGAAAAAACCTACTAAGAAGGTTCCCAGACAACTGCATGATTTACTACATTTCAGAGAAGGCTGTACGCAAGGGCATTGTCAAAATTACTTACCAATGATACATAAAAAATAATTAACTAAGGAGACCTCCACTCTCAACCTTGAACTGGGAAAAGGGCATTGTCTTTGGTTGTATCATTGCTTTAGCTTAGCTCTCCTGTCTCCTAGGGTGACTATTTGAGAAGGATGTAAGCAACTGTCAGCTCTGCAGGAAGGCATGCAAGAGCAAGCAAATGGAGAAATTATCTGTAGCCATATGAAGCACCGTCTGAAGGTTCAGCCATGCTGGAGACTGCTGAAAAACAATAGTAGCATAGACTGAACTTGAAAGTAACAATCCATGATGGAGATGCTAATTTGGAGGAAAGTTACTAGAGCCCCTAAAAGGATAACAGCAAAAAAACCTTAATTCTTTTTTTCATAATGAAAATTGGCCAAACCAGGCTGAAATTTGTAGTATTTTGGAATTCCAGGCTACAGTTGTACTGCAAAATGTCTAGGGCATATTGGTAACTATATATATCCAAAAAAATGTATATACATTTTAAGAGAGGAAAAAACTGTATTAAAATTGTAATAATAGATACCGATAACAAAAGATGAATACAAGCCATGTTTATACATATTTTTGGCACCCCCGGTATGCACGTGCACACACACACATGCACAGCTAATTCTGAAAATGGAAGTTCAACTAGAAAACAAGATCATTTGGGTATAAACTAACATATATTCAATGTCTTGAAACAGATTGCAAATAATTGTAGAAAAATCCTACATGTGAAACTTTGAATTTATTCTATGCATATTTCCCAAAGGTGAAAGCTCAGAAATTTCCTTCAAAAAAATGCTCTGGGCTGATATTCTGCAACTATGAATGGGAGCCCATTCATTAAAGTCTACTTGAACCCAGCAGTATTTTTTTGGCAGGTCAGATCTGCCTTTGTTTTCTGCCAGCTTCTTACTTTTTTTTTTAGTTCTAACTAGTGATGTTATATGCTTTACCAATTCACATACAGGGTATATTCTATATTTTTGCATTTCAATGTAATTTTTGTTGACATATATTAAGAACAAACCATAGCAAGAAGTATATATAGTTGGTACTCTTCCATCCAACTTAATTCTCTCATTTACTTTACCTGCCTAGCTCTTCTAGATACTTTTTAGCTTTTATATTGAAGTAAAATAAACAGAATATACAGACTGGTGCACATATCATACGTGTACAGGCAAATACTTTTTATCAACTGAATATATCTGCATAACCATGATTCAGATAAAAAGCGAAATATTATCAGCACCCATAAAAGTTCTTTGTCTCACCTTCCAATCATAGCTTACCCCAACGATAATTACTATCCTGATTTCTAACAACATACTTTATATTTTGTGAAAGTGGCATCATGTGGAATAAACTTGTTTTGGTATAGCTTTATTCCTCCAACATTATGTTTGTGAAATTCATCCATATGCTTGCTTATAGTTATAGAATATTCATTCTTATTATTGTGTGATATTCTGTTATATGACTACATCGTGATTTGTTTATCCATTCTACTGTTAGTAGGCATTTGAGTAATTTTTAGTCTGGGATTATTACAAATAATGATGCCCTGAACATTTATTTTGGTGAAGATATTGTGCATTTATCTTGAGAAACTACATACCTAGTAGTGAAATTACTAGGTCACAGAGTACGTTTCTGTCCACTTTTGGTGGTTAGTACCAAAAAATCCTCCAAAGTGGCTGCACCAATTTATATTCCTGCCATCAGTGTTTGAGAGTGCCAGTTGCTCTGCAACTTTGCCTACATTTGGTATGCTCAGTCTTTAAATTCACTTATTCTGGTGGATACCTAAGGCTCTCACGGTGGTTTTATTTGGAATTTCCCTGATAACTAATCAAATATTCACATTTCTTGGGCATTCAGATATCCATTTTTGTGTCTATTTGTTTAAAAAATTGGCTCACTGTCTTTTTTGTTGATTAATTAAGAGTTTTTTTTATATATTCTGAATATATGTTTTTGTAGGCTGGATAAATATTGATAGGGATATATATATATATATATATATATATATATATATATATATATACACATATATATATATATATATATATATACACATATATATACACACATATATATGTGCATTTTCACTCCTAATAGTATTTTGATAAACAGTAGTTTCTAATTTTAATATAATCCAGTTGATCAATTGTTTCCTTTAAGATTACTAATGCAGTATGAGTCCTGGTTTGCCTACTCAAAATAATAAAAATATTTTTCTGTTTTCTCCTAGAAGCTATGTTTTACCCTTCATATTTAGCTCTACAATATACCTAGAATTTACATTTATTTGTGATATAAGAGTCAAGCTTTACTATGTATATATCCAGATGACTTACTACCATTTACTGAGAGATGGTGTATTTCCCTCTGCGTGGCAGTGCCACTTCAATCAAAACTATAGTATTATTATATGTGTATTTATTTCTGGGCCCCCTATCTTGTTCCATTGATTATTTATCTATCATTACATTTTGTATTTATTACTGTTGCTTTATAATAAGTCTTAATATCTGGTAAAGTAAGTCCTTCAACTTCATTCTTCTTTTGCAAGAATATTCTGGCTATTTTAGGCCCATTATATTTCCATGTGAACTACTCTATCACTATCTGGATTCTCTGTGATCTATTTTTATTGTCTGTTTTTTCCCCTTGGTTTTCTGTTAAAATTATTCAATGACTTACCATTAACCAGAGTGAAAAGTCCAAGGTCCTTATCATGACATAAAAGTTTGCTTGCATTTCCATGATTGCTAATTATAAATATTCGTAAGTTTCTCAGATATTCAGTTTTGTTACATGCTTAGTAAAGTGTTTTGACCATATTTAAAATGGGTCTTTTCTGGTTTTCAAGAGAGTCCTTTTTTTATTCAGTAAATATATATTTATCTTTACAGAGTTCTGTATTCTGTTACCTACCAACCTTTCTCAATGTGTAGTCTTATCAAACCACTTATAGTATAATCCTACATGTTCTTTTGGTTATTCTGCTTCCTCTACCTGGAATACCCATCCCATTCCTTCTTAATCTGGCCAACCCCTACCCATTGTGCATAATTTAATTTAGGCTTGATTTCCTTTCAGAATATCTTCCCTGCGCCCCTTCCCTTAGAATGGCTTCTACATCATTCTGTGCTTATCTCTGTCTTGGAATTTACCTTACTATATCAAAGTTACCCTTTTATGTGTCTGCCCTATATTATGTGTCTTTTTCATATCTCTGCACCATCACCTTGCACAATTCATGACTCCTATTACGTATTCAAGTCACTCAACAATTGATGACAATCTCCAATCTAGACAGTTCTTGCCCAAGAGCAGCTGCTCAACAACTTGAAGTCTTTTTTGTATATATGTTGCAGCAGTTTTCATATTTGACACTAATTTTTGTATCCACAACAATTGAGTGGGATGATATTCAGTAATAACACATTATGGAGATTGTTGTGCTAAAGGCTTCTGATTTTCTACAGAAGTCTGGACTCTAAGTCCAAGTGGAGGTTTCTCATCTAGAAAGGCTTGGCAGCTTCCACTTTCTGGTCTTAGGGTGTCCGGTCCGGCTCCCTTCTTAGATCCATACAGGCCAATCTAACAATTCCAGCTGCCTTTCTAAAGAAGCTTAGGCTCTAAGTTCAAGTGGAGACTCCTCACTTACAGAGAATTAGAGCTCAACTGCCTCAGATTATTATACCTCTTTAAGGGACTGCCAAACAGAGAAATGCTTCAACTAATATCTAATTACTAATGGAAATGAAATGAATAGCTTAATCCCCCACTCTTACTGCATTCAAATGATACCCAACATGTGTAAATGCTGCTCTAAGAGTTCCTTTATGCAAATAATTTATGTACTATTTCATCAGCCCCAGTGGGCTGGATTGAAATCCTCCTTAGGTAAGAACAAACTGTTTCTGATGACTTTGACATCTGTGTGATATAATGTCACCCTTTCTCTGTAGTTACATTTCTCAGCATAAGTGATGCTTAGCCTGTGGGTATGCTGGGTGGGGAGGGGGGAATCAAGGAGGAATAGATTGTGCTGCCAACCAGAATCAGTTGTTTCTTGTAGTTGAACTGGATTTTCCCAAAGAAGTGTTTCATTGAGATGTTTGCTTCAAAATGACTCTGTTCTGCTGCAGTGAGGAGAGACTTCCAGTTAAAACATTTAATTAGTTCCCAATTTAGACAGCCAGGATGATCAGTCAGCCTGTGTTTTGGAGCCTGAGTCTGTACATTCCTTGGGATTGGTGAGTCTTGCCCAGCGGATGTGGTCAACTGTGAACAGTTTATATGCAATTCACATCACAAAAGATGTTTTTCTCCAGCCCTTTGAAGGACAACTAAAAGGGATTAGGAAAAAGTGGGCAATACAGAGATAATACTCCTATCTTCTCCTTAATCTCCCCACAGAAGCACATCCTATGGTTGTCTCCAGTCTTATAAGTGGCAGAAACTAGGAAGGGTATCACGGAACCAAAGTGAGCAGGGATCTGATTTAAACTGGTTAGATTATTTTCACTCACTTTCAGGGTAATCTTGACCTGGGGTAGTGGCTTTAGACCCACTGTACTCATATGTGTATTGTATGTCTGTGAAAAATTCAATCCTTCAGTCAAGCTAACCTTCCTCTTTATTTCTGTGGTATAAATCTAACCTCCTTTTTCTGTCTGTACCCCATGATTGGAAGCTCTTGCCCAAATTCTATGCAATAGTTACACATATGTTAGCCTAATGAGTTTATAATTCTTTGCTGCGAGAATGGCTTCATCTTTTCTAAGTTCCTTTTAATTAAGGGGCCCTTGAGAAGATGAGTGCTTTTTGATAATTGCCAGCCCAGCCCTTTCCTCTTCACAGAACTCCAATCTCATTGGTCATTCCCCTAATCTTAGCATTTAATATTCTAGAACTAGCTAATAGCATAGGTTCCTACACTGGCCATGACATTTCACATTACTTTGCTTTTCACTATGTCCTTTACTTACCCAGAATGCCCTTGCTCCTGTCTTCATCTGTGTAACAACAATTCAAATGTCATTTCTTCTAGAAAATCACCTCTGAACCCTCCAGTTGGATGAAGAGCCTTACCTCTAAGTTACCTTCTGCTGTCATCATCAACACAGTGCCTGGCACTGGAGGGCCTCAATGTGAGTGAATGCACAATATTCACAACCCATGTTGAATTATCTTCAGTGCATCACTGTTGACTAGACTATGAGCCTCTTGAAATCAGGGATGCTATTCTATTTATTATTTGTATTTGTATTCCCAGAGTCCAGCCAAAAGCCTGGATGGAATATGGAGAGTGCTCAGTAATTGTTTGATAACAGATGGGAAACATGTTAATACCCTGAAAACTACTAGAACTGGGCCTCTTCCAGAAAGCAACACAATTTTGAAATATTTTCCAATGTCAGAATTCCCCAAGATGCTGAAGCCAAGAGCTCACAGATAAACATGTTGCCATGTATCACGTACACACGTCCTCCTGCCTCAGGTTATTCAGCTGGTGAAGGGAAAGTGTTGGTGATTTACTAAGGGTTTTTGCTAGTAGATACAACAGCTCTTAGACCTGCAGGAGATTAATTGACATGGATGGATAAAACATGTGTAAAGAAGGTTTTTATGAAGAATAACTTACAGAAGGAAATTTTGCTAATGTCAATGATTTCTGAGGGAGAATCGGAACAGAAATTCAAAGCAAATGAAGGTGATTTACCAATGAATTATTTGGATAGAATCATAACGTTTCACCAAATGAAACTGTATTTTCTTTTCTCAATTCATTGTTTTTGATACAGACAGCTAAGTTAAAGCAGGGAAGATAAAAGAAAAAAACAACATGTGGACTAAATAATACATAGTTTGATACATATGTCTTATTCAGAGCTTATTTTTTATAAATAAGCTTTGTGAGCTTTGTAGTGGGCAATGAATGCTTAAAGTTGAGTGTAAAAGATAACATTCTTAGAAACCTTTTTGAGATATTTTAGTTTCTGTTTCAGAAATTAATATGAATAAAAATGAGAATGCTTTATCTAGGGGAACCCAATAGTACTGAAAGCATATATATTTAAATAATCTGGAAATTTGTTTCTTTGTTCTTAATCATTGTGTAAATGGTAAGAATTTTGTTTCCTTGGGTTCTAAAATGTAACATTCTACTTACTGTCAAATATCCGAAGAACACTGGAACCCATAGAAAGTAAGAATGGAAATGGGTGTTAAAACCAAAAGCAAAATAGTCTAAAACAAAACGAAACACAAGCACTTTTGAAGAATAAGGCCCATGGGAAAACTTAGAGGCAAATAAGAGACTGCTAAGGTCACTCTTAGTGATGTGGGTACCTAATAGGAGATGGCCAAATAAATGATCTCATCAGATTTTTGAGATCTTAGGTTTCTGGGTTATTATAAGGGGTTGCCATTATTCTAAAGAAAGCAATCTTTTATTTTTACTTGCATGGGAAGCATAATTATTCATAAGCTAGGAATATCTTTGCAGAAGCTTGAAAGTAGATATGTCAAATACTTGATATGCTTAGAAAGGAGCTATGAGTTTCAACTGGTACAAGTTTTGGCAAGTCTGTTAGTTCACACTGTTACAACACAAATCCCAGGTTTTGACTTGTGCTTCAGTAAATTCACACTCACATCATACCTGTTAATATGCATGAGCTGAAAAACAAGACAGCCAAATAGGATATAAATTGGCCTGAATTTCAGTTAACTTGAATTATTTTCTTAGGTTTATTACTGCTTCACTCAAACTTTCTGCCTACTGTTTAAATATATGAAATTGAAGTGGTAATAGTAATATTGGCCATCTGTTGGAGAGATTGCTATAAGTTCTGAAGTTTTCTCCAAGAAATATTATTTATATACACAAAGTAAATAAAATGAAAATAAAAGGATCGCCTTCACTTCAGTAACTGGTGTAAATGGCACATTTAAAAATTTATTCCAGGAGGTTATAATTTAATGTCATAGAATACTACACAGTATCACTGCATTTAGAGAGTATATTTTACGTCGCTGTGCTTTGAAATATTACCCTCTTGGACCATTGCCTCCATTTGTCCTTTTTCCCATTTTCCCACTCGACTCTTGGCCTGCAGCTTTGAAAACAATACTTCTTATATTATTTCACATATAGCTTCCACCTTCCCACCCTCAAGGCGGCACTGGCAAAATCGAATTATTTTGCCTGCAAGGGAAAGAGAGAGTTCTCCCCATGTAAACAGAGCTGAGAGCGCTGGCACATTCTTTGACTTCCCTGAAAGGGTGGAAGTTTGTGTATATATACAGAGGGTGTTAAAAAAATGTATACACATTTCAAGAAAGGAAAAAACTGTATTAAAATGGTAATACTAAAAATATACCAATAACAAAAGATGAATACAAGTCACATTTGACTTCTGCAATTACATATTGCTACTGTAATTTAGTTCAACTTCGGAAAGAAATACATTGATAACATCTCTTAAAGTATGTATACATTTGGCACCCCCATTATACATGTATACCTGTGGTCTCTGTGCTAAGAAATGGCACCATACTGATACTTTTCTTCGCATGAGGGGGTACAGCGGACAGTACCAGAGGATGAGAGGATTTTCTACTGACTTTGCATAATTGTGAGGACTATCCTTGATTTTTTTTTTTTTTTGAGGGCAGTGTCACTGGCCCTCATATGTGGGACCCAAACCGGGGCCACAGACTTCCTAAGCCAGCGCTTGACCACCGCGCCACTTGGCCGGCCCTGAACTAATAAATTAAAAAAAAAAAAAGAAAAATTAAGAATCTCCTCAGTATTGCTTCTCAGTAAGCACTAATCTCATTTTCTTATACTCCCCTTTCTATTATTATATATCACAGATGCTTGTTTAGAGAGATCCTGACTCAAGTGTAAAGAAAGTAGAAGGAGCAGTCTAGAGTCAGTGAGACCAGTTATGAGGATCTTCAAGGAATCTAGTTAGAGCTTATAGTGGCCAAAACTAGGGAAGGCAGCAGTGTTGTGCACAGGTGGAAAGACTAAGAAACTACTTAAGAGATGATATCAGTAGGACTTGAATGACTGGATGTGTGGGTTATAATAGAGGCAATGTTTTCTCTCATGGTGTAGACTATTGATTGATGCACTAATGTTGCAGTTCCATTGAAGATATGGAGACATCAGGCTTTTGGAGGTAAATGATGGGTTCAGAGTCAAGATATCTGTGGCATACTCTAGCACAGTTAGATAATTAGAGATATGTACTTTGTGTTCTAGTTGAAAATGAAAACTGGACTGGAAATACGTAGTTGATGTCATCAGCATATAGACCATAACTGAAACATGTAGAAGGATAAGCTTGTCCAGAGAGATAATATTCAGCAGTCCCCCCTTATCCATGGGGTATATGTTCTAAGATCCCCAGTGGATGCCTGAAACTATAGATAGTACCAAACCCTATGTATACTATGTTTTTTTCCTGTACATGCATTCCTGTGATAAAGTTTAATTTATAAATTGACACAATAAGAGATTAACAATAACTAATAATAAAATAGAACGATTATAACAATATACTGTAATAAAAGTTATGTGAATGTGGGCTCTCCCTCTGTCAAAATATCTTATTGTACTGTACTCACCCTTCTTTTTATGATGATAAGATACAATACCTATCTGATGAGATGAAGTGAGGTGAATGACATAGACATTGTGATGTAATGTTAGGCTACTATGGACCTTCTGATGATATGTCAGAAGGAAGATCATCAAGCCATTGCGATGTCGTGTTTTCCACCCACAAATTTAATGCCCTTTCCATCTTAACTAAGACCTTACCATGCACTATCACCATAACTTTTGCAGTTTGAGGTGCAACAGCAAAGCTAGCACAATTGGTTTATCCTTCTTCACAATTTCATGGATAGCAGATTCATTATTACCATAGATCTAAGCAAGCTCAGCATGCAATTTTTTTTCCTTTCCTAATTTTTTTTTTTTTTTTTAGCTGAGCCATCCTGCCACCTGTTGGCAGCTCAACGGCAACTCAGCTCGGGCTGGCCTCGAACAGCTGTTAATCAGAGCTCAGCTCGCACTCTTGAGCAAGCTCTTAACTAACTGAGCCACTCGGACGGCCCTTTTCCTTTCCTTATTAAGTCAAGAACTTTTACCCTTTCACTTTACAGCATCTCTTTGGCATAGCTGAATTGCCATCATCACCACTCTTGTACTTTGGGGCCATTATTAAGTAAAATGATGACCACTTGCACACAATTACTGTGATATCTCAACAGTCAATCTGATAACCCGGAGGGCTGCTACACAACGGGTGGAGAGTTACTACAGCAAGAATAAGATGGACAAAAGGATGATTCATGTCCCTGGGTGGGACTGAGATTTCATCACACTACTCAGAACAGCACACAATTTAAAGCGTACACATTGTTTATTTCTAGAATTTTCCATTTAATATTTTCAGACTGTGGTTGACCATGCATAACTGCAACCGCAGAAAATAAAACCTCAGATAATGGGGGACTACTGTAGATGGAAAAGATGAGGGAGCCTAAAATTGAGTGTGGAAGAACATCAGTTTTAATAGACTTTCAGAAATAATAGGGCCACAAAGAGACTGAGGTAGCATAGCTAACATGTTTTCAATGAATATTATTGGCAAATCATTAAGCATTACTCAACATTTATCAAAACTTGTGAAAGGCCTTCAGGGAAAAAGAAAACTCTGAAATTTAAAATGAGATAGAGCTATATTATAGGATCCTTGTGACCCAAACTGTCAAGTATCCTGAAGCCATTTCAGTATTTCCAGGCTTTTATCAGACAAAGAGCATTTCCTTTAGAATTAAGAGTAGACAGGGGAAGGATAAAGAGAGAACTATAGAGTTACTAGTACAAAGGGACCAAAAGAGGGAATAATAATTAGTCTGGAGAGAAGGCAAGTTATTTCACACTCTTTGGAAAGAGTCAGCTAGATGAGAATGGTTGATGAGCTGTCAGTTAGAGCTAGCTGGCTTTCTCTACTTACTGGGATCCCTCTTACCCCCAGAGGGGATGGGATGTGCACAATGGTTTGGCAGAGGTACAGCTAAATAGACTGGAAATCCCTTAGCAACAGTCATGGCAACATCTTAAACAAGTGTTTCTTCAGTCTTTAGCCTCAACATTTTTTGACTCGTTCTCGATACTGGGATGACTGAGGGAGAAAATTTTGTTTGATAAACTTCATCTACCACTTCCTAAACTTCAATAGAACTGTCTTCATAGGTAAATAATTAGACTGTACTAGTCTTACATGAAAAAAACAAAAAAATCCCACAGTGTTTATAATGATGGGATTGGCCTAGTCAGAATGATGATGCCATAATAGTGATAGTTCTCATTTGAGTATTTACAGGAGCCAGGCCCTGGGGCAAGTACATTAGACATATTCTCTCATTAAATCCTTGCAACCTTATACATAAGCTTCCAAAGAAAAATAGTCCTAAATTTATGTGTTCCAATACATTATTTCTGACATTATTTATCTTTACATGTGTATTTTATACTAAATAGTAAATATTGAATTATCTAGGCTTTAATTTGATTGGTTGCATCTATCTACAATTGCTAACATATGTAAAAGATTAAGACTTTAGTTTATGATTGATGATCAAAGGAGATAACTTGCCTTTTAGTATAGCTTAGAAAAATGGTATTCTTCTAAGCCTATTTGAACCCAACCCTAAACTTCATTTCTTTTAATAGTTTGTGCTATGACATTAAGGTGCCCTGACTCTGCATATTTTGAAGACACTCATGATTCATAAAGAAAAATAAGTAAGGAAACACCAAGTCAATATTCTTATAATGGCAATTTCAGATTACATTTCCTTAGTATTAGAAAGTTTTGAGGTCTACGATCTAGGGGATTTGTGCCTAGAGGGGAAAAAAAACAACAACTATTGTTCTTTTGCTTTATTACATATATTTTTCAAACTCAGAGAAGTACATTTAAGAATTTTTAGTGTTATTGGTAAACTTCATAGGTTTCTTTTACAAAAAAAATTGTATTATAAAGAGCTGTAATCTTTATGGTTTTATTTTGGATTCTTTAATATACCACTTTGAAAATTAAAAAAAAAAAAAAGATAAAGTGTTGCATAACCAAAGCTAACAAGAGTGAACATGACCTGGCTGCATTAAATCTTTGGGGGTCCTTCTCTGTTTCCATGAGTTCGTCCGTTTTCACCCTTTGTGTGCTCCTGATGTTTTTCTCAGGCCAGGCTTCATGAGTCATTTTACATCCTATTCCAGTCTTCTTCAGATGTCTGAGAGGAAAAGACAAGATAAAGTTAGGTTACCCTTTACAATGAGAGCAAAACACTCCCCTTAAAACTAGAGTTGATGGATATCTCCAATTAAAAAGTCACATCTGTGATACCAGTGTCCTCTTGATTGCCTCCTCTTTTCTAACTATGCCATCTTAGGCTCTTTTGTTGGATATTTTTCACTATTCACCTGAATAATATTGGTGTTCTCAATTGTTACATATTATCCTGAGCAGTATTCTTCATAACCATAGCTTCAAGGATCTGATGACCTCCAAATCTCTATGACATTTTTGATCTTCAGGTCATCTATACAGGTTGCCTATTGGACATCCCACTGGATGATCTTTAAGTAACTCCAACTCAGTATGCTCCAAAGTGAAGTCCTTACTGTCTCTTCACATCTTCATAATTGTCCTATTCCTCCTCATTTCACTTACGGGCTCCAAAGTCACCAACTCACAAGAAGGATGGTATTTGTTACAATACTTTTGGCTGTAAGTAATGGAAAACTCTGACTCAGCTGGCTCTAACTGTGAGGAATTTATTATCTCACACAATAAGAAGTCTAAAGTTATGACACTTCATGGCTGGTCAACTCACTGTTTCAATATCACCATGAAGGATCTAGGTATTTTCGGCTTTCCATGTGGCCACCATTGGCTTATGTACCTCTTTTGTAGACTAGTTGTGAGTTTACTTCAACCGTTTCAGATTTCACAACCTCAAGAAAATATCCAGGGACAGAAAAAGACTGTTCCTCTTCATTGTGACTCTTCTTAAGATTATGACATGTGTTTTTACCCAGGGCTGAGCGCCTACTCCCTGCTTCCAGCATGGGAAGTGAAGTCTAGAAAAAGAAATAGATTTGTTGTCTTTATCCTGGTTTTAATCTCATTGAATCATAATCTATGATTGGTGTACCTAGTTACAGAGTTATCCTCCTGCCACAAACATCCAGAAAACTGGATAAAACAGGTAACATTGGCAAAAGGAATTGGACAATAGGCAGCTAGAACTGGGATGTCTGAAAGAAGAGAAACAAATGAGGTGAGCCCAGCAAATGTCCTTATTTTCTGCCTGAAGGCACTCATCTGACCATTATCCACATAGCAAGAAGCCAAACAAAGCAGTTCAATTTAACTGAGTTAAGGAGCTAGAGACTAGATTTCAGGGAGATAGAGCTGGAATTCTAGGGTAGATCACCAGTGAGAAGAATGCTATACAGAAAAAGACCTCCACATTTCTGATTGAGGTCCCTTGAGCCTGTTGCTGAATACGAAACCCTGCGTGCACAGGATAAAACTCCACAAAACTGGGCAGAAAACAACCAGATGAAGGGGAAGCTGTAAGATAAACAATTCCTGGGGCTCACATATAATTCATGTGTGGGGTAAAAGATGATTCACCTTTCCCTGTGTGAAGCAGGCATAGCAAGTTGATCTAATTAGGTCATCGAAAGTCATGTGCTGTATAGACACAAAGGGTCAGTTCTAAGGGCTACATATTGTCTTGTGTGCTCTTCGAAATGACAAGCTCCCACTATATTTGTGTTTCTCTGGTCACCAGAACTGATCCGTCCTCTCCCATTTGAATACAAATGTAGAAAGGCAAAGATGGCAAGCTAAGTTTCACACTTAACTCAGAATGTTCTTTAAAGCAACTAAGCAAAGTGCAAGTTGATGCAGCTTTGTTTGCACTTAAATCTACATGACACACCTTTTCAAGGTTCCCTAATTTTCGCCCTTGCTGAGAGCCATGTGCAAGGTCTCCAGCTGGTGAGAATAAACAGCCATTCAGGGCTTTTGGCTTTCTGTGTGTGTGAGTCAAGGAGAGGTGCTTGTTAGAGTGTTATGAAAGATAAACACGTGGCACTTCTCTAAAGCCTGTTTCAGGAAACCCAACAGGATGGAACAGATAGCCATTGTTTAGAGCCTGTAGTGTTATGAGACTAAAGTAGGAAATACATACGTAGGGAAGACTAAACTTTTGATGGATAAGAAATTGAAAATGCTTGTAATTAAACTGAAATTAAGGCGGTGGTGACAGAGTGTTTTGGGGGTATGTGTGAAAAGATATAGTGGCATGAGAGCAAGAAAATAGGTTAAGATCAAGGTGTTGCCAAGTTCAGTTGGAACAGAGGTAATCATAAGAAAACAAAACAAAAACACTGCAGAAAAACCTGATTACTCTTAGACTAGACCTGACCATGTCTATGAGAAAAAAAAAAAATTGCTTAAGCCCGTTTTCTAGAAGCGAATTGCCAGCTCTATTCCTACGTAGGATGGCTACCTTGATAATACAATGTAGTACACACACTTACCAAAGCCTAGTAACCCCAAAATGCCAAGGAACCCCAAAATAACATCTTTCTGTGGAAACTTGTCTGTGCCTTAAGACTTTTTTGATTTTACACATCTATGAAAGCACTTGAGGGATAACCTAAATCTAGTACTCCATTTTATCAAATCTCTCCTCTCAGATAATGTGAATGCACATTTATTCTTTCATAATGAAGTGTCATTTCTCAGTCTCCCTAGGCAACCATTTTTCTTGCTATTCTTCATTTTCTAATTTGTGGTTCCAGAGATACAAACTAGTGTGGTATTTATAACAGTTGCATATGGTAGCTATGGAACTTTTCAAACTATTAAGAAAATTCATATTTTTCTTAAGTTTCTACACCTATTTTATTAATCATCCAGATATCAGTGGACCATCAGCAAAACACCCAGATATGCTCAACAAAAATTCATCTCTTGTCTTTGATAATTTGCCAAATTGCAGATATACAAAAACCAATATGTAGATTTATACATATTGCCAATTTTGTCATTATGACAATTATATATGTTAAGGTAAGAAAATAAAACATATATTTTATGGTAGCTTATTTTACAACTTAAATATTAAGACATATGTTGTGTTGGCCTCCAATTTCATTCTTAACTTGAGCCCTGCATGCTTACTCCCGTTCCTGTCTAACCGCACTTGACCCAGCACTATCCAAGTGACCAAGCTAGATGACCTGGCTTACTAGTACTGACATTTCAACAAGGAAAGCAAGTGATGTCCTCTCAACCTGAAAATATTTTACTATTCACTCAGAAAATATTGTTACACGCCTTGGGCTCTGGTGATGCAAGTTTTCTTTCTAAAGAAGATTTTATTTCCCTGGAAAATAGCAGTCATTTTTATGTTCTGCCTCTTACAAAGTTTTGTCACTGAAATTTCTATGCCATAAGTTGCAGTATAGACCATGTACAGAGTAAATTCTGGTCCCATGTAAAGAAAGATTTAGGGAAATCCTTACGTTTCAAAGGTCATTCCTTCATCTATGGCACTGTAATAACTCCACCCTTCAATTAGCAGGACTCTAGAAATGTTATTTTATAAATTGTGAGTGAGAACAATAAACTAGGCTGTCAAATTAGTCTGTTTGCATGTATACACACTCCATACACACACACACACACACACACACACACACACACAAATTTATAAGGAATCTACCTCTGTAAATAAACTAAAATAATGTTAAACCTACATTAGGACCTGATGTAATGCCCCCCAAATTTTTTTTCTATAATACTAGTAAAAGCCATCTATTAGGGCAAGTGGCCCAGAGTAGAGAGAATATAAGGATTTGTCTTCAGAACAAATGACAAAGATGGGACCCCACCCTATGGGAGTCGAACAGCTAGGAAGAATAATGCATACCTCCTGCTCCTTTATTTCATTTTACTAATGAGAGATTCAAATCTTTGAATGAGCCATCCAACAGGATGTGTCTCCACTAACAAGAGAATCACCTGATTTCCAGGTTCCAAAATGAGTGCCTCTACTCTCCCTTTCTTTTCCTACAAGTCCAGAACTATCTGGACCTGTCTTGATGCATGATTTTGTCCCCAGTTATTTCTTAACTACCTTTGAATAGAGACCTATGACTTTTGTTTTGAAAAAAAAGTTAAGGACCCTTGAACAATGCTTTGAAACCAAGCTCAATAAGCCTCACCCTTAAAAACCATAACTTTGAGAATATCATTGCTAAAGATCCTGTGTTTATCCCCAACATGTTTTGGAAACTTAGGATAAACTACTCGGGTAATAATATTTAAACTTGAAGAAAATATGTAACATTTGGCTTTAAAAGTATGTCTGATTTTTTTCCTAAGAGTGTTGTGTGAAACACAATATGTCAATAAAATAATGATGCCAAGTTTCTGATGGACTTAATAGCATTAGGTTGACTTACAACACCCAAGATTTTTAAAAGGTGGTTTAAAATTAATTGATTTTTGAGAAATATTAGCAGAAGTTTACATCATTATAGACAATTATAGACACCCTTCCTTAAGTGTCTGTAAACCAGACTACTAATTTCCATGATGCCCTCATCTGTGTCAGAGAATGTCATCAGCTCTGCTTTGTTATTGGTTTTTATTTATTTATTTAATTTCTTTTGCTTTTTAAAAATAAATTCCTTTGGATTAAAAAAACCAATGTAAAATTCTCAAAGTGAAAATGATATTTAAATAAGATATTTATTGCTGTTATGATTTTTTTCTGCATAATATTGGAATCATACATAATAATAAAAACCAATATCTATTCACATTATTTTCCCCTTCCAGTTTTCAATACTAAAGCTATTCTTGCTATATCTTGTCTCCTTTTCTCTTAAGCCATTTTATACATTCCTTAGTTTTCTAACTCTCAAATATATCTTTCATGAGCATTAATTTATCTGCCCCAAACTATTTCATAGGCATTTTACTTATTTTATGTTTTTCCAACTTGGCTTAGTTCTCACTTCTGGTGCTTTTCTACAAGGGTTATCTGCTTTCTAATTTCTTTTTAATTTTTTTAATGAAAATCTATGTGGCTTTTATGTATTTGATTATTGGACCCTTCTTCCAATTCCATCCTTTTCATGCCTTGCTTCTTCACTCCTACAATCAATATGTTTTCAATCATAGCTTGAATATGGCTATAAAAGTTTCATCTGGTGGACTATTTGATTACCCAAAGTCTCAGCCTTGTTGTTTTCACCATTATCTACCCCACGTCCTGCCAGATTTGACACACTAGGGGCCCCCAACAGGAGGAAACTGTGCTTCCATATTTCTCTAACTCAAAATCTTTTAAAAGAAAATACTCAATTTTTTTTAATGTAACTGAATGTTTAGATTGACCTCACCAGTCTTCAAATTTTGTCTTCTCTTTCCACTATAACATTACCTTCACTTAGACAAATTTTATTCTTCTCCAGATCATTGCCTCCAGTACCTCCATTTGGCTTTTGGAAATGAATCTTGTGGACCTCTCATTCCTATTTAATCCTCTCATACATTGTTCCAGTTAGCCAATCCCTGCTAAGTTTTCATTCAGGTTCTTTACCTTGGGAGTGGAATCGGAAGGAAAGAAACTATCCCATGTTGTCCTTTTACTTGGAAAATTTATTTTTTCCTAAAGTGTGACCTTATCCCAATTCACTTATATTCCTCCCCTTTTCCTTTTAGGCAGATTTTCCATATGTCAAAGTTTTAGCCCAGACTAATACCGAGTCTGATCTATATTTTTCAAAACTCCACCTACCAACGATGAAGAACCTCAAGCACCATAAACAATCTAACTTATCTTCTGTCAGGCCTCAGGACAATTCTGTAGATGTTCAGATATATACATGTCTTATCTTTCTGTTGAAAATCCCCTTAGGACAGGAACTGAGTCTCTTTGATTTTCAACCAAATGCCACACCCAGTTGATGATAAAAACCAATTTAGAGAGTTGTGCCCAGAACTAAAACTAAAGAAAACATAAAAATAAAGAAAATACCCCAGTGAATTACTCATAGTAAGAATACGCATTGTTTTGGGAGATGTTTTAGTGTATACACACTGGGTCATATCCAGATTTTGAGAACCTCTGCACTCCAGTGTAAGGACACAACGGATGCTTGGTATTTGGTCATTTAAGTTGTTAAAGGAAAAGTTGAGGAATGGTTTGGAAGAAGTCTGTCTGTGAAATTATAAGAGTCTTCTGCTGCCACTGGCTCTTTGGCTCCTCGATCTAAGTAGTCCCTGAGGTTGCCTCCTGAGCCCCTTGAGCATCTCATTCCCTTATTCAGAACATTTGGATGAGTCACCACTCCCTGAGGGAATTCGTATGCTGATGTAAGCCTCAGGTTGAGCACAACCCATACATTGTATTATGGGTTTTCAGTCACCCAAATGGGAAGTTAATTATTGACAAAAATGGATAAATTCCACACCTTCAATTTATTTTAGCAAATGTTCAAGGAGTGTCTCCGCTGTACCAGGATGATGTGGGCTGAAGATACAGTATTGGAGCCAACACAGGTTACATTTTACAAGAGCTTATGATTTAATACAGGAGTTGACAGCTACAGCCCACGGGCCAAATCTCCACAGACTGTTGGAGTGAATGAAGCTTTGTTGGAACTCAGCCAGGCTTGTTTTTTCTACAGCTGCTTTTGTGCAGGCGCATAGAGTTGAGGAGTTGCAGCAGGAACCATATAGCCCATAACGCCTAAATATTTACTGAAAAATATCTATTGAAAAGTTTGCCAATCCCTGACTTAGTAAAAGCATCAAAATTGTTTAAAATAATACATTTTTCCATGAGATTTCCATATGCAAATGTGAGATACATCAAGAGCAATGTAATATTTTCCTTGTTTTTATGACTAAACAATGTAAACCACTGGTCTGATGGGGAAGCCTTAAGAGCATTCAAGAAGTGGTCTGTTTTAAAAAGTTGGTGAGCAAAATATGATGATCTTAATGAAATGACATATCATGTTTTTCTGTCTTATACATAATCACCCTGCCCGGAGTTTAGATGCCCAACTGCAAAGGGCCCATATTATCACAAAAAATAACAACGCTAGATCAGCTGAATATTAGATCAGAAATCACCATGGGCCTGCCCATTAGCTGGGTGGAGTTCATCATCATCATATATTTGGCTCTACAGCTTTTGAGCAACATTATTTGAGAAATTAATTTCACATTGAAATCTGTGTCTCCCAATTCTCTTCAAAAAATCACATTTGGCTGTACTAGGCCTCCATTCCTGCACGATGATAGCCACTGGAGCTTTAAAGCAGCTTCCATCTTTGGGCAAAACACATATGCTCCAGATTATCCCAACTCTCTACTGCTCCCAACTCTTCCCCTCACTCAAGATTGTCAGTTGCCATTTACAACAAACTTCACTGTCATTTTCCTCAGTAAAGACATTTCTCTGTAATTATTCTCTTTTAAAAGTAGCATGATAAGAGTAAGCAAGAAGATTGTATGTTGAAAAAAAAAGTTTTCATACATATTTAATACGTAAGCAAAAGGGTATGCAATCTGCAGCCACTTGACTGACTTTCATTTTTTTAAGTCCCTGTTAAAATGGTCATGTGTACGACTAATGTTTGACACTCACAAAGAAAAGCAGAGCTGAAATGTATCTTTGAGCAGTGATCTCCAAAGAGATATGAGCCCCAGCGAGTGTTTAAGATAAACTGTTGAGGTTTTGAGAGAAAATATTAGAATTTACTTATTTTATGTCCTTTTTAATTTGTATGTTAGGTATTTTGAAAGTTTACAATATAGTTATAAAGCAGGACATATACCTATATGTATACATACACACATACACAAACATTTCTGGATAAATATTCAAATTTATTTTAGTGACTGAGGTATGTGGTCAAACAAACTTAGAGACTTGAGTCTTGGGAATCCAGGAAGGATCTAGAAGATCATCACATCCAAACCTTCATTTTACAAATAAATCATCCGAAGCCCCAAGGGGTGGAATGATCTGGTCACAGGCACAGGCATGTTACTGGCAGAGGCCGGCTCCCTCCTAACTCTGATTCTAGTATTCTTTCCACTACGCCACACTGCCTGCTTTCTTAATGAAGGCCTCCTTGAGAAAATGAGACCAATTCTCCTGAAATAGCTGGGCAATTTGTAGGAAACTGTCAGACTTCTTCCTCCAGTGTAACACAAATTTCAACTGGTGATATCTAGAATAATTTTGTGTGTGTGTGTGAAAAATGGCATCGGATCAATATTCCCACTGCCAGTTGAAGCCGCCTGCTGTTGCTGCATTCTCATTGGCCAGCTCTCATTGGCCGGTATCTGCCTTCTTTTCCTGTGGAAATTAAATATAAGGGCAGGAGAAAGGACATATTTGGTAATGTTACTCTCCTCAGCTTCCTGCGCGGGGCTGTCTCAGCTGCAAAATGTCAGGGGAAAAAATATCCCTCCAACTTGGAATGAATTCCAGACAGACCCTGATGCCTGCAAATTTGTCAGAGGGAGCCAAGTCCAGGAAAGCAGAACATGAAGAAGGTTCATTATTCGACTTCAAGAGACGCTCAAATAATCAGACACTCTGGTATTTATGATTTTCCCCATTTCAGATGGTCTGTAGTTCACAACATTCCCCTCCCTTTACCGCTGATTCTGAGCTTCCTTTTAAATTAAACCTCAACAGTTATAAAAAGACTCTCACATTACTTGGAACCACAACCACTACTGGGAGACACTGTTCATACAGGGCTGTTTAGGGCTGGAGAAGGGCAGCTCTTTTTGATTATTAGTCTGGGGAAAGAAGGCCAGGAAGTCAGACTCACTTCACCTTGACCAAGCCACAGTCCTCATCTAGTGAGGACATCTGTGCCAAAGCCTCCTGACACAGCATTTGATATGACAGTCTTTACTAAAAAGGGGTTATTTTGTTCCATTGGCTTTCTTTTTGATTTTCACTTTGATTTTCATGGGGGGCATGGCGTACCCGGGAAGTCTATCCTGACATTCCTGGTTTGGGAATATACTGGGACTGTTTGTAAGGTTGAGTTTTGGGGGCTCTTAATCTTTTCCTGGCATTCAGCACGTTTTCTTTCTCTTTTGAAACCAGTGCCACATGCTGGCAAAAAGGTAAGGAAACAGAATTTGTAATCCAAACCTCATTAAATTGCTACGTACACATTTTCCCTTCTACGTTTTGCTCATTTCTAAATGCCATGGTATTTGTTTGTACTTGGTCACCCTGAATCCTTATTTGGGTTCTCCAATAGGCAAAAAGTCATCCAATCTTAGTTTTAGCAGCCAGTGGAAGTGCCCACAGGAGGAATGGGGTGTTCTGTCTTAACATGTGGTCTTAGTGAATAAGGGTCTTCTTTTTTTTTTCTTTTTCTAAACGGTCCAGAATCTCTACTCTGGTTTTGCTCCTCAACAGTCCAACGTTTGTGCAATTTCCATGGTGATCAACTGTTAGGTCATAAACATTAGATTGTGGCATCACCGAATGAGTCAGTTGGGAGGAAGCTGGGCTGGAAATACAGCTGAGATCCTCTGTTGACAGACGGTTCTCTCTTAATCATCACCTAGGAGGGTAAAGGGAAAGCCATGCCCAGCCCCCCCCACCCCCGCCCCCTCCCCCCCTCCCCCCTCCCTGGCATTTATTCACAAACCTGGACTGCTCTGGAGGACGCTGGGAAAGCCCATCCTCAGGGAATCCCACTTTTTCCTCCCTCAGGACTCTCACAGGACACCCCCACAACTAAAAGGAAAAAGAAAGAGAACAAGAGAGCTCTTTCTGGTTACTTTTTGACTGTCAGCAATATAAACCAGCTTTCATTTTCTTTTCAAAATCCTGTATGGTTCCTTCTTAAACAGCTTATATTGTCAGCATTGTCAGTTTCTTGGTACATTCCTTTTTGATAAGGTTACTGTTCCATTTTATCTGCCTCGTCTATAAAATGGACATTATAAGAGCCCACCTTTCAGAAAGTAGAGGGTAAGACTAGACCATATACTTAGGTTCCCTTTCATTAATTTTCCCTGTCTTTATTAATCACTAATACTATTGGAAAGAGTCCCATTTTACCATATTTTTTTAACACAATTCCCTGAGCCCATATTTCATTTTAGAAGAATTTGTTTAATATTTCCAAATTTGGGGCTTCAGATCACACTGTTGAGAGCTGCTGTGCACTAGCCTGTAGGAGCCTGGTCATCAGGAAAAACAATGCCCTTCCCTGTGTTCACTATCGAGAGCTGCTCAGGATTCCTGCCAGCCTGTTAGCCTTTATCTCCCAGTCATTTTAGACCCCAAAGAGAACATTCCATCAGGAGATCAGGCTCTATCATTTCACTGGAATGCAATGTAAGACCACAGAAACCCTAGTACAAACAAATTTACCATGGCTCAGATTAATAAGAGATAGCATGTGAATGTTCTGCCTGAGTTGTATTTCCTTTCTGCTAAGGGTAGAATAAACGAAAATAAGTTAAAAATTCAGTGGAGAGACTCAGGCCAGACATAAGGGAAGCACTTCTGGCATTAAAGATACAGAAGAAGTTGTGAAGTTTGCCCCTTGGGAAGAATCTTTATGATGAACCTGGATGAGCATATTTGAACAATGAAGATGTGGTTCTCACTGGAGATGGGGGACAAGGTTATACAATTTACAAGGTTTTGTTCAACACACAAGATTCACAAAGTTGTTGAAAAGTGACTCCATGTATTACTCACTGCTACTAAGATTGTTATTCATGATCAGGCTGCTTTTACATAACAAAGTCAGATTCTCCTGGTTGGAAGGTGACTGAGGAGTTGTTCATTCCATCCCTCTTGTTTCACTGATGAGAAAACCTAGACACAGAGAAGCCACTATCATAGCCAGCAAAAGAGCTGGGCTTAGAACACAGACCTCCTTGGCTCCCTGTGCTGTGCACTTTACTGCACCATATTTTTGCTAATTATATAACCTATTTAAGATGTAGCTCCATTTTATAAGAATTTTGTTTATCTCATGAGCAGTACTGAGACAGAAATATGAGAATCCCTGGGAATTGGTGTGGCTAAACAGTACAATTTAGAAGGATAGTTTAGGCAAAGTACAAAAGAGGAAATGCTATTTAGATGAGCTCATTTCTACTCACTAAAAAAATTAAAAAATTAAATTCAAGATCCAACAACTTCTTCCTTCACTTAGTCCAACATCAGTGACTTACACAGAACCTCCTCAAACAAATCTGTTTCATATGTTTCTTCTCCTCAAACTCAGGAATTTCTTTGATATCTAATCGCGAGTTTATTTACTTCCCTTAGAAAATGTTCTATTTCTTCTCTGCAAATGCAAAAGTTGTACCTAATTTTACTTCTCTTTTTGTTTATCATCCTTTAAATGGATAATGCTGCCTGATCTTAAAAGACATTCAACAACTTTAATTTCTAAGTTATAAATTCTTTCTTTCTCTTTTTCCTTCCTCCCTCTTTCTCCCCTCCCTCCCTTCCTTCCTTTTTTTTTTTTTTTACCTTGAAAGGAAATCTGTCCATTTCACATAGAAATCCAGTTGTATTCCTGTTTTCTGCATGAAAGCTGCATTAGAAGGGCTTCCTCAACCTTCCTGTAGATGAAGAAGTCATGCCTCACAGATTCATTTCCTATGAATGACTTTAGAAACTAGCATTTTCAATACATGGAAAGTAAAATAATTATATTAAGTAGCAACATTCTCACCTAAAGCTGATGTTACAACATCTCTCCTCTTTCCTATTTGTCTTTTTTAGATTCTTTCTTGGGCATCTAACAAAATCATAGTTTTAGTGGACTTCCCATGCAGACTGAGTAGGCAGTTTCTTTGTTGGTCTGATTCAAGGGTCTCCAAAAGCCATTCTTTCTTTTAAGCTTTCTATTAAAAAAAATATAGCTAACTAACAGCATGATATCACTTTCAGGTGAATACCATAGTTATGCAATATTACATACCTAAAGAAGTGATCGCCATTGATAGGTCCAGCAACCATCAGACACCATTCCATGTTATTATGATATTATTGACTATGTTCCCTATGCTGTACATTACATACCCACGACTTCTTTGTTTTATACCTGAAAATTTGTACCCTTATATCCCTTTACTTTCCCCCTGTTTTAATTTTTCAATTATAGTTGACATTCAATATTATTTTATATTAGTTTTGGGTATACAGTATAGTGGTTAGACATTTATATAATTTAAGAAGGGATCCCCTGACTAGTCTAGTGCTTAACTGGCACTATATATATATAGTTACTACCATATTGACTGTATTCCCTATGCTTTACTTTACATCCCTATGACTTTTTTTTCCAAAAGCCATTCTTACCCCAAATATTTCTTCTGCTGCTCAGTTGGCAACTGAAATTCCAATTAATGGACTCCATTGTTCAGATTAAGACATCATCTCCAGGAATCTGTGCCAGTTGGCCTCTGGCAGTGTTAAAGTATTAACCCATCAGCACCCAGAAGTACATTAGTTTTATATCCTCCATCTTAGCATGGGACAAAGGAGAGTTACATTTTGATAGTAGACATAAATGGCCTAGATTATGCTGGGGAAGAAAGTCCAGGTTGGACAATAGCTGTGGAAGATAAAGATGAGAATAAGACAAGGTGCCAAAGAGACAATGACTGAATCATAGTTTTCTCTTAACCTGTTTTATGGGACTTTATTTATAGCACTTGTATCTCAAGCATCCTAAATACATTTATTTACTTCTTTCTTAGAGGTCTTCACTGCCGTTAATCAATGTCATTCTTCATATTGAGTCAGAAATATGTTAAATACCATGAAAGGAAGGTTTACTAGATCCATAAGGTTCTTCTATATTACCTGTGTATTTGAGTGAGAGAAAATTTGGAGGGCAAGTAGTCAAAATTGATGGTGGTTTACATGTGTCAGAGGAGGCAAGCAAGGGGTAGAATATAAAAGAAGAGGTAACTTAAGTCATATTTTAGGTTAAATAAAAAACAAGTTGGGGGAATGAGAGAACTGGAAACACAAGTACACAAATAAACATACATTTTAATTCTAGAGATGCCCTCTGAGAAAACAATTCTCAACTTAGCCCTGTTAAATGGCCAGTGTGGCTTTTCATTGCTGTTCTTTTCAGGTAAAGCAGCAAAATGCATTTCAGTATAACAGCATTTTCATTGTGTGTGTGTGTGTGTGTTTGTGTGTGTGTTGAAGTTGATTTTGGAAGACACAGCTAAACCCTGAGCTATGCATTATATTTCTAAAGTTCCCTTGATGAAAGATGATCACTGGCTCTTATAATTGCCTGTTTATGTCCAGCAGATCAGAGAAATTGTAATGATATGTAGCCACTGTTTTCCAGAAAATGGAGGGTTTTTTGGGGGAATGGAAGCTTCTTTCTGGGGACAAACTCCTCCTTGAGGTTAGATTTTAGAGAATGGTTAAACCTTAGCAATTTCTCTGTGGAGTGGGGTTGAGAACATAGTGGTGGGTTGACAGAATTTCAAATAAAGTTATCATTGTTCTCATTTCTCAATATAGAAAGCTGGATATCACCTACATAGGTCATCAAGAAAAGAGTTGCAAGAGACTGAACTGTTAAATTTTACTTCTAAATTATGGTGTTTGTATAATAAGAGCTTTAATGGTTATTTTGACATCAAGATTTGAACTCATACAAAACACACCCATTGAAGAAAGATATTTATATTGCTCTGAGTTAGTTGTTCCTTCATTCAACAGTTGCTATTTGTAACCACTGTGTACCTACTAAACTGTAGTAGGCGGGGTTCTCCAGAGAAACACAGCTAACAGGATGCTTGTGTGCATACATTATGAGAGAGAGAGAGAGATTAACTAAATCTACAGGGTAGGGTCATAGGCTGGAGACCCAGGGAGGAGTTACAGTTCCAGGTTAAAGGTAATCTGCTGACCGAATTACTTTTTGCTTGGGAGAGCAGTCTTTTTCTGCTAAGGCCTTCAATTGATTGGATGAGGCCCACTCACATTATGGATGGTAATTTCCTTCACTCAAAGTCTGTTGATTTAAATGTTAATCTCATTTTTAAAATACCTTCACAGAAACAGCTAAAATAATGTTTGACCAAATATTTGAATACCATCAGATAAATCAGTTGATACTATTACTCTCACTGTAAGATGATGATGATGATGATAATGATTTAGCATCTTCCTGGCATTACCTAGACAAGGAACCTTATGCACACTAGTAATTGTAAAGAGAGTTAGATTATTGACTAATGGCAGTGCTAGTGTCATAAGAGTCTTTCTGAAGAATAAAGCATCTTTTTCTACTAAGATTGGAGGAGTAAAGACCATGATCCAATGACACTATTAGAAAATTATGCAGTATATCTCGCTGAACAGAATTAGACTGAGTCCCATGATAAAATAATGGATTGACTATAATATCAAAGACATACAGGAGATTTTATGGCTTGCTGTTTGTTTACCTGCAAGAGAAATATCTGAAAGCCTAAAGTATATATTACACATAGTTTGGCTGCACTTAGAGGAAAATCTTGGATTGCCCTGAACCTTCTAACTTTTATCAAACAAAGAACCTTTGTACCTTTCCCCTACCCATTTGTGAAGCACAGAAATTTTCCATTTATTTTTTATTATTTTATTTTACCTTTTTTTGCTTACAATGTTGTTTTTTCACTTTTTTCCACCTGTTTTCAAGTGCTAAGTGAAATCACTCCTTATCCTAGGGGAGGGGGCAGAAAGGAGTAGAGAGGGCGGAAATGACAGACAAGAAATGACAGTCATGGAATCTTCCTCTGGATGTAAGAGCAGAAAATAGCTCTCAAAATAATTTATAAGTGGGCTGGCCGAGTGGCGCGTTGGTTAAGCGCTGGCTTGGGCAGCCAGCAGCCCCGGTTCGGGTCCCACATATGAGGGCCAGTGACACTTGCCTCAAAGAAAAAAAAAATTATTTGTAGGCATACACAGGTAGCTTCTTCATAAGGTGACTTGGAGACTTCACAAGATAGGCCCTACTCCACCCATCTGGGATGAGTGTCCTCTTTGGGGGCCCATAATTATAGTACAAAGATGAAGATGTAGCTATGAAAGCAAACTTTGTCAGCTCTCTCAAACACATAATCTAATTTTCCCATATTACCTCAATAGAAATATAATAGAATTATATAGAACAAGTCATAGAATGTCTCTGGAAAGATACATAGAAGACCAGGTAACATCGTTTCTTTTGAAGTGTGGAGCTGGGAACCCTGGGAAGGGAAGGGCAGCTTACTTCTCAATGTACACTCCTTTGTACTATTAGAAATTTGAAAATGTACCATGAGCATATATTTTCTCCTTAAAGTTAGCCATCTACCCAGATGATTGATTAGCTAACTAAATTAACAAAATATATATTTAAAAAGCCAAATAACTGAAAACATTTGTATCTCCTTCTGTTTCTATTTAGCTAACTTCAATTTAACTCTTAAATCAGTTATTTTCTCTTTCTTTTTTTCCCCCCAGAGAAACTCTGTACCATGTAACCTCCTTGTCCTTCCTAGAATGTGCCTGGCACATTTCTGCTTCAGGTTCTTTGCAAAAACAGTTTTCAATGCCTGGAAAAATCTCATCTTCATTATCTGTATGGCTCACTGCTTGCCTATTTTAAATCTTGACTCAAATATCAAATTCTCAATAAGGCTTACTTTGACAACCCTATTTAAAATTGCAAGCTTATACCCTAGAATTACACATCCACTCTTTCATGGTAACTATCTTCTTTTAAATTACTGTATAATGTACTTATTTAGCACCTTTATTGTCTATATCCCAACAGTAGAACTAAGCTCCATGAGGGCTGGGATTTGTCAGTTTTGTTCACCGCTTTTCCCCAGCATCTTCTTACTGCCTGGTAATCATAGGATGTCAAGAAATAATTGCTAAATAAATGGGAGATGGAATGAAGGAGTTTTTCTTTCCCAATATGTTACGCTTGATTGTTATTATTAAGTGATCTGAGACTGACACATCTAGTTTTTAATTCTATTAATGTTATTAAGCTTTTCTAAAACGTTCTCTACCATGTACATTTTGAGAATAAATTCAAGAATAACCTCTCTTTATTGCAAGGTAAAGGGTGTACTGTTTATTCTGTTATTCGCATTTCCTCTGCTTAGCTAATACCCTCACCTTTGTTAACATGACTTTACAATATAGATTATTGTTATTAAGGTATTTACTTTTTGTTTATAGATTTTTAACTTCTGAGAATATTTTGCACATAATCTTTTGTACAAACTTAGCATAATTGTTTAGATTTACCTATGTTTACAAGCTTCCAACATTTATCACCTCAAACAGTCAGTTTTAATCAACTAGAGTAGTCCTGTTAACTTCAACCAGAAGATTTAGAGTGGGGAAGTAAGCACTGGGGAAAAAAAAGAAGAAATTCCACTGGAGAAGTGAGGGACAGAGTCAGCCTCTGTGACCTTTGGGGAACTCAGGACGTGGCCAGAATCACAAGAAACCATCGCGTTTCTTCGCGCCCAGCAGCAGGGGGCCCCACTGAGGCAAGCTATTCACAGGTGATTTCTCAGAAGCTCTTGGGAAATCAGCTGTCTGTTCCAATCTCCACATCACCCACCTCTTCTAGGGAAACAATAATGACTTCTACTTATCCCCTTTCTGTGGCATTAATCTTCCCCAATGTGTTCTGAGACATAAATGGGCAAAGGATTACTGTTATCAACCCCCAGAGGTCCCTCAATAGAAAGATGCCCATAAGCCTCCAACCTAAAAGAAATAGAAAAGGGAAAGTATATGGAATTCCTCATCAGAATTTCATCCAGATATCTCTTAAGCCCATTAAATTTTTTTTTTTTTTTTTTTTGCTTTTGAGCCAAGGGTTTTTGTGAGTCTGTTTTGGAGGTCATTGCTACTAAGTTCTAGTCATGTGCACACTCTGTAGGTAAACCCCAGTGATAAGGACAGTATGTTTCCCCTGTTCCTTAAAAACCACAACATAACGGTTCATGCTGTCGATATCTGCTCCCAAGACAGGAAATGTCAAGGTGGGAAATACAAAAGGTACCATATATAATCCACTTGATATACCTGTACAATAGTTTAAATAGTTTAAGAAAATTAGTAACTATTATTACTTTCAACTAATAATTGTCTATTGTTTACTTATAATTCCTTTCCCAAAAATGTTATCTAGTCTGTAAAATGAGAATATTGTACTACTTATTTCACAGGAATGTGTGTGAGGATTTAATGAGGTTACATATGTGTGTATACACACACACGCACATGCAACACACACTCACTATAGTCACCTTTGAAGTACTCCCCTTGGGAAGCTATGCACCGACGCCAGTGCCTAGTTCACCCTTCAGAGCAATTTTGGAACTCTTTTTCTGGAATGGCCATCCAAGCTCTCGTCGTATTACCCTTGATGTCCTGAATATCATCAAAATGTCTTCCTTTTACTATTTCCTTTATCTTCATGTAAAGAAAGAAGTCATTGGAGGCCAGATCAGGTGAGTAGGAAGGGAATTCCAATACAGTTATTTGTTTCCTGGCTAAAAGCTCCCTCACAGACAGTGCCTTGTGAGCTGGTGCATTGTAGTGAGGCAAGGGCCATGAATTTTTGGCGAAAATTTCAGGTTGTCTTACTTTTTCATGCAGCGTTTTCAGCACTTCCAAATAGTAAACTTGGTTAACTGTTTGTCCAGTTGGTACAAATTCATAATGCATAATTCCCGTGATATAAAAAAAGTTAGCAATATTGTTGCAACAAGTTTGCAAACTTAATTGTCAGACCTCGTATATTTAAGCACAATACACATACACACACATTGATTATAAATGCATAACAAAAGACAGCTGCTACTATCATCATCACTATGATTATCATTACATTATCATTACTCTTCTCCAGAAAAACGGGCAGTTCATGTGATAGATTGATTTGTTGGACTTAATTCTTTATTTGTCTCTACATCTACATCTTTGCCATGGTCTCTTCATGGACAGAGTGTGGTTCTCCCCTCCTTGAATTTGGACTTGGTCACATGACTTGTTTTGGTCAATAGCGCATGAGCAGAAGTGACAACTTGCCAGTTCTACACCTAGGCATGAAAAGCCCTGTATTTCTACTTGTACCCTTGCACATCTGCCATTGCCGTGAGAAGAATTTCCTTCCAGGTTGCTCCTGCCCCCTTAGCCTGAGCGCCAGAATGAATACACACAGACCAAAGCTGCTTCAGTCAGTCCACAGAATTGTAGTGAGAAACAAAGCCATGTAGCAAAGCCCCACCTAGATCCTCTGAACCCCATCCTGCCCACATAAGTGTAAACGATAATAAATGATGGCTATCAAAAGACTCTGAGTTTTGCAGTGGTTTGTTGTGTAGCAGTAGTGAACTAACACACTTCACTTCAGGTGTACCTACACAGAAGACCAACCAGTGATAGGATAGAGTGATGACACCTGCTCTCTGGCTGAATTATGTTACATGTTTTGCCCAAATGCTGGCCATTGCTGTCTGTGAGCATAGTGCTGCTGCGACTGAGTGAGTGTGGGGAGAGGGAAGGATTGGTGCCAGCTTCTGCACTCTGTGTTTTTTGCCACTTTCAACAGCTTGCCAGCTGGTGCAGCTGCACCTTTTGGACAAACGATATGATATCCTGGGCATGAGCCTAAGCGGTACCACACATGCGAAGAGCCACAGCTGCTATTTGTTGTGCTTCTTGCTATTCTTGGCTCTGTTGCAATGCATGGGGGTGGCATAGATTTCTACACACTGAGTGTGGCTTTCCAAGATTCATAGATAGAAGTTTGATCAGTGCAGCCACTAATGACGATGACTTGTATTTGGAAAATAGACCAGGATCATTTTGAATAGTTTAATATATTTTTTTCCTCGGAGTAAGGATTGTGCTAATAAATTAATCATATAAGAATATGATATCACATCATGTAGTTTGTCCTTCCAGGAGAGAACTAAAACCTCACCCATATTTTTATTACATTTTTACATCTTTTAAAAGGAGGGAACATTTATTCTTTATTTGCTTTGCTTTGCATACTAATATTTATATTTGGCATATGTGTAGATAAATCCCATGAGTTAATCATTCAATAAATCAAATTTATAATGAGTGTCCATTTCTTAGTAAAAGAGTGATTTGTTCTGCATGTTTCCTGCATGCAGGAAATCATTAGCACATGCTGCTGATGAATGTCATCTCTCTCAGAAATTTCTGAGTTTGGTTTGAAACCTAAAAATAAGAAAATATGCATAAGTATGAGCCCAATCTATAGTCCATAGAATATATGTCATATTTCTAGTCTATTCAAAACTTAATCAAAAATGGCTTTTTACTGAAGACATTTGCCAGCACTAGGAGATGGAAAAAATAGACAGAAAAAGAAATATTTTTATATATATGTTCATAATTTAATACAACGAAACACAGCCATCCTTTAGAGCACTCTCAATGAAAATATAGACAAATACATAGTGTAGTTATTTTCAGCACTGGTTGCAAATTAAACACTTGGTGAACTTTACAAAAAATATCAATGCTGATGACCCAGCAATTCCACTCCTAGGTATTTATCCCTAAAAACCCAAGACACTGATTCAAAAAATATATGCACCCCCTATGTTCATTGCAGCGCTATTTACAATAGCTAAGACTTGGAAACAACCAAAATGCCCATCAGTAGATGACTGGATTAAGAAACTGTGGTACATTTATACAATGGAGTATTACTCTGCTATAAAGAAGAATGAAATCGTACCATTTGCAATGATATGGATGGACCTAGAGACTATTATGTTGAGTGAAATAAGTCAGTCAGAGAAAGACAAATACTATATGATCTCACTTATAAGTGGAATCTGAAAAACTGAATGAATGAGCAATGTAAATAGAAACTGTCTCATAGATATAGAGGAAAAACAGGGTTGGTAGTTGGGAGGGGGTTGGGGATGAGGGAGAAGGGGAAGGGATTAGACAGCAAAAATAGGCAACTACAATATTGCCACAGGGATATGAAAGACAGTTCAGGGAATATAATTAATAATGGTGTAAATATTTTGTGGAGCGTCAGATGGTCACATGTCTTGTTGGGGAGACCATTTCATAGATGGAGTAGAGGTTTGATCACTGCACTATATACCTGAAGCGGAGGTTGTATACCAACTGTAATTGAATATATATAGATAGTCACAGGACGTGGATTATACTGTGGAAGGGAGTCAGAGGAAGAGAAGATATATATGATATGGGGGGGAGGAGTGGGGTGGTGAAGTGGGGGAGGGGGGTTGTCACTGTGAGGGGTAAAATGTATAACTATTGCACTGTGTTGTATACCTGAAACTAATTAGAAATAAATTAATTAAAAAAATAATAATAAAATAAAGAGCACTTTAAAATATATATATATATATATATATATATATATATATATATATATATATATATATATATATATATATCAATGCTGAGCCCCACTTGAAACCTTTTAATTTAGTCGGTCCTGGGTAGGATCACAGAATTAGTGAATACTCTATGGAAGCTCTAATGTATGTAATTCTAATGTATAGAGTTAGACCCATATGTATATGGTAGTTTGAAATCATTTTAATTCCAAAAGGATGATAAAATGGATACAGCACCTAATTTCAGATCTCTTTAGAGGGAGTTGATGGAGAATTTGCACTTAAAAGTAGGGTTTTAAAGGAAAGAAACATGGATTGACTTAGAAAAGTGTTTTTCTTTTTAAATTAATTCTATGATTTGGGTTTTCTCAAGGTTTATAATTTCATTCAGCAAAACTTAGATTAATTAAGTAGTGAGATGATTATCTTTGACTACTAATTTCCTCTATCAGTATTCCTACCTGATAACAACCTAAATTGCATTTTCATATCTGTCTTCTTTTGGAAAACTATGACTTCAGTCAGTGATGTGCTGGAGCAGCTCATAGTGGCTTGCAAAATTTGATTGTGCAAGACTCCTCCCAACTCTATGTTCAGGAACATCAGGTTGGTAGAAACTGGCCGTGGTAAAAGTGTTTACACCATGGAAATTGGTAAGTGCTACAAATAAGATGCTCTCTCACCCCAGAGATGATGATTAAACATAGAATATTATACAACTGACTTCAGTAGAAGAGAGTTATGGCACATAAATTGATTTTTTAGTTCTTCACCTCAGATATTTCAAAATTATGTCTCAATTTTTAAGTACCTATTAATCTGGAGAAAATTAAACCTACACTGTACAAGAGTGCCTCATCTATATTTTTATTTCCTCTTGAATTCCCCTCCCAATTTTACCCTTTCTAGGCAAAAACAGAAATTCCCATGTATTCTATGCTGACAGGAGATTTACTTATGTTAGCTTAAGAATGATTTTGTTTTCTCATGCCTGCCTTCATACCACCCAATACCACAGTTTGCAGTTTTTCATTTAAACTCCATGGGAACTCTTTTTAATTTGATGAGAAAAGATAACCAAGAAAATAAATTAGGAGTCTTATGATTGACCTTATTTTCTTGTTATTCAAGGAAACCCAAAATGAAGAAAAATAACCAATATTTGCCAAGGAAAACATTTTCCACCATTTCAATTACTGTTTTAATTGGCTGGGTCTGACTGCCAGATTATCCTCTAATCTCTACAAGAATGCAATTTGGAAAAAGCTGAACTAGGCCCTGCATGGAAGCCACATTCATCCCTTCATCACATTCTAGTTGGAATAACTTTCTCAGCATACTGGAATCATATTAGAGTAAAATTGGCAGTTCCTGGAAGAACATAATCCATAGATCACATTAAAAGACTAATTCACTATCAGCATTTTATTGAAAAGTCTGAAAAATGGTGTGTGCCTGAATCCAAGATACAGAAAAACGATGATACTGAGTTGTTTGTATAAAAAATACCTCTAGACAATGGGTAGGTGTGTGTGTGTGTGTGCATGCACAACTATGTATATTGTGACATGGCTGTGTGT
Source organism: Aselliscus stoliczkanus (assembly GCA_033961575.1). NCBI lineage: Eukaryota > Metazoa > Chordata > Mammalia > Chiroptera > Hipposideridae > Aselliscus > Aselliscus stoliczkanus. Next base: position 130,159,116 of record CM066733.1, read on the forward strand.
GTCTCTGCGTGTATTACATTACACGACAATAGAAGAAAGAAAATGGCTGCAAACATTTGGATGGTTTCATGAAAGCATCTTGGGATGTGGGATGTATTTTATGAAGATGACACTGCAGAATAGCTCCAGCTGCTTATCAGACTTGTGGGTTTAGAGACAAGAAAAGGCTTTTCTTTTGTTTGTTTTAATTGAGTCCTAAAAAGATTGATATCAAGACTAAATTATTACTTCTTCAGATTGCTATTTTCAATGTGTTCTCGTTCAAGTGGGATGAAGGTCTAATGTGCATATTATTTTTTTAAAAGTTATTTATAGTTAGATTCCACAAATAGACTACAGAAAAATTATATATATATATATATTTTAGGATATATATATCCTAACCAGTTGGGTTTTTATACTAAGCTAGTCTTTTCAATAAATGTGGGTTTTCTGGCACTATGTTAAAATTATAAAATTTAAACTAACGTAAAAGGCTATTAGCATCTGTTTCATGCGTTGGGACGAGGCCACCATGAAGCAGTATGCCATTACAAATCTCAGAGAATGCATTCCAGGGGTAACCTCCACAGGCACATCATCCATCCTCTGGAGTCTTACTATTCAAACTATCGTCCCCTGGGCAGCAACAGTACCTCCTGAGAATTTACTAGATAGAAATGCTAAGTCTTAGGCCAATTCAGACAGACTACATAAAAATTTGCATTTTTCACAAGATTGCCTGGTGACTCATGAGCATGACGGTTTGATAAGCATAGGTTTAGAATATCTTGATTATTTGTCTAAGAGTGAAAGCAAGTGTGTGTGTCTATTCAGTGTCTGTATCAAGAATTCTGTGGCTACTATAGTATTTACTCAAGTATTTATTAGTAGTTCTAAGTATGGATAGAACTGGGACTTTATTTGTAGTGTTTCAGCAATTAGTAAAAACACCATCCAGTCATTTTTTTTCAAAGGTTCCATTGCCAAGATTATTAAACCCACTGTAGGTACTTCAAGGTCCCAATGATTGTGCAGTTATAGCCAGAATTTTTGTTGTGGCTGCTCAGAGTGAATACTTCTTTGAGAATTTACTCAATGGTAACATAAAATGTGTGGAAGTTTCTTTGTACTTGACTGAATGACTGGAACTGAGGTCCAGTGTGTTTATATTCTTTGATCAGGCTTGTCACAGGAGTCTACAACAGAAAGAAGTACCTTGAAAGGTCCAGTCTATATCATTTAACCCCACAATGGTACTAATTCATCAAAAATCACAAATGTAATGAATCTTTAGATCTAAAGTTATTAAAAGAGATAAATGGGAGGAGGAGAGAGAAAAGGGTGTAGGATTCTCATACTCTGAGAAGAAAGAACACAGGGAGGGAAGGAGAGGGGAAGAAATGGGAAAAGAGGAAGAAATAGGGAAGGAGACAAGAAGGGAGAGAGAGAGAGAGAGAGAGAGAGAGAGAGAGAGAGAGAGAGAGAGAGAGAAGTTAAATATTCTATCTAAGAAGTTGTATTCAAACAATTGCTTCGACTTGGGCATCATCAGTTGTGCTGTTCCTACAGACCAATTGCAGTCTGAATACAAATGAGCACATTTATGTTTACCTAAATCACTCAAAGTGCCTGAAAAATGAGACTGATCAATTAAATCAAGAATTCTCAAAGTATGAGATCTCTGTACCCTTCCATTCCCATATTGAAACTATGTATGGTGTCAGATGGGTACTAGATTTCTCGGGATGATAGATGGAAGAGGGTTGGGGACAAGGTGAAAAAGGTGAAGAGATTAAGAAATACAAATTAGTAGTTACAAAATAGTCATGGGGATGTTAAGTAAAGCATAGGGAATATAATCAATAATATGGTAATTACTATGTATAGTGCCAGGTGGGTACTAGTCAGAGGGATCACTTCCTAAATTATGTAAATGTCTAGCCACTGTGCTATACACCTGACACTAATATAATATTGAATGTCAAAAAAACAAACAAACAAACAACAAAAAATAAAACCCCTCTGGTTTCTCAGAGCCACGGCACAAGGAAAGTATAGCCAAATGCAGATATTTTTTTCTCCTACATAGTGCTTTCCTGAATCTGCCTTCTTACTTATTTAGTGAACTTTCAGGATAACCTGGAAGGAATTGGAAAGAACCACAGACCACCATCATTTCTCCCTCTCCCCCTAAAGCAGTCTGGAGCCAGTCCCAAGTCCTCTGGATTTCACCCCTGAGCTCTGTAGAGCCAAGGGTCCTGTTTCAACAAAATCTCTCCCTCACTCATCTATCTCAGAGGATGAACCTTCCAAAGGCCCAGGAATCCAAGGACTTGGGAATCTAGGTTAGGAACCAGGGTTTATGTCCCAGTTTACAAGCAGGGTGGCTTTGGGCAAGATGGTTCTTCTGAGTTTCCTCATCTATTTCGAAGACGCCATGAGTATTTAATACAAGACTGCAATTCAAGTGCGTAGGAAAGGTTTACAATAAATGGTAACATTCTTTCCCCACCCTACCTCCAGTTCCTTTTCCCTCTTCTCTATCTCTCTTTCAGTCTGTTCCTCTGTCTCTCTCTTCACCCACACTCCTTCCCCTCTTCCTCCCACCTGCACCATTCTTCATGTTCAAGCCATAAAAGCTCACAAATAAAATATCACAAGCCAAAATTAAGTTTAGGATTAAAGAATCTCAGGGTCCCCAAAGCCCATATATCCCTAGGGACCATCACCATTTCTTACCTTCCTTGTTGATAACCTTTTTTATTTTTACAACTAACAGATCTTCTCAACCTCCTACCAACATTTGTGATGCCCAGGCTTAAGAGAAACTGATTTTCCACAAGCTGAATCACTATTCCAATTGCTCTCGATCTTTACTGTTTCTAACAAACTTGGCTATATTACTTCATTATCAGACCTGCGTGGAATTCTATTATATCTCTTCTATCTCCTGACTTCTTTTCTATCCCACACAGAGATTTTCCTGTAGATTGAGTGGAGGGAGTGTGGCTATGAGAACAATACTTTCACAACACGACTCGAGCCTCTTAGTAACCAGAATTCCAATTACATGCCCAACACAACAATACCTGGAGTCCACAAGCTGCCCAAGTACAGGTAGAACAGGTCAGTGTTCTCTCTTAGAGAAGGGCTTTTCAACTTTCCATCTTTGACTGACTTGTATGCATCAACTGCCATAACATAGTTTGGTTCAAGAAAGTCTTAGAGCTCTGAGTTTGTGAATGAGTTCATTTTTTTACTATAAATTAGAATGCTTTAAAATGTACTTTTATAGTAGTGCCTCTCTCATTTGCTTGTATTCTGATGTGCTTTTCAGGAGAGAGTAGCTTTACAGAAAGCTACTCAGAAATTTCACATCACCAGCGGCCTCTGACCACTAAGGAACAGACTGCTATGGATGGGCCATTAACAACCATGGAGAATCTAATCATTGAAGCGTTTGACAAAAGAAAGTTTGTGAATGATGTGAAAATCCACATATGCCCATGAGAGTATATTAAGCACATACATGTTGTTGCTTAGTGTGTCACTGAGAATTTTATGAGCTACTGTGTTGGAGTATGAGCTATCACAGAAAAATTCAGTGTTAGCCTGAAGTGGTTTATTTAGCCATCAAAAATGTAGACAGCATCATGTCTTACTTTCACCAAGATGTGTAATGGAAGATGCGCCAAATTTCTTCACTGAAGTGAAACTTAAACGAATCTTTAGGTAGAATTCTGAAATATCAAAAGGTATTTCACCATAGTTAATGTATATTTCTTGACAAGAGAAGAATTTATTCTTCTTGAGCCACCAAGGCTGCTGAAGAAAACAAACAAACAAACAAAAACTCTCTGTTTGTTATACACCCTTCTGCCATTTGCTTGTTGAGTAAGGAGGAATGAGGGAGGTCTTCAGAAAAGATGGGAAGTGGGGAGCAGGGGTACACCATGTGCTTATTGGTGCTTGGAGCAGACCCTTTCTTGCCCTCCACTGATGTGCTAAATGAAGTAGGATGTGGTTAGTCATGTGGTTTTAGCTAAATTAGATTGACCATGGGAATCAGCTTCTTTGGCTTGTAACTGAGACCTAAAATACCATTTTATAAACACAGAAAAACATGTCTCTCTCTAGACAAATGTTAGTAGAGAAACAGTTTGGGGGCTGCTAATTAATGCCTTACATTGATATAAATCTTCACAGATTTTATACTTTGAAAAAACACTATTTCATGACCTGATCATGGCAGCCAATACAAGAAAATCAAAGAAAGATTCCCATGCAGTGAGTAGTATTCCTACAGCAGGAAATAATTATGGTCAGCAATGTGGGAGCAGAGCCGTCCCAAAGTTAGCTGACTACAGTGGATTAAGTTCACATCTGGCTAATAGACACTATCCAAAAACGATTCTGGGAACGCATGGAGGCGTTTGACAGTGCTGTAATTTTATTCTGTCTTTGTGAGCATCAGCTGACAGTGCTTCATCAATGCTTCCATTATGACATCATTTTATGGACAAACAATTTGTGGACCAAGAAGATCTGAGAATCCCTGGGGTGAAGGGAAATGCCACAGACATCCATGGTCTTGGATGCTCAGTGAGTAAACTGTGGTTTTTAAGCAGTTCCTAGGGCTTGAGAAATAGTTGATCATGACCCAGGCCTACACCCTTCAGTCTGAGCTTTCTCAGGCAAGAGTTGGATGGGTCTGCAAAATCCATACTGGACCCACATGTCCCTAATACATTAGAGCAAATAAGGTTAATATGGCAGGAGATGCTCTTGAAATGAACTCTTTCAAAGAGAATGTTTGTGTGAGGAGCCTGAAGACGAAGACCGTGATGCTGAATTTCATTGGTGCCAATTAACACCCTGTCATAGCATTGGCATGCATGAGGCATACACGTAACCTTGCTCCAGAGGAAAAAAAGAAATTCAGAAAATTCCTATGCGTGCATGCATAAGCCTTCATGACTATATTTTAAGTATTATATCAGAAGATACACTTTCAGCTCAGTAGTTGTATAGATACAGATGTATGCATATACATACACACATATAATCATATGCATGTACATATATACATATATAAACTCATCAATCATGGACACCCAACCTACTTTCCCTGTATGAACTCTCATAACTCAGGATTCTGGATGTTATCTAAACTGGGGTTATCGCCTTCCATCATACCTATATTCTGAATTTCCACTGCTGCCCTAGCCCAGTATCACTACCTCTCTGTACTTGTCCTTTAAGACTACTGAAAAAGATATGATTAAGTTTCTCTGAAAGATCTAACTTGACAATGACTCCATCCTCTGCTAGTTTCCAGGACTTTGTTTTCACCTTTGTCATTTTATATTCCACTCTGTCTTGAGTCATCATCCTTTGTGTACATGCTCAAAGATATGGGGTGTGCACTTAAATATAAGTTAAATTTTGAAAGTGATCTGTTAGTTTTAATTGCAGGCAACTTTGCCTATGAAAGACAAAGCTGATTTGTGTTTTTCACTTAGTTAAGTTGGCCTCTTTTTGACATGGAACTCAATCAAAATACTATGTGCATATATGTAGAGTCAGGTGATGTCAGGGCCGTGTATAGCAATGGTTGTCTTTGCAAATTGATCTCCAGTGCCATAATCCCTCCCTTGGGCAATAACACCCAAGACCTCAAAATCAAAAAGATTTGTATCTTCTGTATAGAGAGAAGGCACATAAGGATAGTGCCTTTTGGATCCTTGAAATTATTCTAACTAAATTCGTTTCACTTTTGATCTACCTGAAGTCAAGTTGTGCTGAAATAAATGAATGGTATTCTCTTCATTTATGACATACCCTTAGTTCTCTTGTCCTGTGGAGGAAAGACTATCCCATGATGTGACTGCTGCCTGCTGGCTGCCAGACCAGTTAGCTAGACCCAGGCCAGAACAGAGATTGCTTCCCCTAAATTCACTCAGAGGCTATCTGATGGACCACTCCCCTATGCCCCACAGTGTGCTGGTTTGTGCTCATTTGTGAAACAAGCCATTTTCCTGACCCTGGCAAGCATAGTAGGTGGGCAAGCATGATAGGCATTTTCCCCTTATCTGGATTGGGTCATGCCCCAGAACCCCCATCCATCTGCCCCACCCTTTCTAACTCCTTAGCACCTGTCCAGTGGCATGGAGGATACCCATGTCGTCTCGCCACCAACCAAGGTGCGCTTGGTATGTAAGTTCCCTTAATAAACTATTAATATAATTATAGGATTGTCAGCATCTTCCTCTAGCCTCTCAGCTCTGGGAAATTTTATGTAACAGGACCATTTCAACATCAAACATGTTTAACTTATTAAACCTAAGCAGGACATGGGGTTTTTTTGGCAGCTACTAATTTGTGTGTCTGCCTGTTCACAGGATGTCTATTACTCCCTTATGACCCTGTCCCACATGAATAATGTGAACATTACTGACTCCTAATGAAAAACACAAATGTACTGAACACCCTTTCGAATATTATCTCACTATGTATGAGTAAAACTTGTGAAAGTATGAGTAAACTTAGTGATGTTGTGAAAAAGATTCCTATTCCAAAAAGGGAACCAAGTCATGGAAGTTTTAACAAGGTGCTCATTCTCATATAGAACCCTCAATTTCCATTATAAATTACGGTCTGATTTAATGTCTGCTTTAAGGAAAAACATTATACCAAGCTAAGGTTTCTTTCAATGATATTTAGATAGAGAAATTTTAATGTTTCGTGTGATAAGAATTCAATGCAGTATTTATTTTTAAATAAAAATGAATCAAAAAGCTGTTACATGCTGGTCAAAGCTATACTGTGCTATTATATAACACCAGACTTATTTTCATATGTGTTTACCCAAAATACTAAACATATTTCAGTGACAATGTAGCAGCTTATGAAGAATATGGACTCTGGCATCAGACAAACCCAGATTCAAACTATGGTTTTACCACTTACTAGCTGTGTGCCATTGGGTGACATACTTAAACCGAATCTCAGATTGTTCTTCTGCAAATAAGGAATATGATACTCTCTTAAAAAGCTGTAGTGACATGTTCAGTAAAGCACTATTTGTAGTGGCAAAACTGGAAAGCAACATCAGTGTCCAATTTTAGTTGTATTTATCAGCTACTGTCACAAGAACACATGTAATAAACCATCCCCAAACAGTGATTTGCAACAGCAAGCATTTATTCTGGTGTTCATGTGTCTGCAGATCAAATGAGACTGGCTAATTTAGACTAGGCTTGACTGAGACATGGTGGGACTTGGCTCCAATTCCAGTCTGGGTTGATATTTTTCCCACATGTGCTTATTTGAGGACCCCCACTGAAAGGACAACAGCTACCTGCAGTGAGTCATCAAAGCATTGGTACCAAACTGATTTGGGAAAGCACAATTAACATCTTCTGTTTGCATAAAATTTATTAACTTTCATTGATTGACCAAAATAAGTTCCATGATGAAACTCAACATCAATAGAGTTAAAAAGTCAGCTGCAGTAGTAGGGCAGTAAAGTAAATATTTGCTGTAAATAATCCAGACTATCACAGTAGCTAAATAGTAAGTAATTTGATGATTAAACAACATTCATATAATGAAAGGCCATCTATACTTTAAAAATTATCAAAGGAAAAAAATGATTGGCATAGTAATATGCTTATAATCTATTTTCAAGGGAAAATGTGCTATAAAAAGACATATACAAGGAAAATTACAGGAAGATTTTTGGAATAAAATCATAGGAAGATAACAGTGGTTATCTTTAAGAAGAAATGAGATATTGGGTGATTTTGGTTTCTTCACCCTCTGCATACTTTTCAGTGTTTTCTAAGTCAGCTAGATTGATTACATATTATTTTTGTCATTTTAAATAGTTAATTAATAAAACTTGTTTTTACAAATTTGGAAAAAAAGAATTATTTGGAGCAATAGCAACACCACATTATATGGTTCTAGTGAGGAAAAAAAAATATGACTGTATGTTGTAAATTATAAAACAGAAAAAAGTAAGACATTATTTTTATAATTTGTATTTTATCTCAAATTCCAGTATTCTATATTTAAATGTTTTTTCCCCCCCTCGGAATACAAATTGTTTTTATCTCACCCTCCTTCTCAAAAGATAGTTTTACTGAGTATAAAATTCTAGGTTGACATTTATTTTCCTTCAGAGCTTTGAAAATATTATTTTGACATTCAGTTTTATTATTGAGACATCTGCTTCAGTTTAATTTTCATTTGTTTGAAATTATTTTGTCTCTCTTTAAAGGTATTTTTTTTGTCTTTGATGTTATGTTGTCTTTTTGCAGTGTGTCTTTTTTGTTTTTCACTGCTTGGTATTTTGCTATCTGTTGTACTTCCTGAAGCTAAGATTGGTGTCTATCAATACCAAAGAATCATAAATTATTAACTCTTTGAATACTTCCTTGTTTTCATTCTCCTCCCCCACCCCCACAACCCCTGTTTCAGAAACTTCAATTATCTTCTCTATCTACTGTTTTGCTTAACTATCTTTCATATGTTTAATCCCTTTGTCCCTCTACTATATTCTGGATAATGTCTCTATTTCCAGATTCATCATTTGGTTCTTTTTTCTAATCTACCTAGTGATTTTTGAAAAATTTCTTGTCCATCTTCGTAATCTTGGTATCTTCTTACTTTTCTTGAAACATGTAGATGATATTTATTTCACAATCTGTCTCTTGCCAAAATCTACAATATTCTGAGTTTGAATTTTTGGTGACTTGCATCCAAGGTTGCTTATATGGCTTTAATCTCCTTGTGAAAGTTTTGTTTTCTAGTTCAACTACTGAGATGTCACCTTTTGGAGGCTTTCATTTAATGATGTCTCTTTGCTTTATAGCTCCTCTTAAACAGATTCCAGGCTTTTTCTCTTGTCTGCCCATGCAACTGTGGCCCACAAGGTGTGGCAGATACCCTCAGAGCACACTGTGACTTAGGAACATGTCAACTTCTCTGTATTCACACTTTATTGCCATCTGCTCTTCAAGATTTTCTTGACTATCTTATCAGCTCAGGCAAGTAATACAAAAATATATAATTTTACAAAAATTTATTTAGTATTTGTAAATATTATTTTCTGAAAGAGTTTTTCTGGACAACTATCCTACCATATTTTCAAAATAAAAATGCTTAATTATCTTTTAAATTATCTGTTTACCTCTAGACAAATGAAAGCTCTCCATATATATGTGCTATGTTATGCATGTAGAAATCCTTAAACTTGACCTGGTACCTGACACAGAAAGGCAATGAAGGAATAAAGAAGAAATGAATGGAGCTGATCATATAATCTAATAGTCCTTGAAAACTATAGACCAGTTCTCCAAGTGATTTGGAAGTCATGTTAAATTTCTCATTTTACTATAAAGGTGTCTAAAAGAGATTGCATAGCCCAATGAAAATGCTAATTTTCTGCAAAAATTAAAAGTCTAAATACTACTAAAACCTATAATTTTTACATAACTAGATATCTTTAAAATTTTATGGCAACTAGCAGAGAGACTACAATTTAATGTGAGAGTGCTATGCTTTAATTGCCTAGCTTTGAGTTAACTGTTTGCATCCAAGAGAAAGACAACCCATTTAGTTGTCTTTATCCCTAACTTTGCTTTATTTGACAGATATTTTCTGTCCTCTACACAAATGAACATATATGGTAGAGGAAAAGAAAAGGCAATTCATGCTAGGAACTCCTATATTTTAGGGAAAGATTTTTGAGCTGGGTCCTAGAGGAAGATTGGAGGCCTAGTAATTTATTTTCAACTTTAATTGGCTATGTATGGCCTGCTCATTAAAAACTTACCTTGATGTTTTTTTTTTTCCTTTTTTATTAAATTTATTGGGGTGCTATTGGTTAGTAAAATTACACAGATTTCAAGTGTACATTTCTAAAATACATTATCTATATATCACTATTGTGTGCTCACCACTTAGAGTCAGCTCTCCTTCCATCACCATATAGATGGGTTTAAGTTTTAATATTCTTAGGGTTTTTTATTTTATGGAATATTCAGAATATTTGTAAAGCCAGGCATTTAAACATGGAAAGAAACATGAAATTTTTATATACTTTTACTGGGATGTTAATAAGCTTTAAAAAAAAAAAGTACATTGATGAAAATTCCTAGGAAAAGGGCAGACGTGTGTGTGTGTGTGTGTGTGTGTGTGTGTGTGTGTGTGTGTTGTGTCTACCTGTTATTTACACTTGTTTGTGGTTCACATATTTTGTGGTTGAATTATCCAAAATTTGTTCCCTCCCTTCTGATGAAGACTCGCATTCCAGCTTCATTGCAGTATGCAGTTCCATGTGGTTTGCTTTTTCTTGCATCTGAAAATAATTTGGGAGCAACAGAAACATAAAATTTGATTTGGCCTGAAAAATCTTTTCTCCATTTCTTTTTAAAATGTGACCAGTCCAGCCATTTCTATATAAGGATAAAGAGTCAAAGACAGGCTAATCCAGGAAAAATGTGGACCTGAAGACTTCCTCAAATTCGATATTTGAACAAACCAATCCCAAAATACCCAAGGCTTATTCCTTGGCTCTGAGAATTGCAACATCATAGGACTAACTCTTTTCCCATTATTGGCAGTTCTTTTGCTTGTTCACACTTTGCCATTGAGGTTTCCTTCTCAAGATACTCTTTGAGAAAGATTGAATTGAACGAGCATGAACACTGCACTCTTGAAGTCACAAGAGATGCGAATCAAAATGATTTTATTTTCAGTTATCAGTGCAAAATATTTAAGTCTGAAGGACTTCACTCGAAAGTTAGACCAAAAATAGAACCCTTTTGTAAACTATGGAACATCCAATTCAATGAAATGCCACCCAGGCATATTTACAAAGTTTTGAAACTGTGGTATGTGTTTATTATAAAATGAAATGGAAAAGTAGGATCTAAAATTATATGATGATCCTTAGTACAACCATGATTTCTTTTAAGCTAGAATAGAAAAATAAGTTGGGTAGAACACACCATCAAATTGTTGATAGTCATTATGGGTTTTGTTGTTGTTTAAAGACTGTGGATCTTTTTTTTTTTTTTTTTTTTTTTTTTTGGAGGGTAGTGTCACTGGCCCTCATACGTGGGACCAAACCGGGGCCGCTGGCTTCCCAAGCCAGCGCTCAACCACCGCACCACTCGGCCGGCCTGACTGAGGGTCTTTTTTAAAAGAAAAACTTCATCACTTTTCTAAACTTATTTAGTATGGGTATTTTTATGATTTTATTTATGTATTATCAATTTATATATTTAGTTTGAAGGAGCAGTGTATTAAAGCAGAACAAATGTCCAAGGATCTGACTTCTGATTCTGTTCTTTACTATCTACTAATGAGGAATCTTTATGCTGGATTCCTTCGTGCTGGAATCCATAGTCTAAAAAATACTACTATCTGGAGACTGTACCTCATTTCATACCTTATTCTGGTGATCCATAGAAATATTTTTTTTCTGTTTCCCTTATGTTACATAGGGAACTGTATAGCTATTTAGAAATGTATTTGTATTGATGTCACAAGTCACATATTTCACTTTGAAATGATGTTACGGATAGAAGCATTTGCCTTGATGACTCAAAAAAATGGCTGGATTTTGCAGGAGTTAGGTAATTACTTTGCTTGATGTGGAGAATAAGCACCAATATGTGGTACTGACAGAACAATAAATGTAAAGTTTGGTTAACAACCATCGCTTTTATGGGTTTCTGTGTGTTAAGTTCTCCCATGAAAAGGCATATTTCTCTAACTGTTGGATATTGCTTTAAATCCGCAAGCTGTGGTGGACATTAATTCATCATAGCAAATACCTCCTATAAAATTATTTACTAGATAACTGAGTATATTTTCTCTCAACCTAACTTTTACATCAACTTTGTTCTAAAATAGAACCATGAAAATTTCCAGAATTTTTAGCACTAATGTACACCCTAGTTCTGATTTTCAACTGCCATAACCTAGTTTTCAATATGAACTGTAGAATGTACCTTTAGTCCATTAGAAGTTGCATATTTTTTGATTCCTTACTCTCCTTCAACAGAAATATTTTTCCCTTTAATCAAAGACTGATGCATTCTGGTACCTTCAAGTAATGTCTTCTGTGGATATGATTTCTTAGAAGTTTTTTGAAAAATGTTACAAAATAGTCTACAGGAGACCACAAACATTCCCCTGCAACATAGTGCAAATTATACCCCAGTCTCATGAACAGCCTACCTGTTTAAATGGTCCAGTGGAGAGTTCTGACAGTGGTTTGTCTGTGGAATTCCAGCCTGTGCCATTTAAGGCAGATCAGTTGCCTTCACTGTTTTAAGAAGACATTTGTCTTGACCACTCTGGTTGAATTTTTTCAAGGAGAAATTAAATTTTTAAGCTGTAAACATCCTTATGTATATTGGAGTCTATATGGAATTCTAATCATAGTTGTCATATGGAAACCTGTACATTTTCAGGTGAATGCCAGTAGATACTTTGAAAAGCCATGGGCATCATTCAATCGAGAGGTTCTTATGAATTTATTCAAGATGATTATAGACTTTATATGTTAGTTGAAAGTGGCTAATGAACAAAATTTTAGGTGGAAAAAATATTGTTGCTTTATTATATCTTAGTAAAGTTTTTAACATCCCTACTATATATAAGTAATGGATTGATCCAGCTTAGGTTATGAGCTCACCACTGGATCCATTAGGAAGCATACATTTCCAAAGTAAAATAATGGCCTGTCCCTGCAAGTCCTGATTATTTGAAATATTTCCTTCCTTTCCTTTGTTTCCTTTCCTTTTCTTTCCTTCATCCTTTCCCTCCTTCTCTCCCTCCCTTCCTTCTTTCCCTCTGCTTTTCTGCCACATTCCTTTTTCTCCCTCCTTTCTTGCTCCCTACTTTCTTCCCTCCTCCCTTCCTTCTTTCAGGGCCACATTGTCATCCAAAGCACAATATTGAATGTTAATTCAAGTTAACAATTGAGACTCAGCATCAAATCAAACAATTCATTTGTCAGAGTTTTTTCAGTTTTGTAGCCTATTACAAAGTCATTTAAATATCTCAAAGAATCAAGTTATTCTTTTCTTATAATAAAACAGTAATTGCTCTTTCAAATTTTAAAAAAGATTTTTTTCCCAATTTCAAGTATTCTCCCAGATATATTTATTAAAACCTCTGTACTCAGCCATAATAAAACAATGATATAATTAGGTAGAAAATATTTTAAACATAAAAAAATTTTGGAAATAGTCTAGGACTTTTAGTTTGTTTCTTCTTGCACTCAGGGTTGCTTTTTCATATTGAATGAAGGCATATTTCTGCTATTAAAACTGGTCCAAATTTATGTAAAGACATTCAATATATGTATTTTACAGTGTTGTTCCCCAAATCCAGAACTTTGTGTTCTCCAGGTGAACAACCTAGAGAACTTTTGTGATACGACACACAGCCTTTCCCAAAGGCTGTTATTATGGTTGGTGTTAAGTGTTGGGTTCCCCTACCCACCATTTAGTTCCTTATAAATCTCACAAATGAAATGTTTTCTGCTTTTCTCTTATCTTCCTCTGAAAACCATTGCCTAACATGTTAGATGATAATATACATCTCACATATTGGCTGAATTTGCCATTTATTATTATGCTATATTATGCATGGGGACAGGGGGCTTATCTAGGGCAATGCATCACTCACCCACTATAATCCTTCCAAAGACAACAGACTAAACTTGATTGCAATGAAGACAATTTACATCCTTTATATGTAAGTACACACACACACACACACACACACACACACACAATTTTATACTCAAGAAATAAAGTCTGTGGAGCTGATTTCAAACTGTATGTTTAAAATCAAAATGGTCAGTAAGAGGATACTTCCACTTCAGAGAATATAGAGTAGACATACTTTTTCTCATTCCTTCTGCTGTGGACAACTAAAAATATTGGTTATTATATACACAACAAGCATAAGAAGACGCTGAAAGGTGAGGAAGAAGGTACCCTGACTAGAGACCTCAGGACCTAAGAAGTAACACAGAGGTGAGTTCCCTGTGTTTTCTTTTTTTTGTTGTTTTTTTTGTTTTTATTTTTATTGTTTTTTGAGGGCAGTGTCACTGGCCCTCATATGTGGGACTGAACCGGGGCTGCTGGCTTCCCCAGCCAGCGCTTAACCACCACGCCACTCGGCCAGCCCCACTGTTTTCTTTTTGTCTCATAAATCCAAAACTTGGAGCTAAAGAAACTGTCCATTTAGAAACACAAATGAGTATATACCCAAAAAGCCCCAACAAAAGCTTGCTCTCCTTAGCTAAAAGTCCAAGAATGGGGCGGTCTAGCAAGGCAGAAAATCTTGACACAGTAAGTGCTTCATTTCAACTAAATACAACAGGAAAACTATGGCCCCACTCCCACTGATGCCCGCAAAGGCTGACAGGGGAGTCTAGACTTTCACTCTCCCCAGGCTTATTATAAGGGGAGCCCTCTAACAGTGGGGTGTTGTCAGAGAAGCCTAGTGGGGTGTCAGGACTTTTTGTACTGCTCAGCAGTAATGAGGTCATGCCTGACCCTGTAGTGTCACATAGGGTGCAGCAGAATGTGTTCCTATCTTTTCCCGCCAGGGTGGTTTCAAAGGATGCCTAGTGGGGATCCTGAATTCTCACCTACCCCGAGCAGTAATGAAGAGCCCCATCTCTTTTCACGAGTCATCACTGACTTGTGAGAAGAAACTCAGCAGAAACTCACATCTAGCAGTAATGAAGTGATGCCCACACATTACCTGCCAGAGTGGTACTAGAGGAAGCTAAAAGTGAAGCAAAGAAAATTACCAGGAACATGGAAGGATATTACATACTATCGAGAAGGCCTGGCAAACCTAAATGTGTATGCACCAAAGAAACAGAGCAGCAAAACATGTGAAACATGTGAAGCAAAAACTGATAGAACTGATAGAAAAATAAATAAGTCCACTGTTATAGTTGAAGATTTCAACACCATTCTCTCAGTAATCGATAGAACAACAGACAGAAAGTCAGCAAGGGTTTAGAAGAACTCAACTACACCATCAACCCACAGGCTTGAATGGACAATTGTAGAATACTCTGCCACCAACAGCAGAATACACATTTTTCTCAAGAACCCATGGAACGTGTACCAAAATAGACTATATCTTGGGCAATAAAACAAACTACAACAAATTTAAAGTAATTGAAATTACACAAAGTGTGGTCTCTGACCACATTGGACTCAAAGTAGATACCAATAGCAAAAAGATAACAGGAAAACCTCCAACCACTTGGAAACTAAACAGCACATTTGAAACCGTGGGTCAAAGAGGAAGTCTCAAGGCAAATAAAAATACATTGAACTGAATGAAAATTGAAATATAGCATATCAAAATTTGTGGCACATAGCTAATGCAACTCTGAGGGGGAAATTTATAACACTACATCTTTATGTTAGAAAGGAGGAAATAACTCAAATTAATAATCTACACACCTAAGTTTGATAACTTAGAATTAATGGGCCATACCTTCCAAAAGCACAAGCTATCAAAAGTCATCCAATATGAAATAGATCCTTACAAATAAAATAGCCCTAAAACTATTTGAAATTAAATTTGTAATTTTAAAACTAATTATACAAACACTTAAAGAGCAATGAACACTAATTACAATATTTTCCAGAAAATAGACTGGGGGAAAACATTTCCCAATTAGCTTAATAATGCTAATATTACCCTAGTACCAAAACAAGACCAAGATAGCACAAAAAGAAAAAGTACAGATTAATAACCCTCATGAATATAGAAGTAAAAATTCTTAACAAAATATTAGCCAATAGAATTCAGTAACATATAAAAAGAATTATATATCATGACAAAGCATGCTGTATTTAAGGTATGCAAGGCTAGTTCACTATTTAAAAATCAATAATGCAATCCATCATACGAGTATTAACAGGCTAAAGAACAAAAAACAATTGGTGCAGAAAATGCATTTGACAAAAATTCAAAATCCATTTGCGATCAAAACTCTCAGAAAATTAATATTAGAGAAAAGGCTCCTGAAATTATCAAAGAGCACCTACAAAAACAAAATGAAAAATCTTCTGCAAAGATATACTGAATGATGGAAGACTGAATGCTTCCACCTAAGATCAGGAATGAGCCAAGGATTTCTGGTCTCAGTACTCTACACAAATAGTGCTTGAAGTTCTAGCCATTGTGATATGGCAAGAAAAATAAATAAAAACTATATAAATCATAACACCCCCAAAAGTGAAATACCTAGGTACAAATCTAACAAATTATGTGCTAAATTAGAACTACTTGAGGAATACTACAAAGCTTGGATGAATGAAATTTTAAAAAGTAACTAAATAAATGCAGAGATAGTCCATGTTCATAGATAGAAGACTCAATATTGTCAAGATGTCATTTCTTTGCAACTTGATCTGTATATTCAATGCAATTCAAATTAAATCTCTGCAAGTTGTTTTGGGGATATCAACAAAGTGATTCTAAAATTCATATGAAGAGGTAAAAACCCAGAAGAGCCAACATGGTTTTGAAAGAGAAGAACAAGTCAGAGGACTGACACGACTTCAGGATTTACTACATAGCTACAGTAATTAAGAGAGTGTGGTATTAGTGAAAGAACAGATAGATGAATGGAAAAGAACAGAGTGCCCAGGAAGAGACCCACATAAATGAATCAACTGATCTTTGACAAAAAGGCAATATAATGGAGCAATTGCAGTGCTTTCAGGAAATGTGCTGGAACAAATGTACATCCACATGCAAATAAAAACAATGGATCTAGTCACAGAACTTACCACCCTCCACAAAAATTAACTCAAAATAGATCATAAACCTAAATGAAAAAACATGGTCATGTTATTTCTTGCTGTCAGTTACTTCTCCCATTCTGTATTAGAGGAATTCTTTCATTGCCATATGTAAAAGTAATTAGCAGTCTGAGATGATGCGGTGATTGATTCTGGATTTGGATTCAATCATTATGTAATCATATGATGCAATCATTATGTAATCATATGATGATTATATAATGATTGTGCCATACTTTTTTTTCACAAAGCACATTTATTACTATTGTGTTACCTGATAAATACTATATTGTGGCTATATTTGAAAATATTTGCAGTGTTGCTTTATTTTTGTAAAATGAAACTCTTGTTGTTAATGTAACAAGAACCGTAACAAATAATATCTAGTGGTTTTTTACAGAAGCTATCTGTAATATGGTAAGCTTTTTATAATTTTTTTTTTTTAGTGGAATCTGCGATTACCAAGGTAAGCCCACTATTATCTTGGCACCAGGAGATTTTAGATTCATTAATTAACCATTGTATGCGATCAGCCACTAAATTTAATGCTGGAGACAAATTATGAAAAGACAATTGTAAGGATAGGCGTATAGGTCCTGACTACTAGGAAGTATGAGTTTTAAAGGTATTGACTGATAAAATTGGATGAGTATATACTGATCCTACATAGAAATAAAATAACATGGATCATAAAAGAGCATGAAAGAATGGTTACAATTAAGTCTTAAAATTTTGGCCTTTTAAAATTAGTTACTGTTGCATTATGGATTCATATTACATTAAAAAAAATTCAATTGGAAAAAATATCTTACAATCTAACTATATTAAAAGATATAATTTCCAGCATTGGTGGGGAAAGGGTACTCTTATACACAGTTGGTGGGAGTATTAGTACAGATTATTTGGCAAGAAATTTGGTAATAAATTACAAAATGTAAAATTTTCATGCCCTTTGACTCAGTTGTGGCTCTTGTAGAAATCCAGTCTAAAGAGACAATCATGTAAACATACACAGATAAACAAGTATGTTCACTGTAGCATCATTTATGATAATGAACACCTAGAAATAATCAATAGTGGAGTGATTAGACAAATTATGTTATATTCACACTACAGCATATTATATAGTCATTATAAAGAATAAATGATGAGTGTATAGACATGGTTGAATATTCATGATCTTTTTGTTGACTAGGAAAAATGGATTATAAAGTCATATGTATAGTATGGTTCCAATATTGTATTAGGAAATATATATAGTTATAAAGTGCTTACAGTGCATAAAAGGAAATATGAAAAAAGAGGCAGATCAACATGAATTTCCTAATTTTGAGGGCGAGGAGATTGCTGTTTGCTCTTTTTACTTCATATGCTCTTCTACTAGTTCAATACAGTTTCAACAAACCCATACTACTTCTGTAAATTTTTTTGAACATTGGCTGTAATAGATTTTTATTTGAGCTAATTTTGAAAATTTAAAGGAGATATTAGTTTCTCTTCATTTGACCAACGATTATTAAATTTTTAAAAATGAGAATCACCAGAACAGGAAAGGAACACTAGTGCATTTGCATAAGAGGTTCTGCATTAATTTTTGCCACAAAAAAACCTTTCTCTGTAAATTTTTTATGTTAATTAAAAGGCATATATAGTAGATAAGTCATGTTTACTGAAAAAGAACTAGCACTTTGAAAATTGTGCAAAGAATTACATGTTTTTGTGGAAAATAAGCTTGCTTAAACCATTTTTTACAACATATTTCCAATTGCTAATATTTGTTAGCAGCACAATTATGAAGACCATTACATGTGGGTAAAACTTAGATACCACTCAATTTAAGATTTCAAAAATTTTAAGTAGTTTTAAGAGGGTATTTAAGTATATCTTGTCACTTGTGGTTTTTTTTCTTTTATTAATCAGATAGGAAAGACAAATAAAATAAGACCTAAACCTTAATCATTTTCTAAATGTCTGACAAAGAGTAGTATTACCAGAAAGAGGTGAATATGAGTAATGCATGTGTTAGCATTGAACTGGACCATTGAAATTTCCATGTATAATGCACAGCTTGTATTAGCAACAGTATTAAAAGGTCCCACTATACTAGGTCAAATAAATAAATTAAATAAGGACAGCATGATTCATTTTTCACCTTGTTTATTTGAATAAACCTTTAGAAAGAAAAATCAATATTATAAAGATTAACATTAAAACCTCTATCGTATATACCATAGATTTCTCAGGACCTCGGTTTTCTCACCTTAAAAATAGTGAGGGATTATACTAAACTAGTGATGAGCAAACATTATTCGAAAAGGTCAAATACAAAACAAAAAGTATTCACAGGCCATATTTTTAGCAATAGAAATTATGTATTTTAAAATCAGGAAAAAAGTAGTAACTATCACCACACTTAAGCAGTCCTTCATTGATTTGCTGTCACATGAGGGTTTCAAAATGTTAGCCAACCTTCCAAAAATTGCTTAAATGATGTACACTGCAGTATCCGATCATAATGTTGTGACTTGAGCACAGTTTGTTTTTGGAGACACTTCTAATCCATTTTATAATCTCCTTAATGGTTCATTTTATGTGTCAAATTGACGGTGCCACAGTGCCCAAATATGTGATCTAACATTATTCTGGATGTTTCCATGAGGGTGTTTCTAGATGAGATCAACATTTAAATCAGTGGACTTTGAGTTAAAGCAGCTTGCCCTCCATAATGTAGATGGGCCTCATCCAATCAGCTGCAGGCTTGACTAGAATAAAAGGCAGCCTTTACCTGTGCTGCCTAGGGGATGTCTTATAACAGCTGGCAGAAGAAGAAAAGAGCAATGCTGATTTATGAACCATCAGCTCAGTATGTGTGTGCAAGCTAAACATGGATTGAGATTTCACTACACTGCTTTCCATAATGCCCTTGAAACTCAGTGGTGGTGGGAAATCTTCCCGATAAGCAGAGCTCCAGCTGGCCCAACTGACCATCCTCCTTTGGCCCAAGATTGAAATCTATGCAAATTCATGGGTGACAAATAGTTAGGAAGGAGAAAGATGGGAAGATCAGGGAAAAGAAGGTGGTTGTGGTATATGGATGGACTAATGGGAGTGAACACGAGTGAAGATCTTTGTATTGCATAGTAATATCGACTAGAGAGCATCTACCTTGAAACAGGTATTTAACAACCAAGTGATCATAGTAGACAAATTGCCAGCCAGTGTGTCAGCCATCTCTCTGTCATCAGAGACCAAGCACTAGGTACAGTGAACAGAATAACCATGGTGTCAGGGATGGAGGCTGTGCTTGGGCACAGCCACATGAGCTCCCATTTACTAAGGCTGGTATAACTTGTGCCATGCTGAACGACCAACAGCTGGCAAGAGAGACCAGTGCTAACCTCCAAATATAGCACTGTCCATTCAAGAAGCCAACCAGCCCCCCAGTGACAAGTGGAATACACTGGACTCCTTCCATCCTGAAAGAAGCAGCAATTCATTTTGGATTAACAGTTTTTGAATCTATACCTATTCTACGTATGAATTTGCCTTTCCTGTTTGAAAAACCTCAGACAGCACCATTATCCATGGGATTACAAAAGTTTAATCCACCCTCATGGATCCTATATAACACTGCATCAGACTAAGGGTTCTTAACCAGGGGCAATTTCCTCCCAGGGGACATTTAGTATTGTCCCAATACCTAGTTGGTTGTAGTAGAGGGAGGATGCTACTGACATCTAGTGGCTAGAAACCAGAGCTGCTGTTAAACATCCTATAATGCATGCTACACAGCATCCCACAACAAAGAATTTATCTTGCCCAAAATGTCAATATGCCAGTGTTCAGATATCCTGGACTCACTTTATAGCAAAGGAGGTGCAACAGTGAGCTCACAATAATGAGATCCATTGGTCCTGTCAGGTACCACAGCATCCGAAAGCAGCAAGCATTGAAGAACTTATAGATGACACAGATAAGACACAAACTCAAAAATGATAGCATTTGGGGTAGGGGATCATCTTCCAGGAAGCAGTACATATTCAAATCAATGACTTTTATATAGCACCGTGCCCCATTAGATAGGATACATGGTGCCGAGAACCAAAGGATGGAAGTAAAATGACCCATAGGGAGTTGCTGCATTCTTTTTCTGAAATTCTGACCTCTGTGTGTTTAGTGGTCTTGGTTCCTAATGTAGGAAACATCCACCAGCACATTATAAGCTATGATTTATATCTGTCTACTTCCTACTTCTTCTGCCAAGGGGCCAGGAGACAAGGGCAGGAGCACCATATTGATAGAGGCAATTGATCACATCAGGAGGAAAGTTATTATGACATGTTGGGGACAGGGAGGGATGTGTTTGCCACATTTTGGTGGTAAATCCATGAATACTGTAGCCACAGTCTGAGAAGAGCTGGATGACCAGGGGTTTAGACAATCAGATATGACTTTGAGTGACCACACCAGCTAAGTCACCAACACCAGCACAAAACTAGCTGTGGGAGAAGAGAATCTAGGATAGATTGTGAAGGAGACAAGGACACCACAGTTACAGCCTCAAGTCACCTGCATCAGTGAAAGGTATAGTTTCCCCCATTAACTTTTCTCTAATGAGCTTACCCTAGGAAAGAAACCCACCAGAGTCCTGGAGGAATGACTTTCAAGGCTTAGATGAAGCCAGAGGATCCAAGCCATGTAAGAGCGTGCAGCAGTGGGTGCTGTGCTGCACTGCCCATTCTCCCCTTCCAAGAAAGGACTAATTCTCTCAACTGCTGAGTGTGTTGCTGGCTGAGGGCTCTCAGCTGTCATCCCTAGGGTGTGCTATTTCCTGAAGAGACCACATTGGGCAAGATCACTTTTCCTCCAGAAGGCAAGACGCATCCCAAGACTTATTGATGTGGGGTGTGAAAGCCTGGCCCCCTTTCCCAGCTTGGTATATATCTAAAGGGCTGTTGCAGCTTTAGGGCTCTCTTTGGACTTGGCTTAGTTCTTATTATTGCATTGCAGTCCAACTTCTCCATTGGCCTAATTCTGATTCCTTTCCATCCCTCACAGGTATTAATCCTGACACCAATTCCCCCCAAACTTTCTCTATATTAAGCTCCAACTCAGAGTCAACTTTTTGGGAAACATGACCTGCAACATTAATACATGCTGTACATTACATCCCCATGGCTTACTTATTGTATAACTTAAAGTCTGTATATTTTTGACTACCTTTTTAATTATGAATTCTATTTACTTAATAGGACTATTCAATTTTTTTCATTTTTGTCAGTTTGATTTGTGTTTCTCAAAACAAGTTTATCCCTTCTAATTTACATAATTTATTTTCATAAAATTTATCACTATATTTAATCTTCTTTTTCTTGTATAATCAAATTTTCATCTGTTATTTATGTTTACCCAAAGGAACTTCCTCTAGCATTTCTTGTAGTGCATATCTGCTGATCAGTACTTTACTACATGAACAAATTTTATTTTTTTCTTTATTAAGTTTAAAGATATTGTCTTCTGATTTTCATTGTTTTTAATGAGCTCAGTCTTCTTATTGTTGACCCCTGTATTTGATATATATTTGTCCTCTTGCTCTTTTCATGTTTGGTTTAACTTTGGCTTTTAGCAGTTTAATATAATGTACCTAGGGTTCCCCCCAACCCTATGCCAGTTGCTGTTTGCTTATATTTTTAATTATGGGTGGATTTTTAAAAATAATATTTTGAAATTTTACAACCGATATTTCCCTAAATAATTTTTCTGCTTCATACTCTCTTGTCTCTCTAAGATTCCTATTATACAAGTGTTAGCTCATTTTCTATTATTCCACAGGTCACTGATGTTATACTTTTGATTTTTAAAGTAATTTTATGATAAATTTGCTCATAACTATTAATAATACTGATAGAACAACCAAAAGATAAGCAGTTTCAACAATTCATATCATACTTTTAGAAATGGTAGTTTTTTTTTTTCTGTTCTTTCCCAAAACTTATACCTCATTTTCTTTTTTATGTCTTATTGTGTTGGCCATGACTTGCAGTTTGTATTGATCAATAGCAATGATAATAAGCATTCTTGCATTTAATCTTGAGGGGAAAATATCTAAAATTTTACCAGAGGGAAGTTGTTTGCTTCCCTCTCAATCATCCTTAGAGAGATTTCTAATTTTAAGTACTTTGCTGTTTTTAAGTAAATTTTGAAATGTATTACTTTCATTTTTCCCCAACTTTTGGACAAATATGGGGCAGTAGTCACTAATGGTAGTCTCCAAACATTTCAAAATGTCTCCATTTCTAAAAGCAGGTAAGATTGCACTGTTTTGTCCTCTGAAAGTAAGGTGGGCCATGTGACTTGCTTTGATTTATGCAGTTTGAGCAGAAGAGATGTGTGCTACTTCTAGACAGAAATTTTCAAAGCCAGTATAGTGTAGTCCACCAGGTTCTCTTTTTCTGCCTCAGTGATTGTGTAAACATGTACAGAGAAGGTGCTTCCATCAGCCTGGATCTCTCAGTGGCTATGATAAGCAGAATCTCTTTGCCAGTGTTCATTGGATGGTAACAAGAGAAATTTTTAATTATTATAATGATAAACTATTCAGATATTAGGGATTTTTTTAATGCAGACTAATCTAACTTTCCTTTATTCTTCTTTTTATGATCACAATATGTTACTTATTAATATTTTTTATTCCATAACTTCCTTTTGTTGATATCATACTTGGTGTACCTAGTCAGTAAAACCAGGTAAGCAAGGTAGCTTATATTTATTAATTATTTTATTGAGGTGAAAATTGTTAGCAAAGTTACATAGATTTCAGGTATACAATTCTGTAATACGTCATCTACATATCACATTGTGTATTCACCACCCAGAGTCAGTTCTCTTTCCATCACCATATATTTGATCCCCTTTATCCTCATCTACCCTCACCCTCCCCGCTTACCCTCTGGAAACCACTGAACTACTGTCCTGTAGCTACGAGTTTTATTTCTTCATTTGTTTTTCTTGTTCTATTGCTGGTTTTAATTTTATATTCCACATATCAGTGAAATCACATGCTTCTTGACTTTTTCTGTCTGACTTATTTCGCTTAGCATTATAATCTCAAGATCCATCCATGGTGTTGCAAATGGCACTATTTCATCTTTTCTAATGGTAGAATAGTATTCCAGAGAATTTTTTTTTTAAATAACATCTTTGCAAGTGTGAAATGAGTGAAAGAAAATAAATATATAGCCCCTATCTTCAGGGGAAAATAGTCAGACAGATTATTAAAAGAAATTAAATAAGTTCCCAAAGGCAATTCTACATGTGCCATGTGAATTGTGGAGCAATTTTCTATATGGAGTGATTCTGGAAGGCTTCCTGGAAAAGATGACATTTAAACTGAACTTAAAGGAAACAGAATAATGATGGGAAAATTTCTAGGCAGGGTCCATTAACTAAATATATTATGAGGAAAGTATAAGCAAAATAGATTAATGGAACAGCAAGTTAACACAGTTTGGCTTACTTATAATAGCAGAGTTAAACTGTAGGAATGTGAATTTAATTCTGTAGGCATCAAAGATTTTTGAATGGGGAAGAAATTTAGTTATTGTTTTAGGAATGTGATTAATATTGACATTATATTTAGGATGAATTGCAAGAGGTACAGGTACTAGAGATTATGAGAGGTTAAGAGGGGCAAGGATTTTTAATTATTGAGATGAGACAGTGAGAACCTGGAAAAAAGAAGCAGCTTGAGTTCTGCTGAGCTACCTGGTTTACAGATGTATTCTTCTACAACACTTGAAAACCTAACATCCTTCATTTTTGTATATTGGGAGCCATTATCAATGAAGTGTGTAACTAAAACACCTTATTGGATAACCACCCCAAATGTAGACTTTTACGTATTGGGCGCTGACTCAATTATGCTGAAGTTCAACAGTAAAACCAGAAATGAAAACACAGATGCCTAGGGAAAGAAAAGTTGGCAGCACAAACTCCTGGGAATTAGGTAGGGTATTTTTTTGTTTGCTTTTGCCTTTTGCGGCACAATGAGCAATTGTGATTAGGTGTATTTGTTTATTCTAGTAGAAAAAAAAATCCTCCCACTAAAACAAAAGTACCATTATAAAGAGCTAGACGTAATCAACAACACCCTACTTTGCCGTGTCTTGCATGGTTGTAAGGGAGTCACATTCAGGGATTGTTGATCAGACTCTTTTGTCTCCATTTTGAAAAGACAGTTTGGGAATTGTAATAGTTCTCCATGTACTAAAAAGCATCATTTGTCCAGGAGAGAGGGGTTGGATGTCAAGCATAGGAAGGCTCTACGGGTTTCTAAAGTGGTCACTTTGAGAGTCATTTCATAATATATTTGTCGTCATGTCTTTCTTCCTTCCAGTTCTGGTTTTGTTACCTTCTGTTTTCAATGTTAACAGCAGTACAAAGGAAGCTATCTTCCTGCTGCTTAAAGTAACTACTGAGTTGGGTAAAATTTATAATGTCGTATACCACTTTTAGCCAGGAAATGCAAACAAAGCATGGAGACTGCTTATTCCCTGACCCCAAATTCATTCCTTGTTGCTATAGCATCACCCCTGAGAAAATGGGCCCGCCTGTTTTCCACCCTATAGATGCACTCAATGGGCTTTTGTCAGCTCTTGAATTATAGCATTAAAATTTAAACACTAGGGATTTAATGGAGGATTATTATGACACTCCAGTGCATTCTTTCTGTTACCATTAGCAACAACTGAAGGATGGAATAAAATAATTGTTTCAAGAGGTACTGTTTCCTGAAAGATGAAGGATCTACCTTACATTCTTGGTAAGTTTATAAAACCAGTAAACTGGTTTGTGTGGATCGCTATTAATATTCAAAGAGTACTGGGAGTGTATAATACCAAACCAGTGATTGAGGGTTTTTGGGGTTTTTTTTGGTGTTGTTTTTTTTTTCAGTTCACCGACCTACAAAGGCAAAAGATATTTTCACAGGCCCCAGAAAATGAACTCCACGCTGCTGCTCCCAAACACATTCTCCACTGTCTGGAAGACATACGGAGGCAAGTGCACAGCGTTCTCCATCTCAAATCCTTCACAGTGCTATGGGAATAAAAGAATCCCCACCCGAAGCCCTAGAGACATCTGCCTGTCTGTTTGGTATGATAATGACAGAGGCTAGTCCAGATAGGATTCTGAGAGAAACACAGCTATTCAAACCTAGTGAATGATACTGCGAATTTCTTGTTATAATACTGTTTGCTTCTTTGGCCATATCCTCGTATCTAAGAGGACATCAAAATAAATGATAAAAGCAAGATATTGTTGGGTTGATCTTTGACTTTCCATTTGGTTATATAGTCTAAGAAATTTTCTGATAGGTAATTTTGCATCTAAATTTGTTTTCTCTGCCAGTCATTTGTCTTTCTCGTTGTGTGTCATTTTTACCTCTTCCCTATTCTAATGTCAGATTCCAGCTTTATAGTCAGGGTTATAGTTTTCTTTTCCCCAAATAATATTAAAATTTTTGTTGCTTACTTATTTACCAAAATATGGATTGCTTCTCCTATATTGTTGCTGGAAAATGCTTTTCAAAATACTTTTAATTTTGTTTGGCTTGGAATAAATTTAAGTTCTTGGACCAATTATACAAAATGAGTAACAGGCAGTAAATAAATAAATAGTGCTTTGGATTTTCACCACCCAGAGATACTACTTCTTTACCTAAGTATGTTTCTTCATCTATAGCAGTGAAAATAAGATTTATTTTCACCAGAGACTTTCAGGGTTCCCTTGTCCTCTCCTCAAAGGCAACCCTATTAACCATGTCTTGTGTTTTCTTTCAGAGTTAGTCCATGTAAATATTTTTATATATGCAATTTTTACATGAAAATGATAAATTTTGCATTTTTGGCTCCTTATGCTTTCACACAATAATAAATCTTGAAACCAGAATTTGTATGGGGGATGATAGGAGTGATATATTTTTGTGGGACCAGAGAGTTAGGGATTTGAGGAAGGAGACTAAGGGTCTTATCTTAAAGTTGCCTTTGTTGGACAAGCACACTATTATTTGTTAGATTATATGTAGCTGGTCAATAAAGGCAAAAGGTGCCCAAAACAGGCTTTTATTCACACTTTATATAACACTGAGGAAACTCACTGTCCATGAAAACAAAATATTGTTAACATGATTTTTGTCATGTTTTGGGGAAAAAAGAAAACATTTGCCATGGTTTGTGTGGAACAACTCATTTCTCTGTCGAGTCCCCCAAATGACAGTAAATTTTTAGTAGTTCCTTGTCATTTATTCTCCTAAATAATGTTGCAATAAACATCTTTACAAATATGACTTTATGCACACATATTAATACGCCTATAAGCTAAATTACTAGAAGGTGAATTACTTAGGTCAAAACATAATAAACACAGGTGTTCACCATCAGTGAACCAGGCCAGGCATTTAGGGAAACCTCTGTGATTTGAGAGCTCCTCTGAACCTGAGGCATCCTTTCAGGAAACACAGTGGGAGATGAAATTTTACTCAGAGGGCAGCTGAGATGCTGCTGGGGCCACACTGACTATGCGCTTGAATATCATTTTCACTGACAAGCTGGGCTTATTGGACCTTTACCACCTTGTTAGTCATTGAGTCTTAGTTAACCTAAACAGGAATATCAGACCAGAGAATCACAAAATTTCAGTGGTTCAGGTGTTTAACTTTGCCAACAGCCTGGTAGCAAGCTATTAGCTTGTTTCCAAACAGTTGTAGCTGGTAACCATGCCAGAGACAATGAGTCTGATACTCAGGGTAGAGGCTGTCTCTCATTGTTAGAGACCCCAGCTGACTGAAACTTGCCAACAAAATTTGAGCTCAAAGATGTCAATAAGGCTGTGTGTTCCATTAGCATTTCTTTCTTTTCTTTTTTTTTTTTTTTTTTTGAGGGCAGTGTCACTGGCCCTCATATGTGGGACCTGAACTGGGGCCGCTGGCTTCCCAAGCCAGCGCTTAACCACCACGCCACTCGGCCGGCCCCCGTTAGCATTTCTTTACACGTAGCTCTTCCATAATTGGGAGAATCCTCTTGGCATTTTTGGGATGAGGATATATGTGCAGACATAAAAATAGCAAAACAGTACACTCAATTGGCCCAAATTCCTCAACCTACAGGGTCACATTAACTTCCATTTGCCACTCTGAACCCTGTACAAACCCAATTAATTGAATCTGGGTACCTGCTTCTCCCCATAGGAGCAGGTAAGAGGGTGCCTTGGGCTGTTGTATCCAGTAGAGTTACCCAGCATAATGAGATTGATGTGTATGAGCTTTGTCTCTTTTGAGGACAGGGAGGTTTGTCTGGTAGCTGAGGTTACAGTAGAGGGAGAGTAATCAATGAAATGGCATCAAGGGAGACAAGGGCTCCATGCCAATAAAGCATTGCATTCAATTTGAGCAGGTTTTGAGCAAGTGCTAGAGTATAGCTCAACAAAGAAAACTTATAATGATTTTGGTCTGTCTTAAGCTCTATGTTGATATAACTGCTTTGAAAAGCCAAAGCTTTCATATAGCTATCATATCTTATCAGATGGATAAGAAAAGGTTAGGAAATATTTGCATACTTGTTTCCATAAAATTTAAGATAAGTCTACACTTAGCCTACATCTTGTCATCATAAAATTTGAGTTCTTGTCTAAGGAGTTTTCACTTGTAATTCCCAGTTTACATTTTATTTTTAATAGTAAAGTACATTCATTAATACTCTTTTGTAGAATACTTGTTTTTAATTGTTACTTGTATGAGATTAAGGTTACCAACTAGTCTTGAAATAATTAACTCACTCTAAGACTTCAATTATTTTTTTTTCTGTAATTGCTGTGGCAGTGGCTTAAACTTCTTTAGTAGCATCAAAAACATATTAAGAACATATGTTAAGCTTTCTACTACCACATAATATTGTTTATAAGAAACTTTGTGATTTAACATATTCAACTCTTGCAAAAAATAACTATTCAAGTTTTTCTTCTTTAAAAAAGTCTGTGTTAGCAATGGGTATTCTCACTCACAAATTTCTACTCAACTGATAGGGTAAAAGCAGAACCTCACTGTTGCATTAATCGTCAAGATTTATATTCATTTATGACCAAACTTTGGTCTTTGATCAAGATCACCACCTAGCACTGGTGAGAGTAAATAGAATCAACCAATAATAGATATAAATACCAAGGACTGCAAATATTGGAATTATCAGATATAAGGCATACATATACAATATTTTTTAAATGAAAGGCAAAATGTTTTCTAAGTTAGCAAGCAGATTTCAACAAAATGCACCATTAATAGTGAAAATATAATCTTTAAAAATGTAGAGGGTGATCAGATTAACACAGATGAAGGGTCAATAAGGAAACTGTAAGTTTCTTCATAAAAAATACTGAAAATACAACACAAAGACAAAAAAAATAAAATTATTAAAGCAAAGTTAAAATATAGGGAAGATAGAATAAGAGGATCTACACCTTATCTCATCATAGTTTAGAAAGAGAATAGAGATTATAGAGCAGAGCCAACTTTGGGAAAGATAATGACAAAGAATTTGCTAGAAATGATGAAAGATAAGAATTTATAGAGGAAACACAAGGTATACAAATGGGATAAATAAAAATTAATCTATATCTATGCATCGTCCATTAAAGCTTTAGAACTCCAGAGACAAATAGAAGCATATAAAAGCAATCTAAGAGAATAAACAAATCTCAAAAACAAAAAAAATTGAACAGCGGATATCTCAACAGCAACAACAGAAGTCAGGGCACAGTGAAATGATAAAATTGTCAATCTAGAATTTTATAACCAGCCAGACTCTCTTTCAATAACAAGGGTAAGATAAAAGCATGTTTATATAAGTAGAAACTGAAAGTTTTCACCATCAGCAGAATTTCAGTAATAAGTTCTAAGTATAAAAATTAACTTTCAGCATAAAAGGAAATTACTCCCAAAGGAAGACCAATGTTGCATAAAAGCAAAGAAATTGAAAATAAATTATGTACAAAATAGGTAAATTACTGATGAATTGTTAAAAACAATAAGCAAAAGGAAATATAGCCAAATAAATAGTATTAGTAATGAAAGAGATAAAATAACTAAATATAGAGCAGAGATTACAAAGATAATATCAGAATGCTATGAACCTTTACATTTGGAAAGAAGAAAATTTGAAATTCCTAGAAACAAAGTAATACAACAAGAGAACAATCTTATAATAATAAGATTAATTTTATAATAAGAGTAAGAATAATCTGATGGGTTTCAAGATACACTATCACAAAATATGGCATATTGAATATTTTAATCTAAAAGAGTTTGAGAAAATGGCAGAAGTAGGAAGGTCACTCTGACCCTTTTCCCTAAAACAGGACATAAAACCCTCAGATGAGTAGTATCATCCCTATTCCCAGAGAAAGGAGTATTTATATTCCAAAGACAAAGGGACACCAACAAGAATTCTAATGAACAGAACTTGCTAAATTTCCCCCAATTTACTACATTTATTTACTTTTTGACCTATTATATTTTACATGACTGTTCATTTTTCACCAAACCTAGAATAGAAATACTCAGGCTTAACTGTTTCTTCAAATCTTTATTTCCTTACAAGACTTTTGTGTCATGTAAATCTTACATTAAATAAATTTGTTTGCCTTTCTACTGTTAATCTGTCGTTGTCAGTTTAACTTTCAGATCCAGCCAGAGACCCTAAGAGGATTGAGGAAGATTTTTTTCTTCCCTTTCAAATCTTTTAACAATTTAAAATTGAACCAATATTAAAAGAGAAAAAAACAAAACAAACCTTTACAAAGCCAGTATGCCTAGATAATTTTAAAGAAAAAGTTTTACTAAACCTTCTTATAGTATCTCAGTTCAGTCTTACACAGATTCTTCCAGAAAGTGGAAATAAACGGAAAAGAATCCTATTTGATCTCAAGCCAAGTATGATCTTAATGACAAACACAGATATATTAATTTCTATTGCTGCTGTAACAAATTACTACAAACTTAGTTGGTTCAAACAATGTAGATTTATTATCTTACAGTTTTAGATGTCAGGAGTCTGACACAGATCTCACCAGGGCAAGATAAAGGTGTGGGCAAAGCTATGTTCCTTTCTGGGGTTTAAGGAAACATTGGTTTTAGAAGCTGCCCATATTTCTTGGCTCATGGCCTCCTTCTTCCATCTCTATCTTCCTCTTTTTTTTACATCTCTTTGGTGCTCCACAGCTAGGACATTTTCTAAAAACTGATATGGTTAGATTGCATCCACCTGAGTAATCCAGAATAACCTTCCTATCTAGAGATCCTTAATGTTAATCATATTGGCAAAGTCCCTTTTCCCAAGTAACATAGAATGTTCACAGATTACAGATGTTAGGACATGGATATCTTTTGGGGAAGTGGGGCATTGTCTGCCTACCACACCCAACAAGCAAATATGAGAAAAAAAATGTAAAGATCATGAACATATATGCAAATATTCTAAGCAATGTTTTGGCAAAAGAATACTTTGGGAATCTAAATTCATGGTCATACTCTGATCAGGAAATTCAACATTGTTAAAAATATCTAAGAAACATTTATAAATATAATTTAATAGCAAAAGGAGACATAGGGAAACATATAATCAACTCAGAAAAAAATTGCTAAAATGTAACAAGTGTTTATGATCTTAAAAACTCTGAGTAAACTAGGAATAAAAGAGAATTTCCATAATCTGATCAACGAGATCAACAGAAAACTTACAAGAAACATCAACTTTTGAGGCAAAATATTAAATGGCCTCTTTAAAACCTGAAAGAAGAATACATAGCATACTTTTATTCTTGCATTATAACTGTAATGAATATTCTTGTACCTAGTCCTTTGTACACATAGTCTTGATTATTCCCTTAGTGTAAGTGTCTGGAAATAGAATTGCTGAATCAAAGTATACAGATTTAGGAGGTGAAATTAACCTTTCCTTTAGGCTGCACCCATAAGTGTGAGTCACAACTTTCCTTTTCCCACATACTGTGAAATACCACACTGTAGATTTGGGGAGGAATAATAAACTTAATCAGTGGAGAAATCAACATGCCATTTTCTCATTTTTCTTTTTCCTTCCCTTCTCTCTTTCATCCATATGCGCTAACAAACCACTATGGATCATCCAGTATTTGAAGAAAGTCAACAAGAACTAAGAAGGAAGCCAATACCCTAGGAAAGAGAATTCTCACGAAAGAGAAATTTAAAACAATCATCCTCAACAAGATTCCAGAGAATATTGCATCAATAAAACAAAAATATGCTGCTGTGAAAAAAGAAAAAACAAAGAACCAATAAGTTTCCTGGAATTTAGAACTATGCTTATAGAAATAAAAAAGTATTTTAAAATCATGATTGTGGAAAATAAAATTATTCATAAAGGGGTTGAATAAAAGAATAGTCCTGGTAGAAGACCTTGTCACATCAAGGAAAATCTCTTAGAATGAAAAACAAAAATACAAAGAGATGAAAATTTGATGATGGATATGAAACTGTTTTGAAGAGTAAACTATATATATAAGGTAGGATTAATAATAGTAATAATGGAATGTAATATACAATGGAACAATTCTAAATATTTGGACAGAAAATTGGGATAAATATATTCACCTAATATTTAAATATGTGAGGATATTTGTGTGTATCTGATTGAACAGTTGTGTAATGACTAAATTCTCTTTCAGAAGACACATTTTATGTAGAATTATTGATCAGCATTGTGGAAATCACACAGGTTCCTAGCAATCATAAGGTGCAATTTCATACAGCCTGGAAATGTGGGTAGAATATAGTTGAATGCTTGTTCCGATACTTCTGTGATTATAGAAAAGCAATGCTTGGGTAGTTTTACACAAGAAACAAATAATGGTCATTTGTGAAGATGGGACAGTTTTTCCAATTTCATTAAGGGTTGACTTGAGTCCAGATTTACAACCCAAATTCTGCAGTTTTCATTGAATCTCAAATCAGTTTTCCTTTTTAGTGGCTTTGAAACTAAATAGAAAAGAGAATTCATTTGCATGTTAGGTTTTTGTTATTATGTAATTTGAATGTCTGCTCATGGATTTTTCATAAAAACATGTGCTTCCTACAAGATATAAATGCTCAACTGCATGGAGCCAAACTCCTAAAATAGGGCCCCCAACATCACTGAAACCTGACAATAATGCCAAGGAGTCCACAAATCCCATGTTTTGAAACCACAGAGACATGCTATTCAGTGAAAAAAGCACCTTTAGCCCAGTTGCACTCCTGGCAACAGGAAGTTAGGTTGGTGGCACACACCATTTCCGACCAAATGAGAATAACTAAACCACTGACTAAAGTTGTCAACTCCAGAAATGGGCATTAGGTTATGGAGAAAATAAAAATATTAAATGAAGTGACCCTGATAAATATTGACTTTCTGGCAACTTTGGATCTCTTCATGCTAAATAAAAATATGAGGTTTCTTACTGACACTTGACCTATGAAGTCATCTCCAATAATATTATAATACATTGGACAAGAAATGCAAAACAAATGAAGGCTCTAACTGAATCAAATTATTACAACAGCTTTCGACTAATTCTCTCCATATTATGCTTTCCTTTTGCCAATTACCACCCAATTTCTCAGTATGGTTTTCCTGGTTTATTGGAATTTCAGGCTGTCAAAGTCATAAACTTAAAGAATAATGATGACCAAAGACAGAAAGTATAAATAAAACATACTCATATTGTGACATCTTAATTTGGGGAATAAAGGTGAAAATTACTGAAAAATGTATAAGACACAAGAGACAAAGTTTCTTGGTTGGGTTCAATTTATCACATTATACTTTTGAAATCCTAATCGATTGTCCAACTCATTTCTGACTTGTAAACAAAAGTCAAAGTCTAAGCCTCCTCAGCAGCCTCCTCTTTTCCTCCCTTACATTAGGTTTAATTCAATAGATCATCATATTTTTCTATGAGAGATGATGACTGTTAGTATAACAATCCTACACTCTAGACAGGTGTATCTCCAGGTAAATAACATCACAAATCATATACATTTTGATTTATATTCAGATGAAAAGCACAATGGCTCGGTACAGGTTATGGTGTTTGAAAGAGAGAATGTAAATATTAAAAACAGTGCGTGGTCCCTATACTCAAAGGAACTTACCATCTACCAGAGGAAAACGACATGTTCAAAAAGTTTCAGGTGTCTTGGGTGTAAATAAAGAGGTGAAGGCAGGAGGAGGAGTACTGACTGTATGCTGGGTACAGAACTAGGTTTTGAAATTTGAATGCTGACTTTAGAGCATGAGCCTATAAAAGGTACCACTCCATTGCAGTGATACATTGCTTTTCCAGATCTGGGAGCGCAGGTCACTTTTCAATACTGAGCCATTGTATAATGATGTAGAATGTTCTTCCTGGGTTGGATTTCAGGAAAACCAGCTCTGCATGAAGTCAAGATATATGCTTGTGTATGTAATTTCTAACTGCAGCCAAATGAATATAATACATAGTTCAACAAATGTCATTTACTCCATTTACATAAATATTCTGACTTTAATATTGATGAAATAATCGTTGGAATTTATCGAAGAAAAGCAACCCATCACATCAATTTCCTTTGATATTATGGAGATAAAAGGATTGTTCAGTTGACTGATTGAACTCACTTTTCAGCCAATTGTGATTTTATAGAAATGTGATCCTGGCTTTATAACTCTTTTTTCTTTTCCAATTCAATTTATAATTCATTTTATGACTATGGGAATGCAGTAAACTAGTGCCCCATTTATCAACGATTTAGCAGTCAGTTCTGTGGGGCTCTTAAATGAGCCAATTGGATAAATAATTGATATGACTGGAGGAAAACGGATATAAAAAAGCAAAATAGTTACAAAACAGGTTTGTGTTCTTTCCTGTCCTGTCACTTAACAGGCTGTGTTTCCCTGGGCAAGTCACTTTAACTCATTAAGAGGGATCTCTGGTGAATATAAGAGAGTCTGTAACTGTTTCCCCTTGTTTCTTTACGTTAAAAAAAAAATTGAATTAACACGGATTAGCATAGGTTTGTTTTGGTTTGGTTTGGTTTAGTGGAAAAGGTAGAAACACCTACGTCCTCGGTCTGATTTTGCCTCGGTGAGAGTATGACATTGTGTCCATCTCCCTCTCCCACGTGCCTCTCCTTAACTGTAAAATAAAAGTTAGGACTAGATGATCTCTGGTCCTTTGTAGCTCGAAATTCTCTTTTAGAAAAAAGAAAAGTGCCTCTAGGCTTTTAATTTCAAAGCCAGGTTTCAGCCTGATGTGAATTAAACTGTCTGGGTTATAAACCAACTACAAAACAAGGTTTATAATGGAAACAGCAAGTGACCCTTGGCTGCAGCAAAGCTAACGGTTCCCGCTATAATATTCAGTTACCGCTCGGATCCCTGGGCAGCCACTGGTGTGTTATGTAACCGTGCCTGTTGCAGGATTACCCAATTCTTTCACCTAACCTTAATTGTACAGTCTGCTTGTGGCTCCGAAAATACCTACTTCTCTTCAATGACACGCTCATTGGGGTAGACGTGGTTGCCACCACCAAACCCTGCTCTTGCTGGTTTAAAATAACAGTTACGTGCAATTTGCAAATACCGTCGTTTTTTGAGTACATTATTTTTGCTCTTTCTTCTGCCTTTTTCTAACTGGCAATGACTTCCTGCCCAAAATGACCTAGCCGTAGGAAAAATTCTAATAAATAATAAAGTGGTCCAGTACAGGTAGAGTACATACTGTCCTCTGACTTAAGGCACAGAACACGCCGGGAGCTCCCCCCTGGAAAGATCTAGAGGGAAGGCAGAAGAGATGATTGACCTTAACTACAAGTAATCAATCCAAGGGAACTGCCCTTTTTTTGCTTCTGTATTTAGCCTGTACTCTCTTTATTACATAGAAATGTTTTGAATCTCATAAAAGAAAAAATTAATGGCAAATTTAGAAGAAAAAGAACATTATAGCACAAAAGAGAAATGGATGGCTAGGTGAATATCAGTTCTGTCTTTTAAGATCAAACAATAGATTTATCTCAAGGTGCACATGTCATCTAAAAGTTTAGTGATGAGAAATAATCTAAACACATGTTCTTCAAAATAGAAAAATCCAAGAATATTTTTTTCAAAAATGTATTATTAATTTTTTTCTGTTGTTTAAACTTTTACTTTCCCACTTTAAAAAATATAGGTAAGTAGAAAATAAAGAATCAAAAACAACAAGTAATATTCTAAACCTTTCCATTTCAATTCAATGTTTTTAAGTATACTAAATTCTAAAAACTTCCCAGAAAAAGAAAATTCGTTTAACTATAAGAATTACATTAAATAAAATATTAATATGAAACAAATTTTATAAATGATAATCATGTAAAGACTTGGCTATGGATAGATTTTTTTAACATTATAAAACAAAAATTATTAGTAAAATGAGAATTTCCCACTCTCAAAATTGCATGTGTACCTTCATTCACAAACCATCTGTTTTCTTTCTTTCTGTTTTTGTCATTTTCTTTCTTTTTCCCAAGAGGAAACGTGCTTCTCTTTCCTTCTGAAGTTAATTCCTCTGTCTCTTGTTTGGCCGCCAGCTCACCCTCGTTTTAGAGATTTTGCTCTATTGATTGTTTACCTCCTCTCCTGTATCTAAAGATCCTCGCTCTTACCTGGATACTTTTATTTTTTCCCCCATCAGTATTTAAAATGTATTTAAAAGCCTCTTCCATTTTTAAGATTTTTCTCAATCTCCACCTTCTCCCTCAGTTATTACCCTATCTCTTTCTCCCTTTGACAGATAAATATATTTTTTGAAGTAATGTCTACATACTGGCTCTATTCCTCATTGTCCAATCACATCTCAATTCAATATAATATGGCTTCTGCTTCTATCATTCAATTGCTCTTGTAAACTCCTTAGTTTTTGTATTATGTCTCATCTCTAGCCAATCTTTTACTGTCTCTTTTACAATCTTTTACTGTTTTACCCTTGCATATGGATGTTCCTCAGGGTTTTGTTTTTTAAGTCTTTTCTTTTCTCATTCTACCTATCCTCCCTGGATAATTTCATTCATTAATCCTGGAGCTTCATCTCTAGCATAAATTTATCTCTTTAGATTCAGAACTATATATCCATACTGTGGATAACTATATATGCATACGGTTACTCACCGATCCTCTCCACTTGGAGATTATTCAAGTACTTCAAACTTAACCTTTTTAAAACTAAATGCATGATTTTCACCCCAGTCTTGCTCTTCCTCCTGTTTTTCTTTTTCTTTTTCTTTTTCTTCCTGTGAATGGCACCATTAACTATCTGGTTACTCAAAGCAAGAACTTGGACATTATTCTGCAATTTTTCTCCCCCATACCCCAATTTTGGATGTGTTGGTTCATGTGTAATTATATTTAGGTAGCCCTCCCAGATAGCCAAGGTTACAGTTAAATTCCTGTCCTATGTGACCCAAGACTATTCCTATGTTTCCCCTGTCATATACTGCATAACACAATTCAATTTTCCAATAAGCTCTATGTCTGTATTTTCTTGTATCCTCCATATCTATCAATGTCTCCATGTAGTACGAACTCAAGAAATATTTGTTAAATAAATAAAGAATAATCTTCTATGTTCTAGTTGTTGAAAGGAGAAGTAATGATAATTTTGATTATGAACAGCAAATGCGTATTAAATAACCTTTAAACATATTGAAGTATAATAGATTATATCTACAAATATATGATGATGGCATTTATGGGTACATCTATATAATAAAATATTTTTCTTGTACCAGATAGTCTTACTCATAATAATGTTTGACCCATGTGATTGTATCTCCCTGAACTCAGTAGAATCAACCCAGGATGGGGATGTGAACTGAAAGCAGGTATCTGTAAGCTTATCAGAGGTCAAGAAGATGGCCTGATACTGGAGCTCTTCCTATTAGAAATACCCTGTCATGAATAGTCTTGCATGACCCATTCAGATTCTCTCTCGGGGAGACACATACAGAGAGAATCGGAGAGGTATTGGTGGAAGGGTCAGAAGAGCCAAGGTGATCTGTGTTAAGAGCAATAGGGGACTGTTAGGTTTTCAGTGGCCATATAGAGCATTCATGGTATTCCCAATGGCAATGAATTAAGCCCAGGCTGTGGGTCTGCTGAGGCGGCACCCTGATACTTGCCTTTCCTGAGTATCAGGATGCCAAAGACCAGCATCAGTGAAGCTAATGTTAGTATAAAACCTGCCAGTTACTATAATGCTTCATTTGTCCCTGTTTATTACCTTCTATTTTTGAATTTTAAATACTATATCATTAATTAAGTAATATAATAAACCTTATAACTATATTAATAAACTTTTCATCATGAACCATTAAGTTTTTGTTTACAACTATACATTTCCTTATATGCCATAGTTTATTTTTTTTTACTTTTTCTTAAGCCGCCTGCTGGAGCTAGAAAATCCCCATTTAAATCCATTTCCAAAATTCTAGAGTTTTATAAATAGAATAGCAAGTTTTAAAAATCAGGTTAAATGTTATTTGAAAAGAGCATGTATATTTATTTGCTAGTGGGGAAATGATCCTTAAAGGTGATAAACTGATCCTAAGTAGAAATCAAAATTTATTTCCACTGTAAGTGGAGATGGAGGATGACCCTGAGAGGTTTGGATGCCCAGTGTACATCTCTGTTCTTGTCAGAAGTGCCTGGTACTGACACTGGAGAAGGTGCCCTTCTTTGTATGCTTTAGACTTCACTGAGCAACTGGCGTAGAAAAATGGTCATGGAAAAGAGGATTCCAGGCTGATGGCTTGTAGCTAGGGTACCCTCTCTCACAGCAGCTCCTGAGAAGGCTCAATATGCATCGCGGGTCTCTGCCCTGCCCATTCTTTACACAGCCTAAGATATTGTACTTCCATTTTTTGAAAGGAATTTGTATTTCTAGGAAGTTTAAAATTGACATGCAAAGATATGGCTTGTTTTTTAGTAATGAGCTTGATCAATGGAATTGTTTCATGACAGATTTTGGTTTTCTAATTGGAGTGTGTGTGTGTTTGTGTGTGTGTGTGTGTGTGTGTGTGTGTGTGTGTATGGATCTTCTAACCTGTGTGAGTTACATGGCAATGAGGAGCAGAAAAACTGGTATCTGCTAGAGAATCTTAGCAAGTGAGCTACTCAATGATAGAACCAACCCAGTCGCCTGTGAATACATTGTTCTGAATATCTATATGCTTCTTGTATTATTGTGTATGTTTGATTTTTAATATAACTTGCATAGGTTTATTAAAAATAACACCATCAAAAGCATTAAAATATATGTAAGGCAAGTATGCTATAGACTAGAATAAAATTATTATTTGGACTTGTAAAGTGAAAAACAGACACACCACATGTTAGGATAAAATTCTCAGTGAGAAACAGCCCAGTCACCAAATATCCTGCTAAGGCCCTACATTTGGTAAACTTCTACCCTTGTTTGACACCAATCAAACATTCCCAAGTTGTACAGCCACACAGTGGAAATTGGACATAAAACAGCTTAACCATTGGGTAACTTATATTACTTATCCAAATAAAAAAGCACATTTTTAGGGCATGACAGACTGAAATGTAAGAGCATACAGTACAAACTGTACTAATAAAATTGTCGTGTGTGTGGTTTGGAGGCATAAATTCTCATGCTAGACCAAGTTATAATCACATTCTTGGATTTTGGATTTGCCTGTTTTTTAATCATTCAAGGATAACCTTCTACTTGTAAATTTAATTTTAAGAATTTGGATTTTAGAAAAAAGTGGAAATGGTAATAATATCACACAACTAAATTAGAATAAATCTTTGGAAAAAAGAATGCCATTTTCCAAATGATTAGTCAAAAGTCTATCTTAATTTGTAATCTATTTCTGCCTACAACAGTGGCAAAACATCAAAAATCAAACTTGAGTATTAAACACTCTGGAAATTATTAATAATTCATAAGAAATTTAAGAGAAGAAGGAATATGTTAGATGACATTCTGGGGATTCAGAAAATTCGAGAGAAAGTAACTCAACTAGGTAAAAGATATTGGTAAGCGGTCTGCATTTCCAGGTATGAAACAAATATTCACTTAAAATTCTTTTTTTAAAAGATTTTTATTAAAATATAGCTGACTCACAATATTTTATTAGTTTCAGGTGTACACACCTTAGTTATTCAACATTTATATACTTAAAGAAGTGATCACCATGATAAGTCCAGCAAACATCTGACACTGTACCACACTATCACAATATTATTGACTATATTCCCTATGCTGTACATCACATCCCCATAACTTATTTGTTTGATACCTGGAAATTCAGACCTCTTATTTCACTTGACCTTTTTAAATTTCCCTTTTTAAATTTTTCAATTGCAGGTGACATTCAATAGTATTTAATATTAATTTCAGGTGGGTAGTATAGTGGTTAGACATTTATGTAATTTAAGAAGTGATCCCCCTGACTAGTCTAGTACCCACCTGGCACTATATACTTTTTACCATATTATTGACTACATTCCCTATGTTTCACTTTACATACCCATGGATATTTTATAACTAACAATTTGTACTTCTGAATCCCTTTATCTTTTCACCCTGCCATCAACCCCCCTCTCATCCATGACCCTCATAAATCTAGAACCCATCTGACACCGTATTATAATATTATTGACTACATTCCTTATGCTACACACTACCTCCCCATGACTACTTTGTAACAACCAATTTGTACTTCTTAATCCCTTCCCCTTTTTCACCTAACCCCCCAATCCTGCTCCCATCTGGCAACCATCAAAAAGTTCTCTATCTATGAGTTTGTTTTGCTTTGTTTGTTTGTTTATTTTGTTCTTTACATTCCACATATAAGCAAAATCATATTGCATCTGTCTTTCTCTGTCTGACATATTCCACTCAGCACAATACTTTCTAGGTACCTCCATGCCACCAAAGATGGCAAAAACTCATTCCCTTCCATGGCCGAGCAATATTCCATTGTAGGTGTGTACCACCTCTTCTTTACACATTCATTCATCAGTGGACCCCCAGGCTATCTCCACATTCTGGCCATTGTAAACAATGTCAATGTTGCAATGAACATATGGATGCACACATCCCTTGGAAGTAGCATTTTGGGTCTCTTCAGATAAACATCCAGGAGTGAGATTTCTGTACCCCTTTTTATCTCTTATGATAACCTTTGTTTTAAAGTCTATTTTGTATGGTATAAGATTGTTTCCCCAGCTTTTTGTTTGTTTGTTTGTTTCCATTTTCATGAAACGTCTTTTCCCATCCCTTTACTTTCAGGCTGTGTGTCTTTTGATCTGAAGTGAGTCGTTTATAGGCAGCATATTTAAGGGTCTTGTTTTCTTATCCATTCAGACACCCTACCTTTTGATTGGATGATTTAATACATTTACATTTAAATTAATTGTTGATAGATATGTGTTATTTTATTATTCATAATTTTGATCTCTTGTTTTTGTCTTAAAGTAGTACCCTCTAACATTCTTTGTAATACTGGTATGGTGTTGATAAACTCCTTTAGCGTTTTCTTGCCTGGGAAGCCCTTTATCTAACCCTTGATTCTGAGTGATGGTTTTGTTAGGTAGAGGAATCTTGCTTGTAGGTCCTAACTTTTCTTCACATTGAATATTTCCTGCCAATCTCTTCAGGCCTGAAAAGTTTCGGTTGAAAAATCAGCTAACAGTCTTATGGGAGCTCCTCTGTAGGCAACTAACTGCTTTTCTCATGCTGCTTTTAAGATGCTTTCTTTGTCTTTAAACTTCGGCATTTTAATTTTGATGTATCTTGCTTGGTGTGGTC
The DNA here is from genome assembly GCA_033961575.1 of Aselliscus stoliczkanus. Taxonomy (NCBI): domain Eukaryota; kingdom Metazoa; phylum Chordata; class Mammalia; order Chiroptera; family Hipposideridae; genus Aselliscus; species Aselliscus stoliczkanus. Next base: position 130,200,890 of record CM066733.1, read on the forward strand.
CTCTTTGCGTTCATCTTGTTTGGGACTCTCTGTGCTCCCTGGGCTTGAATATCCATTTATTTCACCAAGTTAGGGAAGTTTTCCATCATTATTTCTTCAAATAAGTTTTTCTATTTTTGCTCTCTCTCTTCTCCTTCTCCTTCATAGGTACCCCTATGATGTGAATGCTGTTATGCTTGATGTTGTCCCAGAGGTCTCAAACTCTCCTCACTTTTTGGATTCTTTTTACTTTCTGCTGTTCTCATTGGGTGTTTTCTGCTACCTTATCTTCTAAATCACTGATTCAGTCCTCTGCTTCATCTAATCTACTATTGATGCCCTTTAATGTATTATTCATTTCAGTTATTGTAGTCTTTAATTATGACTGTTTTAGTTTTATGTTTTCTATCTCCATTTTTATTATTTCTATCTGTTTGTGGAAATTCTCTGAGATCATTGAGCATCCTTAGAACCAGTGTTTTGATCTCTACATTTGGTAGATTGCTTGTCTCCATTTTGTTTCATTCTTTTTCTGGAGCTTTGTTCTGTTCTTTTATTTGGTACATGTTTCTTTGTCTCCCTATTTGTCTGCATCCCTGTGTTTGTTTCTATGTATTAGGTAGGGCTGCTGTGTCTCCCAATCTTAGTAGAGTGGCCTTATGTAGTAGGTGTGCTGTGGGGTCCAGTGGCTCAGGCTCCTTGGTCACCTGAGCTCGGTGCTTCAAGCATGTGTGAGTTGTGTGTGCCCTCTTGTAATTTAGCCTTGATTGCTGTTTGCAACTTAGTGGGAGGGCTTGACCCTCAGACTGACTGATTGTGAGGACTGGCCATGACTACAGTGGAGGAGCTGTTGTGCAGGGGCTGATCCTATGGAGAAGGATTCACTTTAGCAAGGCTCTGGTGCCTGCCCAGTCTGCCCTTTGGGTATGCCATCCTTGTATGTGGCTGCATGATGCTCTGACTCTTTCTGAAGCTGACCACAGAGCTTGCTAGCCCCAGGGCCTTCTGGGAGGGGGCCTCACAACAGGACAAGTTCAGCCATAGCCTGTGACCTTCCCAGGTCTTGGCATGATCCATAAAGCAATCAGCAGATGGTTACCACATGCACTGGGCTTGGAGGTGCCTCTAAAGGCCAAGTCACAAACCAAGAGTGGCTAATGCTAGGGCAAGGCTTGGGGCTGCTCAGCAAATGGTACATGCCATGCCAACACCACATGCTGTTTCTTTAGGTTTTGTGAACCTTTGAGAGATTTTAGGAAAGTATACAGCATGAGCCAAGACAGACCGTTGTATGGAAAAGCCACTGGAAGGGGCTTGGGTAGGCCTGAAAATGGGGTAGGGTGAGGTCTCAGGGAATCATGAGGGCGGCACAGATGAACGGTATTAGCCAGGTTGATGGAGACTCAGATATGGTGGCCTCTTGTGTCTGCATGCGAGGTTAAGGAGGGCTCAACAAAGAAGTAGTAGATTTTGTCAGCACTTCTGTCTGGGAGAAAACTGCTTCTTTAGCCCTCACCCTGAAGTCAGACAATTCGGTTTCTCTCCATATATCTCTGGCACCATTTGAGTTGCTGCCCCAGTGCTGGAGCTCAGAGCAAGTGAGTTTGTCAGTAAGTCCATGCAGGGGCCCTTTTAAGAGGAGTGCCTGGGATTCCAGATGCTTTTGTCTCACTCAGCCACAATTTCTGCTCATTTTTACAGTCAGGACTTATGGGGACTTTTCTTCCTGGCACTGGAATCCTGGGCTAAGGAACCTAGTGTGGGGCTGGGACTCCTCACTCTTCCAGGGAGACCTCCACAGCCAAGATATCCTTCCCAATTTTTAATGGTTACACAGGAATATGAGATCAGCCCATTCCACATCTCTGCCTCTCCTACCAATCTTGAGGTGGCTTCTTCTGTATGTCCTTAGTTGTAGGACTTTGGTTCATCTAGACTTGAGGTGATTTTCAATGGTGGTTGTTCTATAGTTTAGTTGTAATTTTGATGTGGTCATGAGAGGAAGCAAGCATTTTGTTTACCTATTCTGCTATCTTGACCAGGTGGTGATGACTTTTAGATATAACAATGAAGCCATAATCCATGAAAGAAATAACTGAAAAACTGATACTTCAATAAAATTAAAGACTTTTGTTCTGTGCAAGACAACATCAAAAGAATGAGAATACAAGTCACAGACTGGGAGTAAAGGAGTGTTGTCCAATATATACAAAGAACTCTAAAAGCTTTATTATGAAAAAACAACAATAAAAAAATGTGATTTAAAAATGGGCCAAAGACTTTAACGCATACCTCATCAGGTAAGATATAGGGACAGCAAATAAGCATAGGAAAAGATGTTGCACATCATGTGTCATCAGAAAAATGCAAATTAAAACAACGAGACACCACTACACATCTAATAGTTGGCCAAAACTCAGAACACTAACACCACAGCATACTGGAGTGGATGTGGAGCAACAGAATATCTCATTCATTATTGGTGGGAACACAAAATGGTACAGCCACTTTTGAAAATTTTGGAAGTTTCTTACAAAAATAAACATACCTGTACCATATAATCCAGCAACTGCACTTCTGTGTATTTACCCAAAGAGTTGAAAACTTATCTCCACACAAAAACCTGCACATGGATGTTTATAACAACTTTCTTCACAATTGACAAAACTTGGAAGCAGCCAAGACTTCAGAAGGTGAACAGAAAAATAAACTGTGATGCATCCCTACAAAATATTGTTTAGCTCTTCATGCTATTAAGCCATGAAAGGACGTGGAAAGAACTTAAGTGCATATTGCTATGTGGAAGAAGACTATATACTCTGAAAAGGCTATAAACTATATGATTCCAACTATATGACATTCTGGGAATGACAAAACTATGACGACAATAAAATGATAAGTGGTTGCCAGGCATTGGTGGGGTGGGAGATTAATAGTCAGAGCACAGAGGATTTTTAGGGCAGTGAATACATGTTCAAATGTATTATATATTTGTTCAAACCCATAGAAGGTAGAGCACCAAAAATGAACCTTAAGGTAAACTGTGGACTTCGGGTGATAATAATGTGTCAATGTAGGTGCATCAATTGTAATGAATGTATCGCTATAGTGGGAGATGCTGACAGTGGCAGAGGCTGTGCATGGGGGCAGGGAGTATATGGGAAATCTCTATACCTTCCCCTCAATTTTGCTGTGAAGCTAAAATTGCTCTTAAAAAATTAAGTCTTAAAAAAATAAAGATATCTAAAGCAGCATGATGTGTGGTCTTGCCCAAGTCTATTAACCTGCCCAGCCACATTTTCGTATTGATATTAAAAACCTTCCATATCTGGAAGTCCAAGACTCTATGAGATCAGTGGTCTCAGTCTGAGATGACCGTATGCCAACACCATTTACCAATATCCTTTTATTGTTCAAAGTCAGTCAGAGGGAGCCCCTACAATTGATTATTTTTATGCACAATCAAGTTCATTCTCAGCAAGCCAGAAACTTGGCAGATACATTGAAGCACCCTCATCATTCTCTTTGTCTTTGAAGGAGATAAATTATTCATATTTTACAAAATTATATTACTGTACCTTTGTCCCGTTTCCTAAAATCTCACTTTCTCATTTCTCCAAATAGTCTTGTTTAAGTAAATTCTTTTCTGATAAAGTGGGGAAGTCTAGCAAATGAAATACATTTAAATGTTTGAAATCAAACTAGTTACTTTGGTATGTTATTTAAAAAGCCAGCAACAACTTCATTATTGCCTTATTGACTTTAAAATAATCTTTATAAAAACCTTATTTCATGGATGGATCTTTGGTAAAACATGCCCATTGTAGCTATTTAAGAATTCAGAACTTTAAAATATGTAGTTTTTCTTACTGGAAAATATTGATTTTCCGAAAGCCATTAGTTTCAGTTTCCCATTTTCATGAAAATGAAAATTAAAAATGAACAAATATCTATAGGCTTAAAATACAGTACACTGGAATAGCCCAGCCTCCCATAACCTCTTAAGGATCGCATAAGGAAGCAAATTCTCTGAGTTTCCTTCAGACCTCTTTTTGGGTTCGGTATCTTCAGGACAACATCTTTTCAGAGGTCAGGAATCTGCTATCAGAGAATGCACACTGGTGAGCTGAAAGGACACAGCCAGAGCAGTCAGCGGGAACCATCACAGACATCTGCTCAAGCCTTGGGGAGGTAGCAGGCTTGTTTATGTTAAGAGCTCTTGCTGCTGCTAGACAGCAGTAGAGCTCCTTTAGAATTTGTTCCCATAATAGTCCCTAAGGCAATGACGCACAGCTATGAAGAGGAAATAGGCTCTTTAATTTGTTAACCATGCCCAGAAAAGAAGAAAACAAAATTCTCAAAAGAAAATATGAAAAGGTCTTTTTAAATCTTCTCCAGCAACAGCTAAAAAAAGCAATATAAAAATTTCCCCCAATTTCTTTCTCTCTCTCTCTCTCTCTCTCTCTCTCTCTCTCTCTCTCTCTCTCTCTCTCTCTCTCACACACACACACACACACACACACACACACACACAGCTTGTTTATTCCTTAATATATTGGGTCATCGGAAAGGTCATGACACATGTTTGCAACACATGGTACTAATTCATTTTGGGAAGTACTAGAGTCATTTGCATGTATGTTATTGCTATCTCATTTGACAGCTGACAGTTCTAGCTTCATTCTAAGAAAAAATTGAGCAATTTGGTTGAGTTTTGGAGATTTTACAACCAGTTGAAGATGGAAGACCAAACTGTGCATTTTTGCCATATTTTACTGTTTTAATTCCATAAAGGGAAGAATGCGTGTCAAGCTGTGAAAAGTTGCATAAAGTTTATGGTGACAATGCTCTACAAGAATGTCAGTGCCAACGATGGTTCACAAAATTCCGTGCTGGTGATTTTGAGCTCAACGACGCTCCTCTGTCAGGGAGGCCCACCGAGGTTGATAATGACAAAATAAAGGCATTGATTGAGTCAAACCCACGTTACATGACACGAGAGATTGCAGAAGCATTGAACATCCATCATTCAAGTGTTCACGACCACCTGAAGAAGCTGGGATACATAAGCAAGCTCTATATTAGGGTTCTGTATGAACTCAAAGAAGTTCATTTGACGGCACATATAAACAACTGCAATATGCTCATTAAATGTGAGGAAAATGACCCTTTTTTGAAGTGACTGATAACTGGTGATGAGAAGTAGATTGTTTACAACAATGTGGTATGCAAATGGTCTTGGTCCCGATGTGATGATTTGCTTCAAACAGCATTGAAAGCAGACATTCATCAGAGCAAGGTTATACCCTCAGTGTGGTGGGATTTTGAAGGTGTTGTGTTTTTCAAGCTCCTACCAAGAAACCAAACAATCATTTCAAATGTGTACTGTCAGCAATTGGACAGTTTGAACGAATCCATCATCGAGAAACATCCAGAGCTTATTAATTGTAAAGGAGTTTTGTTCCATCGCAACAACGTGAGACCACACACAAGTTTGATCACCCGTCAAAAATTATTGGAGCTTGGATGGTATGTGTTGCCACACCCACCATACTCGCCTGACCTTGTGCCATCAGACTTCCTTTTGAATCGCTCTCTTCAAAACTCCTTGCATGGTATAACATTGAGTTCAGATGAGGCTGTAAATCAGCACCTTGTTCAGAACGAGGAATTATGAAGCTCACTGAAAGATGGCAAAAGGTTATCAAACAAAACAGGCAATATATCATTGATTGATCTTTGTTCTTTATATAAATAAATGACCTTTGAAAAACATAGACAAAATACATCATGACTTTTCCGACAACCCAATATATCCAAACTTTGATTTGAATCCCATAAATCTTTTCTTCTAACTTTCAGTTTCACTTTCTCTTAATGATCACAATTTCTAAAGGTTCTGCTACCATTAGACCTCTGGAACATTACTCCTGAAAGATCCTATTTAGAAAAATTCAGAACATCAGGAAAAACAGACCTAAACTTTTACCCAGAAGATTGAGATTAAGATAAGAATGTGATTTCCTTAAAGTGAGGATTCTGGTTTTTAGAGCAGGAAGTTAAATATTTTAATCCACCTCTACCCTGTAAATAGACTTTACCCAAAATATATTTTTTTTTAAATTTCCAATGTCTTATGTTTTTAATGCATTTACTTTGGTTATCATGAAAGAGTTTAAATATAGCCATGCTTCACGTAATGACAAGGATACATTCTGAGAAATGTGTCATTAGCCAATTTTGTTGTTGTGGGAACATCACAGAAAGCACCTACACAATCCTAGCCTTACAGCCTACTGCACACCTAGACTATATGGTATAGCCTACTGCTCTTAGGCTATATAACAAGCCTGTACAGCATGTTATTATACAAAACAACACGAGATTAAATCAAGTGAATTCGAAAATGATGCAATCAAGTAAACATAGCATACTGTTTTACTGCAAACTTGTTTTTCTAAGTAGAAAGAATAAATACACTCTAAAATAACGATAAAAAGCATAGTATAGTAAATGCATGAACCAGTAACATAGTTGTTCATTATCATTATCAAGTATTGCGTACTGTACAAAATTGTATGTGCTATACTTTTTTTCACACTGTTTTTTTTTTTTTTTTTTTTTTTGAGGGCAGTGTCACTGGCCCTTATATGTGGGACCCGAACCGGGGCTGCCGACTTCCCAAGCCAGCACTTAACCACTGCGCCACTCGGCCGGCCCTGTGCTATACTTTTAAAGATGGAATGCAGAAGGTTTGTTTACACTAGCATCATCACAGACTTGTGAGTAATGCTTTGGGCCATGACATTAGAATGGCTACAACTCACTAGGCGATAGGAATTTTTCAGCTCCGTTACAATCTTAGGAGAACACCACTGTGGCTGCAGTCAGTTGTTGACAAACAAGGTAAGACTGTAGCATAATAAGTGTCAAACCAAGACCCAGATATCAAGTCCCATCAGGTTTTAGCAGTCTGCCATACTTGCATCACCTTTTAATTTTTTTTAGAAAAAGAAACAACTCAGTAAAAATATGATTGATGTTCCCTGACTACTTCCCTCATATCTTAGGGCAGTTTCTTCCTCCCTGTCTGCCTTCTCAGAGATAATAATCAGCTTGAATTTGGTTATCACTCTCAAGGATGTTTTTATTATTATAATACAATATCCAGAGGTGTTTGGCATGTTTTCAGATTTTAAATGAATGGTATCATACTGTATGTATTCTTCCATAATGTCTTTTCTTCACTTAATATTGTGTTTGAGGTTTAATCAAGTTGATATGTGCAACTGTAGTTTATTTTTTTTGCTGCTATATTCTATTTATTGAAAAATTTTTCCACAATTTATCTGTCCAATGTTTACCTTTTTTATGGTATTACTCCATGATCCTATTTTCATACATGTCTCTTTGAGCACATATAAGATTCTCTAGATTTTCAACTTTACTTGATATTGCCAAACTACTCTTCAAAATGAATGTAGCAATTTATGCTTCCACTAGGCTCCACATCTTAGCCAGCAGTAGAAATTGCCAAAACTAGATATAATTTTTGTTAATCTGATGTGTATTTTGCAAAACTGACTTTCCCTTTATATGAGCATCTTTTTCATAATGTATTGGATTTCAGCTTCTATTCCAATCCATGGTTTGGTTTTGCTATATTTATATGGATTATTCATTATTTCTTCATAGTTATTCTTAGTTCAATATTAGAGTTATAAACATCTATTCCAAATTGTAGATTTCTCAAAACTTTGTTCCTGGCATGTTTTTTTCCTGGTCGAATAGAAGTTTTGTTTTGTTTTTTTAATTACTAGACCCCAATTTATCCATAGTGAAATCCTCCCCTGTCCTGAGGTTATAAAGATATCCTCTTAAATTTTATTTTACCAATATTAAATTTATCATATTTTTTCCCCTAACCTACTAAGGTATGTTCTTAATAAATGTTGTATTTAATTTCCAAATACTTTATCTGAATTTTCACCTCTAAGTTCACAATGAGTTTGTCTATATAATTGACCTTTCTTGTGCTATCTTTGTTTGGCTTTGGTATCAATGTATATTAATCTAACAGAACCAGTTAGCAATTTTATTGGCTATAAATCATGCATTTTATCTAATTATTAAAATGTAAGGGACAAAAGTTATTAATAGCATTGACAAATGATTTTTAAAATTTCCTTAGATCTACAGTTACATCTATTACTATAGCATTTACTTATTTAGTTATGTTTTTCTTTCACTTTATCAGTTGTGTAAAATTTTTGCCTATATGATTAGTCATTTTAAAAATCAGATTTTATTGCTGATCTTTTCTATTGTTTTTCTTGGTTTTCATTTTATAAACATCTGCTTTTACATGTATACATCCTACTTTAACTTTTTTCTCCTCTTTTCCTAGCTTCTTGAATTAAAAACCCTATGCATCTATTTTCCAAGCACTCTTATTTTCTAATAAATTTATTTAGAAGTCTAACTTTCCCTTTAAATGTCACTCATTAATAGTTTTATTTTCAGACTCACATTAAGGGGAAGATTTTAATTTTTTTTCCTCTCTCTCCTCGCTCTACCACTATCTCTTATGGAATAGTTTTGCCACTTCTCAATGGGTGACACATGCTTTATTTATTTGTTTCTTTTTCCAAGGGTAAAAGATTGTCACATTGTAGGGATAATCAAGAATATAGTAAAAATTTTAAACCAATATGTTTACCTTTCTGATAAATCATTAGTAATAATAATTAATAATAAATAATAATTAGCAATAACTCAAATTTACTACTATATTCCCTCTTACAAAAAATTGATATACAAAAACCTTTACTTATAAGAGAAAAAGTTTGAGGGAGAATGACCCCTACAAAATCATTAAATATTTGTCTTAATGATTCCTACTATGCTTCCCCAATATTTTATATGTATCTGTTGATAATAAACCACTTGAATGGGATGGCAGGGCAGAAAAAAGAAAACCTAGAGCTGGACTCCATTGCCGGTTGAAAATAATGAGGCACTATCTTTGGACAATTGTGATCAAAAAGTGAAAAAAGAAATGGTTTCTAACAATAAGGCATGAAACATCTAGTTGATAAGCTAACGTGATCTTTAATTCAGACTATATATGAATGAGAAAATAAAACTCATTTTAGGAAATAATATATTTAAACTAATATAAAATAATATTGAATGTCAACTTTAATTGAAAAATAAAAATTGATGTTAAAAATAATATATTTAAGCATAACTCTAAGTTATGTCTATGTGAATGAAGAAGGCCTTTAGAAATATAGAAAATAAGGATGATCGTAGATGCAAAGATGGGGTTATGAAAAGTATAGTTGTGTTAAAAATGTTAGAAGTAGCAAACATTTTAATTGAAAGACTCATTTAAAATCATTCCAAAAACATGTAGACAACTTAAATCTGAGCAATTTCTCCTATTTCCATAAAAATTTAACCATTTAGTGTTCATGAACTTGAAATTACTTTAATCCCTCTTATTTATAGGTTTTTTATGGAAATTCCCCCAACTTGTGAACTAATGTTTCAGTATAAATTCTTACAATAGCCTTACAAGGAAGAAATTCTAACACGGAAATTCACAATCTCGCTTTCGATGTGGTGCAATGAAAAGAATACTTTTGAAATTTGATACACCTTTGAATTCTGCCTCTGCTGCTTACTCAGGTAGTCACACTTTTCATCCATCTTGGCATCTCTTTCAATCTACAGTATCATGTTTATTACTTTATATATTGTGACCTATTACTCTGAAATTTCTAAAAGGTAATGTCACAACTTCTAGATTTATCTTTCATGCTATCTCATTTTCCGTTCATATTTTTGTGGTGTGTTTTGTGGTTTGTTCTGTAAGAATTCCTTGGCTTGATCTTTCATCATGTTGTTTTTCTATTTAGCTTTTTTTAGTACATGACTTTTAGTCATTTATTATGGAAAATTTCAAACATATATTAAAATAGAAAAAACACAACATATCTATCATTAAACTATCTTTAACAGTTTTAACACATGACCAGTTTAACAGTTTAACAGTTTAACACATGACCAGTTTTGTTTCCTCTACCAGCATCAAGTCTCTTAAACTTGAATTTCCATAATCAAATTGTTAATTTTCAAGATCTGTTGAATTATTTTTTTTATGGGTTAACCATTTACTCTGAGTATTCTGAGTTTTTAGGTATACATTATTTGGTTACTCAAATTTGTGGACTTCCTTTTCCAGTACTCTTAAATATTTGGTGATGCTTGACTGTGCTCTCAATTTTATGGCAGAAATGTCTCATTTTATTGTATGTTTTATTGTGTTTGCACAGCCCAGAGAAGGGTTAAGGGTGGTGATGAGCTGCTGGAGTTTGTGCAGCAGCCTGTTTGCAGAGATGTCCTGGAAGAGGCAGCATATCCCACTGGACTGAGTACATCAGCAGCTGGTTTTGTGGCTTTGAGTACCTCCCACTTTTAGGTCTGGCTAGCCACTTGGAGTTCTGCCTATTTCTCTAACTCAAGCTCCCACATACTGGTGCCTCCAGGAAGCGGACACCCTGACTAGCCAATAATGCACCAGGAGTTTGCTCTCCGACTGCTCTTGCTACTGTACCCAATTAATTACCCCACGAGTCACCCCACTCCTGTCTCCTCCCCATTGACCATACTCCAGTTCTGCTCCAATTACCTGCCTAGTGCTGCTCCACTCCCATTTGCTTTCTGTCTCTCAGTTATTTCCCATAGTTTCTGGTCAGGGAAAGGTTTCCTTTCTGTTTCTCTATTGTAGTTATGAATTTAATTATTTTTTCTTTTATGAGTGCCATATGACAGTGATTAAGAGTGGGGGCTCCAGATGCAGGCTCCCTGGGTTGAATCTTGGCTCAGCTATTTCCTGTGAGGCCTTGAGTAAGTTGATTAACCTACTTGCCTCAGTTTCCTCAATTGTAGGATGGCGATCAAAATGAACCATATGTTGTTATATAAATAAATGCATTGTCATCTCAACTGGTCAGAACCTTGCCTGGTTCAGAGGGTAGTATGATTCTAAAATAGAAAGTCAATTGTATTAAACTTGCCAGGCAAGGGAGATATATGTTCAAAAACACAGCCCCTCTGAACAAAATCTGAAACTATTTTATATATAAAATTCCAGGCAAGCACAAAAGATTTTGAAGAACTCTATCAAAATAGGGAAGCATTCTGACTGGCTCCTAGATTCAAGCAGGGCTTCTTAAAAATATGTGGCATGCTGATATGTTCCAGGTTAAAGCTGGTTTGTTTTTATCTTGTAGTTTTGATATGATTCCAAACAGCCAAGTTTCTCAAGATGTATGATTTTAAACAAGAGGATTTCGAGTGTTATGTCCTTGCTGTTGATATGATTCAAAGAGCAAGGTTTTTTTTTTTGTAATTCTACCCTCGATGCTCAGCAGCTGGAACCAACACCTACCTCTGTTATGATTGTGCACATCCAGTATTGCACTAACCCAACTCCTTTGCTGCGGGTTTCTATTCACAGTAAGAAAACGATCATGGGTGAAGCTAGGAGAGCTTGTCTCCACCTAGTGGTCAGTGTATTATACTAATACTATTATTCTAAAATCAAAATACTATTATGCATTTTATTTTCTTAATTGTAGTGAAAAACGACTCTAACCATGATTCTACTGTTACTTTCTAAGGGTATCTATCAAGCTTGACAAGTAAATAATCAGCTAGAAGATGCATCATTTTAAGTAGATATATTGAAATATATGGCTTGAACATATTGTTCAAAATCCATGAACCTATTTTCTGCTATAAATAAGTGAATAAATAAATAATATTTAAATAAATCTATCTATAAAATATAATTTCTATAGTTTGTCCAGGTACCTTAGTTACACTGTTACAGAAAAAATACATTACAAGGCTTGATTTTATTTTCATATTAGGCATTTCATTTTGACACCTACATGTAAAATAATATTCATCAACATATAATGAAGGTTGATAACAATGTTTGGGGCTGTTCTTAACAGAAAATAAACTACATCTAATTAAATTTGAAATATTGCTTACCAAATAAAGAGACTAATTCCTAATGGTCTCTTTATCATATGTAGTATTTTCTTTGTAAAAAATGTGTTATTCTTCATAATGACTTTTGCTTTTTTTCTTTTTCTATAAACCCATTAGAGATAAGACATTAGAGATAAGAATGTAAATCACATAGTTATTGAAATTGTATTAAACAATATTACCACTTTTCATTTTTGTAGGATGTCACAATTCACAAAAGGTCTCATACAGTTTGTATTAACATTCCCTTTTTCATTGTTTAAGAAAGCTGTTAGGTGAACCTCCCACACCATGAATACCTTATTAAGATGGGCTTATACATTAATTCATGCCTTTCTAAGTCCAAAGTACTCTGCCAAGATTTCTGCAAGTGTGCAGGGGGCTCATATTCTAAAAGTCATCTCCATCTCTGGGCTCCTGCGTTCATGCAGGACTTGCAATATGGCAACCCAGACATGAAACCATTGTTAATTTTGAAAAAAACAAAAACAAAAACTTGTTCAACCCTGGAGTGTGTGAGTGCAGAAAATGTTACTGAATATTAGGAAGAAGGGAAAGAAGAGAAAGAAGTTTAGATCACAACCATTCAAACTTCAAGTTGAACATTGTTCCATAGATGTCCTTATGTCTCTCCTTCACTGGGGAAATACAGTGATCTTCCTCTCCACCTGCTTCTTAGATCTACACCAAAGTCCTATGACAAATAGAATGCCTTTTTTAGAAAGGAATTAAATTGAGAACCATATGATTTCACTGATATGTGGTATATAAAACTGAAAACAACAGAAGAACAAGGAAAACAAATGGTTCTCGACTTAACTCTTGAAGCAAACTATTTTTTTACACAGAGAAAAAGAAATTGATGTTCAGATGCTCAGATGTACATTTTCACAGGAATTCTGTGCTGAGTACTTGAAACAACAGAGTAAAGATGAGCTCTAGATCTTAAAACCACATATCCTATTTATATTTTTAAAGAATCAGCCAACAGAGAAATTGGTTGGCCTATCAGGGGAGAAGTTATTTCTTATATAAACTGAGGATTTAATGTGCAAGCCCTCAAAACAGAAGTTTAGCCAGAACAAAAAAAGAACAAAGTGCCTTTGATTTTGAGTTAGCCATTTAGGACACAATCACAAATCGCAATATGGTTTTGTTTTGTAACCTGGAAATTACTTATCTCGAGACCCTAAAATCTGTGGCAAAGAGAATCTTTATACTTAAATTCAAAATTAAAAATATTAGAAATAAAGGCAAGAGTCTGCCTTTACTTTCATTAGCAATAAACATAGGTGATCTCATATGAATTATTCCAGGTTAGGTTTGACTTATTCCTTCAAATTGTAGTGTTTGGAATATCTCCCCCTAGGCCTCCTTATATTCTTGGCCAGTTTTCCCTTGGCCCTGATTGCCAGGAGGAATAAACAGGAGATTAATCAGTAGAAAAAATGGGTAAGATTAGAGGCTTGCCTCAAATTAAGAAGAGGATTTCATATTGTACAAAGCGGTATCATGGTGAGGAATGATGATTGACACCAGTTAATATTAGCTCATTATGTTGGCAGCAGTGTCACATACAGATTGTACAGTCCTTTCATGTCATAAGAGAGATCGTTTGTTCTATAGCTTAAACTTGGCTTGCTCTCCTGGGTTTGAATAGTTAAAATATTTCTGAGCCACTAGGGCAAGTGTCAAATGGCAATGGATCATGGTCAATGACTTCCATGGTTACTTCCTCCCTCTAAGAAACTGGAAGATATGCAGGTTTCATAGGAAAAGCCAATGGCTACGTATATTCAGAAAAATCTTATAGAGAGTAACTCCCAATGGACAACTATAATTCATATTGGATAAAGACAAAAAGAGGTAAAGATCATGTATTTCACTTCCACAGAATGTAGAACAGCTAAACTCTATAATTTCTTGAAAAAGTCATTTCTCCTAGCCTAAAAGTCAGCCCCCTCCTCTTTTTCCCATCACATGCTGAGGTAGTTTGGCTCCATAGATGACTTCCCAAAGAACCTTGCTTTATTTTATTCATATCCTTGTGTATCTCTTTCCCTTGCATCTGGGCTTTTTCTATGACTCAGAACAATAGAACACTGAAGAAGCGATGCTGTGTGATATTGTGCCTTGGTCAGAGAAGCTCTTACTGGTTCCATCTTCTTCTCTTAGAGCACTGTCTCTGAGCTTTGAACCACTATGCTCCAAATGTCAGAGCTTGGTCCATAACACACTGTAAGAACAGCACGTGAAGACAACACTTCCCAGTCAAGCCCTGTCCAATCTGTACCATGTAAGAAAATGGTGGCTTTATACCACTAAGTTTGGAGGTCCTTTGTTATGCAGTAGTGTATAACCAGAACACTGGGTTTCTACAGATTCACTTTCCAAGATTCTATATAGATTTCACAGCTTTTTGAAGCCTTTTCTGACCCCATAGTCTGGGTTAGGCATCCCTTCTAGGTGATGCCTCATGCCAGCAGTTTCCATATTGTGTTACAATTGTCTGTTTATTCTTGAAATTAATGGGAGTAGGATCGTGTCTGAACTGACTGTCATTGTTCCTTCAGAACCAATAGTGCAGGCAAATATAGCAAGCAACGAAGAAACACTACTCATTGAATCAATGAGTGCATTTCTGATGCAAGTAAACACTGATCTCACTCTACTAAGAACCCACTTGCCTATTATACTATTTGATAATCAAAAGCGGCAGTCACACAAAATATATGTATATCTTAGCAAAGTGTAAGAGCAACATGCATTGCACAAGCTACTTAGCCACTACTTAAATTATTAAAACATATAAAAGATTAAGAAATAGATCTGGGCAGTCAGAATTTCTTTTCTAAATATTCACTGAACTCCATTATTCTGAATGTTGACCAATCAAAGGCTGATTAGTCTTAGGTTAGTGTTATTCTAGTTTTTTGCGGATAAGGATAATTTTAAGGCTGTGAAGGTTCATAATCTACGTATTCTAAATGAAGAAAAATGTCTTCTTGTATCCAGTAAATAAGACATCTGTGAATTGGCAAATGCTAGCACAAACAAGTTCATTTTGTGGCAGTAAAACTGTCATGAACACTTTAAACCAAAAATATACAACTAGGAAAATTTTATGAGATGGAGATGTCATGGAAAGCAGTTAATTGAGCCAAATGAACCAAAAGATGTAATAGGCAGAAGTTTTTTATGAAATGAATAAGAAACGAGAGGAAGTGAAACATATATACACACAGAATAGGATGACCCTCATTATTATGTCACTTGATGAGTTCCTAAAGTCATCTAAAAAGTGGAATATGTTTCCACATCATCTGACCCTGACTGAAGACGCACCAAAAAAATGCCAAAGGTATTTCCAGGCTCTTAGCTCCGTCTATCTCAGATGTGAGCAGCTTTGGTCAGTCTTCGTAACTCTTGGCAATTGTTTATAATCTTATAAGACCTACCTCAGTGCACTTCTATCATTTTGAGTCTGAGAAGGTATTCTGAGATAAAAAGTGTTCTGAGATAAATTATAGCTTCTACCAGACACAGCAGCCCCCACACATTGCCTTCCCCATGGTAATCTTTAGGAAATGCAATTTCCATTCATGGACATCAAAAAATTGAGTTGGAGCTCAATTTTTCCTACAAGAATCTCCTATAAAAGAAAAGTACACTGTGAGAACAGTGGACCAACATAACCATACGTTTTTTTTCTGATATACTGTAAAATGTAATATATGTTTTTTATATCATAATTTATTTTTCTATTTACCTTTAAGGCCTTGATTGTCAATTGCATGTTTTATTATTTAAACATTATCTAAGAATACATACAGGAGGAGAAAACCCTTCTGAAGTCAATATTATTATTCTAGTTTTCCCCAGGGAAAAAACAACTGAGATACAGTTGAGAGGTTACATATCACAAATTAGAATACATTACAAAAGCGCCACTTAATAAATGAAGCCCTTTTCTTCCACAACTGTCCTGTCTATGTATCCAGAATTATATAAATTAGAACTCAGCATGCCCTTAGCCATGTAATCAAAAGTACTTACTTTAAAGGTAGGGCCTAGAAAGTTTAAGTAAATTGTAGTTGGTGGCACAGCAGATACTTATTATCTGTTAATGTTTTTTTGAGATCATTTGACATTTCATTTACTTCTCAATGAGACCCAAGTAGCCAAACTTATGAACCACATAGGAAGTAAAATTCCCTTGAGAGAAGGTAGAATGCTTGAAACTCTATGTCCCAAATAACTAAGTATAATTAATGGAAATTTACTATTTTTCAAAATATTTAATCTGCCCTCTAAAGTAAGAAATATTCCCAAATAACAGCAGCTAAGAATGGTGAAAATTTCCCAATACATATCTCTCTCAATCAAATATGACACTTTTACTTCCTGAAAGGGGGTGGGGGGGAAGCTAACCTATAATAAAATGATTCAAGAGAACTGATTTAGGTGAGAACTGCTCATGTTCTTATATCAATGGAAAAAAAATGGGAAAAAAGTAATCTTTTATTCATATAATAGATAAAAAGAAAAAATATGGAGAAAAAAGGCTGAAGTGAGTAGAGACAAGGAAAGAAAAGAAAAAGAGCCCCTTAAGGGAATCATAAACATAATTATTTGAGTATAGTCAGACCCAAAAAAAATTTTAGCACAATTTCACTTAGCATATCTTCCTGCTCCTGCCTTTGCTTTATCAATCATGTCTCCCCATCCAGTCAGTCCTTAACTATTAGGAAATATTCTTAACCTGCCAACATATTACTTGCATAAGGCATAAAATTAACTTAAAAATAAAATTTTAATTGGTTTCTAATGCCAAAGAGTAACAATAATCCTTTTGTGTTTGCATTATGTCCTCACTAAATAACATTTCTATTGGCTTTCTGAATTTAAGTATTAAATGAAGAAAATGGCAGCTGCAGGCCCTATGTCAGAGGAGTAAGGACAAGTCTATGGAAAAGACACATGTTTCATATGCTTGGGAACAACACTGGTTTCCTTCACACCACATTTTTAAGCCACTCATTAAGATGTTCCTATTGAGGTGAAAGATGCTGATCAAAGAACATATCTTCAGGGGGAAAAAAAATCATCATATACAACATGGTTTCCTCTTCAGAGGTGAAGTAAGAAAAGAGGGAAAGATTCATATATTTGTGTAGTTGAGTACATCTTGCTTTAGGAATCGCAATGGGGCTGAAATGTAGCTGCTAAAATCTGCTCCAAAGTTCATGACAATGAACCTCTGACATTCCATAGAGAGATAATAACTCTGTTATAAAGCTCTCGCCAGGACCAAATCCGAATCATGGGATTGAAAGCATCAGGGTTCAGAGGACCCTGAAAGATGAAAAGTATTTCCGTAGACTGAGATAGAACACAAACTTTACAAATTAATGATTAATTCATTTAGGCTGGAAGGAGTATTAAAAATCCAAACACTTCACCCATGCTTTATTGATATCAGACTATTCCTATAGGTACACGTTAGGATAATTCACATAGTATTTACATTTTCTTCCTGCAGTTCTTTTGCACCTTCCAAAAATAATCAGAAATTTCACAAAATCTTGGGTAAACACGTGACCAATTTGTCTTTCATATTTAAGAAATCTAGCCAATGAGCATCTTTGTATAACTGAGGATAACTATATATGTGGAGATAAGTTTAGAGATGGATTGTAAATAGCTAGGCATAAGTTATATATCCGTAAATAACTTTATAAATTACTTTTTAAGAATGAAGAACAACAACAATTTAAAAAAACCCAAACTTTGAAGAGTACAAAGGAAGCCCCACACTTTCTTTTTACTGAGGACTATTTTTCTTTTTGTTTTGTTGATGGTTGGGTGAGGTGGGTTTTTTTTTCCCCCTTTAGGAGAAGAGTAATACTGTGGTTTGACTCAATGTGGTTCTTGAGATAATTTAGGGTTTCCTTGGATGACAGTAAGTAAGCATGGGGAACAATATATATTGAAGACAGCCTCTTAATGTGATGACATGACAGGAACAATACTTGGTGCTTCACTCTCTTTTTAGTCTTTACAACAACCCCATGACACATGTATTTTATGATTCTGAATTTATAGATAGGCATTCTGAGGTTCAGAAAACTAGAGACTGAACAGATTTTTTTTTTTTTTAAGTTTGGGGCAAGAAACATTTTTTCACAAAATTTTTCTCAGCAGAATTTTCTATTGAGTCACTCACAAACACATTCTTAAATTTCCTCTCCTCTATGCAACAATTATACTATCTCATGCTTTTTTGGTGTGTTCAATAAATATATATGAATTTCTTACTGTGTGCCAAGTGCTATTGGAAGCACTGAGTATGCAGGAGTTAATCGTAAAGTAAACATGGAGCATAATTCTAATAAGGGGAGATATAGAGTAAAGAAACAGGTAAAACATATGGTTGTATCAGATGGTATTAAAGGCAATGACATAAAAAAAAAAACAGGAAAAAGGACTACGGAGTGCAGGGTGCAAGAGGAGTTCAATAGATTGGTCAGGAATGGCCTCATTGATAAGACAGATTTAAGAAAAGATGGCATTGAAGAAGCCACCAGCATTACTGGTATCTTGGTGAAGAGAATTCCTGTTAGAACAGCTGGAATAAAGGCCCTGAGGCAGGAGAATGCCTGGTGTGTCTGAGGAACAGCAAGCACAGGAGTGTCACCTGAATGGTAGAAAGGGTAGGGAGAGCTTCAGAGACGTTATAAGAGTCACATCATAGAGGACCTTGTAAGCTTTGGAAAGGCTTTGGCTTTGAGATTGAGTGAGATGAGAAGTCACTTTGGGGTTCTGAATGGAATTATCACTATCTGATTTAAGTTTTCAAAGGATCCTCTGGATGCTATTTTGAAGTTAGTTTATGAAGGAACATAGGTAGAAGTTGGGTGACTGTCAGACTAAAGGATTATTATGCCTGCTTGGCTGAGATTAGTTTCTAGGTGGCCAAGTTGGCAATAGTCAATGAGTCTTGTTTATGTGACTTCCCGTTCATTTCAGCCTTCCTAGCTCGTAAGACTTAGTGTTAAATGGGGTCTATGGAAACTCCTTCTGGCAGTTCATGCAGCTATTCCCATAGTGGTACTAGAAGTTATTCTCCTTTTATATTATCATTTTTCATTTTATCATTTTTATTTGAAAACCATTTTATGTGCTACTTGTTATGGAAAAAGTGCACTACACCAGCTTTGACTAAATTTTGTATACATTCCTTGGCTTCCTTCTTCCCATATGCCTGTTTGATGTTCACTCTTTAGGTCTCTTTGTTTTTTGTTTTTTGTTTTTTTTGTCTTGTGGTTTTAAAATGTCTCAAAGCTACATCAGTCTACATTAAAGATAGAGATTGGCTTTTGTTTATCATTATTCTTATTCCTTTTGGATCATTTCTTTCTGGTGCTCCTTATTTCTTCCTACCAATCAGTTTCCACAAGCCTATTGCTTTCTCTTCCACCCAAAAAACTTCTCCCAGCATTTCTTATAGTGCTAATTTGTTGAAAATAAATTCTCTCAGCTTTGATTTTTTTTTTTTTTGGTAAGATTTATTATATTATGAAATGAATTTATTTCTGATTATGGTTTTTTCATTTGTATAATTTCCATTTAGTGCTCTCTTTTAGTTTTTATTTTTCTGATGACATGTCCTAACCGTTCATGCATATTGTTTACTTTTTCTATGAATCTCATTAACATATTTGTCATAGTTATCTTTTGAAGTTCTTATTTGGTAATTCAAACATCATTGATATCTGTGAGTCTTCTTTTATTGACTGATTCTTCTTTTGACTTTGGATTCCATCTTCAGCTTCTTTGCATGTCTTATAATGTTTTGTTTGCTGAACATGTTGTGTTACTGTCTCTATTAAGATATACTTTCACTTGATCCATACATACAGTTTATTTACTCACTGCCAGCAAATTTCTACTCTTCGTCTTTTGGTTTGTTAGCATGTATCCAGGCATATTTATCACATCATGTTTTGAATGTCTCTTGGAAGTAGTGGGCTAGGTTATTGTGAGATAGCCAAGGCCCTGGTTCACAAAACACTTGCAATCTATTGAATTCTCTAGACAAACAAATGCTTCAACTTTTCTGTTTCAGTGCATAGTAGTAAAGGTTGAGATCAAGATAGTAAGAGGAGTCAGAAAAGGTATTGAAGAATGGGTTAGATATCAACCAACAGAGAGGAAAAGGGAAATATGTTTGGCGGGGAGAACAAAAAACACAAGGGATAAATAAAAAGAAATATGACATTTGTAGGTCTGTGAGAAGAATATGATGACAGCAGAGGTTAAAGAAAATCAGGATGAAGGAATTTTTTTTTTAAATTCTCCTTGTTATTTTTTCCTGTGTGAGTAAATGAAATGAATATTATAATACCCTCTATACTATTCCAGTACTTGTATACAAAGAGCTATCAATGATATTTCCTATCCTAATACAATTAATAAATGTAAATTTTAGCCTCCATGGCCAATTAAATAATCAAAATACAATTAGCATGTTTTCCATTTATATATGACTTTTCCTCATCACTTTAGGTTAATACTTATCTCGAAAGTGTCAAAATAAATGATAGAGAAGTGAAAAAATAATTGTCAATCAAATGGCTGCTTCAGCTCTGAGGGATTAAACCACCAGCATGAATAATTTTTCAGTGAATTGGTTTATTTTTTTTTTTTACCAAATGCACCCATCAATAGAGTTAAAACAATTGAAATATCTGTGTAAATAGCAATGAATCATGAGACCCAAAATTGTAATTATCATTTTTCATGTTGTCAACTGCCAAGCTAGAAACTGTTTTCTCTTCCATAAACCTTTAAATTCTCTTCCATGACCTTTCGATTCTCAGCTCTGTTGGACTTCTAACACATCAAAAACTCCATCAGTATTCTACAAAGAACAAATAATAATCACAAAATGTGTCTGCTCTGTGGTAAAAGAAATTCCTGACAGGTTCCTCCCTAAATAAAAATAAATGGAATGACTCCCATAAAATTCATGTGGTCCGCACAGAAATAGTTGGACTACATCAAGACCTCAAAAATGTCTGGTTAAAAACATAAGAACCACACTAGGATAAACTTCCTATTGACAAGATCTCTCAGATCATGGAATCCCCATTAAGAGAAGCTTATCACTAAAACCTTTGAAGAGAACACTGGACAAAACAGTAGACAGTAAAAATAGCAATCACATATTAAGTGGAGGCAGAATAGAATGCCATCTTATCTTCAAATACTATGATTCTCAGAGATTCTTTTATCTTTGCATGTTATCTACAGTTATAAATTATGTAGGCATATCTTGTCTCTCTGTTTTGGGCTCAGCATTTCTGACTCATTACATTGTTGATAATCAAGGAAATGAAATGAAAATATACTTATTCAGAACCACTGTTCTAAGTCCTAGGATTCCTGTGATGGCTCAGCCCTAGTGATGGAACTCTTATTTTGACTGCCTACTTGATCTATTGTAGGGTGGCGGGCCTACATTTGTGAGAGAGCTGGCTGGGACAAGCCTGCTTTCTGTGACCTTGGGAGAGAAGAAAGTTAATTTGGTTGCCAGGAATTGAACTCGAAACCTATTCTTTATTAACTTCATTCTACTCCTGCCATGAAATGAACTAAATTGCCATTTAAGAAGCTAGTGCAAGCATACATATTAGTATTTAAGACATCTAGATGGTATTTAAATTTGATATGATAATGTTTAGTCATAAAATATATAAATCACAATATACTGTGAAGTAAAACTATGACACTGAAGATACAGATAATAGTAATAATGTCCAATAAAGATGCTATATTTGAATAGTGACCCCTCACTTAAAAACAGCAGATAATGTTTTTTTTGTTGTTTTTTTTTTGAGGGCAGTGTCACTGGCCCTCAGATGTGGGACCGAACCAGGGCCGCTGGCTTCCCAAGCCAGCGCTTAACCACCGCGCCACTCAGCTGGCCCAGCAGATAATGTTTTATGCTCTTGGAGTTATTTAATCCAGAAACTTCAACTCTGCTAGTATGTTTCCTTTAACTGGGTTATAGAAGCATCCATAAGAAATATATGAGTTAGCCATAACCCTTATATAAATACCTTAAAATGTTACTTGTGTCACTTTCAATGTCTTCCCTCATAGCCTTGGGAGAAGGACCATTTCTTTTTATATTTGCATCCCACATTCCAACTAAGTTTGAATGTATCATTTAAGGAACAAGTATGCATGCAATGCCTAAACAACTGAGAGTTCAGTACCTGGTTTACTTGCTTCTTTTTGCCATATATAAAAATAATGCATGGAAATGGAGCTGAAGTAAACAAGATGAAAGAAAGATATTATCACAGAAATATGCTAATACACCAATTATTCCATGTGGAACTACTTAAGGCTTTTAAATACCTTCACCAAACCACTGGCAGTTATTGGCCACAATTTGCATAATCATATAAATCGCATACAGTAACCCCCTCCTTATCTGCAGTTACTTTCCACAGTTTCAGTTACCCATGATCAATCATAGTTTGAAAATATTAAGTGGAAAATTCCAGAAATGAACAATTCATAAGTTTCAAATTGCATGCCATTCTGAGTACTTCACTTCATCTCACCACACAGGCATTGTATTATCTCACATCACAAGAAGAAAAAGGGTGAATACAAGATATTTGGGAGAGAGAAAGAAAGAGAGAGAGAGAGAGAGAGAGAGAGAGAGAGAGAGAGAGAGAGAGAGACTCTATTCACACAACTTTTATTAGAGTATATTGTTATAATGGTTCTATTTTATTATGAATTATTATTGTTAATTTCTTATTGTACCTAATTTATAGATTAAACTTTATCATAGGTATGTACATATGTATAGGAAAAACTTAGTATATATGAGTTTGGTACTATCCATAGTTTCAGGCATCCGCTGAGGGTCTTGGAACGTATTTCCCACTGATAAGGAGGGCTACTATAAAAGATATCTGCAAGATATCCAATATAATTGATCACGAGATTGTCATGTCTTCATTCCTCTAAATGGGGTGATGGGCAGTTGTGTTTTTTTGGTTTTTCTTGTTCCTGAAGGCATTGTCACTGGCCCTCATACGTGGGAGCCGAACCTGGGATGCTGGCTTCCCAAGCCAGCGCTTAACCACTGCGCCACTCAGCCAGCCTCCGACTGGCAGAATTTTACTCCTTACCAGTTGCATAGGATAACCTAGATTGTGTAGTTCTAGAGTTCTATACATATAGTTTCTGTGGCTGGCCTATGATTCTCTCAACATCCTATCCACCATAGCTATGGGTCACCGATGTGGTTCCTCTGTTGCTTGCAAGTTATTTCTGCAACTCAGCTGTAGTTCATGTATCACTGATGTGGTCTGCACATGTCTTCAATAATTTTTTTCAAGGATGGACTCATTTGGAATTACTGAGTCTACAGGGTTTGGGGTTGTCTGAAGGTTTATAAGATTGAAGAGAACAAGCCTGTCATATTAGGAAAAGAGGAACTACTGTCTTTGATGGCAGATTGACAAAGGTACTTTGTTGTTGGAGTCATTTTATTATATGACTACTGTATTCTGCCAAGAAGGCTAGGACCACCTACCAGCACATTGAAAAACACAGCTGAGATCTGTCTTTGTGACCCAGACACATGCCCTCTCAACTTCTCTCTGTACTGAAGGAAAACATCATAGCCCAGTCCAGATGAAAACAAGCACTTTCCCCCCAACTCCCCCCACAGCCCAACTTTTTCTGTGGGAAAGATGAGCTGAAACCAAAGTTAATATATTTGAAAAATCTGAGAAAAAAACAGAAGAGATTTTTTAAAAGTCATTCCTTTAGCCTCATCGGTATGCTACTTGCAGGAGTCTTACAAAGAAAACTTCTGTTGGAGTGGAAAACACTGAACGAAACCCATGTTATGTGAGACTTTAATTCCCTGGAGCTGGGAAAGGTGAAAGAATCAGGTCCCTATACTCTTGGACTGTTTTCATTAGTTACCAAGAATGTTTATGCAATTGGTTTTAACCACTTCATTAGGAGTTCCCTTCATGTGCTTGATATAGTTAACACAAATCAGTTGAAGCTAATCTTAAAAAGTGGTGCTATTGTATTACATATGACATATTTATGAGGACAAAGGCACAGAAGAAGAAGAAGAACTGATTTGTTCAGTTTTTAAATGTTTTTATTCACCAATTGCATACTGCACTATTATTTACACAATGAAGTCTTGCTACAACTTCATAGAATCAACGATGTAATGTAATTTATGTCTGAATGCTTTCTTCTTGGAAGGGGTACATTTGGCACAAAATACCTAATTTTACACAATAAACTCACAGACCCTGAGCCAATCTTATGAAACCATTGGCTCATGTAAAGCTAAATCACATAATATAATTCCTTCATATAACCTCTTCCAGTTTTTTAGTCACTAAATTGCTGGCAAATTTAATTCAACAATACCAAAATGAGGACTGCTGGACCATTTGGTATTTGGCCTGATGGACTTCTTCCTTTCCACTGAAAACAGAGGTTTACTTCTATCACACTAAACAAATTAATTTCACAGGATGAACTTTGGATCAGTGTTTTCCTAGCTTTTCGGAAATACATCTCACACCAGGTCCCGTATATATTATCTGAAACAAATTTTCATGAAAGAATACTCATGCTTATTTTTTTCCCTAGGAACAAAATTTATATTTTTTCACTTTATTTTTATTATTTTTTCTGTCTCTATTGTAGTAATATTTAACATGAGATTTAGCCTTTTAACATATTTAAGAATATAGTGCAATACTGTTAACTATAAGTACCATATATAGTACTCATGTTTATTTATATGTACTCTTCAATATGTTCTGTTTTACTATATTTTAATAATGTAAATTTTTTTGTTTACTTTTACTACTAATTTCTGTGTCATGAATAGTAATTTGAAATGCATGGCTTTAGATAACACTCACACTGGAGTGAAAGGCTGGCACAGAATAAAATTACACCTAAAACAACCAGTAAGAAGCCAACTCTTATTGTATACTGAGCTAAGTG
Source organism: Aselliscus stoliczkanus (assembly GCA_033961575.1). Taxonomy (NCBI): domain Eukaryota; kingdom Metazoa; phylum Chordata; class Mammalia; order Chiroptera; family Hipposideridae; genus Aselliscus; species Aselliscus stoliczkanus. The sequence goes on from CM066733.1 coordinate 130,226,015, forward strand.
CTTCTTTTATTTATTTCTTATCCTATAAATCTCCATCATAACATACAAACATTTATAAATGAAGAGAATAGAAAGGCAAATATCTTGCCAAAGTTTGCATAGCTAATTGCTGGCAGAGCTTTGATAGGAACCTAGGACTACCCATGCTCTTAGTCACTAAATTAACACCTAGACAGAAGGCTGAGTCTTGGCCATCTCCTAGATCTGGGAATATTTGTTTGACTCCAGACTCTCCAGATCACAGGCTATTTGGAAAGCCTTCCATGGTTCTCAGAGGACCTCCATAGCTCTAGAGTATTTACAGCCTCCTCAACACCTCAAATGGTATATGTCCTTTAAAGGGCAGACAGACAACTTGACCCTGGTCTACCAAGAGGGAGCTACACATCAAGGCAATGCAGTGAGAGCTCTTTGCCTGGGTCTGGCCTTTGCATAAAAATTAGTTTATTCCAAGGCTTGGGAGAAAAAATGTGCTAGATGTCTTATTCTAGGAGGAATAGGAGGGAACATTAGACTGTAATATTGGCCTATGACTGACCCAGGGGAAAAAGGGGGTGGATGGCATCATAGTTTGGGGCTTTTTCTTTTAAGTAGGTGGAGTGATCATAACACCAAACTAACTCCAGATATAGAAGGGAGATTCACAGATGCAATTCCCCTCTATCGAGAGGCCCAATTGTGTTTGAACACTGACTTCTATAACAGGCTTGGGACTGTTAATAGTTAACCAAAATCTTTTACTCCTGTTAACAGATGGGACAGTAATCAATAACTCAAATTTGTTGAACAGCAACCTTATCCTCTGAACTCAGTTAAACGGCGTAAATCTTCATAGACTGCCAGATTGTACTCTGGTTAAGGGAGACTAACTGATGAGGAAGCAATTAATTGGTTTACAAAGTGGTCAAAAGGATCAAGTAATTTAACAGAAATAACTAATAAATTGCTTGAAATTTAACATAATTCTGGATTAAATCAATCAAAATAGCCAATGTACATGAAGACTATAGATATTGATAAAAGGGCAAACATGGGCAAAATTCAGCCTAGCCTTGGAGCCAAAGGATGTGATGTTATTCTCTTACAGGCATGCAGTTATTACAATTTCTTTTATTAATTTCTTATTTTTGACTGGAAAAACAATACTTTTGACCTTAAGTTTTTTTTGACTGAGTTCTCTGGAATGTCTAAAAAGAACTCTAAATGATTTAACATCGTGCCTATTCAATGCTACTTTATCATTAGGAAAAAAATAGGTAGTCACTGCTAAATTTCAGGACCATGGTTTTTATGATATAAACATGCCCGTACATAATATATATTCTTGCCTTCCCCTCCTAGAATGGAAACTCCATGTGAGTTAGATTTTTGTCTGTCTTTTCTCATACTTTTATTGCCAGCACTGAATTCCCTAGGAGTATTCTTTGGCTGTTTATATTATAACTGGTTATTTTTTTTAATTAAAAAATTTGAAATCATTGAAAGGTTTTTACAAGTAATGTAACTATTCCATTAAAAATACATTAAAAAACAATTCTCACAAGGTAATATTTGTTTATTTGTTTGCTTAACAAAAACTTAGTTACTTTCTACAATATGAGCTGAATATAGATAGACTCTGCATAACATTCTTTCAAATATTTAAAGGAGTTCAGGTCATCAAAACCTGCAGATAAAGATGCTGCAAATTCTTTTCAACTTTAGAAACTAGAGGTCTGATTTTTGAGAAAACATGTTGTGATAAATTTGTATTTGTTGGGTAGCTAGCAAAAATTATCATTGAACAATAATTATTGCAGTGATCTTAAATCATTAAAAAAATACTCAGTGGTGAATAAATACAAGGGAGAAGAGCCGTGTGACCAAACTATTTCCTGTAGGAAAACTGCTCATCTATGAGAGATATTTTTCCTAAATTGGACCTCGGTAACAACACTGGTCTCATACACAGGTTTTTTAATTACTCAAGTCACTGATCAAGTAGAAACAAGTCTATAAACTCCTTGTGGAGATGGAATGTTTTTGACCTAGCCAGCAAAACAACATCCTACATCAAAAATTCTTCTTAGAGATGCAAAATGTGTATGGCATTTGTTTGCATATAAAATGGTAGAGCAGATCTCTACAAAAATCAAAACAAAAGTCCCTTTTTACTAACCACAGAAGTAATTATTATGAAAGGTCTTTAGCGAAGCCTAGAATACAGCTTCTCATGTTTCTCCCAATTGATATGCATCTGCATATTTTACATAGACTCAATGTATAAGTCATATAGGTAATGATAGATGCACACAGGCTTTTAAATCCTGTTCAATTCACTCACAGGATAAACTACAGATTTCTTCTGAACCCTGAACTATCATTCACTTATGAAAACGTATTTGCTTTAATAGTGAATTCTATATCAAAAAAGTCTTTCATACTCGTATGTTTAAGTCAAAACTTATGTTTCATGAAAAAGTGTGTGTGTGTGTGTGTGTGTGTGTGTGTGTACACCATAGATTTATATGCCATTATATATGTGTGTATATATAATGTATATAAAATTAGCCCTGCTTGCAATAAATTATGTATCTTCATTTCATTTTCTCAAACTCACCAAGTTTTACTGTTTTACTGAATACCTTATACCTTAAGGATGAAAGCAGAATTCAGGTAACCCTGTGGTTTCTATTTCACCTGGTATTTGCCCTCTAATTATCCTTCCCTTATTGCCAGATTACTGATGCATTTGTCTTACTAAGCATTTTGTTGTTTTCAACAGGAAGTTGGTCAGGAAATCTCGTCTACCATACCGCTATAAACAATAGTCGTGTTTCATGGGTTCTTTTAAAAATAAATCATTAAGTGTGACATTACAAAGATGTACTATTATTTCTCTATCGTCACTATGCTTATAGGTAAATGTATCTCATCTCTAAAATATGTAGTTCTTTTGTGACAGAGCAAGTGACTTCCCCTTTATGTCTCATTTAAAGTAAGGCTAACCCTACTGGTTTGTAGTGCAGTTTAAATGAGTTAATGCCCATAAAATGGTATCGTGCTTTACATGATATTCAGCACGCTGATAGAAGTCTAGCTATTATGACTTTTAAGTCTGTACTTATTCAGAAAAAATAAATTGTGTGTGACTATTATAGATCTGTTAATGGACAAAACACTGTTCAAAGCACATATCCATTCACTAATTTAAAACTAACAGAAGTCTGAACAGAGTTTGAAAGAGAGATCTGTTAACCAAGTGCCAGAAACTTTCATCAATGTAAAGCAATGTAAACATGGTAAGCAATGTAAAAACATGTAAAACAATGTAAAACAGTAAATAGGTATGTAATGTCTACTCAAAATGAAATAGTAATAGTAATGTAAAAGAAAAGCCAGAGTATGCTGTGAAATAAGAACTAAGGAATAGGTGGAAGAAGCAATTAATACAGTATTGTTAACACACTATTTCATCATAGTTGTTTTATGAGCTATGGTGCTTATGATTTGCAGGCAGCTGTACATTTTGTATAAAAGACTTATGTGCTTTAATGTCGAGGTCTTTAATTTCTTTGCTTCATGCCCCTTCTATTGTGATACCTCATAGTCTGAGAATCTGGAGATTTGAGCAGGTGATTTGTGAAGAACTCTAAACTGTGAGATTCATGTCGACAAACCCCAATTGTACTAATTGCTAGGTAGAAAACTAATTCGGAAAGCCGTTTGGGTCCAGGCTTTCAGAACAATAAGTTCATGAAAGGCAAGGACAGTGATTAATGGATATTCTAAGGATTGCAAATAATCTAATGAAGAGACATATGATCTCTGGATGGTCAGTTGTCATTTGCTTCCACTGCTCCTGTGAATTTTGATAATAACAATGAAAAAAAGTCTTTATCTCCTTGAAAACCTTGATCATGGGGATAAAAATTCAGTATTTTCTTTCCTTAATTTTTTAAATGAATCTTTAATGGATGAAAGGTGATTTAGGGACGGTATCTCTGGAAGCAGAGAGCCGTTTGTTCACAGGTTGGGGACAGGGCTGTGTGGCTTACATTTGCAGCTGCCCACAGTGTTATGGAAACACAAGTTAGGCTTGGCCTGGAAAAAAGGATCTCTGTCATTCTCTGGATGTGTGCATCTTTAGGGCACAGGCTGCCAAAACAAACAGGCACCATCAGATTCCTTTCCACCTCTCATAGAAGAGTGGCCTTATTGAGGATGACCTCTAGAATGGTGAGAAAGGACTCATTCACCCATCACTGCCTTTGCCCTCCCCAGATTCTTAGACCCCTCACTTGAACCCTGCAGGGGATGCAGACAATCAGCAAAGGAATGTTTTTGTAAACACTGTTTTTCAGACAGTCCTTCATCAGTGAAAAATGAGGACATACTGGAGCCTTCCTCTGCCTGTGCTGTTGTGGACTGGTTCAGGAAAGTCAAGAAAGTTGTCATTTAAAATACAACGTTGCTGTTGAGCATGAGTTTTATAGACCTACATATATAAGCAAATATATTTAATCTAAAGTTACTTATTGGCAGGCTCTAAGGCTTTCCCTTGCAGTGCAATAAGAGGTGTCAGAATGTTAAGAGCTGAAAAAAATCTCAGAGATTAATTAATCCAACCCATTTTTCCCACCTAAAACATGCCTTGCTTGTGGCCCAATAATGCCTAACCACTCAACAAAGTGCTTACTATGTGAAATTTCTCGAATATTGTCATAATTTGTTTACCACTCTCCAACCCTTTTTAAAACACTTCTTTTAAAGGGCCATGGGCCCAAGTAACCTGATTAATTACAGTGAGAAATTCATTCTGATGTGACATATTGTGAGACCAATGAGAAAATACTTTGAATTCAGCAGAAGAAGAATACATTAATAAATCAGCAATATAAGTATCATTATTATAATCATCTGATTCTAAGGACATTTTCATTTGGTTATATTTTCAAACCAATAAGCCCAAAGCAAATATTTCTCTCATGGCCCGATATATTCTGAGCCCTAAAGTTGGTATCTTGAAGAATAGAAAAGAAGAGGCAGTTCTTGCCCACAGAGAGCTGGCAGAGGTGAAGGTATTGCAACACATTCCTGAATCAAAGAACAGAATGACATAGAATCGAGTGTCAAATTGCACAGTATCTATCAACACGGAATCTGGGCAAAAACGGAGGTCAAGGGTAATTGGAAAAAAACCTTACATAAGAGATGGGCTTTGCGTTTGACTATGGTTACCAAGGGAAGTCTTTTGTTTTTATTCCATGTAGCATGGTCCTCGGCATAGAGAATCTCCTCCGCATGAATTGGCATTACAGAGCTATTTCTGACCACTCCACTGAATGCAATGGCCAGTAAGGGAATAATGTGGGTTTGACAGACCACACACCCACTGGTCATTAATTGGCTCTTTTGGCCCCTAAGTCACTGTGTTTCACTTCGCAGTTCTGTTTTCTAAGGTTAAATACAACACCTGGTGGAAAGAAATGTAGGTTTAGAAATACTGACACAATAGTAAAGTGAAAATTATATGGCTTTTTCAATTCGAGTATTTCATAGCGAGTTAGCTCCCATATCTTACTTAAGTGTACTTTTCAGATTTTCTTCCATACTAAGTCTTTCATCAGTAGTTACATATACATATATAAAAAAAATGTTTTGCAACTTACTGATGAGGCCACAACAGGAAGAGCAAAACCAATCAGAGAACTAAAGGTCTTGACTGAAGTTTCTTCAGCAGCAAAGCATAATGTACAAGGGAAAGCACTAATCACACAATAATATGGAAGTATTTATAAAATTGTACCACACACATGTTTAATCATATGCACAAATCAGCACACTCTCTACTCGACCTAAGAAATTTTGAAACTTTCTTCAGATATATCCTATTAGTAGTTTATTCAAAGGCAGATTGCATTCATTACTTTTTATGAAATATATATAATTTACTGAAATAAGGGATATGTATCATTTGAAAGATGTGTGTGTATATATACACACATATAGTTATAGCATATACACATATATTCATATATAATAGTATATAAATCTATTTTATTATGTTTATAGCACACACACACCTTCTCCTGGAATTTAAGTATTGGTTTAAACACATGAAAGACCTTTTTGTTATAGAATTAACCATTAAAGCAAATGTTGTCCTAAGCAAATGATGGTTTCAGGGTTCAAAAGAAATCTCTACATCATCTTTCAAATGAGTTGAACAGGATCTAAAAATATGCATCTATCGGGATCTATATGACCTATACACCAAGTCCCTAGAATACAGTAAATTGATGCATTAGTTATCTGTTGCTGTGTGATAAGTTCCCCAAAACATTGGACTTAAAGCCACAGTAATTATTTATTATCTCTCACAATTTCTGTGGGTCAACAGTTTTCACAGGGAGAGGAAGGATAGCTTATCTTCATTCCTTGATGTTGGGTCCTTAGTGGGAAGACCAAAGGCTGGAAATGGAATTATCCAGAGCTCCCCCTTTCACTCACATTGGTGAGTCTGCTAGTGAATCTGCTAAACGGCGTCCAGTGGCTTAGCTAAAGCTGTCAACAAGAGCATCTGCACATGACCTCTCCACGCGACCTGGCTTTTTCATGAATGGAGGTTGGACTCCCAGAACAAGCATCCTGAAAGGAAATGCCAGGCAGAAGCCCTATCCTTTTTATGACCTAGCCTCACTATTCACATAGCATTGTTTACTCATCCTATGTTGACTGGGGCTTTCAGAACCCCCTGCCTAAATTCAAGTAACAACAGACATAAATACAGGCCATAGTTATGTCTCTATTTGTTACCTCTCTATTTGAGGAAAACAGGTGAGCTATGAGAGGTCTTCTGAGCTAATGGGTAATGTTTTATTTTTGAAATACGGGAGGGGGATCATGTGACTATTTTCTCTGTATCTCATCTCAAACCACACCTCAAAACACACCTTGTCATATCCATCCCAAGGGATCACCATTGTTCTAAAATTGAAATTTCACCTTTTTACTATGTTGTAACTGACTATCTATCCTCCAGCTCCTGCCTATTTCATTAGTTTTATCTTCACTTTCTATTGTAACCTGATTTTTATTAAAGGCAATTTTTAAATTGTAAAACAAACAAACAAAAAGCTAGGCCCGTTATGAATTAAGGTTAGAAGCTGGTGACTCAAAATTGTTGTATTTTGAACTGCTTTACCTTATATTTTGGCCTTTTGAATCCGAACTCTACCTTTGTGTGTTTGGCTTTTGTTGTTATTGTCATGCGTTTTCGCCCTCTTTTGTCTATACCTTGAGAGTAAGGCTATGAAAATAGTTCCTGAAGTGATACTGATTCTTCATGTCTCTCCTGGAAGCTAAAAAAGAAAAATGCGTTCTCAAAATTTGAAAAGCTGGAAATAGCCAGTCAGGCTCTAGGTATATTGAAACCACTGATTTCTAATTTGTAAAATTCTTCATACGGTGTTGGATATACAAAAGTTTACTAAGATTTTTGAAGGTATTTTCTTCTGTGAAGTTTGCATATGTTTTTAGTCATTTCCTTGAAGGGCACTTCTAGTTATCCCTGCTGGTGCTTGATCTTCTGGGCTAAAAGTACATCCCTGAACTGCATTTTCTGTGGGAACGTATTCTTTATGTTCTAGTGTGTCAACCAGCATTTGTTGTGCAACCCTTGCCAATGCACTGTGCTAGGTTCTTTGTATTCCATTATGAACAAGATTTCCATTGTTTATGCTACCATGGAGTCGTAGTCTAGTGATTATACAGGAAGCCTTGGTATTATTGTATTTAAATCCAAGAAAACATTATTTTATAATTGTCTTGAAAATTGATAAAAAGGGTGAATTTCTTTACAACTCTCTACGTAACCTTTCTTAATGATAGTTTGATTATCTGATCCATTTACACATATAAGACACAAATAACTGAAAAAAAAGTACATAGAATAAGAGAAAAATAACATAAAAAGCAACACAAAAATTTAATAATAAATAAGCCTATTTGATTATGGGTAATCTGTGAGGCAGCCATTTTGTCCATATTCTAAAAATTGGAATTGTGAAATGAGAGAGGCTGAAAGGCAGAACCATGCCCCTCATATTTTCTGTATGATGTGCATTTCAAACTGGGTGTCTTAGCTTTTTTTATTTTTGAGAAAATCTTATTTCTTACCTACATAGAGTAAATATAACATTTAATGAGAATTTGTCACAGTCTATAAAGCATTGATGCTTTTGATGCTAAAAGGCACCAGTGAGCTAGCTGGTCATAAGATGACTGTAGATATTCACAGCCTCAAAGATGATAAAATACATGCTGCAAATATTTTTAGGAGATGCATAATATCTGTGTCAATTATACAAACAAGTAAAATCATTTGAAGGATTTCCACCTGCTTTTGAATATTCTTTTCCTAGCCTCAAACAATGTTGCTTCATTTGTTTCCAAATGCTTTTCCACACAATGGAAGGAAACAATGATATTCATTAAGACTGATTTGTTGCAGCAATCCTAAATGTATATACTCTTTATTTCTTTTCTGGGATTACTGCAAAATAAGTGAAGTCTACCAAATTTTGGAGATTTGAGTAGTCTTCAAGAAATGTTCCCTCGGGTACAATCAACAGTAAGACAGTGAATGAAAATCTTATAAATCACTACTAGACTGTTTTTTCTCTCCTATAAAAACAAAATTAATAGAAAACTGACCTCTGGTATTTAAACTAGTTTTCATTAGAGATAACTTTCCAAATAACCTTGAAGCAATTTAGAAGATATTTCCCCCTTAATTAATTTTCCTAAGAGTTTTATGGAAATGTTAATCTTCTTAAACATGAAGTACCTGATATTTCTTTCTAGTTATCTATTTATATATACTATAGATATGTATATATATGTTATATATATACACACTATATATATATATATATATATAATATACACACATACATATACAATATTTATTTATAAAAGAACAAGGCAGATCTGAGAGAAGAAAATGGAGAGTTTATTTTGCTGTCTCTACTCATAAATACTATCAAAACATCCTCATTTGCTGCCTGTTCAAACATTGGCAAATTACTTAGCAACAAGAGCATATATTTGGGGTATATATTTTTTTAGTTACCACATCAGTGTCAGGGATAAGAAATATTATCAGGTATGTCCCTTCCAAAAATACCACATTATCAAAAAAAATAATATCGCACCAAGTAGGTCAACCATTCATTAAAGTCTGGGGTAACAGTAGTCAGAGACTAATGTCAAGAAAAAGTAGGTCTGGCACAGCATAGAGAAAAAGCACTTTGTCTGCAGTAGAGCAAACACTAAAGTTTGGATATGAAAGAGGAAATTGCTTCCTCTTCAAGTTTTTTTTTTTTTTATCGTCGAGCATTCATTCATTCAACAAATATTTATTAAGTGTCTACTACATTAAAGACATGGGACTAGGGAGTGGGGGAAATGGGGAGTTATTGGTCAGCAGGTATAGAGTTTCAGTTAGACCAGATGAATAGGTTCTAGAGGTCTGCAGTCCAACATAGTGCTATAGCTAGCAAAACGATAGTGTGCCCTGAAAATTTGTTAAGAGAATAATTCTCATGTTAAGCGTTCTTCGCACAAACAATAAGAAACAAAAAAAATAAATAAACAAAACACAAAACACACACACACACATTCACACAGACACCAGGATTTGGGAGAAGTTGAATATGCCTGTTACCTTAACTATGGTGATGGTATTACAGGCATTTACATACATCCAAGCTCATCAAATTGTACAAATTAAATATGTGCTGCTCTGTGCATATCAATTATATCTCAATAGAGCTGTTAAAAAAAATTTAAAAAGCAAAAATAAAAACCAAAAACCCCAAAACACTGTTTTGGGCATTTGGAAAACAGCAGTAACAAGTCTCTATTCCTGGCTCTTACTTTTAGTAGGGGAGACAGACAATAAACATCATAGACTATCAGTTAATGATATGCTAAAATTTGAGGTGACAAATCTTGAGGTTATCTTGTCAAAATCATCATCACACACATCAACATTAGCATTGGCGTCACCACCTTAAAATGACTTTTATTGAACACTCCTAGGAATGCCCACCAGGCCAAACACGACACAAAGCAAGTTACTATCTCTTGAAAGATACTATCTCTGTACTCTGGAGGAATTTGATGCAGATGAAATTGCCACATGTCCACAAGGGAGCATCTAATAGGTACTCAAAGTTAATTTGTAATCAGGAACTGGTGTTATAGAATGTGATGCTATACTTGCAGAAGGAATAGGAAGCCATATATAAATTGCCTGTCTTGTTCCATGGGTCACAAACGGACTTTTTCAAGTTTTCACCAACAAAGGAACAGACTTCCATTTAACTCAGGAAGGTGGCACAAGATTTTCCTCTCACTCAATTAGTCTAAGAAATCTTAGATAACCCTTTGACACTTTCTGTTACAGCAGAGCCAGAAGCTGGCATGAGCAAGGCAGACTCCTTGCTAGGATTAAGGCCCAATCCCAGGAGATCCTGATTGTTCTCATCAATGTTGTCCTGCTTGCCAAGAAAGTCCCAGGATAGGTAGAGTGTATCATGGAAATCAAAACTAGCAAAAGTATAGCTTGGTCTCATGTGAACTGGACCTGGATCCTGGGAAATCTAAACCTTCCTACCCACAGCCATTAATACATCTTCCTCATTATGATTTGCAAATTCAGGTGATAACAATTGATGGGCTTATTTAAAATTCCTGAGAAATAATAAAATTGACATAGTACATATCTATTTGGGCAGAGTCTTTTGTGTCAGGCGATATCATAGAGTACTGGTCAGACAATGGATTACTGTTCGTTAGGTCCCATGCCAATGCATTAACTGTGGAAATGTGTCCTATGATTTTTGTTGCTGCAGCTACAGACTCTGAGTGAGGGAGTTTCTTAAGAGGAAACAGTAAGTAGGAGAAGAAATAAAAGATGTGAGTATCCATACTAAGTGGAAATATGCCACTTGGAATTGACCACAGAATAACTCATTGAATTATCAGATAAATTAGCCACTCTACAGGGGATCACAAGATCTCAAGGTGATGGGAAAGACAGGGGGAAGAAAATAAAAAGAGAAGCGGGAAAAATTAGGTAAGCTTTCTGATTCAGGGGAGCATGTTTGGGTGGTATAGGAGTGAGTGATTCTCTGGGCATATAAAGATGACATAAGGAGACTGCGTTACCTGTAGGAAGAAAGGAGGCTTGCTATAATGGAGAGTGGTTGTCAAAGTGGGGTGGATAAAAAACTACTTTTCCCTCTCTCGTAATTTTACTAGAAAACAGACCTTTGTGTGTGACATAAAATGGCAGATTTTCAGTTTTTATCTGGATACTTAACAACATAGATACAGTCTTAATATTCACGAATAACCTAGCCAGGAAAAAGATGAAAGTATAAAATGCATAAGAGAGCAGGATCTTTCTGAGACTGAACGGGCAATAAACAAATACTAACAGGAATGAGCTGAACACATCTCAAGCCACATAGTCCTTTCTGAAGGAGTTGAGCCCTGTCTTCTACAGGAAGGGGATATAAGGCCTGCCAGTAAAACTACCTACCATGCACTCTACAAGACCCCTCTTCCTTCCCAGAGGGTCCAGCTTGGTGCTAAAAAGCACAAGGAAAAGCAAATGGTTTGGAAAGAAAAGTTGTTGATGTCTCTTTTCCCCAAAGGCACTTGAAGCGGTAAATGAACACACACAATCTGTGTTTATTTTCTTTTAAATATATTTTTGAAAATATTGTGTGATCCAAAATATGTGTTTTCAATTTTGCTTGTCATTCCCTGGCCATGAGTGATGTATTTTATCCATATTCATAACCATGCACAAACTTTCTATTCATAGCTCACGCTGCAGTATAAATTCTGGCGGTGAGGAGGAATTTCCTTGTGTGGCCCACATATGGCAGTCCTTTACCAGAGGCTTGGCTCCAGATCAATGTTTGCATTCCACCAATGGCTCAGGTTAAATGTAAAGGAGTGAGGTATTTAGGTCTTCTTTCAAAAAATGAACTACCTTTACATGTCCAGGGAGGATAGGACAGGGTGTTCATAAGCTCTTGCTAGCTTCAGGAATGTCTAACCTGATTTCCTGTCATAAATATTTCTTTTTTTTCTTTTTTTCTTTTTTTTTTTTTTTTTTTAACAAAAAGCGCATTTTAGAAATATGCCAGTTTAAACTTGGTGCAGACCCTTCCAACACCAGCTCTCTGTGGCGGTGGGAAGGCAGCACTGAGTCCCCAGTGCCCAACCCCAGAAGGTCATCGGCATCCCCACTGTTCTGCTCTTCATCCTGGGTGTGAGGGAGAGTCATCCTCCCCGGGGGTTTCTCCTGGGTGGTAGAGGTGGAATTGTGGGTGGTAGCTCAGGGTGTGTGCTCAGCTTGGAGAGGAGGCATGTTGACTAAGGGATGACTTCAAAGCCGTCTCACAGAGGAAGTATCTGTCCCCCCCCCTACCGTCCACCCCTGCTCCAGAGAACAGCCGTTCCGTTTCAGGTAGGAATCATGGTTGGATCTTCCCCCTTTGACTGACTACTGCCAGCCCTTTTCCCTTTGATGAGGTGGCACTGGCTCATCCCAGGTTCCTCCTGCTGCCCAAGCTTGAAGGATACCAGGCGATGCGTGCCTGTGGGCTGATATCGGGGATGATCCGGCCTTTGGAGGTGAGTGAGCTTGCCTCCTAAGTTAAAACAGTGAGCCCAAGGCGTTTCACTTTTCAGAGTTCTTCACCTTGTCACATCCTCCTGCTTGGCATTCATTCCTGGGGCTGCCAGTGAACTGAAACTGAGAGGCTATGAAAATATACACAGGAGTGAGAGGTGAGGGAAGGGCACGGGTCGTTCCTCTGGGATCCCAAATCATAACTTTCTCTGCTTTCTTGTCCTTGCCTTTCTTTACTTGGCAGTCCCGCCCCAAATAAGATATCCTTCTGCTTCCATTGATTGGCCCTCATTGGGAATAAATGTAAGGTCAACTTCTGGGGAGGAAGCGAAAGGATGCATTTAAATGCACCCAGAAGCAGACACAGAGTGCTCCTTCTTTCTGACGGACGACATTTGTCTGAGGCAAAACAGGAGCAGAATTTGGGTGTTTTTATCATGCATTTCCCAGATGCAGTTCTCAGGTTTCCTGCAGTGCAATTCAGAAAGATCCTGTTTTTACTATTAAACTTGGATTCATTCATGTAACATTGTTGCAATCGCTGTTTTGAGTGTTTTCAAACTGACTGGCCTAAAGTTAATAACATTCACCAAGGCCAGCTGTGTCAACAGAGACCAAGGAATTATTGAACGGCCAATTCACTGATGATATTTGTAACTGTTGTACAGATAACATGTCAGTAATTATCATAAATTACAGGTAAGAAAAGGTTAATCTACATTCTGCCAATACCAAAGACAACTTCATCAATATCCCTCCTATTAATAACTTAGGTATGTCTCTTTCCAGAACAAGTTTGCATTCTGCTTCATTTATCAATTGTATACTGAACCATGTATTTAAAAAAGAATTAATAAGTACCTACATTTTCTAGGAAATTTGTGATACACAGGAAGTACAGTTCAGAAAGATATGGATTTATTCCTTCACAGATAATACAGATGAGCAAACCAACAGTTATGATACAATGCCACGTAACATAATTTTGAAGATGGGCTTAAGGTGCTATACAAGCAAGAGGTATATATCTAAGTCATATCGAGAAGTGGGGCATCAGGAAAAATTTCCTTAGATGAGACTATTAGTTGATTCTGGACTAATGGATAAGATTTATAAGGATTGGAAGGTGTAGAGAATTTGGTGGGTTGCTCTAGCATGTGCAAAAACATGAATATGGAAGAGTATTAGGAACCTGAAGAATCAATAATTTGCTAAGATTGGAGTATGGTGTGCACTTTGGGGACACAAGGAATTAAGGTAGAAGAATTAAGTAGGAGGGCAGTTGATTAAAATTTTGATGCCACTCTATGGAATTGACATTTACTCTGACATCATCACCTTCCTGAGGAAACCATTGCAGGATTTTATCAAGGCAATGGTCTAACATGGAGGACTGATTAAGAAGAAGAGAGGAGAAAGGTTAGATTCAGGGAGGCTATTAAGTAGCTACAGCAATTGGGTTTCAAAGATAAAAAATAACTTTAGAGCTCTGATGGGGAAATACACTGTAAATTGCAGTACCCACTTTGGGAGAAGGGTGGGTACATGAATTGTAAAGGTCAGAGATTTTACCCTACTTGTGATCTAACAAGTTAGCCTGCCCTGGATGCTGGTAGCAGACGCAAGTCTCTTGGGTGAGAGACAAAGGACAGTTTTTTACACATAACAATAGCAATAGTCAGGGCCGGCCCAGTGGCGCAGTGGTTAAGCGCTGGCTTCGGAAGCCAGCGGCCCTGGTTCGGTCCCACATATGAGGGCCAGTGACACTGCCCTCAAAAAAAATAAAAAAAATAAAAACAATAGCAATAGTCAGAGTATCTGCACATTTGTGCCTGTTCCTTGAAACTCTATGTCCACATGATGACACAAAGAAGGGCCAAATGATACCTGCAAACACAATATGTTTTATTATGGAGAGAAAAAAAACCCACCTGACTTTAGAGAGCCCAAACCAAATCATGAGCATTAAGCCTTCTGCCCTTTTCTCTGGAGGGAGACCCTGTGTCTGTCTTCTAAGACTGAGCAAATCTGCACTTTGCTCCAGAGAGAGACACTACCTCTATCTTTTGAGTCTCTTTACTCTCCAAATATCCTTGTAACAAAAATGCAGAACAATGAGCACTCGATGTGTTGCTTGCAAGACTTGCAGAAATGCAAAACACACATGGTGAACTGTATCACAACAGAAAACATGCAAGAGAAAGAAGAAACTAGAATGGCTTCCAGTTCTATGGCATGAGCAACTCGGTGAAAGGATTACAGTAGGAACAGGAGGGGTTTGGTTTCATGTACGTATCAAACCTGAAAAGGTAAAGAACATGATTCAAATGAATCTTCAATATCATAAGGCAGAAATATCAAATCATATATAGGGTAATGGTTAGTCTCTAATTTCATACAAAGTTTAGAGTTCTCTTCTCAATACTGTAGTGATGAATCGTCTTAACCAGAGTAGTCCTTTCTGGAATAAATTCTGAACTGTTGCCAAGTTTGAACAGATGTCCAGCTTGAATATTTTGATGGTACCTGTCCTTCTGACCTCCAAGAAGAATCAGTGAGTGTAAAATAACCATTGCAAGAGCAGAACTAGCAGGAAATACATAATTCAATCTCTGACACACATTATGAAGAATTTTCTTCAATTAATTGTAGATCTTTCTCAAATTTTCTGAGACCAAGAATAGGATGAGTTGTCTCAAGGCAATTATCATTCACATGTTATCCTCCAAACTAAAAGAAAGATAACATGGAGTTCATTGTGGACTGAACTAAGGTTTGGGAAACCCTCATACATATATTCCCAGCCCCACTGTAGCACTGATTTCTATGATTTCTAATTCTTTAGTTACTGTTGTTCACTTCTTCCAATAAACCAGAGTTTTTCTGAAATTACGGAATGTCTTATTCATCTTTATATTTTCTCACACCCTATCTTCAGTCTGATTATACTATATAAATAAGAAATGAGAAGTCAATTTATTTTAAATTTAACTTTTGCATTTTAGAAGCTCTTTTGTTCTCCAGACCATATTTCTCAGAAAGCATCCACTAAATCAAATTATCTTTGGAAATTAAGTAGAATGGAAAATCTTACTTATGTACCATTAATATTTTGTTCATGAATGAACATAATCCTCTCAAACCAAAATGATGAATTCCTCTAATCCATATTTTCCTTCTTAAAGTCATTAATGGCTTTGGCTACTTTGATGGAACAATAAGTTGCTTTGTAAAGAAAATAGTGACATCACTATATTAATCTACAGTTTAGGTATAAAATTTTAATTGCTCTGAATTTTAACAGTCCAATTAGCATTTTTTTTTGCTGTTAGCCTTTTTAAAGATACAATCTATTTACATGAATTCATGGAGTTTTTGCAGTTCCTATGATTTGCCTAAGCCCCAAGGCTTATTTATGTCACTGAAACCATTACGGCATTATAAAGTGATTTGCATAGTCCACAAAGAACAATTGGTGGCTTTGCATAACCACCATTGACTTACATCTGAGAATTCAAGGTCTAGAGTTTTGCCATAGGTGGGATGGTAATAATAAAGAAATTTGACAGGAAGGCAGGAGAGAGTTTTTAGATACCTGATTAGGATGATTTGGAGCAGAATTATAGAGACCTATCAAGGTTTTATTAAGTCAAATACCTCTTCCCTAAAGGTTCAGCTATTGTATTAGTTTCCAAGGGCTGTGTAACAAAGTACCACAAACTGAATGGCTTAAATGACAGAAATTCATTGTCTTGCAGTTCTGGAGGCCAGAAGCCCAAGATCAAGGCATCAACTGGGTTGATTTCTTCTGAGGGCTGTGAGGAAGAATTTGTTCTCCCTCCCTCTTCTGTCAGGAATCTTTGGCTTCCTTGCCATGCAGACACATCACCCCAATCTCTGCCTTGATGTTCATATTGATTTCTCCATATGTGTGTGTGTGTCTGTGTGTGTGTGTGTTCAAATTTCCTCTTTTTATTTTTATTTTTTTAATTAATTAATTTTTTTTTTTTTTTTTTTTTGAGGGCAGTGTCACTGGCCCTCACATGTGAGACCGAACCAGGGCCACTGGCTTCCCAAGCCAGCGCTTAACCAGTGCGCCACTTGGCCGGCCCTCAAATTTCCTCTTTTTATAAGGAGACCAGTCATACTGGATTAGGACCTGCCCTAATGATCTCATTTTAACTTGAGTATGTGTGCAAGGACTCTGTTTCTAAATAAGGTCACATTCTGAGGTACTGAGGGTTAAGACTTCAACATATGAATTTTGAAGGCATAGTTCATCACATAATAGCTATTAATACCCAAATCCCCTCTTTAACAGTCAATCCTCTTTTAATATATTTGACTCTGTTCTCTAGAGCTTACGCTCTAGTTCCATGACACACGTTAGCCAATAAGGAACAAATGACACTCCAATGACCTTGGTTGATTGGAAAACAATTTATTTCTCAATTTTTGTATTTCAGATCTTCAGGCACATTTTTTTTAACATAAACAAAAATTAAAATTCCAATTGAAGTGAAGTTATAGTCTCACTATAATAGTTTGGTGTATTACCACTTCCAACTTCCATCTAGAATTTCAAACATCAAGTAAAAGATAATTATGTCAGGGTATTTAGGACTGTCCTGAGCACATATCAGATTCATAATAAATATCAGTTAACTTTCTTTAAATGTAACAGTTACAAATTTTAAATTCAAAAAAATAATTCATTTCTTTAATGTCTGCAAATCAAATTAATTCATTTATAATCTTCATTCATTAAGTCAGAAGGAAATTCCATTTCAATGGAATTTAATGTTTTAGCACAGACACATCTTGCTGAGCTAGCCCTATCTCATCTGTCCAGGGACAGCTTTTTCTAGTTGGAAAGGAAATTCCTCCTTCTTTCCCCAAATCACTCCCTCTGACCTCAACTCTTACTTGAACAATAGGTTTTATGCAACAGTATGCTCAGAACCTGACTCATTAGCAATTAGAAAACTTTTTCTTTTTACCTTAGGACAAAATGCCTGTAACACTCAAATTGTCCAAGAAAGTGAAAAGAAATATTTGTATTTTAGTCTTCTAGTACATTAAAGGAAGAGAAGATAAGAGAACTATGCTGATATAATAAAATTCACATCTAGGCTAGACTACACTTACTTTCCTGAGGACAACATCAGACCTGTCTTTCCATACAGAGTGAGTTGCTGAATGAATGAATAAAAGTAATTCTTTATTGACATTGATGTAGGAAAAGTCCTCAGGTGTTCTGAGAGAAAAAGTGAGGGGAATAAGCAGTGAATTTTATTTCAAAGGCTTACATTTTGGAGTGAGAAGACTCATGTTCAAATTCTAGTCTTTGTGGTTTGATCCATTTTGAGCTTTGATTTCTGTGACTATAAAATGGAGATATAAACTTTCAGGATTCTTGTGAAATTTTGAGATAATTTATCTCGACTGTTCGGCACATTAAAGTATTTCACATGTGGGTAGCAGTGGTATTATGTTTATTATTGTTTCATTGTTGCTATTGTTTTTCATTTCCAACAAATCATATAAAGTCTGGCATCTATATAGCTGCTGCATAATGGAAGGCCAACTATATAATGCTCAAGTTTTCTCATGGTTTCTATTAGATAGCATAGATCCACTGAACGTTAAACTTTAGCGTTTCATTATATGACATTGTGGTAGAAAGAATAATGGATGCCCCCAAAGATGTACATGTCCCAATCCTCTGAAGTGGTGGATATGATTAAGTTAAGAATCTTGAGATGAGTATATTATCCAGGTGAGCCAAACGTAATCACAAGCATCCTTATGTGAGAGAGCAGGAGGGTCAAAGTCAGAGAGAGAGACGAGAGAAGTAGAGGCAGAGATTGGAGTGATGTGCTTGGAAGATAGTAGCCTGGGCTGCTATCACAGAATACCACAGACTGGGTGGCTTAGATGTAGAAATTTACAAATCTTCTGATATCCCAGGAAGTGACTTCACTATAGAAGTGAAAAGCTAGCCAGAACTGTGGCAGATGGCCTGCTATAGCTGACTGCTAGTTTCCCAAGCATATCGATCCGGTGTGAAAAGCCTACAACATGTGGAATTATTCTGTATCTACACTCCACGGGACATGTTCATCCTCTAATCCTTTTGCTTTTCTTAAATTGTGTCTTATATGGCTTGGTTTGGCATTACAGAAAGCTGCAAGTAAAATTGAAAGAAGATAGATGATGTTGCAGAGTATAGGGGACAAAAGGCAAAGAAAGTCAGACAATTAGTGGATGCTGGTAGGGATGGTGGAGTAGCCAACAGGACAGGAGAGAACTGTGTATAGACAACTCATTAGAGAGGCTCTGCTTAGGAGAAGACAACATGTCCAAATTTCAGGGTGATTTGTATGGAAGAGTCTTCTTAAAAGGATAGCTGCCAATAATGCTTTGTCACTAGCTTGTTGATGATAAAGGGAATCAGACACAACTAAACTAACTACAGGAGGAAGAAAACCAGTGAAGTACAGTATCCTGGAACCCAAGTGAAGAAAGTGTAAAAGGTATAATCATTCATGTCAAATGCTGGTGATAGGTCAGATAAGAGCCTGAGTGGCAACCTGAGATTTATAGCTGCTATGTTTAAATAAAGCTGATTCATATTTAATGTAAGCAATCCATTTGATGCCCAGACAGTGCTAGGCACTCACACATATAATTAAACACGTAAATTATTCTCTTTTACTTGATATATTTCTCTCTTATTTGTGACTGGGTGGCAATGGCTTTCACTGTTATATTAACTCATTCCCACTCTATTACTCCTCACCCCATGAACTTTAGTTGCTATGAACACTTTGTTTTTTTCTGAACAATTCCATCTACTTTTCTACTTCATGTCCCTTCTATTAGAAACGTCTTCACCCTTGTCCATCTAGCCATCCTTCAACCAACTCAAGTGTCTCTGCCCAAACAGGAACATAGCCCTGTTTTTATTTTTGAGTTTTTGACTAACATTTGTTAAGGGCAGCCGTAATGCTGGCACTGAGCTAACATTTTCCATGCATGATCTCATTTAATCCTCAAAACAGCTCAAGGAGGAAGGCCCTGTGATTATTGCCACTTTACAGAAAAGGCACAGAGAAAATTAATACTTTGCCCGAGATTCACTAACTATTAAGACATAGATTTAGCTTTGCAATCCAGGTCTGTTGGCTGATTCCAGAACTGGAGGTCTTAAGTTCTATACTCCCCTCCCCTCTCATTGCCCCCTCCTCACCTCCCCCTCCCTGCTCAGAGAGGACCTTGCTTCCTCCCAGTGTACCCATAAGCCTTCCTTTCTGGCACGAGAGTACTTGTGATATACTTCATATGTTCTCTGTTATGCAGTTTTATATGTCTGTCTCTACATTAGACTCTTATTCCTTAAAAACCTACCCCTTTTCTCTTTTTCTCCATAGTGTACTCCCTGTATAAGAAAGGATACATGGTAAGGAGGTCCTTGGTGTTTATTGACGTGTTTCTTCTCCAGAGAAGAAAGGCCTCCTATGTTGTCTAGACTTGATATTCAGAATAACAGCAGTGTTTTCTGGTTGTCATACCAAAACAAATATAGTAATAAGAAGTTTCCTTTTAATTCTCATTTTACCACATCATAAACTCCCAAGGTGACATCATTTAACTGTTGGTTTTTTTAAAAAAAAACTGGAGAGTAATAATGGGGGGAAAAAGCAGAAGAAAACAGATTTTTGAATGGTATTTGGTTGTAATTGATATTGTTTGTCAATAAGTGCTCACTTTCCAAAGTCTGAGAGTTCAGAATAAGTATGTAAGATAAAGCAGAACACTAGGAGGATGTTTTTCACATTTTGGCTCCCTATGTAACAATAGATATGCTACTAAAATCATCAAATCTATACCAGGAGGACTGTTTTAAAGTAATGAGAAGAAATATGCTTATATATTTTTGCTTTTCAAGGAGAAACCTCTAGTTCTTTATTAAAATAGTCAGAATTTTAATTAAACCTTCATCAGATGTTGGCAAGACAGATCCTGGACCTTGAGCCTTTAACCAAAAAATAATTTATGTACTTTTGTTTGTTAATATGTGAATCATATTCATTTTTTTTTTGCATCTACTATAATAAAATAGGCTACTTGGAAGTTCTGTAGACAGTAACACCAACTTCCATCAATGCTGCCTCCGAACTGGATCTTGAAAACTGGATCTTACAAAAGATCCTTTCCTGCTGGCAGCCCCACCCTGTGAGATGGCACTGTGTGCCCAGCAAGCATCAACTCCACCTGTGAAAGGTCATGGTTCTTAGGGCCTTCATTCTGCTATCTCACAAACGAGAAAAATAAAATCAACCTCAACCATTTGGCCCCGTCAAGGGATGCTGATATGGATAGATGCGTTTTAGTTCTAGTATTTACTCCCTAAAGTATTATTTGTCAGTTTCAAAAGTAATTAATTTGAACAGAACTCTTTCCAAACAGCATTTATGTTTTCTTCTTCTTGAACCAATAATCAAATGTTACTGGGGATTTTTTTTTTTTTTTCATCACTTAGTATGGCCAGCATGAGCATTTGTTAATGGGCTCTGTTACAGACCTATGATGGTTCTGGGGTTTATTCAAATTGATAAGGACTTGGTCCCTTCCACTAAATGACTCTCTATATATAACCTTATAAGACACGTTTTTTTTTTTTGTTTTGTTTTGTTTTTTGTTTTGAGGGCAGTGTCACTGGCCCTCATATGTGGGACCGAACCGGGGCCACTGGCTTCCGAAGCCAGCGCTTAACCACCGCGCCACTCTGCCGGCCGTTTGTTTGTTTTTTTCCTTTCAGCGTTTTCTCATGATTTCCTACATACTCGCTCTCTTCAGTGAATACAGGTATCAGTGACTACAGATCTGGAAGGCCTTGAAATTAGGAGGCAATTTATGTCTACAGTAACAATAGATAAGTTGTGTGATACAATGATAACTGAGATGTATGTGCAGTAACAATAAATACAGTTGAAGTGTAGGCCAGGTATGTCCTCCCAAGAATACTGTAATGATTCTTTGATGCCTTGATTTGGTGTATACATCTTAGTGGTTCACAGCATCTTTATTTTATTTTTTATTCCTGGTTTGCAATTGTATTCCAAATATATAAGGTTGCCAAATAGATGAGAGCCTTAACAGACCAGGTGCTGAAATAATGAGTTCATTGATCTTACACCTGTACAATTATGCTCATCTGCAGCATTTCAAACAGAGTTTGGATCATGTAGTGGTTAAGACGCTGAAGATCTGTAACCTGGCCTGGCTGCTTGCAAATCCTTTCTCAACCATTCAGCAAGTTTTTAACCTTTCTATGCCATGACTGTCTTATCTGTAAAGTAGAGGCAATAACAGTACCTAATTCATGGGGTTAGTTTAAATAATGAATAGGTAACGTCCATAACACTGTGCCTCACCCATATTAAGCATTTAATTAATGTTAGTTTTTGTTAAATTGTATTGCAAACTTAGAATTGTGGATTCTGTGTGTCATATTGAATCACTAAGTTGCTCAGTATCCATGGTCCATCGAATTCTGCTTCCTACAAAGACCTTTTCCAAATGTAATCAACCCTCACCTTAACATACAAGGGAAACTTTGATCTACTTTTGTTTTGGTGTTTATCTTGTACCTACAACTGCAGTCATGGAAAAGTGCTCTGTAGAGGGCAAGAACTATAGTATTGGTCTCCATGACCTTAAAGCACCAGTGCTTAAGACCAAAAACTAGTTTTAAAATCAGAGTAGCCATATGGTTATGTATTAAGCAACTCTTTCATTCAAAATACACACACACACACACACACACACACACACACACACACACACACACCACACAAATTGCTTCTTGAGGAACATCCATGATTAATGATCCTTTTACAGAGGAAAACTTGCCCTGGGAGTAAGTAACGTTTATCAAATCTTCCAAGTGTTTTATGGGGCTGCTAAATTTCAGCTCTGCAAGTGAGTAGAAAAAACAACCGCCCCCCAAAATGTGACTTTCAGTGATAACAGCAGGACCCACATCTTCCTGAGACAAGGAAAAGCAAAACCTTGCAGGGGACTTTCCAGGTTGGTTTCCTCCCGTGATGGCCCTGCTCTGGCAAAGCGTGCTGACAGCCCAGATGCAAAAAGTTGGAACACTTATAAGGGTGCTCTTCCAACTACATCAAGCTGAGGCCTGTGGAATATCTCTTTGATATGCCAGTCTTTTTTCATATTGTTCCAATTCCCCCAGGAAGAGAGGAGTGTACATTAAATGCAGAATACTTTATCAGTGATAACTGGTCTGTGTGCATCATTGGTTATATTTGGATGGTTCATGTTCCATGGAAATATACATGGACTCTTAACTCAAAAATGTGTTATGGATAACAAAGAAAAATTGCACTCTGTAGGATGTATGTATTGTGTAGTTACTTCTAAAGACAAAAAATTGCCTGTGAGGGAAGTTTAGAGAGACAAAGAAAGACTCATGTTAGTGAAGGAGGAGGAGGTGAGGAGAAGCATTGCTGTCTTGAGGAGAGGGAGGAACTCAGCCTCCAAAGAAAAGTCCTACAGGCATGTGCCGTGTTTCTGATTTGTAAACATGCCTTCCCCTCACCCTCCCCTCACTGCTCCCCTCTCTGATTTTCCTCCTCTGAGGAGGCACTTTCCCCTTCTAACCTCCCTTAGCCTTCCTCTCCTTGTTTTTCAAGACAACCAAGCTAGACTGGACTCTTTGCTCCATCTTGTGGCAACGTCAAAAAACCTTTTAAAAGAATGTTGTTTCTCTCAGAGAGATTCCCAAAGGTTTCATGGTGCTCTTCCTAAACAAGTTTTTATTTGTTTATTTCTTTGTTTGTTTTTTTAACACCATTTAAGGTCACTATAAATTTGTTTCATACCATTAAGTAATATAACATGTACTATTTTTTACGTCAGTAGAGTACATTGTTGTTGAGGGTTTTTTTTTGTTTTTTTGTTTTGTTTTGTATTTTTTGCTGAGCCATCCTGCCACCTGTTGGCAGTTCAGCGGCAGCTCAGCTCGGGCTGTGCATCGAACTGCTGTTGTTCAGAGCTCAGCTCGCACTCTTGAACAAGCTCTTAATCAACTGAGTCACTCATCCAGCTCCATACATTGTTGTTAAAGACGCCTTATCACCGCTCATATGTGTGTCTTAGTTTTGTGCTACTGATTAACAATGACCTTTTGTAATATAAACTTCTTTTCAGTTGAAAAAACGCAGAACAAGCATTCAATCAATGAAATAATAATAGTATGAAATATATGGAATAATAATATAAAATTTTAATGTAAGTAGGATATGTAGAAAGTAAGGATATGTAAGTAAGTATGTAAAAAGAATGATTTACTGGGTTTGCTATGTTACGCTTAGTGTTTCAGAACTTCATCCTCACATATCACCAGAAAGCACCAGGAAATGGGCTGTGCTCCGGCATTCCTAAGCAAAGGTCTCCTTAAATAGCCTACAGCAATTACGTGTGCTATTAATCCCCTCCCTTCCACAAAAGACTCAACAAATAATTGATATCTCCCAGACCCTCTTTTGTTCCCAAAGATTCAGTAACTTGGAAAATATATACTGCATCCTAGATGGAGAATAAAGCCTCCATACCATGGAATGACTGAAATTGAACAAGATTCATTATAGTGTTTGGATTGGGTTCAAGGTAGAAGGAATCTGAACAAAGAGCTGAAGGCATAGAGGTGTCCATGGATGAAAAGAAATGTTGACTTCAAAGAAAACAACAAAGGCAGGCCTCTAGATTTAAAAGGAAAGTTCCAAACTCTCATTCATCAGCTGAGGCAATAAAGAGATATAACCAAGCTGACATATGGCTTACTCGTGGTAGTGTGGAACCACAGCCAAGAATCTCTGACTCCAAGCTCATTGGACTTCCCTAAAACAAAGGAAGAGATTCAGTGCATGCTGAAATAATGTCAACGAAGCTAAATAGGAAAGTGACAATAATGCCTTCTTCTAAATTTAGATTGAGCTGGAGTCATTGTTCTAGGTTGTATGCAATACGTAGAGTTCTATGTAGGAGAAGTGGAAGGTCTGATCTGTACACCAAACCACCTTGTCCAGCATTTCTAGAAGACTACACGGATAAAGAAACAAGGGCTATTTTGGGGATCCTGGCCAATTATGTGAGCAAATATCAGTGGATTATTAGACTAAACATTAATTAGGTAAGTTCTGAACTTGTTTTACTCTTGTGCTTGTAGCAACTGCAGATATGATTTGCACAAGGAACCTCTGGAGCAGGCTTAGAATGAGGCACTTGACGTAGCTCACTTCCAGCAGAGCCAAACTCCTGTGTAACTGTTATCTATTCTAATCTCTCTCAGTCATGAATGTCAATGGAAACTCTACTTATGTATATGGAAAATCATCACATTTATATCCTATTGAGCTAAAAAGAATGTCCCTCTTGTACCGGTTTTCTCATTAGAACTAGGACATTCTTATTCAATTTTAAACGACTCTTGCATCTGCACTTGAGGGGTAATTGATAAGAAAGACCAATGCTGATGTGAATCCAGCTAGCTTCCCCAGCACAGGGTATGCCATCATCCACATTACTCTTATGGAGCACATCAGAGGCAGACATTTTGGGACATCTGTAGTTATGTGATGTTAAAGAAGGGTTTGCTGCAGGCTTTGGCTTGACAAGCTTTGAAACATTTCCCAGCATTTTGGAGGTATTACTATATTTTCCACATACAATGCATCTATTTTCTTTTTTTTTTTTTTAATGCTGCCAAAATGTGGAAAGACAACATGAAAAGTCATCTGTGTCTACAGGATTCTAGTTCCTGTACATTTTTGTGATCTACACATATAAGTTAAGACCTGGGCTCTCTCAGGAGAGCAACTACCACTAACATATTACATTACTGAGCTACTAATCATTATGTACTATGGGTGTCTAGGCATTCAGACCACAAAGCTGAGGTAATATAAAATACAAAATACAATGGTTAATTGTGGCCTGAGAGTCATCTCGCCCTAGTTTTTCAATATATAAAATAAGAATATCTATTTTTTAGATTTCTTGTAAGGATTATATATAATACAAATAGAATATTGCTCATTACTGGCACAGACTGAGTGTTCTAAAAATGTTCTTATATCAGCATCACATGATGCCAAGACTCTGGATTAAAAATCGGAACAAGATAATAATCCAGACTTTGTTTAAATGATAAGGAACATTAAAATATCTGAAATCATTGAATCAATTTTTTTTTAAATTTAGAATAACAGACATTCTTAAATTTCCTTCTCTAAACAGTTCATTTTACATGGGGTGCCTAGCATAGTGCTTTGCTAATATATGTTTGTCAAATAAATGAATAAAGAATGAATAAATGCATTGTTATCCATCACATATGATTTGTTCTTTCAAATCCCATGAAAAGGTGGCATAGAAATGTATCTCTAGCCTCTATATGCCTGAACTATAGGAAGATTTGAATACAAGTTATTGAATATTCTTACTTTTCTAACCCTCATTTGTATGAATATGTTCATTTCTAGTGACAATTATGTTAGTCATAATAATAATATCTTAGTATTCTAAAGCGCCTCAGTTTTCAAAGCACTTTTACATAAATTATTTGACTTAGACTTCATGCTTAAAGTAAATGAGGATGATTATCATTTTTTTAATCTTTTTATTTTATTTATTTTTTAATTTTTTTTTAAGATTTTTATTGGGGAATTGGGGGAGGGGAACAGCATTGGGGAATCGGGGAAGGGGAACAGACAAGTAGCTGTCTTTTTGTTCTTCAGTCTAGTTGCGGAGGGTGTTGCTTCACTGGCCCATGTTGGTATCGTCATTGCGCTCTTCCTGGATGAGACAGATCGGTCGCCGGCCTCTGGATGGTCGCTCACTGCGGCTATTGGCAGCTCATGCTGGCTGCCAGCCACTCACTGTGGCCTATGGCAGCCCACTGCAGCAGGGGCTGCAGCCTACACCGTCACCGGGGCTCGCACAGCCCAGCTCCAGGTGGAGCTGTTGTTAGCTGTAGAGGGCAGTGTCACTGGCCCTCATATGTGGGATCCAAACCGGAGCCACTGGCTTCCCAAACCAGCTCTTCACCAATGCGCCACTTGGCCGGTCCTATCTTTTTATTTTTTTAAGAGGGATCCAAACTGGGGCGGCTGGCGTCCCAAGCCAGTTCTTAACCACTGCGCCACTTGGCCAGCCCATCATTATTTTT
Source organism: Aselliscus stoliczkanus (assembly GCA_033961575.1). NCBI lineage: Eukaryota > Metazoa > Chordata > Mammalia > Chiroptera > Hipposideridae > Aselliscus > Aselliscus stoliczkanus. The sequence goes on from CM066733.1 coordinate 130,252,969, forward strand.
TAGAAAAGGAAAAATGCCCAGGCAAATTGTGACTTTTCTACAGTCATATAAGTAAATGAAGGAGAGAGAAGAGTGCACATGACTGGTGCTCACTACATGTTCTTTGAATGAGTGAATGAATGATGAATGAATGATACATATTCTAAGTCTATGGCTTTTTCTGCTACACTGAAACAAAGGCTTGTATCAATTCCTAGTTTTAACACTTTTTCTATGTTTATGGCAACATTAGTTACCATATTTGAATAGCAAGTTAACCTGTGCACAAATTATTGTCACCTCCTAGGTGTTAGGCATTAGCAATATACATGTGAGAAAGAAAAACTCCTCAGGAACTTCCTATTCGACTTGGGGTTTGGAAAGCACACACAGGAAACATGGCAACAAAGAGTGAATGTGGTCTCCTCAGTTAGTAGTGATTTATGGAGAAGATGAAATAGGATTATGTGACAGAGACCAAAATATGGCAGTGAGATTAATGTTTTTGCAGGGCTAACTGAATAGGCTTTTCTGAAGAAGTAAATGGGGAGAAGGCAGTTGTGAAGATGTTGACAGAGAGCCTTACTATTTCTTTTAGTAAAATTTGTAAATGGTTTTCTATCAATATTTATATATATCTATTTATCTCTATATTTCAGTATTATTAATTATAAGCAGTCTATTAATTTATAAAATCATACCTTTTATTCTTACTTATAAACATTGAATATTAATTTTTAAAACTTGTTAATTCTCAGTACTTTTAAAACTACTTATATTTTACAGTGAGGTTGTTTATGCTGACATTCTAAAATCTCTTTTATCTCTGTCAGTTGCTCTAAGTGAATTGAGTCAAATTTTAGGAACTAAAGTTGGGGTTTTTTTTTTAATCCTTTAAAAAATTCCATTTGTATCAAAACAGTCTGATGAAAATATTGGTACTAAATGATTTAAGACAAGCTGGAGTAAGAGAAAAAGATCATGAGGGCAGGAGCAAATGAATATGCTCTTTTTCCAGAATTTTAATTGGACACTGGTTATTGGTTTTTCCTTGAATAATGCTAAGAGGAAATTCTTGATTCAAGCAAAGCACAGCTCAGGAGATTTGGAATCTTTCACCATAACAAGCCTAGATGTGTAGTCAATCTCAAATAGAAGCCCAAGTGAAATCTTGCAAAGAGCCCTACAACTTTATAGTTAGTGACGATTGTTGCGATGAATCTGTGTATAACACAGCCAACTTCAGCACATCAGGATGCTCTCCCAATGAGCACTGTTCCCTGCTAATGCATCATGATGGTAAGTCAGGGGACTGAATCCTCATATCTGCTGTGGACTTCAGGCAGAGGAACAACCCGTAGACGAGGGAACCCAGTCCATTTAGTCCATCAATTGAGTGGTGAACAGTAAGAACCGTATTTGCAATTTTCAAACACATACACAATATAATACCTAAATTGTGGAGCAAGGAACTAAACTATATTTCTATGTTCAGGAGTAAACAAGGTGAATACATATATAGAGAAAATATACAACAAAAGATAACAAGAAAGTGGTAAAAAAAAAAAAAAAGCATGGTGGGGGAGATGTAAAAATACTTTTATTCACTATGTAGCTTAAGAACATCAAGGCACCAGACTGAGGCTTCCCAAAGGCATTTAATATAATTCAACTCAAGTCAACATATATTAAGTGCTTATTATGGGTCAGATATTGGATCTAGATCAATTTTATTACTTTTTTCAAAATAAACCTAATGCCTAACATGCAGTATGTGAACATAAATGTTTCTGAATCAATAAAAGACTGAATAAAATTGTATGGCCCACTCAAGGATTTGAGTCAGAAACTGAATTCAACCACGTTTCTATTTCAATCTGATTTCATTTCTTATGTTCGTTATTTTACTTAAAGACATTGCATGTTTCTAGTCACCCAAATTGACTTTAGTTATTTCCTCATTGGGCCTTGTTTTTCTATTACTGTTTAAACAAATTACCACACACTTAACAATTGAATGTAATACCCATCTTTTTTTCTCACTGTTCTGTGGGTCAAAAGTCCCACTGAGCTCAACTGAGTTCTCAGCTCAGGGTCTCACGAGGCTGAAATCAAATTACTAGTTGTGCTGGCTCTTACTTGAAGGTTCTGGGGAAAGAACCTCCACCCAACCTCATTCAGGTTGTTGGCCGAGTTCAGTTTCTTGCAGTTGTAGGACCCGTCTCCTTGCTGGTTGATAGCTGGGAGTCTCTTTCCACTCCTACAGTGTCCTCAGCTTCACCCTCTGTATCAGTAGTCAGCCCTTCTCACTGGTGAGTTCAGTCTTTCCATGCTTTAATTCTCACTGACTTCCTCTTCTGTTCCCAGCCAGAGAAAAGCTTCTGCTTTTAAAGGGCTTGTGTGATTAGATTAGGGCCACATGGAGAATTTCCCCTTTGTCATATGACATAACACAATCACAGGGATAATACCAGGAGGTGATGGTCAAGAATGTCATCTGAAAACTCTACTTACCATACTCCCCATAGTCTCAAATCCATTGAGATGTCAAGTGTTACGGATTCTCATGTTCACTCCTTTGTATTACTACCACATAGAAATGAATGAGGTGGATTGATGTATTTGCCAGGAAGTGATAGGGAGTATAGAGTACATGTCCTAGCTTGGCAGTAGCCCAGTGTTAGATTTTCAATAAAAGCCTAAAAATTCAGATTTGTAAAGATGAGTATTTCTATTTCAATTATATCAATATATCTATCTATCTATATCTATCTATCTATATCTATCTATCTATCTATCTATATATATATATATATATTTTAATCTACGCAGATCAAAAAAAATTTTTTTTGCTGGCTACAACTAACCCTGGGTTATCAGTTTGTGTTATCTGCGCTAGACATTGTCAGATTTCTAGCCCTTTTTAAAACAAGGGTTTTATCTGCAAATCTTTAACATCTGGGGTTTCTATGACACATGTTAGGTCCTCAGCTAATGTGTATTCAATGAATTAATGATTACATTCATATTTAGTTAAAATAAGGTCATGGTGTATGTCATCTGCCTCTTTTACAGGCATGTAATGAGAATCAACTTTTTAAAAATCTCCTTAGGTAACAGGTATGCAGCTGATTTAGAACCACAAGAGAGGGTGGATATTACTACTTGAAGAATAGGGTGTGTTTTAGGAGCAACTGCACTCACAATATATAAAGAAAATACTTCCACCAGTGAAACTGACATTCCTCAAGGAAATAAATCAGGCCCTTGACAATATTTATATCCACATCATTGAAAGATTGCCCAACAGCATTTATTCTGTGTGTGAAGCCACACTTGAAACATCCACAACCCCCTTGGGCTATCCTATTAAATACTTGACAAGTGGGCTTTTAACTCTACTTGAAGCCGGTGTTTTAAGTATGTTATCAACCCCTGATCCTCCAAACGATTCTTACAAGGCTCTTCACCAGCATAACAGTCTTGCCTGATATTATATTTAGCACCAACTTTGAAGCCTCACCCAAAATTTAAATGTATGTTTCCAAAAATTGAGATGGCCCAAATTAGTGGGCGGGTGCTGGGTGGGGCAGGATGAAGAGCATGAATGATGATTTTACTGAATTAGTGCAAAGTGCCTCCATCAAGGATCTAGATAAAAGGACTGTTGACAAAACAGCATTCAATAACTTTTGAACTTCTGGGACGACTATCACACTTCATGTTCTTGGATTCCTGTCAAAACCTATTTGTTTCCATAGCAAAGAAAATGCTTTTGTGAGCTAAGAAACTATCAACAAAGAAATTTAGGAGAACATCCAATTCTATTGCTACTGTACAAAGATAACTGGCTTCTACTGGATTAGCTGGAGGATAAAATTGGCCATTTGGAGCTAGAGTGTTGTCACAGTGTTGCTTACTGTTAAAATGAAAGGATATAGGCTTAGGTAAAAGATTTTTAAAAATATATCTCTGGGTTCATCAACAGAATATATGGCTGTACAGATTTTTTGCCTCCAGCAGATATATAAAAATGTTGTTATTCTCTCTTTAATACCCAACTAGTAGTTCCAAAGGGGCATGCATGGATCTTTAGATGGATTATTTAGCCATTTTCTGTTGGCAATTCTCACTTCCTCATTTAAAACTTTATGTGCTTTACGAAGAGAATGACATTTTTGAACTGAAAGGAAATCTGGCATTCTTAAAAATTGTGAAAAAAGTTAATCCACACTTTGCGGTAGAATGTTCTGATTTTTATTTTAGGATTACAAAACTAAATTTAGTTATCCAACCAATAATGTCTAGCATCCTGAGCCAGTTGAATTGATACTGAGTTCTCAGAAAAATAAATGAAATGAAATGAGTTATTTTAAGGGAAGTAAATCTTATACCATAAAAGTCAGCTGCTATTCAAATAACATCAACTGGATTTTTAACGTTACCTTCTAGAATTTTGTTTTCTTCCTTTTTCGGAGACATTTTAAGTCAAATATAGTAACCCAAATCTACATTTTGGCTCTCCTCTCTCCAGGCATTCTTATGTTCAATTCCCACTATTTTTAGCTTTATGCAGTTGTTCCAAGAACATACCTTTTCACAGAAGGTAACATTTTCTCCACCTTCAAAGAGAAAATTTAGGAAAAGATCAGAAAATGCAGACTCCCTAAAAATGTATTTGGCAGGCTTCTTCTAGGAACTTAAAAACAATTGGGCTACATTAGCTCAGTCATTCCAAAGACACAGGCGACCGCAGACTCTGTTGTTGTAACTGAATAATTTAAGCAATGGTAAGCTATCAAAGTTTAGACCTCGGTCCCTTCCAACCACTCAAGTCCCTACTGTTAATTCACTTGCCTTAGTTTCTACCTGGTCCCTTATTGTCGTCACTGGTTCTTAAACAGTCAAGTCAGGTCATGGTGGTCTAGAAAACATTAGCCCAAAAGACTTGAAGGGACCAACATTTTGCCACCCTGAAGCTGCCTTTTGGGATATTGATTTTAAGCTGCTTATTAAGAAACAAAAAGACTCAGAAAGAACCTTTGACCCTCTTTCTTTCCTGCCTAAGAGATTCAGATGGAAAGACCCGCTCCAGAAAGGAAATCTTAGGATGTTCACCTTAGCCTAATCAGAATTAAGTATGGTCTCCAGGAAGGCTCCACACAGGGGCCCAGTATCTAAATCAACAGTGGGACACCAGTGTGTCTTGTTGAACCAAAATTCGCCTGCCATGTGGGATCAACTCTTCCTCAACTACCTGTAAATTGCCCATTTTCACTTTTAAAATCTAAGGTCCTATTCCCTCCTTTTCTGCTTTATCCAAAATGACATGTATACCCAATTTTGCTTCACTGTCTTTGAAAATGTTCATGCTTATGTGAATTCCTTGTATTAAAATTTTATTTTCTCCTGTCACAATGTCTCTGTTAATTTGATTATTAGCCCAACTAGAAGGTGGGAGGAAAAGTTTTTTGCTTATTTAGTTTACCCCTATAGACTCCATTGCTCTTTTCAGTTTTTCTGTTTAAGATTGTTAGGAGCTTGGCAGGAGAATTATATCTGACCAACATGCAATGATAAGGTAGGGTATGCAATAATTGCACTCATGTTTTATTATAGGGGTGTGATATAATGGTTTATTGTAGGGATGTGGTATAATGTAATATGTGATACAGTGACTTACAAATAAGTAAGAACAAGTGATACTAGTATAAAATACCTAGAAAATCATGAGTTCAGGAGTCAAGTATGATTCACTGGATGAGAATTATTAAAAATGAAAACAGTGGAGTGATTTCTACTCTCTATGAAGTTTATTTCTTTGTTTCTCTTTTGTTTGTTTTTGGAATAGAAGGAGAAGGTGAGGAAAGGAAGTTGCCATGTTTTTTAATATCCCTTCTCTTCAGGTAAAAATAATCTGGGAGCGTGTTTAGTTTGAATAATAAATAGTGTAAAAATGAATCTCTATTTTGTTCCCTTCTACTTACAGAAGCTGAAGGAAAAAACTGAAATGTCAAAGCCTCTGCTATATGATGAGACCCCAGAGTAGGTGGTTCTCTCTTGAGTGGCTCACATTAATGAGTCTTTCGGTGATGAGAAGTTGGTTCAGAGGTGAGTGGATTGTGGAGAGTTAACTTGCAAGACTTCATAAAGTGATGGGCCAGAAAAATGGAAGAGTAGAACAGGTAGGAGAGACCTCGAGAAAGGGGTGGTGATGAGTAACATGACCAGAGTAATAAAGGCAACCAAAAAAAGACTTAAGAACATGGTAGGAAATAATCAATTTTGAAATATTTGCATAGCTGTAAAAACTCACTGTTTTGTACCTACTCTTAGGTGAAATCTGGAATAAACCTAATGCCACCCATTGGTCTGGTGAACTATGAATCATTTTCAAGCATTAGTTTAAATGTCACCCTTCTTTGTGACTCCACCGACCCATCCATCTCCCAGAAAGTCCATCAGAGAAAAGTAACCTCTTCTTGTTCTATATCCTTGTAGTGCTTCATATGTAACTTCTAGAACTTACCTACCTGAATTATAGTATTCCTTTAAAAATCTGTCTCCCTTCATAAGTCCATGAGCTATTTTAAGTCAGAGGCCTTTTCTATTTAACTTGTAACTCCAAAATCCTAGCACTACGCCTTTCTGGCACCTAATAAGCATTCAATAAATCTTGGTTGAAATGAATCAGTGAAGGCAGCCTTCTAAGAACTAGTAAACTTTTTAAAAAGAAATAAGAGTTAAAAATAAAAAGCATCAACAACCACTTATTGATCAGATAGATAGATAGACACCAACATTAATTGTTAGAGTAGCAATTAGTGTGGACTTCTTACATTTTGCAGGTCATTGTCCAGGAAACAGCCTGTACATGTGTCCCTTATAGAATTCATATGGTTGTATTGCTATAATTGTTTCCAAGTCTCCCACTAGACTGTAAGCATCCTGATACCAAGACTGTTCTGTATTCCTGAATACATCCCCAGCAGTTGCATGGTACCTGATATACGTAGGTCAAGAAGTTTGAGGAAGGAAGAAGGAAAGGGAGGAAAGGAAAGGAGTGGGGGAAAAGACAAAGGGTAAACATTTAAGACTGTGGTATAAAAATATTACAAAACATTTCTTTTCTTTTTTTTTTTAATGGTATTGGGGGTGGTAGGCCAAATAAGGAACTCAGAATATAAGGGTTTCCAAGCTGACAGTGATTGAGCCAAAAGAAAATCTATGCTTCCTGGTCTCCTCCTTTTGCTCAGGTGCCACATGCGTATCTGACTACCGTCCAAACAGAAAGCTGGACTCCTCATACAAAAATGTGCTGGCAAGCTATTGGTGACCTTTAAGAATCAATCATTGCAAATGGGCATCGGAGCAAGAGAAAATGATCTTCGGCTGGGCTGTTTCTCCTCTGCTGGCGAAGAGGCAGGGATATAATTACAAGGAGCACAGTTTTTTGTTTTCAAATGGCCTGCCCAAATCTTCCAGTATTTTCCATAGCTTTACTGCAAAAAATAACACTAGCCTCAAGTTTAACAGGATGGGAAAACTCCCTCCATGTCTTAAGACAGTTCCCCTCCTTAGCTGCTGCTCCTTCCATTGGCCTCTCCCAATTCACCCAGTGTGATCTGCCTAAATTGTTTTCACGGCCCTATACTAGAAGCAGATACTGGCCTTTCTTCTTCCTGTCTTGCAGAGTTTTCTCTTTATCCACATGCCCCTGGCGATGCCCCAAAGTCAAGAGGCGTTGCCTAGGTCATATTTATTAATTCAGCGATGATACACACGGGTGATTCCTCCTTCAGTCAGCCCTTTGCTTTCTCTTCCCTCATTATAGGGTCCAGCTGACTACCTATAGCTGCCTACCTGTGGCTCTTTTTAGAAACACCATGTAGAGTGGGATATTAGGCAGCAAATGTAATACTGGTCCAGGCCTTTAAAAATTTACATAAAATATGGTTTCTAGAATAATATTATTCCTTTGGCACTTCTCAAAGTTTCCACTCACATGCTTATACATTTCTTTGCTACTGTATAGTTAAAGGAAATCGACAGTTCCTGTTATTCTTCAAATGCAGACATACAGGCACAGGAAATATATGTTTTGTTTATTTTTTTGTTTCTCCTTTGTGTTTAGAATGGAAGCTGAGAAAAGGAAGTTGCTTTGTCTTTTAGTATACAGTGCTTTAAGGTAAAAAAAAAATCAGGTATACTAGCTTTCAAAAATCACACTGTATCAGAACTTAGAATATAGGTCATTTTTTCCTAAGAAATATATTTCCAGTACAGGTAAAGGAGGTCAAGCAGAATGATGTTAAGCTGCTCTCTAAAGCAATGTTATATTAGAAGAATCCAACTTTGGTTATAATATTTTGTCACCAGCTAATAATAAGCAACTGCTTCACTGAAGAAGTTTACATAATGTTCAGAAGTGAATCTAATTTTGTAGATGAAATACTACTGTTAAAAACATTTTAAACAAATCTGTAAACTAGCATACATTGTTACTTTACAGCTAACTATGAAAAAAAAAGTGTGGATGTAAATGCTTTTGAATAAAATTCATACAATATCACCTTCTAAAACAGCTTTCTTAGCATTGTCTTTTCTTTTTTATATGTCATATGGGAATAAATTTAAAAATCTCTTCATCTTTGCCCTCTCCTGTTCACATTTCTTCTTAGAAATTTGCTGTGAATGTGTCGTCAGAGCCATAAAGTCATCTAAGCGCCTCTTCCTATAATCTCAAAGTCTACCTAAGCAGTCCGAAGCCTTCTTTCAACAGGCTGGTGTAAAAACTAAGTGTACTATGCAGCATATTTGGCATCACTCCACTGGCCAAACACTCTTAACAGACATCACTAATTAATAAGGAAGCTACTTTTCCCTGCAGAGTGTAGATTAGACTCAACCCTGCCAAACATGGAGTTTCAGACAGCTAGAGACCTATCTCTTGAACTGTTTATAGAGCTGGGGGAAGTAAAGTCAATTCTCTCAAGTCCCTTTCCATGTCTTATCATTGTGGTCTCTTATCATGATCACTTTGAGGGTTCATCGTGGCTAATTTGAGAAATGTGGTCATGACATGATTAGCTACTGCTTTTCCACAGTTCTGTAATAGAAAGAAAAAAGTGTTTGACCTCTCCCGTTTTTATGAGTCAGAGAACTTTCCAGAATATTAATAGTGCTGGACACGACCTGCTCCTGGAACAGCTAGTGCCACGACAGGAGGTTTCTGCAGCTGTGGAAGAGGCACATTCTGTTCCTTTTCTTGATCAGCCAGCCAGACTAAATAAGAACAGGGCTCCCCCCATCTCTGCAGCCACATTCCAGTGTGGACTTGGAGAGGTGCCCCCGACACATGGTGTTTCCTACTGGGAAAGGTGCTAAAATTAACCAGCAGTTCCTCAAGTACTGTCTGGGGAGGTATCACACAGTCAGCAGAGCTCGCTTTTCTGCCTTCAGTAGTTTCCCTTGTTATCACTTGGCATTTTGGAGGATTTATAATTATTGTGTTTTAAACTTGTAACTCTCTAGTAATGACTAAATAGTGGAAATGTCAGTGAACAGAACATTTTTATTCTACTAATTCCAGCCGTGAGCTACAGACAGAAAGGTTCTTTTTGTGGGTTATTCTTGCACCGGTCCTATCTGGCGTTTACAGCTTTAGTCCAAGGAACCCTAATGACATGAAACCTCTGGTGCTCACGTCTGTTATCTGTTGGGCCTTCCAGTTAATATTATCCCTTTTGGACAAAGGTGACATCCTTTCTAATAAGCATCCGGAGGAGAGGGGTGAAGGGGCTTGATGCTCTGAAACCAGTTGGGAGGCACCGCACACAGGCAGCTGCGTGCAGCCGAGTCCGGCAGGAGGACGCCTACGCCAGGCGAGAGCAGTCGTGGTTCTGTCCGCGTCCCAAACCCTCTGAGGGAATGTCACTTTCTCTTTTTGCTCACAGAGGTTGTCAAAGCCATGTGAGACTACCTAGCCTGGGCTGACTACAAGCCCCAACACAAACATTTGTCTTTGGATCTGCGCATCTCACGTACACTACCTCTCGCTCTCACTTTGGCCTCAGGTGACTTCTCACCAGATCTGGCCCTGGTGCCCTCGCGTCTCCATTATTAGTGTTTTCCTGTGTCCTGCACAGGTCTACTACGCTCTTGCCTTCCTGGTGACAAAGTATAACTGTTCCCTGGGGTCCTTTCTCTCTAGGTCTCTAATGTCACTCTGGAACCTTCAAACCAAGATTCTGCTTCCCAGAAAGCAAGAAGTTGGAACACAGCAGCAAAGGATGGCTGCTTGGTGGTGCGATGTGGAGGACACCATGTTGGGGTGATAAGCACAGCCTGGGGGGTGTTCACTCATTGGCTCCCTGACCCCATGCAAGTCTTTTACCTGCTCTGAGACTTGGTGTTTTGTTTTTTGGGTTTTGTTTTTTGTTTTGTTTTTTCATCCTAAAAAGGAGATAATACTAATACTCAAAAACTAATTAACTATTCTATTCAAAACTGTTAGCCTGGCACGTGGTGCTTCTCAGTGTTAGTTTTGATTGTTACAGCAGTATTTACCAATGTATTTCCTGCAGAAATGACACTCATGGTTTGCCATATCAAAAAGCTTTCCAGGTTCAAATATGCTTGGGAAATGCTATGTACTGAAGCTTGCCCAAGGTCACACAGAGATTTATAATGTTCAAGCTTCTTCCACGCAGCTCTGCTTCCACTTTTTCATCTCCAAAATGGGGCCAATACTAGTCTCTTCCTCCTATTATTTTGTTGAGTATGAAATCAGGTGTCATCTAGTAAACATTTAGCAAAATACCTGGCATATCATATGTGCCCAATACATGCTAACAAGGAGTATTACTGTTACTACCATACTGGTGATTATTTAATAATACTGAGAATTTCTGGAATTAAACAACAACAACAACAACAATCTTTTTAATATTGCTGAACCGAGTGTTCCCCAAACTTATTTGACCATGGATCTCCTTTCTGGTGACCAGTGGAAAACATGATCTAAAGAAGTGAACCCTTTAGAGATGTGTGGCTTTCAACAAGAAGCTCCTGGAGATGATGTGTCTTCACCCAAAGAATATTTCAGGCTGTAGCAATATTCAGCGAACTCTCCTTGGCATATGTCATTCATGTTGTGGGAGAAGAAATGTAAAAGAGGGCAGAGCAGTGGCAAAATGATGGGCCTCAGAGCCCAGGCATCAGGGCATCCTAACAGAGTGCCAACGACATGGGTCTCAGGCTCAGGCAGAACTGGTTCTAAATCCTTGCTGAGCATTTCGTATTCTTTTTTGGAAGGTAAAGGGGAATGATTTAATCTCCCTAAAGTTTTGTTTTCTCATCTACAAAATAAGAATGACTGTGCCTGCTTCATAAGATTGTTGTTATCTGGTATAGTAAATGACATAGAGTTGAACGTCAATCAATTACATCTCCTAGTTATTATAGTGTTATTATTCTTATCTTTGTTATTGTGTTGTGGAATCTCTGCATCAGTAATGTATAAGCTTTGGAATTCTATGCTTTTATGTCTGGAAACTCTTCACAGACTTTTGAGGGTTAAATGAGAAAATGCCTGTGAAGAGATCGCATGGGGAAAGTACTGTAAGTCAGACCCTTCCCCCGGCTAGTACTTGATAGTATTCTGTTTTCTACTGATCCCTGTTGTTTCTTATACTGAGTTCTTGGTTTTTTTGACCAGACTGTAAACCCTGACAACCAGACTGAAAAGCAGATTATGAATTCTGTTCCCTCACTCTACTCTTTCCTAAGTACCCAGACTGTGGTAAACACGTAGGCGATTGTGATTCACTGTGTGGAAGGAATAATAGAATGGCAGGTGTTACAGCAGACCAGTGTGGGATAAATTGTCAACCTAGCGTCATTCTAGAACCCTACAAGTCAAAGCTGAAGAGAAATACCCTTTCTAATTTTCTGTTCCAAAATGAACAGGCACCACCTCTCCTGTGGAAAACAGCAACTGTAACTCTTGGTATGCTTTATTCTGCCTGAATTAAAGTATTATTATGTTGGATACACTTTATGTTCAGTTGCAGAGTCCCCAAATAGAGAAAGTAAAATCCATGGGTATGTTGTTGTGCAGAATCTATCTTCCCAGAACTAGTCTGCTAATTTCCAGACCCTCAGTAGCTTCCAAAAAGCTGCACAATGGTTAACCACAGCCCTTAAGGTATAAATCGCTGTCACTTACTATGTTCTGAAGATTTTGTACTGAGATAATTATGTGAAAAAAGGAAACCTCTTATATCTGACAGTCTTGTGACCTCAAATCTCTACCTTCTATAACTAGTCAGAAGGCAGGATTGAAGTTTGTTCATTTTATGTGTCAACTAGACTGGGATAGGGGGTGCCCAGATAGCCAGTAAAACATTATTTCTGGGAGAGTCTGTGCGGGTGTCTAGGAAAGAGATTAGCATGTGAATTGGTGAATGGAATAAAGCAAATTGTCCTCACCAATGCAGTGGGCATCATCCAGTCCCTTGAGGGCCTGAATTGAACCAAAAGGCAGAGGAAGGGTGAATTTGTTCACTCTTTCTGCTTGAGCTGAGACATCCATCTGCTACTGCCCTTGGGCCATCCGTGCTCCTGGTTCTTGGGCCTGAGGGGTTCAGATCAGGACGTAGACCATCAGCCGGAAGTTTGAAGGCTTTCAGATTCAGACTGAATTACATCACCAGCTTTCTTACTTCTCCAGCTTGCAGATAGCCTCCTCTACCTATGTAATCTGTGAGCCAATTCCTGTAATCAGACTCCTCTTAGAAACATCTAAATATACCCTATTGGTTCTGTTGCTCTGGAGAATCCTGATACGGACCTCACAGGGCATACAGGTTTATTTACACTCTTTATTTTAGAAAGTTGAAGAAATAGGCAAATCAGCCATCAAAGTATACCTTCTTTGGGGAAAAACTAAATTAATATATGGTTTATTTTTAAACAAATCTACAATCTAAATTTATTTTTTTTAAAGTAAAACATAGTAGGTACTTATTTGCTTCATTAGTAAGTACACTCCTTGAAAGTAAACGCTTTATCTTTTCTCTTCTAGACACCTGACATAGAGCAGGCACTAAATGTAATTTTGATATAATAATCTCTTTTCAAGTACATTTAAAATATAAAAAAATAATATACACAGCTTTCATTACCTAACTCATCTATTTCATAAAAAGGATCATGAATTCTTGCACACAGGTAATATAATGTGAAACTTTCTATTCATTAAAGAAAATTCAATGAAACCAATATTATTATGCCACACACCTGTTAAACATTCAAGCTCTTAAGATAGAAAATTTAAATTTAGCAGCATTTCTCATAAATAGGCATTGACAATAAAGTTGGGAGTGACTGATTGTTTAACTGTTTCATTTTGAAATGGCTAGAAACATTTGGTCATGTCATTATTTTCAATAGATTCCACTAGTGTACACGACAAGAGGTTGTGAAGGAAACACTATTTGGGGTCAAAACCAATACTTGATAACAAATGTCTTTTAAAAAGCTGCATTAAGATAAAGTTTTTTGTTCTGAGGTGGTAATAATAAAAATTATGAAATTCTATTAGGATTGCATTAAGATTTTTATGCAGATACTCAAATGCCCACCCAACCATTTGATAATATTCAAATCATAAAATTCTTTGGAATCCTACTAGAGAAATTTACTACTCTCTTTGCAAAGTGATAGATCTACCACAAGAGGACACTGTGCTCCCAGTTCCCTCCAAAAGAATCTCAAATTCAAGTGTCTCACCGCAGCGTCTCTGTCCTGCCTCCCCGCAGAAGGTTTCAGGTGTTGCACAAGGAATATTTGCATGTGTCTATTGTACTTGGGCGAAGATGAAAGAGAGAAGCCCTTATGAGCTCGATTGTTTCAAAGGCAACAAAATGTACCTAATGAGAAAACCATTGGTTTGTCAGCCCATCAAGTCATTAATCATTTGTGCCACAAGGTGGCACCTCTTCCTCGATGATAGCTGTGCTGCCAGCTGTCAATTTCTTCATTAAAACTTTGTGTTGACAGCACTGTCATTTTGATAAAAAGAATATGTTATAGGTAGCACCTTTATTCAGAAACTTTTAAAGATTTTTTTTATCTACTTATTTTTTTTTTTTTTTTTTAGAGAATGTGTTTCTGTTAAAGATGATCAAATGTGAGAACAATGAAATAGTGGGCTATTTTCACTGTATCTAAGGGATTTTCACCAGTGCCAGAACACAGGCTCATTTAATATAGGTAATTCTAAGTTTCACATCTATGTTGTTTCCAGGGCTAGGTTACAACTCTCTCAACAAAACTGACAGAAATCCTTATTTTAAACAATCAATAACAATTTATCCATGAAATACATGAAAAACACATATTTTGAGGAATATTACTTAGTGCTGCAATTAGGTTTTCAATTATGCTGAGTTTAGGTGGATAATTTTCTAATTCATAATGTTTGTTCTCATTTTGCCTTTTGATTTGCATGGTCCGTTATTAAAGATTTCAAGCTTGAGGAATTTCTGGGCTGTTTTACAGCAGCTTGATCTGTGGTTTCTCGTTGTCACATGAGGATGATGTACTCTCTTCTTTAGGAAGAGGAAAGGATAGTGCAGCATGAGTGAGGATGGTTTTTTTATAAAAAATACAGACTGATTTGATGTCACAATAAGAATATTGATGAGCATTTGTAAGAAGCCACCACATTGCCTTAATTAACAAATTGTGAAGGTTCTAGGCCCATCCCCTGAGATTATGTTTCAGTAGCTATGATGTGGGGACTGGGAGAGGATCTTTATTTTTATAAAATGCCCTAGATGATTCTGACTCACGTCCAGGTTTTGGAATCACTGACAAGGAAATTATGGCAAAAGGCGGGATTAGAGATCATAAGATCTTGAGTTAAACTCGTAACAGTGAGAATGACAGAAAGCATTCCAGGATCTACAAGACATAGGAACAGACAGACTAAGGATTAAAGAAATGGGTGAAATCTATGATAAGCTCAAATTTCAGTTTAGGTAAATGAGAAGATTTTGGTGCAAGCTTACAAAAAAGAAATAGATAAGATTTTTTTGGAGCAAGGTGAATTCCATTTGGGATACAATAAATTTTGCAATAATTACATATAGCAGAAAAAATGTATTTATTGTTGTCATTGTATAATGTAATAATATAATATACAATAATATATAATGTATAATTCATATATATGTATATCCAAGTTGCTATATCTGGTCCAACATGTTTTGAGACCAGGAATTATCACGATACAATAGTGAACTCGACAGAGAAGACAGAACTCTAATGAGCATCAGCATTTAAGCCTAGAAGTTGCTGAAGCACATTTTGTAGGGCCTGCTCAGCATATTTATAATTTAAAACACTGAAATCTGTAGTTCAGGTTTATGTTCTTCAGTTTCTCCAGTGGCCTCTTCATTACAAATTTTCTTATAATTGTTAAGAATGCTTATTTATATTACCCACTTGAAAACATAGTTATTAAATTTGCCACCCCAAATTCATGGAGTGCAAAGGGTTTAAGAAAAGACATATTGGGAAAGAGTGAGGAGAGAACTGTAATGCATTGCTAAGGGGGCAAAGTATGAAGAAGAAAGAAGGAGGCAGTGATCATTGTGTTAAATTCAACTGAGAAGTTAAATGAGATTAGTCTCAGAAACAACCTGATTTTTCATCTGATAATTTATGAAAGAATGCAATTATTCAACAAATATTTATTGAACACTTTTTCTGTATTTGGTAACATGTTAGGAACAAGTGAGACAACAAGGAACAGGATAGTTATAGCTCGTCTTCATGGAATTTATATGCCAGAGGACATAGAAAACTCTAGAGGGAATATACCATAATAAATCCTCAGAAAAAGACAGCATGTGATGCTAATGGGTAGTAGATGAGGAGTGTCTGATACAGACATAGGAGTTGGGAGAGTCAGACAACTCTCCTGCAGGAGAGGACACCTAAGCTGGCGCCTCCTGTTTGGATACCTGGCTTCCTGTGGCTTGGACCAATCTGACTTGGATTTTGCCTTTCTGCTCTTTTTTGGCTCTACACTCTTTCCTGCTCTTAGTGTTCCCTTTAAACTGGGCCCTATGAAAAGGAGGGAAACTTCCCACTCCTGCCCCACTCCAAAGGAACCCTATTGACCAGGTATTAATAAATAAGATTTTTTCCTCCTCATGGGAAAAGTAAGAATTCAGGCAGAAACCTAGTCATTTCAGATATCAACTCAAAAAGAGACTTGTTGACTTATTAGCTTATCAATTTCATGAATTTTAAACGAGGCTGCTATCTATTGGTTTGAAAGGAAACCAGTAGTATCCGTGAGCTGAGGAGATAGAACTGGGATTGTGGGAAAGCCAAGGATGCTAGAGTTCACAAGAAGAGTATGAGAGAGAAGAGAAATGCACAGAGAGAAAACTCCAAGAATCTGCAGGGGTCTCCGTTAAGTATTCAGGTGAGTACTAATCAGCTTATAATGAAGCCAGGGGGAAATCAACCTGAAAGAATTTTAGGGAATAGTGCCTGGAGGTCACTCAAGCCTGGAAATAATGCTAGTGCCTGTTACCAACTGCCAGAGTGGAAAACTCTTAATTTATGGGACATTGGTTAAAATACTAAAAAAGACCTTGCTTCAGTAATGGGGAAAAAAAATAATCCTAGACTAAATTCTCTTCTGTTTCTATCAATAAAGCTTCAATGTGGGGATTTAAAAAAAAAAAAAAAAGCAAGTTCTGGGGATTAAACTGTTTCCAGCTAACTTAAAAGTGTTTCATAACAAGTTCAAGAATATTTATAGTAATGAAAAAATATCCAGCAGCCAACAAGGTATATTTCAAAGTATCTGGCATTCAATAAAAACTTACTGAAAAAAAGGCCTGCAAAGAAGTAGATAAATACAGTCATAATGGAGGAAAAAGTGAATCAGTTGAAACTGATCTAGAGATGTGAAGGTGAAGAGATTAGTAGACAAGGACATTACAATACTTATTATAACTGTATTCCATATTTTCAAGAAACTAGAAGAAAGAGTAAGCATGCTAAGTAGAGCCAGGGAAGATATAAAAATAAGATTCAGTTCAAATTTTTAGAGATGAAAACTATAATATCTTTGATGAAAAATTCAATGGGTAGTAATAACAGTGTATAAAACATTGCTGAAAAAACATAGCAATAGAAACACAATAAAATGCTTTCTTGCTGAGCAGCCAGCCCTGCCTTGCACCCTTTCCTGGAAAACTATCAGAGTCCATAGGCCCCATGTGGCCAGCGACTGCCCTCAGCCACTGCTCTGACACTTTTGCTAAGTAGCTCCAGACTCAGTACTGGCACCAAACCAGAGTCTACATTCACCTGCTTACCACAAATCTTTCCACTCTAGTGACTCCCTGAGACCCCATCTCACCCAACTTGCATAGCATGCAAGGCTTTATCAGTGGCTGAGCCTTAAGGGAGCTTGCAGGTGGCAGCATTCCTCGGGGTGTCCTGGCATTTTGCAGAGCTACCCTAGGCTTGGTACTGGTGGCAAACGTCCTTGGTTCATACTATGGTCTCTCCTACATGCCTCCAGAGTTAGACAGGCAGCAATCAAATGCAGATCACTTTGTAGATCCTAACAGGTAATTCTCAGCTGGGTTTGTACCAGAGGCCCTCACAAGAGGCCCCAGAACCAACATGCTTGGAGGTTGACTCAGGCCACAGCAGAGTACCACTCTATTCATCCCACAAGCTACACAACAAAGGGCAGTCTCAACAAGCACCTGAGCCTGCTGGGGCAAATCCCACTCAAGAGGGTAAGAGCCCCAACCCCCACAGCAGCCCATAAGCTGTGGGTGTGACCAAACCCCACAAATGATCAGCCTGAGGGTCAATCCCACCCTTTGACATGCTAATAACAATCAAGGCTCAACTATAATAGTACAACACACACAACCCAAACAAGGGACACCCCGGGAGCACCTGGCTCAGGTGACCAAGGAGATTGAGCCAGGGTCCCACAGGGCACCTACTACATAAGGCCACTTTGCCAAGACTAGGAGACACAGAAGATCTACCTCATACATAAAAAAAGAATAGAAAGGCAGCCAAAATGAGGAAACAAAGAAATACTTTCCAATTGAACAGGAGAAACCTCCAGAAAAAGAAATAAAGGAAATGGAGCCAAGCAACCTACCAGAGACAGAGTTCAAAAAAATGGTTAAAAGAATGCTCACGGAACTTAGTGAGATCTTCAACAAAGAGATAGCAAGCATAAAAAGGACATAGAATTCATAACAAAGAACAAGTCAGAAGTGGAGAATAGAGTAACTAAAATGAAGAATGCACTAGAAAGAATTATCAGCACACTAGATGAAGCAGAGGATCGAATCAGTGATTTGGAAGACAAAGTAGCAGAAAATACACAATTAGAACAGCAAAAAGAAAAAAGAATTATAAAAAAACAATGAGGATAGTTTAAGAGACCTCTGGGACAACATTCTCATCATAGAGTTACCGGAAGGAGAAGAGAGAAAGCAAGGGATTGAGAACCTATTTGAAGAAATAATGACTGAAAACTTTCCTACCCTGGCAAAGGAAATAGATATACAAGTCCAGGAAGTGCAGAGACTCAAACAAGATGAACCCAAACAGGCCTGCACCAAGACACATTATAATTAGAGAGGCAAAGTTTAAAGACAAAGAGAGAATCCTAAAAACAGCAAGAGAAAGGCAAATAGTAACCTATAAGGGAGCTCCCATAAGATTGTCAGCTGATTTCTCAACAGAAACTTTGCGAGACAGAAGGGATTTGCACAAAATATTCAGCATGATGAAAAGCAAGGAACTACAACCAAGATTACTTGACCCAGCAAAGCTATCACTTATAATCAAAGGACAGATAAAGAAAAAGCTAAAGTAGTTTATCACCACCAAACCATTACTACAAGAAATTTTAGCGGGACTTTTTTAGGATGGGAAAAACATAAAGATCAAAATTATCTATAATAAAATGGCAATATCTATCAACAATTACTTTCAATATAAATGGATTAAATGTTCCACTCAAAAGATATAGGAGGACTGAATGGATAAGAAAACAAAACCATTACACATGCTGCCTACAAAAGAATCACTTCAGGCTGAAAGACACACACACAGAGAAAGTAAAGGGATGGAAAAAGATAATTCATGAAAATGGAAACAAAACAAAGGCTAGGGTAACAAAACTTACACCAGACAAACTAAACTTTAAAACAAAGGCTATAACAAGAAACAAAGAAGGACCCAGTAATCCCATGTCTGGGTATTTATCTGAAGAAACCCAAATGCTACTTTGAGGGGATATGTGCATCCATATGTTCATTGCAGCATTGTTTACAATGGCCTAGATGTGGAGGCAGCCTGAGTGTCTACAAATGGGTGAATGGAAAAAGAGGTGGTACATATATACAATGGAATATTGCTTGACCATGGAAGGAATGGGTTCTTGCCATCTGTGGCGGCATGGATGGACCTGGAGAGTAATGTGCTGAGTGGAGTGTCACACAGAGAAAGATAGATGCAATGTGATTTCACTTATATGTGGAATCTAAAGAACAAAATAAACAAAACAGAAACAAACTCATAGATAGAAAGAATACATTGATGGTTGGGGTGAGTGAAAAATCAGAAGATATTAAGAAGTACAAATTAGTTGTTACACAGTAATCATGGAGATGTAGGGTAAAACATAAAGAATATCTATAGTCAATAATATTGTAATAACTTATGTATGGTGTCATATTGATACTAGATTTGTTGGGGTGATAGATGGGAGGGGTTTGGGGTACAGCGTGAAAATGATGAAGGGGTTAAGAAGTTACAAAACAGTCATGGGGATGTAAAAGTAAAGCACAGGGAATATAGTCAATGATATGGTAATAACTATGTATAGTGCCAGGTGGGGACTAGATTAGCAAAGGAGATCGTGTCTTAAATTATACAAGTGTCTAACCACTATGCAGTATACTTGAAATTAATACAAAATAATATTGAATTGTCAGCAGTAATTGAAAAATTAAAAAGTGGGGGAAAGATGAAGGGGTATAAAAGGTCCAAATTTCCAGATATAAAACAAATAAGTCATGAGATGTGATGTACAGCATGGAGAATATAGTCAATAATATTGTGATAGTGTGATACAGTGTCAGATACTTGCTGGACTTATCATGGTGATCAATTCTTTAGGTATATACATGTTGAATAAGTACAGTGTACCTTCACACTTACACTTATAAACTAATATAATATTGTATGATAGCTATATTTTAATAAAAATCTTTTTTAAAAGTAAGTATAATACAAAGAAAACACAATTTGCATCATAAACCTTCTGGTTGTACTTTAAAACTTTAATATAAAAATAAAAAACATTAAATTTCTAATACTACTAATAATAAATCCAAAATAAGGCAGAAAAAGAGGAAAATTAAGCAAAGAACAGGTGGAACAAATAGAAAACAATAAGTAGATTTGAACCAAACCATATTAATAATCATGTTAAATGTAAATGGTCTAAATATCCTAGTTAAAACACATAAATTATCATATTGAATAAAATAGCAAGACACAACTACAGATGCTTCTCAACTTATGATGAAATCATGTCCCAATAAACTGATCGCAAATTGAAAATACTGTAAATTGAAAATGCATTTAATACACCTAATTTACTAATAGCCTAGCCTACTTTAACTGTGCTCAGAACAGTTACAATTAGCCTATAGTTCAGCAAAATCATCTCACTGCACTGCCCAGCATCACATTAAAATATCATACTGCATGTCATTAGCTCAAGGAAAGATCAAAATTCAAAGTACGGTTGTTGTAGTTCAAACCATCATAAGTCAGGGACAGTCTGTATATTCTGCCCCAAAGAACTCACTTTGAATATAAAGATACAAGTCAATTAAAAGTTTAAAAAAATGAAACCTATATAGCAGGCTAATTAACCAATATCAACGAAGTATGTGAAAATTACTTTGCTATGAAGAGGTGTCCATCTAAATTTATTTGTGAAAAACAATTATCTAAGGGGCAGGGGATATATCTGAAATCTCTATACCTTCCTATCAATTTTGTTATAAACCTAAAACTGCTTTAAAATATAAGGTCTTAAAAAAACAAAATAGTATCTACAATTGTTTAAGTTTCCTCTATTAGGCACCCTGTTAAATGTCCCTTAAACATCATGTAAGTGATGTTTCATATATTTCATGACTGCAGGAAGAATCCTTGTTTTATTAGGGGATAGTCACAGTTTATAACACCTGCTTTAAGGAAATCAATTGTTAAATGGGAGAGTAAACCTCAGTAGCAGTGTATTTATTGTTGATGTCCAGATATCGTCTAGAGAAAAATTGTTGTTTTTGCCCCAGTACACACTGACAGAATCTTGAAAATAATGATTAAGTTGGCAATGGACTTTAAATAAGGAAGACTATTTCTACAGGAGCTGAGAAAGCCTGGCCTTACTTTGAAAAAGTTTTCCTTGGGTCCCATTTACCCTGGGCAATAAAGCTGAAATGGTGGTTCAATTTCAGTCACTGAGTGACCCTTCCAGCTCCAGGTGAGGTGAGTCATCCGCCAGGTACAGAGGCAGCACAAATGGCTTCAGCTGAATAAGGGGCAACTGCAACTCCTGCAACCAGGTGCAGGCTGGAGCAAAGCAAATGTTCCAGGTTATGTTTCAGAACACCCATCCTGAAATCACACATTCTCCTAACACTGCACCTTTCCAATGGAGAGATATCGCAATTCTAAAACATTATTTATTTGTCTTATTTTTCCAACAAATAGTGAATTTTTATTATTTTAAACTTTTTGATTTATACATTTTATTTTTGACAAGAAGTTGAAAAATAGTATAGATAGTCTATGTAGCATTCACCCAGCTTCCCACCATGATAACTTCTTATATGATCATAGTGCATTGTTGAAGGCAGTAAATCAACATCGATACAGTACAAATTAACTGAACTACAGATAATGTTTGTATTTCACCAGTATTTGCATTTTTTTTTCCTGGAAGACGAGGGGGTGCATAGTTCTATGAAATCTTATCACATATTTGTGTGACTATTACAATCAAGAAATTGAACTATTTCATTACCACAAAAACACTTCATTTTAGTGCTTTTTATAGTAAAATTCTACACCCAACCTTAATTCCTAGCAACCACTGATCTGTCTTTCATCACTATAATTGTGTCATTTTGATAACATTATATAAATGGAATCATACTTCATGTAACTTTTGGAGATTGCCTTCTTTGCTCTGCTTAATGACATCGAGAAAGATCCAAGTGCTTCCATCAATAGTTCATTCCTTTTCACTGTTGAGAGTTATTTCATTAGTGGCATGCACCCCAGTTTGTTTTCCCATTTATCCATTTGAGAACATTTGGGTTGTTTCCAGTTTTTGGTGATTATAAATAAAGCCGCTGTGAATGTTCATGTAGGTTTTTATGTGAACATAAGGTTCCTTTTCTCTAGCATAAATACCCAGGAGTGGGATGGCTGAGTTACATGTTAAATGGATGTTTCACTTTATAAGAAATTTGCAAACTTTTTATCAAAGTGGTTGTAACATTTTTATGTTTCCATCAGCAATGTGTAAGACATTTGTATATTTTTGCTTCACATCCTTATTGGCATATTTTCAGCTTTTTAAAATTTATTTTAGCCATTCTAATATAAGTATAAAGGGTCTTTGTGTAATTATTGTTCATTGTATTTCTTCTCACGAGGCTGTCAATTCTAGGAGGTCAGGAACTTTGTCTTATTTTTGGCCTGACCAAGTTTGGTGCTGTCTAGATGAGAAGATGCAAGAAAGAGCAAGGAAAGGAAGGGGGGATTGGAAGGTGGAAGAGAGGGTGGGGAGAGACCAAGAAACAAATGGATGAGGAATCTGTGGGGCCACAATGTTTGCTCAAATGCCGGGCTGTTGTTCCGCCTGCAAGAGCAGACTGCTGGGCCCTCCAGGAATGAGACTATTTCTGCAGGTCTCATCTGACCCACAGCGGTGCCCAGCGCCTTTAAAACCAAATGAGGGCTTCAGTGATGTGTCACCCCTTCTACTCTTTCATAAGTTCACACCACCAAAAGAGGCAAAGGAACACGTCTTATCCCTTGGCCTGTCATCCCATAATCTTGTTCCTGATGAATCAGGCCCATTTTTATTTGGGGTAGACTAAAAAGAAATGCATCTGTTATATAGAAGGGGGCCATTTTAAACTCCGTATTAGACTTCTTCTCTTGACAAACCATAGGTTCCTATTTCACATTGAAACAAATATTATACCATTTTTGTGGATGAGAGGAGAGAATGCATAAAATTCAGATTATCCTAAAAAATCTTGGGTGTGGCTTGTGCACATATATCGTGCTAAGAAAATTGGAGAGAAGTTTGTCTTAGGCTTCTTTTTAAGGCCTGTTACCTTTTGCAGGAACTCTTGTTAATTCTTTCACCTCAATGAATATTCCATCCAGTTCCTTTCTTCTAACCTTCTAACTCCCATCACATTCCATTAAACCTCCATCGGGTGCAATACAAAAGTTATGAGTTCGGGCACAATGCATCTACTAGATGGGTGTATGACATTTATTTATTTAAACTGAAAATGAATGTAAATAATGTATCAGCATGCTTATTATTTATTCAGAATGAGATTTTTAATTTGCCAGAAAGCAAAAACAATGTTTATTACACAAATTAAATATAAAAACCAACAGAAATTCAAAATGTAAAACAAAAACAAAACTTGTCAGTTAATAAAATAACAAAAACTAATCTGATTACTCTTCATCAGCTTCACTGCCATCGAATTTCAAGTTGAAACAATGTTCACAAATCATTGTCCCACGTTCTAAGCACAAAAATTGTTTGCTGTGTTTACAGAAGGATTTGGAATACCTGTGCCTTTTGTTTCCTAGGAAAGGTGCACACCGTTTCCTTTTGTTTGACCAAGTGGTGGCCTGAGCTTCTTCTGTTTGAACAGCAGGTGTAGTAAGCTTCTGCAATTTTTGTTGGAGAAGTGAAAGAATTCCCCTATATTTTTGCGGCTCTTTGGTTCATATGTTCAGTTACCAATTCCCTACTCAACTGTTTCAAAAATAAATGTCTCTTTTTAAAACTTCATTTATATTCTCTAGGTATAGCACTTTTGCATTAATGCCACTTATACTTTATCTTTCCCAATAAAATATTCATCTATTTCTTCGTTACTACTTTCTTGATCACTTTCTGAAGGAGAACTTTCTTGCTCCGTGTCAGAATTTTGGTCTCATTCTTCAACTTGATCTTTACCATCTGTGTCACTTTCATCTTCAAGTTCAAGTTCATTTTCATCATTATCAGACTCCATCAACATCTGTAGCAATATCTCAGCATCTTTTGGGTCATCTGGATTACAAAATCTTTGAGGTTGAGCCATTTTAGAAGGTAAAACCTACAAAGCAAGGTAAAACCTAAATAGGCTCAATGAATCTGTCAGATTAATCAGAAAATAAAATACCTAATTACCAAGTTTCAATAATGAAACTATACTTACAATATCTTTCTGGAATGTCTGAAAGAATAGTACTATACAAAATCATCTGTTGAGAAAATATATAAAAATCTCAAATAGGCGCAATGAATCTGTGAGATTAAAGATACCACTATGAAATATGTCTTGACTGTCCTGTCACAAACACGACTGGCAATAGGTTACAGTAGAGGGGGAAGATACGGAAGCGATGAGTCACGATACTTGTCAGATATTTGAAAATTTGTGTGCAATGAATCTGTGAGATCAGTTGCGCCCAACGGAGGGTTAAATTCCTTCTCTCTTAGGGAGGAATAAGATTTAATGTATCGTCTTCCTCACTACCAAAGAATAATGTTCCATTTCCGGAGTTTTAGGTAGCTACCTGCTAGGCAGAGTTTTTCCATCCATCCTCCAAGCTTCTGAACTCATGAAGCTAGATCACATGGATGGTTATCCATTTTGCCTATTTACAAAGTGAGCCCTTCCTCCAAGACATGGTCATCAGGTAGTAGATAGTACTGTTTACTGTGTTTTTCTACCAACATAAGATACACCATGAAAGAACTTTATAAGAAAACTCTTGATTTATTTAGTCTGACATTTACATCACATTTGGTACAAACCACTCTAAATCCAGAGTTTGAAATACTAAACATATTTAGCTTATTGGGATTTGGCAATCTAGTTAAAAATTTTTTAAAAAAATACATAATTGGACATATTCTAAAACTAATAATTTCAGAATTATTCAACCAGTATTTATAATTAATTCTAAGCAATTCACTGAGCTAAACTATACAGAGGTTACAAAAGGGGATGATGAAAACTTTTCTTTTAAATCACATTAGACAATCTAGTGGATGTGGTTTTTTAAATAACTATTTTAAGAGGATTTTTAAACATTCAATATTTTATTCCAGCTTCTTCATTGTATATGGGTCAACTTTAAGTCAATCTTGTGTTCATTGTAATGAAGTAAGGCAAGATTAATGTCAATTTGTCATGTCAGAGTAGGTACTGAAAGCTTCTATGGCCCAAAGACTAAGCATTGTGTAACCATTCCAGGTAAAATTGTTTTCTGTAGATGTGCAATATTAGCCACAGGACACAACCAAAGCTGTCTTTCTCTGCAGGCTCTGTGCTCACTCATCCTGTGTCTCAGTATCCCTTTCAGTTTTGTAGGCAGAGTGTGAAAAAGTGTAATTTATGAATTAAATAGAGTTGGATGAATCGAAATCACACTGAAATAATATTCTTATTGGAGATGCAGGCATATCTTACTTAAAGAAAGATCTTTCAAACAGTTGATTTAAATAAATTCATCTGTAGGTAATATTGAAAATAATAGTTCTAAAAATACCACTAACATTGAAGGTAAAGAGCACATTTAGCTGTACACAATATATACGCCAAATACTGTGACAAGTAAAGATGTGTACTATAGGTGAAAGGAAACTATGCTCTATGGCCATCAGAATTGATGCTATATTAGCTACGCAAAGTGATTAAAAAAAAAAAATCATACCGATGACCTCTGTTTTTCTCCCTATATTTGGGCTTCAGCTTTCTTATTCACCACTGTATTTCAGGTCTGTAGCAGTGTCTGACTCAAGGGTGACTCACTGATGAAAAGTTAGAATTGCTTAAAGGCTGCCTCTGGCTTTCTGCAGAGCTCAAATGTACAACCACAACTTAATTAAGCAAAGGACAAACTGCAGGAAATCTCTGTTAATCATAAAAATAGAAAAATTTAAGAAAATGAAAGAGAAAATTTCTCTAGCTAATTAACAATCACAAAAGTGACAGAAGAAAACGTATAACCTCTGAGGTAGGCTTAGTGTAGTACGTGTGCGCTGTACTCCCTATGTGGCTTCTGGAGAGGGAATGAACTTGTCCTACTTTACTCCAAATCCTGTGGTTTTATCATTTGGAGATCATGGAGTTTTAAAGAACAAGTACCCCATATAAGGACTAAATGGTATGTGGAAAGCAACACTATTTTTGCACATCCAGTGTGTCATCTGAGTGAGGGGGTTTACAACTCTAGTGAGATTAACATATGACATCAATTATCCTCATCTGTCCTGGGATGTTCTTTACAGACAGCCAGTGATGTAGATGCAGAGAGCTCCAGGGGGAAAATTCCTCTATTTTTCCTTGTTTACAAAGTACATTCTCACCACTGCTCATGATTTCACTTAAATGCTTCAAGCTTTTATTAGAAAAGTACATTTTTAACAAATAGAGAACTAATGAACTAAATAATAAAGAGATTGGGAAGTAATGATTAAGATGGTTAGATCAGAATTAAAAGCAGGAACAAAAAAATGAGAGATAAGAGAAGTTAACAATCTAAATAATCCCAAAATAGAAGCTGAGGTATAACACACATGCTATAGTAAAATGACAACTTGGAAATTAAAAAAAAAAAAGAGGTTTAGAATCATCACAGTGAATAGACCTGTGAACACAAGTGGAAGACCCATGTCTGTTAGGTTTTTTGTCACTGAGTATAATAGCTTAGAGCCTTCAGAAAACTTGTTTCAGAAACATGGACAGAGTCTGCTAGGAACCTTGTATGCCCCCTGGAAACGGGTGATGCGACTTGATCCAGGGCAGCAGCACAAAGCCTGGGCTGTTCAGGAAACTCTAGTCAATGGAAGAGCAAGCTAACTTAGCATTTAATAGGATTCCTATCAAATTTTCAATAGGTAGCCTCTCCTAATTTCAAATAAAGAGTCAATTTCTCAAAATTACATATATTCATGAGAATTCCTAGGTGAAGGAGAATGTTAGCTGGATTCTTAGTAACATCGGTTGGAAAAAGAGATTCTCCTGGTTCCAAAAATGCAAGTTTCCAAAACCTGTGTATGACTTTCTAGCCAGCATGTTTACCTTCCTTACCAAGAACAATGAAAATAAATATTACATAATTTCCAAAGGATAGTCTTTTACTTTGACATCTCAGATTCAGATATTCTGAAGTAAAAATAAACATGAAATTTCAAATAGGGAATGCTTGGGATTATCGTATTTCTTATACAAATATCATAGAAAATCATAGAATCTGATACAGCACTTATGAAATAAAAAGAAATAAAGTTAACTATAAAATATGCCTCATAAATATTACAGACATTTCATTATAGGGACAAAATGCTTAAAATCATGAAGTAAACACTTCAAAACTTAATATTTATTTAAAAGACAGTTTGCGTTGAAGACATTGTTTGTCTGGGAGAAAGACCTTAAAAATGAAATATAAAAATGAAACATGTTTAATTGATTTGACTGGAAATATCAGTCAAATGGAATCACTTGCTTCTCTCCAGGGATGTACAAGATACCACACAAAATTTTAATTTTACTTAGTTTATTAATACAATACAAACTTAAGAAATGAGGAAAAGAAACAAAAACAAGATTTAGCTGAACTATACAAAGAGAACCAAAAGAGTGACAAGATTTTCAATTGGTGACAATTTTATTATGGAAAGTTATCTTATTAACTAATATAAAAATAAATCTACAATAGCAACTGGGATTCAAACTGAGCCAGGACGCAGCACACACGTGACACCCAACACAGTCAGTGAAGTACCACGTGGACCGTGTCTCACCCTCTATGGCTGGCTCGCACTCTCTGGTCTTTGACCTGAAACCTGTACAAGGACTGACCCCTCACAGCACAGGGTTTGCGGCTAGATATATTTTCTCCTCAGACTACTATCAGTTACGTACTGTTTCGGTTTCTCATAGCCTCTTTCTTTTTAGATAGTGACAGAACTCAAGAAAAAACTCACCTGGCCAGTGCTGAGCAGGGGAAGGATAGAGAAGTACTTTGAGGTGGGTTAGGAGTAATTTGCAAGTACCAGTAGACTCTGATAAATGAAGACATTAGAATGAGCATCATCAAAAAGGACTGAGGTAAGGGGCCCATGGGTAATTCACAGAAAAGGACAAAACTGGACAACATCGAAGATGGGAGTGTCACATTGTTACACTTGGGGAGTTACACACCCAAAGAACAATAACGACGACGAATAAAGCTGGAATGGAGAGTGTGTCCTTTTCCATTGTTAAGATGAAGCATTTTTGAAAAGGAATCTAGAAGTCAAATCAAAAATTAAAAATATAAAGTAGTAATAATGAGTGTTTAAAATAAAATGTAATACAGAAGGAAAAAATTCTTTTACTTCCACTTGACTTTGTCCAAAGTTTTATAAAGGTTATATTAAATCAGGCCAGTTTTGCTTTATTGGTAATTGATACATTTTATCAGACATTTCTGAGGAAAAGAAGAGAACCCAATTGACATCTCTCAGGTAGACTGGGAGAGTGGGAAGGAAGGCAGTACATGAAAGGTAAGTCCCACGGTCTTCACACTCACTCTTCATGCCCACAGTGTTTTTAACCTCATGTTAAATGACAGGGTGGGATCACCGAAAACATCATCACCAAGGACAACAGCATTATGACAAGGTGTCATATGATAGGTGTACACTGCTCAGCATGCTGCTGAGTACCACAAAGCATGCGAGCACCTTGGAAGAGAAGTTTTTTTGCAAAGAGGAAGGAGAGGCACACACCAAAGGCTCTGCCTTATATGCTCTTTCTATATCTGGAGGTAATGCTGTCATCCCTTGAATCTGAAAATGAAAGAGCAGACAATGCCATGAGTGACTGATCTAAGAGCAGGACTGCAGTCAAGCTTGCTCAGCCCCTGCACTTCTGCAGGGATAGAAGCGGTGATGGGGGGCGGGGGTGGATGGCTGCTGAAGTTTTCAAACATCAGGGGGAATCAGAACCGTAGGGATTCTGAGGGAAGGGGAGAAGAGGATCAGACATGCCTTTGGGAGAGAAGGGATACAAAACAGTCTCCATTGCTTTTTAAAACTCTCATCTCATCCAAATCCTATCTCATCACAACTTTAATTTTAGAATAAATTTCCCTCTTCAAAGGAAGCGGAATCAGAAGTTTTCAGTCAACCCAAGTAATCATTAAATAATCAGCTAGACCATTGGATTTATAGATATTTGTCTGTTCCTTAGATTTTACCCTTTGGAGATTTAGGTAAAATGGACATCTGGTTTCCCCGAAGGTTAAAACAAAGCAGGGCTTACCGACCACTCTGCATTGTCTGTCTTGGAGCATCTCACGTTGACTGGGAGGCCAAGGACAAGCTTATTGAAAGAGAGGCCTTCCTTTTTAGTCCATTTAAACTTATTCATTGCGTCCATGAAGGAAAGGTTTTTATATTGCTTGGGGCTTTTGATAATGAAAGGCCAGGTCCTGAATTTAAAAAAACAAAACAAAACAGAAAACCAACAATTAATTATATTCAGAACAAAAGCATTGCATGTTTCCACTACTTTTCAACATTCTAAAATAGATCTCATGCATGTTTGTTTTTACAAACATAGATAACTTCATGCAATGTATTGATGAACTCATCAGCAGTTACTAGAAGAAACACAGCAAATAAAAAAGTCTTTTTAAAAGATGAAATTCCTTGTTTTAGCAGCAGATGGGTATTACTTTTAGATAAATAATTTTGGTTCAGAAAGCTTCCCCAGCGGCTCACAATTTCTGTTTCTTTTTTGGCTCTAGTTAACAATATAACTGGTAAGCAATCAGTTCTGAAGAGTGTAATGCTAATGGTGTAATAAAGAAATGTGTTCGTTCTCAAAAGGTACTACTGTAACAGAGAAGGAAATTTCAATTCTATCCAGTTGAAAAGCCTGACCCCTAGTGGCTGCCCTGTTTTGGTTTACCTAAGAAGAGACAAATACAGAAGATTGAAATTCAGTGTTTTTAAAATGGCACTGAGAAAAAAAAAATTCTTCAGATGATACGCTGTGTTTTTACTTGCCGCTCTGAAAAAAACACATGTTAAATGTCCAAGAAAGAAGGAAGAAATATCAGAACAATGGTAAGACCTGTGTGAAAAGATACTCTTCACTAAATATAAGCGTATATTATTGATTCCTGAAAAGAGGGAAAGTATAAGTTGGCACATAACAAAATTTTCCATAAATGAATCCATGCATCTTCCAGGAGGTTATCATGGATAACCAGCAGGTATCTGGCTTCCATGACACGCCAAGATGATGTTCTAGTAATTACCAGCTAATTAACCTCCAGCTAATATGTAGATCTACATTTTAATAATTGATCTTTATAATTTCTTCATTTATTTGTGTCACTATTATCTCTCACATGTATAACCTACTCAGGCATATTGAATATTATCTTTTTAAGTAAATTAAACATCCTTTATTAATTTTTTAGAGTTATAAGGATACATTTTTAAGCTCTAACTTAAAATTATTTCCTCTATTCTCTGGTAAATGATACAGTGAGTAAAATGATGCATAATATAGGAAGATTTTTTAATTCTTCATTCCTAATTTTCTTTTTCCTTTAGTTAAAGTCAATATATCTTTGTTGAGTTTTAAATGCATTATTCTGTACAGAGACTTTAAAGTTAAATACCATAAAGAAAGAGCAATCAGCATCACACTACATGAAGCATATCTATCAATGACCTAAAACCTACAGCATTTTAAAACTAAACATGCTGTGAAGACTTGCAGAGATACAAGCCAGGAGTAAAATAAAATAAAAACTTGACTTGAAAGGGGCCCATTATGATTACATACAATGGCTTTTTAAATACACTAAAAGCTACATCTAGGTTTTATTAAATACAAAATAATTTCAAATCAAATAATAAAAAATAAAATTTACTTTTCATAAACGTAAGATATCTATTTTGAAAAAAAAGGAAAATCAACTACTTAACTAGGGAAATGCTGGTGGGAAATCATGAGCCTGTGACCACCTAACACACCACAAGGTGGCAGTGGAATCTCTACCAATGCGCTGCACTGGCCTAAAGCTTCTGAATTTTATGCAGTCTCAAGGATAAGAATGAATACTGTATTATTGTGCATAGATAAAATCTTTAAGAGCTTTGATGATAGAATATATCAGGAAACTAATATTTTTTTGAGATTTCACATCAGAAAGTAGTATAAGGTATAAACACATTTGTTAACTTCCTGTGACTACGTGGCAAGGATGGAGAAAAAGGCTAAATAAACGCCGTGGTTCAGGTGTTAGAGACAGCATGACTGAGTAACCTGGGGGTGTAGTCACCAAGCTCTCTCAGATGACATCGCTGTCTCATGTTATTGTCTCCTTTCCACTCTTACTGACTTCGTCCAGGCCCTTATTCTATAATAACATCACACCCTCATCTTAATCTTTCCAACCTATCCTACACTACACTTCCAGATTACCCCTGGAGAAAAGAGAAAGAAAAAACAGGAGGAGGAGGAATCCTGAAAAAGTGAGTATTTAACCTGAATATTGTTCTTTAAAGACCAAACTTTAAACCAGAAACAGGTAACCTTGAGCTAGAAAATTTTTCTATCACCGAGACTGGGAGTTAGGAATATTAGGAGTGTTCTAGATATGAAAAGTTACATTTCTGCATGTCTGGGCAATGTGTAGATGTCCACCCAGATACACAAATAAATAAAAGAGTATTATTTCTATCATTGTAACTGATAAAAATAAATCATGTTAATATTATGATTTAATATTCATAATTTTCCTTTGTATGTTTAATCTAATAGACAAGTTAATTTAATATATATATATATATATATATATATATATATATATATATATATATATATATGAAATAAACTTAGATTATCCAAAATGATTTTGGGAAAAGAAAAAATGACATTTGGAGACTTATTTGCTCTTATTTCAAGAGATATTATGAAACTATAATAATTGAATGTGGTATTTTAGTAAGGCTAATAAACATGTACAGCAATGACACAAAATTCAGAGTCCAGAAATAGTCACTATATGGTTAAATGATTTTCAACAAACATTCTAGAGTAATGCAATAGAAATAGGGTAGGCTTTTTGATCAAATGGTTCTTGAACTTGATATTCATATGAAAAACAATAAACCTCAGCATTTACCTCAATCCACCCACAAAAATTTATTCAAAATGAATCATCAACCAAAATGCAAAATCTAAAACAATAAACTTCTTAGAGGAAAGGAAAAAAAGAAAAACAGAAGAAAATCTGTATGACCTTGGGTAGACAAAGATTTCTTACACAGGATAGCTATCAAAAGCACAAAACAAACTAAAAATGACAAAATGGATTTTAAAAAATACAGCTTAAAAAAATGAAAATCTAGTCACAGGATAGGAGAAATTATGTGTAAAAAAATATGTCTTACAAAGGACTTATATCCAAAGTATAAAGAACTCTAAAAATACAAAAAATCTCTTACAAGTCAATAATAAAACAACCCAACTAAACAATGGGCAAACATTTGAACAATTAAAAAGGAACATTTATAAATGACCAACAAACATGTGAAAAGAGACTCAACATTGTTAGTCATAAGTGAAATGGAAAATAAAACCATAATTAGATATAACTACATACACATTAAAATAGATAAAATTTATAATATTGAAAATAGAAAACGTTGAGAAGAACATTAAGCAATAAGAACTCTTACATATTACTGGTGAGAATGCAAAAAGGTATACTATTTTGGAGAAAATTTTGAGAGGCTGTTTATATTTAAAATTTTGAAAATTTTAAATATAAACAGCATACAAGCTGTTTATAAGTGATTACACCACTAGGTATTAACCCAGAAAACTGAAAAACATATATTCATACAAAGACTAATACAATAATGTTCTTAGTAGCTTTCTTCCTAATAGCCAGAAACTGGAAACAATCCAAATGTCTATTGACTGGTGAATCGATAAACAAACTGGGTGCCTTTACAAAGGTGAATACTACTCAGCAATAAAAAGGAGTGGACTGCTGATCATGCACCAGTATAGATGAATCTCAGAAACCTTGTAAGTCAAAGAAAACAGGCACAAATGAATACATAGTGTATGATCTCATTTTTATAAAATCTAGAAAAGATCACTAACAGAGTGAATAAAGCTGGCTGATTCCCAGGTTCCCTGAGGACTTGGTGTGGGAGGTGGGATTTTCTCCAGATAGGCTAATAGAACTTTTGGGGGTGAAGGAAATGCTCTATATCTCGTTTCTGATGGAGTTAAATACACGTACACATCCGAGAACACTCCAACAATATAATTAAATAGGTGCATTTTATTGTATATAATTTCTGCCTCAAGCAATATGACTTTAAATAATAAAACAAATAAAAACACATCAACAAGCCAAAGAAAAGAGATACAACATAATGCCACAAACTTTACAGTCTAATTACTAAAGACAGAAGCCAAAAAAGTCTGACTTTCCAAGGTATAACTCCGAACACTGTTGACACTCTAAGTCAACAGATGTTGGGAAGTACACAGCAAAGCTGAGTCTTCCTGATAAGAAGTGAAGGCTCAAGGGCTGCAACAGATTTGACAGCTTGATAGAAGACCTGGGACATTCCCACATGGAAAGGGATTCAGCCCCTACCAGTAAGAAAATTTTCTTGCATAGATTTTCAATAAAATCTGAGGAAGGAATAACCCAGGTACTGTAATATACGGTATAGTCCCACTGCTGTACCCACAGCCCTTTACCATCAAAATATACAAAAGTATGTATATAACGTGTATTACCCAAACCTCAACCATGGCGTGGAGAGAAAGAAAGCTACTCTCAGATTTGCTTAGAAGGAAGTCAAGAATATCAAAGAGAACTTTTAGATGGAACTGACTCAGCAGAGTCAAGAAATGACATAACCATGCAAACATAGGGTGAAAAGGAAACTATATCACATTTCATGTAAAGAGACAGAAAAAACTGACTCTAGAAGAAAATATAAACCAATTACACTGGAGAGAATTCCCACAAGTGTTTCATGTTATAAGTTTATTTAATAAGAACATGAATTCAATTAAACAAGAGCTCAAATACAAGATGATAAAATGGCAGAATGAGATAGAAAGGGAGATAGCAGATCAAAGGAAATAAATTTAAGACAAAATGACTTTAGCACCAAATAAATTAGAAAAAGCAAGAAGCTGAGGAGCACTTCTGAAAAAAATTGTAAGGGAAAATTCTTGAAAAGAAAAAGTCCCAAATAGATTATAAAAAATATTACTAGATATAAGAAAATTTCCCTGAAATGAAAAATAAAAAGTAGATATATATACAGACAGAACACTCTGTGTTTCAGGAAAATATAATTCAGATGCCCAACATTGAAATATGTTCAATTTAACTTACGCATTTTACAGTTAAAGGAGTTACATGCCCACTCATCCAAAGAGATTTCCATAGGAGGGTAAAAAAGTAAAAGGCCCCAAAATATTATATTTAGCCAAATGTTGTCCAAATATAAATGCAGAAATTCTCAAATGTAAAAGAACTCAGGGCATAAAGCACCAGGAAGCCATTCTTGATTAAACAACTTGAGGATAAAATCCTAAAGAATCAAATTAAAGACCTCATGAATGCAAAAATCATATAAAGATTAGGGATTATCATTGAATCTATTTAAAAATAAAAGTTACATTCAACATTGTGAGAATTAGGTTTCAGAATTAAATGTGAAAATTAAAAAGACTTGAAAATACAAAAATTATAATTTAATAACAAATATTTGGAGGGGGGAGACAATGTGAGAATATGAATGTCCTCATCTTTTATGATCTAAAATTGAAACACATAGTTTTATAAAAAGTGAGTGTAACATGTTAATGTCTTTCATGATCTATTTTCTCAACATTTGGAGCTTCTTTATAAAATATTTGTGGTTAAAAACAACAGCAACTTCTATTTGAAGTTCAACAACTTCAAATTATTTCTTTTTCTTCTCATTAATTTAAAAAATTAAAATTTAATGTCTTTATTTAAAACAGGATACAAATTAGGATCTTTATAACAATAATCTATTCATCTTTATATCAATACCTACATAGAAAGATGCCTGTATTAATATTCAAATTAATGTTAATATTGTTTATTTCTAATAAAATTTGAGGTGATAGCTTTTATCTTTTCAACACTTTTTTCTGCATTTTCTAAACTCTTTATAATAAGCATGTGTGATTTTTTCACATTATAAAGTGATTTTTCATATAAAGAAAAATAGAAACACCTCTCTTGATTCTTTTTATAGAACAAATAACACAAGAACTTTCCATCACATAAATCACCCTGGAAATACATAGAAAGAGTTGATGTGCGGTGAGCAGAGAATACAGACTTGATCTAAACTCATTATCTATTCTGTTATCTAATCTTTGTGAATATTTGTTTTTCCTCAGGCCTTGCCAGATCTGTTGGAGGTAGAGAAAAATCACACCCCAGAAACAGATAATTGCTGAGACAGGATGTATTTGTCTTTGTTTTTCTACCAAGTCATCCTCTAATCCTAGGATTGCTACAGGATGTTTAGAATGAAGCAGGGCACCTAACTATTATATTAAAAGCACAGAACAAGAGATTTAGGGTTATGATTTATATGATATTCGTTTTCAGTATTGTATCCTGAAACCAAATTAGCAATCTTCTTTTAAGCTAAATAGAAAAAGCACCCAAACCATTTCTCTTTCTGATCTTTTAGCCAGTACCTTATTGGTTTAGTCTTTAACACTATTTACGTCACTGTGACAATGAATTAGACTTGAAAATTTGATTTAAAGTCCACACATCTGTTTTACAATGGCTCTTTTCCACTCATATTTTTGAAGAATAAATATAGTTAACCATGTAGTTGGGGCCGGCCGAGTGGCACATTAAGAGCTGGCTTAGGATGCCAGAGGCCCCCGTTTTGGACCCCACATATGAGGGCCAGTGACACTGCCCTCTACAGCTAAGATGGTGAACAACAGCTCCACCTGGAGCTGGGCTGCTGTGAGTCCCTGGGGAAGGCACAGCTGCAGCCCCTGCTGCAGTGGACTGCCACAGGTTACAGTGAGTGGCTTCTGGTCTGGTGGTCTTTGGGTTGTCTGATAGGAACACATCTATGAATTAGAAGCTTAATTTAAAAAGAAAGTTGTTCTTAGTTCATAATTTATAATCCCTATAATGTTCAGAAACAAAAAGTAGACCATAATTATACATTCTCCTTCAGCATCTGCAATTTATCACATCCTCATTAAGTGTTTTTTTGTTTTGTTTTGTTTGTTTTTGAGGGCAGTTTCACTGGGACCCGAACCGGGACCGCTGGCTTCCCAAGCCATTGCTTAACCACAGCGCCACTCGGCCAGCCCTCATTAAGTGTTTTTTAAACACATCGCCTCTCTTTAAATACATCGCCTCAAAAATCTATGTGTATCTTTTGCCTAATTATGTCAGTTTCTTTCATTTTGAAAAGTCCTAATCATTAGAAAATTCTTTCTTATATTAAAACAAAATTTACGTTCCAAAATTTCCACCCAGCACCCTAATTCTTCTCTGTGGTATTGTTAAGAATAGATAAAATCATTTTTTCTACATCAAGCTTAATATATCCAAAATAGAATTTTCAATTTCTTCTTCAAACAAATTTCCCTTACACCTTTCCACCATTCACACAACATCATTTTTCCTTTACTCTTCCTCTTTGGCCACTTGCCTACGATGTAACAATCAATGAAGTCTAGTAAGTGCTTTCAAAAGATAACCTGAATGTAACCATTTCTCATGAACTCTACGGCCACCACCTTGATCCAAGGTACCCTCACCTCTCACCTGAACAGTCACAATTGTCTTCTGGTTGTATTATTCTTTCCAATCTTACCCTCCTAGAGCCCTTTCTCAACACAGTAGCCAAAGTGCCTTTTTAAATACCCTACAATGGCTTTTCCTTGCACTGAAAACCCCAAATCATTGTGTTGCCTATAAAGCCCTACATGCTCTGGTCCCACTTGCTGTCAACCTCCTCACTCATTCTTTACCATATTTCACTCGCTCCAGCCAAACTCGCTTTCTTGCTGCTCTTTGAACCTACTAGCTTCATACCCATCATAGGGTCATTATAGTGAATCTTCTTTCTGCATAGAGTATACTTGGGTATCTTGGCATGGCTCACTTCTCATCACATAGGTCTCTGTTCAAACACCACCTCCTACCATGGACTGAATGTTTGTGTCCTCCCAAAATTCGTATGTTGAAATCCTAACACCCAAGGTGACATTAATAGAACATGGGGCTTTGGGAGCCTCTGCCCTCATGAATGGGATTTAGTACCCTTATAAAAGCAGCTTGAGAAAGCTCCCTTCCTCTTCCTGCCATGTGAGGTTCCTGTGAGAAGATGATCATCCATGACAAAGTGGGCCCTCATCAGACACTGAATCTGAGAAATAAATTTATGGTGTTTCTAAACCATCTTATCTGTGGTATTTAGGTTAGAGCAACCCAAACTAACACGCCTCCCCTGAGATGCTTTCACCAGCCTGTTGACAGCAGCTATGCATATCCATCACTGTCTTGACTGTTTTTATAACATCAAGGTCTAAAATTTTATATTTATATTGTTTATTAGCTATCCCCCATTCTGGAGTATAATCTTAAGAGGGCAGGAAAAATATTCATCTTGTTTATTATTTTATCTTAGGTAGTTCCTATGATATGCAATTGTGCAGAAAGCGTTAACATAGCAGGCCTGAGACTGCCATGCTTTGAAATGGCTGCTTGGATGGCTGACCTTTGGCTGGCATCAGGGAATTTTAAACCAGTAACCAAGTTTCTATACTCCTATCACACTTTCTCTAAATGATTGTGCCTAGACTGTCTGTACAAACATGTCAGTTTATGTTCAACACCTGCTTTCCTCCTGGCAGTCTAGAGTCTTGGTACTTGCTAAGCAGAAGTCACCTATGTGACCAGCCCCCCCAAAAGCTCTGGGCATCAAGTTTCCAATGAGCTTCTCCAATTCACATTTCATACATGTTGTCATCATTTGATGCTGGTGGAATTAAGTACATTCTGTGTGAGTCCACTGGGAGTGGTTTCTTGGAAGCTTGTACCTGTTTCCTGTGGACTTTGTTTTATCCCATGTGCCTTTTTCTTTTTGTTAATTTTTCTTCATATTCTTTCTCTGTAACTAACATTAGCCATGAGTACAACTATACGCTGAACCCTTTAAACCCTCCTATACAATCATTGAACCTGAAGGTAGTCTTGGGGACCATGGACAAAGCAACCAGGAAGCTTCCATGACATGGTGACAAATCCAATATGAAAATCATGCCCATCATTCTCTGAAATATATTGCCCCTGTCATGAAACTGAATTATTACTTACGTGACTGGCCTGTAGATCTCCTTAACGCCAATGAATTGAAGTTGCTCCATAATGTCTGGAATACTTGCACATCGAGTAAGATTGATTCTTGGGTAATAAAGAAGGTATGAGAGACACATTTCATTCCTGGTGCTTAGTCCTCCCTGAAAATGGAGATGTTTTACTTAGAAAAGTATATGTTCACTATATTGCATATAAGCCACCAATGTCATATAGTTCCTTCCAATATTGAAATGTAATAAATCTTGAAGCTGGAAAATAATAATGCCAATTTCCTTGTTTAAAAAATAATGACACATTTTAAAACTAATAGAATTATTTCCATCTCTTTAAAAGTTGCCTTCTTAAATAATCTAATAATTTCTTTAAAGTTCTGTTTATATAAGGTACACATCTTAACACAGTGAACATTTCAGAGGATTATGGGGATGTTTGGTTAACATGCTATCAATCAGTTGGTTTGATGAATCTTTGAACTAATTGCACTGAATTTTCTATAATCTCATTTTCATGTGTATAAACATCAGCAGCTGCATACCACAGGAAACACAGATTTCACATTCTGAACCTAGGAAGTAAATTCTCTATTAAAATTTTTAAAAAGATCAAAGATTCTAAGAAGAGAATCTAGAGTTGCTAAAACATATTAACTTCTATGTCCAATGTTTAACCAAAAGTTATTAAACATGAAAAGAAACAAGAAACGATGAGCTGTATTTGGGGGCAAAAATTCAGTAGAAACTGATTATGAAAGAATATAGACTCTAGAGTTAGCAAAAACTTAAAAGCAGGTATTAATATGTTTAAAGAGTTAAAGAAAGATGTTCAAGTAATTAAAGGCAAATACATTAAAAACGGGTGAACAAACAGGGAATAGCATCAGAGAAAACACAGAAAGAACCTAACAGAAATCCTAGAGTTGAAAAGTACCATAACTGAATAAAAAATTGACAAGATGAGCTCAACATCAAATTTGAGATACAGAGGAAAGAGTCAGTGAACTTGAAGATGGATCAATAGAAGTTTTCCAATCCAAAGAACATGAAAAAAAAAAAAAAAGACAAAAGAAAGTGAAAATTCCTCAGAGATATGTGGGCCAATAGTAAATATTCTAACATAATTGGAGTTCCAGAATGAGAAAGAAGAGAGAAAAGTGTAGAAAAAAAAAGTGTTTTAAAAAATAAAAAATAATGGCTGAAGTCTTCCCAAATTTAGTGAAAAACATTAACTTACAGATGCCAGGAGCTCAACAAATACCAAAAATAAATGTGCAAAAATCCATACGTATACACATCATAGTCATATTTCTGAGAGCCAAAGACAAAACTGAAAATCTTGAAAGCAGCAAGAGAAAAGAACATATCACATATGGGGGAACAATAATATAATTGACAGCTGACATTTCATCCTAAATGATCAAATTAACACGAAGATATTGAAATTACATATTCAAGTTCTGCAGGGAAAAAGAAATGAACCAAGAATTCTGTACTCAGCATGTCATCTATCCTTCAAAAATGAAGGTGAAAAACTTAATATTATTGTCTATGACTATAAATTAATGTAGTGGCTAATATGCAATGACTTTTTACAAACTACAAAAACATAATGCCTTACACTTGATGAGCAAGGCAGGATTGGACAAAGGAAGAAGCTGTTCTACAAATGAGGCTGCAACTGATGCCTCAGTAAATACTATATTTAATCTATTCTTGAGCTGAGGTGGCTATCCAGAGTTTTACCAAATTGTAGGAAGGTAGCTGAGCCTTTGTAACCTCACATCAGCCAATAGCTGTTGGTTGCCCCACTGGAGACAGTGTAACTTTAAGTGAGACATTGCCTAACACCAAGGGCAATGTCCAGTGGGAGACACAATTAAGAGCTCTTATCATCTGATATTTTCAGGGGCTGGGGTTTAGTTGTGTTGGCCCTGAAAAGGAAGAGTATCCAAATACAAACATAATAATTTATTACATATTTAGTAAACTATTTTATACATACAAAATTATATACCAGGCAAGAGAAAAATAAAGCTATCATCAGTGTTTTGACTACTATGAGTGCTCATTATCTTCCCCACCTTAACCAAAGATGATGATTATCTTAATATTTTGTTCATTAGTCTATTGCTTTTCATCACACTTTACATTTAGTTTATTGATGTAGGTATCCCTAAATAATATACTGTTTAATTCTGTATGTTCTTAAGCTTTGGATACATAATGTCATAACTACATATAGTCTGCTCTTTTCGATCAACATTATGTTCTTCAGATACATCATGTTAATATCTGAGTTACTTTAGTTCATTAATTTTTATAACTATATACAATTCATATACCTGGGGGGGGTGCCAAAAAAATGTATACAAGTAGAGTTGCTCAAGCAGTAGTTCGCCGTAATCAGAAGTGTCTGGACACTGATGGTAACCACTCTGAGCACCTCTTGTAATTGCAGATGTCAAATGTCACTTGTATTCATCTTTTGTTATTGGTATATATTAAGTATTACAATTTTAATACAATTTTCCTTTCTTAAAGTGTGTACACATTTTTTGACACCCTCTATATTACATGGACATATTATATTTATTTGTTTACCCTTTGATAAATAATTGAGCTGTTCCCAGTTTTTGTTCCTGTGTTTTTACATGTTACTATGAATATTTTATATATTTCTCTCCTGGAACACTACAAATATAACCTCAAGGTTATCTACTTAGGAATGGACCTGGTTATAGCATGTACTAATCTCCAACTTTACTAAAGAATGCCACGTTTTTCCCCCAAAGTGGTTTTATAAATTTACTTTAGTAGTATATGAAGGGTCCGGTTTCAGTACAGTGGAATTACAATTTTAAATATTGCCAAACTGGTAGGTATAAAATATCTCATTCTGGTTTTCATTTGCATGACTGTGATTTCAAATGAAATTGAGGATCCTTTAATATGTTTATCATCTGTTTGGGCTTTTATTTCTATAAAATGTTTTTATATTTTGTTCGTTTTCTATTGTATGTTTGTGTCATGTAACTGATTTATGAAATTTCTTTTAATAAATGCTGGATAGTGATGCTGCATTAACTATGTATTGCAAATATTTTTTTCTGTTTAAAATTTCTTTTCACTTACTTAATAGTGTTTCTTGTTACCAAAAGTTTTTTTTTTTTTTTGAAGATTTTATTGGGGAATTGGGGGAGGGGAACAGCGTTGGGGAATTGGGGGAGGGGAACACACAAGTTGCTGTCTTTTTGTTGTTGTTGTTCTTCAGTCTAGTAGTGGAGGACGTTGCTTCACTGGCCCACGTTGGTATCGTCATTGCACTCTTCCCGGATGAGGCAGATTGGTCGCCGGCCTCTGGATGTCGCTCACAGCGGCTATTGGCAGCTCACCCTGGCTTCCAGCTGCTCACTGTAGCCTATGGCAGCCCACTGCAGCAGGGGCTGCAGCCTACACTGTCGCCGGGGCTCGTGCAGCACAGCTCCAGGTGGACCTGTTGTTAGCTGTAGAGGGCAGTGTCACTGGCCCTCATATGTGGGATCCGAACCGGGGCCGTTGGCATCCCAAAACCAGCTCTTAACCAATGCACCACTCAGCCAGCCCCCGAAAGTTTTAATGTGCTCAAATTCATCAATCTTTTATGCATAGCTTGTGCTTTTTTTTTATGTTTTGTTAAGAAATTCTTACCTACCACAAAGTTATGAAGATATATTCGTATATTTGTCTCCTAAAGGGTTTAACATTTTGCTCTTCATATATAACATATAATCTACCTGGAACTGATTTTCTGTGTATTGTGCAAGTTAAAGACATAATTTTATTTTTGTCATTTGGATACCTAATTGTCTCAGTGTTCTTTAATGAAAAGTCTACCCTTTTTCACTTATCTGAATGCCATGTCTATCCTAAATCAAGTTTCCACATAGGGGATTGGTAGGTCTGTTTCTAGGATTCCCTACCCTGCTCCACTGTTCTAGCTCTGGACCCAAAACACACTATTAATAACCATAACTTTAAAATAAGCCTTCATCTCCACTAGTTTGTTTCTCATTTGGTTCTTTTTAGCAGTGTCCTGCCTATTATTAACACTTGCTCTTCTATGTAGATTTTAGAATCAAATTGTTCTATGTAAAAGCTAAAACTATAAGAATTTTAAAAATAAAATAAAAAATATAGGAGAAAAATCTTTGCAGCTATGACTATGCAAAGATTTCTTAATTAGGACACCAGGATCCCAAACCATAAAAGCTCATTTTTACAGGAATTATATCAAATTTATAAGTCAA
The DNA here is from genome assembly GCA_033961575.1 of Aselliscus stoliczkanus. Lineage (NCBI taxonomy): Eukaryota > Metazoa > Chordata > Mammalia > Chiroptera > Hipposideridae > Aselliscus > Aselliscus stoliczkanus. The sequence goes on from CM066733.1 coordinate 130,296,092, forward strand.
TCTAAATAGAAGAATTATCATTTTCTTTAGGTGTTCTTTAATATCTTGCAATAAAGATTTTATAATTTTTTCCATAGATATCAGACATATCTAATGTTAAATTTTATTTCTACAGAACTTAAGAGTTTTAAATTGTATTTTCTCTAGACAGTTTCTTATATACTAAAATACAATTAATTTTAGATATTATCAATTTTGAGATTTTTATGTATAAAATTACAATATCTGTGAATAATATGTTTTGCCTCTTTGCTTCTTCCTCTCTGATCCTTATGCCAATTTTTTTCTTTTCCAGTACAATGTTGAATAGAAATAGTGATAATAAATATCCTCTTCTTCCTGATTTGTAAGAACTACTACTAGCACTTCACTTAGTTTGATATTTCCTATAGATTTTTTTTTTTTGAGGGCAGTGTCACTGGCCCTCCCATGTGGGACCCGAACTGGGGCCGCTGGCTTCCCAAGCCAGCTCTTAATCACCATGCCACTAGGCCGGCCCACTATAGATTTTTCATAACCAATTTTTATCTGGTTCAGACAATTCTCTCCTATTCCTGCTTTGCTAAATGTCCTTTTTCCTTGGCCATTAAAGGCATACATTTTATGAATGATTTTTCAGCCCCAGTTGAGTGGTTCATACATCCTTTTCCTTCAATCTCTTAATTGAAGAATGGTATTAATATATTTTCTAATTTAAACTAATTTGGCATTGTTAGCTAAACCCATTACATGTTTATATAATACCAAGTTTGCTTTGTCAATACTTCCTCAAAGATATTTCCATCAGGTACATATTGTTGAACTCTCTCACACTACCATTATCAAATTTTAGTCTTAAGATTATGCTAACTTCATAAACTCAGTTGGTGGGAGATGTGTTCCCTGAAAGATATAATTAAGCCATGAATGATCTGTTTCGTGAAGGTTTGGCAGAACTCCCCAGTAAATCTGTTGGGACAAGATTTCTCTTTGGGTCAGAAGCCCCTAAGGTCATGCAATTCATTCTTCCTTTTGAAGTCTTGATTCATCTAAGTCCAGAGTCATGTACATGGTCTCTAGTGACCACAGTTATTTTATTAATAATATTTCATGAGGAAAAACTAAAATATAACCATAGTGCCATTAGTTACTCATAAAAGGCTACAACCACTCTTGATTTCATTTTTATGATATTTCATGTCCAATATATTTAGGAATTTTGCTTCCCAGTCTGAATGCTTCTTAGTTTTTTTTCTTCTAAAATCAAAGTTTATTCCTTGCTCTCCACAAATGAATTTTAAGAATAATAAAAATTTTCTTACCCAAGTCATCCGGGGTCTATCTTTTGTGTTGTAGCGACATTCAGTAATTAGGTTATCTCCCTAAAACATAAAAGTATGAGCTTCAGATTGAAGTTTTATGCTGTTTTATTTATCTAATACATTTGTAAGCCAACAGTTTAATTTACTATATGAAGGGATGCATTAAGTAATTTGATTCAGTAGAAGACCCTTGATCTATTAAATTCTAGGATTGCTAGTACAATAAGCAAGCAAACAACTGAGACTCTCTGTGTTCAGGCTGAACTCCACCATGTTCTAGCTATGTGACCTTAGACAAGGAAGTGAGTCATCTGGCACAATTTATTCATCTACAAAATAATGATAAAAATAGCACTTATTTTATACAGCTGTTGTGAAGGGGTTAAATCACAAAACACATATTTAATCCTTAGTAGAGATTTGATACTTCATAAATTTTAGCCATAATTACTAGTTATTGCGATTATCTCATTATTTACATTATTTTCTTTAAAGGTCTTTAGTCATGTCTTTATTTCCTTACATTAGAATTATGAGGCAAATTAATAGTAATTTATTGTTCCAGTGTTTTCCAACCTTTTGGACAATTAAGAACACATAGGAAATAATCTTTTATGGGTTTCCACTCAGGTAAGTGGACAGGCTATTCACGGACCAGACACAGCTAGCCCTGGGTGCTAGCCTTCAGATTTGTCCCCACACCCACCCCACTACTCAGAGGACCCAGGGAGCAGTATCTCAACAAAATTCTACCCTACTCACAGCACATCAGTTGGGAAACTCTGAAGTAACACAATAAAACTGGTTGGAAAGTCCTGAGACAAGACAACACAATAAAAGAAAGCAGAGAATCTCAGAAAGATCAGCGTTTCTCAAACTTCATCTTCTATTCTCAGCGTGCATCAAGGAATTTTTGCTGTTATTCTCGTTTCATACATAACATAAGAATATGACTTTTAAGACTGAAATAAGGGTATGAAATTGTATGACTATTGATCTTGATGGTCATGGAATAAAAAATTTGATGAAGTGAAGTATCATAAAAAAAATTTTAGGGCCGGCCGAGTGGTGCGGTGGTTAAGCGCTGGCCTGGGAAGCCAGCGGCCCCGGTTCGGTCCCACATGTGAGGGCCAGTGATACTGCCCTCAAAAAAAAAAAAAAAAAAAAAAAAAAAAAAATTTTAAGTCTTCATTATTGTAAGGCATGAGTTCTCTTTTACGCCCTTCACCATGACCCTAAATATTGTTGCAAGTGGATTACAGCACAATGAACTATGTCCGAATACCTTTGTCAAATTTAAGAATTATCTTTATATTTATTTTTATAGAAATTAAACTTCTAAAGAATATCCTATGGTATAAGGAAACTTCTGATTTTACCATTACCATAATTGCAGCCAAAAGGTTAACTGTGGAGTCAAGTAAGAAAAGAGCAATGATAGTGCTCAGAACCTGATTTTTATTTTTTTTAAATTAACAACTTGAAGTGCCTCTGGGAATAATAAGAAAATTAAATTTTGATTTTGGAAAACAGATCAAATACATCCATCTGGGTTGTGCGACACCCATGGTGGATGCCTTTAAGCATAGGAAGAATAGGAATATTATGATGAGCAATTCGTTTCACCACTAGCAACAGCAGATATATGTCTCATGACTTCTATAACATTCAGTGAAAAATAACAAAACATGCATACTGGTAAGATTACTCTTTCTTCCTTTAGATACTGAAATTCCTGGAAATTGAAGTCAAAATCGTCATCATAAGAAAGCAATCTCATTTCCTCCCCTTTGCGAAAATGACGTAGCCTGATGCCTCTGCCAGCCAGGTGAGCATGGAGAAGAACAGCAAACACATGGATTCCACTTGGCTTTTCAGCTTCCAGGGCCTACAGGGGACAAAATGGAAGGTTCACTAAGCCCAAACAAGTGCATGTTCAGACAGTTCATGTTAAAAGAGGCTTGGAGGAACAACTGAGAAGAAAAGCGAAAGCAATTGAAGCGAATGCAAAGAGCTACCAAACATTTTCAACCTGGATTTTTTTGTGTCTTATTCCTAGCACATTATCTTTGTGAAGCAACATTTGCTGGAAAAAAGAAAGGGAACTAATGATGACTGAGGACCTACCAGACCACTCCTAAATGTTATCTTTCCTTTTCCTTCGTTTAGTGAGGAAAGAAGCAGTCAAAGCTCCTAGCAAAAGGATTCCAGTGTGTGAGTAACCTGCAAACTGAACTCTTTAAAGAAGAAATTATTTCCATTTTTCCAGATTAAAAAAAAAAAAAACCAAGTGGGAAAGTGGAATTAAATGAATTGGCCATGGTCCTACAGCTAATACAATAAATAATGTCATGTCAATTTGAATCATGATCTACATAATTCACAAGAGCTTAATATTTCTAGTTCACCAGCCTACCATACTGTCTAAAACCATGCCATCTTCTACTTCATAAAGAATATGATCCATGTTGAAATACTTTCATTCAAGAGAAAAGAACTATAAATGGAAGTAGCCATTGTTAAATACTTACATATGGTTTTCTTTTACCCAATCTGTATTTTGATATTAGTTATTCTTGCTCTTTGATTAGAGAAAGGAAAGAAATTAAAGCAGAGAAAATGAAAAAAAAAAATTTAAAAGAATAATGAAGAAAAAAACAATAGAGGTGAAAGGTAAAGTTGAAAAAGGAAAACTATACAAACAAAGGTAAAAATTGTAAAAGACAAAGTGTCCAACATGAAAGAAACAAAGGAGGTAGGACTAGGAAGGGAATAATGCTGGAAGTGATTCTTGTCTTCAGAATTCTACTTCTGTAGCCTTTAAGATTTAAAAAAGTAACCAAAGTTCTTGCCAAAATTGTAAACGATGGTTTTACAATGTGACAACAAGAAAAATAATTCATACTAAGTAAGCGTGGAATTTTGCAAACACAGTTTTCTAAGGGCATTTATTAATCTACGAATAACAGCAGATAGATCGAGATGCAGCGTACCTCTTCCAGGCACTCCAGAGTGCAGTGACCCTCTGACCGGAACTCAGGCATGCCTGGAGGGATGGTGTGGAAGAGGCTTACCCAGAGGCCAGCCTCAATCACCCCCGCATCAAATTTCCTTATGTCTGTTGTATGAAATAACCTCAGTCCAGAATTATCTATTAAGCCTAAAACAAGAGCATATAATTAAAAGTGAGTTTATATTCTTAAAAAAAAAATTCCCTATATTCAGTTAAAATGGGTTCACTAACTTTCCTTAAAATGTCACAAAGGAAAGGAACACAAGCAAGGATTAATGGAAGACAACATTCAGCTTCACAAAGGAGAATTAAAAGACAAGTCGCCATATTTTCTGCAGCCATATTCTTTTTTTTTTTTTTTTTAGCTGAGCCATCCTGCCACCTGTGAGCAGCTCAGCAGCAGCCCAGCTCGGGCTGGGCCTTGAACTGCTGTTGCTCAGAGCTCAGTTTGCACTCTTGAGTGAGCTCTTAACCAACTGAGCCACTCAGCTGGCCCTTCTGCAGCCATTTTTGACTCACACAGTATACCATAGAAGAAATGTTTGTGGTGTCTAGCTGATGTATTCCACAATTATTTAACACGAAGACAGAATGAAAATTATAAAGTCATTCACTAGAATATGGAAGAATTCAACAAAAGCTTTATTGTATATTGTTTTGAGGTGAAGATTAGTAACATTTACATAGCGATGAAAACCCTTGGTCTAGACACCATCTGCAGAGATAGAAAACTACTAATAATTAAATTTCATTATTGTCTGTCACCATCCTTTTAATCACTCAACAGTTATTTAATCAACAATTATTAAGGCATTGTGGGATGAATAAGAAACATTCCTTGTTGTGACATATTTATACGGAGGAAAGTATGAATCCAAAACTTCATAAATCTATTCCACTAACTTTGAAATTAATTGACTTCTTTCTGGTGACTTACCTACCTATCATTACCAAATTGACCTTTGGATCAGTTAGCATGTATATAATTTTATATTAATTGGTGTGATTATTTTATTGTTTCTCTCTCCCACTACACTATAATTTTCACGAGGGCAGAAAGCATCTGTTTTTCACAAACATTATATCATTAAGCACAGACCCAGCAAATAGTTGGTGTGCAGTATTTGGTGAATAACTGCAAGAATCAATTTAAAATCATAACACTTTGAGGTGCTTCTGTTGATAATTTCATACTGAATCTCTCAAATTTTGGTTTTGAATATTATATAAGTAAATTCAGTAAGCAAATGTAAATACCCCTCTCCATTTTAGTATCATATTACACAGTGTCACTGCGTAAGTATCCCTTGAGTATATTTACAGTTAGCCTATCACATAACAAAATATTTAATATTTTCTAGTGTGATAAATAGTGGCTGTTCATATATATAGTTAGAAAAAAACATTTCATAAGCACCACGTATTTAGGACTAATTTACATCACAAAGGGAAAAAGTCTATTTTTGACTTCCTGGTAAATTTTCTGTATATATTTCAAGATCAGTGACCTCAGGCCGGCCGAGTGGCTCAGTTGGTTAAAAGCTCGCTCAAGAGTGCGAGCTGAGCTCTGAGCAACAGCGGTTCAATGCCCAGCCCGAGCTGAGCTGCCGCTGAGCTGACAACAGGCAGCAGGATGGCTCAGCTACAAAAAAAAAAAAACAAAAAAACAAATCAGTGACCTCAAAGTCCATTTGTCTTATTCAGCACTGATTAATGATGCTTGTCCCAGTGTAATTATTAACAGTACCCTCTTTTACTCTAAAAACTTTCCTAATTTAGATCATAAATGTGTAGGTTAATTCTCTATAACATTCGATGCTATTTTATTTCAACTATAAGACAGAAATTACAAAACGTTTTAAAATCATAGATAGACTATATGAAGAATAAACTCACCTTCTTCATAAGTTGGATTGTCATAATGGACTTCCAGGAGCACATAACGAGGATCTAATGGAGTGCCGAGGGATAATCCAACGTGAGGTGGATAGGAAAAACCCTAAATAAGGAAAATTGTATGAGGCAGTGTCTGATGAAAGACCTTGAATGCTCTACTTGACTTAAAATCCAATCATTCTCAAAGATATTTCAATATTTGGAAGTCCATTAATTTAGAGTTGATCAAATAAAATGGCTTAAAGAAGGAAGTACTCCTACGGAAAGAAAAATAAGCCACCTTCATATCAAAAATAGTGTATAGAGCACTACTTACAAGTATTAGAGTCATAGAGAAAAAACATGATCAGTCAATTGATACATCTCAGTAATTATTAGCCCCACCTCTCCACCAATGGCCCAGGCAAAAATAACGGTCTCGCAGGTGAGGAACGCATCGGGCATGTTAGGATGGTAGCACTCGTGGCCATAGTCCAGAACGCTGTCATTAAAATAGCTGCTGCACTGATAGAGCAGGATGTGATGAACCAGACTCTCATGGCCTCTCTGTATCACTGGCTCAACCTGAACAAGGACAAATGAGAAGGATGCAATCAATTAAATCACCCTACAACAGCCCACCATAAGCATGAAACTAACATAAACTATTATCAGTTTCTCAAAGGAATAGTTTTCTCGATTAGGCAAAGGTTATGTGGTTCAAATATAATTTGTTCTGGAGAGGATGACATTGATGACGATGACAACGAGGATGAGGACAACTATGGCAACAACAAAGATGAGATAACCTGTTACTACAAGAATCGCGGGACTTGACTAATAATGTGGTTTGTGTTTTTAACTCACTTTTATTTCCCTTATCATTCTGCACAGCAGCTGTTTCAAAACTTGCTTGCCCTCCTCCAGGCTTCAATTTTCCCTTCTTCCCCTTCCCTCTTTTTTTTATTTTTCACATAGAAAAAAAAAATTAAGGCTATAGGAATAAACTCCCTCAGCCTCTCTCTTCCACCTCAAAATGTTATCTTTATTAATCCCTACTGGATGTGATAGATGATGTTTCATTCATCTATCTAATTATCTATCTATCTATCTATCTATCTATCTATCTATCTATCATCTATCCATTTCTTATCTATCTGTCTATTTTCTATTTGACATTGAGCATAGTGCTGGGCACAAAATAGGGCTCAATAATGGATATTTTTATCTTAGTAATTAAATTCGAATTCTAGTAAGAATGTTACCTTAGAATTTGGTAGAGAAAAACAAAACAAAACATTATAGTAATGTGCTCAAACAAAACAAAACATGTGTGCTGATGACATTGCTCAAATTAGGAGAGGGAAAGTAGAAACCAGTGAAAATAGAGTAAGTGGTGAAGGTAGGCCTAATATTAAAAGCACGATCCATGTGAGCATGGTCCTTCCATTGTCCTTGCTGTACATTCCCTTCATAACACTTGCCCACTTTAATCCAGGAACTCAGAATGAGCTGAGTATATCCCAACATTCCAAAGAGCCTTCTATCCAGAGGAAATGCATGAGCCCTGTACTTAGCCCAGTTGGGCTATAGGTGTTGCCATGAGTTACACTGTTCTTTGAACCTTCTGTTCATCTGCCAAAGAAGCCTTGGTGTGTCCCTAAATTTCCAAGAACTTACAAGTAGCTGTCTTAGAGCTCATCCACACTTCTGCTTTCAGCCCTAACTACCCAAATGCAGGGAATGCATTTTGAAACGCTTGTTTGTTCTCTGATTCAGATAAGCACATAAAGATGAAGTATTTTTCAGCTATTTTCTCCTAAGGCTTTCCATTTTGATTTTCTACAATTTTTCATCTTTTTTTTTTTAACCCTCCATCAGGCACAACTGACCTCACAGATTCATTGCATACAAATTTTCAAATATGAAATATGTCTTTACTGGACTGAGTCACAAACACGACTGGCAATAGGCTACAGTAGAGGGAGAAGATATGGAAGCGATGAGTCACGATACTTAACTGTTAGATATTTGAAACTTTGTGTGCAATAAATCTGTGAGATCAGCTGTGCCCGACAGAAGGTTAATAGGAAAATTTAAGCAGCAAAATCAGGCAATGGTACATAATAGGCAGAGAGCCGAATAGGCAGCCAGAGGTTCGAGTTTTTAAATCCAGCTTTCTTTTATGTTGTGCAGTAAGTCACGCCATACTTACCATATGTACATTTTTAACATCACAGTCACAGAAATGACACCCCACATGGCCTTGTTTGTGCTCATCTCTTCTCTAAAACATTGTACTCCCTGAAGGCAGAAACTATTTTCTATTTTTCTTGGAATTGACTGTTATTATTCAAGCATGGTTGCATAACATACAAAGATTACACAAAAGGATAACCCAGGATTTCTATTAAGTTTTAGTTTCTGCATCTAGTTTGAGCTTTCTTATGAGACTTGATTTATTTGAGCACTTCAGTGCTCCCAAGGGGACGGGACACTGCTAATATGTCTGCAGTAAAACATGTCGGCACATGGAAGATTTTGCTGAGTGCCTTATGAGTTCAGGCAGATCCTTTCAGTTGTACTGAGCTTTACAAGGTAGGCCCTGGAAAGGAGCTGTTAGGCAAATAACAGTTGGCTGTTGCCAAGGCAGCTATGGAAATTAGTGGCCTTCATTGAGGCATAGCAAGAGAAAGCTTAGAGTGTGCATGTAGAGATGTGAGTGGTTCCTGCCATGAAGAAACTTCAAATAAATTTCTTAAAAGAAACTTTTAAAAGTGCCTTTTTAAAAAAATATATAGGAAGTGCTGAAACCAACTCCAAGTTTCTAAACTATCAATACATTCTAGGAATAATAGTAATTTCTGTCTTTTCTTCAGCTCTTACTCTCTGCCAACCACTATTAGTCATGACATATTTCATTTAATATTTACAACAAATCTATAACATAAATATTAGTCTCCATTTTACAGATGAGAAATCTGAAATTCAGAGGATTAGGTAACAAACCACACCTAGGAAGTGATAGATGAAGATCTGAAACCAGGCTGGTCTGACCCCAAAGTCAGTACTCCTTACTGCAATGCATTATTGCAGAAGATGTGGTAGAGAGGAGCCAAGGACCCTGGAAGTTGCTGACAGTGAGAGAGAGGATGAAAGTCTTCAATAAGGCGAGCAGCTGATAGATGCCAGCGAGGAGGGTGATGACACCATGGAGCTAATGCCACAAGGTGCTTCTGGAGCTACTAATAAGAATCACCACACAACACTGCCATCAAAGCAATGCCAAACTGGGAGCCTTATGCCTGGCGGGTGGAGCGGGGGTCTCCTGCCTGCCCTCTTTGCCACTCCTGTCCAAGCACTCTTTGACCCTTAGGAAGAGGAGACAGATCCATTGCTTTTCCCTGTGGATTTTCATAAGGAGGGTAAATAACAAGGAGAGAAGACTGGTGAAAGTTTCAGGGGAAATTACATTGTAATCTGACCTCCAGATTACAAATTAAGGGAATAGCCTAGAAAATTTCCTTAAAAAAAATATATTCATAAGACAACAAGGAAACTTTCTGCATACAAACCTAAACACTGAACATAGGAGAAGATAGGAAAGCTTGAAAGAAGCTATTCCTTGGCAAAACAGAAGCATGAGAGATGAAAAGGACAAAGAAAGAAAGAGAAGTGCCTGAGAATTATAGGTAAGGATAACAACTGAATTAAAGGGCCACTAATATGGAAGAAAAAAATATGGGTATCAACTCCTGAAGAACAGGAGAATTTCTGGAGAAGGAATTTTAAGGTGACCATGTGGAATAATTAAATGAGACACCAAGAGTATTCCTGTGGATGGGCATAATCAGTTTAGTGCAGGGCACAAGATCCATGGAATGGGAGCATTTTGATCAGAGTGGGTCAACACCATTGGCTCGTGGTGTTCCGTGGGATGAAAATTCCCATAAAGCTTCCTGTGTTGCTTACAGAGCTGAGGGATGCCAGTGCAATGCTACCAATTTCCAAATGACAGATGCTCATTATCTTCTGCTTCATAGCACTTGAGTTTTATACCCTACTGTAATATTCTCCTTTTGCCCAAGTAAGGCTGAGGCAGAGATTAGACAGCAATGTCTGAGGAAGGAAAGTGAGGCACACAAGTGCTCCATGACAGGTCCTACTCATTGGCTGAAAGCAAGCATTGAGCGCTACTCTTTCCTGTATATTTAGTAACTGTCCATGGGAAAAAAGTCTTCTTTTGCATCATTGTGCTGTTTGAAACGATGGTAAAGTTATACATTTTTGTATTACAATATTTCTGAGACAAATAAGGGTGTAATGAATCAGTGTTATACGGCGCAGCACTTAAAATGGGTGCCCTACTTTGGTTACTTCACAGATGTCATATTATTATCACAATCAAAATAGGAATGCCAAAATTTGCCTCTATTCAAAAAAGTATTGAACTTATAGAAATTGTCAAAGTATGGCCGCATAAAGTATACAAATACAGATAAACATATTTCTGAGACTGTAATGAACATTTGGTTTAATATTTGTTTTAGGCTGGTTATATGATTACAGATGAAATAAATAAAAGGTATATAAAGTAGTGCATATGGAAGTGGATGGAAATGACACAGATATTTGATGACATATTAAACTGTGTTATTTATCCCGTGTTCTTGTACACAGGCAGGATTTACAGACCCAGAACAGATGATAGCCCTGTACGCCCACCTTCATATGTAATAGACGCCCGGCAAGGATGGCTTGGCAGCACTTTGCTTCCATTGCAAACCTTTAAGAATCTATGCGTACTTTCTTATCAGCTTTCAGGAAATGACTCAATTATTTTGGTGAGAGGGGAACAAATGTCCATCCACTCTAGCTGCATGTGGCAGTTGGGCATAGGACAGTTGAGGCTATTACTTGATGCAAAAGACTAAACGATTGAAAAATCTTAAGTGTCAGCAACCTAGTCTACATATTCAGTTTTTTAAAAGTATATAAAATTATACAAAGTAATGCAATGATCCAAAGAATTTCACTTGGTATTCACCTTATTCTAGTTAGTATAAAGACAGGGATGAGATAAAAAAGAAACTTCTAAGTGTCTCAAAAATCCTTAGAACTTAGAACCAAGGTGCTATTTCAGAACCAGAGGTAGGAAAACCTTAGGGAAATGTATGTTGTCTTTGTGTGATTGGAGTGGGAGGGTCCTTGAGAAAACTGTGCCAGCCTCCTGGTCTCCTTTCACCAGCACCAGTTGTGAAACAGATTCAGTTCAGAAAGGAGTTCTCCTGAAAGCCACTGAGCACTGACTGGTAAGCTTAAGTATCCACGTTCTTTTGCATCCTTCAAACACTAATTATCTAAACAATAATACTTGCTGAAAGAAACGGGGTTTTTCTTTGCTTAATTTCCCTGTACTGGGTTGAACAGTGTCTCTCCAAAATCTATGTCCACCCATAAACTCAGAATATGATCTTATTTGGATATATGGTCTTTTGCAGATGTAATTAATTAAGATGAGGTCACACTGTCTTAGGGTAGGTCCTAAATCCAATGCTAGTGTGTTTATAGAAAAGAAAAGAGAGGAGATTCAGATTGAGACAAAGAGAAAGAGAAGATGGCCATGTGAATATGGAAGCGGATATTGGAGTCAAGCTGCCACAAGCCAAGAAGAGCCAGAAACCACCAGAAGCTGGAAGAGCCAAGAAAGAATTCTTTCCTGCAGCCTCCAGAGGGAACATGGTCCTGCTGACACCTTGATTTTGGACTTCTGGCCTGCAGAGCTGTCAGAGCATAAATTTCTGTTGTTTCAAGCTACCCAGTTTGTGGTCACTTATGGTATCCTAGAAAGCTAATACATCCCCTACTCTCAGGTTTGTTGTTTGTTTGTTTTGTTTTTATCATAAACTAATAATTTGCAGATTTGTACATTTTATATCTAGGCCATAGTAGTCCCTACATTTGTTTGTGACATGAACTTATCACAAATATGTTCTCCCTTACATGTTTGAGGTTAATTAGGTTTCATTATCTTTAACTAAATACATGTGCATCTTATTTTAGTTTATATTTTGGGGGAGGGTAGAAAAAAAGGGGGGAAATTTCCCTTCTTGACTTGTCTAAGTATACTGAGCTCAGTATGAGAAAACCAGGCAGCTATCGTAGCTCTTCTGAGCAACTTCCCTATACTTATTCCTCCAGGTCTATCCATTTAAAATGTTGCTTGTTGAAACATGAGCAGAACATAGCTCTCCACAAACAACTTGCAATTCAATAAATTAAAAATTAAAACAAAAGGAGAGAGGTGATGGGTGGGATCTGTAATGAGCTGGAAAGTTTGTAAATTCCTTTCACTTCTCTTCTTGCCTGTTCTTGTTCCTGGCACCCTGCTTTATATACTCACCTGAGGCACAAGTTGCTATCCGTGTAAAAGCCAGTCAGCCATCTCCAAAGAAGGTTATTCAAAGGGCAACTGGCTCATAAAGAGATAGTGCCTAGGATTTTTCAGCCAGAACTAGCAGTGTAGATAGATGGCTGTAAGATGACGCTGACACGCTCGTATGACTATGGTAAGTGAGGAGTATCTGCCGCTTGCTCTTCCTCTTCCCTCCTTATCCTCATCCCTAACGGGAAGAGCTCTTTCAGCATGACAATATACCCAACTTATTTTTTTTTTTTAAAGATTTTATTGGGAAATTGGTGGAGGGGAACAGCGTTGGGGAATCGGGGAAGGGGAACAGACAAGTTGCTGTCTTTTTGTTCTTCAGTTTAGTTGCAGAGGATGTTGCTTCACTGTTGGTATCGTCATTGCGCTCTTCCCGGATGAGGCAGATCGGTCGCTGGCCTCTGGATGTTGCTCACCGCGGCTACTGGCAGCTCACGCTTGGCTGCCAGCCGCTCACGCTGGCTGTGGGCCACTCACTGTAGTCTATGGCAGCCCACTGCAGCAGGGGCTGCAGCTCACACCATCACCGGGGCTCGCACAGCCCAGCTCCACCTGGAGCTGTTGTTAGCTGTAGAGGGCAGTGTCACTGGCCCTCATGTGGGATCCGAACCGGGGCCGCTGGCATCCCAAAACCAGCGCTTAACCAATGCGCCACTCGGCCGGCCCGACAATATACCCAACTTATAAGATACAATCAAACTGAGTAAGAGAATGCCATCATTGTCCCACAGGTAATCCACTGTGGAAAAAGTCAGTGTTCAAGGCAAAACCTGACTTGCTGATGTGGTGTCAATGGGCCATAGCTCAAATGGACTTGGCAGCTAAAACTCAGGAAGTGATGGTCCAGTGGGACAGAGAAAAGGAATGAAGGAAAGGGAAGAAGTGAGAGAGAGGAGACTGCTAGGAAAGAATTCACCCCCTACTGCAATCCTTAATTCTTATGGGAACTACCATCATCAAGCATGACCAGGACCTGCCAGCAACTATTGCCCAGTTCAGCAATGGGTGCCCAACACATTATTAATCTTTTCTCGGGACTTTCAAAATATGGGGGGGAAAATCCATCACTCTCTAGAAGCTTGAGGTGACTGTGGAAGAAAAATTCCACAGATAAGACAGGACAGTCCTGGCAGCATATGAATATTTAACTTAAGTTGTTCCTGAAACCAGCTGCATCTCTGCCATTCTGAGGCTCATTTAGTCTACCTTTCCTGTAATTTTTTTTTTTTTTTTTTTTTTTTTTTTTAGCTGAGCCATCCTGCCACCTGTTGGCAGCTCAACGGCAACTCAGCTCGGGCTGGCATCGAACTGCCGTTGCTCAGAGCTCAGCTCGCACTCTTGAGCGAGCTCTTAACCAACTGAGCCACTCTGCCGGCCCTAAAAATGTCTGTCCTATTTTCTCATTATGAGGACTTGTTTGTTTGTTTTTCTGAGGGCAGTGTCACTGGCCCTCATATGTGGGACCCGAACCAGGGCCGCTGGCTTCCCAAGCCAGCGCACAACCAGCGTGCCACTCGGCCGGCCCCCTTTCCTCTTATTTTATGAGTCAATATATTCCTTTCTATTTCCTAAGCTAGTTCAATTTGAGTTTCTGTTACTGGCAACCAAGAGTCCTGATTAATAATCAAACATGAGTTAACTATATATCATCAATTCATCAATATGTACATGCACTTATGTAGTGCTATTTTTTCTTTTTTTTTCCCCTCTTCGGAAACTTGCCACATAAAACTACTTTGCTTTTGTTTTACTCCTTCATCTTAATTGGATCTGGGTAAGTTAATAACAAAGTTACTTCAATAAAGGCCCTTGAAAAGCAATATGAGGGGGAAAAAGTCACCCACTATAACACACACAAAATCTTTTTCCTTTGCTTACTGATTCCTGAAATTCCACAAAGGTACTTAGGATTAAGGCTGTTTTACTTGATGAGTAGTATTCAAGTACTCTTGAGAGAAGTAAAACATTGTGATTTATAGTCATTTATTTCAAAATGTGAATTAATTAGGTATTTTGGCCAAACACCTGAAGAATATAAACACAAACAAAACAGAAAATTACATTTAAAAAAGCTTGCAACACAGCATGCTTAGTGTACATATTGTTCTTTGAATTCTTAATAGATTATTTATGAACTCTAAGGTAGTTTCTGGAAATATATATATATATATATATATATATATATCTCCAGGTTTATGTATTAATTTCCAGTTAACTGAGATATTCAGTAAACTAGAAATCACCTAGCTACTCTAAGAAATTTTAAATTAACATCTATTTGGCCAGCAAGGGGTAATGGAACAACCTGGTGGTCAAGAGACAAAGTTCATGTCTCAGCTGTGCTACTCACCAGCTGTGTGACCAGGCCTCGAGCAAGTCACATCACATTAGCTCTTACTTTCCACCAGGCTCGGAGGCTGTGGTCTATATATAGACTACATGAATACATACATATACATTTATTTAGTACTCAAAGCAACCTTATGAGCTTAGGTAATAGAATTATCACACATTTTACAGATGCAGAAAATAAAACACACCATAAGAAACTTGCCCAAGTCTCAGAGCCTAGATTTGACCTCAGGTGGTGCTGGGTCAGGAGTCGGTACTGCCAACCGCCATGCTGATACACTCGTGTCTTTATTGACAGGGTGGTGGATGGGACAGTGCTCCACCAAGGTCACTTCAGGTACCTTTCTTTTCTGCGTACCCATCACCCAGGTTCTGACTTTCCTCAGAGGCCTGACCTTGGACTCACTGTGTACAGAGCTAGAAGTG
Organism: Aselliscus stoliczkanus; assembly: GCA_033961575.1. NCBI lineage: Eukaryota > Metazoa > Chordata > Mammalia > Chiroptera > Hipposideridae > Aselliscus > Aselliscus stoliczkanus. The sequence continues at coordinate 130,311,504 of CM066733.1, forward strand.
CCAGAAAATGTTATTCCTGTGGTGAGAGTGAAAGGTAAAGCAGTATGAATATCCGGCAATCTTGCATCAGATGAGAAAAACCCTAAATATATTTTATATTCTCCATGGGTGCTATAGGCTGAATATCTGTGTTCACAAAAACTTTATACTGAAATCCTAACCCCCAAGGTGATGATATTAGAAGATGAGGCCTTTGGGAGGTTGACTAGGTCATCAGGGCAGATGAGTGGGATTAGTGTCCCCATAAAAGACCCCAAAGAGCTCCCTCACCCCTTCTACCATGTGAGGACCTAGTGAGAAGACAGCCATCTATGAGGAAGCACTCCTCGCCTGACACTAAAGCTGTAGGTGCCTTTATCTTGGACTTCCAGCCTCCAGAACTGTGAGAAGTAAGCTTCCGTTTATAGCCACCCAGTCTATGCTACTCAGTTATAGCAGCCTGAACAAACTAAAACAATGGGGTTAGATTGAAGGTGGAACTATCTACTGTTCGTCACACCCTTGCTCTACCTTTTCCCTTTCCTGGCCATCCTCTCCCTCCTAATGTTTTCTCCTGGCACTTCCTTAATCAATCATCTGCACATAAATCCTTGTCTCAAGGGATTGCATCTGGGAACCCAACCTAAGATAAATAACACGATGGAAAAGCACTTTGTGGACCACATTTTCTTGGGTTTCAATCTTGCTACATTACTTTTGTTTGTTCTTTTAAATGTATTTGACATAAAATTGTGTACATTTAAGGTGTACAAGTTAATTTGCTATGTTTATACATTGTAATATGGTTGCCATTGTTATAATAACCAAATTTGCTAAGAGACTTATCTTAATCCAACCACAACAAAGAAATAATTCTGTGACTTTCTCTCTTTCTTTGTTGCTTAACTTGTCTCTACATTAGCTTCCTTTTCAGTAAATCAGTGATAATGAGGCTTACTGACAAGATCACTTGAGAATTATGTGGCTGGCACATGTAAAGCAACAGACACTTGTAGATGCTCAATGGAAGATACAAATATTATAAGTTGTATCCCGGGTTTACTAATACATTTTAATATTGTGTACACATAGATAACAAACAAGACTATACAACTGATCCACTCACAAATTCAAAATCTAATTTTAAGGTATGTATGTTACAAATATTCAGATAAAAAATATTATCATGATCAAAAGTTTACTGAAAAAATAATCATATGAACTATATATTTATGTGTACCATGTAAATTTATTTAGGATTTTCAAATTTGTATGTATAAGACTGACATGTATTTTCTTTAGAGGTCTTTTCTCTAAATATGACCTCCTTCCTTTCTCCAAAAGTAATTTAGCTACATTGACACTTCTTTTTTTTTTTTCCTAAAGCTTATAAGAGTTTATTTGAGCCAAAATGATGACAATTGCCAGGAAGCAAAATCTCAATGGGTTGAGAACATGCTCCCTAAATTGATACTTCTTATGTGTGTTTATATACACTTCTGAATATAAAATTTCCTTATCATTTTGATCTGAATATTTTCTCTCTCAGGAAATGCCATTCATTCATTCATGCATGCATGTATGCACTCAACTAACCAATCCCCATGCCCTTCCCAAGAAAATCTACCTACTATGTGCTCTTTATTACCAAGGGAAGAAACAAAGATGCATCAACCATAAATCTGACAGCTGTACAGTTCATATTCTAGAACAGTAGAAAAGCCAGGGCCAGAGAATGAGAGTTTTGGGTTACATCGATTCCCCTAGAAGACCCTCCTACCAGGACCCTCAACTTCTTAGACATACCATTTGACTAAGAATGATTCCCACTTCCCTTAGTGGCCTAAACCCATCAAAGGGATTCCATCCTTGAGATGAACTTAAATTGGTCCAATCACAGGACTTTTACATGGTGGCTGACAAAAGACATGTCCTCTCTTGTCCCCTGGATGTGAAAGACAGTTGGGGTTGCCATTTATCTACCATGAGGGGAAAAAAAGGATGAAGACAATACAATGTTAAGGAAAGCTGAAAAAGGGGCTGCAGTTCTTGAAACATAAACCTCTGGACTAAGGGATTTGTTTGAAACAAACCCAACGAACACTCCGTTGAAATAAAAATAGTTGATGCTGATAGTAATTATCAACAATTGTTTTCTTCAGTCACCCTTTGTTTCCTTCCCCTCTTCAGACAACAATGAAAACTGAGATAAGTACCCAAATTTGGATTAAGTTAGAAGCTTTGTTAATTCAGACCTCTGAAAAAAAATTTTAAAAAGGAGTTCCAAAAATAACAAATAGCTGGGTTCTATAATGTGGTTCTATAATGTGTTTGAAAACTGATTTTTTTTTCATGAGAACACTGCCAGAGCAATATGACTCATTCTGTTTCATATAGTTCATCTGCAAAATGTCCTCACATTACTTTCCAGTCACAGCAATCATCTAGTTCACACCTCCTGTCTAATCGTGAGTTAAACCAATCTCCACCTACTTAGCTTCTTGGATGTCCAAGTGTTTGCCTTCTGCACAGCACTCCATATTCTATCCAAACAATCTTCCCAAATCAGCACTTTTTATTTTTTTTACATCTGACGGATAATATTCAAAGGCTCCACCCTACCCATCCTGCACTTGATGGAGACCACACTTTTTTGTTTTCTTTTTTTGAGGGCAGTGTCCCTGGCCCTCATATGTGGGACCGACCCGGGGCTGCCGGCTTCCCAAGCCAGCGCTTAACCACCGCGCCCCTCGGCCGGCCCGAGACCACACTTCTGTTTCTGAGACTCAGGGCATGCTCTCATTGTTTGCACGTCGCCTACACAGTCTCATACGCATGGATTCTCAGTCACAGAAATCCCTTCCCTCTACATGTTCAGTCTTATCTCCAGGATCTCATGTACAGTGTTTCCTCCATCCAGGACGTCCCCTTATTCAACTTTGCTTATTAAAAATCCTACTCGTTCTCAAAAGCCCAGGTTTTGTTTTCACTGGATGCCTTCTCTGATTATTTTGGCTACCTCTTGCCTTGTTTCTCTGAACTGCTTTCAGGAGGCAGTGCTGTGCGGTAGCTCAAAGCCAAACACTTGGTTTGGAATCCAGCGTCTGGCACTTACTAGCTGTGTGACCTGAGGCAAATTACTTAACCTTACTGAAACTCAGTTTTCTTATTTATAAGACTGAAATGACAATCGGCTTTTAATCTGTTATAAAAAGTCAAGGAGAAAATTTGTCTAGCACATAATAATTTGCAGTAAGCAACTGAAAATTATACTCAGTCCTGTACCACTTTGCATATATATAATGTTTTTGTTGAATGCCATTAGGTCATATGTGAATTTTTTTTCTCCTTAATTGGAGTAGTCACTCATTGTTTCACCACTTGTTTGCTCACAATTCATTACACGGAGCAGACTTTTTCAGAGCCTTTTATATGTGTGTGCATTGTAATTAGGAAAATATGCTATCAAGACTAGATCTTGCTAGCTATTCTTTGACATGCTATTGTTTACACCTTTAAAAATGTAAGCTATTTTTATTTATTTATTTATTTATTTATTTTAAAGATTTTATTGGGGAATTGGGGGAGAGGAACAGCGTTGGGGAATCAGGGAAGGGGAACAGACAAGTTGCTGTCTTTTTGTTCTTTTTGTTCTTCAGTCTTGTTGCGGAGGACGTTGCTTCACTGGCCCTTGTTGGTATCGTCATTGCGCTCTTCCCGGATGAGGCAGATCAGTCTCTGGCCTCTGGATGGTCACTCACCGCTGCTATTGGCAGCTCACACTGGCTGCCAGCTGCTCACGCTGGCTGCGGGCCACTCACTGTAGCCTATGGCAGCCCACTGCAGCAGGGGCTGCAGCCGACACCATCGCCGGGGCTCGCAGCCCAGCTCCAGGTGGAGCTGTTGTTAGCTGTAGAGGGCAGTGTCACTGGCCCTCACATGTGGGATCCGAACCGGTGCTGCTGGCATCCCAAAACCAGCTCTTAACCAATGCACCACTTCGCCGGCCCTGTAAGCTATTTTTAAATGAAAATTTGAATTGTGTTTCAGATTAACCTGCAAGCCAAATTCTGGAAATTCATGGAATTGAAAATGCATAGATTTCAAAACCATATAAAGTAGATATGGTTTTGCTGTTTCGTGCTGCAGAAAAATGGCTCAGAGAACTTTTCCAACAGCAGCAAACACATGCTCTTTAATGCAACAATGCATACATCGAATGTGTGGGTATATCTGGATTTCTGCCAACTCTATTCCAGAGAAGAGTGATGGACATGGACCTAAATGTTTTATGGAGAATAAAAACTGCAGCAACAATGGGGAACATCTGATAGGATTATAGTTCCACATCTCATAATGACAGGAAAGACAGAACTGTGCAATACAATGCATGGACGCTCCAACTTTACTTTATGTGACCCATGCTTCTATCCTAGAGAACTGAACTGAAAGCTAATAGAGGAAGAAATTAGAAGTAACACTCAGCTGAGAAAACATTTGCAAAATTTATGTCAAACAAAGGGCTAATACACTCAATATAAAAAGGTTCTGATAAAAATACCAAAAAACCCAATAGGGAAAATAGGCAAAGTACATGAACAAAAAGTTATAGCAAAGAGATTATAAAGAAAAAGATGTTAAAAGTCATTCACAGTTAAAAGGAAATGAAAAGAACATACTTTTTTTACCTATCAGATTGACAACATTATAAAAGTTTGTTAATATGCAATATTGAAGAGTGTCATGGACTAAATGGTGTATTCTCCCAAAATTCTCCCAAAATTCATATGTTGAAGACCCAACCATCTACAAGTGAAGAGAAGAGCCTTCAGAATGAAACCTACCTTGCTGGCACCTTGATCTTGTATTTCCCAGCCTCCAGGGCTGTGAGAAATACATTTCTATTATTTAAGCCACTCAGTCTTTGTATTTTGTTATGCCAGCCTAAGCACACTAATGCAGAAAGAATGTACTGGCATAAAACCAGAAATAAGTTAATGTTGCTAATTAAATTATGTTAAACTCAGATAATGGACTACCACACAGTCATAAAAGAATAAGGTAGCATAATCTCATTAGGATCTAAAAAATAAAAACATATATATATATATATATACACACACACACACATGCATGTGCACACACACACACAGAGAAATATGAAAACATAAACAGAAATAGACGTAAATGTATGTAATCGCATATGTATGGAAAAGTTCAGAAAACTACAAGAAAATGCTAATGATGGCTTATGGGAAGTGGAGCTTGAGCGGGAGAAGTTAACAGCTTTTCGCCTTTTATTTTATGACCTTTTGTATGTGAATTTTTTACAGTGAAACAATACTAATTTTAGAATATATTTTTAAAATTCTGGTTTCATCACTTATTAGCTGAATGTCCCCTGAGGAGTTAATTAGTTATATGCATGCCTATTTCCTGCATCACAATGTGATTGGGAGAATTACATGAGATACTGGAAAACCCGATGCAATGCATGGTATATAGAAAGTATTCATCAAATATTACTTCTCATACTTCCCATTCATAATCTATTTACACTCCATATGTATTGTATTTATGTTCCATTATAATACTTAATTTTATAACAGAGTCTCCAAAACCTTAGAAAATGTTTATTTCCCTACATAGTGCACCCTAATCTATTTTCTTTCATAATATTTTAAATTAAAATTTGTTATTTAGAGCAATAATTGACCAAGATGTATTTGGGCCTAAGTTGCCAGAACATATTGTTACTCAGAAACCCAAATATATTCTCTGAGGTTTTAGGCCCTTAGATTAACTAAAAGAATTTTCTGCCCCAGATCATCTGTCAAGACTTCACAGCCTAATGGCAGATGTCGCCACATGTTGCTTCACCCCTGGGCAGGCACAGCTCCTACTGGGAGGGTCCCAGTAAAGACACGGAGAACTTTCCTTGGTTCTGCATCAAACATTTTCTGTCTCTTTGGATTGTTTTTTGCTTTTTAGTTTCCTTTGAAGATATAGTTGCTAGTCTGCTTTTGTTGTTGTTGTGTATGGTTCTCCCCCCCCCCTTTTTTTATGGTTTAAAGGCCTAATAATTCCATCCATGAAAGGACAAAACTCAATTACTAACAGATGATCCTCATGATAAAACACCATAGCCCCAAATGAGGAAAAAGTAAAAAAAGTTTTTCATCTAGTCCAATAACTTTTACATATAAAAATCTAATTCTGCGTATATTAAAACTAACTTTTTAAAACCTGTTTTCATATCCTGAAACTTCTTGTACATGTGTTTATATAGTATATAGTTTATCACAATAATTTTTGCAGTTTTTAAAACAGCATATTTGCAGCATTTATTCAACATAATTTAAGGATTGCATTTCCTGCAGAAATTTAATAAATGGGCCATCTTTTTAGTTTTTTGAGAGTAGGAAAATAATCATTGTATGACATTTTTTATTCCTTCAGGCACAGTTTAAAGATTAGACCTAATTGTAAGCAATGCAAATTAATAACATTGCCTCATGCAGAATTCACCTTTCTAAGCCCTTATGTCTCCTGCTGCCTTCCAGTTATTCAAATAAATAAATAAATAAGTCTTCTCCTGCAGATGTAGCTTTCTGGAGAGCAAAACAAATGTCTTATTAATCTTTGGGGTTATTTGTTCGCTTTTGATTTAATTTGAAAAGTTTATACACAGGGAAAATAACATAATTCATGTAACAAGCACCCAGAATTAATTAACATCTTGTCATTGTTATTTTGCTAGTCATCTTTGCCCCCACTAAGGCAGCAGATTTTTCTGTTCCTATTAGGTATTCAGTGGTGACCTGAATTACCAAATTCCTAGATCAAGGTGGGTGTCAAGGACAAATGCAGGGGTCATTAGTCTTAACAGGTCTGACCTGCCTTTTTTCCTAAACATGTCAGCCATTTCCTTTAAATTAAATCTAAAATAACTTTTGTATTTAATACCTTTTATCAAAGTTTAAATATTCTCAGGTCTGCAGTCACAGAAATTACATTAAAAAATGGATCTACTTATGAAGGAAACATAAAAGCATGGGTGATTTATTCCAGATTTTTCTCAATCAGATAAAAGCCACACTCAATCTAAACTTCATAATTTACAACCTGTATAGGTATTCAAAGAGAAATTTGCAGTTTCCAAAATGTGGCCAATCTCCTCTCTTGGCAGCTGAAAGAAGAAACCTAAAAAAGATCTGATAAATCGAGTTATGATAATGGTTCCAAAAGAGACCTCATCATCTTCTCTCCCCCATGAACCATCAATTCTTTCGGAATTTTATAAAGTCCTAACCCGTAATGTCAAATGAGTTGCCAAGTGTTTGAACTTCTACCTCCATAACAACCCTGTGTGCCTTCTCTCCTTACTTCCAAGGCCTCTTTTGCACTTGAGGCTGCCCTTTCCTCTCACATACACTGTGCAAATATGTCAAGGCTAAAATCCTAGCTCCTATCTTCTGTATCCTGAACTCTACAATCAATCATTCCATTCCTTCAATCAAAAACCCCATAGTTTCACTTTGCCTCAACAGAAATTCACCTTTTGGCCTACTATCTATCCATGATCTCAGGAATCCTATCATAAGACCCTCAAACATAACCAAAAATACATGCTCTCACTGCTTTTGATCATAGCATTCCAGTCTTCTCACTTCTGAATGTGGCAACACTGAATTGTACCCATCAGAATTTGAGCAGCCACTAGAAGGATACTAAATGTTCTGAATGTCCCTCACTTGAAAAACATCTGAATCTGCAAAACTTAAGACAAACATGCCTGAAATTGTATTAATAAGTTCACTAAGAAATTTAAGGAAACTTCCCAAAGGTAAAATAAAAAAGAGTATATAATTGAAATAAAAGTGATAAAAACAGAAACTAAGGCTCCTGTGAGAATCTGTGTCTACTACAAGTCTAGAGTCTCCAGGAACAATGGTTACAAGGATAGGTTACTCCAATGATGGGGAGAGAATGAACTTGACACACCACTTCCCCTGGCACCCTGCATTTAGACATAGATCCTACACCCTCCAAGGGGATACAACTCCAGTGAAATGGTGGACTAGAAAAAAATTTAACTGCTAGCAAAGATAGCCAATGGAAAAATATGTCTGTCTCTGCCACATTATGGGTTATTATGGACTGAATGTTTATGTCTTCCCAAATTCATATGTTGAAGCCTTAACTTCCAATGTGATAGTATTTGAAGATGGGGCCTTTGGGAAGCAATCAGGTTTAGATGAAGTCATGAGGATAGAGCCCTAATGATGGGGATTAATGCCCTTATAAGAAAAGACACCAGGCAGCTTATTCTCTCTGGCCCCAACCCCATCCTCACATAAAGAAGAGGTCGTATAGGCACACAGTGAAATGGCAGCCACCTACAAGCCAATAGAATGAAACCGATCTGGCCAGCACCTTGATCTTGGCTTTCTGGACTCCAACACTATGAAAAATATTTCTGCTGTTTATCAGCCGATGGTATTTTGTGATGGTAGCCAAGCTAAGACATGGGTAGAAAAACATAACAACATATTCTCCCCCAGAGCTGTGTAAACAGAGGTCCACCCTCATGTGACAGTAGAATTTGAATTTATAGCCCTGTATGATTGGGAAAATTCCAAACCAAGGAAATAAAGAATCCCTCTTGGGTTTCCTCCTCTGGCTTCTGGCTAAAGCAAATACAAATATAATACTTCCTGGAAGAAGCATCCTCAGTCTAGTACCTTGTGCTTCCCATAAATTAGGTTAATCAGCAAAATTTAACAAACACTTCAGGTAATAAGAGACTCTCCACAACATATTTAGAATTCCAAGGACTAGACTTATTGCAATTGTCAAACAGAAAATAATTATGTAAATGTTATTTTATTTAAATGTTTAAAAAATAAAAAGTGGAAAAAGTGAGAAAGAAATATCAAGGTTGATTCAGCAGATTTGAAAAAGAACAAAACAGAATTTCTAGAAATAAAAAGAAATTGAAATTTAAAACTGCATGGATAAGTTAATGTCATAATGTCACACTGAAAACAATTTAAGGAAGAATTACTGAATGTGAAAATATTCTGAAATCAAGCTTCTGCAAGGTAACTTTTTATTTTATTTTATTAAGGAATAAATGACATATACTAAAATGCATATATTTAAAGTATAAAATCTGATAATCTGATGAGTTTGGACATATGTACATACCCATAAAACCATCACCCATTATTCACAGAAGTTTCCTCAGGCCCCTTCGTAATATCTCATTGTCTTCCTTGCTCTATCATCAACCCCAGGAAACCATTCAACAGTTTCATGTCACTATAGATTACAGGCATTTTCTAGCAGTATTCTAGCATAACAAATAAAATCATATTATATGTACTTGGTTTTGTCTGGCTTTTTTCATTCAACATAATTATTTTCAGATTAATCCATACCGTTTTTATGCATCAATAGTTCATTCTTTTTGGTTGCTGAGTCGTATTCCATTGTATGGATATATCACAATGCTTATCCATTCACCTACAAATAGACATTTGGGTTGTTTTCATTTCTTAGCTATCACAAATAAAGTTGCTATGAATACTCTTTTACATTTCTTTGAATGTACATATGCTTTCATTACTCTTGGATACATAGCTAATGGCAAAATAGCTTGACTATATGGTAGTGTATGTTTAATTATTTAAGAAAATACCGCATGATTTTTCAGAGTGGTTGTACTACTTTCTATTCCCATCCACAGTGTATTCGAGTTTCAGTTATTCCACATCTCGCCAGCCCTTAAATTTTCATATAGCTTTGCGTATAGGAGGTATCCCAGTGTGGTTTTAACTTGCATTTCATTAATGAGTAATGATGTTGAGTAGTGTCTCAAACAGTGGACATAGGGCAAAAAAGGAGATGATCTCTGAGAAATGAGAAACATATGAGGTGATTTCTATGATTTCCTCAGTTTACCGCATGGAGAGAATTTCTAGACTGCTGCACAAGAAGGGGAAACCCAGGCAGAAACTGGCTTTCTTTCTGAGTTGAGGAAATAGAGCTGGAAGTCCAGGGGGGCCAAGTAGGTTACAGTTCACAGAATAAACTGTGGGAGAGGAGAGCGGTAGAGAAAGAGAGAGAGAGAGAGAGACAGAGAGAGAGAGAGAGAGAGAGAGAGAGAGAGAGAGAGAGAGAGAGAGACAGAGAAAAGGGAACTCAGGATATCTGCATGGAGTCCACCTCAAGTGCTTTACTGAGTACTCGTTCTCTTGTGCAGGTAAAAGTCACCCTAGAAACTTCTACCCAAGACCAAGTAAAAAATCACTCTAAAGAATTAGAACTAGGGCCGCCCAAATGGTGTATTGGTTAAGAGCTGGTTTTGGGATGCCAGCGGCCCCAGTTTGGATCCCACATATGAGGGCCAGTGACACTGCCCTCTACAGCTAACAACAGCTCCACCTGGAGCTGGGCTGTGCGAGCCCCAGCGACGGTGTAGGCTGCAGCCCCTGATGCAGTGGGCTGCCATAGGCTACAGTGAGTGGCCAGCAGCCAGCATGAGTGGCTGGCAGCCAGCGTGAGCTGCTAATAGCCGCGGTGAGTGACCATCCAGAGGCCGGCAACCCATCTGCCTCATGTGAAGAGCGCAATGACGATACCAATATGGGCCAGTGAAGCAACGCCCTCTGCAACTAAACTGAAGAACAAAAAGACAGCAACTTGTCTGTTCCCCTTCCCCAATTCCCCAATGCTGTTCCCCTCCCCCAATTCCCCAATAAAATCTTTAAAAAAAAAAAAAAAAGAATTAGAACCAGGCCAGAAATATCACAATGGAGAGAAGAGAGCCTTTTCCCAACAAACTGTAAAATCTCTTACTTCACAGAGCAATAGGTAAAGTACCCAGAAGGGTTTTGTCTTGCCAGGTAAAATTAGTATTTAAAAGCTTAAAAGTAAGACCCAAAAGGTTTGATTTTCAATATCTTAACTATATCTCAAGATTATTTATAGGAACACATATCCAGCATCCATTGAGATAAATTAAACATGTTTGGCATCCAACCAAAAATTATGTCATACACAGAATTAGGAAAAGAAAACCCATAATGATAAAACTCAAACCAAACTAACCCAGAAATCATGCAAATGATAGTAGTAGACAAGAACATTAAAACAGATATTGTAAATGCATTCCATATGTTCCAGAAGATAAATCAAAGATTGAAAATGTTATTACAGACATGGAAGATATCTTTAAAATATTCAAATCTAACTTTTGAAGATTAAAATTACAATATCTGAGATGAGAAATACAGAGTATAATATTAAAAGCAGAATAGACAATGAAGAAGAAAAAGATGGGTGAGCTTGAAGGCAGAGCAATAAAACTATTCAAAATAAAGAATGGACTGGAAAAAAAATGTTTCAGTGAGTTATGGAAAAACTAGAAGCAGCCTAACATACATATAATTGAAGTCATCATAGAGGAAAGTGATGGAACCACCTAGAACTAACACTATACCTAATGATAAAAGACTGAATACTTTCTTCCTACGATAAGAAACCAGCAGGTAGTCCACTCTCATGATTTCTATTTATCACCATTATACCGGAGGTGCTACAGAGTGCAATAAGAAAAATAATTAAAAAGAGAGAAAGAAAAGGCATCAGATCAGAAAGGAAGAAGTGAAACTGTCTTTATTCTCAAATGACATGATGATCCATGTAGAAAATCCAACTGAATCTGTAACGATGCTGCTAGAATACTAGTTCTAGATGAGTTTAGCATGTTTGAAGGATACAAGATCCATATATAAAAATCATTTGTATTCACTGGTAACAAACAATCAGAAAATAAAGTTTAGAGGTAAATTTCATTTAAAATAGCATCAAAAAATATCAAATACTCAGGAATAAGCCTGACAAAAGCTGTGCAAGATCTCTACACTAAAAACTAAAAAAAAAAAGGCTTAGAGAAATTAAATAACAAAATATTCATGATCTTGCATTAAACAAAAAGTTCTATAGTTACCACACCAAAAGCACAAATTCATAAAATAAAAAAGACAGACTAGACTTTACCACAATTGAGAACTTCTATACTTCAGAGACACTGATAAGTGAACAAAAAGACAGAACTTTAAGACAAAATATTTACAAATCAATTATGTGATAAACAAATTGTATCCAGGATATTAAAGAGTACACAAGACTCAATAATAATAATAATAATAATAATCTAATTTTTTAAATGGACAAAGATTTTAAGAGTCATTTCACCAAAAAAGATGTACAAATGATTAATTAGCACGTGAAAAAATGTTCAACAGCCTTGGTAACTAGGGAAACACAAATTAAAACCACAATAAGATACAACTAGTAGAATGGCTAAAATTTTTAAAGACTGCCTACTCCAAATATTGATGAGGACATAAGCACCTGAGACACTCATACATTGTTGCTGGGAATGTAAATCGTGCAACTACTTTGAACATTTTAGCAACTTTTTAAAATGTTACACATACGGAATGCTGTATGACCCAGTCATTCTACTCCTAGTTGTGCATCCAAGAGAAAAGAAAGCACATGTTCATAGAAATACTTGTAAACATGTGTTCATAGCAGCTTTATTTATAATAGCTCCAAACTGGAAACAGCACAAATATCCACCAAGTGAAGAGATAAACAAATTGTGCTATATCTATGCAATGGAATGCTATTCAACAAACAAACAAACAAACAAAAAACTATTAAAACATAAAAGCATGTGATAACATGGATAAATCTCAAAACAATTATACTGAGTAAAAGGAAACAGGGCAAAATAAGTACATGTACTATGATTCCATTATATAAAATTCTAGAAAACTAATCTATAGTGACAGAAAACAGAAATATGTATTAGAGTGGGAATAGAGGGAGGGAAAGGAGTGGGAGGAAAAAAAAGGTTACAAAGAGCCATGATTAAATTTGGGCAATATGCTTATATTTTTAGTATGATGATGATTTCAGAGGTGTACACATGGATCAAAATTTATCAAATTATACATTTTAAATATGTGCAATTTATAACCCATTATACCTTAGCAAAGCTGTTAAAAAGAATGCCATGTAATACCACTACACTACCCCTCTAGAATAGCTAAAAGGAAACATGAGGTATTTACAAGGGCACAGGGCAACTAGAACTGTTCCACACCTTTGCAAAAAGGTCTTTCTTGTATGTAGGCTAGAACTATTTCTTGGGGCAAGAGTAATGGTGTGCTAATCCCAAAACCAGGCTTCAAATAGCCTTATAGTTTCACCTCTCTCATCTGGAACTTTGCCACCACTATTTGAACACTCAATCTAGGGTTCTGGAGAACAAGATACTACAAAGGAGAGCCCGTTTTCCAGGTGAGGCCTCCTAGACCAGCCTACAAAGAGCAGGCACCCAATCATGTGAGAGTGCCCAGCCACCATCAAAGAGCTGCCTAGACAACCCACGCTGGTTACAGACCTCTGAGTAAGCAAAGCAATAAACAGTGGAACCCCCTGGCTGATCTGTAAACTACAATGTATGTGTATTTACTTAAAGCTTTTCAATTTGGTGGTGGTTTGGTACACAGCAATAGCTTATAGCAATAGCTAACTGATACAAATGAATACAAAATTCTGGTATAGTCAATTAAACACTACATAAAGGTGAAAAGGAAAGCATTGTTTTCTATGCACAATAAACATGGCTGACTGGTAAATCATGTTGAACAAAAGAAGCCAGACACCAGGGTACTACTGTCTGCTTCTCTACATAAAAGTTGAAAACTGGCAAAATTAATAAACGGATGTTTAAAAACGGAATCAGTAAAAGATTGAACAGAAAATTCACTGAAAAGTAACTATAAATAAAAAGAGCCTCAGTCTCACTGGTTGTCTGAGAAAAGCAAGGCAAAACAATTACAAATATTCATTTTCACCCATCAGTAGGCAATACATTTAAAAGGCTGAAATATTCAGTACCTGAGAGGGATTCAGGAAATATGTACACATTGGTAGTGTGTATATTTTTTAAAGTAATCTGACTAATGTATTAATATTTGGAATGCATATAACCTGTACTCTGTGCATTTAGGAATCTATCCTCCAGAAATGAAACCACTAATATGTAAGAATATACTTACAAGAATATTTATTGAAACATTGTTTATAGCAGCAAAAAAAAAATCAAATCACCTTTATTGTACATTAATTTTGGAAGGCCATAAAAATTGTTGTTTTTATATAATAAGGGATTTAATTCTATAAATATTAAAAGGAATGTGTTATATTTTGACCTGTAATGATAAGGGCGGTAATTTGAAAAAGTAAATTTCAAAGCAGTATATGTAGTCAACCTACTTTTGTTTAAAAAAAGAAGGGAGATTAACTCAATAAAATCCTATATAATTTTGTAAATGTTTCCTTGAGCATAAAGTTACAAAAAGACACAAATCTGTTAACATTGGTTACCTCATGGAAGAGGAATTTGGAGGAAGGGGACACCACTATTATTTCTTTAATATACTTTTCACTTTTTTTCTTGTAACAAGTACATATTACACTGAAAATGAAACAAGTACACATGTTAGAAAATATTTCAAAAAATGTCCAGCATTTTAATTGAAATAAAAATAAGAACATCAAGACACTGGAATAAATGCAGTTTTCAAATCTTAAGTCAAATAAGCACAGGTAGACACAGACATCATACAAAATAGACAAAAAAAATGGAGAAAAATTAAAATATTCTCTTGAGAAACAGTATACAGAAAAACTCCGTACTCTTTCAAATGATGAGACAGAAAACTTTAACCATTGTGATTTCTTTTCAAGATTTTTAAAGGCCAGTCCAGGAGCATATCATGTCACATATGTGTTTCATATAATTATTAATTCAAGCTGAAGAAGAAATAAATTATTCCATAAAATATTTTTTAGCACTTGGAATAAATATACTTTGAAATAATGTGACCCAACCAACAATCTGTTGGAAAATTTTATTTGCTATATGAGTGGAAAATATTACTCAGAGTACTGACATTTCCTGTTTATCATTAAAAAAAGAACTTAGTTCTCTAACATTGTAAATTTAATTCAATTTTGAATCTTATGACTTCTTGCAATGAGAACTTGCCTGACATAACAAGATACATTTGGCAGGCCAGTTCTTAAAATAACTAAGCTTTATCTTAAAAATGAATATAGAAATAAAAAGCTAAGGCAGTAAAAATAGCTAATTTAAGTTATAAAGGAACTAATATACCATATAAAATCCAGTTGGATACAAACAAGTATATTTAAATGTTTTCCCTCTTTTTAATGTCTCAAAAAAGTAAATGAAATCAAAGTAAGTTTTACAACAGCTCTAAATTACTATATAATTACTTTTAAGTAATTTAGAGCTTTTTCAAAAGCTCTAAAAATTCTTCCATTATAGAATATTAAAAGAATGACAGAATAGAAAGGGACATGAACCTTGGGCATGCTTTTTACCTTGATTTTATTTTATATTTCATATGTTGAAAGAGAGAGACAAGTAACAGCAATTTGGGATTTATAACCTGAATTTGAATTCCAGTTTCAATTAATTAACTGGATGAGAAAGACAGGTTTTTTTTTTCATTATCTTTCATTTTAACATGAAATAAACTGTTGACAAAAGCAAACCAAAGTTTAGAGTATCAAAATAAAAAATATATATGTTAGGGCTGGCCGAGTAGCTCAGTTGGTTAAGACCTTGCACAAGAGTGTGAGCTCTGAGCAATTGGGTTGCCGGTTTGATTCCCAGCCTGAGCTGAGCTGCCACTGAGCTACCAACAGGTGGCAGGATGGCTCAGCTAAAAAAAAAAAAAAAAAAAAAAAAAAAATATATATGTTACTGGAGAATGACAATATTTCACATCTATCATGCTTCAGGTGCTTTATAACCATTTTCAAATAATTTTCACAGTAATCTTATGAACAGGAGTATCTCCATTTTGCCAATGAGAAAAAAAGAGATTCAGAGAAGTTCTGTTTAAGTTACCCAAGATCATGTAAGTGGTAAATGAGAAAGCCAGGATTTAAAACCAGCTCCAAGTGACCAGGAAGACAGAGCTTTTCAAACTTAGGATTGTATAAGTTAATTAAAGTGCAATTCCCCTGCTAGACTGAATAATGTTTTATAATACTAAATAGTTTGTGACATTAGGAAAGACATCAAATTTTTCTGAGCCTCAGTTTCCTCATTGGCAAAATGGAGTATGTAGTAAGAAAAGCACAGTCTGGCATATAATGAGCAATAAATAAATACTGCAATAAATAAAATTCAATATTTTAAATCACTTTTAGAGTAATGTTGAGAAAATACGAATTATTTCAATTTTATATGGGTGTATACTGATACCAAAATCATAACAAAATACCATGGCCTGTCATTGAATATGCCCCTTGTTGGAAAACTTGTAATCAATCAGTTTCCAACCCCAAAGAACTGATTTTGCCTTGAAGTCATGAAGTTAAAATCAGCTACTTTGGAGAAAATATCCAATTTCATTAATAAAGATGATTTTAGAAAGCCTATGGAAACTTTTCATAATTAGGAGAAACATACATCTTCAGAAGATGGTTTTAAAGCAGTATTTTTTTTTCAAATCTTGGGCAATAAATAAATAATCTCTTGAGACAGACCTTTATTAGACCCATGACTCAATAAAACAAAAAGCTAAATGATACAAACTTCTACAAAGAAGCCCTAGTGCTTTATATATAATACAATTAAACTATTTAAAAAAACATGACTGATATTGACAATGGGAATGGACACCCAACCAACTCAACAGTCAAGTCACTCTACGCTGAAGGCTGTAGGCAAGATGCCTTCATTCCCACAAGAACTGAAAGGTCATCTCACTCAGGGGAACTGCCTGTAATTTTTCTTTACAGCACTGGTTATGTGCATATGTGTGCAATTAAGAGGTAGCCTTGCTTTCTATTTCCGAGAGTGTGACGCAACTGGCCAGAGTATTAACATTAAGTAAAAAGGGTAAATTCATGTCTGGGGACAAAGCTACACAATAGTATCATTCAAGATAAAATCAGTGACCCTGTTAAGGTACTAAACGCTGCAGACCCTTTCAATATTTCACACTAGGAGCTTTGGTATGGTTAAGGCATTCTTTGATCAAAAAATGCAGTTGCCCTGACAACAAGTAACTGCAGGGATTCTGCATTCTAATCTGACATAACCAGACTATGGATTTAAAGTTCAGCCAGCAGCTGCTAGTTGGCTCTCCCACAAGCAGATGCTGGTTGTAGCATCAGTATTCTTTGCCACATGTGGGACCAGATGGAGCTTCCGCACAGACCAATGTGTAAGATGTACTTCAGAGCTGTAATGATGAAGCATGAGTCAGTCCTATTCTTTAGTCAATGAACGCTGTTTACCATAGACCTAAAAGTCCTGTTCGGAGGTTAAACCAGCAATAATGTACATTCGAGTTTATTTTTAAAATATACTACCTTCTTCAGGGCAAAGTGTACAAACAGGAAAATTATTAGCATTGGGAAAGTTATTTAGCCTCCCTGGGCTTCAGTTTTCTCATCTGTAAAATGAGGATAATAATACTGCTTCCTAGTTTTTTTATGAAGATTGATCATGCACAAAATGTACAGCCCTGTCAATCAACGTCTTATAAGATAATTTTATTTTGGAACTTAAACATATAAACAGAGATTTATCTCTTACGCATCCTCATCACACGTCCTTACCTACCTAAGATGCATTTACTTGTACTTTCTCCAAAATTATTCTTTCCATATGACATGGGACTGTGCCCAAACCTCCACTCTTTCTTCTTTATGCCCTTACTCCCTACGTGTATATTATGTAGTTGGACACCAATGCTCGCTTCCCAGCTTTAGGGTGTCTCCATTACTCATGTTTGCATCTGTTCTCCCCATCGAGACTGAGGTCCTTGAGGTGAGAGGCAAGGTCTTATATGGCCATCTGAACATGGCACTGACTGCCGTCCAAAGCAGGCACACAATAGACACTCATTGATTCTTCTTTGCAATTTAGAGCTAGTGTGAAGGGCTGTTTCCAGCTGATTAAGATATATAATGGATTAAGCACTCCTCTGACATCTGAAACAACACAAACCAAGTGCCTGTTTCATATTCTCAGGACTTCCTCATGGCAATCAAAAGGCTAAGAGCCTATGTGTACTTAGTAACAGTTTTTTACATGGTCTTGCCTTTACTTCATATTTCAAATTCCACATAGAGCAATTCCGAGAGATTTCAGTGAGGAAAAGATCTCTCTTTATTGATGATGGAATGCATTTAAATTCAAGAAGGTGTCCTTCAGTATACAGGGTCCATTACATTATAAACACTAATGTATAGAGTTAACTTTGATGTATACATTTCACTAGAATATAAATCTTTTCCCCTTCATAGAAGAAAGTATCCCTTATATCTGAATTAGTGCATGTTGAAATTTTATAATGAAAGTCAGCTGTGGTTCCAGGAAACAGCTGGTGTTTTTGCCTCTCCACTTCCACAAAGAAATATGCAATGCGTCAAGGAATAAACTATCAAGAAACCATAAATTGCTTAAATCTTCTTCATGTGCAGACAACTAATAGGGCATCTCAATAGTAGATGCACAATGCGTGTTCAATTTTTACACTCCTTGTTGAATAAAACAGTGTATTTACTCTAAAAATATGTATTGATGCTACTTAATATGAATGCTTTTTACTAGGTGCTATAAAATATAACTTAACTACAGTCTCCTGGGAAAATTTAGTAAATATATAACAGTGATTCTCAACCAGGAAGTCTGTATCAAAATCACCTGGGGAGCTTTACCAAAAGACAGCTACCACCACCACCAACATAAGGGCCTGGACTCCATATCTAAAGATTCTTTTCACATAATTCTAATGTGCACGCTAGGCTATGAATCCAGAAACACACAATAACTCAAAAAAAACAAGACTCAACTATAATGTTTTGATATGTGCATTCAATATTTTCCTTATAAACTACATTAAACTCATATATAAGCTGAATTTTTGATGTAAAAATACATTCATTTTAAATGCCTGAAGATAGGCTTGATATTCTAAAGAATACAACTATACAGTGTTTTACAACTTGACTAGGGTTGTATAAAACTATTCTTTTATTTATGAATTTTATAAACTTGAATAGTAAATATCTCATTTATTTAAAGTGAGTTTCCACTACACATATATTTTTTTCTACCAATTACTGAAAGATCCATTCATAAAAACTATTAAAAAATTTTCAGGGCCGGCCGAGTGGCTCAGTTGGTTAAGAGCTCGCTCAAGAGTGCGAGCTGAGCTCTGAGCAACAGCTGTTCGAGGCCAGCCCGAGCTGAGTTGCCGTTGAGCCACCAACAGGTGGCAGGATGGCTCAGCTAAAAAAAAAAAAAAAAAAAAAAAATTTTCATTGTTGCATCAAAAGGGAAATAATGGATGTCATCTTGTTTTAATAAGTATATAATTTTTTACATTGAAACCATGCATCAAAATAAAATTGGCATATTCTATCCTATGGGAACACAAGCAAAAATTATCTTCATTTCTTTTTCCAACTTTTTAGGACAGCCTTTTACTATAGTTTATTTTATAAATATTATAAATGCATCAAATTTATAAATGTATAAATTTCCAGTTTTGTCGATTCCAATATTTAACTAAAGTCATAGAATTTAAAGGGTTAAAGGTCACCTAGAACAACTTCTCAGGTATACAGGTTTACAGTCTTTGAATTGTACGATTAACATGAATTCATTTTCCCAAGAAGCACTGTGGTGGTGCAGCCATATTAGTTTTCAGCTAGCCAATGGTAGTGCAGCATTAGAATCATAGTTGGCCAATGGTAGTGCAGGATTAGAATCACAGCTGACCAATGGTTGGTTCAGGATTAGAACCCACACTCAATGGTTTTCTTAGGCCACTCAGATTCCAACACTTCTAGTTCTCTTTCCAACAACATAGCTCTTGTTTTTAGGGTACTTTTCTCTAGGAATTTTGTGATAGATTTAACTTCCAAATCCAAATGTTAACTTCCAAATGTTAACATCTCTTCTCACAAGTCTCCTTTTATAGGCCATTATAGTGAGGAGGAACAAAATAGGTAACTACCATTATTTTCACTTAACTCCAAAGAGGATTGTAACTTGGTTTAAACACAAGGCCATGGAATTGTTTCCAATGATCCTTATGCTACAAGATGCGCCCAATAATAAGGTTAGGAGGCTACCTTCTTTCCACTGAAATTATTTCTAGTTCCTTTCTCCCTGACATCATCTCTGAGATTCAACATTCTATGCCTTTTTGTAGCCATATGCATAATCTTTCACCTAATTATCTCAATTCTGACATTATTTAAATGGCTTCCTAAATCACAAATCACAAATGAAACTTTATATGTGTCATTTGTTAACAAGTATTTCCAAGCCCCAAGGGTGAAAAAGCAGGCCTGTGTGTAATCAAATACCATATGACTATGTCTAAGTCAGTTCCCAGTATCTTTGAACCATATTTTTGTGAGGTTCTCGTGGGATCTGTCCATGTAGCCCATCATCTACGCACTGATTCTGTAGGATACAAAAGTAGCTTGGATTCTTTTATTATTATTATTAGTAGTATGTTACAAAATGACATAATTAGACATTTACACCTCTTACAAAATGATCATCATCCTCCCCTCAAGTCAACTATCACTCTGAAATCATATATTGCTGTTAAAAAGCATCTGGATTCTGAGAAGCATATTCAAATGACTTGTGGCTATACATAACTATCAGACATTTCTCACACAAATTATTTTTCATTGTAGCATATATCATCTTAAAAAATCATAAGGTCTGAACTAGCAGAAATTATATTGAGAAGGGTCCACCAGTTTTGCTAGGAAGATCTGTGTTCATTTTTAGCTCTGCTTCACAGAATTCGGGTAATATTAAGCAAGTCACATGCATGTCATGCCTCAGTGTGCTTATCAGGAATGTGGTGGTAATTCAACTTACCTCGTGGGAGGCTGTGAAAATCTAAGAAAATAATGTAGTAAAGTAGCAAATAATAGGTAAGTATTTTACCTATACTTTCCTATATATAAGTAAAAGTCATTCATATGTTAATATTATCATGCTTTTTAATCCTATGTGCCATTAACATATAGAACTCAACATAAATATCTTAGTACTCTTTCAATAAAAGTGCTAAAATTAAATTATTTAATTTTTATAACCAATAATTATCAATAACGTGCTAATGCTTTTCAATTGTGTCACCCAACTTTTTGGACTACTTAAAATAATGTACTAAGCCGGGGAAAGTTGGGTGGTAGAAGAAGAACAAAGGAAAGTTAATATATTTTTACATCTGTTGACAATGGCATTATTTAAGGCCATAGAATGGAAGGCTAATGGGTGATCTAAGAATGCGAAAGAATATTTCCCAGAGGATAGTCACCAGCTGGATTTTATCCTGACTTAGACAGGAACAGGAGGAAATTAGCTTCAATTTCATTTGGTTTAGAATAATGGAAGCAAGCTATGAAATCTAATTCCCAGGGAATCTCTTCTTCAAAATAAAATAGAGACTTACCGCCTACCGTGGTTTCAGTGCAGTCTTAAGTATGAGAAAAACACAAGATGAAGTTTTAGTCATCCATCTCTATAATCCCCATCAAGAGAGGAAAACAAGCAATTACAAGCCTTTTGTGCAACAGGTGTTTTCACTTGTATTCATTTTATCTTCACTAGAAATTATTTTTCTTACTTCACAAATGAAGATACAAACTCTGGGAGTTTAATTTGCCCAAGGTCACTAGCTAATGAAAAGCAGAGTTAGAATACAACCCCTACCTATTTCCAGAGCCCATTCTGTGCAATGTACCAACTGCACAGTGTACAACCGACTGTTGTAAGCCTTGCTCACCCTGGCAGTTTCAATTTCTATCCTTATTTTAAAATGACAGTTTTCCCAAGATTGAGGCATATTTGTTTATTTCCAAGATTTAGAAGTACCTGCAACTGACATAAATTGGCAATAATATACTTAGTGAGCTATTATTTGCCAAACATCTAAGAACTCTGTGTATATTCTCTCATTTGATAATGACAGCTACCATTTGAGACAAGTGTTATTATTTCCCCATTTACAGATGGAAACCTAAGCCTCAGAATACATGCTAAGAAAGTTCATGTCCAGGGGACTAATGAAAGGGGCCTTTTAACTGAAAGGGAGGCAGTGGGGACTTGCACCCTGCCATGCCCAGGGATAGTGAGAAGCAAGCATAGCAGGAACTCAGACCACAGGGCACCAAAACCCCAACACAATTTTCACTTCGAGGTTTTAGCAAGTCATAGATATTTAGAAGTAAAAAGAGCCAATTGAAAGCATCTGGTCCAATGCCTTTATTTTACAAACAAGGAATCTGAGGAGCAGGGTGAGGTTAAGCACTTTCTCTAGGGTCAGAAAGCTAATTAGTGACAGAGTTAGCAATAAATCACATTCATGAAAAGACATGCTTTCAAAGTGAATTCAATTACCTTGTACTCTAAAGTGGAGATTAGGAACACCCATGTCGCTAGACAATCTCCAATGTTTTTTGTGACATAGATGTAACGCAAGAGGATCTCAAAAGAACTTTGCAACACTGAGCAATTTAAGTCAGCAGTCTTTAAAATGTGCTAATTTGAGTCAATTTATTGTTAGGGGCAATGTTCTACCAACATTTTTTTGCGTCCAAATTACAGTTTCAGCCATGTAAATGGTCAAATATTTTCATCTCTTCTCTAGTACACAAAAGACATATAAAATTTCACATATACTTGGGTATAAGGGTAAAATTATTCTGGTATTCATAAATTTTGGGTGACAAATTTCCAAAGAAGAGGATTCTTTTAAATTTATGGCATACCTTTTTCCAGCAATCAAGAATCATCCATTTTGTCAATGAATGACAAATCCACAGGTACCAGGGGTAATGCATTGATATTAATAACCAAATACAGTGTTACAAAATATTTATAAGGAATGGAAAGTGTTTTCACATGAGGCCTTCTTTGAAAGTTAATTTCTTTCAGCATACTAGTAAGTAAATCTACCTAAAGATCCAAAGATTTGCCTTTAGGAAATATTACATTAGTACACAGTAAACAGGAAATATTAGTAAGCCAAAAATAGTTATACAAAGTTACAATGGAGATGGGTAAAAATGCAAACGATCAACAGCAAACACCCACTATTCTGCCATATAATAAACAGGTGAACACATAAAGAGAGAATGAGAACAAACGTGTCAAGTCTGTGGAAATGCATCCTAATGACAAACTGAAATGCTATTTCCATCAGGGGAAAATAATCGCATCAAGTAAAACATATTTTGAAATACATACCATTTCAGGGTGAAAAAAAAAGAAAGACGATATACTGACAGAGAAGAGATAATTCTAACATTTGTCAAATCGTGTAGTTTGACACTGAGAATTCCCACAACTTGCTAAATTTAACCCTGAAGTCGCACACATTTTCAGCAATAGAAATCCTCTATCATACTTGACATTTGAGAAAGCGTTAATGCTAAAGCTCTGCATTTGAAAGTGTTCTTTTAGTAAAAAAAAAAAAGAGGGTGAGAAGTGGACATAATAGAAAAACTGTACTGGGCTGCAATGTCCATTTAACATAGTCTATAAAGTCAAATGTTCATGCTATGTGTCTAGTACAGAAAAATCAATTTTTGAATGACTATTTCAGGGCCATACAGCATTCTGGCTTCAAGGGCATTTCATGGTTATTCAATGTCAATTATGCTTAGATTTTCTTGTCCTAGGAAACATTCCCCAAATTAAACCATTTGGATTTATGAATGTCACCAACAGAAAAGAACAGCAGCATCTAATTTTATGGCAAGAAAAATGTTCTGTTCAGTGGCAAGTACAAAGCCCAGCATTTTCCTTCCTACAGCTATTGAAGAGAATGACTGACATGTTCTGTCCACCTCCACAGGAAAAAGTTCTCAAGGTGGCCTCTCTAAATGAAATAAGTGACAATCTAGGTTTTATTTGAAACTCTGATTGTCTCAAAAGTGTTGGCTGGTTTGGGATTCCTCAGCAACCATGAGACCTAACAAGATGCTCAACAGACTAACAATTGTGTACTTCTAGTGATTTACCTAATTTTATTTAATACTTTATTTAACAAATAATGTGTGCCAAGCACTGTTCTAAATACTTAAAAATATTAAACTCCTTTGATTCATTTTATAGTCATAACAGCCCTATTAGGTGAGAACTATTATGCCCATTTTCCAGATAAGAAAACTGAGGCACGGGGAAGTATAATAAATAATTTTCCTGAGGTCACACAGCAAAAATAATGCTCTCTTAAAACTCAGCAATGGTCAACCTTTTAGCATGATGCTCCATCTTTTTCTGGGCCTCCTTACTAAATAGCAGTTTTCAATGAAAAGTCATTCAGAATGCAACATTGGAAATAAATGGCTTAATAACAATAGTTGGGTTTATTAAGCGCTTTCTATGTGTCAAATACTGTGCTAAATGTTAACAATTTTTTTAAACTGATATGGAATCTTCACTGTAAATAATCATATAAGGAAGGTACTATTCCCATTTAAATGGTAAAGTTGAGCTATGGGTGACTAATAGCTTTCCCATGGTTAAACAATAATGGAAAGAAAGGATTCAACCCTGGCCAGTTGGAGCACAGAACCCACCTACTATACATACATACACAAAGTTTACTGACTCCATGTTAGGAAACACGTCCTTTAAGGGGAGATGACTAAGAAATGATGAGTCAGCCTGGCTGTTTTTCTCCTCTGCAACATACTAGGCCACCAACAAATACTTATTAAATTGGATATGACACATCATGTTTAAACAGATGAGTTAGGAGTTTAGTTTATCTAGAAAATTCCCTGACAACACTCCTCAAAAAAAGCTGTATTAAACCAAGTGATAATCCCATCTTCTAGCCAAGTACATCCAGTCAGTGCTGGTAGGTGATAACGATATTACTCTCAACTAGAGAGAGTGGAAAAAATCGCTTTCCCTCCAAAATTTTAAACTTAGGGTAAAGTCACATATTTGGCAAAACTTAAATAGGGTCATGTTTAAATATGGAGAGATGGGCTGGACAGTAGGCCTCAAGAGAGACAGAGATGATCTCATACGAGAAGTGTGGTTTTAATAGAAATTAATAAGAATTTTCTGTTTTACAATCTCCATATCTGTCTGTAAGTGTGATACAAACATTTACAAGTCACAATTTTAAATATTTTTTGCAAATATCAAAATATAAATCAATATACTGGAATCACAAGCAAATTGGGACCACCAATATTTTTTTTATCATAATCCCATCTTTCCTGCAAATGAAATTATTTAACTTTGTTACCTTATTTACCTTACTATTTACCTTACTATTTCATACTTTTAGTAGTAAATAACTTTTATCATTACCTGATTAGAATTTAAATTAGAAATTTAATTAATATTTTGAATTATAGTCATTCCTACTAAATACATTCATGATCAAGCCATTGACATTTTTTATTTATTTGCTTAGTTTCATAGTTATTAAAACTATCAAATATATTGGGTTGTCAGAAAAGTCATGACGCATTCATTGCAAAAATGCGTCATGACTTATCTGACAACCCAATATATTTAGGCTGTACTATTAATGTTTAAACGGTAACTACAAACTTTTTTTTATGTTTGAAATGGAGTCAAGACAATGAAATTGATTTCTCAGATACTACTATGATCAATATATACTTAAAACTCACTGCAAATGGCACATAACACACTGCAAATGACACATAACACAATACAATATAAAAGCAATGCTTTTTTTTTTTCCTGAGAAAGTACTTTTTGTATCAGAGGACTGAGGCTTTTTGATACAGCGATTTTGGGGACAAAAAATAAGGAATAAGAAGCACTTAGCTGATGGCTTCTCAAGACACAGGAGTTTTTGATTACATGAAAAGAAGATATTCTTTTCTAAATTATTAGAAATCATCTCTACTACAGAAAAGAGAATGAAATTAGATAAATCCTTAAATTTTAGATATACAAATTCTACTATTGAAATGTATTCAAATTACTGTAAACTAGCATAAGCTGCAAAATAAAATTGTTTTTGAAAGACTGTCTCAAAATTTATACAACCTAAATGTTTTGAATTTATTTTCCTAGTGAAGTTTTTTTGGGGAGATATTATCCTATTTGAGTTCATTTTCAAGTTAAGTGTTTCATAATACTTAATGAACTTCAAAATATTTTAGGGATTAACAACAAGCTTGGGAATGTTTTCTATAAATGGTATTCTTAAATAATAATAGAATTTTTAAATCCAGTCACCAACGCTCTTCCCCGCCCAAAAAAAAAAAAAAAGAGTTTGTATAAGTGCTCTTCTCCAACTTGCTGCCTCTCCCTCAAATGCCCTTTGCTGGATGTCACTTTAGACCTCCAAACACTGCAGAAAATGTCCCGAAGCCTTTTAAGTCACTGAGATTTCTCTTGCTATACAGTAAAAATAGCAATATAGACCCAAAAGTAATTAATTCTAAGCACCCCCTTAGATAAGAGATGCCCACATATCAGAGGATTATTAGGATATGCTTGTGGTGGGAAAGCTGGCTGAGAATTCTTAGATGAGGTACCAAGCAAATGTCGCACATGGTGGGTCAGAACATATACCACCCTCCCTTAAATACAGACAATAATTTTTATTTCATTCAACTTAATTTCTAGTATTAATAATGACAAGATTAAAAAATGTATTAATTTAAGTCGTTAAGGACTTTATACCCCATCAATTAACATTTACTGAAAAGTGAATTAAAGATCTATTTTGTGAAACATTTGTTTTCATTTCTGAACCTATAGTTTTATATTTGTCTCTTAAGCCAGGTTTCAACTAAAGTTACTGCAAATGACACAGGGTAATACATGACTCACGGTATATATAAATATAACATTCTCTTTTCTGAGACTTTTCATTTGGTAGAAGGAAAGGACTTAGGCACTGTATGAATATGTAAGACTAGAATTTGCATTCCCCTTTCACATGCAGAAAATAGAAAATACACTGCACAGAGGTAAATGACTCATCTGTAGGCATATTGTTGTAAATCTTCTGCTTGCAAAAATATTTAGGACAACTTACTAATTCAATAAACAGTCTCTCAACCTGCTCCTCTTGCCTCTCTAAGTAGGTATGAATCATTCTGCAAATGGAAGGTAAATCTGTGCCACTGGACAAATATATCAGAAATCAACAAATTTAACTATAGAATGTCCTCAGCATTTCCATCTGTGCCAAAATGCTTTGAAGTTGGGAGGGACCACCTTTTACAGATGAGGAAATCATGGCCTGCAGTGTTACCCCAGAGCCACTTACCTGAAAGCACATAGTTAACTGAAGAGTCAACCCTCGAATCAAACCTACGTAGTTTCTCTATAATAGATTCCAGAATCTAGAAGTTTGCTCCTTTCTAACATCCACCCAGCTTCATCACAGGGTCTGACAGTTGACAAAAAGTTGGCAATGTCCGGCCTTCCAAATGTTTACAGTATTTAATATGCACGATTTAATCCTATCTTATTCTTCCCTGTGTCTTGGTCTTGCCTCCTACATTCTTACTGTCAGTTCTTTGAGATCATGGATCACAAGCAAATTGGGCTTATTTATTACACAAGTCTTTATTATTTTTTTTTTAATTCTGTAGAAATTCCCTAATTTTCTTGTTTTCCTAGTTTCAAAAAACAGTGTAACAATTATTTTTTATGATAATATTCAGTATTTTCAATGAAGTATTAATAGATATTGTTGAACAATTTTGATGGAGAACGTAACCTTCCTGGGTATAATTTATCAATGGATAAATATATATTTTTAATTTGCAATTCCAATAATTTCCATTGTAGAAGTGTTGTATAAGAAATAACTAGAGGTGTTCAAAAGCATCCCAAAACTTTTACCTTTAACATGTAAAATTAGGAGACAAAAACCCAAGCTTTCTCCCTAAATTCGGTGACTCTTACCACAGTGTGTGGGTCAGATAAGCCAGCTCTTTGTTCTCTAAATAACTTTCAGATCATTGAAAATCATTTCTAAGTATTTTTTTTTTTATCATTTTCATTTTAAGAACAACAGTTTGTTCTCTGTCCATATCAAGTTTAGCCTGGGAGTGAGTCACATACCTTTATTACATGTTGCTTTTCCTGGAACTCAGGAATCTTAAACATTTGGCACCAATATGTTGTACCTTTGTTTGGGATGGGGACCTGTCTTAATAAAAGGGGAGGAGAACACAAAGTCACATTCTCTTGACAAGCTCTTCAATACATGAACGTAAGTAAAAACATCTTATATACTTTCAATAAACCCACCCCTACAGTCACAAAATATGAAAAAACTTACGTCCTGATTTACCAGGTCAAAGGATGGTATGGATGTAGACAACACATTGGCTTTCTCGGGATTCAATAACCGTAGACTCTTGGTGCCACGATTGGAGTTGTGGTACTTGGGGCCCGCTTCTCCCACATCTTCATGATGATAGGCCCAGATCACTCTCACGGTGCTCTCCTGGTGATCAGACAGGGGCACCATTATGTCTCGCAAGAGCACTTCCCTTACCACTGAGTCGAATTTAAAGAACTATTTAAAGCAGGATATGGAAGTGAAGAAAAAAGAAGAGGAACATTTGGAGTTCTCAAAATGCTCTCTGACATTAATTGTGTGAATCTGATTATGCCATTAAGTATCTGAATAGACAAGTGTTGTTGTTTTTTTTTTTTTTTTTTGTGGGGGGAAGAAATTGCCTCTCTCAGCAGGCAAGATAATGTATTTCAAAACAGAGTGAAGGGCAACTGATGGTAGTCCTTATGCTTTCATGCATACAGAAACAGGAAATCACTGTCATGCTAAACCTCCAGACTAGCAACTGGTAGTTAACAAGCGAAAGTCCTTGTAACGCAGCAGGGATTTTGGAAAATTAAAATCTGTTTTAATTCTTTGGAACATTTTAGGGAAAATAAATAGAATGAAAATTAAAATTACCTTTCAGGTCAGTTTTTATTTTCACAATAGATTTTTTCTCAGGCGCTGGCCCAGTCACATATATGAATTTACATAAAATGCAAATACAGGCGGAACTTCTGAGACTGGGTTTGCTTATTATCCTAGAATCCAAGTCATTTTATGAATCCTGGGATTTTCCAAGGGACTGCAGTATCCCAACTAGGGAAAGTACTGTCAGGTGAAACTTGTTTCCATTTAGCAACCAAGAGAGATTGCTCAAAGGGTGGTAGGCAGTGGGGAGGGGTTGCTGGGTGTAAAGAAATTGTTTAGCCCTCCCACAGGTAAAGGTGTCTTTGCCAGATCTTTGTAATAAGAACTTTGAAAATAAATAATAAAGCAAAAGCTATTTATTTTAAAAGCTATATTCTTTCTTAATAAGTCAAATGACTATAATTATTATTCCAATTAAAGTATAATTGCACTGTGTATTACACAAAAAGTGATCCATGTTTTTGCATGTGTCTTTTTCTTCCTTTTTTTACTCTTTAGGTTCAATGCTAATCAAAATGGCTTCAGGTTTTTACATTCTCATTTTTAAAGCTTTGATTTACCAAATAAAAAGGATAATTTTATTGGTCTATACTAAATGAAACGGATCCAAGAAATCTGTGAAAACTTCCAAAGTACCACATGAATTATATACTCTTTAAATATTTAATTTGCATATACATACAGGTGTTACATTTTTCATGTCGATAAGAAATCTTGTATATGGGCTGGCCGAGTTGCTCGGTGGTTAGGCGCTGGCTTGGGAAGCCAGTGGCCCTGGTTCAGGTCCCACATATGAGGGCCAGTGATACTGCCCTCAAAAAAAAAAAAAAAAAAAGAAAAGCAATACAAGAAATCTTGTATAATATGTTGGCAGGTAATTTTAATCAGTCTACTATTCATCTGGATTTTAGAAATTTACAACAATGAATCAGTTACAAATCAGATGAACCATATCCTAACGTTCGGTATCATAATTCTCTTTTGTGTAATACATTTCTTACAACTTTTATCGATTGCCTATTTTCAAACTTTACAGAAAAGAAGCCAAAAATATTTTCTAAGTCAAATCATACACATTTTAAACAGCTCTTCAAAATTTTAGATTCACACAAAATTGCCTTCATTGACATTTATAATCTTAGGTGGCTTATAAAGAGAATTCAAAAATATTCCCCAAAAGACTATGTGACTTTGTTGTCAAGGGTTATTTTAAATATTTGTTCCTTTTATCTGTAAAGGGTTTCACAACTAAAAATATACAAGTATTTGTACATGCCTTCACTCAGAGGTTCCTTACCGTTATAGTCCTGTCATTTATGTCACATGTATGCAGGTCTCTGGTAAATTCAATGACTGTGTGTGTACTATTTTCCATGGCATATTCTAGATGATAATCTTGCTGAGCATCTTTTTTCAACTCTCTATTTGCATTTGTAAAATAATCCTGTGGGAAAATATGGAAAAGAAAAATCAATATATCCTAAGTTCAGAAGGAAAAGAATTTAGATTACGAGTACTTATAAGACCTTAAAAAATGATTTTGGGTTTGCCAATTACAAAATTCTGTATCTATAGTCATTTTTAAAGTCCTAGAAATTTCTAAGGGGCTAGAGGATTCCAACTAAAGAATCCATCCCCTAGGAAATTAGTCCATGTTTGAACTTTTGGTCCTTCAGGAAAAGGCAGTATGGATTTATAGTACCAAAGAGCACTGAAAGACAGGGGATGAAGAAACATTCCAGAACTTTTCATTTATGATGAAAACGAAAAGAGAAACTTCAATATTGGGAAATGGACTGCCCAACAGTAAAATAACTAGTCCATGGCAAAGCCAGAACCAACCCTAAGGAGGACACTTTTTCCACTCTTTCCCTGATGGTGCTATTCTTTACATTCCTAAAAGCAAGGAGACCCATCCTGAGGTGATATGTTGTTTTAGTATAAGCTTTAATGGGATATGCTTAGTAAAATGAAAGGCAATGAAACAGAAGGAAAGAAATTAAACTAGTTGAATTACAAGATATTGAAAAATGAGGGAAGCTTTGTTTTTGTGGCTGAGCTCTAATTTTTGCACTAAACTTGTTCAGTGGTGTACAGGTCACTACTGGGAGGCAGACAGATACAGTGGAGAGGGCACGGTCTTTGAAATCAAATGGCTAGGATCGGAGGAACCACAGCTCTACCCTAAAATGCCCAGAAGAACTGTGGAAGTCAAAACTCCCTGAGCTTTCACTCTAACATTAGTAAAATGGGGATAATACACACCAATTTTATGGATTTTAATAGATAAATAGATAAATAGCATTTGAGGGGGAAAAAACTGCTTTCCATGCTTAGTGCATATTCAATGCTAATTTTTTTCCCCTTTTTGCAATATAGTTTGTTTTATTTTTCCAAAATATTTCACTATGCCTTTTATTATTAGCTTGCTATGTTGAAAGTTATAAAAATCATGTTAATTTTCATCACTTATAGAATATACAAATTTTGCCTTAATTATACTGATTTTTCAGTACATGATACTTTATTTTTGATAAATCACAGAGCCGATTTAGAATGTACATGCTGAAGCATGGTTCTTACTAACACTAAATTCACTTGAAGAAATGATTGCTATGCTTGGCCGAGAAAATATAGTATAGAAGAAAAAAACCTTAAATTGTATATAAATGTCACACTCAAATGGATGGCATGTGGCATTTTTATTCCTAGTTTTTTAATGCAGTTATCACGTGTGTGTAAATTTGACACCCAGAGTCCCACAATCTCCATATTATTGGCAATGCCCAGAGCCTAACTAACCTTTTTTTACTCTAGTAACAACCACAACTCATTGAGTTCATACTATGTACCAGGCCCAACTTCAGCATTTTCCATGTATTAACTCATTTAGTCTTCATATCAAATCTATGAGATGAAACTATTTCACAGATGAAGACACTCAAGCACAAAGAGATTAAGCATTGTGCCCAGGACCACACAGCTGGGAAGCAGTAATACAACCAGTACTCAAGCCGGGCAGTGTGTTCTACCCCATTGTAGCCACTTCTAAAAAAGTCTGAGTTTGTTTATTTTTCTGTCTATGAAAAATATCTATATCAAGTTTTTTTCACATAAAATGTTACTTTTCCTTTTGCTAAAGTTGGAGTTTGTAAAAAAGAAAAAAAGGAAATTCTGAGAACCAGTTATAATTGTGAAAGCAATTCAAATAAAATATTCCTATAACACTGTGATTTTCCCTCTTTTCATCACATAGATTTTAAATATGTAAATGAAATAACAATGCTTATGGACAAGGGATTTGGAGGAACTAGCTGTGCCTTTACAGTGAGCTCACATTTCATTCATTACATGATTCAAGCAATCACAGTTTTCACAAACAAAAAGAATATAATACAGAATGTAATCAGTTCAAAGAGTAGAATAATTATCCTCATCTTGCAAATATGTTTCCAAAACCATTAGTCCCACAAAATATCCAGATAGCTTGCCAATTTTCCATTCATTCTATTTCCATTCAGAAATACCAATTCCTTCCTAGAGCTAGTCCACCTTTTCCTGGCCTTTTCAGATAACTGTGCTATGAGAAAGAAAATGGGAGAAACTTCATCATCTCAAATCCTTGAGCTCATCTGTCCTGTGTAAACCGCTGAGGGTTCAAAATTTAGAAAAGACAGCTGCCAATCATCTCAAGGTTCTAGACTCCTGAAAAAATGTGATTATCTGAAAGAGCTGACATCTTCAACTTTCTTCAGGGAAAACATGAAAGGCTCTGATTAAAACTAAAATTGAAATGTGGAATATCCTAACCACCACTGTAATTCCATTACAAGTTTTTTCACATTTTCCAATTCTGAGGGCCTATTTGGAGACATAACTTCAGATTAGCTATCCAAGTAGTATTTTTAGTTACATGTCTACTTCAGCTGGGCCTTTACTAATACTTGGAAATCTATATGTTAATCTCTTGCTGTTTCGTTGGGAGACCTCCCAAGACAAATAATCTATACCTTCTCCATACAAGATGCCGACATTTCCCCACCCCCAGTCTATGATCGTACATCTCACTTCATTGAGAAAATTTCAGCTAGGATACATGACAGCTCATATCTTGTCTTCTTTCTATCCTAAATATTTACTTTATGGGATCATAAAGCACACTCAATGTAAAAGAAAGAAAATAAAACAAGGAGCAGATGGGAAAAGTAGAAAACGAGTAGCTATAATCGAAATAAAAGAGAAATATTAAAATAGATCCTATAGATATCAAAAGGGTAATAATATTACACACACAGTGATGCAAAATGAACTTGGATAATTTAGATGAGAAATAGGCAGAGTCCTCAAAAGACACAAACCAGCAACTTATTCAGAAAAACAGATACTCTAAATAGCCCTATAATCTAGTCATGGTTAAAAATCATCCTACAAAGAAAATTCTAAGCCAAGGTGCTTTCATTTGGAAATATTTAAGGAAGAGATAATATAAATCTTTCACAAACTCTTCTACAAATAAGAGAATAGGGCACTTACCAGCTCATTTTTTGATGCCAGCATTACCTTGATACCAAATCAAAGATATTACAAATGTCTACAGATCAATACCTCTCATGGGCCAAAGCGCAAATTTTCTTAAAAATACATATTAGCAAATATATATTTCTTAAAGATATATATTAGCTATATATATGTATATGTATACACGCACATATATAAAGGATAATATATCATGACAATGCAGAGTTGATTCAACATTAGAAAATTAATCAGTGCAATTTATTATATCAAAAGTCTAAAAAAGAAAAAAAACATACAATCATCTTAATAAATGCAGAAAAACCATTTGAAACATTGTAAAATCTCTTGGTAAACTAGCAATAGAAGGGTACTCCCTTCTAAAGGGCATCTGTAAAACCCTTACAGCTAACATTATACTTAATGATGATAGAATTCTTCTCCTCTCAATTTAGAAATAAGGAAGTCCTAGAAACAAGGCAAGGATGTCCATGTTCCCCACTTTCAGAAGGCACCACTGTTGATTGTCCATCCACTTCTGACAGTTGGTCTCTGTTATTCTCATTCCTAACATGTTCTGTCCTTTACATTATATTCCTGTCTTCATATTTCATCCTTTGGGAGTCTCATCTACTCCAAGAATTTTCAATCAGCACCTTTACTCAGTATCATATATCCAAAAGTTTATTGAATACCTTCCCCTGGGTGTTTTATTGTCATTTCAAATGAAATATATCTAAGATTGTATTCACCCTTTATCTGTAAGGCTAGTTTTCTTGATTTACTTTAATTATACTGCTATTCTTCCAGCCATCCAAATTCAAAACCACAGTCTTCTTTAACTTCTTCCTCTATTACTCACGACTCCACAGATAGCCCCTGCTCCGATCATGCCTTCCTTTGAAAAAAATCACCCACCTTTTACTTCTATTCCATTACAACTTCTCCTATCTCAGTTTAGACCCTATCACCTACCTATTTCTGTCAAGATCTTCCTTGAAAATCATTCTCAATGTATCATTACATTTAATCCAATAGTATATAATACAAAGTGCTATAATTTAGATTCAAGCTTTCTCTAAAATTTATCCTAACCTGGTTTTCGGGATGTCTATCATTAAGCTCACCATATGATCTCTACTATCTATTATTCCCGCTCAAATACTCTGCCTTTTTCCAGCTGTTTGCTTTTGTTTACATTCTTCCTATCTCTCAGCTCTCCTCACCCCACTGAGGTATCCTCTCCACTAACTCCACCCATGAAAACGCTTCCTTCTCTTTAAGACTCATTCTCTCTTCTAAAGATTTCTTTCATCCTTCTGACTGGAAGTGATCCTGCCCTCTCTGAGTCCTTATTCCTCTGTTTGCATTCCCATGGAGCATGTGATATATTCTAGGTACAGCATTATCTTCTCAGCCAGGTGGTGGCTGTCTAGAAATAGACAACTGATGTTAATCCAGTTATAAACATTGTAACTTTAGAATAGTTGTTTACATTGTAAAGGGAACAGAAAGAGGGAGACAACAGATTATTTTTTCACTTGCTCTCAATTATATTTACATATGGTTAAGATCTGATGTGGAATGTTTTAACCAGATGCTAGAATGAGTTTGGGGTTGCACGATCTGCCATCCAGACACATCTGGCACTGAAATCTGGGAATGTTGTTATGACCTTTTAGCCCCTAAATGGACATGAATCTTATGAAACTGACATCAGCATTTAGAAAGAAAAAAAAGTATATGCATGCAACAGCTCTTTGAAATCCTTTTACACTGGGAGGGCTTTTCCTACTTATTTTAAAGAAAAAAAAATGTGACAGCAAGTAACCATGTTTTAGAATATTTTTCTGATAATTTTTATCTGCAGTGACTCCAAGAGTAACTTGCATGTAGCAGAGGCTCATTAAATATTTAAAAGGAGCATACTGCCTTTCCTTTTGTTCAATGTAAATGAAAATAGAAGATATGAACCTAAGAACTGTCTTTGTGTTATAGAAATAGCTTAACCTAGTGGGAGCAAAATATTTCCCAGTAGCACTTTTTTTTTCCTTCCATCAGCCCATATTAAGAAAACACATGGACTATAATCAAACACAGTCTTAATGGTGCCCATATTATACAATAAAAAAATGGCATATTGGCAAACCTTGAAAACACAATTAAGTGAGGCAAGAGAAGAAAAAAAGGTAAAAAAAAAATATATATATCTGGGTCCCAAATTCCCTATCATTCAACTATTCTTGTTTGAGGAAGAAGGAAGGGAGGAAAAGAAAGAAGGAAAAGAGGGAAAGAAAAGAAAGCAAGTTATTCAAAGACTTGTCAATCTTAAAAATACTTCATGCAGATTGGCTAAACCTGAAAACATATGTTCAGTGGGATTTCCTGACAGTTTGACAAAGGGATAAATGTTATTCAAGTGGATGAGTAAGTGGAATAGTTATTTTGTTATTATCATCCTCTAAGGGAAACAAAAAACCAAAAAACTGGTGAATGAAATTGACAGTAAAACAGCGACCAAAAAGTTTGAATACCAATAACATCACCTAAAAATTTATACTCACAAAACCATACTGTACAGTACTTATGAGATATTTAAGGAAATTTTCCAGATAATTTTTACAATCGGATTTTTATGTTTATTTAGAATTAGAACCAAATGGCATCCCTCACCCCACTCCTGATGCAATTTAGCAAATAGAGCCAGATGCAACCTTACCCATGAGGAAGGCCGTTCTTCAGCTATCCTCCTTTAGTGCTTGCTATTACAGGAATTTCAAAATAAATACAGAAATTTGATCACATACAGCTTCATTGACATGGCACAGCCATTATAAAAATCTAAGTGTATAACCTATGTATTAAATATATTGCATATTTTATAAACATAAAATACTGATAAAGTAGGCTCCAATTAAGTATCATTAAAAATGAACTCTAGGGCCAGCAGAGTGGCGCGGTGGTTAAGAGCTGGCTTGGGAAGCCAGCGGCCCCGGTTTAGTCCCACATATGAGGGCCAGAGACACTGCCCTCAAAAAAAAAAAAAAAAAAAAAAAAATGGACTCTAAGAGGGCAAGTGGCTTGAGGAGGATTCAGAGTCATGACTCTGTTGAGATTTTATAAGAGTTTAAGAATAAAAATATAGATGTTTTAATTATGTAAACATAAAAGCTGATATGCAGAAGTCACTCTTCTTTGCACCTGTTCAGTTTGAATGTTCTGTAAAGTAAAACGTGAAGTAATGTTAGTCTATATCAATGGCTTTTGGTGGATATCAATCACATTGTAATTCAAATATCTGCATTAAGATCAGCTTCAGTATAAATTGTCACTGAGATATTATTTTTGTTTTTTATTGTGGATTATCGTATTAATCATGTATTTAGCTTGCTTATACTTTGCAAAGACAAAAATATTACTTGCTATCCTTGAAAATCTGAATTAATACGGAGTCTAATTATCAATTCAGATTTTATCAATCAAACTAACAATAAGGTTAGTTTGCAGTTGTGTCATAAAAATATTACTCCTGAAACATGTTCTCACGGGATATCTTTGGTTTTGAACACTTCATGCTTTGAAAAAATTGTGAACTATATCATTAAGGTTTCAAAATGCTGCATGCAACAGTACAGTAAGTCAGCATTAGCTCAAATTGGCATTTATCATTTAGCATGATAGCGTTCATACTGATTCTCACTTTCAAACCAAGACAACATACAAGAAAGCTAGCTTTGATAGTCTATAAGATTGCTATGACCTCTTGTTAAAAAGCATGATTACACAGATGTTAAATTGGTTCTCACTCATTGTC
Organism: Aselliscus stoliczkanus; assembly: GCA_033961575.1. NCBI lineage: Eukaryota > Metazoa > Chordata > Mammalia > Chiroptera > Hipposideridae > Aselliscus > Aselliscus stoliczkanus. The sequence goes on from CM066733.1 coordinate 130,348,944, forward strand.
AGTCTTTTTTTCTCCCTTGAATAAAGTCTCTGTAACAGAAGAGAGCTTTGACTGGTGCTGTGTTCAACAGGATAAAGTGAAAACTCTTACGGGTGTAATAAAAGATATGAATAAACCCGGGTTCAGCCTGGAGAACTGAATGTAAGCACAGCTGCAGGGCGAACCTTGAGAAAAATGCTACCATCTGTCATCATTTTCTTCAACAGGTGCTTGTAGTTTTTCTTTTTCTAAATCTCAAAAGCCTGTTCCTTCAAACATTTGTTTCTAATATCAATTTCTATAATAAATGTTATGGTGGTTAAATAACATTGATAGTAAAATAATAAATATTTTGGGGTTAAAGAGAATCTTTGATCCTAAAGAAATCCTAAAACCATATAAATAAACGATGCAAACATAATTTTCAAAATTTCAAGATAAGCCTATTTTAGTTATTTCTTCATTAATCTTATAAATTTGAATGAAATGTCACAACAGAAGGGGCCTGTCTTCTAGGAGCCACTCCAGATACAACTGAAGCTCGGAGTCTAATAAGAGATCTGTGCAATAGCGGCCAGAATGCCAAAATATGAATCCTGTTAGCTTATGTTCTAGTGAGGGGCCCACCTGAGCAACCCAAGTGCCACCTTCTGAAAATATACATCCTGAATTTTCTCCCACAGACAATCATCTCATTTGAGTTTTCTTGTAATGTAATACTTTGTTATAATTATAAAATTATCAGAGATAGTGTGAAATTAACATTTTGACTCTTTATCTCTAACGATAACTTCAGTGGAAAAAAGTAACTTCAGATCTTACCACTGAAAGAAGATACTGTATTTTACTTTCATCCCATCCCATCACATTATTTTTTTAAAAATTTTAGAAGACTTCTCTTAACTGTCCATGACCAGTTTGTGCAAGGAATGAATTTTAAGGAGAAAGTTCTTTTCTTTCTTCCCCCCTCCCTCCCTCTCTCCTTTCTCCAACACATATTTTGAGTGACTACTATCCCTCAGCTCCTGTGGTGCGGTTGAGGGCACATTATTGTACAGAATAGCACACAAAGTCCCTGCTAAAATGAAACATAGCTTAGTTGGGGGGATAGGGGTGGCACAGACAATTTTTTAAAAAATTTAAATAATAGTATACCCAAAAATGTTTAGATAATAAGTGCTTATAGAAAAATAAAACAGATATTATAGAGGAACTGGAAATCCTTAAGATTGAGTGATCAACCCCTGAGGCAATGATATTTACTGTTGAGAAATAAATGACCATTAGGAGCCAGCCACAGAAGTGTCAAGGAAGTAGATTCCAGGAAGATAGAGCAGCTATTGGAGAGAACCTGAAATGGAGGTGGGTTTATACAGTTTGATGAAGCAAATAAAAGCCAGTAGGCTGAATTATAGTGCCCCGATGGGTAAATGCAGTGAACAGGGGTCAGATAAGGCCCCAGAATCTGTGACACCTTATAGGTCTTTATTGGGAATTCAAGTGATTTGAGCTGTAAGTAGCAAGGCATATTCTAATTGGCATTGAGAGAGAGAGAAACTGTGGCTACATTGTAGAGAATGATGAAAAGGAGGAATAAGAGTGGTTGTCAGGAAGACAGACAGTGGTTCCAGGGGTTTGGGATTGAGTGGGAGTAGGAAAATTGAAGGGAAGTGAGCAGGTCTTAGATTTAGTTTGGAAGAAGAGTCAATAGAACCTGAAAATGGGTTTTACATGTGAGATGAAGGACAAGAAACGAGGATGACTCCTAATTTTTGACTGGAGCTGCCAGAAGTGCCATTTACTGAGAATGGGAAGACTGGTAAAGAAGCAGGCCAAGGGTGAGTGAGGTTAGGTTTGAGATGCCCACCGACACACCCAGGTGGGGAGGGCAGGAGGCAGAGAACAAGTAGACTGCTCTCAGATCAAAATAATGCACCGAACAAGTTTCAGAAACTCACGAATTTCACATTCAGCTTTGCTCTTGAAGCCTTCCAAACTCCTCTTTTGAGTAGGTACAAGTCACAAAACAATCTTTTTCTTCTTTGACTTTGTTTTCAGATTTCAAAACTAATATATATTTATTATACATAATTCAAATATACTGAAATATATAGTAGGGAAAGAGATGAAATGCTCTCATAACCACTTAACAGTTCAGCGCACACCCATCCACAGAAACAGGAGAACTTAGTGAGGCCGATTAAAAAGCAAGATACAGTTTCATAGCTGCTAATGTCTTCCCTTCTACTAATTTCTTGAATAAATTAAAAGCATGAATGTGAAGTAAAGTTGTTTTCAGCATCACATTCAAGTGGAAGACAACCTGGATGACACCTAACCCTAGCTCCCACCAAAGGAAGATTTCTCTCAAAAATATGTATTAAGGGGTGATCACACAGTATTTAATACCTCCAGTCACAAAGCTCATAAATTTACAACCTCACAAAGCAATTCACTCAACTTTAATACCTCTGATCGTCATAAATGTGTTTCTTATACAAAGCTAAATTCTTCTACCACTTAATGTATATTAATTAGGTCTTTTTTCTTCTTTCTGGAGCATAATAGGTAGCATCTAATCCATACTTCTTGAGGAAGACTGTCCACTATTTAAAAGACAGTCATAATGTCTTTTCTAATTGTCCTTTCTCCAGGTAAAACATTGCCAGCTGTTTTCCATTACTCAGTTACCCCAACTTCCAGAGAGTTCAACCACCCTTGTAATCCCCCTTTAGCTCTCTCCAGTTCACCCATAAATCCTTTAAAAATGTAATTCTAGAAGATGTCTTCCGGTACGATTAGCTTACCACAGAGTACTGCATCAATACTACTTCCCTTGATATCAACAGTAGAGTTCACAGGCTAATATTCCATCTGTGCGTTTAGCAAGCACATCTTTTGAGTTTATAATGAACTAATACATATCTTTTTCATATGAATTCCAATTAAGTCCAATTTGATACATTTCATGCATACACAACTAATTTTTTAACCAAGTGTTTACCTTTATTTGCATTCTCAGTGAATTTTTAATTTTTAATTTCCTTTCATTATTTTAATATATTACTATCTTTTGAGTCCTCATTGTGCAACCAGTCTGTTATCAACATGTTTGGGGTGTGGATGTTTCAATATCTATGATCATACTCATAACTAATTCAACTTTATTAGTCCATATTCTGTAAGAACATCATGAGAAACCCTGCTAATTACTTACTTAGTATCCCCAACGACTGGTCCAGCAAGTCGAATGCAAAACAAAATGCAGTCTTGTCAATAATCTGTGTTTATTAAAACCATGCTGGCCTCTAGTCATTAATGATAGCAAAGTGTCCTTGCATTTTCTCAAAAATGTATACCAATCTCCCCCATCTATACATTTAATGGACACCTTTTCCCCACATTGAAAAGCTGGAGCCTTTGTCTCCATTGTAATCTTCTAACATTTCTGACATGTCACTACGTGACTGATTCATTCTAGTAATATCTTGTATTTATTGAGTACAATCAATGTGCCATATACTGTGCTGTGCCATGAGGTTTACATATCTATTTCATTTATTCCTCACAGAAACCACATGCACTATATTATATTACCTTTCCGTGACTTATTTATTTTATAGCTGGAACAGCAGAGGGAATATATTCAGTTTTATTGTAATAACTTTGGTGAAAGATGGCTACTAGACCTATATGGTGATCACACTATAGGGTACATAACATTAATCACTAAGTTGTATACGTGAAACCAATATAATATTGTATGTCAACTATGCTTTAACAACAACAACAACAAAAAACCACAAATAACTAAATAAAATGAGCCAGAGAATTATGTTTAAAACAAACAAATACAAAAAAACATTCATGAGATATCATGCTCCATGCTTCATTAAGGGAGCTGTCACTTAGAGAGGTTAGGCGTTTGCCCAGGGCGACACAGAGAGTAAGCAGCAAGCCGTGCTGGGATTTATGCCAGGACTTTCTGTGTTCAACTGCTCAGCAGTTATTCGGCAGGTATTTCTTGAGAACTTGCCAAGCACATGGACTTGTTCCTGGAATCGCAGGAAGATGTGGCAGCATGGACACAGCCATCACCTAGTAAATGTCCCATTCCTACACTAAAAAACAAAAACAAAATACTAACTATCTACCACTTCTGCTACTTTTCCTCCTTCTTCCTTCTGCAACTATAGCTTTAGGGATCTCACTGCTTATGAGTAACCCTTGGAGAATGGGGGAGGGAAGGGAAAGGCTATGTATTTATATAACTGAAAAGACACGAGAAGTTTTCCAAATACAAAGGGAGTCCATTTTGTTATTGTTCATTCTAAAAAAAGATTCTGGAGCAGAACACTTATCTTGGCATAAATACAGGCTGAGAGTTATCTGAGGCTTTCACTTATTATTGTTCCTTTCATGTCTTGTGACCATAAAGAACATATATTTTAGACTCTGTGTGGGCAGAGATTCCATTGCTTAGAAATGCCGCAGCTAGTACCAACTGACAAAAGGTACGTAGGAATGGTACAGGGCTAGGGGCAGGAGAGAGATATCTGGTTCAGCATATTTTGAAGTACACCACTACCCACAGTTCTTCCATTTCTGCTCTTATTTCATCACGTAAATTTAAGAAAGTATGTAGAATTATCTACAAATTTGTTAAACTCATCTCACAAGTGTTTCCATTCTAGGAAAACCCACTTTATTTTTGTTTTGCAAAATAATCTTAAATACTGAATTATATGCTAGCCCTTGCTTCAAACATCAGATGGTCCCTCGGAATTGCTTTGTATGGAATCCTGCTTTGCATCTCTCTGCCCTATGCCTGGAATCTTCCAAGCTTCTCTACACAGACCACAAAGAAGTCACCTTATTCCTATCGAAGAGCCTGACTACATAAGGTCAGCAGTTCCCAAAATTGTCTGCACATTAGGATAACTGGAGAAACTTAAAAATATATTAATGCTCATGTCCACTCCCCAGATACTGTGATTTCATTGGTATGGGGGAGGGAAGGAATTTTCGGGACACTTTAAAAAGACTCCCAAATGATTCTAGTGTGCAGACAAATCTGGGAATTTCTGCTGTAGAAAGTACCTTTCCTGGTTCTCAGTTCTCTATTATCTCTGTCTTCAGAGACAATAGACTTCACTAGACTTCAATCTTCCATAGCATGAATCCTTATTGGCTTCATCCAAAAGGGTCCAAAGTACCAAAAGGCCCAACTTCTACACGGCTGCATTTACCATGAGTTTCCTTGTATGAGTCGGTTTTAGTGCATGAACTTTGCCAGGGGGAGAAAAAAAAGGCAGCAATTTAGTTTTATCTAAGAAACTAAGATTTCAAAGTTTTAGTTTAAAAATTGCTTAAAAGATGGACATCTTCCCCAGACACATGTAGTTTTGTTGATGTAGCTTTAATATTAGTGAAGATGAGGAAGAACACAGGGTATAAGAGGAAAACATTCACACCTAGTGTTAATAAAGAAACTTCTATAAAATCACCAAGTCTCTAGATCAAAGCTTGAAAGACTCTAGATGAGCTTACTAAACATCTGTGTAACAATGCCACAGAAATAGAAAAGAGAGCTCATGCGGTTCAGACACATTTGAAAAAGCATTAATTATATTTCTTCCAGGTAGGCAGTTTCCTATATTCAAGGCCTACTGAGTCCTTTGATGCCCATGCCAGATAATCTTCATAGTATATAATATTTTGAATTGTAAACACTATGGTTAATCTTGAAAACAACCTTTAAAACTTGGGATACTTGTTTTCCTTCATGTTTTGATTACAAGCATCGTAATCTGGAATAGCCACACAGCCCCTTATCATATCACCCTAGTTTAATTCTCTGCACAGCACTTCCAACTTTTTAATATTTCCCTTGCTCAAATTTATTTGTTTACTCCCACTCCCCACCAAAATCTGAGCTCCATAATACCATTGATTTCATCTCACCCCGCGCTATATCCCCCACATATAGAACTATTCAATAAACATTCACTAAATATTGGTCGAATGAATGAATGGACCTTCTAACAGTCTCTGTCTATAGGTGAGTACTTTACCGAAACAGTCATGTAAAAGTCATGTGTGACCTAGGGTCTCAGGTTTATATATCTATAAAATGGGAGAAATAAGATATTGGCGTCATAGGGTTATTGTGAGAATTACAAGAGATAACACATTTTAAGAACTTATCAGAATGTGTGACATATACGAACAACTCAGTGAATGAAAAATCATGTCATAGAAATGTATATCTATAATATTTATAGTGAAACAAACATAGTAAAAATACTATGATTTTAATTTATTAATCTGTTTAAAATGTATTATTATGCATGTTCCTTCACAATTGAGAAAAAAATAGAATGTGTTTTTTGTAAGCTATTTAAAAATGTATTTTATTATACGTGTTCTTTCACTATTGAGGACAAAAAAATTGGAACGTATTTTTTGTAAGCTATAGCTTGCTTGCCGGAGAAAAAAGGACATCAAACTGGAACTCAGAGAAAATGAATCTGAACTGCATTAATTAATGCTACCTAAGGTTCAGTTTCCTCACCTTTAAAAATGGGTGGGGTGTCAGGAGATTTGAGGGGAATCAACCAAACTCTAAGCTCTTCAGGGGCAGCAAGTAAATGTATGGAATATCAATATTTGACCAGAAGAAGAATTATTTAAAGATTTTTTCATAATTTTAGGTTACATTAGATGAATAAGACAGACCTCAAAAGTACACTAAATTTGGTCTATTTATTATTTGTCTAGCACTCAGATATACCATTCCAGTGTTACAGTTAACAAATATTATCTATTTGAAATTATTTTTGCAGAATTTTCTGCTTACTTGCTATGTGCTGTCCTATGAACAGCTTTTATTTTCTGTCTAACAAGAAGACAGATTTGGAAGAAGCTTCCTGAAGAAATATTTTTCTGTTTAAAATTTCTGTATTGGTTATTTTTTAAAAGTTACAACAAACAGCATTATGAGGCATCCATATGCAGTTATTTTTTAACATATGGATCAAACATTTCCAGAAACATGATGATGTATAATGAATTCATTACTTTTGCCAGCAACTTTATTTCAATAGGGCTCTATTACAAATGATGAGCCAATAAACCACCATTCACTTTCTTTGACGTGGTTGCTTGCCTCTCCTTTCAAGAACTCAGAAATCCACTGTTGGTTGCCTGAAGCCTTGAACTCTGTTGGTCAATTCAGGTGCATTGTTCCCTTGGCTGCTCTTAGGCCTGCCGTTTCCTCAGGCATTATGAAATCATCCACTTGGGAAGAACTACACACCGACTACTTTCAGCTTATTTTGGAGCATTACCCTGGCCACGCGTCCAGATTACGAATGCACAAAGCATGAAGTTTGGAGAGGTCCCTTTGTCATCTGGATATTAAGGGTGCATAATCCAAAGACTTATAAATATCTCTTAACAAAGCCCCAGCTGAACTGTGTCAGGGTTGCACACTCCCATCTTCCCTTTATAGCTTTTCAATTTGCTTTCCAAACATTTCTTTGTTGCCATTGGCTGGGGTGCACTTAAAAGAAGCACACAGTTAACAACAAAGAATGCTCACTGTTTTCTATGATTTCAAATCAGTTCTAAGCACTTCCTCAGTGAGCAGCCCAGCAGCAATTACCCTGCGCTGAAGACTTCACTTCTCATCACAGAAAGTCTTCAGTTTCAGAAACGGCCAACAAGCAAGGGTCTAAGGAATGGTGACACATGTTTCGGCCTCCATTCACTAACAAGTTACACCCCTAAAGGAAGATTGAATCAATTTTTGTGCAAATTCAACAGCATATCCGCCAATGCTGCCCTCTTCTCTGACTCGCACAAACTGGGCATTCATCAACTCAGAGCACTTGCCTCAAATGGGGACTCACAGTCACTAAGGGGCTCGGATGGGGGGTGGGATTGCTCTGTGTCAAAAAGGGGCAAAGTACAAGGAAAGGACACGACTCCATCAGGGAAGTGAGCGTTGAGTTAATTCATTGAGACAAAATAGTGAGGTTTTCAAAAGCCAATGCAAAAGGAAAGACTGCTTCCCACTCCCAGCCCTGGCAATTCTGGGAAAGGCAGTGTAGAAACTGACCTCAGCAGGGTTCCAGGGGTTACGTTTCTCCAAGTGTAAGCCACTCCAGAAAAAGTGAACTGATAGAGTACATGGAGACAGGCTTTACTCCGCGACCACATTGCTCTCCTTTCCCATTTTGATCATATTTGGCTGTCACCATTTGAGGAAAGTATCTCCAACAGGGTCAGAAGTTTACAAAATGGGCAGGAAAATTCCCATTATGCCTCCTCTCTGGATATAGTGTATGTGTTGCTTTGAGGCAAGGAACTCCAAATCTGATTTTTCACTCCATAAACCTACAAGCAAATGTCATACTGCCCTCTGGAGGTAGTCTCATTGGGTGATTGGCAACCATTGAACGATATAGGTTGTCGAAGTTCAAAACTCCCTGGGGAAGCAGGGGGGCGTGGAGGGAGTACAGAATTGGACAATGGAGGAATTATCAACTGTTCACTAACTTCTTATGAGTGGTGTGTGTGTGTGTGTGTGAATGTGCATGAGTGTGTGTGTGTGTGAGAGAGAGAGACAGAGAGAGAGAAGAAAAGGAAAGAAGGTGAATGAATACATAAGCATTGCTCTAAATCTTAGCAGTGTCAAGAGAGTGGCTGAGTGTAGGCAGGTGCTGAAAAGTGGTGTTCAGAAGGAGATGGTGGCAAGTCAGTAAGGATGGGTGTGGTAGGATGTATTTTCCAAAGATGGCCACACTAATTCATTCCCCAGGGATCTCCTTACAATGTAATACTGAGCTGGAGTCTATGCTCCCTCTTGAATCCAATGGGACCGTGACTACAGCAGAACACATACTACATGACTCAAATGCTAAGCTGTGAAAGGCTATCTACTTTCCCCTGGGGCCTCTCTGGATGGTCACTATTGGGACCCAGCTACTCTGCTGTGAGGAATCCCAGCAGTTTCACGTTCCCAACATCGGACCAGCTGAGGTCCCAGCCACCATCACCTGCCAGTCAGATAAGCGAGTGAGCCAACTTTCAGATGATTCCAACCACTCACCTTGAAGTTGACGAGTGGAGCCGAGACCTGTCCCCACTAAACCTTGCATAAATTTCAGATTTCTGAACAAAATAAGTGTTGTCCTTGGATTAAACCATTGCATTTAGAGGTGGTTTGTTACATAAAAATAGATAACCCAAACAATAGGCAAGGTCCCCTGTGACAATGGACAGAATGTTCTTGGCACAGAATAAACCTGGCCTGAAAAGAAATAGGACCCACCTTTCTGCCTTCCATGGGTTCTCATTATTTTGGTCAATTCTTTATAAACAATAGCTTTTCTCCTCTTGACCCCAGATGAAGCTGTCCATGGGATTCATCTCAACCGAAACCATGCGTGTATATGTGTACTACATGGTGTTTTGTACAAACTTGAATTGTGGCCAGCATTTAGCAATCGGAAGATTTTTATTAACACACACACACAAAATCAAAATTTCTTTCTTGTCTCAAAAACAAAACAAACAGATTAGGCAATACTTGATTTGCATTCTCACATCACAGTAATACGCTCACAAAAACTCTCGTTTCCTCAGTCCCCTCTCCTCTCTATTGCATTACATCCTGCTTGTTCCACTGGAGCCCCAGCGCTCTTCCACATTCGCTGTCTGACCTTTCTCTACAGGCATTAGGGTTTGTAACATCTATTTAGCCAACAATTCTCTACCTGGCTGATTGGGATTTATTCTTACCTAGTTATCCAGGCATGAACATCTTACTGAAAAGAAGAATTTAAGACAGTCAGAAAAACAAAAGACGGTCAGAATAATAAAAGAATAAAAAACATCTAAACCTCATTAAGAAAGGATCAAATAAAATAATGAAAAAAAGTCACAAGGGGTGATATCATACTACTGGGATATCAACTTAGGTGATCATAGAGCCGGCCTGATGCCATCTCCAGCTCTCAGTAGCTGCACATACAAAGATGCCCGAGAAGCCAATGCTTTTTGTTTCACTGTTTCATGTAAAGTTTGTTCTCCCTGGGAATATATTGACACAAAACCCAAAGTCTACTAATGGAATCACATACACTATGATTAAGAATCTGATTTACCTTTTGGCATAGTTGCTGAGAATACCCTTATCACACCACTGCCAGAAGACTCTCAAATAAATAGTCTCTAGGGAGAGGATTCAACTTCAAGTGTTGGAAAATGGAATCACCCAGCGTGGATGTACCAGCTGAAATGGATACATTTCCTTGTATTTTTAGTCTTGGTATCTTTAATTTTATTAGAGGTTTTTAGTAAATTCCCTTTGAACTTAACTGATAATTCTATTGTACTTTATATACTGTAAAGTGATTAGGATGTTTAAGGAAATGGACTAGTAAAGGATGTCAGTCAACTAAGAAAATGATTCTTTATGTATGAAAATAATGATTTAATTTCCTTACAAATAAAAGTAGAGGGGAAAATCCTATTTCTTGCTCCTATATTTTCCCCCCAATATATTAATTATATTGGGGGAAATATATTAAAAGAAACTATATTTAAATATACTTAAAGGTCCATTAAATGTTTATCTCATAGCAACATGTAATCACTAATTACTTTAAGTTCTACAGTTCAAAATCAATTTAAAGAGTACTTAATTAATTCTTATGCAATTTTTATAAAGAACCACCAGCAGTGTGAAAACACTCTTTAGTTTAAAAAAGCCTATGTTTGTGGTGGGCCCATTATGGCATGTTGAAACACAATTCTACTCTTGGCCTTTCATGTGATAGCAAATTGGGTGGGTTTTCTAAAAAATGCTACTTTGGGGGGAAAACAATATCAAGTTATCTCTGATAGTATACCCTGTTTTATGATATTAACTTAGTAAGATTTCACACACCCCCTTCAACAAAATATGAAAGGATAGTTAAGGGGCATATTACCCTCCCTACCCTAAAACAAACAAAAAGATTTGGCTGAAACAGGTGTTTTGTAGGGTATTATCTACTTCATATCATAAGAGTTGTTATTCAGCTAGTGAGGCCTGTGTTTGGACCAAATTCTTGGTTTACAAATTTAATGTCTGAGATGCTGCAACAGGAGAAAATGTATCCATCAATGACTTCAACAGGGTGTTCCTCATAAAACTTTATTTTTTTGGAATTGTAGAGTACTTATTTTGGGAGGGAAGGATTAACTTATGAAAAAAAATAGAGAACAGTGTGGTTTTGAAGTTTTTATTGCTGTCATTTTCTCTATTTCCAGCCAAAGTTAACAGCTCAGTGCCAGAATTAGGGTTTAAATTTGATTTGATGGCATTTCAGTCAGAACATTGTAGACATCAAACTTAGAAGTCAAGAATAAAATTACTGAGATATGCACTTTGAAATCTATCAGGTACATTATCTTTAATATCACCAAAGCCTTACGCAATGCCAGAACAAACTAGGAGTTTTCATCTGGATCAAGAGACTATTAGCGAAGGGCTGTATCTTTGGATGAACTTCGATAAATAACAAAGGGTGTATATTAACTAAGATGATATGTAATCTTGGGGAAGTGTCCCAATGTTGATCAAGATCAAATAAACAAAGATAACCAGAAAACCTAACTACTTAATCATTCTGGTCATGGCACAATTCTTTTCTTTTCTTTTTTTTTTTCTTTCTGTTCCTAAAGACATCTATTTACAGGCATTGTCTCTCCTCTGGCTCTTTCAAACAAAATCGCCAGCTGTCAAATTCGCCTTGTTAGCTATGAAAGTAAGTGAAAAGTTTTGCCACTAATTAGGGGAACTTGCTTGGGGCTCTAGGTTTTGCAGATCTTGAATTGCAGCTTCCTACGTGGCTCTCTGAACAGCAAATGTACTAACTAACCAGTTCTCGGGGACTTTCGTTCATCTCTCTAGGTAGCTGACACCAGCCCCGAACCTGGGGGCTTCCAAATTGGCAGGATTTGGGAAGTTCCGAGAAGGCAACCGGAGGCAACAAGACAGCGAAGTGCTAAAATTCGCTGGCCTCTCCAACCCTGCGCGCTGTCCGTTAGGTCCCCAAAGCCAGGTGCCTCTCCTGTCCATTCAGGAATTAAGGGGGATGCGAGGCAGGTGTGTGCGTGGGGGTCTATCAAGCGGGGCGCTAGGGACAGGAAAGTGCTCAGAGACAGAAAACTTCTTGGAGTCACCCGTGCTCAGCCTCGGAGCTCGGCGGCCGAGGCTGGGAGCTGGACGGCGGGCGCCTCGGACCCCGGGAGGCGCAGGAGCGGACGGTACAGAGGGGCGTGCGGGGTGCTAGGGGGGCGACGGCGTCCAGCCGGGGCCACGGGCACAGCCAGTGGCCCCGGGAGGCCCTGCACGCATGCCTGCCCCGGGGTCAGGACCGGATGGGGGCTCAGAGGGGCGGGCTCCGGGAGGGGGGCGCGCTTACCTGGAGGTAGGGTCGCCCATCGGCCACCCCGCCCACGACGATGTCGGCCGAGCCCATGGCCCCGGTGGGCGAGAAGCCGAAGCCCACGTAGCCGGGCGTGCGCACCTCCAGGCGGAAGGCGAGCCGGCCGTCCTGCGAGCCCCAGCTCAGCCAGTACTTGCCCTCCGGGTCGAGGAGAGCGCGGTGCGGCAAGGTCCAGCCCGAAGCCCCCGCTCCGGGGAGCAGCGCCAACAGCAGGAGCAGCGGCCAGCTGCACATCCTCGGCGCCTCCTGCCCACAGGCACCTGGGCTCCCGCGGGCTGGCGGAGCGAGGAGGAGGCAGAGGGGCGGCGGCGCGGGCGCGGGCTGGGACCGCCCCTCGGCCCGCCGCCCACGGGCGGGCGCAGGACCCACTCCCTCTCCGCGGCCCGTCGGCCCGGCTCCTGCCCTGCGCGCCCTGTCCCGCCCTGCGCGCTCAGCCACCTGCCGCCCGCACTTCCGACTGCGCCCTGAGGTCTGGGTTTGATGGGAAAGGAAGCGAGGGGCGTCCTGGAAAGAGACAGAAGCCAAATAAAGGGGGCCAGAGGCAGAGAGGCAAGGAGGGAGAGAGCTAGTGCGGGGAGGGCGTGCGCACTGGCTGGGGACGCGTGTGGGGTGGTCCCTGCTGAACGAATGAGAGTTGATAAGAGAGAGCAAGTTTAGCCTCGCCAAGGAGAGGAGTAGTTGAGTATGCAACAGGATGCTCCTGGGTTTGGGGGAGTCAAAAGTGAGAAAGCCCCTTCCAGAGTAACGGTGGAACATCTTCCTTATTCGTTGCTGTTCATTTTCAGGAGCCCTGGTACCCAGCGATCACCCTACAGCGCCATGGGCGCACGCGGTTCACGTCCTCCAGAATATTCCTCTCCTCCTTTCACCCAGTGAGGGACCCAAGTCTGAGGAAGTCTTGTTGCTGACCTCAGGAGTCAGTGACCTAATGCTTGCCATCTGCCTGGGTTTGGTTTGATTTGGTCTGGTCGGTCTGGTTTGGTTTTGAGGGGACAAATTCTGCCAAGATACTTGGCCGTCAGCAACATACATCAGGGTTGAAGCACCATTTGGGAGTTAGATTTTAATTTGAAATGCTCTTTTCCTGCGTGCTATTTCAAGTTCTGGCCATAGTTGTGTTTACAAAAAGTGTTTTTGCCTCTACTTTTGACCACATCACTCCTGTCTTCAGAAGGTTAATTACTCAATGTGGCAACTGTAAATTACCTTCATTTATTCATTTATTTATGCTCTTCGATGTTTCCAAAAAAAAAAAATTCTAGGGTGGCTTCAAAAACATAAACAATACAAACAAAAAAATCGTAAGAGAGGTCAATTTTAAAATGTGGATAAGGAGAAGACTACAAATATGTACTCTTTAATCTGGATTCGGAAGCTTCAGGTAAGCCACCCATCCCTTTTATTCTCTCTTCAAGTCATGTTTCAGCCCGTTTTTTCTTGCTCCTGTTTTCTCTTCCCATTTCTTTTCCCATGATTTTTCCAAACTTACTAGCATGCATCCAAACTGTGTTCTCCCAAAGATTTAGGCATATCCATCAAGTGGATCTGCTTACCAGAGATTTCAAACAGTTACCTAGGAAGAGACTCATCCCAAGGATGAAAGGGGTGGGAGCCCATAGTTTTAGCCAATGACAATAGCCCCAAATCAGAGAAGAGTGATGGGACAGAGCAAGAAATAAAAGAGTCTAGGGAGCTTTAAAAGGACTGAGTCATTGAGAGAATGAATTATCAGCAGCCACGGGGCCCAGTGGGCAAACATCAGGGCAGCAGTATCAATTACAGCAGCCTAAGAGCTGCAACCTTAGAGCTGAGTTTCTCCAAGTACCAGGGTCTCAGCTACTGCTGCTGCTTCCAGCCATGCAGAGGAGGAGAATAGGGAGAGAAGAACAAAATGGTGGGCATGGAGGCCAAGAGGAGTGATTTTCAGCACCCTGTGGGCACACCCACCACACTGGCAGGACTTCAGGTGAGTTCAATGACTCCAGAGTGATCAAAGGCGAGCTTCCTGTTTTGTGTACCCTACTTTGATTATCAGTCTAGAGGAGCCTGGAACACGTGGCTGTATCTGTTTGCTGGGGTTTGTTATACAAATCCCAAATCATTTGGAATCTGACCCTCGTTTACCATTCTAGCTTCACCTTGCATCACTCTTGTCATTCACCCACTGCCCTTAGACAAATAACCACCACCTGGAGGATCCTTGAAAGAGCCCTACTGTTTCATATCCCTGTACCTTTTCAGATTGTGCTCTCGGCCAAGATGGCCTTTTCTCCCCCTCTGTTCTTTGAAGTAATTTCTGAACCTCCTTCCTATACTTCAGTTAGATTGTGTTGACCCCTTCCTGGTGGTGCCTGTGGAATGTTCTGTGCAGGCATGATGGCACCCCTAACACTTCACTGTCTGTTTATATGCTAGTTTTCCTCCAGTAGCCTCTTTAGGTCAGGAACCACTTGTGGTTCCTTGTTTTAAACCCATTGCCTAAAACTATGGCCAGCATGCAATAGGGGCTTACTAAATACTTGTAGGAAGAATAAATGCATTTCTAGATACTCCTCTTAACAAAGTTGGACTACGGGGTTAAAGTTTGGCCCCCAAATATGATTGGATATTCTGTTCTGCATATCAAGGCAAAAATAAGATAGAAGACGACACATGAATATACAAAAGAGAAAGTCATAAGGGTTTTTATTCTTGCTTTAAGTAAAATCAGGTCATTATATGTGAAGTTATTGTCTTTCGTTTGTCTATGACTGGCATTGCATCTAAAACACCCTGAGTACTGAAGAAATATTAAAACTATGTAATCTCTTGAGATTAGGTCAGCAAACAGAATGTTATTAGCATAATTCATACTCAAGAGACCCACTCTGCTTTGGTTTGAATTAGCGCAGTATATGAAGACAAAAGAGAAAATTTTATCTAAGTGTGCTTCATAAGCTGCCTGAGTTCCCTAGATCAAAACCAACTTCCCACTCAACTGCACAGAAGTCTCAATTTCCCAATTTGGAAATTAATTACCATATAACTGCTTGTCTTAAATCTGTAAGGAAAGCATGAAGAAAGCATAAATCCATTAAAAGCTTAGGCTTTATGGCAGAGAGGAATGAAATCAGTGGTAAGGGATTTCAAATTTATTTAAAAACAAAACAAAACTATTTTTGTAAAAGTAGCTGTTCCTTATTTAAAGAAAAAGGTCATGAAATACCAAAAAAAAAAAGTATGAATAAGAAATTAAACTAACAAAATCACCTGAAATTCCACCATCCAAAAATAACCCTTGTATGCATTCTGAGACCATCATTCCAGAACCTAGTTCCATTAAAACCTTGTAGGAATAGCCTATTAGACAAGAATTTGCAAAGAAACAGGTAAATTAATTTTATAAGACTTCACATGTTAAAACAGTGACTTTTAACATGCCAGTTACAATCATATTTTTTTAGATATCTTCTCTCCACATGTATCAAAAAAAAACTGGAACAGACAAAACTAGATATCCAGTGAAGCTTTACTAAAGTTCAGAACATTTGTGCAAATTATTCATTTGTGGTTTTTTAAAAGATTTTATTGGGAAATTGGGGGAGGGGACCAGCCAAGTTGTTGTTCTTCAATCTTTGTTGAGAAGGGCGCCAGTCACCATCTGGCTTCCCGTCAGCAGCTCGTGGCCTCTAAGTTCAAGGTACTATCTTCAATCTTAGTTGCGGGTGGGTGTAGCCACCATCCCATGTGGGAGTTGAACCAGCAGCCTTGTTGTGAAGAGGGCATGCTCTATCCTCTGAGCCATTCGGCTGGCAGCTCAGCTCAAGGTGCCTAGTTCAATCTTTAGTTGTGGGTGGGCATAGCCCACCTTTGAACAGGCAATCTTGTTGTTATACCAGCTGAACCACCCTGCCACCTGTTGGCAGCTCAGCGACAGTTCAGCTAGGGTGCATTGTTCACTGGCCCATGTGGGAATCGAACCAGCGGCCCTGTTGCTCAGAGCACGCGCTCTAAGCCAACTCTTAACCAACTGAGCCACTCTGCTGGCCCTATTCATTCTTAAAATGAATCATTTTCTCACACATTTTAATCGGGACTTTTAAATGTAATGTTTATTTTGAATCTTCACCCACTCTGATACACAGCTTAGGATAAACCAGTGTGACTGCACCCATTCTGAACTTCCTCACCTTGGTTTATTTATATCTCCACATTCGTCAACTACATGGGGAGCAAGGGGAAATAAGAAAGCCCAACAGACATAACAAGCCAATGCAAAGTTGGTTGTATGAACTAGGATTGTCTGAAACAAGTTACTTCTTATGAAAATATGGGAGTATCATCATTTTCTGTCTACTTGTACCTAAAGTGCAATAATAATAATAAATATTTATAAAGTTCCTGTCTTCTAGGGAGCTCAAAGAGAAATATTTATATAAGTGATCTCAGCAGGTCTCCAACATTCAAATGGGGAAGCTGAAGCATTTTCTCACTTTCTCATCTATTAACTAATCCTCTTGTGTGAATTGGTGACGGGTTCGAGTTAATACTATGAGGCAGTGGCAGAAAAGCCAAAAATAGAACTTTGGTTTCTTTCTTCTTTTTCTTCTTTTTTAACTACATACTTTCTCTAGCTCTCACCTCATCTCCAATTTTTAAAAATTTTTTTTTTTTTTTTAAAGCCACCAGGTTATCACCACAAAACATTCTTTCAGTAGGGCTTATTTTTTCATAGGGGCAAGATGCTCTGTTCTGTTATGAGCCCAATGTTATAATCCTCATTTTAATGATAGATGATACTAACGATGATGGTGGTGGGGATAAAGAAGGTGAGGCTATAGTGAATTGACTTTTATTAGCAGGAAATGAGATGGGCTTAACTGAGTTCCTGAGGTTACTTTGAAATCGAGTGCCAGTTGGCATTGAAAAGCACTCTCAGGCTCTTCCATATGAAAATAACAGCAAGCAAGCCACTTTCCTTGTGCAAAGCCTGCACTTTGATATTATCTGTAAGCTACATTCTGAAATAAAACTGTTTCAATTAAAAAGAAAAAAAAAGCATGGGGGAAAAAATAATACTCATTTTTGTCACTCATAATCACTTCTTAGAATTTCCCTTTATAGGGAACCATGATGTATAGGAATTACATGGTAGAAAAGAAATTGTTTTATACTAGTACTGAGCCCATATTACTTTAAAGCCATGTTTAAAAAGTTGTTTGAGTATTGATGAGAGCAACAGGCCCTGGCATCCTGCTCTTTATCAGTGATCTTTTGCATAAGAAAAAGAACTATGCCCTCAACATTTGGGCCAATTTCTCTTCTATGGGAATGAAGCAACTAAAGCTGTATGTCAGTCAGTGATGATGGGAGGAGAAATGAAGGAGGTTAAAATGTGCTGAGTTTGTCCTAGGAATGCCAGCCTTGGAATGGGACTTAGGGACCCGCTAGTCCATGCTCTCATCTTGCAGGGGAAGAAAGGAAGTCCTAGTGAGAAAGTGAATTGTTCCAGTTTTTTTATTATTATTATTATTATTATTATTATTATTATTATTATTTTTAGCTGAGCTGTCCTGCCACCTGTTGGCAGCTCAGCAGCAGCGCAGCTCGGGCTGGGCATCGAATAGCTGTTGCTCAGAGCTCAGCTCGCACTCTTGAGAGAGCTCTTAACCAACTGAGCCACTCGGCCGGCCCGGTTTACAATTTTTAAATAGACACAAACAAGAAGGTTGGTTGCCTGACACAATTAACAATGTCTGGCTCTTTCCACACATCCTCCTCTTTACAGTTACCCTTGTAGATATCTCCTATTCACCACTGGCATTGGTTACACCAAGTTTTCATTTCTATAAACCTGTTGCGAGAGAGTGTAGAGAGGAAGAAGGCACTGTGAATACAGTGATATTCTCCACAAGCAAAGGACTCCCTAGCTATTACCATTCTGGTTATGCAGCGATTTGGCATTTAAATATGTGTGCTTCTATGTGCTCACACTTATGTGACTATCAGTGTAAAGAAAAGTCGAAGTGCTTAGTTGAAATGAGCAACGAGCATCAATTCAAAACTGAATACAAACTTAGCTCCACACTAAGAGTGAGAACATGATTCGGTACTGCTTGATTCTAAAATTCCATCTGTGGTTTTGGAAAAAATTAAATCTGAAAAACATAAAAACTGGAAATATAAAAACTGAATTCTCTAAAACCTTAATTGATGTCATTATAATCATTACTAGGCATAATAAATCATGAAGAGATTCTCTTAAATGAAAAACTGAAATATAATAATTAGCAATTATTTTTCCATATGGAAACTGGCAAATATAAGACAGTTTGGGGATGAGTATTAAGCAAGGCTTTGAAACTCTTTAATTAATACAAGGATAAAGAAGAAAAATGTGTGTTTATGTTCTATGCTGCAAGATTTTATTTCCTCTCATTTCTAAGTCATGTTCTAGTCTCAATTCTTTGGAAATTTCCACATTTAAAAATCCAAATTAGAATTTAAAGAAATTAAAGATTAATTAACCTAGCCTTACATAAATTGGTTCTTAAAAGGTATCTTTTCACTTACATAGATAATTAAACAAAAGACTGAATTTTAAACCAAATAATCAGATTCACTGTCACTGCTAAAATTGACCAGATAATCGCTGTCACCTCACTTACTGCAGTATTTGCCCAAACAGACCGTGTTTCCCCAAAAATAAGACTGGGTCTTATATTAATTTTTGCTCCAGAAGATGCATTTTATTCATTTATTCATGTACAAAAATCTACATTTATTCAAATACAGTTATGTCTGGCTGATGGTCTTAACTGGGTCTTATTTTGGGGTAGGGCTTATTTTCTGGTTAGGTCTTATTTTCGGAAAACACAGTAGTCTATCAAAACCACAGGCCATTACAAAATTAGCCTTAGAAATAAAACTATCAATAATAATGAGAATACAGGAGCATGAACAAATGGGTAGTTTCTAGGGAGCCCTACATTTGGGATGCATATCACTGTGTTCACTGTATACACTCTTCATCTCTATTCCTTCTTCTTCCAACATGCTTATTATGGAAGTTAACATTCAGTAAAACCAATTCTAACAGTGAGCTTGAGATAGCAAAAGAATAAAGAAAAACTGTTAAAAGGAGGACATGGAAAGAGCCAGGTATTGTTAGCCTTAGCAGTGCAGCCATAATATTAATAATGATAATGATAATCACAACAATAATAATACATTTACTGAGTGCTGCAGGTATATTGCATGAATTGTCTCATTTAACCTTTACAGTAACTTTATGAAGTCATTGCTATTGTCTTCTCTGTATTTGGAGGAAACTGAAAAAGAAAATAGATTTTCAAGTTATATACAAGCAAAGAAAACAGGATCTTCTCTCAACTGTTTCTTATAGTATTAAAAAATTTCTTATAGTATTAAATATTTAATACCATAAACACATACTTTAGAAAAACTATTACATTTATCAAACAACTTTATGGGTGGTATTTTTATTGAATGCAAATAAAAACATCACAAAAAGCCAAATTGTTGCAAATGTTTTAACCTTTTCTTGATACAGATTTCTAAAATTTTATGTGGTTACTGAGTTCCCAGAAGAGTGGCTATCCCAGTTGGTTTTATGGCAATGCAACATATAAAAATCTAATGTTAAAAAGGGAAGTGAATTTGAATGAATTTGAATAAAGTGAATCATCTTTTTTATTTCTAATTCTCTCTCTCTCTCTCTCTCTCTCTCTCTCTCTCTCTCTCTCACTCTCTCACACACACACACACACACACACACACCACACACACACACACACACACACACTAAACTTATTCAGTTATCCTCATTAGGGGGAATAGTAATTATCAATCTTTTTCTCCTTTTTTCAGATGTTAAGTAAAGGACAACTAGACATGCTGAAAACTTAAACTTCATGCACCATAAAATGAAAGTAAGTGTCTTGTAAGGAACAATTTAGAAAAAAGTAAGTAACTAGCGCTCTTTCTCAAGTCTATAAATACAGTGCTCAGAATTCACAGCAGCAAAACGTGATGGAGAAAATTGCCATGATCACATTTATTCAGATTGTAGGTTTATTTTGTGACTCCTAGTGACATTAGAGAATGAAGGCATTTAGATCATTCAGACTGTGACTACAAGCATTAAGCATTTAGTAGGCATGAAATATTCTGAAAACCTATCTTTAAAAAGAAAACTGTTCACACACACATACACATAAAACCCTGACAAATAATGTTTTATTATTACTACTTTATTGCAGGACAATTAAGTAAACAAACAAAAACCGAAGGGAGTAAAAAAAAATCTTGACTTGGGATATAAAACAGAGAAATTAAAATATTATTTCTGTGTCTCCAATACTTTTAAAAAGCTTTTCTGAGTAGCATAACCAATGTTTTGATTTGAAATGTTTCAAAAATATCAACCCCTGTGAGGTAGGTTTATCCATGTAAGAAGGCTAAATATTCCAAAGAAGGGGCTTACCTGTCCTGTGGAATCACTTTGACCTGTCTCCCACAAAAAAAGAGCCAAATAATCAGCCAGAATAGACCATCGCCTGCTCTTTAAAGGTGAGGTCTTAATTCAATCTTACAAAAATTCCTGGATCAATACATTTCCCAAGGAAATAATAAGTAGTACCAAGTAAGCAACATTAATTTTAATTCTCTCATTCACTGTGAGAGTGGTAAAATGCATGTTATTTGAAGGTAGCAAAGTTAGGCAAGCTGATAAATCATATGGTAGTGATTTCCTAAAGCATATCTACTGTCAATTCTGAGTTACCTGCAACCCCTTTAATATGAAGAAATTACCTAAAAATGTGTAAATCATTGACAAAAATACTGGTACCTATTCACAAAAGGCTGAATAAAGCAAACCTCTCCATTATAGAATGCATACTGTGAACATTTCTTTCTATTAAATATTTGAATAGTATTTTTTAATTTTAAGCTAAGGCAGTGTGAATTCTGTATGTGCCTTTGATAGCTGTGTGTGTGTGTGTGTGTGTGTGTGTGTGTGTGTGTGTGTGTGAGAGAGAGAGAGAGAGAGAGAGAGAGAGAGAGAGAGAGAGAACGAACTAGAACAAGTGACAGACTGAATCCCACTGAATGAGTCAGAAGAGTGGGAGATGTGTCAAAATGCAAGGGACAAAGGTGACAGCTGAATGCCAGAGTCCTGCCAACATCAAGCACATGGCTCAGCCCACATTGTCTCCCCCTCTTTCAGAGAGCCCATTTCAAGGTATTAGTAAGTCTCCACTGAATATGGTCATTGCCTTGACTAGTTGGTGGTATTTTACAATATGGCTTCTAACCAGGAGAACAGAAGCTTGGGATGTTCCAACAGAAAACAGAAGCTTAACTAGATTATCCAAGACTCTGCCCAACTAAAATAGACATTGATGACAGGGAAGACGAGCTGGGACTAAGAGATAATAGGAGTAGAGCTTATCCAAAGATCCAGCCCGAAAAGAAAAGTTAAAGATTAAAATAAAATTTCAATGTATGTATGGGATATGATGTCAGATTTGTGAGGAGTCCTCTGTGCAGTTTTGGTTAGAAGAAAGATCTCTATGATAAGGCACATTTTAATTTTTTTTTTAAATTTTATTTATTTATTTATTTATTTATTTATTTATTTTTTTTTTTTTTGAGGGCAGTGTCACTGGCCCTCACATGTGGGACCGAACCGGGGCCACTGGCTTCCCAAGCCAGCGCTTAACCACCGCGCCACTCGGCCGGCCCTAAGATGAGGCACATTTTAGGTTGGGAGCGCCAGAACTTCAAAATCAGAAAGTCCAAGAAAATTATGATTTTTATAGAAAGAACAGTTTAAAATTAAGAAATACTACTCAAATATTAAATAGAAAGAAATGTTCACAGTATACATTCTATAATGGAGTATTTTTTATTCAGCCTTTTATGAACATCTACCTGTATGTATAAATTTCCATATTTTTTGCCAATGATTAAAATTTATTAGGGCAGCAGATTTTCATGAGAATGTCTAAACAAGCAAAACATGGAAACATTTTTTTACATGTACTGTGAAGCAAAACCTTTCTAAGAAACCATCATGTTTACCCAGCTCTATTAAAGAATGCTTATTTAATTTATTGGGATTAATCCCTTTAAATATTGTTTGTTTGAAATTTGAGTTTTTCATTTAGATTGTATTCTACGATGTTATTTTATTCATTTATTCACAAATACTGTTGCTAACCTATTGTGTGCCTATATTTCTAGACATGGAGGATATCTCACTGAACAAAATTCATTTAAAAAAATAATAAATCCATCGCATCATTGAGTTTGCATTCTAGTGATTGCAGTAACTCAAGAAGCATTAGAACAAGAGTCAAATTATAGATAGTCAAAACCTGACAGGTTTATTTTCCCCTTTTGAGGTGGATATGGGACACATTTTTCTCTAATATATAACAATTTTTGAAATAGTATTGTTTTCTTATTTTGAGCTCCATCAAAAGAAGAATAAAACAAGGGCCTCCGTTCTCCTAAATAAATAAAGTGTTGAAATGCTTTGCTCCATGTGGTAAGAATTATTGGAACATGGAGAGTAACTAAAACAAAGCAAAAATTGGGGAGAAGAGTATTTACATAAAAGAGAGCTGCATCAAGATACTTCTAGTGGAGCCAAGATACAAAGTTTAAACCACCATGAAGAAACAATGCATCCAAACACTTAAAGAAACAAATGGAGCTGTACCATTCTGAGTAGGACTAATGTCAAATGTCCAAGAGGTCTAAAAAGGAAAATGCATTTTTCTATGTGATACCCTAAAGCAGGCATGTTTAACCTGATCAAATTAATTTATTAGGAAGCAAATTCAGTCAACCAAATGAATGTTTGGGTCTGACATTTTGAATCCTTAGCTTTGTTACATAAATATTTTCATGTCTCCTGTTTTATATTTACTCAAATCATTTGACACACAATCATTCCTCCTCTTTATCTCCTCCCTTTTTCTCCCTGTCCTCCCCCACCCCACCTTTTCAATATGCAGAGCATACTAATAGATAACAAGATAAGGATTCAAATTTTTAGAAAAGGAAAAGCATGGAAATTGGCACAGGGGACCACCTGGAGTTCAATCTCAGCCCTGCCAGTAGCCAGTTATGCCAACTTAGGAAAGTTAGTTAATTTCGCTGTGCCTCCTAAGATTGTTAGGATTAAATGAACTCATAAAGTCCTTAAGGCCTGGCACTAGGAATTGCTACATAAGTAGTCATACACGTTCAATAAAACAAATAAGCCTAAAGACAAAACTGTTCTTCGCTCCTAGAAATAATTTCTCTAGAACAAAACTATGGAAAATTAGTCAAGCCAGGCAGTTTTTCGTTTACCTCATTGCACCTGTTCTTAATGACACATATATTCTATTGCAAGAAATTGATTCCTTTTTTGTCCATTTAGTTCATATTTGTAAATAAAACTACCAGAAGTTTTCTATTGTTTCTATTCTGTTGGTCATTCATAAAAGGCAGGATTATTCCTGAAATGAGATATCACTGGAGAATTGGAGTGAAGAGAAAGAAAAGTAAACCACAAGTGACTCTAAGCAACATACAGGACAGCAGAAGAAAACATTTTTAAACCGTGTAATGAGAAGCATGCCAAGAGTCCTGTTGACCTCAGCTGACTCCAGTAAGAGACGTAGTCTAACTCAGCACGTCATTAACCGTAAATACAGAGGTGAAGAGTTCCAGGACAAATAACATCAAAGGGAAAGTGTGATGGGGCAAAGGGGCCGCACCCAACCTCCCTGGATGAGCCAGGTTTAACATCATTTTCCAGCAGACTAACCAAACCAGCAGCTTTGACCCTGAGTGTAAATTTTCACCAACTCTGACAGACACGCCTGCAGCAGAGTTCCAGGCAATTACTCTTGGGGATCAAGGAGCACGCTGAGACTAGAGACATTCCCTTGTCTCTTGAGTGGGGACTGCTTGAGACTCTTGAGTTTGACTTGGATGAATAAAGCCCCTCTCAGTTGTAGACTCCCCCCCGCCTAAGGCTTTGACATCACTCCCAAAGCACTCGCTGCATCATGTTGCCCTCTGACCTAAGGAAAAAATCTGGTCCCTGAAAGAGTTCTGAGATAACTGTTCATTTGTATGAAAGTTAAAATACAAGTCTATAGACCAAGGGAGTCATTTTGAACTGGTCATTCATTTTGGAATTTTAAAACGTGAATGTTTTTCGTTATTTTTACTGATCCTTAATTGCGAGATTTACTAAATCACTATTCAATATCTATTCTCAAAAAAAAAAAAACATTGGAGAAGTAAAATGTGTAGCAAGAAAAAAGTCTAAGTATATTTGTTTACATGTATCAAGAAAAGGCTAGCAATTTCCCTTGGGATTGGAAGAAATGTAATTTCTCTGTGTGGTAGAGAAAGGTGGTTCCTACGTCTATGATGACACCTCAGTATCATTTTGGGGATACATAACTCTCCTTGCCAATGATAAGCCACCAGGTTTGTCCTGAATGTACCCATTTCTGAACATGAATTCTTTCTAATCAATTAATTTAAATTGTAAAACTTTACAACACACAAAAACATATAAAGAATAATATAACACACTTCTGAATAAAGATGGTCAACTGAACATTCAGTTTGCCTGATCTCCCTCCTGAAACCCACTAAGACAATTTTTCAAATCCGTAAACCCACAAAGAAAAAGCAATGGAAAGGGAGAAAAGTACAGCTAACTTGGAAATCGTAAAGCGTATGGATCAATGCTAACCAATTTAGGAAACCCTAACCTGGGAACAGAGAAAGTCCAGGAGAAAGGTGATGGAAGTCACAGAATCTCCAAAGGACCAGCACTGGGGATCTGAGATACCACTGAGAGTGAAGGCGATGTTGTGGGATGACAGTGAAAATAGGAAGATTGTTTGAAAACTTAGGAAGCAAACCACCAAACCCCTCTATTCCACTCACCTGGATGGATGACCCTCTTCTGTCCAGCCCCAGACCGCATGTTTATTCTCCAGAAAGAGTAACAGAGAAACTCTAAGTGGGGAAGGGATGAGGGGAGCAGGCAGCATTAAGGGCAGGAGTCCTGGAAGGGTAAAGGGAATAACTGAAGTACGGAATATCAGATTACAATCCTTTCTGTACTATCAATAGCTTAGAATCTGAGAGCCGACTTAAACCCTCCAGACAGAAGATTATTCACTGGAGAATCTACTCAGCCTGAAGATATTGATGTTGGGGACTGCTCAATGTGACTGTCACATCAATTCACCCTTCCATGAAGACCACACAGTGCACAGGCCCACAAGGCCCTAGAATTTCCCATTGAACTCTAGGATAAGTGAACTGTGAGGGATCACAGGGTATCTGAGGAAATCCTCCGCTATTCTAAAATAAAAGAGACACCCCACCCAAACAAGGAAAACAAATCATCAAAAAAAAAATTAAAAATGCAACTTGAGGAAATGGAAAGTATCCTGAGAAAACAAAATACAAAAAAAATTATCATTAATATTCTCAGAGAGCTAATAAATAACACAGCATCTGTGAAATAATAACAGGATGCTGTAAGTAAGGAGCAGTTAGGCGATAAAAGGTGCCTGAGAGATTTAAAACACCACAAATGAAAAGCTCAAAAGGAGGCTTGGAAGATAATGTTGGGGAAAAGAAAAAAAAAAGAACAGATTAAAATAAAATACAAAGTTATATTTTTAATTACACCAAATCAGTAAAGAAGTTTTTATCCAAATAACAGAAGTTCCAGAAAAGAGAAAATAGAGCAATTTGGGGAGAAGGAGAAAGTTGTCATAGAAATCAAATAAATTTCCCAGAACTGTAGAAGTGGGTTCACTGGGCCCACAATGAAAATAAAACTACACCAAAGAACATCATCATGAAATCACTAAAGATGGGGTGAAAACAATGTGAAAATTGCCACAGAAGGAAAAATAAATTGCAAAAAAAGAAAAAAAAGGTGAGAATCAAATTGCTTCAAACTTCCCAATAGGTCACTGGAAGCCTGAAGTTCTTAGAGCAAAGGCATCAAATTCCTTAAGGAAAATCATTTCCAACCTAAAAAAATCTTGTAAAATCTCAAAAACTTATCTCCTGTGCATCCTTTCTCTGGAGGGAGTAAAGCAAGAAAGGGGGTGATTATGGAGCCCTCAATCAGGGTATCAGAGACAGGAGAGACAAAGGGAGAGCCCCCCAAGAATTTGATGGAGACAGACCCAGAAATGACAACTCTGTCACAGAAAGAAATTAATACCCACTGGCGCAGAAGAAAAGGCTCCAAAATTTCCAAGACTCTGAAATTGACAGGGTACATGGTATGTTTGAGGTATTGAAAAGGGATTTATACTTCTGGGAGAGTTTAAGGATAGACATATGCCAAATTCACAGAAATCGAAGTAAATAACACATAGGGAAAAACTTAAGGATTTTAGCTTTTACATTTAGGTCTATGATCTATTTGAATTAATTTTTGTATATAGTGTGAGATAAGGGTCTAAATTCCTCTTTTTGCAGGTAGATATTCAATTGTTCTAGCATTATTGTTGTTGTTATTATTATTATTATTATTATTATTTGACAGGGCTATCCTTTCTCCCCAAATAATTGCTTTGGCATCATTGTTGGAAAATGTAAATGTTTATTTCAGGACTTTATATTGTTTCATTGACCCATGGGGCCTATTCTTATGTGAATACTACACTGTACTAATTACTAATGTTTCATACTACCTTTTGAAATCAGGAATTCTAAGTTCTCCAACTTTTTCCTGCTGTTTCAGAATTGTTCTAGCTATTCTGGACTTTTGCATTTTCATACGTATTTTAGGGTCAGGTTGTCAATTTCTGCAACTCTTCTGCTATGGAAAATTTGGTGAGAATTGCCTTCTAATGCTCTACCAATCCACAACAGGAAATGTCGTTCCATCTATTTAGATCTTCTATACATTTTCTCAGCAAAGTTTTACAGATTTCCATGTACCTATCTTGCACTTCTTTTGTTAAATTTATTTCTAAGTATTTCTTTTTGATGAAATAGTGAATGGAATTGTTTTCTTAATTCTATTTTCAGATTGTTGCTAATATGTAGAAACAAAATTGATTTTGTATATTAATCTTGCATACAACCTTGCTGAACCATTTATTATTAGTTCTTATGGAATCCTTGGGGATTTCTGAATACAGGATTATGTCATCTGAAAAAATACAATTTCACTTCTTCCTTTCTAAACTAGACACCGTTTATCTTTGCTAGAACCTTCAGTACAATGTTGAAAGAAGAAACAGAGTGGATATCTTTGCCCTGTTCCTAATTTCAGTCTTTCATCATTAAGTACTGTGTTAGCTATAGGTTTTTTTATAGATGCCTTTTATCAAGTTGAGGAAGTCTCTTTTTGTTTCTAATTTGTTGAGATATTTGTATTGTAAATGTCACTGATTGTGTCAAATGCTTTTGCTATGCCTACTGAAATGATCATATGGCATTTTGCCCAGTTTTGTGGTTACTTTTCAGGGAGAGGGTTTGTTTACCTGCTCGCTCTGACATGCTACAACAGGAGGTCTTAATGAGGCAGCAATTTTGATTATTATGTTATTTATTTCAATTTGTGGTTGTTTCTTTTTTTTTTCCAAATCTGACTGATCCCTTTATATGTTTATTTCATTTTTTCTTTTTTGTTTTTACTATTTTAAAAACAGTTACATTAGATTTTTATTTTCATCAGCCTTTCATCAGAAATCCTGGGTGTTCACGTCTAGAGCTTGTTATTGCTTTTGAGTCTCACTCATAATGCTTTGTTTCCTTGTGTGATTCATAATTTTCTAATGTATGCTCATATTTATTAAGCCTGTGTTATATAGGAACAATATTTTTCCACCAGAACTCAAGCCAATAAAGGTGGCACTTATTGTTTTCTTTCTCGGTGGGCAAATTTTTCTAGTCCCATTTTTGCTAAGGTGGTCCAGCTATACTGTTTGGTTTTTATTCCAAGTCCTCGTCCTTTTGGGTCTAAGCCTTAGTTATTAATAAACTGCTGTGGTTAAAAGATTCTGCCTCAGACCCAGGACTATAGAAACTGGCAAATCCTTTGGGGGTTTACTATTAATTCTGTGCTCCTTAGCACTAAGATTTTTGGCTTCTTCTGTTTTTCCTTATTTCTTGGGTGTACACCTATGTACATACAGCAGTGCTGTATCCCATTAGGATAATGTTGAAATGACAATGTGTATCTTCCAGGAGTAGGTCATAAAAACTTTGCAGCTTCCACCTTGGCCTTCTCAAGGATTGCTTGCTCTAGGGGAAAGCAGCATCATGTTGTGGGGATGAATATTCAAGCAGCCTGTAGAGAGGCCCACATGGGGATAAACTGAAGCTTCCCATCAATAACCAGCATCAATTTTCCAACTATGTGAGGGAGTCACCTTGGAAGCAGATCCCAACTATGCTGCTCCTGCATTCCTGATCTACAAAAATCGTGAGAGATAGTAAATGTTTACTCTTGTTTTAATCCAATAAGTAATTTGTTATACAGCAATAGAAGTCTAGTATTATAAAGTGGCATTTAATACAGTATATTCAGAATTTAAAGATGTTTGATAAAGGGAATGTTTGCAATTTTTTTTTTTTGGTCCATCATAGTCCCAGAAACAGAAGTATTGGCTATGAAATAAACACAGGGGTACCCTCCTGCCTCATGTTTTTTCACTTGCTGGTCCCCTCCATCGTCATCTTATCTAAAATTTTCAAGCCTCTCTCTCATATTTCCTATCCTCCTTCCCTGTTTTGCCCCCTCCTTAGCACTTATCACTATTAAGCATACTAACAATTTTAGTTTTTTAAATGTCGGTATTCCAATTAGAGCATATGCTCTATTAAGAGTGATGATTTTGTTTTGATTAGCTCACTGCTGTGTCCCATGACCCAAGAACAGTGCCTGGCAAATAGTAAGTGTCCAACAAATATCAGTGGAATTAGTAAAGGAGTAGATGATTATTGTACTCTGAGTTTCAGTCACATTATCTTGATAAAACCTTTTTTGAATATATGCTGCTATCTCCCCAAAGCTTGTCTCCCAGTAGTATCAATTATGAAGTCTCAGTTCTCCGAACCTGGAAGTGGAGTATGCCCTGCGGTGTCTGCCATTCATTTCTATTCCTTTTAGTGTCTATAGCACTCTTCTGGCTCTTAATCACTGAAAAATTTTTGCTCGTTAAAATACCCTGAGTTTCTCAGGTTTTTTCCTAGACAAAGTTTGCTTTAGCCCAAGTTTGACATCTCTCAACTATTTCTTAAATCTCTTTAGATAAAACAAAGCCTCCATATTGAAATTAACCTTTTTCAAGATCTCTGAAATAGGAAAAGGGGTATAAATTTCACAACTACGGCCATTTATCTGAGTTAGGCATTTCCTCTATCACCGCACCTAAATTTTTTAACTTAGACATTATGATACCTGTTCCTCATAATATCAAAATTTAAAAACCAGACTCCTCTACATAGATTAGAAAACTCCAGAAAGAAAGCTGAATACAAAGGCTTTTAAAAATTTTATCCCTCCTTGCAAGTTTAACCAAAATGGTCTTTTTTATGTTAGTTTAAATCCCACTAAAAAGATTATGTTTATTTGATTATTCTTCAAAAAACAAAAAAAAAAACAAAAAAGAAAGAAAAAGAAAAGCTGTGTGTGTTACTGTAAGTATTAAAGTGGAGAAGAATGTTAGTTTCCAAATAACAAAAATGTGACCTAATTAGACTTATTTCTTGCTTTCCTCTCACAGATTTTTGTTGTGCCAGAAGAACACTGATCAAAGCTTGTCCTTTTATTGTATTAAAGAGAAAACAAAAGAACAGTTGGTTTTTAACTTAACCAATATTGTCTTGAGAAATGCTACTAGGAAATATTTACTTGACGAGAGTATGGAGAAGAAGGTTATTTCTGATCCCTGGAACATATGGATGTTTTAAATACGCCATGAGACTGTTATTTGGCTAACGTCAGAGTTCCACATGGCAAGTGAACCAAGCCGATTACACTAGAAAAGGCTTGTTGGTTTTAGATTAATTCAGCTGTCAAGGTGGTGGAGCAATACAACAGAGAATCAAAAAGCACTTGGGAGTCAACAGCCTGCCTGCCAAAATAAAATTAAAATTTTAATTCTCAAGGGTTTTTCATGAAAATATAGCAAATTTAAAAAAAAAATATGGACCAATTCTCCACAGTGCATTCTAATGATGAGGATACTATTATTATTGTTGTTGTTGACAAATTTAATGGAACGGTTAATAACAATTTTTAATTACATATAAAACATCCCAAATTCTCCTGTTCTTGAGATAATCATATATTGTTTTATTGGGACCAACTCAGCCCTTCTGAAATTAGTTTAGACTGTTTTGAATTCACTAGACAGGTTTTCAGGGCATACACAGGGATACATAATGAAAGTATATATGTGCACATAAATGGATGGAGGGAGAGTAGATTGGCACACCTTTCACTCATCAGTCTACCTGCAACACTGAGACCAAGCTGTTGGGCTTCTATCTTTTCAGCACATGGAACACCTTTCACTGAATTGGTACAACACCGAAGTGTATGTAATTTTCCTGGAGAAAGTTTCCCTAGCACACCTGTGCCTGCAGGTGTCATTCCAGTGGGTAGTTAAGCTATTATCTTTCAGGAAATCTGAGCTAAATTAATTTGTATGAGAAAATACAAAAATTTATATACATACACAGAGAAATTGGCGATGTCTTTTTGGTAAAAGGGTCAACAGCCACTGAGAAGATAAAGAGACTCAGGTCTCAGTGGAGGC
This sequence comes from Aselliscus stoliczkanus, assembly GCA_033961575.1. NCBI lineage: Eukaryota > Metazoa > Chordata > Mammalia > Chiroptera > Hipposideridae > Aselliscus > Aselliscus stoliczkanus. The sequence continues at coordinate 130,380,256 of CM066733.1, forward strand.
TGAGAAGGGAAAGACTGTGTTAACCTTTAGAGAATCCCAAAATTCGAATGATCAAGATGAACTTAGGTTCATTCCCTTGATTTATTGAATATGTGTGCTTATATATAATAACTATGTAATTAGAGATAACGAAGTTGTTGAAGGATGGAGTGTTACGATTGAAAAGAGGAAAGACTGTCGGGGAAGCCCAGAGACTCAGCCGGACTGAAATCCTTCCATTGAGATATCCAGATTTGCACCCAAAGAATCTTATTCCTACCTCTGTCTCCCCTTCAAAACTGGGAGTCCTGGAACATGAGTCTGAGAAACTTCTTCTATTCATATCCTCACTCAGCTGCCCTCTCAAAACTGAAACTGATAAATGTGTATCAACTGCCTATGCACTAATCACTCATTAAATATTTTTGGAGGGGGGCAGTTAAGGGTAAAGGGTAAAGGGCCAGAAGAGTGGCACATTGGTTAAGAGTTAGCTTGGGATGCCAGCTCTGAGCAGCAGGACCCCAGTTTGGATCCCGCATATGAGGGCCAGTGACACTGCCCTCTACAGCTAAGATGGTGAACAACATCTCCACCTGGAGCTGGGCTGCTGTGAGTCCCTGGGACAGCATAGTACAGCCCCTGCTGCAGTGGGCTGCATAGGCTACAGTGAGTGGCCAGCAGCCAGCATGAGCGCCAGCAGCCGGTGTGAGCTGCCAAGAGCAACTGTGAGCAGCCGTCCAGAGGCCGGCGACTGATCTGCCTCACCGGAGAAGAGTGCAATGATCACAATACCAACATGGGCCAGTGAAGCAACATCCTCCACAACTACACTGAAGAACAAAAAGACAGCAACTTATCTGTTCCCCTCCCCCAATTCCCCAATAAAATCTTTAAAAAAAAAAAAAAAAGTAAAGGGTAAGGTAAATCATGAAACTCAATTTCTAATTGAACAACCTGATTCTGCTTAAAACATTGTTTTAATTCTAAGATCAGGCTGGTAAAACATCTATTTCTGTAATATATTCTGTTGTACACACAATTTAATAACCATATTCTATATTAGAAAGTCAATAGATTAACTGGGTAGAATATTTTTATGTGTTTCCTTTCCTTGTATACCTAGATTCAAACTCACAATCATTTGTTTCTCTACTTATAACTTGTTTCTTAATTATGAACATACCAACTGTTTAACTTTTTGTTAGCTTTCAAATCATTTGTAAGTGGGGGAAATGTTTTGAACTCAAAATCATGTAAAAGATTATGATCATTGCCTTCTCTGGAATTATAGCTTCATTTAGAGTGTTTATAGTTATTAAACTTCAGGAAAAATATAATTGAAGGGTGGTAATATGAACATAGAATAAAGTTTGCTTAAATGTGTAAATCTCTTTAAATTCATTAGAAACAACCTATAGTGAATTTTCTCAAATGTAAACAGTGTTTACAAATGTCAAAAGTCGCTCATTCAACCATATTCTTACTTCAAGTGGAGCCAAATGGTGTAATTATCATCACTGTGCGATAGTATTTTAAACAAAATCTGAGGCCGCAAGCAGAAAATGTCTTATTGTTTCTATTCTCCTTTAAAAGATAACTGTAATAAGGTTTAGAAAGCAAATTTGATATTTTCTAATATTTTATCCTTTATGCTTTCATTCTAGATATTTGATATCTCTAACTCTATTATTTATTGGTTTTTAGTATGCTTTTCAATATTTAGATGGGTTATTTCCTGGACTAGTTAATTGATTTTTTTTTCTGTGAAATCCATTTTGACCTATTTTCATCTACCTATCTTCAAATGAATCAAATTAGGTATCTAGTAATGTGGACTACAAAATAAATTTTTAAAAAAGATATTTAACTGATTTTTTTTTAACTAGAAATAGGCAAACATGTCATTCAAACTTTCCAGTTCTGCTTTAAAGAGAATTCATGTTACTATATTTGAACCTAAAATACAGATTAATTGTGTGTCAGGCTCACTCCATTCGCCCTGCATAAGCTTGATTCTTTAAACATAAATATACTTAAGAACTATAATACCACAGAAATATCCTCAAAACTATAAACCAGTTATAACAAGTTTTCTGATATCCCAATTCAAAGATTATAAATGAATTTCTGTAAGCATGGCCAGATATACCCACAGTCACATACCTCCACAGGAACCAAAGAGCATAACTCTAAGGGATTAAAATCAAGGCAGGGCAACATGACTCACAGGCTGTTAACCTGACATCATCAGGTAGGTCTTTGGATTGAAAAAACAGTCACGCTACTCACTGAAATTTTCCATTGAACAAATAACCTGCTGAATTCCTGGGAGACCCTCTACTAAAGCGGAGAAGAAAAAGCAATCCTTTTCTGTTGTACACATTGGGGAAAGCATATTTTACAGAAGAAATGTCTTTTTTGACATTTCAGAGCCAAGTTCTCCATTCAAGTCAAACTGTTCGATTTAATCTTTTTTAAGCTGTTATTACTGCTGCTATTTATTATTATTATATTATAATAATTAGTATTATTATTTGGGAGGTGATGGACTCATACACCCCATGAAGATTCAAACACAATCAAGCATCCAAAAAAACAAGGAGAATGTCCTATGACAGCACATGCCTGCACTTGATTGCTCACAAAATGTGTGTGGCAGCTCCAGTCATAAAATCCAGAGCAAAGAGCCCCACTTCCCAGGGCAGGGAAGAATAGGATCTGTGTATCCCGAGACACAGACCACAGAGGATGCCCCAGAAATAAATTCAGGGAGAAAAATCTCAATCCATCCAGTCTTGTTATCAAGTTAAGTACTTTTCTAAATGTGTTGTAGATGGAGATAAGGAAATTCAATCTCTAACTAGTTACTTAGATCCTTGAGTCATGGATACCGTTTGTGAGTGGGCACATACTGTATGCATGATGTGTACAGTCAGATTTGGGAGGGGGTGAATTAAAACAGGCCTACTAACTAGTACTCACTTCCACGACCAGATAAATATAGTTATCTTGCTTTCTCATGCTGACTTTTATTTTCATCTTTCCCAAATGTGCAAGATAAATGTAAAAATAATCAGTATGAAGCTTTTCTCTCTCTTTCTGCCTCTTTTTTTTTTAATATAAAAGATAATTGATAATTTCTTAGAGGGACTTTAAAAGTAAAGCCGTTTTGGAATTGTGAAACATAATTGGCATTTTCTTTTCATTAAATACTATTATTGGACAGATGATTCATTAGAGAGACAGGAAAAGGCTTTCTTTTCTGGAAGTTATATGAATCTTCTCAATATTTTGGTAAACTAAAATTTAAGAAAAGATAACTTTCACATATAATGTATTTATATGCTTGTATCATTTTGCTTTTCTATACCTGAAAGGGGCTGGAGAGAGGTGACACAGAACCACAATCACATGTCATGAAAGGAATGTTACTTAGATAATGATGATATTTTGGCAAGGAAAGCATTGGTGAATGCTACTGATCCCCCCAATTCCTCAGTCTCTTCCAGTGGTAGTTGGGCTGAGGACAAGAATGAGAATATTACAGGAATGGGGTCTAGTTGTGAACCAGGGCTACAGGAAGATCCCCTCCATCAAGCAGTTATAAGAAGCATTTGGAAAAGCAGAAATATAAAACCCAGAAGTGAGGGCCGGCCAAGTGGTGCATTGGTTAAGAGTTAGCTTGGGATGCCAGCTCTGAGCAGCAGGACCCCAGTTCGGATCCCACATATGAGGGCCAGTGACACTGCCCTCTACAGCTAAGATGGTGAACAACAGCTCTACCTGGAGCTGGGCTGCTGAGTCCCCGGGGACGGCATAGCTGCAGCCCCTGCTGCAGTGGGCTGCCATAGGCTACAGTGAGTGGCTAGCAACTAGTGTGAGCGGCTGGCAGCCAGCATGAACTGCCAAGAGCCACCATGAATGGCTGTCCAGAGGCCGGCGACTGAACTGCCTCACCGAGAAGAGCGTAATGATGATACCAACATGGGCCAGTGAAGCAATGTCCTCCACAACTAGACTGAAAAACAAAAGGACAGCAACTTGTCTGTTCCTCTCTCCCAATTCCCCAATAAAATCTTTAAAAAAAAATAAAAACCCAGAAGTCATAGGGTTTCTAATGATCATGGGACTCAAATAGCAAAGCTGAGGTGCCAAACCAGAGGACCAGGGCCAGAGAGCAAGAAAGCACCTGGAGTGCCAGTCACATAGGAGGAATCAAGGAGGTAAAGAGACAGTACTGAGAGGAGATTATGTATAGCACAGCACAGTCCTTTGGGATTTCTTGGGGTGTTTGTTAAAATATAGATCCACAGGCCAAAACCACAGGGATTTCTGAATTTGTGAGTTTCACTCAGGTTCCAAAACCTGCATTTTAACAAATACCAGAGGTCATTTCAATTTAGGGTCTGTCAACTATACTTCATGAAACCCTAACTTAAGGGATCAGAGGTCAAGTGCTTTGGTCTGGCAACAAAGCATGGACTTGAGTCTTTTTCAAAGAATGGAAACAAGTTTTTGTCCTGGGCCTACTGTCTAGTCAATTTCTATACCTTTTGAGGATTGGCTAAGTCCCTATACTCTGAGGTTGTGAGGCTGATACCATGGGCATTTAATGGTAGCTTTAACCATTCTTTAATCTCTGAGATAATAACCCATAACAGAAGGCAGGATGGCAGGGCAGGAAGAAGACCATGAGTCAGAGCATAACTTTTTCAGGAGGGCCTGTTCCTTCTTCCAGAACATACAACTAAAGAATTTACATTATTATAGGCAAAAGGAACACATCATTTTGTGTTCAATTTTTTTCACCTATATCATGTCCTTAACATTATTCCATACTTCTACAAAATCTTTATATTTTGCATAATGTGCAATCAAGCAGGTATGCAATAATTTAAACCACTTCCCTACTATGTTGGGCATAATATATCACTTCTAAGTTTTGCTATTACATGGCAATTAACATCTTTGGTGATATAGTATCTTTTCTTGTTTCTTGAGCTAAATTCCCACAAGTCTCAGGATACAGGCTGGGATACTGGTCAAATGGCATATGCAGTTTTGTTTAGCCCTGATACTTTAGCCTACACACATCCAGCTAAACTGTGAAAATTGTTTTAGAAAAATGCAACATAGCCCTTTTTTCAAGGAGATGCTTCCATTTGTGGTCAAAAACAAGCATCACAAAATCCTCTTTGGAAGACATTGGTTCCTAAGTCTAGGACTCCAGTTTCAAAGCATCTATGACATTTTACCATATTTTTCAAGATATTCTTCTAGTATCGAGGACAGCATGGAGGAAAGCTATATCATAACATGACCCACAGTTTTACTTTATTAATTCACTTGAAGTTAGAAATGTTTCTCATGCCCTATGGAAGAGATGGGGGAAAAAATAAACAAAGTTGGTCCAATAAGCTACAGGTGTCCATCACACTCGATAATTGTAACTTTCCTAACACTTTAGGATAAATGTGCATTTTATAAAGACAAATGCCTTGTAACAAAGCTCTAAAGTATCCATGTCCAGGTTCTGCACTCAGCCAGCTCATTGCACATGCAAAGTTAATTGTCAACGACAGTACTAAAGATGCCAAGCATATCAAATGTAGTCTTCCGTTTGAGATTCTGTGGCTTCTGGTAAGTTCCCATGCTTTGTAGAGTTCTCCAACGATTTGCCCTTATAAAAGGAGAAACGTTTTCAGCCAGGAAAACATTAAAAAAAGTCATAGAAAAGTAATAGGGCTGTAGAAGTTTAATATGGACATTGATTTATCTTAATGCCAAGGTGAGTCTTAAAGGAAAATTAAAGTAGACTCAGTCTCATTCAAAATTATTAAGGCTAACATGGCCATTGAAGAAAAGAGGAGTTGGTTTGGAGGGAGATTGTAAGAATAGTAAAAAGAAAAGAAAAGTTTTGGAAAATGGGATGCAGACCTCGGTAAAGGCTGTAGCTGCAGATAGGATACAATCCAAGTGGGATGATTTTTGTGAAAAACATTATAGCCATAGGATGAGCAGCATTTATGATAATTATGAAGGCATGGGGGCAGAACGCCATACTGATTGAGAACATGGAATTTAAGAATCAGTCTGGGTTGAAAGCTTCTCCAGCTTTAGTTAGCTGTGTGACCATGGATACGTTAACCTTTCTGAACCACAGTTTCCTATCCATAAAATAATGATAGTAGTAATAGCTACTTCACACAGCTGTGTGAAGATTAAATAGGTAACACTTGAAAAATTCTTAACATGATGCTTGGTCCCTAGGAAGCACACTGTATTAGCCATGAAAGATGACACGCATCATAAGTATTACTAATTGCCATGAACAGCACAGGGCCAGGAACTATAACCAAGTATAAGTTAAATGTAAAGCGTAATATGAGCAAGGGTTAATTTCTGTATCCTCTTAAAAACTCAGACCTTTAGTAAAATTTGATGTCACACAATAATAGGATCTAAGTAAAACCTTGGAAAATAGGAGATGAGACTGTTCAGGTTTTGAGGAAAAGAAAACCAGGGAGAAGTTAGAGCCATTGGAAGGAGTAAAGATGAGGCAACACAAACCAACAAACAACAGAGTTTGGAACAGGATCAAAAGCAAGAAGTGATGAACCACCACTGTATTAGCATCCTGCTCAGGAATCATTGAGACAATTGCAGAAAATGCTGGATCCCTCAAACTACCCAGTGGGAGATGGAGACTCAAGCTATTTTATTTGGATATTAATGTAAAATGTGGCCCCAATATCTTGGAAAACTTAGGAAACTTGAGTTGCATACATATAAATATGGATGTTAATATGTATTTAGAAAAAAATGTGGAAGGATATAAACCAAAACTGTTAAACAATATTTATTGGGAAATGGTATAATTGGATACCTTTAGTTTTCTATTTTCCATATGTTGCCATTGAAATAAGCCTGGACTATTTTTGTAAACATGAAAATCAATAAAGATATTTTCACGGTCATTATTTTTATATATTGATATAAAATCATAACCTAGTGATAATTTAGCTTACAGGTCGTCTAGAAGGTATAAACTTTGTCATTCTCACTCCCTCTGCTGGCTGGACAACAAGAGCCATGAAACTCTGGAAAACAATAGCACATTTTTATTAGAGGCTGCTGATCGCATAATGAGGACCTACTGCTGCTGGTCATCTCTTTGTCTGGAGGGAACCAAGCAACTCTCCGTGAAGATAGTTTTCCCTGGAGAATCCTTAATATGAAGGCAATTCAGAGTATGTCACCTGGTGTTCCCCTAAATCCCACCCGCATTGTCCCATGTATGATGACTTTTAATCTTAAATTTGATAGATTAACAGCCTCCATTTATCAAGTGAGAAAATCTCAGGCCTTTCCTTCTTGTGTCTGTCTGAAATTTTCCAGGAAACAGAGTGTGGCATGTAATCAGAGCTCACAATTTGATCGCTTTGTACCAACAGATGTTCTGACTTCAGGAAAGCTACCTGCCCCTGGGTCCTCAGCACCCACAGGCATGCTAGGAGACCAAGGAGTGATAATGACTCCAGTGTGATCTCCTGGGAGTGCATGTTCTCCCCGCAACTGCCAGAGCTTTTCCTTCCTGCCTGCAGGTCCTGGAGATGCTGGACCTTAAATGGTGCTGGCTGCTTTAGCCAAGGTATGCCCATGGCCCTGCTGCTCAGGACCTGCCCTGTGCTATCCTGGGGCACTTCTAGTGCTTTCATTTCTGCTCTCTCCTGCTTGACATCCTCGCTGTCTGCAATATGCCTCCTGACCCCTAGTGTTGATAGCTTTGCCGGCCAGTGAGAAAGCATGGTCCTCTTCCTGTTTCCAGCTCTTCCCAAGAGAAGTTCTCACAACAGAGAAACGGCCCAGTGGCATTTCATTCTGGCCTTCCCTTTCCCTTCTAGCGCAGCCTCCTGTTCTAAAATAAGCCACTCCAACACTGTTGATGAGTCCAACTGTCAGATAGTTTAACTACTACTGGGGATTTCCTCCCCAAATGCCTTCTTGCCCCTCCCTGAAATCTATTTTCATGTCTACATTCACTATCCCTCTCAGCCTTCTCAGTCTATCCATTGTTATGTTTCCATTGGAACAAACCGAAACTCTGAACTGATTTCTAGATCTTTTGTAGGGATGTTATACATTCTAGCATTCCGTGACAGAAAAGCTTTGAGGATCAGTTTTGGATCTGTACATAGACACCCATGACATCAGAAAGATGTTAGCTGAGGTCAGAGGTGGGTTTATAGATGACCATCTTGTTAATGAAGCTTAATCTTTAGGGCCTCACTTCCACCTGTTCTAAGGCTTGCTGTGTTTCCTGGGTAACCAGGGAAGAAGTGGCCCTAGCCATGCACAGGAGGCGGAAGTATTGCCTAGCTTAGTGGTCACCCTCAACCACTGGGGGTGGTGCTGGGACAAAAGTGGAACTAGCAGACTGCCAGGAATACTTCCATGTCATCCTGTGCCCCCGGATATAATCTTGGGCCTCGGGATCTTCTCTTTGATCCCAAGGAGAAGGAACAAGGAGATCTGATTGTTGGCCACTGTAACCTGGATTCAAGAATATTTTCTTTTTTTTTTTTTTTTTTTAAAGATTTTATTAGGGAATTGGTGGAGGGGAACAGCGTTGGGGAATCGGGGAAGGGGAACAGACAAGTTGCTATCTTTTTGTTCTTCAGTTTTAGTTGCGGAGGATGTTGCTTCACTGTTGGTATCCTCATTGCTCTCTTCCCGGATGAGGCAGATCGGTCGCTGGCCTCTGGATGTTGCTCACGGCGGCTACTGGCAGCTCACGCTTGGCTGCCAGCCGCTCACGCTGGCTGCGGGCCACTCACTGCAGCCTATGGCAGCCCACTGCAGCAGGGGCTGCAGCCCACACCATCACCAGGGCTCGCACAGCCCAGCTCCAGGTGGAGCTGTTGTTAGCTGTAGAGGGCAGTGTCACTGGCCCTCATGTGGGATCCGAACCGGGGCCGCTGGCATCCCAAAACCAGCGCTTAACCAATGCGCCACTCGGCCGGCCCTCAAGAATATTTTCTGTCCACCACCTCAGGTACTGCCCAGCGGGAAGAGGTGGGCAGCAAAGACCTAACCAAAGGGGACCATCTGTTCGGGAAGGGGCTATGAGGGTCCATATCCAGTGCTATCAATGGGCTGGAGTTTTCCCATGATTGTCCTGATTACTGCCTGAGCAAGAAACTCAAATGGGGCATTACCAGTAAAGAATGATGAAGCTGAAAGAAAGCTTTCCGATCAATTTCCATCAATCATGATAGAGGAAAGGCTGAATTATATTTTCAGTCTTTCTAGAGAAAACATTACAAGATTTTTCAATATGAAGAGATAATCTAAGTATGTGTAGGAAAAAAAATGGTTAGAATGATGTTAGGCAGGTCATCATTTTCATCATCATCATCATGACCTACTATTTTTCTACATTTTGTGATGTTGGTTATTCTTTTTTGTTAAAATTGCATTTTCTTTTGGGATTTATTTTCTGATTCTAAGTACTTTTACCTCTAATTTTGTATTCATAATTTTGTGGATTTTTTTTTTCCTTAAAGAAGGCCCACCCACCTGCTTTAATCTGTCCAGCACAAACTGTTGCCTGGTTCTCATTTAGGCTGCAACTTAGCAAAGGCTGACCCTGCAGGGACAGATGCAGAAGACACTAAATTTTAAATTTTATTGAAGTTCAAAATAATCAAATCAATTGACCATAAATGTAAGGATTTATTTCTGGACTCCCAAGTTTCCTGCATTAATCTATGTGCTTATTCTTGCGCCAATACCACATCCACTTGACTACTGTGCCTTTATAGTAAGCTTTGATCAGGTAGTACTCGTATATGTTCACCAGTGTTATTTTTCTTTTTCCAAATTGTTTTGGCTACTCTAGGTCTTTTGAATTTCCATGTAAATTTTAGGATCAGCTTGTCAATTTCTACAAAAATCCCTACTGGTATTTTGATAGCAATTACATTCAATTTATAGATCCATTCAGAGATAATTGTCATCTTGCAATATTGACCTTTCAATTAATAAACACAAAATCCATCTTCATTTATTCAGATAACTCTATATTCAGCAATATTTTATAGTTTTAAGTGTATAAGTCTTGCACTTCCTTTGTTAAATTTATACTTAAGTATTTTACTCTTTTTGATGCTAATTTGAATGAAATCATTTTCTTAATTTCATTTGTAGAATGTCCATTGCTAGTATATAGAAATACAATTGATTTTGTATATTGACCTTGCATCCTCCAACTTTACAAACCTTATTAGTTTTAGTAGCTTTTTTGTAGATTCCATCTGATTTTTTTTTTTAACATAGTCATGTTGTTAGCAAGAAGTGGCAGTTTTACTTCATTTTCCATTTGGATGTCTTTTATTTCTTTTCATTTCCTTATGTGATGGCTATAAACACAAGTACAATATTAAATAGAAGGAGGAAGAATGAGTATCTTTGTTTTATCCTGGATCTCAGGGGAAACATGTTTAGTTTTTCACCATTGTGGAGGGAGGGGCCTAGGATGGGCTACAGAAAGTCAGTGTAATGAAGCATTGTATTTCAGTTATAGAGTTTTCATTCCTTTTGAGATCCTCTAGTTGCACATCATCATTTAAATGGAGACAACTACTTAGCTTTAGTCCCTTAAAATATTGCTATTAAAATGCTAGTTTTCCTCTTCCTGTTAACTGCTTTCTCAGGAGCCCTCAATAGTTTTAAAGGAATTACAAGGGCAAAAGGCCTTAGTCTAAGAAAACTTGATATAATTGATGACCCAAAGGAAAGCAGTGACTTAAATGCTATTCAGTGGATGAAATTGTGCCACTATAGTGTTTGCCTGTGTGTGTCTCTCTTTGTGTTGTTTCTCCTCAATAATTAATTATGTTTCAGTAAAAAAGATGAATGTCTTCCCAATAGTATTGTCATTATATAAAGGACAAATATGCCATTAAATTAGGTAATTTGGAAATAGTCTTAAGCAGAGAAACAAAAATTAAATAAAAAGTATTGAAAGATAAAATAAGGAACTGAGGTTTTTTTCTTTTCTGTTAATGATTAATCCATCAAAAAACGTTCAATTTCTCTTTGCTCTATTTCATAGAGCTCAAGGAGGTTTTTGGATTAAAAAAAGAATACAAATGTCACATTGGAATTGTTAAGTAAGAGCTATTGGTGTCTTCATTTGCTCTTAATATTATTTTGTTTTTAAAGATTAAATGCTACTACTTTATAAATCATAAATAGCTTTGGAGATTAGGAAAGACTATACCTTAAGCATTTTTCCTTATTTAGTCAAAAATGTCTGGCTGAACCTTACCCTGGTTCTCTGAGGCACTTTACTACCAAGTCTTAGGAAAGCTAGTTAGCAAAAGTCCAGACCAATGAATCTCAATGACCCTCACATTTCCTCAAATCATGTTTAATTTAAAGCAAAGATTGTATACTACCAAGATAAGACTGCTTTGTTTTTCTAAAACCCATATTATTTTGTCATTGTGTAATTAATATATTTGGGATTAAAGGTTGATCCTTATTAGAACTATTCAGGAAAAAAGTAAGTGTAGAGGACCCCAAACCAAAGAATGTTTGCTGTGAGTGATCAAATTCCTCTCTGAAATAATGTTCTCCCCCTCCATTCATATTTTGGAAATTTCAGAAAAATTAATAAATATTTGTAATACAATCAATGCTGAATTATTACCCAAAAGGCTAAGTGCTTAGGATACCAGCAAAGCAGATGAATGAACCAGAAATGACTAAGAAAAGTTTAATTGTGATGAATAATTTCAAAATAAGAAAATATAGAAAAAGAGTAATTTTAATTTTAGTTTGTATGTTTTATGACTTGTTGGAAAAAATACTTTTCTTTTGAATTACTTATGGGGTTGTCATCACAATCGTTCCAGTATTAGGAGTTTCTAAGATTCTCAATCAAGCCGTGGACACAAAAACTGTAAACACTGAGGGTTAAGACATCAGAGATGAAAGCTGGAACACTTACAACTATTTATATTGCAAAAGCTTTGCCCTTCTGCAAGGACATGCAGTTTCCCAAACACTAACCTCTCTTTACAAGGTTATGCTTATTAGCTGGGATTTGTAGCTCAATAGCAACAGTGTTCATCCTTGGTTCAATTCAGATTGTAATTTCTTTTTAAACTACCTGACCCTTATAATCATATGGTGAGTAGGTTTGATCATTCATCTTCCTGAGGCCAAGTACTTAGTCTGAACACAGAGTCACTTGTGTTTCTCTGTAGCCTCTCGGCATCACGATGATTGGGGTAAAAACTTGATTGAAAAAAGTCTGAAAGAAACCTTTCATACAATGATTTCATTGTCTTGTTCTTTCTCTGGAACTAAAATTCCTGATTGCAAAAACAAAAGTCTTCCTAGATACAAGGATGATGTTTCAAGAGATGATCTTTGTTTCCAATTAAGTATGGAAGCTATCAACTATTTGATTGTCCCCCATGTTAGAATTTATGGAACATGATTTTGCTTTTTCTCAGGGCCCAGCAGTTACTAAGCACTCATCAAATGATTATTGATTTAATGAATGAATGAATGAATGATTCTACCCAATCTCATGTCTTTGTCCCTCATAGTATTAAAATGTTGCTGTAGTATCTACCTTGACGCCCAGATCACCAAGGTCTACATGTTGCCCAAATTAGATTATAGGTTGGAGGAAAGTCAGTCCTGAGCTAATTGCCTAGTCTGGGTTTCTGCCCATTCCGGAACCAATCACTGAGGCAAAAGGAATGTGATTGGGCTGACTGGAGTTAGGATGGAGTCAATCCCACCCAAGGCACATGGCTGCTGCCTGACAGAGGAGACAAAATATTCCAAAGGAAAGTCTGGGACCATTCAGCACTAACAAGAGTGGCACGGGTGCTGAGTGGGCAGCCAACAAATATTGACAATGTAATTTCTACTTTCAATGTAACTCAAAAAACTGATGAATGTAAATAACTTACGTGTTAAAAATAATTCCTTCTCTCTGAAAATTCAAAGAAAATCTCATTTAAATTTCTTTAAAAATACTAAAATGTTTTTAGTTACATTTGATACCATGCTCGTTTTATAGGAAGAAACCTTAAGATAGGACACCATCTATTGTGTAGTGGAAAGAGTTTTAGACTGAATAGCTGACTGGCCTTGAGTGTTTCTTAAAGAGTTAATGCTATTTCCAGAGTGGTTTTAAATAAAAAGTGGTTGACTTTATGCAGATTATGGTTAATATCTTTTGCATATTTTCTAAAAAATATTTTGCTAACTAGAAGTCATAAAAACATTCCTCTTTTTCCTTTTATATTTTTTATGCATTGAGTAAAATGTGTGTTTTCATCTTTGAGTGCATCTTTTATGTTTCATTAAATCAGATTAGTTTATTGTTGTTCTTAATATTTACTTTTTTTACTGCTTGAACTAAAAATTGAGAAAAGTATATGAACTACAATATAGTAGGTTTCTCCATTTTTTTCTGCAGTTCTATTAATTTTGGATTTTTCTATGTTAGAATTGTTTGGAACTGTTATTCCTGCCTCATTAGTTATTATTTTTAGACACTTTTTATCCCTAATAAGGGTTTTCAACGCAGTATTTATAAGGATTAATATTGACATAGCTACCCTAAGCCTAACTTGGTATACTTGCTTGTATTATTTTTCCTAATCCTACTTTTTGTCTTTTTCTAGTCTTGTGCATTCTCTTTTGTGAACTGTATATGTTAGGAAATGTAGAAGTATTTTATCGGATAGGGTAGGCCATTTATATTTATTGTAACTATTGATCTATGTTTTCCATTTCTTTGCTTTTTCTCCTTTATTGCGTTTTTCTTTCAAAGTTGGGATTTTTAAAAAATGTTTTTCCCTTATTTCAGAATGTTCTCTTTCTATTGGTTTGAAAGTTATACTTTGTTGCTATCCTCTAATGGTTATTCTTGAAAATTGACCATGAAGCCTCAAGTTATTCATGATCTTAACTTCCATCTTAAAGGGAATAAGGTTCTTAGAATGCTCATACTGTTTTCCAAGTGCTTCCTCCCACCTGCCTCCTCCCCCCACCCCCAACACATATTTCCTGGCTCATACACCATTTTGCTAGTATTTTAATTGTGCTCTTCTTTTTAGCCCAACAAAGTAAATAGTTTTTTTAAATGTAGGCAATATTTACTTACATTTCCTACAAGATTATTAGTTTCTTAGTCCATTATTCCTTTTTGCATCTGAGACCTTCCTTCTGGTCATTGTTCTCTACCCTATAATTCATCCATATTAAGTGAAAGTCTATTCATCATAAATTCTGAAAAAAAAAAACCAACAAACTAAACCCCAAAACCTGAATATGTCTTTATTTTGGCCTGTTCTTATAAGATAATTTCACTGGCACTCATGTTTGCTTGACAGTTCTCACTTAGCATCTTAAAGATATTATTCCACTGTCTTTGGCTTCAATTTTGGAATTGAAAAGTCTGTCAATCTGTCATTCATTTGTAGGTGGATATTTAGTTATTCTGACTGCTTTTAAGATCTTTGTTGTTTGCAAGTTTCCTTAAAGCTACACTGCTTTCCTTTTACTTATCCAGTTTGATATACATTTTGTATCTTGTATATGTGGATTCATGTTTTTGATTAGTTCTAGAAATTTCTCAGCAATCATTTCCTCCAATTTTTTTCTATTCTCTATCTCTGAGACTCCAATTAAACACATATTAGTTCTTCTCCATCTGTCCTTCAGGTCTCATAATCTGCCATTCATATTTTCTATCTCCTTGTCTGGCTTTACTGCAATAGGTATTTCCTCAGTTAACTAGTGAGTCCTTTAGCTGTGACTAATGTGCTCTTAAACCATTCACTGAGTTATATATTTCAATAATTTTATTTTATACTTTAAATTCTGTTTAATTCATTTTAATATCTGCCTTTTCTTTGTATTCATCTCATTACATACTTATTTGAATTCACAGTGATTTCTTCAAGCATTTCTTAGTTATTCCATTTTTGCTAATTCCACTATCTGAATTCCTTAAGTACATAAATCTTGTTTCTCAATCAAAATGGTTTATTTCCCTGTGTGTTTAAGTAATCTAGAAGCATTGATTAGGGAGGCTTTCCTTGTAAGAGGATTTCCTTCAGAGTTGCTTCTTAGAATAACAATCAGAGTCCACTTACCTGGGACTGCTTCCACACATTAAAGGATTCCTGGTTGTGGGCCAGAGTCTTAGGTTCAGCTTCTTTGCCTGACATCCACAACTCTGTCTGAGAATCACAGCCTTTTCCTCTTTCCCAACTATTTTGAGTTTAACTCACCATTTGTAATAGCCCTTAGTGATTATCTTGCTTTCCAATGAGAAAAAAAACAAACTGAATATTATACTTTGTCCAAGAACTAATTTTGTTTTAGCAGAAGGCTCACTGAGCATGCCTAGTTGACCATATTGCCAGAAGAAATCATCTACTCTCTTAGTTGATTTTGGTAACTTGCACTTTTCATATCTTATTCATTTTGTCTGTTTTGTAATTTATTGGTATAAAGTTTTTTATAGTGCCCTCCTGTTGTTTTTAAATTTCTGCTGTTTACTTCTTAATCTCCATTTTTAGTCCTAATATTTTTATATCTCTTCTATGTTTTTCTTAATCAGTTTCACTAAAGTTATATCCTTTAAAAATAAAACAACAACTTTTGACTAAGTTGATCCTGTCTCTATATCACAGATTTATACTCCAGAGGTCAACAAACTTTTTTTCTGTAAAAAGGCAGAAATACGGTTTCCAAGAAATGAGCAAACTTTAAACAGGATAAACTCCAAAAATCTATACCAAGTCACATCTCAGTCAAATTTCTTAAAACAAAAGATAAAAAAGGAAGAAAGAAAACAGGGAAATAACACCTCACTTGTAAGGGAAAAATAATCTGAAAAAACAGTGAGTTTCTCATTGGAAACCATGGAGTTCAGAAGGAAGTGGCATGACAATTTTCAAGTGCTGAAAGAAAAGAAATGTCCACCTAGAATCCTATGTCTAATGAAAACATCCTTCAGGAATAAAGGAACGAGCAAGAGAATTTCAGATAAAATAAAACTTAGAGAATGTATTGCCAACAGACCTATAACAATAACAACAACAACAACAACAACAACAAAAGGCTAAAGCAACTTCCCTGGACAGAAAGGACATGATCTATGAAGAAGTTACAGAATACCAGGAAGGAAGAATGAATGCAGTAATCAAAAATATGGGTAAGTACAATAGACTTTCCTTCTCCCCTTTAGTTTTCTAAATTATGTTAGATGGTTGAACAAAATTTACAATACTGATGTAGTTCTAAATATATGCAATGGTAATATTTAAGACAATTATAAATAGGGACATAGGGCCGGCTGAGGGGTGCGGCGGTTAAGCGCTGGCTTGGGAAGCCAGCGGCCCTGGTTCAGGTCCCACCCTTATGAGGGCCAGTGACATTGCCCTCAAATAAATAAATAAATAAATAAATAAATAAATAAATAAATAGGGACATAAAAGAAGATAATACTTTTACATTTGACTAGAACTGGTACAGTGATGACACCATACATAAGTTACACATTTATAATGTAATACCTAGAATAAACACTAAAAACAGTTTACAAAGAGTTACACTAAAACATTAATAATTACAATGTAATTCTAAAACATGTTTAACTAACCCCCTAAAAAGCAAGAAAAAATAATAACAATATGAACAGAAATCAAATGAAATTGAAAACATTAAAATACGGAATATCAATGAAATAAAAACTGGTTATTTGAAAAGATCAATAAAATTGACAAACTTCTAGCAAGATTTACAAAAAGTAAAAGAGAAATGACACAAATTAACCATATTTAAAATGAAACAAGGGATGTCACTAAAGACACTACAAGCATCAAAAATATAACAAAGGCGCGCTACAAACAACTCACACCTATAAACTTGACAGCTGAGAGGAAATGGACCAATTCCTTGATAAATACAAACTACTACGACTCACTCAATGTGAAATAGGTAATTTAAACAGCCCCATAACTATTATGGAAAATAAATTTATAATTAAAAACTCTCACTCAAAAGTCCCCACACCTAGATGATTCCATTGGAGAATTCAATCAAATGTTTTAAAAAGAATTAACATAAATTCTAAACAGTCTCTTAAAAGTAGGAGAGAAATGAACACTTCCCAATTCATTTTGAAGCTACGATTATCCTCATACTAAAACCAGACAAAACCCTACAAAATATGGAAAACTATAGATCAATATCCTTCATGAATACAGATGCAAAACCTTTAACAAAACATTAGCCAACAGGATTTACAACATATAAAAAGAATTATACACCATGACCAGGTGGTAAACACCTGGTCATGGTGTTGTAAGGCTAGTTCAATATTCAAAAATCAATCCATGTATCTACCATATTAACAGGCTAAAGAAGAAAAATTATATCATATTAACTGATACAGAAAAAGCATTTGACAAAATTTAACACCAACTCATGATAAAAATTGTCAGAAAAATAGGAATAAAGGGAAACTTCCTCAACTTGACAAAGAGAATCTATAAGAAACCTACAGCTAACATTATACTTAATCATGAAACAATGAATGTTTTCCTCCTAGGATCACAACAAAGCAAGGATATCTTCTCTCACCACTCTTATTTTCAATATAGTGCTGAAAGTTCTAGTCTCTGCATTAAGGTCAAAAAAAAAAAAAGAAAGAAATTAAATGCATACAGACATGATTTTCTATGTAAAATACCCCAAGGAATCTACAAAAACCTCCTAAAATTATTATAAGTGAGTTCAAAAGGTCTCAGCATACAACATAAACACACAAAAACCAATTATATGTATTTGCAATAAACACATGAATGTGGGAATAAAAAATACAACATCAGGGCCGGCCGAGTGGCGCGGTGGTTAAGTGCTGGCTTGGTTCGGGTCCCACATATGAAGGTCCTCAAAAAAAAAAAAAAAAATACAACATCATTTCCAATCTCTCAAAAAATGAAATGCTGAAGTGTAAATTTATTAAAATCATGTATGGAACTTAATAGTTGAAAACTACATACTACCAATTAAAGAAATCAAAGAAGAGCTAAACAAATGAAGAGACACCCTGTGATCATGGTTTGGAAGACTCAACATAGAAAATGTCATATCTCTCCAAATTTATATATAGGCAGAGCTCATTTTATTGTGTTTCACTTTATTGCACTTCATAGAAACTGTGTTTTTTACAAATTGAAGGTTTGTAGCAGTCCTGTATCAAGCAAGTCTATCAGCACCATTTATCCAACATCATTTGCTCATTTTGTGTCTCTGTGTCACGTTTTGGTAATTCTCACAGTATTTCAAACCTTTTTATTATTGTTATATTTGTGATGGTGATCTGTGATCAGTGATCTTTGATGTTACCATTGTGATTGTTTTGGGGCACCATGAACCATGCTGTATAAGACGGTGAACTTAATTGATACATATGTGTGTTTTGACTGCTCTACCAATCATCCCTCCCCCCATCCCATTTCTCTCCCTCTCCTGGAGATATAACAATATTGAAATATGGCCAATTAAGAACCCTACAATGGTCTGTAAGTGTTCAAGTGAAAGCAGGAATCTCAAGTTAGGCCTTTTGTGCCAGTTAGCCAAGTTATGAATACAAAGGAAAAGTTTTTGAAGGAAATTAAAAGTGCTACTTCAGTGAACACATGAATGGGAAGAAAGTGAAGCAGGCTATTGCTGAAATGGAAAAAGTTTGAGTGGTCTGGACAGAAGATCAAACCAGCCACCACATTCCCTTAAGCGGAAGCCTAATCCAGAGCAAGGCCCTAACTCTTCAATTCTATGAAGGCTGAGAGGGGTGAGGAGGCTGAGGAAGAAAAGTCTGAAGCTAGCAGAGGTTGGCTCATGAGGTTTAAGGAAAGCCACCTCCATAACATGAAAGTGTAAGAAGAAATGGCAACTGCTGATGTAGAAGCAACAGCAAGTTATCCAGGAGATCTAGTTAAGATAATTAATGAAGGTGGCTACACTAAACAATGGATTTTCAATGTAGACGAACCAGACTTATATTGGAAGATGCCATCTAGGAATTTCATAGCTAGAGAGAAGTCAATGCCTGGCTTCAAAGTTCCAAAGGACAGGCTGATTGTCCTGTTAGGGGCTAATGCAGCTGGTGACTTGAAGTCGAAGCCAGTGCTCATTTACCATTCCAAAAATCTTAGGGCCCTCAAGAATTATGCTAAATCTACTCTACTTGTGCTCTATAAATGGAAAAACAAAGCCTGCATGACAGCACATCTCTTTACAACATGGTTTACTGAATATTTGAAGCCTACTGTGGAGACCTACTGCTCAGAAAAAAAGATTCCTTTCCAAATATGACTGCTCATTGGTGATGCACTTGGTCACCCAAGAGCTTTGATGGAAATGTACAATGAGATGTTATTTTCATGCCTGCTAACACAACATCAATTCTGCAGCCCATGGATCAAGGAGTAATTTTAACTTCCAAGTCTTATTATCGAAGAATACAGTTTATAAAGCTATGGTTCCCACAGTGATTCTGCTGATGGATCTCGGCAAAGTAAATCAAAACCCTTCTGGAAAGGATTTACCCATTCTAGATACTATGAACAACATTTGTGATTCATAGGAAGAGGTCAATATATCAGCATTAACGGGAGTTTGGAAGTAGTTGATTCCACCCCTCAGGATGACTTCGAGGGGTTCAATGAAGGGGGTAATTGCAGATGAAGTGGAAATAGCAAGAAAACTAGAATTAAAAGTGAAGTCTAATGCGACTGAATTATTGCAATCTCATAAAACTTTAACAGATGAGGAGTTGTTTCTTATGGATGAGCAAAAAAGTGGTTTCATGAATGGAATCTACTCCTGGTAGATTGTTGGGAAGACTGTTGGGATGAAAACAAAAGATTTAGAATATGTATTACATAAAGTTAGTTGATATAGCAGCAGCAGGGTTTGAGAGGACTGATTCCAATTTAGAAAGTAGTTCTGCTGTGCATAAAATGCCATCATACAGCATTGCATGCTAGAGAGAAATCATTCACGAAAGGAAGAGTTGATCGATGTGACAAACTTCACTATTATATTATTTTAAAAATTTGCTACAGCCACACCAATCTTCAGCAACCATCACCCTGGACAGACAGCAACCATAAACATCTTTGTGCTGGAAGGACCTTCCACCAGCAAAAAGATTATGACTTGCTAAAGGCTCAGATAATGGTTACCATTTTTTAGCAATACTTTTTAATTAATGTACTTTCTTAAGACATAATGTTATTGCACATTTAATAGACTACAGTATGGTGTAAGTACAACTTATATATGCATTGGGGAAACAAACAAAAAAATTTGTCTCACTTGCTTTATTGTGATATACACTTTCCTGCAGTGGTCCAAAATTAAATCCACAATATCTCTGAGGTATGTCTTTATAGGTTTAATATAATTCTTATCAAAATCCCAGCAAGATATTTGTGCAGATATAGATAGTATTATTCCAAAATTTATATGGAAAGATAATGGACTAAAGTATCTAAAAAATTTTTGAAAAAAAGAATAAAATAGAAGCAGTCTTTTTTGATTTCAAGACTTATAAAACAGAATAATCAATACCATCTGGTATTGATGGAGGTATAGATGCATAGATCAAAAGGAATACGATAGAAAACCTTAGATATAGGCTTACACAAGTATGTTCATCTGATTTTTTTTCCCAGTAGCTCATTTTTTGTCCAACTCGTATTTGACAGAGGAGCAAAAACAATTCAATGGAGGAATGACAGCCTTTAAACAAACATGGTATTGGAACAACTGAATATCCATGGGCAAAAAAAAAAAAAAAAAATGAACCTAGATCTAAGTTTCACAATTCATACAAAATTAACTCAAAAGAATCATGGACTTAAAAGTATTGTAAAACCAGGGAACTTTTAGAAAAGGACATAAGAGAAAATCTTTGGGATCTAGAGCTAAGGAAAGAGTTCTTGATACTAAAAACATAAGAGAAAAAAATGATGAATTGGACTTCATCAAAATTAAAAACTTTTGCTCTGTGAAAGATCCCATTACGATAAAGAAAAGACAAGCTACAGACTGGGAGAAAATACTTGCAACTTGATTTACGTATAGGACAAAGGACTAGTATCCAGAATATGTATTTTTAAAAAACCCTCAGAACTCAACTGTAAAAAAATAAACAACCCCATTCAAAAATGGGGGAACAACATGAAGAAACACATCACTAAAAAATAAATACAGGTGCCAAATAAGAAGATGAAAAGATGTTCAACATCATTAGCCATTAGTGAAGTATAAATTAAAACCACAATAAGGTATCACCACACCTCTATCAGGGTAACTAAAAAAAAAAAAAAAAAAAAAAAAAAAAAAAATTGTGACACCACCAAATGCTGACAAGGAAAAAGGAACTGGATTATTCAAACATTGCTGGTGGGAATGTAAAATGATACAGCCACTCTGGAAAACAGTTTGGCAATTTCTTATAAACTAAACATCCAACTACCATAGGATGCAACAATTGCACTGCTAGGCATTCATGCCAGAGTAATGAAGACTATGGTAACACAAAAAACCTGTCCACAAATGTTTATCATGATTTAATTCAGAGTAGCCCAACGTTACCAGATGTTTACCAGCAGGCCAATGGTTCAACAAACTGTGATATACCCATACCATGGAATACTCTCAGCACTAAAACAAGAGGAATGAACTAACTATTGATACATTTAATACAAAAAGCAACATGGATGAATCCCCAGAGAATTATGCTGCATGAAATAAAGCTAATCCCAAAGGTTATATATGATTCCAGTTGTATTAATGAAATACTGAAATAATAAAAATGGAAAACAGATGATGATTGTCAAAGGGGAAGCAGGGGGTGGGGGTGGAAGCAAAGTAGGTGTGGCCTTAACAGAGCAACAGAAGGGGTCTCTGTGCTGGAATGTTCTGCACACCGTTCTGCATCTTGACTGTATCAATGTCAGTACTCTGGTGACCTTGTGCTGTAGTTTTGCAAGACGTTACCGCTGGGGAGAAACTGGGTGAAAAGTACATGAACAGGATCTCTATTGTTTCTTACAACTGAACATAAACCTACAATCATCTCCAAGTAAAAGCTTCATTTAAAATATTAGCGTTACCCATATTTTACACTTTCTAGTGAATGGACTCTGTTTTTAAATGTCTGTGCCATTCAAAGTATTGGAGAATTACCTCCATTCCAGGCTTGATAAAAGTTTAATGCAACATAGAAAACTTCTAAGTTAGTAAGAAAAATGTTTGATCATAGATCAGAAAAAGATACAGAGATAACAGGGTAGTCCTGGTTTAGAACAAATAATATCCTGTTGCATCCAAGACATAGCTAATTTAAATGCTAGGTGATGGCTGTCTTACTAAATTTTGGTATATAGCCAAGCACAAAAATAACAATTAAATGCTAAAATTATGGTAACCTTTGGGGAGGTTAAAAACATTAAATTTGGCAGACACTGAAAAGAGGTTGGATGTGGTCAGGTACATTGACAACACTTTTAAATGGACTTAAAATGACCATAACACCTAGGTTTAGAAAAAAATTAAAGTATTCCCCATTAAAATATAATTTGGCTTTTTGTTTCTTGAACTATTACTGACAGAAGGATTAGCTTTGGCCTGAAAGCTTTTCATGATAGGTTTTCAGTTAGGCAAATTACTAAAAGCTTGTATCTTACTCTTGGGTTCTATCTCTAGTTTCTAGAGATATAAACTAGGCTCTCTTTACCCTGGTCACACTTCAGAATTTCAGATCTATCGTTAAATAACTGATATAAAACTTTCAGAAGACATGAGAAACTGAACCTACTATCAGTAAATCTTTGTTGAGACTAAATAACAGCATTTCTAAGTTTTCCACCAATGCTAATAGGTTTCGGAGTTTGTGACTACTGCCCAACAGTACTTTCAGTACACACTTAAAAAGTTGTACTTAGGGTTTGCCAGAGTGGGAATTAAGGCCCTTTCAAGTTTATTTAAAGACTCAATTCAGTTCTAGCAGATTCCCTCTAAAACAAGTAGGGGTGTTATGCATGTAACAACTGCACAGGAAATCTGGTTTTGCCTTCCGCCACTTGCATTTTAAGCAGAAATGCCATCACGACACAAAACCTACAGGAATCCCACTCTGAGTAATTAAGTGACCGACCTCTTAAAAATCTGCCAGAACCAACAATGTCTATAAAAATCTATTTAGTGTGTCAGTTATTTAGTTCTATTTTTGCATTTAAAATTAGGACCATTTGGAGGAAAATAAGATATACAATTTTCATGTTAACCAAATGACTGCCAAAGCAGAGGATAAAGTTCACATACTGACACAGTATTTGAATTATGAGAAAGGGGATTAACATGAGCCATTAAGAGTGTGCTGTTTATTCCCTTTTGGTACAAAAAAATAAAATAAAATACAATAGAAAAAGACTTGCCAAAGGATTGGGTAGGGTTAAACACATTTGTAAGACCATTTTACCCGGAGCATATGTAATACATTGACTTTTGAGTGCAATCTAAAGAAATGTAGATTTCCAAATTCCCTTTAGCTCTTTCCCTTCTTTCCAATGCTCTGCCCTCTGTTGGAAGCAATGATTTTTCAAGAGTCCTGATAAATGTCAGTCCTGACTTCAGGGTGCTCTAGCTCTGTCTGAAGCGAGATGCTGCCACCTAAGAAGAAAGGTTCCTTTTTGGAGACATCACATACAGATCTCCTTTCAAATTAGTAGCTGCTCTTTAGAAAAGTATCGGTTTTTTAGTAGTCTATTAAGGGAGCAAAGAAAATGAAATTCAGTTAGTTGGTAAGGGGGCTAATAGGATAAATAGGAAGCCAATCCTTAGAGGGAATGGCCCCCAAATTTAAGGGGCTAAGTGGTCTGAAGAGTGATGAATCCATCCACACATATTCCTTTCTTCCTTGCTTCCTTCCTCTCCCACCTACCATTTTCTTTCTTACACATCAAGTGTTTTTTAAATGCTAAATGCCAAACATAGGCTCTTGAGGGCAAGGCCATATTCTCCTGGTTCACCCTTTACCCTCTGTGCCTAAGAACGTAGCAGCCTGGCAAAAAATAAGTGCCAATTTATGTCAACAAATATTTATTGAGCAACTACAAAGGGAGGGAGTGCACTGCTAGGTGCTGGGCTCCCAGAAAGGTTGTTTATATAGACTTTGTTCTGGTTGGAAAAATTGACTTGCTTACCATTTAGAAGCAGTGGTTTAAAATTTTTTCATCAAAGAACTCCTAATCGAAGAGAAGGAAATACTGGGAAGCTTTTTGCTTCACGTCGTTTGTGCTCACGCTGCATTTCAGTGTTTCACTAACGTGCCGGGCAGTTTATCATCACCTCAGCATCACTGCCCCCTCCTTCCGCGGTGTCCTCTGCACTGCAGAGAGCCAGAAGCTACATTTCCCAGACTTTCCTTCGCTTTCTGCTTCTAAGTCAGAGTGGACCAATGAACAAGAGGTATCTCCATGAGATTAGGAAGGCAGAGAGAGATAAGGAGAGGTCAGCTTTCCTCAGTGGCCGCCGCAGGCACAAGTGTGGGCAGGCAGCACAGGCTTCGTGGCAGCTTCAAGATCTCTGGCAGGTCACTGGTTCTGCTGCTGTCAACACCCAAGTAGGCTGGTCCTCGAGACCTACTGGCATCAGCGCTGCCAGCTCAGCAGGAGCTTCCGGATGCTTCCCGATTCACAGCGGCTCCTGGGCCAGCTCCTGAGATCCACCCTTGTTGGTGCTGCAGATGACCCTTCCCTCACCCTCCCTTACTGATGCTGGTGGAAGCTTCTAAGCCCCATATTAGAACCCTTCTTGGTGTCATCCAGGGTCTGTTTTCCTAACTGAGCATGGATAGACATGTTGCAATAGTTTCAATTACCATTAAGAGAAGCCAAGTTTTCCTGGGGTCCTGTTACCTCAGCTTCCTCACTGTGTCTAAGATGACCCTGCATTTGCATCCAGGCAGTTTCTTTAGTGTTTCCTGTGTTACATACAGTATTTTAGGACACAAAGTCTTAAAATGTAGGGAAAATGGTTTTATCTTCATTGACTTATGAACTATGGCTGGACAGTTGTAAGAGATGTCACGCGGACTTCCGGTAAAATGGCGCAATAGACAGATGCTGTGCTAACTGCCTCCCAGGATCACACCAAAATTACAAGGAAATTACACAGCGTTCAACCCTGGAGGTCCCCGGAACACTGGAGGAACAGAACCACTAAACGAAGAACTTAAAGAGGAGGCCGCGTCGGGTCTGGTAGGACGGGCTGAGACGAGAGAGGGTGAACCCCATGAGGGAAGCCCCAGCCGTGGAAAGCTTGTCTGGTTGGGGGAGAGACCCTCCGGCCGCACACCGAGCTCACCAGCCCAGAGCTCCTTTGCCGGGAAGAGGAGTTCTAAGATAGCTGGCAGTAAATTAGTAAGGGCTCTCTGCTCAGCTCGATGAGGCTGAGAGCGGCTAGAGAAATCAGTGGGGCCGGCGCCCGGGCATGCTCCCCGGTGAGCACTTACCTCGTTCTTGGTGGAGGGAGTGACTGTGTGAGCTGGGAGCCTGCGGGGACGGACTGAACTGAGCACCTTTGGTGTGGGAGCTGGAGGTTCTGGGGACCACTGTCCCCGTTGTGGAGCTTGCATGCGAGTGGTGTAGGGAGGATGCCATTTTGTCGGGCTTGGGCCCTCCAACGAAGGATCAGGTCCAAGACCTAATTGGTCTGGTGGAATTGGCGCAGAAGTGCCTGTGTGCACGCATGCGTGCGCGCGCATGCGGCCTTGGATCTTCACACTCTGCCCGGCTTACACTGCGTTGCCAGGGAGACACTGGGCGGGTGCCCTCTGGCTCCAACAGGCTGCTCACTGAGACCCGGGAGTGCTCGAGCCACCTCAGGTCCCCACCCTCCGCTCGGCTTGTGCTGTGTTGCCAGGGAAATGCCTGATGGGCGTGCTCCGGCTCCAACAGGCTGCTCAGTGAGATGCGGCAGTGTGCAAGCCACCCCGGGTCCCCACTCTCCACACTGCGCTTGCAGAGTTGCCAGGCTGGTGATTGGTTGTCAGGCTGCTCGGCCTGATCTGCGAGCGGCTGATTGGGACAGGCTGAGACTGGGAGTTTTCCTGGGAGTGTTGGGCCGTGAGCTGTGTGCCTGCGTCATCCAGCCAGGGCTCTCCTGGTGATCTATGTAATACATCAAAGCAATCCCAGAGCGACAGCCAGAATGGGGAAACAAAGAAACATGTCACAAGTAAAAGATCAGAAGAAACCTCCAGAAATGGAACCAAATGAAACAGAGGGATCCAACCTTTCCGAGACAGAGTTTAGAACACTTATGATAAGAATGTTTAAAGAACTTAGAGAGGACATAAAGAAGGATAGGGAAACCATAAAAAACAACCTGTTAGAACTAAAGAATACAATAACTGAAATGAAGAACAAACTCGAGGGAATCACCAGTAGAGTAGATGAAGCAGAGGAGCAGATCAGCGATTTGGAAGATAAAATAGCAGAAATCACCCAGCTGGCACAACAAAAAGACCAAAGAATAAAAAACAATGAAAATAGTTTAAGAGCCCTATGGGACAAGGTGAAACGCAACCACCTTCGAATAATAGGGATACCAGAAGGAGAAGAGAAGATGCAAGGGGTTGAAAATGTATTTGAAAAAATAATGACTGAAAACTTCCCTACCCTGGTGAAGGAAATCAACATACATGCCCAGGAAGTGCAGAGGGTTCCAAAGAAGCAGAACCCAAACAGGTCCACACCAAGACACATCATAGTTAAAATGGCAAAGGTTAAAGACAGAGACAGAATCCTAGAGGCTGCAAGAGAAAGACAGCAGGTTACATACAAAGGAACTCCTGTTAGATTAACAGCTGACTTGTCTACAGAAACTCTGCAGGCCAGAAGGGAGTGGCAGGAGATATTCAAAGTGACACAAAATAAAGGTCTACAACCAAGATTGCTCTACCCAGCACGGCTATCACTTAAAATTGAAGGAGAAATAAAGAGCTTCTCAGAAAAGAATAAGCTTAAGGAATTCATTACCACCAAGCCAGCATTGCAAGAAATGTTAAAAGGGCTTTTTTAAACAAAAGAAAGGGGTAAATAAGCTAACCCAGGGACACCAGGAATACAAATAACAAAATGGCAATACATATGCACCTATCAATAATCATTTTAAATATGAATGGGCTAAATGCTCCAATCAAAAGACAGAGAGTGGCTGAGTGGATAAGAAAATAGGATACATGTACATGTTGTTTACAGATGGAATAAGATATTTCATGCAAATGGAAATGAGAAAAAAAAAAGCTGGACTACCAATACTTATTTTGGACAAAACAGACTTTAAAATGATTACAATAAAGACAAAGAAGGGCACTATAACCCTAATAAACATCTATGCACCCAACATAGGAGCTCCTAATTACATATAACAGATTTTGACAGACATAAAGACAGAGATCAACAGTAACGCTATCATAGTAGGTGACAACACCATTGTCACCAATGGACAGACCCTTTAGACAGAAAATCAACACAGAAAGAGGGGCCTTAAATGATACTTTAGACCAGCTGGGCTTCGTTGATGTTTTTAGAGCATTTCACCCTGAAAAAGCAGAATATACATTCTTCTCAAGTACACATGGGACATTTTCCAAGATAGACCATGTTAGGCCACGAAACAAGTCACAGTAAATTTAAGAAGATTGAAGTCATATCAAGCAGATATAAAGGAAAAACTGATGGTTGCTGGCTGGGAGGGAGCGGGGAAGAGGGAGAGGGGGAAGGTTTTGGACAGTGTAGGTGGGTGACTACAATGTTGCTGCAGGGATATGGGGGTAGTTCTGGGAATGTAATTGATAATGTTGTGAAGAGACTATTATGTTGCGTGAAATCAGTCGGAGAAAGACAGGTACCATGTGATCTCACTTGTGTGTGGAATCTGAAGAGCTTAGTGAACGATCAAAGGAAACAGACTCGTAGATGTAGAGGAAAAACTGAGGGTTGCTAGTTGGGAGGGGTGGGGATGTGGGGGAAGGGGAAGGGATAAGACAGCATAAATAGATAACTACAATATTGCCACAGGGATATGAAACACAGTTCAGGGAATATAATAATGTTGTAAAAATTTTGTGGTGTGTCAGATAGTCACATGTGTTGTTAGGGAGACCACTTCATGGATGGAGTAGAGGTTGATCACTGCACTGTACACGTGAAGCTGATGTTGTATAGTATTGTATGCCAACTGTAACTGAATATGTGGATGGTCACGGGATGTGGAGTATACTGTGGAAGGGAATCAAAGGAATTGTAATAGATATGTATGATATGAGGGGGGGAGTGGGGTGGCGAACTGGGGAGGGGGGTTGTCACTTTGGGGGGTGAAAAGTATAACTATTGCATTGTGTTGTACACCTGAAACTAATTAAAAAATAAAAAAAAAAAGAGATGTCACGCATTTTTGTCAAAGCAGTGGTACCGTGTACACACGTTCCAGCTCCTGTTGGTGTAAACGTTACTCAGTATATTTCCTTGCTCAGAGGTCAAGCTGCTTAAATCTTATAGTAGAATAAAGAGGTTTGGGATTCACAGGTCAGTTTTTTAACTGAATCATGAAAATTCACAACTTTTAGGACACTTGATATTATTAACCAGTAATGAGGAATTTTCATCATATTTAAAAGAAATAAAAATGTCATTTAACTCATATCTTACCCAAACAACTCTCTTCATCCCATTCTGAACTTTTATTTTCATTGCAGAAAACTATGTAAAAAATGCTCAATTTTATCTTTCAAAAAATATATGCTGAATAAGTTACGCTTGTGACTTACTCTTCGCTATTATGATGGACAATGACTTTATTTTCTTTATACGGGCTTCATCTTTTATTATGACATTCTTTTTTCTACATGAAGAAACAAAAATTACATCAATTAGAAAAACTTTCTGCACTTTCCTTGCTAAACTAGACTAATTTTGTAGAAGAAGAAGCCTCTAAGTCATTTCATTTTTCAATATGAATTCGCCTAAAAAGATTGGTATTCAAAACACTTCTGTTGTGTACAAAATTTTACCATTTTTAGCAAAACAATACAGACCTCAAAGGGCCTAGTGGCAACCTATCCAAGGAGTGCTGCTCTCAGCTGATGCAGACGCTGCTGCCGGCACCCGGTGTGGTCAATGGGCCTGACACCAGGTGCTGCTTCCATGGTCTGCTGTCCTAGATCGATCTCCAATGTGCCCGTATCTCTGTATTTTTTTTGGAGTTGATCCCATGTCCACTAAAAACAAGCTGCATTATGTTGAAATGACACTGGTTATTCTTTTACCATCAATCATTGTGCAAAACCAAAACATTTTCACAATATTTAATGACCAATACAATGGTCACATACTTCATGTCACACTCATTCAATTTAAGCAAAGAAGCTGGTTACGCTCAATCAACATCATTAAAGCATGTGTGTGAAGCGCAGTAAAATGAACAATGTGTGCCAAAAAAAATTAAGTGTGTTTGTTGTTATTTGGGACTTACAGAAAATACAAGTAAATGCATTTACCTATGTGATAATAACATTTTATCAAGCACAACTGTGGGGAAAAATTGAAGTGGTTTGTGGACTTTTATAGCCATAAGATACTGGTATGTCACCTGAAACAGCATGCTTCTCTGCACTTACAAAGAGAAAACCACGTTTGAGAAGGCATGACGGGCTTGCACTGACTTCAGAACAGGTAGTAATTGTGTGAACTCTCCTCCCTGTATCACCCGTCCTGTTCACTAAAGCAACCCGATTCTGGTAAACGCGAAGTCTCAGTTTCTGATCACTCACAAAAAAGTTTTGAAGTCACTTTTGTGGAAAAAAAAGTGAGTTCTGCTGACACGCAAAGCAGCTTTTACCTACTAGAGGCAAAACCTCTTAAGATTGCCAAAATAAAAACTGTGAGTCAACCAGTACTCTGGAAAGATGGAGCACGGCTGCCCTGCGGGCCCATCTCCTCTGTTGGGATTCTGGGTAGCAAGGGGGCAAAAGGGTGACTTAAGTGTCAATTGTCGATCCCATGGAGGCAGAGTCTTCATAAAACAGAATTATACAGACACTTTCAAAATCATCTTTATTTTGGTTGTAAATATACAATTTACTTAGTTACTTAATATTTTATTTGTTCCCATTCATAGCTTGCCATGTAAAACACTGCCTTCACTATCAAACTGCTATATAAGAACACTATAAAATACAAATTATAAACAAAGACGATGCCCTCTACAGTGCTCAGGTTAGTGCATTAAAACAACATTGATTTAAAAAGGCAAGTGAGTTCATTGGCAAACATCCAGTTCCTTTCCTAACGAAGAATGGTACAAAATGGTATGCAAGGGAAACACTACGTTTTAAGTGCTGGGTGCTGAAAACCAGTAATTGTGGAAAAGTTACTTCCCCCAAATAATTTTGATCCAAGGATCCAAATGTAGCCATTATTCTATAGGACATAAAAAAAAAAAGTTTTCCATTATATAGCTGTGGAAATACACAGTGAAATAACAGGTTAGGATCTTCAGAATTTGAACACAGTCGGGACTGATTTGTCATACTTTTCCTCCAAATCACATTAAACATTTATAGTGAGTACACATTCTCCAGTAAATGTCAGACTTAAACAGAGCCTATGTAAAAACAATCCACTCTTAGTATTTTACTAGGCAATCTACAGCAAATGCTTACTATATACACATCAGGTATATGACATACAGTAGGAAGTTATTCACTGGTTTCACTCAGACTAATCAAGGGTCTTATTAAGAGAAAACCAACAATAAAAGTTAAATAGATAATATATACTGCTCTGAACCAGAAAAAAAAAAGCCAACACAAATATGTTAATTTTTCTTTTTAGTTATTGAAAATATTTCCTCTGCTGACCCAAATCAAAATTAAACTTGAGAACTGTATTATAATTGAAGTTACACAAATCTGGGTGCATGTTACATTGTGGCAGAGGTAGGAGCCCACAGAACACACACAGTTAAATTTACTAATTCCAAAAAATAAGTCAAGAGGATAAATAAATTATAAATGAAAGACATATACAATATGGACAAAAACCTAACAGTTATTAGGCTAAACAACACAGAATTTATGACAGCAGTGATATTTAGAAAAGCTTTCAGTAGTAGAAAATATCAGATTTAATCCAAGGGAAACTTCCCCTCAAAAAAAACCAAGTATGGGAACCATCTTTTATGCAATAGCTTTAACACAATAATAATAAAGAAAAATGATTACAGGAACCTTCCTACATAATTTAGATAATGTAGTGCACCAGTGTGCTCCTTTATAATTTTAGCCTTTCACTACCCATATAATAAAACCAATAATTGCCACTCCGACGACAAGGATAGAAATGATGATGCACAGGGTTTTTCTGGATTTGCGCTGCAGATGCAAAAACAAAAAACATATTTACAGATGTAGTGGAGCACCTCCTTAGCAACTGAAAATCATCTGGCTCATTTTTAAGGTAAAATCAATAGTAATTTATGGCCCTCAAATTTTTGGCTAAGTTTTTTCCTTCTCAAAAATCTCTTCAATACATGTGGTACTAATCTTTCAAAAAATATTCTTCTTTGAGTTAATGGCACAATTCAAAGGGTAATTATTCAACTTTTGTTGGTAATTTTTCTGGTGTGTAGTTGGGCTTAAAAAAGAGGATACAGAAAAATAAAAGTTACTGATTTAAACAATAGACTGAAGTTTACCTCTGTATGAAAATGAAGAACAGATTAAAAGTTTATATACATTTTTAAACTTTTATCAAAAAGTTGTTCTTCAAATTGCCAGTTATAAAAATAATCACATGGATATAAAGTAAACCATAGGGAATATAGTCAATAATATTGTAATAACTATGTATGGTGTCAGATGGGTACTAGACTTATTGGGGTGATTGCTTCATAAGGTATATAAATATCTAATCGCTATATTGTATACCTGAAAATAATATAATACATATTGAATGTCAGCTGTAATTGAAAAATAAATTTTTAAAAATAGTTGTTCTTAAAATGTGTTCTCCAAAAATATCAGCAAGTGTAAATGTTTGGCAATTTTTCCTAAGGTAAATTTATTAGTTTCCAAAATCATTCTCATTGTTTAGTATTAACAGAAACTGCATTCAAAATCTCAACATACAAATAAAAACAAATAGGCAAAAGAATTATAATATGTCATTTAAAATATAAAAGTTAAGCGTTTTGGTTCCATTCTTCATTCCTGGCCCATCTGTAGATTTCTATATTTCTTTAATAGCTTGTGTATCTCACAGCAACATGCAGGAATCCTTTTTCTTACAGAGTAGAAAAATTTGTAAATTTACTTTGTGTCAACCAGAAGTACCATAAAATTTAGAGAAAGATGTATTTCTGACTCTGAAATTAACCCTAAAAACCACGAATACTTTCAGTAGTCTACATATTCATCTAATTTTTCAACTGAATACTCATATATTAAACACAACTTCTCTAAAGTTTCAATATCATCATGTTTACATATTTGCCCCAGACTCCAC
The DNA here is from genome assembly GCA_033961575.1 of Aselliscus stoliczkanus. Classification (NCBI taxonomy): domain Eukaryota; kingdom Metazoa; phylum Chordata; class Mammalia; order Chiroptera; family Hipposideridae; genus Aselliscus; species Aselliscus stoliczkanus. The sequence continues at coordinate 130,412,928 of CM066733.1, forward strand.
CAGGTTACCCCTGACACACACTACGTGTATTGGAGCTCTGCAAAGAATCACAGGTATTCCACTCCAGTACATCTGTTACCGGGGACACCCTCCCCAGTGTGGGGTAGTGAGGTCCTTAGGCCCTGCGGTGGCAGGAGCACTTATCACATTCTTTTATGCTCCTGGTTCACTGACCTATTTAGAAGCACTGTATTTTGCAAAGGCATGAGTTTATTATCACGGCTTCCAACTAGGACAGTTGGAAAACTGCTCTCTTCCCAGCACTTGTATCGCATGGCTCTTTCCTCATCTCTTCAGGGCCTATGGAATTAAGTATAAGGGCAGCTTGGGAAAAATGTGTTTCTTTCCCCAAGGTGGCTGCAGGCTTTCCTTTCCACAAGGAAGAGGAAAAGTAAAGCTCTTATATACCTACAGCTCCCCCAAATCCAAAAGGAAAAATAAACAGTATGTAAGCCCAGTAACTGATGAATCCTGCTAAACACTATGTTTGAGCAGTTATAACCACTGGCATTTACATATTACCGTGTGTGTGTGGTCAACCTTTTATGAATAATACCTACGTGACATTAATTCTGAAGAGCTGCATATCTGAGCCACATGCACAGAGATGGTAAACGTGAGTTACTCTGCCAGTGAATACAATGATTGCCACTCAGCCTTCTCTCTACAGCTTTCCTGTTCTCTACATATCACTGAATATGCAGTGATTTGTCCAAGGGAAAAAAAGGCATTGAGAGTAAAAGAACTTCTAAGGTTAGTGAGAAAAGTGAAAAGCAACTGAAAATATCTAAGATGGAGCAAACCTTAGATATTTTCTAAGAAGGTAACAAGGTCTAAAAAAATAATTAGGAACAACAACAAAAAATGGGGTTTCAAAATGAAGGGCAGGGCCAGCCGAGTGGCTCAGTTGGTTAAGAGCTCGCTCAAGAGTGCGAGCTGAGCTCTGAGCAACAGCAGTTCAATGCCCAGCCCGAGCTGAGCTGCGGCTGAGATGCCAACAGGTGACAGGATGGCTCAGCTAAAAAATAAATAAATAAATAAATAAATAAATAAATAAATAAATAAATAAAATAAAATGAAGGGCAAATGCTAGGGTGTAATTTAGGGATTTCCTAAGAGCCTGGCCTTATCCTTGTTGAATAACAAAAGTTTAAATATTAAACAATATATTAAGAGTTCGTGGTCCTAATATTCATATAGTGCTTTACACAAACTTCATATTTGACACCAACATATGGACTCCTTATATTAACCTGATTCACTTAAGGAATCAATCTATTTGTGGTAAAGGGCCTGCTGAATGCTGACAGAATTCATATCTAATGGCCAGTGACATGTCAAGCTAATATAACTTCCACGGGACCTGAAGAGGTTTCTCTAAGACAAAAATTTTTAGCTTTTTAGGTCTACATAGCATCACTGACCCCAAAAAAGGGGGGAGGGGGGAGAAGAGGAGAGGGAGGAGAAAGAGGAAGGAGAGAGGAGGAGAAGGAGAAAAGGCAGAGGAAAGAGTGAGAAAGGAGGGAGGAGGTATCAGATGTCTCTTGGCTGGAATGTCACAGCGACATCAGAGGCTGTCAGAGCCTGGAGATCTCTACTGCCCCCCTCAGGACTAAACACTACACTTTCTACCCCTGTGGCCCACAATTCTGGTTCAACCCTAAGAATCATCAGGGCAAGCCCAGTTTTAAACCCACTGGCAGATTTCTGACTGTCTTTCATGGGACTTTCAACTTTAACTTAATCTCCAGCCACTTGAAGCCTGATTACATAACATACACAGTTAAAAGTCTGAGATACGAAACCAGGTATCACTGTTATTGTTACCTGATAGTCTGCTGCCCTCGACAGTTGCTGGTTTGCTTGCTGAACATGCACCTCCGTATTTTCAACGTTGGCTTCTATGCTATCTTTAAAACAAAACACACACACACACACACACACACAATGGTGAAAAGTGAGTTGATGTTACAGTAACAGGATTGTAGAAATCACTAGATTTTATTCAAGGTAAGATTAAACATGTTCACTATTCAAAGGTTAATATTAGTATCTGAACTTCTATTTAGGGTAAATATAGAGAACTGAAAACCATCATGAGCTTGGGGGCCATTACCAACCCACGTCTGAGCCAAACCCTAGCCCCGCCTCGGTCCCGCAGCCTTCTCAAGCAGTGACAGCGCTCCATCTCAGCCCCTACGGCAAAGGTCGGCAAACTGCAGCAAACTGCGGCTCTTTGGGTACGTACATGGGTGAATTTTCCTTATTTTAATAAAGATAGAGTTAATACTATTACTTGTTATAATATTACTTTAAATTTTCCTTATTTGTAAAAACATATTAATGGCTCTGGAATAACTTTTAAATTGTTGTGAGGGACAGGATTGGCTCTTCTGTCCCAAAAGTTTGCCATCCCGTCCTGTGGCCCGGAACAGGTGTGGCTGTGCAGCATGAGTTCTGAGACGCAGCTTCAACACTGTTTTAAAGCTCATGCCACCAAACTCATCCACCCCTTCCTGTTACAGACATGGATAGCGCTCATGGTCCTTTCTTCTCTTCTGGTGAATATTTTGGCCCCTGACTCACTGGTGTTTCTCTTCGATCCTTTTCCTATTACACATATTGGCCATTTCAATATCCCATTGCTGACCTCATACCTTGGCCTCTCAGTTCTTTGAGCATACATTTTTCAAAGACTTTGCTTGTTATTGTTACCCTTTCTCAGACACTCACTGCCCTGATCATATCCCAAACCTTGTTATTACAAATAACTGCAGCTTCTTCATAATGTTAATTTCAAGTCTCCCTCTCTGATCACCACCTGCTATCTTTACACTTCACTCCTTCTACCATGCCACTTCATAGATCCCAGTACTTTTTCACTGTCCCTCACATACTTCATGTCCTCACTTCCCTCCTTACGTAGCTTGGCTCCCACAGGCCATCATTTATCATCACTTTCTCGCATTCATCCTCAGCTCCCTTGCCCCCATACTTCAGCCATACTTCCACAACAAAATCCCAACCAGTCTCATGCAGCTGAACATATAGATGCAAAAAATAATAATCTATTTTTCAGTGTATAGGTCTTTCACATCCTTGGTTAAGTTTATTCCTACGTATTTTATTCTTTTCATTGCAATTGCAAAAGGCATTGTTATTTTATTTTTCTGAGATTTCATTTTTAGTATATAGGAATGCAATGGATTTTTGTACATTGATTTTGTAGCCAGCAACTTTACTGTATTCGTTTATTGTTTCTAATAGCTTTTTGGTGGAGTCTTTAGGGGGGTAAGAGGAGAAGGGGTGGTAGATGAGGGTAAATGGGATCAAATATATGGTGATGGAAGGAGAACTGTCTCTGGGTGGTGCACTCACAATGTGATCCACAGATGATGTATTATAGAATTGTACCACTGTCACCCCAATAAACTTCAATAAAAAATAAAATAATCTATGCTGACTTACTTCACTTTAAATCTGCGACTGCCAAGCAGTCCTACCTCAGTTCCCTAACTCTGGGAAGACTATGTTATCCTTTTTGGCATACTTTCTCCTTTCTCCTCAAACGTCTCATGCCTCTTCATACACTGTCATTCTCAGCCATTGACCTTGATTCTAGATCACTGAGACAAAAGGAACAATCAGAAGGCACTGCCACATCCTCCCTGGACCCTGCCCGTCAACGACATGCAACAATATACCTGTGCTCTGCCTTGTCTCCTATGGTTACGAAGGAACTGCCCACACGACCAGCAAGAGCCCACCTCTCCATTTGTGCACATAGCCCCACTCCTTGTCACCTCACTCAAAGACCTCGGCCCGGCACGTTTCCTCTCTCTCACTTCTCAACAATATTTATTTCCCTTATGAATTATTCTCATCCATCCTATAGCTGCCATCTTCAACACAAACAAACACAAACGCGTCTCGTTTATTCTGCATCCACTGACAACTATGACCTTATTCTCGGTTCCACTTTCCAGCCTGACTCCTTCAGAGTTGTTTATATTTGCTGTCTGCAGATGCTCCCTTCCCATTCTCTCCTGAGCCTGCTTTACCAAGCTTTCACCACCACAGCTCTCATCCAAGGTCACCTATGCCCTCAGCACTGTTCCATCCAGCCGTCAATTCTAAGTCCTCAGTTTACTTAACCTAAGAGCAGCCTTTGAAACAGCTGATCAGCCATCACTCTCAAAGCACTTTTCCCGCCCCACTCCAAAACAACACATTCCCTTGGTTTTCCTCTGAATCACTGGTTATTCCTTCTTAGTCATTTTGTTGGTTCCTCCTCTGCTCTCTGGGTTCTAAATCAGGGGTCAACAACGTTTTCCATAAAGGGGTAAATAGTAAATATTTTAAGCTCTGAAGTTCATGAGATTTCTGTCATAAATACTCAACTCTGCCTCTATTGTACGAAAACTGCCATAGATAACACATAAACTAATGGAGTTTGGTGACTGCACTCTAAATATTTCCAGGACCCAGAGTTAAGTCTCAGACCCCTTCTCTTTTCTATCTACACATATTCCCTAGGTGATCGCATCTCATCTCATGGTTTTAGATACCATCTCTGTGCAGATGGCTCTCACATTTATATCCCCAGCCTAGACTACTCCCCTGAACTCCATGCTCAATGCCTACCAAACCTTCAGTTGGGTGTCAAATGGCACCTCAAATTTGACATATCCAAAAATGTATTGATTTACATCTGCTCAAACCTGCTCCAGTAACAGATTTCCTCAATTAATCCTGTTATATCCATATCCAGCTAGTCGATAAATCTTTTTGGCTGTACATTTTCAAACTACCCAGAATTCCATCACTTCTCACCACTTCACTGCTTCCGTCTCATCCAAAGCAATACAAGTTTTCACCCGGATTCCTGTAATAGCCTTTTAAGTTTTCTCGCTGCTTTTGGTTTTGCCTCTTTACAGCCTGTTCTCAATCTAGCAGCCAAAGTGAGTATTAAAACCTAAGTCAGACTATAACACTGCTCTGTTCAAATCCCTCTGTAGCTTCCCATCCACTAATAATAAAAGTCCTTATAGTGATTCAGGATCCTATAGGATGGCATCCCCTGTGACTTCTTACATGATCTCCGTCTTCCTCTGCTTACGTCACTCACCAAAGATGTCAGAAGTGCTTCTGCCTGACCCCCTCGGCCTGGAACACTTTCCCTTACTAGCTCCCTTACCTCTATGAAGTCTTCACCAAAATGCCACCTGTCAGTAAAGCCTTACCTGACTACCCTATGTAAAGCAGCAACCTTCCCCACTGCCAGCAGTCCCATCCCCCTGCCCTGGTCTTATTTTCTCCATAGCACTTTTCACCATTTCCTTCCTTCCTTTCCCTTCCTTCTTTCTTTCCCTTCCCTTCCTTCCCTCCCCCTCTCTCTCTCTCTCTCTTTCTTTCTTTTTAAAATTCTCTCTCTCCTTCAATTAGATTTTAAGATCGAAGAAGGCAGGGTCTATTCTCTGTTGTTTAATTTCAGCTGAATCCCAATGCCTAGATTTCTGCATGGATACAGTAGGCCTTCAATAAATATTTGTTGGATGATGCATAAATAGTTTTTGAAATTTTACCCTGTGATCTTTTGGGGCAACAGAAGAGGCTAAGAATGGACAAATAACATCTATATTAAACTATAGATCCAAGTATTTCAACTGAATCAAACTCAAAAAACATATTGAATGTATCTTTAGATATACCCACAGATATCTTCATATTTCAAAATAATAAAAATGATCAGGATCCTGATCAGGCTAACAATTACTTCTTAAATGAATACTATTATTGAAAACTTAAAAAATAAAATAAAACTTAAAGGGGGTCTTAGTCACTGACTTATTTTTAAGAATATTTTTTTAAAGAATTCTTAGCATCTAAGTAATACTGCTAAATTAATCTACCAAAAAGCTATTAAAATGAATGATTGGGGAAATGGCTACCTATTCCCCCTAATCTAAAAGGCAAGATAGCATGCACAATTATAAATAGCATGCATTTCCCCAAAAGTCCTTGTTGTGATGAGAATTAAATTGGGCTAAGACGAAAATCAGAGGTCCTGGAAATAAGCTAGAATGATGTCACATGGTGCCTTCCGTGATCTCAGCAGCAGTGGGCCTGATTAAATTTGAGGCTTCTGAGATAAATGAAGCTGGTCATTTCAATCACTAGGAGCCAAAAACAAGATCTGTTTTAGATTAATACCCAAGGTGATGCTTTATCTGCTGTACACTGTGCTTTTGATTCCAGAGGGACCAAAAGACAAAGGGGGAGCAGTCATTCTTGTTTGACAAGTTACGACAGGTAAATTGTATGTAGGTTGCTAGCTCACACCTCATGACATTTAATCAGTAGGGCTTACCTATCATGTCTCCTTGCTCATGAATCATCATTCCCAAATCTTTAAATATTTCATTAATATCCATAATATCCGCCTAAGAGAAAAAGGCACATATTATTATAATTAGAAATTCAGTCTCTGGTCCACAAAAGGGGGAAAAAAAAGGGAAAAAACCAACAACCCCCAAACCACCACTCATAGAGACTTAATACATAAATCAGAAAACTATTTTACTATAAGTAATCCCAAGTAAGTAGACCTTGAATAACAGTAACCAGTTCTCTAAAATAAGTCTGTGACATTCAAAATATCAAGCAAGGCAGGACGGAAATGAAAGACGTATATTAGGGAATGTCTATGGTTACTAAGTTTATGTTATACAATCTGATTAGTTTTGTCTACACAAGTAGTATTTCCTTACAAGAGTATAAAATATTCTTGTTATATTTCTAATAAAAATGTATTAATCAATTTGACAATGTAAAGAAACAAAACATAAGGTGTAGATTTAAAGTCTCACATTAATACATTTAAATATGCAATGGAATAATGAAGGATAAAGAAGTTATAAATTTACTTTTCCTCAATTTATGATAACTATTAAGTTTACCTGATTAAAGAGTAAAATTAAAATATTTTATTCAGGAGGGGCAAGGCAATTTGCATATTATCCTATGTTTTAGTTTCCCCACTGTAAAATGGCAATGATAATGACATAGTTAATCACATCATAGGTTTTTATGAGAACTAAATGAGACAATTAAGATAAAGAGTTTATTACACAGCGCTTGGCACATGGAAGCCCTCAATAAATTATAGCTATTGTTAGCTATTAGTAGCCCACCCTATAGAGAATAGGTAGGTGCCATAAGAACTAAGTCTTTCGATCACTTTGATGTCATAAACATACTAAAGAGAAATAAAATACTTTTTAAGCCCTTGTAAAAACTCTTCTTCATGCAGGTGTAATGTGTATCAAGTGTCCTGGAAGCCATCCAGACTCACTGAACAGACATTTATCTCTAGATAACTATTTTTCTTAATGCTAAAGCGACCTGAGATGACTTAACAGAATTTAAAAAAAAAAAAAGAGTGGAGAAAAGTATGTTTTCTCATCCTAGCACAAATTCTAAAGAGAGTATTTATTTTTAAAGGAATTATTCTAATTTATATGAGAAATGCTACCAAATTGATATATTTATTTAGTTTTGTTTCTCAACCCATCTCCCAGCCTTATCTAAGCATCTTCAGGACAAACTCACTAAGAACAGAGCAGGGATCCAACTCTATAATGTAAAGCTTACTTCAAGTTGCCTGATAGAAGACTCTCTCTCATGAATAAGGCGGAGGTCATCCTCTGTAATTTCATCATCCTGCACCTGCACTTGAGGTTGAGTTTGGCTAATAAAAACAAAAAAATATGCAAAAAATAAAGACTGTATTAACAACAACGGGACTTCCTTCCTATTTAAGAAACACCAATATTTTTTCTTCGAAGTCAGAGTTGCTCATTTAAATTTTAAAAATATTACAGAAACATTAGTCAATTTTTATTCATGTGTCATTTCACTAATACTATTTTTTAGTTGTTATTTAATTAATGAAAGCTACATCTGGCAGCCAGGTATTTTTTGTTGGCTGACTTAAACCTCACAAAGAGGAAGGTTTTATATCAAATAATAATTAAATCAATATTTATTTGGAAAATAACATCTATAAAGTATTAGTCCTATATCAAATATTTTAATATATTTATATATTTTATAAGCACTGATTTCAAAATATTCTCAAGTTTATTATTTGTTTTCTATTTACAAGGAACTCAGGATAGTGATGATATAAAATACTGAAAACTTTACTTCTGTTCCAGGGACCATAATGTATAAAATGTATTTGAAAAAGTATCTTTTGATCTGTGTAATATTTTATACTTCTTACCTTTCCCAGGATACAAGATTCCTTTCTTTTGAGCTCTCCTCAGGAAAACCACCCTGAATTATTTAGTAATAGAACAGATTGAGAAGGAGCAAAGAAAAAACACATAACACCCACATTTTCCCTTATAATAATCTAGACTGGTTTATAGATGCATGTGAATACATGTGTAAAGAAAGAAGAATTTTTTTATCTAATATTTTTGGTCAATTACTTCAAGTAATAATAAAATATCCTAAGATGACAAGGAAGAAATTCATTAACTATTCCCAACAGCCAAATTATAATTTTATTTAGTTAAAATGTAACATAGTCTTGGAAACTCTACTTTAAGGAACAAGAAAACAACTTGTGATAGATTTTAAGGGAATTTGAAATTAGATTAAGTCAAAATTCCATGCTAAATTATCCTTTCGTTCATTTTCTACAGCTTATATTTCTCCAGCTGAATATTCTTCAATATATTCACTCTGTTGATTTCCATCATCTTCCTACAACCCAAGAATAAAATGCTATTGCTACACTAGCACGAACACCAAGTAAGAATTTCGAGTTCAAATAAATACAGAAATATTACTTAGGATTTGACCTCTCATCTTTTCTGACAAAATATTTCTATATTTTTATATAATCTGTAATCTTCTGTTCCATGACATGGACAAAGTAACCACATTAATACATACCTATATAACTATCATCCTTCTTAAAAACTGAGCAGAAACATCTGAAAATAAATATTCAAATACTGATTTCCCAGCTATTCACAGATCTTTATGACTTAAAAAGCAAGCCAAAGCATGGTCTTTTAAGGGCTCCCTACAGAATATTGTGTTTATTCTTACAATGCCTTTTTAAATACTTACGGACACTCTGGAACTGGCTCTCACTCGAGCAACAAACTCTTTCTCTTTCTCAGCAGCTTGCCTCTGGACCTTCTGAAAGTTTGTCAGTGATGTTGTGAACTCAGCCACTAGGCGGTCCTTCTGTATTTTTCTTTGACGCTAGAGGAAAAGGGGATAAAAACCTACTAGAATCAAGCTGTGAAATTCTACAGAATTTGCAAAAGTTGTTTCACCACTAGCTACTCTTTATTTCATTCTAAAATTTTCACTCACTCTCCAATTACGGGGCCTTACTAATCAATTCTCAATAACATTTTGACAACTGCGTAAATTTCCCTTGAGGAAAAGGTCCATAAGGCTGAATTCCTTACCTCATGTTTTCATCCTAAAATCTGGGCCATGATTTTGAGGTCATTTTAAAGTAGTTTTTTGTTTGTTTGTTTTTAGGAAAATAAAGCCTTCTACTCTTACCTAAATAATAATGTCCACTAAGTGAGCAAGGAAATAGGTGCCCCTAGGAAATGTCACATCTTGAATGAATGTGCATGCTACATGGAGTCAGTCCTGGAAGGTCAGGAAACAATTACTCAGGAAGCATTTTCTGAGCACTTACTTAATTACGGGTCAGGGCAACTGCATGGAAATAATTTTTGCTTTACTGAACCACAGGATACTACCTGGGCAATTAAATACAGTTTTGTGTTCTGTGAATTAATCTCAAATAGAATTCCCCACCCCCACCCCTACCCCTAATTTCCTTTTCAGCCTAATAGTTCAAACTACTATAATGCATTTGATTTCTTTCACATTCAGTACATCAATAATGTGTTTTAAAGCTTGATACCTGTTCACTGGGGGTGGTGGGTAGAGATCCAAACTCTTTAATGTACTTATCTGTTTCTTTGGCAAGTTGGTTAGTATACTGCTGCTTCTGTTGCCTAAAGTGAGAAAATATGCATTATAGCCAAAGAACAAATAATATATTTCTTGAAGCTACAACTCTGCCTCTGGAATCAACCCTGATAAATAGTCTTATAAAAATCGCTGTTTCATAGACTGGCTTCAAATTTTCTATATGAAAATAAATATTTCAGGTTCTATTGTTTGGTAAGTATTGAGCAAATATTACATGAAAAGTTCTTTACTCACACAGGGGGATAACCAAGCTTCAAAAATAATTATCAATAGCCATTTAGAAAGGAAAATGATTTAAGCCAGTATGAGATTGTGAGATGTCTGAGGTTTGAGATATGGGGGGTGTGGGAGCCTTTTATCTGAATCCCACAATGCGAGGTACTTGAGTCAGTAAAGAGGATTTGTTGCCTTAAACTTTGCCCAGTGCTCAGGTCCTAAGGTACATCTGGCCTCATATTTCTCTACCTGGGTATTTATATCCTATAGATACTTTAAAACAACAGCGACAAAAAGAACAGAGGGGAAGAGGCAATAAGTTACAGTACAGATTTACTATTATTTATGTTTGCTGTAGGAAAAAAAATAGCACTTCCCCATAAATGGAACAGGACACAATAAAAGAAGTAAATTATATGGGTAGCTATATCTATCTTGCTAACTAGCTCATAAAGTAAAAAGATTTTTAAAGAACTTGACACCAAAAAGCTTGTACTCATGTGATGCTTTAGAGGTTGGTTACAGCACTGGTACTTCTCATATATATTATCTCTCATATTAGTCACACAGGGTCCTTTAAAAATGAAATACTATATAAGATTATGTTTAAATATAGATATCTGTATGTGATTGATAAGGAAGAATTATAACCGATTTGTATATATTTACTGAGTACCCTTTTTTTAGTATGTGTTTTTAAACTATTTTATTTTATTTTATTTATTATTTTATTTTATTTTATTTTATTTATTTTATTTATTTTACTTTATTTTATTTTATTTTATTTATTTTATTTATTTTATTTTATTTATTTTATTTATTTTATTTATTTTATTTATTTTACTTTACTTTACTTTTTTTACTTTTTACTTTTTACTTACTTTTTTTTACTTTTTACTTTTTATTTTTACTTTTTACTTTTTACTTTTCTTTTTACTTTTTACTTTTTACTTTTTACTTTTTACTTTTTACTTACTTTTTACTTTTTACTTTTTACTTTACTTTTTACTTTACTTTACCTTTACTTTACCTTTACTTTACCTTTACTTTACTTTACTTTACTTTACTTTACTTTACTTTACTTTACTTTACTTTACTTTACTTTACTTTACTTTACTTTATTTTATTTTATTTTTAAGCTGAGCCATCCTGCCACCTGTTGGCAGCTCAGCGGCTGCTCAGCTCGGACCCGGAATCCAAACGGCAACCCTGTTGCTCAGAGCTCGCACTCTTGGCCTTTCTAAATGTTTAGAAAATATAATTAAAATTCTTTAAAAAAAGGCTTTAAGGATGTCTACATATTCAGAATTGCCACTATTAACTTTAGCACAATACTGTAACTATTAAGAGTTATGTGTTTCTATTCCACTTTACTTTAGTAAATGATGGTTTCTTATTTAGATTAATGGCATTTTTATCACCCTGACATCTATATACTATAGAAAAACACAATATAAATTAGAGATAAATGTAGATTCTTTAAATTGAACTTCATAAAAAATATGAATTATTACCTATCTTTTAATTTCTTCCTCCACATTTTTTTCCTTCCATAGCTAATGCTGTTTGACATATCACTTATTATTACATATATGTTACTTGAAAATTTGTAGCTGTAACAGCAGTGAACTAAGATTTAAAATTCAAGTTCAGAATGATGTTGGGCAAATCATCAAACCCCCAACAGACATGTTTTCCTTACGAGCAAAATGAAAACAGTTCTTTTGATCTATCGACCTCAATCCAATTTCATAAGGTTCAGATGAGAAAATGTACAAAAACAATCCCAAATCTATAATACCACAAAGTATTATTGCTGTTCTTCTAAACAGCGTATTAATTTATAGAAACATGGATTACATAACTTCATAATATCCTTTTTTTTCTAAACAGAGACCAATGCTTTCTGAAATTCAAATATGTAGGTATAAGCTTTTGGGGGACAGTTCATACTAAATATGTATTGGATCTAAATCAAATAAAAATCTGATCACTGTAACACTGTATGAATTGTTTGCTATGGGAAGTAAATCACATACACACACACTCACACTCACTCACACAGAAGCTTAGAGTACCATTTTTCAAAAGCCATCAAAAACAACCTATTTAAAACGTATATAAGAAAAGTAACTAAAGAAGCTCTGCTTTGATAAATTAAGCCAGATCTCTAAGACAAAAAATAAAAAAATAAACAATCTCCCTACTCCAAACTTACACAAAAGTTTGATACAAATAGGTAGCAGAAATATCTTATTAATTTTCCACTGTTTTCTCCAGTAAACATAAAACTACACAATATTAAAGGAACCTAACAGTAGTTGTATTTTCCCATTCTTTCTTCTTTTTTCTTTTTTTAAATTAAATACTTACAGCTGTTGCCTCAATTCAGGTGAATCTTGAGGTGTTCCCAGTTGATTCAGAGTCCTCTGGATTTCCACAGCTATTAAGATGGATAATAAATATATAATTGCTACAAATGTTAGGTTAACGGAAATTATACTGGAAATTAATATAAGCAATTGGGCAGTTAGGAAAAGAGAAAAACAAAGATAAATACAAAAAGCATTAATCAAAAGAAAAGACATAAATAATTTCTTTGAATTTAATTAGTGACAAGGAATTAATTTTTAAGAGAAAATTGTGTAGGAACATTATCATATGAAACTGCACTTAATGATCCAAAAATATTATCTTCCACCCTCTTGTATCAGATTTAATACAAGGGCACATGGACTTTTACTTTATTGGCATAAAAATCATGAGAAAAATAATTGTAACAATTTACTTTATATTCCAATGAATAGTAATTCAATGGAATATAAAGTAAATGAATTATAGCTAATAAACAAGGGAGGAATAGCAGCATTAGAAAACATCAGTTTTCAATTATCCTGTAATAAGTGATTCAAGTAAGGATTATCAAAGGATGCTAGAACCACATGACATTCACACGACCTCAAATTATCACCACACAGATGATATTAATTATAAAAGAATGAATTTATCATAGATAAATCTGTGGCTTAAAAGAAATGATCAAAGTTGGCACTACCAATGGTACAAACTGGACCTATGAGCATTCTGACACGATGCAATAAGAAAGTCACAATATGACCTATGCATTTTCCTTGCCAAAATATTTAACTCAATCTAATCATGACAAAGAAATCAGACCAAGCTAGATTGTAGGATAATCGACAAAACAACTAGCCTGGACTTTTTAAAAGCCTATATCACAAAAAGAAAAAAAAAAAAAACTTAAAAGCAAGGGAGCTTTCTAAATTAAAAAACTGAAAAACCCCAAATAATAAAACACACAATAGGTAATATATGATTTTTCCCTCTTAATCAGGAAAATGAAAATGCTATAAAAAAATTGTGGGGACAATTGGAGGAATCTGAATTTGAAATTTGAATCTGGCGTGAGAGCTATCAAACAAAAGTTGAAAAACGTCAACTTGGTGAACCCAGGTAAAGGGTATACAAAAAGTTCACTGTACTATACTTTGACTTTTCTGTAGGTTTAAAATATTTAAAATAAAAAGTCAGGGGTTTAAAATTCATGCTAAGCTCACAATCCAGAAATCTATGACCACAGCAAAAAAAGAAAAAAAAAGATGGCTGTTTACAATAAGGAAGCGTCCTATAGTTTTATGTATGTGTGTACACAAATAAAACGTCAAGCAGCAATCAGTCGAAAATCCATCTCAAAGTACTTTCACATTTCCAAGAATTAGAGAAAAATAATCCAACCCACCATTCTTTACATTTAAAATAAGTGGTTTATTTATATAGCTTAAATGCTTTTAAATAGTCATTATTTATTTATGGAATCGAGGGAATAACTGTATTTCAAAACACAGGATAACTTTTGTTCACTGAGGATGATGTAATGAACACCACTTTCAAGTTGCAGTTGAAAAATATAAATACTGAGGAGGAATCATAGAGCAACTGCTAACCATTCAGCTAGTTTCAAAGGCATTTCTTTTTCCTTTTATTTCGGCAGATATTTCTTTTGTAGAGTGGACAATTCTTGTTTGTTGTTTTTAACTTATGGCTGACTGCAATTAGTCATATATCTCCTTCTCAACCTCAACAGATTTTCTTGGACTACCTTACAGGGGTTTAAAGCTTTATTTTTAATTTTTTAAAGTATGTTAATAAGACAAACTGTAGTATAGGCCTCTATAGGATAAAGACAGGCATTTATCTCATCCCTAGAGGGTTTTTGTCTTTTAAAAACATCATATTAAGTGAGAAAAAAATAAACTGTTCAATAAATGACACCAGAAAAACTCACTAATCATATGGGCGTTAGAGAACTCCAGCTTACCTCATATAGCAAAATAAACCTGTAATACATTATTATTGGAACATTAAAACTGAAACCATTAACTGCTATAAAAACTATAAAAATGTATTTATTACCTGATCTTATTTATGATCTTGGAGTGAGCATAGAATATTATCTGAGTATGACACAAAACTAAAAACGATGGAGGAGAATATGACAAACAGACAACAAAAGATGTTTACATGTTATATGAAAACATGTTACAAATATACATAAGGAACATATATGTGGTTATACATGGGAGAAAATATCCGTAGCATATGATGAGCAAAGGGGTTAATATCCCTAATACAGAAAAAACTCCTACAAGTTGGTAATAGAAAAATAGCCTATAAAAAAACGGACAAAATATATCCTCTTGAAGTTTACAACAAGCGAATAATCATGTAAGAAATTCAACTTCACTGATAATCAACTTTTCATATATCAGACTGGTAAAAATCGAGAAAAATAAGCAGGCAAGAATATAATTACAATCAAAAGCCCTAAAAACAAAAGGTAGAGAAACACAGATAAGAAAGAAGTGGCAATATCCATGATGTATGAGGAACTAGAGAGAAGTGAGCAAAGTTCAGAAAAACCAGTACAAAGATGGGCCAAGAACAGAAACTTTAATAACATTCATTAAAAAAATGAATAGCAAAAAAAGGTTAAAAAGTATATCAATCCTGAAAAGGATAAATAACTTCAATGTATGAATGTTTATATATATATATATATATATATATATATACACAAATTGTTTAGCAACTAAACAGAATTCAGTTGATCTGCTTCTGATAGGCCCAGTAGGAGCCTAAATCCACCAAGTCATTATTTCCCTAGCTTTTTTCTTTTTTTTTGTTTTTTTGAGGGCAGCGTCACTGGCCCTCATATGTGGGGCCTGCTGGCTTCCCAAGCCAGTGCTTAACCACCGCGCCACTCGGCCTGCCCCCTAGCTTTTTTCTTTTTTATTTTTTTTTAATTACTATTTTATTTTAATTAGTTTCAGGTGTACAACACAGTGCACTAGTTATACATTTTACCCCTCAAAGTGATAATCCCCCACCCCCAATTCGCCACCCCACTCCCCCCCATATCATATATATCTATTACTTTTCCTCTGACTGTCTTCCACAGTATAATCCACATCCCGTGATTATCTACATATATTCAATTACAGTAGGTATACAACCTCTGCTTCAGTTATACAGTGCAGTGATCAAACCTTTACTCCATCCATGAAATGGTCTCCCTAACAAGACCTATGACCATCTGATACCCCACAAAATATTTACAACATTATTAATTATAATCCCCAAACTGTCTTTCATATCCCAGTGGCAATATTGTAGTTGTCTATTTTTGCAGTCTAATCCCTTCCCCTTCTCCCTCATCCCCATCCCCCTCCCAATTAGCAACCCTGATTTTTCATCTATATCTATGAGACAGTTTCTGTTAACAGATATAGTCAGTAACCCCCGTTCTCATCTTTTCTGCTTAAGGGCTTTGGGGAGAGGAAGGGGTCCCTAGACGCCTCTGGGGGCTCTGCACTCTAACAAAACAGTAAGCCAAGAGCAGCTCCTATTCCTGTGACATTGCTCAGAAACAACACCACAGATCTGAGAGGGTCAGAGTGGCAACGCCTTTCGGATTCTCATGTGACCGGCCTGTCTGGAGGGTGCAGAAGACAAAATAGTCATGGCAGCTGGCAGAAGCTTACTCAGACGGTGCCTCCAATTGCAATGCTCTTAAATATGACATCTGTTTACTCGAACAGATCATCACAATCTCCGGCACCTTGTATAAACCTGCTGATATGATAAATACATTTTGCTCTGGCCTAAAAAAAACAGGACGCATGAGAAGGAGTTTGCTTTCAAATGGACAGGACAGCAGTGAGCCTTAACAGACTTATTTCGGTTATACACACTCTGTCTCTGTAGTACAAGCTGGTTTCCAAGGATATTGATCATCTCCTGTAGGACACTACACTAGTCCAGCACACTGCTGACATCTGCATTTAGGATCTGAAAAGCAAGCAGCAACAGGTACTCTTAGGTGCCCTGGAAGGATGTAAGTAAGTCAGCAGGCAGAAGATAAATCCCATGATAATATAGGGCCCTCGCTGAAAAAATCTTGGTCCATTAATCTGTATGGATTGTTGACATGCTCCTGAAAAGTAAATGATAGACTGCTTTTCTGTGCCGTCTCAATACAAAGAGGGAAAGTGCTGGGTGAGAGCTATGCTGCTCCAACCCATTTTACTGAATGCCCCCAAAGACTGCCAGCTCGGGCTTCGACTCCCCCAAAGAAAAGGCTACCCAGCTGGTTCAAGTGGTGGTACAAGTAGCTCTACAACTTGGCTTTTAGTGACCTGGCTGACCCAGTGGTAACTCAAGTGACAGTGTAATGTCAGGATACTGGATAAACCTAGTCACAAGTCCTAACCGAGAAAAAACAGCAGTCCCTTAGAACCATGAAGCAAAATCATACTCTCTTCAGCAAACCAATGTTATCCTTTTGAGTAGTAGTTTTGGGCTTGCTACTGAGCCCTGGATAGAAAGTAAACAGTGGTATACTACATAACCAAGTAACCTGAACTGCCCACTATGCATTAGGTGTTATGGAACCTTGTCGGTATATCTTTCTACGTTTTGTTCTACGTATGACAATCAGCCTGCCCTTCACCCAACTCCTACAGCACTTGTTCAATGTGATAATACTAGCAATGGAGGAATAAAAAGCCACATATAGGCTCACCAACATGGACTTTCCCTTTCTCAGACTAATGCAATCAGTGGCAATGCCATATACCAATTTGCATCAACAGCAATCACAAGTAAATACATGTGACATGGCACTGTTGCTGGGGCATCAGCCAGCCAGTGGCGAGGTGATTATACTCCTTCCACTTGGTGGAAGCAGAATTTTATATTCACTGAAATAGGAACACTGTAGATTTTATTATGCTTCCTCTACTCCCCTCACCCCAAGATTCTACCCAATTCCTAATGCACATGTTAGGCACAATCATGTTATTCCACAAAGCGGTGCTTCTGAGCAAGATACTCACTTTACAGAGACAAAAAAATTAACACATCTTCCAAGGACCGTGGGATTCACTGATCTGCTAGTACTCCATTATCTAGAACCTGCTGGACTTCTGGAATGTTCAATGGCTTTCTGAAGACTCAGTGATGGTGTCACCTGGGAGACAATATCTTGGAAAGCTGAAATGCTGTCCTACAGGATCTTTACAGTCTCAAAGAACAACCACTCCAGGGAGCTGTTTCACCCACAGCCAGAAAGCAAACTAAGGGATAAATGTGAAGAGAAATATTTCACATTTACATCTGATGGCCCATTTGCCAATTCGTTTCCATCTCTGAGGTGATTTCGAGACAACATCCATGCAAGGAATGGAACCATGTCTCCTCCACCTGAGGAGAAGCTGAAATTGCACCTGCCCATCTGGGGCCAGGAGGGCATAATGTTGTTGACTGAGGGAATGAGTAAGGGGGAGTACGGTTATGCCCATGCCAACACGAGAGGGAGACGTGCAAATAAATTTGAGGATAGAAGGAGAACTGACGCTGGGCGATGAACGCACAACATCATATATACATGACGTATTACAGAATTGTATACCTAAAACCTATGTCATTTTACTAACCATTGTCACCCCAACAAAGTTTAATTTTAAAAAATCAATAACAAAAAGATAATGAATAAATCAATGTGAGGCAATTAGCTGAAGGGACTAGCTAACACTCCCATCTTTCATCATAAATGTTAGGATTGTATAGCATGTGAGCAAGTCCACGGGGACCCAGGTTTGAACATCTGAGTTACTCCCAACAGCCGAGGTGCTGAATGAAGGCATAAGAAACACAGGACGGCTACTCAGGGAGAAGAGTGCTCATAGGAGCTGCACCCTTGTGTCCAACTGTAGAGCGGCAACAATAGATGACAAAGCAGTTTCTATGATGACGAACAGGACGGTCATATGGAAAAGACTGATCATCATTCCCAGTTTCTCCCCAAATCAGGTCTGAAGGGTTTCATTTCATTACCTAGCTTGAGGTATTGTGAATTTATGGGACAGTCATATTTAATTTTAATTGGCATATGTCCAATTTTAAAGGCAAAAAAACTTATGAAACATGAAATTTTTTTACATAATCATAAATAGTTTCTTGAAGAAAAATTTACCTAACACATGGAGGTAGGGATTAAATTAAGATGCACCTCTACAAGAATACAATGAACAAACTATTTTTACATTATTCACAATTTGGAACTACTTGCACCATTACTTCTAGAGAGGTGACTTTAA
Organism: Aselliscus stoliczkanus; assembly: GCA_033961575.1. NCBI lineage: Eukaryota > Metazoa > Chordata > Mammalia > Chiroptera > Hipposideridae > Aselliscus > Aselliscus stoliczkanus. The sequence goes on from CM066733.1 coordinate 130,431,863, forward strand.
AGAATATATTACATTTTTTTTTATAGCATGAAGAGAATACTATTTCCTACACATCCAAAAAATGTGTATTGTTATTTTCGAAAAACCCAACCCCTTTTTCTGGACCTTTTTATCGTCACTACAGAAGGCCCACTCTGTTCCATGGGGATCTGCTGCCATCTAGTGGATTACTTTAAAAATGCTTCAGAGCAAGGAAAATATTCTATAGAATAAAACTGTAAGCAGCTGTTGGTGTCAGAGGCTATGCAATGTGACACCCTGTCCGAGTTCACCGGGAATGGGGAGGGCGCTGAGTGAGCAGTGACAGTGGCACACTGCAGGGCCGGCCCAAACAGGCACACACCGCACCTTCGGAGAACTGTCTCCATGTAACTGAGAGCAGAACACAGCTATGTTCTTTTTTAGCACAAAATATCTCCGTTGCAAAACCCAAAAGAACTCAGATTTGTAAGAGACAATCCTAGAAAAACTAATGATTGGTAAAATCCTTGGACAAGTGATTCTGAGATTTGGACTCGGCCTCGCCCACATCACACTGAGAAAGGAGTAGAATCTAATGCTGACCAGCAGGCAGCCTTGGAGCCAGACAGCCTGATTAGGAAGCCTGACCTCACTTCCTCCTGGCTGCTGACCTTGGCAGATCTCCCCAATCTCTCCAAGCTATAACTGCCTCAACAGTCAAATGGATACAAAAATCACTTTCTTCTCAGTTAGCATGAATTTCAGCTGAGAACAATGTACGGAAGCACCTTGGACTGCATAGTAGGAGCTTAATAAATGAGGGCTAACGGGATGAACTGGTTTACTTTTTCTCTTGAAAAGTCAGAAATGAACACTAAGAATATTCTTGTTAACATAATTAACTACTGTGAACCAAGCTGTAGGAAGGCACTAAAGCTTCATTTCTGATACAGTTATGACAACTGTAGAGATGGTGACAAATATCAATTGACATGATAGTTATATCCCATATTTAGGAAGGAAATCAGTTATTTGACAGTGACAAGTATCGAATAATTAGTAGTTACATACAAGGGATATAATTTGAAACTGAACTAGAAAAGAAACGGACAAATAAATAGTAAAAGAAACAAACTGTTTTAGACTCAACTCTTTCCTCACCTATTAAACCCTCTCTACCTGTTTTAAAACAGTGGTTTGCAGACATCAAAACCTACTACAAGGCCACAGTAATCAAGACAGTTTGGTATTGGCATAAAAACAGGCACATCGATCAGTGGAACAGAACAGAGAGCCCAGAAATAAATCCAAGCATTTACGGACAGTTAATCTATGACAAGGGAAGCAAGAATTTACACTGGAGTAAAGATAGTCTATTTAATAAATGGTGCTGGGAAAATTGGACTGACACATGCAAAAAAATGAAACTGGATCATCTCCTTACGCCTTATACAAGAACAAATTCAAAATGGATTAAAGACTTAAATGTAAGACCTGAAACCATAAAAATCCTAAATGAAAATATAGGGAGTACATTTGCAGACATTACCCGGAGCAATATTTTTACTGATACATCCCTACGGGCAAGGGAAGTAAAAGAAAAAATGAACATATGGGATTATATCAGACTTAAAAGTTTTTTCACAACAAAGGAAACCATTAATAAAACTAAAAGGAAGCCTACTGAATGGGAGAATATATTTGCCAACGATATATCTGATAAGGGGTTAATATCCAAAATTTATAAAACACTCATGAAACTCAACACCAAAAAAACAAACAACCCAATTCAAAAATGGGCAGAAGATATGAAGAGACATTTCTCTAAAGAGGACATACAGATGGCCAACAGGCATATGAAAAAAAGTTCAACCTCACTCGTCATTAGGGAAATGCAAATAAAAACCACCATGAGATACCACCTCACTCCAGTCAGAATGGCTATCATCAACAAATCAACAAACAACAAGTGCTGGCGGGGCTGTGGGGAAAAGGGGACCCTGCTGCACTGTTGGTGGGACTGCAGATTGGTGCAGCCACTATGGAAGTCAGTATGGAGGTATCTCAAAGAACTGGAAATAGAGCTACCGTTTGACCCAGCAATTCCACTCTAGGTATTTATCCTGAAAAAACCAAGACACTTATTCAAAAAAGTTATGCACCCCGATGTTCATAGCAGCACAATTTACAATAGCTAAGACTTGGAAACAACCAAAATGCCCGTCAGTAGATGACTGGATTAAGAAACTGTGGTATATTTATACAATGGAGTATTACTCCGCTATAAAGAAGAATGAAATCGTGCCATTTGCAATGATATGGATGGACCTAGAGACTATAATGTTGAGTGAAATAAGTCAGTCAGAGAAGGACAAATACCATATGATCTCACTTATATGTGGAATATGAAAAACTGTATGAATGAGCAAAGTAAACAGAAACTGTCTCATAGATATAGAGGAAAAATCAGGGTTGCTAATTTGGAGAGGAATGGGAATGAGGGAGAAGGGGAAGGGACTAGACAGCAAAAATAGGCAACTACAATATTGCTACTGGGATAGGAAAAACAGTTTGGGGAATATAATTAATAATGTTGTAAATATTCTGTGGAATGTCAGATGATCATAAGTCTTGTTAGGGAGACCATTTCATGGATGGAGTAGAGGTTTGATCACTGCACTGTATTACTAAAGTGGAGGTGGTATACCTACTGTAATTGAATATATATAGATAGTCACGGGATGTGGATTATACTGTGGAAGAGAGTCAGAGGAAGAGTAATAGATATATATGATATGGGGGGGTGTGGGGTGGTGTATTGGGGGTGGGGGGTTTGTCACTTTGAGGGGTAAAATGTATAACTATTGCACTGTGTTGTACACCTGAAACTATTGGGGGTGGGGGGGTTGTCACTTTGAGGGGTAAAATGTATAACTATTGCACTGTGTTGTACACCTGAAACTAATTAAAAATAAAATAAAATTAAAAAAAACAAAAAAAACAAAAAAAAAAAAAACAAAAAAAAAACAAAAAAAAAAAAAACAGTGGTTTGGAGAATTACAAGAGATGATATATACAAAAACTGGTAGGTTGACTATAATTAAAGAATGATTAGGTTAGGCAGAGTACACGGTGTATAGTACAAAGCACACAGGATAATACAGCACAAGAAAATACCTATATCAGCTAGTTGAAAATAAGCATCAACAGAAAAAGGTTCTAAGAAAAAAAATCAAGTGAACTCAGTCTATTTCACACATCAAGAAAAACCAAGAAAAGTATACTATTATAATTCCAAAAACCACATCCCAAGTGGAGAAACTCCCTCGAGTATCTGAAAGAAAGCTACTAATATAATCATGGGCTTTTTTCCAAACAGGCTCTATCTCATGCTCTGTCTTGTGACCTGAACAAGAGAGCTTATTTTCTTTGTGGGTAAAAAGAACTGACGCAAATTATGGATAGTAGCAGCGTGGGGAGGAAGACGAAGGATCTTCTAAAGGATGCATCCAGAGTGGAAAAGAGCCTCCGGGGCTCAATGGGTTTGCCGCGCTCTCCTCCACCTGCAGGCGTCCCCTGCTTCTGCAGAACAATCTTCAATTTAGAACATGCTTAATTTTCAATTTCTCATTGGTTTTCTTCCTAGATACTTCAAAGGTATAAAGGCATACAGGTTAACAAAGTGGAAATTTAGGGTGTCTCAAAGCTACTATAAACTAATAAAGGGGTAGAGCTGAAAGCATGATTCTTAAAAATACAGGACAAAAACAAGTCCTTTGACAACTAGAGGCAAACACCACTTTGGATTTCTAAGATGGCCGGGACACTGCAAGGTCTCTCTTAGCAAAGAGACTCAGTCCTAACGTTTGAGCACGCGGACCTGCTCGGTTTACCGGCTGAGCCTCTAGAATCAGGAGGCCCAGAGGAGGATGCGGCCCCTTGACAAGGTGAGCTGCGCGGGCGGCAAACAGGCGAGGCTCTGGTGTCGCAGGCTCAACGCCTGCCGCTGGAAGAAAGCTCATTCAGGGCTCCCCTTTGCCTCTTCAGGCATGTTCAAAAGAGACACTGCTTCGTTATCATGTTCTTGGAAATACGGTTCTACTGTCACTGGTGCCTCCATAATATGGGTCTTGAGAAGAAAGCCAACTGACTTGTGTGCATTTTAGAATATGCAACAGACCGATGCTCTTAGCAAAATGAAGTTTTCAAAACTGTGAGACCACGACAAAAAATGGCAGGACCACATTTTGTTCCCTCTTCAAGGCTCTCTCGTACATGCCGCTTGAAGACCCGTGAGTTTTCAACGGTTTTATCTTAAAAATGGAATGATGTAGGGGCCGGCCAAGTGGCACGGTGGTTAAGAGCTGGCTTGGGAAGCCAGTGGCCCCAGTTCGGGTCCCACATATGAGGGCCAGTGACACTGCCCTCAAAACAAACAAAAAAAAACTGAATGATGTATGATTGTAAAGCATTTTATCATGTTTTCTGAAAATGGTTGTTCTTAGTTTGCTTATGTAGAGTCCTGCCTTATTGTTTCTCTTTATTTATGGCAGAATGTATGGAATCTATTTTACAGTTTTAAATTTTAAAACAACCCTTTTTAAAATAAAGGAACACAGGGAAGGCAAGGGAGGTGACGCCTCAGCCCTTCCGTTCTCCAATCTCCTGGTTCCTTCTTGGCCCCGCTCCACGCGGGGCTGCTTGCCTGTCGCCCACCAGCCAGCCCAGAAATTCTCCTCCAGCTCCCGAAGCAGCTGAGTGTCAGCCACGCCATGAGGTTCACCTCCAGTTTATATGGCAGTGACCCCAAACCACTGCCTCGATCCTGATTTCGGAGCAGTTCTATCTGCCAAGACTCAGATGTTGCCAAAACACTGAAAATGGATTTTGGCTTCCTGTAGGAACATGGTACAAGTGTGTTTCTAAATCTTCTCTCTTCTTCCCTCCTCATGTCATACAGAACAAGGGGGTGGAGGTGAAGGAAACCCACCAAAGTTACATTTTCGGAGCAATGAAGACAACAAAAAAATCTGAAAAATCCGTACATGTTGCCAAAAGCTACAGAAAAGAGCAGCTCCTTAGTGGGAAGCCATATGCATGGGGTAGGGAACAAGGGCAGTTGGCAGAGAGGAGCTGCCACCTGGGGGTGAGGGGGGCAGAGCTCCAGAAGTCACCAGCAAATGTCCGCTTCCAGAAGCTAATTGCACCCTGAGTGGGACCAGGAGCAGGGCTGAGAAGGAACGGGACTCTACTGGGGGAGGTGGGAGGGCAAGGCGTGGACCACACTCACCAGAACCACAGGCTGCCCATCTCTGAAAGTGTCACCTTTCTCTAAGGGGAGGCAGACACCTTGGAAAGAGGTGGCTGTGGGTCTTGGGACCCGCGGCGTGATGGGGGCGCCTCAGGACTGGAGGGGAAGCCATCCTACCCAGGCTGGGTTCTGAGGGGCCCAGGGGGAGAGGATAGTGCCCCGGGCAGGACAGAGAAAGCAGTCCCTTAGCAGAGGAAACGGGCACGTCCTTCTCCACAGCACTTCCCTGCCAGGAAAATCACACTCATTCTACTGACTAACAAAAAAAAAGAAAATACAGCAACCACACAAAAAAACATAAAAAAAGAAATTATAGAAAAGAACAGCAAACTCCCTACAAAGAAAACGCAGCAGGAACAAAATGTTGCCACAAAGCAGAAAAAGTGAACATCATAACCCAAAATAGCACCACAATTTTGTTTTTAAGCTCAATGAGGCAATTTTAAGAGATCACAAAAGATCTCACAGATGACATGGCCGGATAAAAGGCACCCTCCAAGTGGAAACCAGAGGAACTCAGGAAAGAAAGACAAAGACCAATTCAGGACTAAATGAAGACACAACACAGAGCATGAGGAGCGGAGGAGACACAGAAAGCGTGAGCCCCACCGTGACCGCCCATTACAGCTGTGGTCACTCTGGGTCACTTAGGCTACCACCTCACACACACACTTTCTGATGGTTTTGGCCCCTGGCTCACCATCACTTCAACTCCTATCTCAGTCCCTCATGATTTCACTCACATGCCTATGATACTTCCACCATTCTGGCCTCAATTCTTTGCACACTTCTCCCAAATTGTCTTGTCCTGCACCTTACCTTAGTCACACACTCCAAGTTCCTATCAAACGCTTTCTCATTACCAATACGAGTAACTCTTCCCTAATGTCAGTTTCATGCACACCACTTACCAAGGACCACTTCCTGTACGTCCAGCTCACGCCCACTGGTACCCTGACGCCAACAAACCTCTGACCCCCCTGGGACCGTGGGTCCTACCACTGGGCCACTTTCCCCCACACAACCTCCTCCCTCCCCACAGGCTTTCATGTGCCTCCTGACCCAGCTTCAACTCCGGTCCGTCGTCATGTCACTCTGATGCACATATTCCCAAGTCCCTCACTCTATTCACCTTAACCACGTCACAAATCCAAAACTCTGGCTGAGCCCAACACTGTGCCTCCATTGCACGAATGCGCTATGTCATTTAACCAAATCTCATTAATGGACATTTTATCCTAAGATTATATGTTTAAAAGTTGGGGAACTTGCTATGTATGCTGCCTCCACAAAGGAACCCTTCTGAGTTATAAAGTGTGATGCTGATTATAAGATAAAATTCTCATATCTGTGTTTCCATACTCTATTGAAATGCTGAAAACCCTTCTTCTACCCAGAGCAGAATCCTGATTCCTTACACTGGTCTGCAAGCTTCCCCTGCCACCAGCTCCTACTCGCTGGGCTCCAAGCACACGGCCACCTCAGCGCTCCTCTAACGCCCCAAGCACATTTCCACCTCAGGGCCCTCATACTAGCTGTTTCCCCATCTAGAACATTCTATCCCCAGATAAAGGATGCATTCCCTTACTTCCTCTGAGTATTTGTTCAAATGTCATGACATCAGTAAGGCCTATCTTGGCGCCTTGTGTACCCCATTTATAAATGCAATCCCCTTTCCAGAATATCAACTCCCCACTGGTATGTTTTTGTCATTGTTGCTTTTCATGACACCTAACATCTCCTTACATACTATACAACTTAATTTATTTTATGTCTGTCTTCTCTCACTAAAGGTTAAAAGGCAGGTATTTTGTTTATTTTAGTCACTGACATAGTATCGGGACAGTGCCTAGGCCATCATGGATATTCATAAAGAACTCGGGAAATGAATGAATGTACAGACATGCACCAGTAACACCCTAGTACAGTAGAAAACACGATCCAAATGCAGTGTTATGTGAATCACACTGTCCCGACTTCAAATAGCAGCCTCCCCACTTAGCAGTTGTATGAACTTGAGCAAGTGACTTAACTACCCCAGCCTAAATTTTCTCATCTGACAGAGTTGCCTGGAAGATCAAATAACAATGTACAAAAAACAGATACAAAATACCAAATACAGGGCACAGAGTAAACCTAATAAAAGATAGTTAAAAGATACCTCTGTACCTCTCAGTAAGAGGTTTTTGAATAAAGCAGGGTGTCTATACAAGCAATGCTATACAACTACAGCCACCGGATGTATTTGCGCCACTCTGCCCAGCTCTCCGCCCACGCCAGGGCAGCACGCAGTCCTCTGAGTACTCACGGATAAGCAGGCCTCTGCTGGATGTTCAGCTAAAGGCTTCCACACTCCCCAGTGAAAAAATAGCAGTCCACAGGCCAGGAGGGGATCTTGATGTCAGTGGGCATCTTCTCAGACCAAACTACTCCAGAGAAGTACTTACTGATGTTACTCAATATCAGTAAAATGCTACTGCAATGATGACCTCTCCAAATAATGATCACGATAATGACACTGTAACAAGAAGGAAGACTGGAAAAAAATAGGTGTACCGAGACTTACAGAACATTATTTTGTATGACCTTTGGGGTTCTTCCAAATCAATTAATAGGCAAACTAATAACTGCTTTAAGGAAAAGAAACCCAGTCTGGGCTAAGTATAAAAGGCAATTACTCTTAATAATTTTTTTTTTTTTTTTTGAGGGCAGTGTCACTGGCCCTCACATGTGGGACCCGAACCGGGGCCGCTGGCTTCCGAGGCCAGCACTTAACCACCGCGCCACTCGGCGGGCCCAAAGGCAATTATTCTTTAATGAAAAACATTGCTCAGTAATTGGTGAAAGACAACAAAAGAGGATCAAGAAGATAAAGAATTGTGGAAGCCTCATCCACCTGGCAACCCTTCAACTCTACGAACAAAGCAGCCATCCTGGCCCCCAGCCCTCACGCCCCATGAAGTGTTCCCAGTACTGAGAAAATGCTGCATGTGGCCTCTGCCCTTCTCATTCCTCTTCCATTGTTCATTCAATAACTGTTTCTTTTTAAGAACTGAATTCACAAAAAGTCAATGTGCCTTTCCTTTAAGATTTCTTTATATGCCTTCTTTATTCTTCATACAGGTAATTTTATACTGCAGTCAGGATACAGAAGAGCTTCCCATCTTTTTAAACAGTCTTCCTTCCAGCATCACATATTGGAATCACAACATTCCCTTTTCTGAAAGTTTCTGTTCTAGCCTTTGTCAACCAACAAATCCTTCATTAGCCTCTGTACGCAAAGCCCCTGAGGAATATCATTATGCACAAAGACATGACTGCCTGTGTAGAAGAGATTATAGATCAGATAAGAAAAATGTTGGCACTTAAAAATACATATAAAGACTAAAAGATGAAAAAAATAAAAAAAAATTCACAAGCCAGCATCTTATTACCAAATGAGAGGAGACTGCTGCCATAAAGTCAAAGGGAAGAAAAATAAGCATTTATCCAATGGGGCACACTGACCCCACTTTTTGAAAATAGATAAATGGGCCGGCCGAGTGGCGCGGTGGTTAAGCGCTGGCTTGGGAAGCCAGCGGCCCCGGTTCAGGTCCCACATATGAGGGCCAGTGACACTGCCCTCAAAAAAAAAAAAAGTCATTATGAAAATAGATAAATGTAGTTTAAATACACAGAGTAAGCAACTTGAGGTCATTCATTCCCAGTTTATTGAGGGCTGACTCAAGATAGGCACTGTTAGAGTACAGACAGAGCTGTGAACAGATACATTAAGCCCTTTTTCTCAGGGCACTGACATTTTAGTTAGGGAATGCAAAAAACTCAGGAAATGATCACAGCAGTTTAATTTACTAATAAATGGTGTTATAAAAATAAAACAGGTCCATGAGAAAAACAGTAAGTGGAGGAAACAAAATGATAGGTCAGGGAAGACACCTCTAAGGAAGTGCCCTCTGGGCTGAGAACTGCATGCCAAGAAGGGGCTGATCTGGGCAGATGTTGGACGCAGAGGAGGAGCAAGTGCAAAGGCCCTGAGGTAAGACTGATGACAGGACGGTTCAAGCAGCAGAAAGAAAGCCAGCGTGGCTGGGATGTTGCAGCTGCTGAGGAAAGTGAGGAGATGCCGAGTGGGGGCACGAGTCAGGTCTTGGCGGATGTCGTGGGGCATGGTAGGGATTTACACTGGATTAGAAGTGCCACAGGAAGTCAGTGTGGCGTTTCAAGCTGCGGGATGACATGATCTTATTTGTAGTTTTAAAAGCTCACCTTAGAGCTGCCGAGTGGCGTAGTGGTTAAGCGCTGGCCTGGGAAGCCAGCGGCCCCGGTTCGGGTCCCACATACGAGGGCCAGTGACACTGCCCTCAAAAAAAAAATTAAAAAAAAAAAAAGTTTAAAAGCTCACCTTAGCTACTGTGTGGCTACTATTCTCCAGTGTGGAGAACAGACTGTAGATCGGCAGGAATGGAAGCAGGGAGGACAATTTGGAGGCTGAGGTCATGTAACGAAGAAAGAGCAGCAGGTTGGACCTCGGTGGTAACAGCAGACTGGGGAGAAATGGACAAATCTGGCAAGTCGAGCCAATAGGATCTGCACTTACATTGAATGTGGGGAGTGAAGACACAGAGTGTTGAGGTTTGGGGGTAGAACCAAAAGTAAGAAAGTTCATGTTCAGGGCAGAAGCACGTAAATGACTCATATATAGGAGCAGTGAGTGATAAAGCTCCTTTAAGCACCTTGGAGGCATATCTTAACGTTTTAATTTATAAAACAAAACAGTTCACTCACATTTGGTCATAAGCACACTCATGTTTGGTGGGGTAGAAGTCACCGGAGAGAAGAAAAAGTTGCTCTCTGTTAAAATGCCCTTGGATAAGACATTACTTTCCATATCTAACTCAGTTCAATGTCAACACCTCAGGCATGCAGAAAACCAAAAGCAATGAAATCAAAGCTACTGAAGTTTTTCTCCTTAAGGGGAAAAACACCCAACATTTTCAGATGTGTGTGATGCTAGAAGTACATCGTTCCAATCGATTGATTGATTGAATTGATGTATTGGATAGATCTATTTAACAGCATTTTAGGAGGGAAGAAGAGGGAGGGGAGAGGGAGGGAGGGAGGGAGGCAAAGAGAGAGAGAGAGAGAGAGAGAGAGACAGCAAGTTTTCAACTCCTTTTCCTCTATAAATTGCCTCCCCATCCACAAATGCTCACCAACAGACCACCCTAGAAAAAGAAATATCCCCAACTCCTGGGTATATACACACAGTTCCAGTAAATTCATTAACTGCTCAGAACTGATGCTCTTTTTTTCAAGGAAAGCTTACCCTAGCACCAAAAAAGAGAAGTAACTATTAGCTTCCGCTTTGTGCAATCGTGTGTTAAGGTTTAAACAAAGGGTCCCCCTTCACCAGACTCTAAAAGAATTGTATTCATTCTCGTAAGTAACAGAAGGGCTCACGTTTTTATATAGACTTTGTATTTAATCTCACAGTCCTATAAACCTTATGGGGACAAGAGTCAAGCACTGATCCTTTATAATAAACAAGGAAAGAATGCACACAGAATAGGCTAGCTCAATAGAGAAACCAATGATGGTATTTTTTTCAACTCTAAACAAGTCTGTTTTAGACTAACAGCTTTAATCTATAGGAGCTAAAGGATAAAAATATGGGACAATGAAGACTCAACATAAACTTTTTTTCAGTCACCTTCTCTTATTCTTTGTAACATGGGCCCAAGTTCACATTTTATGCCTCCCTAGAAAGTTCTGCCTTCCCAAATCTGGAACACACACACACACACACGTGATAAATCATGCACATTTTAGCAGAAAGTTTCTGAACTGATAAATTCAGATGAGTATGCTTTATGTTAACAATGGATCTACTTTGCTCATTTTCCAAAGGCTGTTAGCCACTCTATCTTCCTCTTTCAGATTATTCTTAAAAAAAAAAAAAAAAAAAAAACTCAAATGCCAGACTTCTCATTAGCACTAGTGGGAAGACTTACTATAATATGCATGTATGGGAAATTTTTATCCCAAGGACTATGTTTCATGGTCAGCTGTTATCATTTCTATTTATCAATTTCCTTCAATTCACTTAAGTTAATTCTGACACAATTCACACCAGAATACCTTCTGACTGCTACTCTCCCACCTCTCAATACTGAGAAATAATACCTAAGTCTTGGTGGAACTCTAGCTGGTCTTGTGAATGGCTGTTTCTATTACAGGATTTTAAAAGAATACACTAAGGATTCAGATATGGCAATTGGTCTCTTAATAACAAAGAGAAGGGTCCTGCCCACGTGAGAAGAGCTTTCAGCATTCTTTAACACTTTGGCTAGAATTAGAGCCTTTCACAGTTGGAAGACCATGACCCAGTCCACGGAAAATAAATATATAAGGAGATCATGTCCTAGCAAGTTAAATAGCGTACGCAAGGTCACACTGCTATTTGGATCTGATTTCAGGAAGTGTGCATGCACACACATAGAGCACGCCTCATTAGAAACTTTTCCTATCGTCTCACTGGTTCTCCTAACTCACCGATATTCTGAAAAGTCTGATCCTAATCAGGAAATTGCAATATAAATCACTCTGGGATACAACTATGGCTAAAATGGGTAAAATGCAAAAGACTGTGAATGCCAACTGTTGGCAAGCAATTGGAGCCAATTCAAGCTCTGATACACTGGCTGGTGGGGGTATAACCTAGTACAACTACTTCAGGTAACTGCAGAGATGCATCTACAATAGCTGAACATACACATATCCAATGACCGAGCAACCCAATTCCTAGGTATATTCATGAGACACAAAAACATACAAGAATAGTCAGCATTGTTCGTAAGAGCAAAAAATAAAAACAGATCCAAATGTCCATCAATAGTAGAAAGAATAAACAGATTGCGCTATGTTTGAACATGGAATGTTATACAGTAATGAAAACAAATGACCTGCACACTACATGGATGAATTGTGCAAACATACCTGGAGAAAGAAGTCTAATATAAAATATGTTTCTTTATTTTATTGGAGAAAGTTTAAAAAACTGGGAAAATTCATCAGTGATGTTAGAAGTCAGGGCACTGATTATCTTTTGAGAGCATGGAGGAGGTCTAAGCGTGAGGAGTGCTTCAGGGGTCTTGTAATTTCTGTTCAGTTTCTTGACATGGGTGGTGTTCTAACAGATAATTCACTGAGCTATACACTAGGAATTGGTGTACTACTATATATATAAAAATACATCTTTTTTTAAAGCTAAAATACCATTTTTAATTATGTGATGGGTTTCAATATATTTATTCTGATTCTATCAAAAACATGAGTTCTTCCTGTGTGTCTTCTGTGTCCTGAACACATTTTTCTATATCGTTGTGTTTGTACAAAGATGAATGACCTGTGAAAATATCCTACTCTGGTTTACCTTATATAACAGGTTCAGCCAATTCGACCCACAAAGGCTTGCTTATCCTTGTACTACATACATCACTGGTAGGAGTTTGTCTAAAAGAAAATGCAGATGATAAAGGGGAAATGGGTGTATATCTCATTTCCAGATACTGCTAATAAAAATGTTACTTTCGAACCTCTCAAGCCAAAGCTTGAGGACTAAATCTAAGCATTTCTTTGGTGCATGATGGTCTTCCAGACCTGGGATAACAGCCGGTTTAATTTACATGCCAACTCCAGTCCACTGGGAATGGTTCCCTGGAGCACTGGGTTGAGAAAGATGGGATGCCGCGTTATGGCCAGTATCAGAGAACACCATCTATTTCCCGGGCAAAGGATGGCACGCCGGGGGGCATAAACACCCTGACAACTGTGTCACAGCGTCCACAGGACACTTTCTCTCTGGGCAAAAACATTTTCTTAATCATTTTAAATGCCCCACTGAGAAATCCCTAATAAAGTTCAAGTTTGTTATACCTATTTATTACTTAGTCTTAAAAAGTTATTTTAATATAATCTTTTGCTGTCTAATATATTTTATATTTAAGTATTCTTTTTTAAATGATTTGTTTGATATAAATTGCATTACTGTAATATGGTTTAAATCCTTCACTTGTGAAGCAAATTTATAAGATTATGGATTATTTTGAACAAAAAGTAGTTTAAGGAAAAATGTTTCAATACATCTTCTTTCATCTAGCCCAGGGGTTGGCAAACTGTGGCTCGCAAGACACAGGCGGCTCTTTGGGTACGTTTCGTATGAAAAGTTCACCGACCCCTGATCTATACTATTCTTTGTAAAACAGAAATGCCAGAATATAATACGAGTTAAAAACAAGACAAAACCCAAACTCCAATTCTCCAGTTTTACTAAATGTTATCGTTGGGTTTCTCCAAGAATCAAAAATCTTTTTTGATTGCTATTTTTCTTTTTTGGTATAAACTAAACCATACAACTCAATATTTTGCAAGTTTTCATTGATCTATATCAAAACTAATATGAAAATAAACTTTTCCCACTGCAGTGCTCATAAAACTTTAGCTTTAGTTGAAGAGCTGCACATATTCTAACTACAGGGTATTACCATACTTCCAGCATCCTCCCTTTAGGGTTTTTTTTTTTTTTTTTGTAAAAGTAGGTCATTTGTACAGACACAAATTCAAATATGCAAATGCAGTGTGAAGAGAGCACCTAAATGTGGCGCAAAGAACCATTTTATTCAATCACTTCCAGTATTATTAGCATTACCAGATGGGGAGAAAAGTGAACTGAAATTTCACACTTCTGCCTTTCATTTCCATGTGATTTCTTCACAGCCCGTATCAGTGACACACACTGGATAGTAGGTTAAATTTTTAGCAGTAACTATCTCTATCTAAATCTAAACTTCCGTTCATGTAGACACTGAATCTCAGAATTAGAAAAAATACATAGTGATGACTGGTTTCACTAAATTCACGTCCCTGAATCTCAAATGAATACTCAATCTTGTCAAAACTACAAGGAACCACTTTCTCTTCTTTCCATAAATTCCCAGCAGCCTTTCTCCCCATTCTCTAGCCAACACCTTTGCCTGCTGTTTTATTTAAAAACAGTCCATCCAGACGGGAACTTCCCCTCTTCACACACCACGCTCACTGTCTACACCACAGTGGAGGCAAGGTGAAGCAGACACCAAAGGTCCATCCCCCTCCCTCTGGCCTTCAAATGCATTTCTTTTCCAATTGCACTCACTGGAATCTCCCTTTTGTAGTGGAAAAATACAGCCCTTTCTTTGACCCTCTTTCTACTTCCACGGTAGAATCTACCAGCTATTAAATATTGATCTTTCCCTTCTCTCTCAAATGAAGCAGCAACCCCCAGCTGTACACACTGCAATCCAGCCTTCCCCACAGCGAGGCGTAGCCGTATGACTAATAAATTCTGGTCAGTAATACAAACGGGGGTACATAGGATTCTGCGAAGTCTCTTTAAATGAAAAGGGGTTGGTCCTTCCTCTTTTTCGCCATCTACACTTGGGACATGGACACGAGGCCGCACTTTTCAGTCACCAGTTTGCCTGATCCAACATTTGGACTTTATCTCAGTCTCTCAGCAACTTCAGACACAGACGATGCCTCACTCAGTCTTGAAACTTTTTCTTTTTTATTTCTGGAAATCTACCACTGGAAATCCTGACTTTCTTGTTACTTCACTGGTTACTCCTCTGAGTCTTTATTCTGCATTCTCCCTGCCTTTCTCACCTCTACATTTTATAATGCTCCAGCCCTCTTCTTGTAACTCTACTCACTCCTTTGCTATTATCTTAGATCTATGGTTTTAAATACCATTTATACTCTGATGACATGATGATCTCCTAATTCATGTATCTAGAACAGATGTTTGACATCTTCTCTTACACAGATGTTTAAAAAACATCTCAAAATTTACTTGGCCAAAACAAAACTCCCCCCACTTTTCCTGAACCGTGCTCACCACCAGGTACTTGGTTGCTCAATGAGAAAACCATGGAGTCACGCTGGACTCCTCTCCATCTCTCTCAATCCATCCCCATTCATCAGGAAGTCCTTGCAAAGACCATCCATCATTTCGCTGGCCTCACTGCTACCACCCTGGTGCAAGCCACCGTCGCCCTCATCAGGCCCCTGTAATGGCCAATGCAGCCCCCTTCTACTTCCCCAAATTCTTCTTTCTAAGCAGGAGCCAAAGTAATCTTTTCAAGTGCAGATCTGATTAGGTCTCCTCCTGCCTCTCAGAATGAAATCTAAGCTCCCTGTATGGCCTCCAAGGCTCTGGGTGATCTGCTCAGCCTGTATTCTGATTTCATTCCTGGCCACTCTTGCCTTAAGTGCTGTGTTTCAGCCACACTAGATTTTTTTTTTTTTTTTTTTTGGCCATTTTCTGAAGACACCAAGCTCCTCTGCACTGTTTTTTTTTGTGTGTGTGTTTTGTTTGATTTTTAACTTGTTTCAGGGGAACAAAATAATGCAATAGTTATCCTTTTCACACCTCACAAAGTGACTACCCCCCCATTCATCCGCCCCCTCCAATATCATACATATCTATTACACTTCCATTGACTCCATCCCCACACTATACTCCACATCCCATGACTACATATGTATTAAATTATAGTTGATATACAATATTATTCAATGGCAGCTTCAGATGTCCAGTGCAGTGGTCATGCCTCTACACCATCCATGAAGTGGTCTCCCTAACAAGACATGAGTCCATCTGACACCCTAAAAAATATTTACAACATTACTGATTATAGTCCCCAAACTGTCTTTCATATCCCTGTGTCAACACTGTAACTACCAATTTATGCTGTCTAACCCCTTCCCCTTCTCACTCACGCCCACCGCCATCCCATCTAGCAACCATCAGTTTTTCCTCTAAGTCTCTGAGACTATTTCTGTTTACATTGCTCGTTTATCCAGTTCTTTAGATTCCACATATAAGTGAGATCATATGGTATTTGTCTTTCTCCGACTGACGTATTTCTCTCAGCATAAGGTTCTCTATGGACTGCTTTTTTAATACTAGCTGTGGCCTCCATCTGAACGCTCTCTCCCGTATCTTCTCACTACCAGCCCCTTCTCATCGTCCTTCAGGGCACTATCTAAGTGAAGGCTTAGTCTCCTGCTCTCAAGTCACTCTCATTTTATTTTCTTCATAGGAAATTATGTTGTTCATTAATTTATTTAATCTTTTTGCCATCTGTTTCTCCTTACACTGCAAACTACAGAACAGAGCCACGTGGATCTTGTTTACTGCTGGATTCCCAGGGTCTGGAATGGTGACCAACAAGTGGCAGGTGCTCAATAAATTATTTGTGGTATGAAAGGAAACCGACTGCCAAAATTAAAAGTCACTGAGTCTGAAGCTGTATTCCAGTGTTTAAAACTCTTAATAACAGACCTGAAGAATATCTGACCATCACAGTCTGGTCACTTAATAACAGGGATCCACTCCACCTGAGGTAGGCACCTCCATCCTAGAACCTGGCTTATTTGCAAGTTTCTATTCTTTCTCAAGCTGACATCTGACTACCATAACTTCTGTTCAGTGGTGGAGGTCTTTCTGACAGGTCTATCTGAAGGCAGTGATTGTACCTTATCATGGTTGAACACTCCTCATCTGAACAAGACACAGTTATAGGTCTTCTCACAACTCTCGCACGTACTCCAAGACTGCCGGAAATTGTAATGTAGTCACATACTGAGCTATCAACTGTGCCACAAATATGCAACTCTGCCTCAGTTTATCACTTCTCATCTGGCTGGATCAATGCCAGATCTCTTTCTCAGGGAGCATGACCTGATTTAAGTTAACCCTTACTTCCTTCAGTTCAAGCTCGCATATAATTTCCAATCCATGTATATTTCATACCACTAAGTGCTTACTGCCTCTATACTCTCAGTACACCAGTTACTTCTGCCTCTTTCCCAAACTCCTGGCACCATGTAGCTTGAGGATACCAGCCTATTCTTTGGAAGATGGCCTCTTGGCCCCCTTTCTTACTTAAAGGTCCTGATTTCCCACACATGTGAATTAAAATTATAAGCTCTCTTACTTTTCGTACAGGTAGCCTAAGGCAGTCCAGCACTATTTCTAACCAGCAGCGAAGGAGCAACACAGAGAAGAGGCCCCTTGGGCTACCATCAGAACAGATATGAAGCCAGAAGCACAGAGGGGAACCAATGCTGGTGGCCCGGGACAAGCTGGAACAACCCTCGATGTACTATTCCTAAAGTCCTGCTGGGGACAACGTGACACCTCTACTCCATTCACTTCCTTGCTCCTCTAAGAACGGCCAAAGAAAACAAAAAGAATTAACCCAAATAAAGGGTTATTTTACACAGCTGTGCACAGTGGCACGTTTTTAGAACTACCTGTAATTTAATTTTACTCCCTTTGTCCCAAAACACACTGACATCTTGTTTAAATCATTTATGTAGGCCTGGGTCGGCAAACCGGAGCTCGAGAGCCACATGCGGCTCTTTGGATACATTCTGTCTCAGTTTGCAGACCCCTGGACGAGCCAATCCTGTCCCTCAGAACAATTTAAAAATTATTCGAGAGCCATAAATATACTTTCACATAATCACCATTATGTGAATAATATCCTGTAAAAATTTTATAAATGAAACTGCAGTAGTTTTACTTCCATTTTCAATTTTACTTCAGAGCCACAGTTCACGATCCGCAGTTTGCTGACCCCTGTGGCTCTTCCGTCTCAAAAGTTCGTCAACCCCTGGCATACGTTGATTACATAAAGAAACCCAGTTTGGTTATCTGAAAACATTTCTTATTTCCTCAGTGTGTTAGTATCTTGGTAAAGTGAGGAGGCTTAAAGCAGCAGACTGAAGAAAAAAACTATACTAACACTCCAAAAGAGTTCATGTAATGCTCAGAAGGCCAAAATGCCAACCACACGGTGACTAGAACCATCCAGGTGTGTGACCAGGTGTGACTCAGGCACAAACAAAACAAAACAAAATCTGCTACAGTGATTGTTTTTATTCTTAGGTACATTCTAAGGACTACTAATTCTAATAAAGTGCCACACTGGACCAGTCTACCAGTATTCTGTCTTTGACAGCTGTAGCAAAGGATAATTTGTGGGGAACCCAGAGAGTTAGCTTGTGTAACTGCCTCAAGAGGTAAAAATGCCTCCTCCTCCGTGCTTCCCTGCTCCTTCATAACGCGCCATACATTTACCCTTTACAAAATTCATCTACACCATATCGTCAGATTTTATTTTTAACAAACATACATTCTTTAACATTTTGAGAGTGCTCCCCAGTTCCAAAACTATGAGATTAAGTCAACAAGTCTCACTGATCTCATCTAGAACCAGATACCTTTAAAGCAAACCTAAGAATCAACCTCTGAAAACCTTTATTTCATTAATAAAATTGTGTGCTCTTATGTGCCTGATGCTCTAAAGAAAAATGCAGTTAAGTGTCAGCTCTTCTAATGGAATCAGTTCTTATATTCCTTCTAAAGGGTTTGAGCCTTTTAAAATCTGTTCTTAGAGAAATGTTCATCTTCCAGTAGCTGTCCTTTTATAAATCTCCACCAGGTTCAGTTCAGAAATGAAAACAAACAGGGAAATCCACTTAAAACTCAACTCACAACATTGTGTGATCTTCTGGATATTGGAAGAGATTCGCTGGGCCAGCTGGGTGGAGTCACCAACCATTCCCGGAGTGTAAGACATGGTGGGTTTGCTTCTGCACTAATTTCATCAGATGTTGGTGGGCTGTGCAGTTTGCTAAGCAGTCATCTAAGTAACATAAAAGACAAAAGAAAAGTCATATAGTTGCATTTTTAAAATTACTGGCTTACATTTTCCACACTGTCAATTGGGGAGGTTACAAGTACAAACCTGATTAACCAACACAGTAGACATCTATCAAAGGGGCACAACCAAGAGGAAAATGCTTATGTCTATCAAAGAAACTAAACTTTAAAGGACAGAACCGAGTTAAACATGTTAATCAAAATATGGTTCAAATTGTACATTCCCTTTGAACTTCTCTGATCTCTCTGAGGAAGAGTGACAAAGTCTCTTTTCTGTGTGTAATTTTAATTGCTTATGTATTTTTCTCTTTAAATTGTGTGCATCTAGCTATAAGGCAGGCCCCACATGCCATTTATCTTTCTCCAACATTTAAAACAATTCCTGGCACAGAAAAGGTATTTAAATATTTATGACAAGGAACACAGACTTCAGGCTATCCTCAGAAATTTCATTACTGTATCTAATTTAACATACATAGGAACAGCTCAGGAACATATGATTAATGCATCTCTCACTTTAATGGGAAAAAAGGTCAAATTTGAAAGAGCAAAGCCAACAAGTGATCAAAAAAAGAAATGCCCAGTAAAATGCTCATCACACACACATCTTCCCGACAGAGCAGTGAGAGCTCCTCTCCGCTTCCAGAAGCCAGCATCTTAGGATAGGAAGCTAAGCTGGGATACTGCTAAAGGGAGGAGGAAGGTGAAACTCTTTTCCTTCTCAATCCACCCCACACTATTCAAAGTTTGCAAAGAAAGGATGAAAAGGGGTGACCCATGCATAGGACCGTGCACAACAAAGAATTTCAACTATTCCTACACCATCTTTTCACTGAGTGTGCAGAGTACTGCAAAATTGTGGGTGAACTTGTAAGCCAACTCTTTACTGCGAAGCTGCAGCCTGCCCACCATGAAAAGCACTTGGGAGCTGTAAGCAAATAAATAAAACAACAAAGATAAAGTATCATCCCAAATCAACTTTATCATTTAGGAGAAAGAATAAAGTTAATAATGTAAAAACAACAAAAGCAATACAAATCAGTAAAAGGTCACATGCTAGGTGAAAATGACAGGGGCTATGTAATGGAAATATCACTCTTGTCTCTATCTAAAAAAATGTACAAAACAAAAATATAAGGTTTGGATACTTGGGTATGACTGGTATCAAAGGCAAAGACATAAAGCCTGGGGTGGATATACCCAGGACACATGGACAGGGCAACCACATGGTGTCATTTACCAAAGGAAGGGGAAGTTCCTGGTCAACCCTGGCTCAGCTGATTGAAGGCTGGGACAAGTGAGCGACAACACAGAGGGAAGAAGAGAGGAATGACCTAACATTCAATGCGTATCTGTGAAAGGCAAAGCATTTCACAAATTGTCTACTTAAATTTTTAAAACCTCCCCTTTAAAGTAAAACAAGAACCTGTTTTAACGATGAGCAAACTTTGTGGCTTATAAAGAAAGAGTAAATAACTGGAAAGGTAGCCCAACCCACACACCAGGTGGAGGTGGGATTCAATCCCAGGGTTCTGGCTCCAAAGCTACCCATGCTTGGCTACCACAGGAAACTAATGTCCTAGAAGAGGGCAGGCCCTGGATGCTAGGTTTGGTTTGAATATGCTGTGATAAGAAACCACTGGAGATTTCTGGTAAGGGAGAAGAAGCCACAAGGAAATAGGTGTTTTTGTTCTAAGGGTCAGTGCTGGCAGAAAGTACAAAGTGGAACTGTTAAGATTGGATAGAATGGTACTGGTTCCAAATCTGAAATTCTGGTGCATCGTGGAATGTGCCTGGCCACCTTGGAATTCCTGGGCACATTTAGATGCTCTCCATTCTCCTTCTTCAATCCACAAGTCCAATTTATCTATTCTGGGACCTCTGGACCTCACCAAGTCCTAAAGATGGACCCAAAACCAATTTCATAAAAGAGTAAAATCAAACCTCAACTCAGACAGCAGAACCACTGCAGTAGAGTGACAGGAATCAACTTCCTTCCAGGTAGCCTTGAACTTGGGCCTGCAGCCACCTGAAATGCTGGAGCTCAGACAGAACAAGACTTCACATGGGGACTCAGTGAGACCAACACTATCCCAAGCATCCTACAAAGCACCAACTGGGTTTCTAAATTCTGCATTTTTTTTTTTAGAGATTTAATGAGATATAATTCACGTATCATGTGATTCACTAATTTAAAGTCTACAAGCCAATGGAGTTTTCAAATATTCACAAAGTTGTGCAACTATCACATCACATTTAGAGCATTTCATTACCTTAACAATAAAGCCCATATCCATCAGCAGTCTCTCCAACCTTCCCAGCTGTAGGCACCCCCTAATCTACTTTATGTCTTCACAGGTTTGCCTATTCTGCACATTTCATATGAGTAGAACTATGTAATACATGTTATTTTGTACACTGGCTTCTTTCTCTTAGCATGTTTTCAAGGTCCAGCCATATTGCAGCATGAATACTTCATTCCTTTTACTGCCAAATAATATTCTACTGTATTGATAGAGACCGTTTTCTCTTGGCTGAATGACATCTCTCTTTTTCCTTTCTATCAACTAGAGCTCTAGAAAAACTGGCACACAGACAACACAAACACAGTAAATGAGGAAATGTTCCTTTTTCTTACTTATGTACTCTCTTAGAGGGGCCATCCATCCATATACACAAATACATCTATCCACAAAGTAAAAGAAAAAGTCAGTTTCACTTTCTTAACCATGAGCACCAGCTTAAAGAACTGGACTTCCTTTCACCTCATATCCCAAAATGTAAAAGTATGTTTTTGTCAAAATATAGCATTTGACAGAAAAAGCAATTGTTTTTTCTTATGTCTGAATTTAAAGAAAGTACAAACTGAAAAACAAGAAGGGGAGACATCTTGAAATATTTTATGTGTTTTTAAAGATAAGCCTTTATATAAACCAATTAAAGAGGGGCAGGCAGTCTATTTTGTAGACTGCTGAATTCTCAGTACCTGGCTATATACTAGGTGCTTAATCAATATCTGTAGAAAGAATGAATAAATGTACCTATTTCCTAAAAAACACACAATCACTTTGAGGGTAATTACCACCATTTCTAAGACACTGAATCACAGTGCCTTCTTTCGGTTCCTGAATGTCCCAGGCTTACTGCTTCCTTGAGGTCTGGATAGTCTGCCATTTCCTATCCCTGGAAGACTCTTCCCATGACCTCCATGTGACTGGCTCATTTTTTTCCAGCAAGGTTTCATCACATGCTAGGGAAGCCTTCGGTGACCACTCCGATCTGAAGAGAGATGTCACCACCTCGGCCGCAATCTGTTGATCTGACTTACTGCATCATAGTGCTAATCACCATATAAAATGATCTAATTAGTATACTGTTTATTATCTATCCCCACCTCTGGAATATAAAGGAGAGGGAGAACCTTGTCCTGCTATGGAACTCTGTGTCAGGTACATGGCAGATGTTCCATGAATTGTAAGGGTGATTACTCCGCAGAACTGAGCATTCTGTAGATCGAGGTCGGCAAACTTTTGAGATGGAACATACCCAAAGAGTCGCAGTTTGCCGACCCCTGCTCTAGATCAACTAGATTAACCGTGTTCTTCATCTCAGCTCTTCCATCTGGTAAAATATTTGGTTTTAGTTCACAATACCAAGCATTATTTTTCACCCTTCCATACTCTCAATTTCCAAATTAAATAGAATCACAGCAACCTTTATTCAGACTTCCTTCAGGTGTTTTATACATTTTTTAACCACCAGCACTTGGCTCAAGTTTGTAACCCTAACCAAAACTAGGTTTGACTTTGTTATGGGGAGCAGCAGAAGTGAAATATCTTAAGAAAAATGATGCAGATTGAGTTAATGAGTTAATGAGTGTCACATTAACTTCTACATAAACTTTGAAACTAGAGCATAATTCTTAACTAGTCACAAGGAGTTTGAGACAAACTTCTCAGGGTGGCCTGTAAAGCAGAGGTTTGTCCATATCAAACAGCAGTTTAACCCGGCTTTCCGTGTGTGCCTGGGTGAGGCTCAGGACACCGCCCAAAGAAACGTGCACCCCCAACATTACCAAACAGAACAGTACTTCATAATCATTTCCTTTTCTTTCAGATTCTGTGCAACTATATATATATATATATATATATATATATATATATATATATTTTTTTTTTTTTTACCGGAATGAAACAAAAATGAACATATGTATGTAAGAGCCAAGCAAACACAAGACACTCGAGAGAAAAAAATATAGCATTTAACCACAAAAGCAATGTTGTTGTTTTTCTCTATGTCTGATGGTAAAGAAAGTAACAACCTAAAAAACAAGAGGGGGAAGGAATCTCGAAATATTGCATGTGTTTTTAAAGGTCTTTACATAAAGCAATTACTGACATGTACCGAGAAAATCAAGTTAGCGTTATCAAGCCAAATAACAGAAAATGAACAAGGAGCCCCAGAATAAACGCATATGGTTCCTTTAGCAGAGCCCTATGTTTGCAGTTCCTCTCTATCCGGAAAGAGAACTTTAAAACCTCGTTTCTAAATCCGTGCGCTGGAAAGAGGAAGAGGGCCCCTCGCGTTCTGCTCCAGGCGGCGGCGGGACTCCTGCGCGGGCCGCCCAGGTGCGCGCAGCCCGCAGGTAGATGCGCCGGGGCGCGGCGGCGGCCGGGGAGGCGCGCAGGCGGCAGGCGCCGGGCGGGCCGGGCCACCGGGACGCGACGCCTGACCCCGCCGCGCACCCGCGCAGGGCCAGGGGGCGTGGGCAGCGCCCGCCCTCCGCCTGCGGAGCGCCCGCAGCCAGGCGCAGGGCGGCGGCCACCTGACAGCCCGTGCAAACAAGGAGACGCGGCAGCCGCCGGGACACTGCGCCTCCGAGGCTCCCGGCGCCATGATCTGCTCACCTCAACCTCCTCGTCTTCCTCCTCCTGCGCCGGCCACGGGCACCCAAAGGACCCACAGCCCCCACAGACAAGTCTCAGCGGATGGGTGCTGGCCTTAGGATGCCCAATGCGCATGCCCGCAATACAGCCCAGGAAGGAGGCGGGGCTCGCTTCCCTCCAATTGGCCGGCGTGTGAGTGACAGCGGTCCTTTCCCGCCCCCTCGCTCTAAGCTAAGGAATGGGGGAAATCAGCAAAATTGCAAGGGAGGTTATTTTTTGAGGCCTGACATACAGATGGTGAACGCCTTAGCTTGCGTGCAAAAAACGAGGAGGGAATGGAGGGCAGCTGTCTTGTTTCTCGGATGATACTGGCCTCTCTAGATTCATGTCTTGAGCTGGGCCCATCAGCTCATTCCTGTCTTGTTTCCTAAACCCTTTACTCTGCAGTAGACCATATTCACAGCTCCAATAAAAAAACAATTTTAAAAAATGGGAACACAAATACACCAGCCTAGCAAGAACAATGAAAAATAAGTGAAGAGTCGTGTACTCATTCAGTAGAGAAGTTTTCACAGCCTGTGCAAATCATTTCAAGCATCCTTCAAGGGTGTTAATATAATAATATTCAAACATAATGTAATTGTTAGATAAAAAACATGTTTCATCGGATGAAAGAAATACCTCACCAAATTAATTAGAAGATATACTAGATTGGTTTGGTCTTCGCTTATGTTAAGGCAACACTATTTTCTGAAAAGATCATCAGAATATCAAAAGTCCAGATGCACTTAGCTGGGGGAAAGAAAACAAAACCAGTATTTTGAATTGGTACCAGCTGAGCAAATTTTGTACCTAAGTAAGGTCAGCCAGAGATACGAAACAAGAATCTTTCAGTTTATCTTTCACTTCTTTACTTTTAACAGAGAATTAGGAGCAGGAAATATTTTCTATTTCTCATCTTTATTGAAGAAAACTACATTGCAGATGTGATAATAAGCAACAACTTATACTCCGGCTCTGTGAAGAGGAAGCAATAGAAAGAGGTGCGTATGCTGACCAAGCAGAAGGAATTTATTGATAAATGAGAGGTACAAGTTGACTTCTGAAAGTTTGTTTTTTATTTAAATTATATTGGGAAAACCACAGATGTTTTCTTAGATCTGTGCTAGATTTAAAAAGTCAGCTTAACCTTCCATCAGGTGCAATACAAAAGTTAGGAGTTCGGGCGCAATGCATCTATTAGATGCCTGTATGACATTTATTTCTTTACATTGAAAATGAATGAAAATACCATGTAAGCATGCTTATTATTTATTCAGAATGAAATTTTAATTTGCCACAAAGTAAAAATAATATGTTTATTACATAAATTCAGTATAAAAATAAACAGAAATTCAAAACATAAAACTAAAACAAAATTTGTCATGTACTAAAATAACAAAAACTAATCTGATTGCTCTTCATCAGCTTCATTGCCATCGAATTTCGAGTTGAAACAATGTTCACAAATCATTGTCCCATGTTCTAAGCACAAAAATTGTTTGCTGTGTTTACAGAAGGATTTGGAATACCTTTGCCTTTTGTTTCCTAGGAAAGGTGCACACCATTTCCTTTTGTTTGACCAAGTGGTAGCCTCAGGTTCTTCTGCTTGAACTTTGACAGCAGGTGTAATAAACTTCTTTTGTTGGAGAAATGAAGGAATTCCCTTATTTTTTGCGGCTCTTTGGTTCATACGTTTGGCTACCAATTCCCTACTCAACTGTTTCAAAAATAAATGTCTTTTTTTAACTTCTTTTCCATTCTCTAGATATAGCACTTGTGCATTAATGCCACTTATACTTTATCTTTCCCAATAAAATATTCGTCTATTTCTTTGTTAGTACTTTCTTGATCACTTTCTGAAGGAGAACTTTCTTGCTTAGTGTCAGAATTTTGGTCTCGTTCTTCAACTTGATCTTCATCTGTGTCACTTTCATCTTCAAATTCAAGTTCATTTTCATCATTATCAGACTCCATCAACATCTGTAGCAATATCTCAGCATCTTTTGGGTCATCTGGATTATAAAACCTTTGAGGTTGAGCCGTTTCAGAAGGTAAAACCTACAAAGGAAAAATATTACCCTAAACAGGTACAATGAATCTGTCAGATTAATTAGAAAATAAAATATCTAATTACTAACTTTCAATAATAAAACTATACTTACAATCTCTTTCTGGAATGTCTGAAAGGATAGTACTATACCAAAAAATCTGTTGAGAAAATATAAAAATTATCTCAAATAGGCACAAAAAATCTGTGAGATTAAAGATGCCACTACGAAATATGTCTTTACTGTCACAAACACGACTGGTGATAGGTTACAGTATAGGGGGAAGATACGGAAGCCATGAGTCACCACACTTAAGTTCACTGCTGGATATTTGAAAATTTGTGTGCAATGAATCTGTGAGATCAGTTTCTCCCAACGGAGAGTTAAAGTAATGTCCAAAAAACAAGCATTGTTTTCTTGTGATTGTTTTGAAGCACCTCTGAGCTCCCTCTGCAACCTGCTTGGTTTCTTTCTAAGACCACACAGGTGCCTAGTGATATGTCAAGCACAGAACAGATGTTGCTCTGATTTTCACATACAGAGGTAATAAGTAGGCCTCTCACAGAAATCTTGCATGGACATTTACAGCATGATTGGCATGTTCATTTCTAATGTCACCTCCTCAATAGTGTTGATATGCGTCCCCTACTCTCTATCCCTCACTGCATCTGGATCCACTTCAATAGCCTCCTCATTGGCACCTCTACCTCCATTCTACTCGACTTTATCATCTGCTAAGTCACCACATAGTATTTGAAACATGAATCTGAAAACATCACTCCAGTCTTGATGCCATCCCCATGGTTGCAGCATGCCCTCAAATGTACTCCTTAAAAAAAGAAAAAAATGCACTCCTTAAAAAAAGCAGGGGTGCTGGGATGTATAGGTTGAGGGAAGGAATTAGGGAAGGGTGACTATGGAGAAAGGTCCGGAAAACCATGGTATGAAACATCCTTGAAGATTCACAGTGTATGTTTGTAAATTATAGGCTCTGAGAAGTGGTTCAGTAAAAAAAAAAAAAAGTGTAATTTTCTTTAACCCAGTATTTTCTGAATGTATTTGACCATGGAATGTGTTTATGCTTAATGGCTGTAAGTACCTTCAGAAGATACATTATGGGAAATGTTGCTCTCAATATCAAGTCCGAGCTCCTGATCATGGCATATAAATAAGGTGATCATATGTCCAGTTTTCCTAGGAGGGCCACAGCCTTCCGTCTGCAGAAAGCACCCACTTTTATTATCAAAAGTGCCC
Source organism: Aselliscus stoliczkanus (assembly GCA_033961575.1). NCBI lineage: Eukaryota > Metazoa > Chordata > Mammalia > Chiroptera > Hipposideridae > Aselliscus > Aselliscus stoliczkanus. The sequence goes on from CM066733.1 coordinate 130,459,136, forward strand.
CAGTTCAGAAGCTGTTATATGGTCACCTTATACACGAGTGTAAGGGCCTACACGATCTGGACCCTGCCTTTCCCTGCATGAAAATTTATGCTTTGGAATATGCTGGCTTAAAGAACTTCTTCATCTCTTTTTGCTCCCACCTCCCCCGCAACAGCTCTCCAACCACACACCAGAAGTTATCTTATTTCTATGCTTTGCTCATGTGGTTTCCTTTAACTAGAATACGTCCTCTCCTCCTCATTTTTCAAGTAAACTCTTTCTTTTACAATAATTGTAGACTTACAGAAAAGTTGCAAAAATAGTACAGAGTTCTCATATACACCTCACACAGATTCATCTAGTGCTAGCATCTTACATAACCATGGTGCATTTGTCAAAAGTAAAAAATTAACATTGGTATAGTAATATCAACTAAACTATGACTTGATTTGGATTTCACTAGATCTCCACTAATGCTTATTTTCTGTTCCAGGATCTAATCTAGGATACCATGCTGTATTTACACAGCGTGCTTCCTTAGTCTCCTCCAATCTATGGCAGTTTTCTGTCTTATCTTTTTTGTCATGACCTTGACAATTTTCAGGAGTATTAGTCAGGAAATTTGTAGAATGTCCCTCACTTTAGGTTTATCTGATGTTTTCACGTGATTAGACTGGGTCATAGATTTTTGGAAAGCGTACCATGGAGGGGAAATGTTCTCATCATATCATTTCATGGGGTACATCATATTAACATGATCTATTACTGGTGCTGTTAACTTTGATCACTTGGTTAATGTGATATCTGTGAGTTTTCTCCAACATGAAGTTACCACCTTCCCATTTCCATGCTATATTCATTAGAAGAGAATCACCAAGTCCAGAGTACAATCAAGAGAACTGATTTCCACCTCTGGAATGAAAAAATATTAAAAAAAAAATTATGGACATATGTTAAAACTACCACAGTGATTAATAAATATTGAGAGAGACATACTCGGAGGCCTTGAACATAGCCTACATTTCCTTAAACCTTTGTCCACTGATTAACATTCATTAGTATATTTTGCCTACACCAGTTATTACTGTTGTGTCCTAAAGGTGACTTTCTATTTCCTTCAATTCTTCCATAAGAAATATTTGTCTTTTCTCCCAAATTCATGTCTACTTTAATCATTTATTTATACCAGTGTAGATTCATGGATATTTATTTTATTCTTCAGGTTGTAATTAAGTTACCTGTCCATCACTGGTAATTTTGTTGGTACAACAAGATGCTCCAGGCTTATCTTGTATTTTCCCTGCTCTGGCTCTAAAGTAGTCATTTTACAATGAAGCCATTGTTTCTTTGACTGGAAAATGGGATTTATATTCCAAGATCTGTACTCGAGCTTTCTCATTGCTCCTGGGGTGTCAATTGCTTTTATGCCTTCTCAGTGCACAGAGCTAAGAAGTAAATGTAAGTATATTAGCTCATGTATACACACATATCTATAATTTTATCTGATTTTATCTGTATATATATGTAAATATGAGCTCATATAGGTATTTCCAACTGTAATCCCGTTCACAGGGTTCATTCCAACCTTCCCTGCCTCATTATTGTTAACTTCTTTCTCTAATGGTAAGGAACCTAGCTCCCATTATCTAATTCAATTACTTATTTGTACAGTGTAATTTTAGAATTGGTAATTCATACTCCTGTGAGAGAAAAACTTGAGTGTAGTGTTTATATGGACAATTCTTTTGTCTTAAACCTTACAATGCTTTTGAAAATGACCAAGATCAGCAGGTTTTCCCCACTTCTATCAGTGAAGTTATGTTTGTATTGCAGTAAAATTCAATCATCACACTGTCTACATTCCATCTGGAATTCACCAAGCACACTGGTATATTTTGTTTTATTTTATTTTTTTAGTTTGAGTAAAATTCACTCTTTATGGTATACAATTCTATGGAATTTTGACAAATGCATAGAGCTATGTATTCAGCACCCCAGTACCATACAGAACAAGAACAGTATCATTTCCCTAAAATCCTCTTTTGCAGTACATTTAGTCAACTCCTCCCCCAACCCTCGGCAAACATTCATGTTTTCTGTCTCTATACTACAGTTTTGCCTTTTCCAGAATGTCATATAAATTGAATCATACAATATGTAGCCTTTGTGGCCTGACTTCTTTCATTTGCAGCATGCCCTTAACACACAACCTCATTGTTGTATAAATTAACAGTTTCTTCTTTTCTATGGCTGAGTAAATAATTCTATTGTTTGGATGAAAAACTGCTTATCCATTCAACTATTGGTTATTTCCTTTTCCGGAAATTATGAATAAAGCTTCTATAAATATTTGCATAATTTTTATAAAATTATAAGTTTTCAATTCATTTGGGTAAATATCTAGAAGTGGGATTGTTGGGTTGTATATGTTTAATTTTAAAAGACTGCCAAATTGTTTCCAATGTAGCTGTATCATTTCCAACAACAATCAATGGGGAATTGCCATTGCTTTAAATCCTTTTCACAATGTGATATTGTAGATTTTCTTTTTTAATTTTATCCGTTCTAATAGTCATGTAGTGGCATCTCATTGTGGTTTCAATTTCATTTCCCTAATGGTGTTGAACATCTTTTTTTTTTTTTTTAAAGCTGAGCCATCCTACCACCTGTTGGCAGCTCAACAGCAACTCAGCTCGGGCTGGCATCGAACCGCCATTGCTCAGAGCTCAGCTCACACTCTTGAGTGAGCTCTTAACCAACTGAGCCACTTGGCTGGCCCTTTGAACATCTTTTTATATGCTTATTTGAAACCCATACGCCTTCTTTAGTGAAGTGTCATCCATCTTTTAGAGCCATTTAAAAATGAGAGAAACATTTATTTTACCTTCATATATTTTATTTCTGAATCTCTTCATTTCTTTGTATAGATCCAAGTTTATAACTTATAGTCCTTTTACCTAAATGAGTTTTCTCATCTTGGAGAGAAAAGGGCAAAGAAAACAGTAACGTTAAAGAGAATGATTTGTATTTATAACACATATAGGGGAGGAAAAATAAAATTTCCCCTATTCGCTTAGGTTCAGTAGCTGAACCTAAGATTAACAGGATAAACAGGTTTCTTTTGCATGCATATAAGAGTCAATGAAGAAAGGAGCTGGCTTGTCAAATGACTACAGATGATGTTTATATACCTAAGTAGAGTGAAAATAGGGAGAAGAAAAGCCTTTTGGGAAAAGCAAATAGGCTTCTTTAGGAAAGACAAACAGGTTTTTAGGATAACAGATTTGAGATGGGAAAACTTGTGATAATGCCTATACAGGTACAAGGGGTTTCACAACTTCCCTGGAGAAGGGATTTGAGATAGCTTTTATTTGGCATCTCCTTTCTGAAAGTAGATCTTCTCTGAAGAGGAATTTTACAGCAGTCTAATTTTCCAGAAGTTGCTGCTTTTAGTCAGATAAGACAATCTTGAGAAGGCTTCCCAACCCTGATCTGTTGAATCTCAAGGGTCTTTAGCTTAAAACAATCTTTATGCCAAAGTAGGATATTTTGGGTGATATATTCTGATCTCCTTCACACAAAAATTTGTAATTTCTTTATTAAAATCATAAACAAAGTAAAAGAGAATGGCAAATGAAGAGAAAATATCTGTAAGCTCTAATACAAATGGTTTATATCCTCTTATTATTAAGAAAGACGAATGTCGTGCAGTGGACTCTAGTGATTTCCCCAACCAGATTCCTTTAGCTATCCCTGTGACCAAACCATAACTGCTGTATCAGCTAAAAACAAATCACAGCTGCCATCTCTGAAGACTGCCTTTGGCCTGGGGTGGGGGGCTGTCCCACCCAGGAATCAACATTCCCTGACCCCACTGACTCGTCAATGACAGATTGACATCAACTCCAGGACTTGTGATCAAACCAACTCTGTGGTGTAACTTGTCTTTGAGAACTTTTCTGTGGGATGGGCTGAAACTAGTCTTCAGCCTAGATTACATTCCTAGCTTTTTCTTCTGCTGATTTCCTTATTCCCCTTCTCCCCTGAGTATTCTTCCCAACTTCTCTTGTTCCCCACTTCCATGTCTGCATCTAGAGAAACCAACCTAAGACATCACTAGAAAAATTAGCAAAACCTCAGAGGAGACAATTCACAGAAGTGTTCATCCACTTTTCCAAAAAAATAAAGTCTAGGGCCGGCCGAGTGGCGCAGTGGTTAAGCGCTGGCTTGGGAAGCCAGCGGCCCCGGTTTGGTCCAATATATGAGGGCCAGTGACACTGCCCTCAAAAAAATAAATAAATAAATAAAAATAAAGTCTAAGGCAAAAGTTTACATACTAGTGCTGTTAAAAAAAAACAACTGAAATATAATTGACATACAACATTGTGTAAGTGTAAGGTGTCCATGTTGATTTGATACATTTATATATTGCAATATGATTTCCTGATACATTTATATATTGCAATATGATTTCCATTGTTGCATTACCAATGATAAACTTTTTTTTTTTTTGAGGGCAGTGTCACTGGCCCTCATATGTGGGACCCGAACCGGGGCCGCTGGCTTTCCAAGCCAGTGCTTAACCACCGCGCCACTCAGCCGGCCCCCATTGTTGCATTAGATAACATCTCCATCATGTCAGTAATTATCATTTCTTCTTTGTGGTAGAAATAATTAAGATCTAGTCTCTTCTAATACTGGAATGACTTTCTAGGCCCAAGATGGAGCCATTCCTACCTGGGGTGCCACATCAGAGAACTGAAACTTAAGTAACTTCCATGTCCTGTAAGTGACCCACTTGACCAGAAATGCAGTCTATCCGATCAGCCAATCCCCAAATGCCAAATCAACTTTGGGCCTTCTCACCCCAAACAAGGTTGGCTATGTGGACCTAGCCAATTAGATATTTTCTATATTTTTTTCCTTGTTCTTTATTCTTTATCCTATGAAAGCTTCCTGCCTTCTGTCCCACTTTGCAGTTCTCTGAAAGGAGATGGTCCACTTCATGAAATGTTAAATAAAATTTGTTTGTATCACCTAAATTGCTTTCTTTAATAATTTTTAATAGCAAGCTTGATGGTTATAATATAGTATTGTTTATCATTACTACTCTGTGCATTAGATCTCCAGGACTTATTTATCTACTAGTTGCAAGTTTGTGCCTTTAAACAACATCGCTTCGATTCCCTCTCTCCCCATATTAAAGCTTTACAGTAACCCTAGGACAGCAAGCGCAAGGTGAAAGGAGAAGTGAGGCAGGAAAAGAGAGAGAGCAAGTACACAGTGACACATCACCTAGAAAATATGGCTTAGTCATGTAGGACCAGTGATTTGAGAGACCTTCCAGATAAGTCCTGTAGTACCAGTTCCTTGGAAGAAAACAAGGAAGGTGTGAGAGAAAGGGGAGAAAGGGAAGGTATTTACTTTTGCTTCCCTTCCTTTCTTGATTCTCATGGATCAAAGTTCATCCCACGAGGAATTAAGTTCCACTAAACGTTCAGGTTGTGTTACCCATGTTTTCTAGAAAATCAGATCCAAAACTTAGAACTGCACATTGTTCCAGGGAAAAGGGGTGGGAGAAGCCACAGCCTCGGTCAATTTAGCTGGTTTGGAACTGTGCACTGGCACTGCTGTGGCTCACTCAGGTGCATGTTGGAGGCTTTGCAGAAACCCACATTCATGGTAGAACGATTGAGAGACCCAGGAGTGTTGGACTGTCTTTGGTGACTGGATCTCCTGGGAACAAGTGGCTGAAGTCACCTGGGTCTGAGCAAAAAGCTGGGGAAGGTTTAAAAACTGTATGAGAAGGAACCAAAATAGCCAATAATCACACTTGAAAAGCAAACAAAAGTGCACAAAGAAAAGTAAAATAAAACAAGCTGTTTTGTTCGTGTTGTTTTGACCTAGTAAATAAAAACCAAATCTGGATTTAGTAAGGAGAGACTCTATTTGGAAATTATTGCAATGGTGGGAAAGGGACTGTTGCAGTGGGGATAGTCCTTTGACCATAAGATCTGCAGATGTCTCATGAGTTAGGTAATAAGGTTTTTCTTTCCTAGAGATGAGTAAACAAGACTAGAAAGAATTGAGTGACTTAAATGGATGTGACAAGATCAAAAAATGTTTTACTCTGAGGTCAGTCTATGGTCGGGGGTTGTTGAGGAGGGGCTGGCTGTTTGCTGGCTAAGGCTGAGGCTGGATCAAAGTTCAGGCATCTGAGGAAAAGAGGGAATCTTAACAAAAGTTTGGTTGAGAAGCATTTTGTTCTGATTGACCTGTAGAGACCAGAAGTTTAGCTAATCATTTATTAGGCAAAGAATGGGAATTTGGCCTTGTCTGTCTGGCCTTGTCATAGGTAAATGGGTGTGGGGGAGAAAGGGAATTCCCTGAGTCTTATCTACATCATGTGAGGAAGGGTGGTTATTTGCAATAAGCCATTTCCCAGAACACAAATATGTGAGGGTGTTTTTAACTGTCACTGTTTTGCAAGATCACAGGGCTCAGGTAAAATTCAGCATTGCCAGACACCTGAGTCTGGCAATATGAGAAAGAAGGATAATACACAGTGCTGACAGGAGGAGCTGTAAGGAGAAATGGACACTACTTTAGAGTGTGGCAGCTCTACAAATGGACACAGCCTTCCTGCAAACTTTTCAATGTAATGCACTCACTTTTCAGCCCATCAACCTCATCTTTAGAAATCTATACCAAGAAAAATGCTTGGACAAGTGTGCTGAAATAATATACGAGTATTATCACAATATTACTTGAAATATCAAACATTGTGAACAACATTAATATCTGTTGATGAGATTCATTAAGAATATATGCATACATATCACACTGTGGCATTAACAAAGGGAATGGAGAAGTAGGAGTGTGGTGGTTAAGAGTGTGCTCTCTGGAGTCAGGCTACCTGGATTCAAGCCTCAGCTACAGACCTTATAAACATGTAATCGGGGGCAACTCAATCTCTCACTGCCTCAGTTTTCTTGCTTGGGAAACAGAAATGAATCTACCTTTTAGGCTTGTTAGAGGGATTAAATGAGTCAGTACATGATAGCATGTAGTGTCCATATTGTATTGGTTGTCAGAAAAGTCATGACATTTTTTTTCTATGTTTTTCATTACAAAAATGCATCATGACTTTTCTGACACCCCAATAATATAAATGTAATATTTATAGTATTGATATCCAAAGGTGTCTTCTATATATTAAATATGAAATCCAGTTACAAAATGAAATATGTGTTAGGATACCATTTTAAAAAGAAAGAGAGAGAGAGAGTAAGAGAGAGAGAGAGAGAGGAACAATAATATATGGAAGAATATACATGCAGATTTTAATTTTATAACTTTTTACTTTACATATTTTTGAACTGCTCAATTTTTTCCTTTAGCAATATCCATGGGAAGAAAAAATAAAACCATCTCTTATTTGAAAATAAATAAAAGACATGTAAGTAGTAAGAAAATGGAGTGGAAGAAGGGTATATGCCATAGGGCTATATTTGGCCCAGGGGTCATAACACTTTGTCTTTGAAGTTGAATACAGAATGATTTCCATAGATTCAATCTGTGATGAGATTACTCTAGAATGCATTCTTTAGAAATTTAAACATTGAACTATATTACAAAGCTATAGTAATCAAAACAGTATGGTATTGTCATAAAACCATAGATCAATGGAACAGAATAGAGAGCCCAGAAATAGACCCATGCATATATGGTCTATTGATTTATGACAGAGGAGACAAAAATATACAATGGGGAAAAGACAGTCTATTCAATAAATGGTGTTGGGAAAACTGAACTGCCACATGCAAAAAATTAAACATAAGACCTGAAACCATAAAACTTCTAGAAGAAAACACAGAAGATAAGCTCCCTGACATCTGTCTTGGCAATGACTTTTTGGATTTGACACCAAAAGCAAAGGTAACAAAAGGAAAAGTTAACAAATGGGACCTCATCAAACTAAAATGCTTCTATACAGCAAAGGAAACCATCAATGAAATGGAAAAAAAAAAAAAAAGGCAACCTACAGAGTGGGAGTAAATATTTGCAAACCATCATATTTCTGATAGGGGACAATATCCAAAATATGTAAAGAACTCATACAACTCAACTGCAAAAAAAAAAAAAAAAAAAAAGAAAGAAAGAAAAGAAAAAAAAATCCAATTAAAAACTGGGCAAAGGATCTGCATACACATTTCCCAAAAAAGCATACAGATGCAGATATATGAAAATCACTAATCATTGGGGAAATTCCAATCAAAACCACATTGACACATCATCTCATACCAGTTAGAATAGCTGTTACCAAAAAGGCAAGAGATAACAAGTGATTGTGAGGATGTGGAGAAAGAGAACCCTTGTGCACTGTTGGTGGGAATGTAAATTGGTGCAGCCACTATAGAAAACAGTATGGAAGTTCCTCAAAAAATTAAAAATAGAACTACCATATGATCCAGCAATTCCTCTTCTGGATATACATCCAAAGGAAACAAAATCACTACCTCAAAAAGGTATCTGCACCCGCACATTTATTATAGCTCTGTTTACAATAGCTAAGACGAAATGATCTAAGTGTCCATAGATAGATGAATGGATAAAAAATACAAAAAATGTCACACACACACACACACACACAAATGGGATATTATTCAGTCATAAAAAGAAGGAAATCCTGCCTTTTGCAACAACATGGATGGATGTTAAGGGCATTATGCTAAGTGAAATAAATCAGGTAAAGACAAATACTGTGTGATATCACTTATATGTGGAATCTAACAACAACAACAACAAAACCCCCACAAACATAGATACAGAGAACAGATTGGTCCTTGCCAGATGCAGTGGGGAAGGCGGAGGCAGGTGAGCAAAATGGGTGATGGTGGTCTAAAGGTACAAACTTCCAGTTATAAGGTAAACAGGTCCTGGGGATGTAATGTACAGCATGGTGGCTATGGTCAACAACACTGTGTTGTTTGTTTGAAAGTTGCTGAGAGAATAGAACTTAAAAGTTCTCATCTAGAGTGAAAAAAAATTATAACTATTTGTGGTGATGGATATTAACTAGACTTATTCTGGTGATCGTTTCGCAATACATATTAATACATATATGAAATTGTTGTACACCTAAACTAATACAATGTTGTATGTCAATTATATCTCAATTTTTAAAAATCTGGTGTTAATTGAAATGAAAGATTATGGAAGATTTTTAAAAAGTGTAAATGTGAAAATATTGAAGAACTTCCTATAACAGTTAATCTGCTAATGCACAATTTAGGAGATAGTCAGCTAAGCCTCGGCTTTGACTATTCCTAGTTATGACCTCCATTTGATATTACCCTCAAAACTTGCTAAACTCCCTCCCCCACCAATACCTACCCCAAGTTATTTCTTTCTTCTTGAAGTCATCAGTATAATTTTGGTGCCTCAGTTTTCACAAGCCACTGTATTGAGTAGAACAGAGAAAGGAAGGGACAAAAATGTCCTTGTCTTCAGATAGTTGACAAAGAGTAGAAGACACAGGTTCATTTAAATCCCAGTTCTGCTACCTAGTCTCTGTGAATTTGGGTCAATTATTCAAAGTTTGTGTACCTCAGTTTTCACATGTCAAGAAGAAATTATATCTCATATAGTTGTGAGGATTAAATGAATTAATAATGTTAAATATCTATGAGAGTACCTAGCACAAGGTTAAGTGCTCAATAAGTGTTAGTTGTCATTATTACAGGAGTCAAGGGCAAGATAAAGACACCATGCATGAATGGTGACCTTGTTTTAGGAAGAACCTTGAGAGGAGGAGGGATTTGTGGTGCAGGGCTGTGAATGAGGAAGTATTACTGAAATGTGGAGGTGCGGGTTGGGAATCACTTCTGTTTGTCTTTCTATCCTTGACCTTTGCTGCACCTGTCAATCCCATCTTTCTCATCTCACTCTATCTCATTCAATTTTCCATTTAGACCTTACATGGGTTTAACTGAAGGTCCATGATCAATTACAAAACTAAACAAAAATGCATTACAGATTTCTGCTTGGTAGATCATTGTGAAAGTATTAATGGCATTCGATGAGCAGAGAGGATCTAATTTGTTTTAGTTGGAAGAATAGCAAACTGCTCTTCACAAGACATCTTCCATCACATATATAAATAGGACCAAAAAACTTTGGGCAGGGGCTATTAGGAATCAGTGAACTGGGGTCAGTTATTTTACCTATTACAAACACTGTAACCCCTGTAAACTATAAGCACACTGTCAAGGAAAAGGAAAAGCACCAGGAACATGCATGAACCTTTCTTCCTCTTGCATGAATAACAAATCGAAGCTCAGAGAGTTTGGAGATGTGTGCAGGGTCACAGAAATTGGAAACTTGAATCCTATTTGTCCTTACTAACTCACTTCAGAGCCTCTGACTGGAGAACTTCCTATTGGTGCAGGCTCATCAGCCTGGCTCTCCCCAAGGCCCTCACCTCCCCCACTCCTTACCCTGGCCCTTCTCCTCCCTCTTTCCAGAGCTCTTATCTCAGAGCCCTGTATGTAATTGTTTATTTGGCCTCTGCCAAACTAGGTTATAAAATGATCCAGGTTATGGATTGTGGCTTTTACTTGCATTCTTTGCACCTAGCATGGATGCTTGGCACTTAGAAAGTGCTTAGCAAGTAAAAGGAATAAATGGAGTTTTCTGACTCCCATTTAGAGTACTTTGATTTATAACACTGCTACTTCCTCTGGAGCAGCATTTCTCAAAAAGTGTTATGTGGATCGCCTGGCTCAGTTGGGCTGCTTGATTCAAAAAGCATATTTTTTTATTTCACTTCAGTCCTAGAGATTAGAACTTCTGGGTATAGGGCCTGGAAAGTTAACCAAGCACCTCATGTGATTCTAATGAAGACAAATGCTCAAAAACCTTTCTTTGAGGGGTTTTTCTTTTTTTTTCTTTTTTTGGCTTGGAAGGGAGAGAGTAGATAGCCATCTAACAGGCATGCTTTCAAAGTGGTTGGTCCCAGGCCCTTGGAGGGGGTGGGGTGGGAGGGAGGCTTATTTTTAAATACACTCTCCCCTTCCAGGCATTTATATACCTTTTCAGGTTTGTGTCCCCTTCTTTGGTCAGCCCAGTATTGTTCAGAGTGACTGCTAAGGGGCAGCAGAGTATGGGAAAAACAACAGGGCCGTAAAGCACAGTGGGGACATTGTTTATTACCTTTAAATAGTTCAGCAATAAAGACACGCCAAGAAATAATAAGTAGTATGCCCCAATGCCCTCAGGGCATAATACTTTTACTTATTATCTTAAGGGTCTTATTTTCAAGCATCATAATTTATATTACCATTAAATAAACTATTTCTAGATTATGAATTAAGTTTCCTCAAAATAAAGAAATCCAATGTTTAGAAATACATTATTTTTCTTAAAATCAAAGAAAACTATCCTAAGTGAAGATATGTTCTGACTCTGATTAGTCAAAAACTGGAAATTCTTTTAAATGTTGAAAAAAACTCATCATATCATTTGAACAATGTGATAGAAACTATTGTATCAATAATGTTTGGTCAAAAAAAACACCCAATAATGGAACTTTCAGAAACATTCTTACTCATAAATTGTTCAATGCTTTATAAAACCCAAGATCATGTACAATTTTAGTCAGGTTATAATGTAGAATTGTGAAGTCATTAATTGACTTGCATGTGATTGAGACAAGCAATTTTATTGTGTTATAGTGACACTGAGTAGATGCCTGACACATAGTAGATTCATCATAAATAATCATTCCCTTAACATTGTTAATTCCTTGGGTGATTGATTATGACATGATCCTGGGCCCCAAAATAATTCCATCTGGTTTTTTGGGCTCTATGCAGATCTATGCATTCATCCACTGGACAGCTCCCAATGTGATCGCCTGCAGGCATCTCAGCTTCAACAAGTCCCAACAGGAAATCTCCTCTTCCCATGACCTTAGGTAGAAACTATGAAACTTGTGACTCTTTTGCTCAACTTCATGTACATACCTAATTTTGTTTTTGTGATTTTGTATTATTTTTCTGAAGATCCCATCCATGAATCTTCCATCTAGCTCTTTATACCCTTGAACTTCATTTCTGCCTTTTTCCTGTACTCGTATTCTTTTCTGGTAATGTCTCAATTTTCATAGGTATTAAAATGACACTTGATTGAATTTGAGCAATTGTATGGCTTTTACATTAAGATCACTGAACAGGCCAGTAATGCTTGGGCTCCTTACATAAAATTCTGGTTCTGTAGGTGTAGGGTTATATTCTGAGTACCCCTCAAATTTTTTTTGACACCTCAAAAAATTTGGGGTGGGGGCAAAATCACCATTTCCCTTTTTCTGGCTTCCTATGTTCCTCCATGACTTACAGCTCCACCTCTTAGGCATATGATGGTCTGAGAGTCTGACACAGAAAAAGGTTGGCAGTGCAGACCACTAGCTTCTGCATTTTTTCTTCCACTAGCCCCTCTTCATTTGCCCCACTTGATCACTCCAGTGCGTTCTACCCACCCTGTACTTTCATTCTAACTCCCATGCTCAGCCTACAGCTTGGCCTTTAGGATTTAGATCTCTCCTTGCTTTTCTGACTTACCCACACCTGACTTGCTATTCATTCTGCAGGCTATTCCCATTTGCTACTTTAGCAGATTCTTTCACGTTCCAAGTCAGCCAGGCCACGGGGAAGCTTCAGATTGCACATTGCACAGGAGGTAGGACAAGCAAATTTACCATGAGGAGTTTCTCTTTGATATGACCCAAATAAATGTTCTCCAAATCACTTCACTGTGTCACCTTTTCTCAGCTGAGGGAAAGCAGAAAGCAGTGACACGAAGATCGCATGAGTCCCACAGAATCCAAGAAAAAGAAAAGGCGGTGGATGCTATAAAACAGTAGTTGCATATTGTTCTTGAAATATTTGCACTTTCAGCTGTTTATTGTATTCCTTTTCAGTACGTCTTTTGGATGATTTTTATGGATTTCTCTGTGGTCAAATTTTATCTTCTATTATTTCCCTTCTGAATATGACTAATGGCATTGGCAGATTTGTGGTGGTTAGTAGATAAATTGGGTGAGCAAGTATGACTAACCGGACTAGTGGATATGTGGGAGATTCCATATCTAGTCAGGAAGGCCCCCAAGTCTAGGCTACAGAACAAGTTAATGGGATAGAGCTGAGTACAAATCCTAGATAACTGAGGAAATTAATAAAAACAAAGAAAACGAACAAGATAGACAGGGCAACTGATCCAAGAAGGAATACAAATAATGTAGAGAAAATAAGACATCATTAAGCAATTCTTATCAGTACTCATAGAGAGATTCAAGTGTGAATTGCATAAATAGAACAAGAGCAGCCTGCAATAACAAAGATAAAATCAGCAAACAAGAGAAATGCTTTGAGATGTAACATATGATTGCCATGCTTCTGTTAATTACTGGGTAAGATTCAGTTAATTACTGTAAAAGAGATAAAACAACTCTTTCACATTTTGGATATAATCAAAAGGCAGCTACCAGAAGGCACTGGAGAGTAAACACAAGCAAACAGATTTTGGTGGGAAGGGCATGTTTGAAGGAAGAGAAGTGTACAAAAAGGTAAGTTCCCAATTTCATGGTTTTTAGCCTATGGCCAATCTTAGCATGGCAGGTGGGTTGGCAAGAGAACTTGTGAGAATTTAGTCTTCCTGGCTGGAGAACCAGAACCCAGAATCCAGAGTAACTGGTCACTGTGGAGAGTGTGGGACTCTGAGAAAGGAAAGAGCCTTTGGGGATCCCTAAATTCTGTCTGCTAGAGCTCTGGTTGATGCCTGAAGGACACATGTGCCAAGCCAATTAAAACAGTTTAGATAAAGATAATGGCTCTGAATTAAGAGGAGCTGCCACTCAAGAAATAGAGTCTACTAACTAACAATAGATAATAGCAGAGAAAATTATGGAATTCAGAATGTTAAAACCAAACACAAACCGAGACCGGCCTCAAAAATTCCCGGAGCAGACAAAACTGTTTTAGTCATACATGCAAAGCTTAATTTAGTTTATTTTGCAAGGCTAATTTGACCTGGATCTTTCCTGCTTATGCCTCTGGAAATCATAAGCAAAACTTGAACTGTTTCCAAAATTGGCATGAGGTAGACACTAACCAATTCCCTATCATTTGAGAAATTTCTAGTATTATAACCAATCGCTGTTAAACAGTTACTGCTTTCACACTCTATAAGCTGCTTTATTACAATACACCCCTGAGCCTCATTCCACGTTTTGATTTCCGTGCTCCTCTTTCATGAACTATCTTTTGGTGTGTGCTTAATAAGCTTTTACTAATTAGTACTTGAGTGATTTGTGGGTTTTACTTCTGCTATTTCTGAACCTTTGACAAGATTTTCCACAACTTCCTACTCATAATGTCCAGAATACAGTTTAAAATTATCCAACATACAAAGAGCCAGGAAAAGGAGATATATTCTAAAAAAAAATGGAATCAGTTGAGACCAACCCCTGAGATGACAAACATGACTTAAGAGTAAAGGATTTCAATGTGTTTTTTTTGTTTTTTTTGTTTTTTTTTTTATTTCGCTGAGCCATCCTGCCACCTGTTGGCAGCTCAGCTGAGCATCAAACTGCTGTTGCTTAGAGCTCAGCTCACAATCTTGAGCCAGCTCTTAACCAACTGAGCCACTCGGCTGGCCCAAGAAATAAGGATTTTAAAACAGTTCTTATAATTACACTCAATGAAGTAAAACAAAATATGCTAGCCATGACTGAAACATGGGAAATCTCAGCAGAGAATTAAAAACACCAAATGGAAATTCTAGAACTGACAAAAATACATTTGAAATAAAATATTGTTAGATGGACTTAGCTAAATGGAAGTTACAGAGAAAATAGTAGTGAAGTTGAAGCTAGATCATGAAAAATTATTCAATATTAGCACCAGAGAGGGAAAAAAAAGATTAGAAAAAAAAGCATAGCCTCAGAGACTTGTTAGATAATATCCAATGGTTTAATACAGTGTAATTGTAGTGCTAAAAAGAGATGAAAAAGATTATAGAGCAGAAAAAAATCATGGGGAAAAATAATGTCCAAAAAATATTTCTCCTCACACCACATTTAGGGTTTCTAAAAATTGAGGTTCTGAGTAATTAAGTACCTTATTATATACAAGTAAGTTGCAGAGCTACAATTTGAGTATGAGTTTTCCTAAACCTGAGGTCTGTGTTCTTAATTACCCCCACTGTTCTGCCTTAGTAATAGGTGCTTATTAAATAAACAAATAAAAATAACTTTGAAAAGTAAAACAATTTTCCCAGCAACATTTATTGAATAGACTGTTTTTGCCCCAATGTGTATTCTTGTTTCCTTTGTTGTAGGTTAAATAACCATATAGGCATGGATGTATTTCTGGACTCTGTCCTGTTCCCTTAATCTATGTGTCTGTTTTTATGCCAATACCATGCTGTCTTGATTACTATGGCCTTGTAGTATAGTTTGGTATCAGGTAGCATGACACCTCTGGCTTTGTTCTTCTTTCTCAGGATTGTCATAGCTATTCGGGGTCTTTTGTGGTTCTGTATACATTTCAGGATTATTTGTTCTAGTTCTGTGAGAAATGTCATTCACTGGATGTGAAGTACAGCATAGGAAATATAGTCAATCGTATAGTAATAGGAGTGTACAGTGTCAGATGAGTAGTAGACTTGGGGGGGTTATTACTTTGTGAGGGGTGTCAATGTCTAATCACTACGTTGTTTTATACACTGAAACTAATGATAAATTTTTAAAAATCCGTTTCTCAGTCACATTAACCACATTTCAAGTATTCAATAATCACAGGTAGCTAGTAGATATCATACTGGATGCATTATAGAATGTTTCACCACAGAAAGTTTTATCAGGTAGCTCTGTTCCAGCCTTTCTGAGATTCAAATGAACTGTCTCTTCTTCAAGAGCACTGAACCAGCAAGGACACAAAATCTTGTCTCCTCTGCTCTAAAGCTTCAATAATTGTCCCAGAATGTTATAAGGAACCATTAATATTTTAGAGCAAATGTTGAAAAAGAAGTGTAACAATATGGGCCTGACACTTGGCAAGTATTTTCTTTGGCATCCCTCTTCTTAGGGACATACCCTGTCCTCATGCTGGCCTGTGACTGCTCTGTATTCAGGATTAGATGAAAAACATCAGACTTTTCTGAACAGTTTGTTGTACAATGTCCGATTTCCCATTCACTCAGTCCTGTGCTCTGTGCTAGGCAAGAATGGATTGTCTATGGGTAAATGTGATACTAGACATGAAAAATATCCTGCTACATTCCACCTCACCTCTAAGATACACTTGCCTGATTGCTCTTCAAGATGACACTTTACTGAGAATTTCCAGCATTGTGGAAAGTAAAAAAAAAAACATTAGGGAACTTTTCTTTCTTTCTTTCTTTCTTTTTTTTTTAGAGGGCAGTGTCACTGGCCCTCATATGTGGGACCCGAAACCGGGGCCGCTGGCTTTCCAAGCCAGCACTTAACCACCGCGCCACTTGGCCGGTCCGTTAGGGAACTTTTTTTTTTTTTAATATATATATATTTTATTTATTTATTTATTTATTTTTAATTAGTTTCAGGTGTACAACACAGTGCAATAGTTATACTTTTTACCCCCCAAAGTGACAACCCCCCTCCCCCATTTGGCCACCCCACTCCTCCCCCCATATCATATATATCTATTACACTTCCTCTGATTCCCTTCCACATTATAATCCACATCCCGTGACTATCTATATATTCAATTACAGTTGGTATACAATATTATACAATCTCAGCTTCAGGTGTACAGTGCAGTGATCAAGCCTCTTCTCCATCCATGAAATGGTCTCCCTAACAAGTCATCGAGCCTGCAGGGAACTTTTTATCACATCTTTTTGAAGACGATAGGTGGCATTTTTATGTGTGTGCTTTTCCTGTAGACTTTATAACTGTAGACTGTGATTCTGTGGTGTTGATTAAACTCTATTTCTAGATGTTTTTTCCTAGACACAAATGTAACAGATAGTACCAGTTCCCATTTTCAAATTTCACCAGACCAGTGCTCTTGGATTTTTTCCGCAGGATCTTTTCCTTTAGTTCATGGGAATGATGTTAACGGGACAGAAATATTTTTAACAACAATTCTTATTTGTCAAATGGCCTCAGAAAGAGGGACAGTTTGGAATAGGGATAATAATAAAGAAAGATAGATAGACATAAGTATATAAGCAAACATGTGTGCTCAATAAATAATCCTGCTTAAAAGTAGACAGTAATATTTTTGTAATTTTGATGACTAACTAGTGAGGTAATTAAGACAGGGTTTTGGAGACAGGAAGCAGCCACTCACTTAATATGTCCAATTATTTTGTCTCAGGAACCAGAGAATGAATACATCTTTGGGGCAAACTAGTCTTCTCTTTTGAAGAAAAATAAGTAGAATAACAACTGTAGGTAGACACTCAGATTTACTGTACTTTAATGTTCTTTATTGTTCTCAAAGGAATCATGAAGTTACCATGTGTACAAATGTACACAAGAAGTGTTATGATTTGGGAGTGTAAATTGTCACGTTATACTGAAACAAGTGTGCATCTGAAAGCGCTTTGCATTTAAAGTGATGGTGGTGGGCGGGAGAGGAGAGGTGAACTGAGGCAGGGAGCCTGAACTACTGCATGTAGAGAGGTTGTATTTGGGTGAGTTAGGTTTGAGGGTGGCTTGCACAAACTGATAAGTGGAAGTGGAGATACTAAAGATCCATTTTTTAACATTTCTTTTTGTAAAAGAAAGTTTTTATTTGGAAATAAATTTAAACCTACAAAAAATTGCACAAAGTTGTACAAAGCACACTTCTATACGCTTTACCCAGATTTACCTATTAAAATTTTGCTCCTTTTGCTTTAATATTTCTTTCTGTCTGTTTCCCTCTTTATCTTTCCATGTGTGAATATTTTTTTTTCTGAACCATCTGAAAGTTAAGTTGAATACATCATGGTCCTTCAGCCCTAAATATTTCAGTAATTTAACATCAGTACTATATTTTTAACCAACTACCATTTTGTCAATTGACCCACTAATATGTTTCATTCTAGGATCACATATTTCTTTTTGTTGTCTTGCCCTTTAGTCTCTTTTATTCTGAAATAGTTCTTCAGTCTTTTTATGACATAGGCATTTTTAAGCATATAATCCTCCCCACCATTTAAAAATAGTATATGTCTCAACTTTGATTTGCCTCAAATTTCAGGATTAGATTCCGGCTATGCATTCCTGGCTGGAATACTGTGTATATTATATAGTGCTTCTCAGGGCATCATATCCAGAGGCATACCTGGCCATCTGTTCCTCACTGGTGATGTTAATTTTGATCACGTGGTTAAGGTCTTGTTTGATTTCTCTACTGCATATTGTTTGATTTCTCTACTGCATAGCTACTTTATTGTTCTTTTTGGAACTAAGTAATCTCTGAGTGATGACATTTTAAACCAGAGAAATAGCTCATCTCATCAAAATCCTTCACACACAGCCCCTCCAACCCTAGCCAGATTTGCTATCCATTGATGATTCTTGCCTGAATCAATATTAATGTGATGGCTCCAAAATTATGATGTTTCAACTCTAGCACTCTCTCCACAAATAACAGTTGGAAATTGGTGTTTTACTGTAAAGAAAAGTCCTTCCTAATGTAGATAGGTATGTGTGCATAGGTATGTATGTATCTATGTATGCATATAAGTATCTATCTATCTATCAATCATTTATCTATCACCTATCTTTCTGTCTCTAATTATTATGGACTCATGGATTCCCATTTATTTTCCCAATATTATAATTTTTGACTCTCCCTAATTATCTTGCCATTCATATTGTCCCTTATTTAGCCAGTGGGAGCCCATTCATGCTGCAACAATGTCTTTATGAAATGCTCCAACATTTAAAAAAAATCTCTACCTTAGTTTCTGATATAAAAATATGTCCCAGTTTCTTTCTATACCTTCCCAGTCCCATTGCTTGGATAAATCATTTCTTTGAAAAGCCCTCGTTCCTGTTACAATGAAAGGTATTAAACACCAATATGTGGAATGCTCATTACTCCTCAACTGTCTTTGATCCAGGGAAGGGTAAGTTTTAAGACACTATAGGATTGAAGGCTGATATTTTAAGGCTTGAGTTTCAAGACCTGAGGGAGTGTTGCTCTTCTTTTGTGCAACAGTAGCATTATGTGGGCACCAGAAAAATGGGGAGTACTAACACTTGGGGAGACAGCATCTTTTACATAGACTCTCAAACTCTCAGGCAGGGTACCATCTCTGGTGGCAGTGGTGAAATTCTTTTAGCCAGCTTGAGAGTAAAATGAGATGTTTTAGACTTTATCAGGACAGCTGGAGTAGATGAAGAATCCAGGGTGTGGGGGTGTCACGTGGTGATTTTATTGGGCAGGTAGACTTGTGAGTGCATGGACGGATGTACTCATCTGAGGACTCCCAGTCATAACTGGGAGATACTTTGTAAGGAAAAGACTTAGATTTATACCACCCAACCAGTGAGGACTGAAGACAGTATAAACCAGGAAATAAAAGTAAAAATGAATTGATTTAAAATTCCCAGACTAGTGAAGCCTAAAAATAACATCAGTGTATACACACACACACCACACATACACAAACAAATTTAAAATTCACAGCTGTTACCTAGATAGTATAGATACATAGCTAAAAGGTACATATACACATGTGTATGCACATTACTTTTTCTAGGACCCTGCAGTTTCAACAGAGGCCAAACCTATGGTATGAGATCAATGGGATTAAACACAGTCCAATCTCTCTAGCTCAAAGATTAAGATTTAGATATAAAGTTTCACTTTTTCATAAATGAAGTAAAAATTAATTATTCAATATTGTTTGGTCTCTATTTGAACCTTGGATGACTTGGCATAAATCTATTCCTTCCAGACATGGCTAATCTAAATAAATCCCTCCAGATCATTCCAGATGTTGTCTACTCCAAGTTATACTGCTTTTTTTTTTTTTTTTAAAGAATGGAAAGGTGAAAGGCTAGGTGATTTACTATTCATTTTAATCAATCTTATTGATTTTAAACATCTAAAACTGGCTATTTCTCTGGAAAATAGACACTCATTATATTAGTATCAATTTGATAAGAATAGTTCTCCAAATCATCTCAAGCTGTTCAAACCATGAATGAATATAAAAAGAAAAAAACCCTACGAACTCTGAAAATATAAGCAATAAAAGAAATATATACCTCAAATAAGTTTAGCAAACTATTATGAGTAAATGTTTCCTTAGTCTTTACATTCTATACTATAGGGATTTTTTGAGGTTATAATTTCAGGCAGATGTAATTTATTTCTTCCTTCTTGAAACAGATGAAGTGTAGTTTGTCATTACCACTGAAGTAGTTACTCAGGGGACATAACTTAGTAAATAAAACTCAGCTTTTGGTAGCCTAATTACTTCTCAGCTCTGGTGATTACAGGTGAGATTTCAAACGTAAAATAACACAATAAAGAGATATTTCTAATGATTACCCAATTACATCCTATTTTATATATATCATTGGACTAAGTATCTTGCCAGCCATTTATTCAGCACTAAATTTGACTGCAATTTTAATGGCTTTCTGCAACAAGTTCCCCTCTAACTATATTAACTTTTTTTTTTTTTTTTTGAGGGCAGTGTCACTGGCCCTCATATGTGGGACCAAACCGGGGCCGCTGGCTTCCCAAGCCAGCGCTTAACCACCGCGCCACTCAGCCGGCCCTCCCTCTAACTATATTAAAAACTTGGAAATAAATGTTTTTTGGAAAGACCAAGAGGTTATAGTTAACATGCCAAAACAAACAAACAAACAAACAAAAAATAGTACAAAAGTTACTTTCATTTAACTAGAGATTTTTTTTTTTCCTCTTCCAGAGCATTTTAAATGCCTATCTCCTTCTCATACTAAATTGCCAAAACAGGAAATCTGAGAACTTGACAATAGTTCCAACAAGAAGGCAATGGTGAACAATTTCTCCCAAGCTGAAGCTGTGGAGCTTTGTTATGAGAACGTGAATGGATCCTGTGTTAAAACTCCTTACTCACTGGGACCTTGAGCAATTCTGTATGCAGTCCTTGGTATGGGGGCTTTGCTGGCCAGGTTTGGGAACTCCCTGGTCATTGTCGCCATCCTGCACTTCAAATAACTGCACACGCTTATAAACTTTCTGATCGCCTCTCTCCTGTGCTGACTTCTTGGTGGGAGTGATGGTGATGCCCTTTAGCACTATGAGGTCTGTGGAGAGCTGCTGGTACTTTGGGGACAATTACTGTAAATTCCATACATGTTTTGATACTTCTTTCTGTTTTGCTTCTTTATTTCATTTATGCTGTATCTCTATCGATAGATACATTGCTGTGACTGATCCTCTGACCTATCCAACCAAGTTTATTGTCTCTGTGTCAGGAATATGCATTGTTCTCTCTTGATTCTTTTCTGTCACATACAGTTTTTCTAGTTTTTACACGGGGGTCAACGAAGAACGGATTGAGGAACTGGTGGTTGCGCTCACTTGTGTAGGAGGCTGTCAGGCTCCATTGAATCAAAATTGGGTTGTGCTTTGTTTTCTTCTGTTCTTTATACCCACTCTTGCCATGGTGTTTCTATATGGTAAGATATTTTTAGTGGCTAAACATCAGGCTAGGAAGATAGAAAGTACAGCCAGCCACACTCAGTCCTCCTCAGAGAGTAGCAAAGAGAGAGAGGAAAGCTGCTAAAACATTAGGTATTGCGATGGCTGCCTTTCTGGTCTCTTGGCTACCATACATTATTGATGCTGTGATTGATGCTTATATGAATTTTATAACTCCCCCAAATGTTTATGAGATTTTAGTGTGGTGTGTTTATTATAATTCAGCTATGAATCCCTTGATATATGCTTTATTTTACCCATGGTTCCGGAAAGCAATAAAACTTATCGTAAGTGGCAAGGTCTTACGGAGTGATTCGTCAACAATTAATTTATTTTCTGAGGAAGCAGATATAGATTAATAAAATTACTGTGGGGACTTCAAAACCAACATGGACTTAAGTTCAAGTGCAAATTAAACATTTGGATCTAGAGAGACAAGTATAATCATTTGACAAGTAGGATGTTATTACATTCAGCAGCGAGTTGTTCTAAAACACTTTTCATCTTTGTGTATTTTGGCAATTTAGTGATAGATTAATAAGATTTTCTAATTACTTTCTATTTAAGGTTTTTCTGTGGTAATTTTTAATACTTCCTCTGAATTTCCTATTTGTTTCTTCAAATAATTTGAAGCTTTGTAGTCTCTCCCACACTCATTACCAATGTTCAGTTGTCTAAAATACAAAGAGGGGGAAAGAAGCTCCTGACTAACTTGTAAGTTAAATTCTTTGGGGACAAAAACCTCCTTTAAAGCATATTTTGTCTCAGAGGTAAATATAAGATTATAAATTCTTGAACTGATTTTAAATCTAAAATGACTTTATTGAAATCTGGAATGTGGAAATTTCTAATAATTGAAAATTGTCTGAAAAACACTGGAAGTCTTGTGTTTTCTGAAACTTAGCAATACTTTTCTCCATTTTAGAGAGACTGTGTTCACAAAGAATATGTATTGTGATTATGTGATTATACACTCTATCTCACTTTTGGAGAACATAGCTTATTACGGTCAAATAAGCATGTTGACAAAAGGATGGCTTCTATATTTTTTAAATGTATTTTGAAGTAAAGCAATTTTATAAAAAAGCTAATTTAAATTAACATTTTTTAAAACTTTTGAGTTATTTTCTTTGCACCAGACACTGTATTTGGCATTGAAAATATAAGCTGAATGACCCATATACAGCCAAGGATTATTTCAAAATAGCAAATACCCAAACTGGTATTACACATTCTAGGAATAGCTTCAGTTTCCTCATCTGATAGCATTTCTTAGTCACTTAAATTTTAACTTTAAAGTATGGGTTGATATGTCGATAGAGTAAAAATTTGAAAAGAAAACTAATAATAGGGTGATTTGCCTTCTCAAGTCTTTGAATCACTGCCTTAGATCTTTGCTTAGGTTGCTGATTTTCACAGATTATTCTGTAACAGACTTGTTTTATGACATGAAAAGAAGAGATAAGTAAGCAAATAGAATTACATTAGCATTACATGTAATATATTTTATAAATAAACCAGATTGGAAATACTTTATACAAGATAAAACTGTTTCATATTTGTCCATTAACACCTTTCAAATAGGACTGACAATATTTAGGAGAAAAAACATGAAAGATAAAAGAGGACAAAAGGAATATGAGAGTCTTCATAGCAGAAAACCTGTTTGTTATTCAGACCCTCTGTCAAAGAACAGGTCTACTGACCCCCTTTCAAATGATCACCAGTAAGATCCCTCTGCTCCTTAAGAAAATCTCAAAGTCTGTGTCTCTTTGACGGTGAATCAGTAATGTTGTCTTCGTAGAAATGTTTCTTTCCTCAATTGCAAGTGTAAACTTATATTGGCACTCATAAATAATAAGGAAAACCATTTGAGGGGACTTAAAAATATGGACTGCTCTGTTCATATGCACTGTATAGAATGTAATCTGGATAGTAACTGATTACAGCAATAAATACTGTCCAGTATTTATTTTTAAACTCTTATTCATATCATAAAGAAGAAAATACACTTCAAATTTACCATTTTTGTTAATTTTTCTACTCTTCTTGTAGCCCTCAAGTTTTTGGATTAAAAATAAAATACTTGGGGGCCGGCCGAGTGGTGCGGCGGTTAAGCGCTGGCTTGGGAAGCCAGCGGCCCCGGTTCAGTCCCACATGTGAGGGCCAGTGACACGGCCCTCAAAAAAATAAAATAAAATAAAATAAAATAAAATAAAATAAAATAAAATAAAATAAAATAAAATAAAATAAAATAAAATAAAATAAAATAAAATAAAATATAAAATAAAATACTTGGTTATTTCCCTCAAACTAACTAGATCATTAGTACAACACCACTCCTCTCTTACACATTTCATTTATTTACACAAATGCGCTATCATTGGCCCTGAGCATATCAAATTGCTGTAGGGCCATGGCTATATTTAGAACAGAACACACTGAAGATGACTGTCTATAATGCAAAATCTGACCTTGAAACATTTTGTTGAGCTTTATCTCTTAATCCCGGTGAGATACGCTTCCCAAATTGTCTGTGTCAGCCAATGGAGGCTGCAGAACTCCTGCATAAAAGCAGTAAATCTACTTATGCTTCAGGTTATATACAACATAAATACTATGCCTCTTACAGATATGTGCTATTATTAAAAATACATGTATTTTAATAAAGTATAAATTTATTTAAAAGCATTGCAGAATTCACAATTGCTTTTGCTCACATGTGTTTTTCTCAACCAGTTGATACTAATAGTACAAATGCTATGTGGAACTCTTTGCATTTTTTTATTTTTAATATTAAAATGGAGTGTTCGGACATAGAAAGTTGTAGAACAATTTCTATTGTTTGTCTCGCTGTTGGTTGGGATTAGGGTAACTTTATTAATTAGTGGTAGGGCTGTAAGTAACCCATCAATAACAAATTATAAAGACAGAATAAACCATCGTTATTACCTATGCCCTCTTAGGGAGCTACCAATGTAACTGGGTATGGCTATAACAACATTTATTCATTACTAATGTAATTGATGTTTACCTCAATTTCGTGAATCCCCCATATGTTTACAGACTTGTAAGATGCTGTGCTTACTTTTACTCAGCTACAGTGCCCTTGACTTATGTTTTTGCTCTTTATTTTAGATATGTTACAACCTATTTTCACATCAGTCTTAAAGAATGGTTCTTCAGCATTACATTTGTCTTTGAAAAAAAGCAGAAATATACTAGTAATATTAATTTAAAAATCAAATAAATTTGAAGTGAGCATTAAAGGCAACATATATGTCCTTTGACCAGGAAATTTATTCTGATTACTGTATTTTAAAACTAAATCTATTACAGTGCATGAACAATATATTTTTAGATATTTTCAGCCTTTAGACAGATATATTTCTACACTTTAAAGTAGTTTGATCTTTAATATTAATACTACATTTCTATGTACTTTTTATTTGCTAGAAACTGTTTGTCCACATTATTTCAATATCTAGCACAGTGCTTTGCACTTAGTAAGTCCCAAAATACACTTTTCAAGCAAATGAATAATTAATTGTTCTTTATTTTCACCCATCAAATAATGGTCTTTTAGTCTTTCATATTAAAAAAAAAAATCTACCTCCTTTTTCTTTATTTGGTTTTCTAAAATAGAAAATTTTTAATAAGTAAAGTTCAGGAAAAATCCAGTTTTAATCTATTGATAAGTTTTGTCTAGCCCTCTCAGTAAAAATAATTGTATTTTTAATGAGAAAAAGTACTGGAGAATTTAAACTTCCATAATATTGAGCATCCTTTCTTTTTTTTTTTTCATTTATGAACATGAACAGCCTTTTAACATCAAAACTGGGTTTGTGTCAAATTTATTATTTGTTGTTAAGAGAGGAATGATAGTTTGGATTAAATAACGAATTTTCTAGTTAAACTTTTAGAATTCAACTATTGCTGTTAAAGTCTATCATATATTTAGAATTTTTGCCCTTCCCGCAGCACTGTTTTATTATCTATTTAATTATTCATTGAGCTTTATGGGGAATAATATCTTCTTGCGTTGTGGTTTTTGAATAATTTTGCCAGGTTGTTTCTCTGGTCTTTAATATTTTATGCTAGTACTTACATTTCATATTGGAAGGTGGAAAGAATATTATGATTGCGTAAGATGCATTTCTTCATTCCAGACTTCCAAATTTGTTTTTACTGCTCTTTCAGTGTGTTCAAACAGATAAAAATCTTTTATTTTTCCCAGCTCCAACACTGTGTGTTTTTTTGCTGAATTTGACTTTTTTATTTTAATAAATACTTTGGTATTAAAAAAAAATGTGGGAATATAGTAGGCGATACCTCAGAGATTTACTGTGATGATTGTACATGTCAGGTTGTTTTTGAAAATATGCCCCTTTTTTTAATCTGCAAAAGCTTACACAACATCAGAGTCCAGAGTGAGGTTCGAAAGCCAGGCTGTCTGGGCTTGAATCCCAACATTGCCATCTACTGGCTCCCACCTTGCCTAGTATCTTATCCTTTGAGTATCTTAGTTGCTTGCCTATAAAATGGAAATGATAATGTAATACTCTCATTTAATTCAGTCAGAGAATAGTTACTGCTCAGCAGCTCATACTACTGCTGGGGAAAAACAAGCACAAACAGCCAGAGAAGCAAAGGCATTCCTAGGAGACGGTAGAAAGTAGAGACAGGGCAGGTGGGGGACTCCCAAGTGGATTTTGCCTGCCTCAGAAATTTAAACAATTAAAATGGTCTGTGCTGCTTAGTTTAGTATTGTCCTTAGAAGCTGATGAAATATTGCCCTTTGGTATTAGACACTATTGAATGCTAATCTTTACAACTGTCACTTTACAACTGTGTGTGTGCACTCGTGTTTGTGTGAATATAATAAAATATAAATACTAGCTCCTATATAATGCCAATGTCTTTTTATTTCTGAGAAATGCTGTTGGTTTTTCTGACTGGAATATCTCTTCCATTTTATAAAGAATTGTTTTGGATCCACTAAACTTTATGACTTGGAGATCCAAGAAAAGTCACTTTATGATGGGGAGCTAAAGACACATGATCACTTGGTGTCACATGGTCAAGAGTTCCATCACTGCCTGGGCTCAGTAACACCAAAAGGCCATTTTTTTTTTTTTAATGGGGCAGTGTCACTGGCCCCTCATGTGGGATCCGAACCGGGGCCGCTGGCATCCCAAGCCAGCTCTTAACCACTGCACCACTCGGCTGGCTCAAGGCCATTTTTCAAAAGGCGTTTTATCTTTCACTGTAAATAGCATGGCCTTGTTTCAGAGCCCCAGAAGACTACATTGTGCTGCTTCCACTGGAGCCTTCCATCAAATCAACACTGCATCTCTTCCCACTACTAACACCTCTAGCACCACAAGGCCACTAAATTGAATGGACATTATGCTGCAGCCCATATCAGTTGCAGAGCCCTCTCCTGCTCCGGGTTGCATGCAAAGCTGGCAGCTATTTTTGTCACCCAGTATATGGATCAGAGAGAGCACAGTTCCGAATGCTGTTTCCGGGTCTTGAGGAGCTCTGCCAGGTATTGTGCTTCCTTCTGTGCTGTAGTAGTTATGAGATGTAGTCAATTGTCTTTTACCTAGAATGGGACATCCTCAATTACTTTAATGAAGTAGAGAGCCCCTGAATCTGCATAATGCTTCTCTGCAAACTTCTAGAAAACATATATCTTACCAAGGCTAGGAACTAGGTACCTAGAGTTCTAGGTACAACTTGCTCATCCTGCCTGATCAGCATAACGTCATCAATGCAATAAATCAATATGACCTTTCATAGGATGCCCAGGTGGTCCAGACTCCTTTCTTAAAGAGGGATCTGAGCAGTGTCTCTCTGGGTCTGTTACAAAAACACAGTGAATAATAAAGATATCATTTTGAGGATGCTAATAAATTATGTCACGATAAACCAATAGATTTTGGTTGAGAACATATAAAACATTGAAAGCGTTAGTCCAAATCTGGTAGGCCATCAGGTTGCTATGTAAGGTAGAGTTTCCTAACCAATGGTCTAATTATGTGCTGCAAATGAGTTAAAATGATGCCCAGGGATACTGATCCAATAAGTACTCGGGGAAGTCAGAGGAGGTTGGAGTAGCCAGTGCTATTTGGCCAGTAGACTCAGTCCACATGCAGCCTCCCTGAGTCTCTTCTAATGGTTGCCTAAACTGAGCATGATCTGACAGGGAACTTTCCAGAACGTCTTTCATAAGGATTCTAATCCCACTCATGAGAGCTCCCCACTTTTGATTTCATCGTCTCCTAAAGGCCCTACCTCCGAATATCATCATATTGAGGATGAGGTTTTAATATACAAATTTCGAGGGAAGACACATATTCAGTCTCTAGTAACATGTTACTATGGACGAGTATAATGAACCGAAAAAGATTTGGGAGCATCAACTCAAACCTAGATGTGAATAAATTATTTCCAAGAAGGAAACAACAGGCTCTGGTTATATCTGTGTCTTTATTTCTCCCCAAGCTAGCAGCTTCCTAAAAGCCAAAGTCCCGGGAGCAGTTGGAGCAAAGTCATTTTGTTTCAGCGTCCTTTCACATGTGCTGTGAGGTGAGCAGCCTACCCCAGCCCCTGGCTTCAAGCAGTGAGTTGCACTTCATTTCCTGTATGGGATGAACACTTTTAGATCCCTTTACAGGAGTCAAAATCCCGAATCCCACTGCTTCTTCTGGACCGGGAAACCTCTAGGTCCTCACTGTCAGCTCTTCTCCTGTTTGGTGTTGCGCTTTCTTTTCTTGTGCACAAAGAAGATTGTCTTATTTATGAACTTTGCTGTATCTCCCCTCCCCCATTTTTGCATGTCTGCCTTTCCCATGGAGCACAGGGATTAACGAATGAATGAATTGAGCCATCTGGACTGAAAGTCCTAATGAAATCTGTCTTGTTTGAGAAGTATGCATGAAGGTGGAAGGGAAAAAACTTGTTTTAACTGACTGCATGTATTTTCTAGCCTTTCCTTTTGAACTTGAGTAAGGTATTTGGTCTTAAGAGGTAAAAACTTGGAAGTTTTGTTTTCCAACTTATCTCCTAACAAAGTGTGCTGTTCTTTCTAACTTTGCAGATCTGGCTGTGGGCATCCATGCAGAGACAGGTGCCTCCTAGAGGCAGCAGGTCACCTTCATCAATGGGTCACACTTCCCATCAGCAGCAGATAGGTAGATGCATCTGGTAGACAGAATAATGGACCCCCAATTATGCCCAGAACCTGCTGATCCCCAGAACCTGTGAATATGGTACTTTACATGGCAAAAAGGATTTTTGTTGCTGTGGTTAAATTAAGGATTTTGAGATAGGGAGATTATCTTGGATTGTCCAAGTGGGCCCATGGTAATCCCAGGGAGCATTAGAGGGTCAGTGTCAGAGTCAGAGAGAGCTTTGAAGATGCTATGCTGTTGGTTTTATGGATGGAAGAATAAATGATACACAAAGGAATGCGGGTGACCTCTAGAAATGGGAAAAGGCAGGACATGGATTCTCGCCTAAAGCATCCAGAAGGATTGCAGCCTTGTTGATGCCTTGATTTGAGTCCAATCAGAACCATTTCAAATTTCTAACCTCCAAAACTGTAAAATAATAAATTTGTGTTCCTTTAAGCCACTGAGTTCGTGATAGCTCAAGACAGCAGCAATAGGAAACTGTAGCACCCCTTTCCCTAACAAACAGAACCAAGACATCACTACCCAATCAGCACCACTCAGAGACTTAGCTTTCCTGATATAGGGCAGATCATAGCCTTTTGTCTTTAAAAACTTACCCCATTTCTATTCCCTTGAACCTAATCTCCCAGTGCCTGGATCTGTGCTTATTTGCTTCCCCGCTTGGCAATAAAACTTTTCCAACCAGAGCTTAATCGTTGGTCTCACATTCTTCATTAGTTTGTCTTTAGCATCCCAGGTAAAATAACCAATGAATAAATTCAACCAGAACAAAAATAGTTATATGGACGTTCTCTGTATCCATGTCTCCTGCTATCTACTACATAGCTCTTTTTCTCTTTAGAGCTAACTTAGGAAAATACCAGTCATTGCTCATGGTCTCAGTTGCCTTCCCTACCCACTCTCATTGCTTCCCAGTCCACTGCAGTTTGATTTCTCTGTCCCACGTTCCACCAGAAGAGGTGGAATCATGTGCATCAGTTATCCAGCTGTTAATACCAACAAACAATTCTGTTTTCATCTAATTTGACCCACTGTCACCATTTGATATTCTTGATATGCCTTCCTTCAAGAACCTCTTTCATTGCATGGCATCTGTGGGACCTCTTTTTCCTGTTTTTCCATTTGTATTTCAGCCTACTCTTTCAGGCATAACTTGGAAGGTGGTACACCTTCAGTTCCTTCAGTGCTCATTGCACACACCCAAATCCAGTCACCAAATACTTGTTGGGTATCTGATGTATTTTAGGCATTATGTCAGGTGTGCACCAGGTAATCACATTTACCCGTAGACCTCAGAAACACTAGTATGCTGAAGGATCTCAAATAATTATCTCTGGCACAATTTCTTTCCTGAGCTGAAAATTTATAGACTAAACTACTCACTAAAGAACTTTAGTTTTATGTCCCTCCAATCAATCCAAATCTAACTCATCATCTTTCCTTCCTAAATGTACTCTTTCCCCTATTTGCTTTATTTTTCTTGTTGGCAAGTTAAAAACCTGGGATTGATTTCTGCCTCCATCATGAAGCCTTAAGCCCTACATCCTTTCAGTCTTTGTGTATTTCATATTTTCAGATGATAGATAAGCAAAGTTCCTGAATGAGAGTGGGGTGAAATCAAGTTAGGTTTGAGAATTTAAAGATAAGATAAGATAGCATTGCCAGAAGAATTTGGTAGATAATCAACTGAATGCTTGTTTTCCTGTTACACCTTTAATATCTGTTCTCCCTTCATTCCAATGGATTTCCATTATCTTTATCCTGAATGGCAGATCGCATTTCTATTTTCAAGTCCTGAATATATTGTGACGGAAAAAAAGTCTTCATTGCTTCTTTGTTTTTTGTTTTGTTTTGTTTTGTTTTTGTTGTGTTTTTTTTTGAGGGCAGTGTCACTGGCCCTCACATGTGGGACCTGAATCGGGGCCGCTGGCTTCACAGGCCAGCGCTTATCCACCGCGCCAGTCGGCCAGCCCTCTTCATTGCTTCTTATTTGCTTTACAGGATCATTTCCTGTTTGCTTTCTAAGATCAAAGGTAGCTTTTTTTCCTCAGACCTGAAACACTTTTAATGGAGCTTTCAGTCTTTAATCTGCTTCTCTGATTTCCGAAATTCCTGTTAATATTGCAAGGGCAAAAGCCTGAGTCAGGAAAGACTTAACCGTCAGAGCTACCTGGTCCTCAGTTCCCATACCTTCCCATCTGGCAGTTTTGCAGCTGCTTCCACTTGACTTTCTTTGCTTCCTCATTTAGTTACTGCTGCAAAGAGATAATGTAACGTCTGAAATGAAATAGGAAGGGCCCTTCCATGGGCCCGCAGTTGGTCCAGCAGCATGGAACCCTGCTATTGGGATTTGATGCTGGTTGTTGCAGCCTTGAAATTCTTCATAATTTTATCTTTGAATCTGTGTTTTGTTTGAAGGGACAATGGAGCACGCACAGGGGCTTGAAACCTTGAATCACATTACATGTGATTGTCCTGTATTACAACACCACTCCTCCTCCCTGGGACAGGTTCTTTGTCATATGCTCCCCACCCTCTGGCATTTGGGGCCCTGTCCAGTTCTTTCACCTTCTCAACTGACCTACTATGTTCTACTACCATTCTCTCCACACCCTAGTTGAGGACTGGATGAAGCGCAGGGAGCTTTTCAGTCAAGTGCATACCCCACTGTCTCAGAAAAAGGCATGGTGGCTGTCATTCCCATCCCAAACTAGGGTAGGGCCACAGCACATTCAACTGGTAAGTCAGTGGAGCCAAGTCTCTCACCCATCCCCCAATCCAGGTACTGAGTGGGTCCTGATGTGGAGGTTGCAATCCCTAGGGGCCCACCTGTCAATCTCTGGTTGAGGTGGCAAGCCCTGGAGAAAGGCAGATGCCTGGCTTAGCTTCCTCACCCCCAGCCTAGACATGGTATGTTATTTCACTGAGTCACAGGCCAGTTCTCCAGACACCTGTGAGGGTCTCCACTTGCCCTGCAAATATCTCCTTATCCAAGGGATGGGACAATACATAACAAAATCAAATACCATGGCAGGTCAAAAGAGACCAAGGAAAAAAGGAACAAGCTTTATACTTTAAGGACTTTTCCTATATTTTTGAAAAAAGATCCCCACATTTTTATTTTGCACTGGGCCCTGCAAATTATGTAGTCAATCTTGTAGATAGGGAGTAGGTAATTTTAGTGTCAGATACTGGCCGAGGCTATTTCATGACACTTGAACTTAAAGAAATCTCGTGGTTATGACAATCATAAGTGTTTCTTCCGAATAATAGAACACAGAGAAATACGTTTTGCAGAAGAACTTATTGGTTATAATGATTAAAAGTAAGTTTCCTTTCATGATTCACACCTTACACTACAGGGATTCCTCATGAGAAATTTATAATTGGTGACGTTTATTGGTTGGCTTCCTAAAACATCTTAGGTGTTAACTTCCCAGACAGCCTGAATGTGGAGTCTATTAAAAGGTGACTTCTCAAACAGGGAATTACATTATATGTGATTATCCTTTGCAAGGAACAACTTCACAAGCGTAAAGAACCAGGTATTTAAATTAAATTTCTTGAATTATTCAGATAATGTGATTTCTGGCCTGATGAAAATTCAGAGTAGATTTGTTTGGAGTTCACTATCTATGAGGTTTAGACATGTTTACACAAATAATTTCATGAATTAAAGACAGAAAGAATAATTTCCTTAGTTTCAGAATTTTTTTCATTTATCTTTATAATAAAAATGGGAAAAGGATATAGTTTGAGGCAATATTTAAAAGGAGTTGCTCAACTATGCCGTTTATTTATTTATTTTTTTAATTTTCAGAATTGACAACTATTATTCCCTATCACAAGGAGAAGCAGGGACACCGCAAGAGTTCAACTGCAGAACCATGAGCAGCAATCTTTCCCAACCTGCGACCGCGCTGCTCTGCTACGAGAACGTGAGCGGATCTTGTATCAGAACCCCCTACTCTCCCGGACCCCGCCTGATTCTCTACACAGTGTTTGCCTCTGGGGCTGTGCTGGCCATGTTTGGAAACCTCCTGGTGATGACTGCAATCCTTCATTTCAAGCAGCTGCACTCTCCCACCAATTTCCTCATCGCCTCCCTGGCCTGTGCTGACTTTCTGGTGGGGGTCACCGTGATGCCCTTCAGCATGGTCAGGTCGGTGGAGAGCTGCTGGTACTTTGGGCGAAGATTTTGCACTTTCCACACGTGCTGTGATGTGGCATTTTGTTACTCTTCTCTCTTCCATTTGTGCTTCATCTCCATCGACAGGTACATAGCTGTTACTGACCCTCTGGTCTATCCGACCAGGTTCACGGTGTCTGTGTCTGGGATTTGCATCGGCTTTTCCTGGGTCCTGCCCATTGCCTACAGCGGTGCCGTGTTCTATACAGGCGCCTATGACGATGGGCTAGAGGAATTATCTAGTGCCCTCAACTGTATAGGGGGTTGTCAAGTTGTTGTAAATCAAAAGTGGGTGTTGGTAGATTTTCTATCCTTCTTTCTACCTACCATTGTTATGATAATTCTCTATAGTAATATTTTTCTTGTGGCTAGACAACAAGCTAAAAAGATTGAAATGATTGGTGGCAAAACAGAATCATCATCAAACAGTTATAAATCCAGAGTGGCCAAGCGAGAGAGAAAAGCAGCTAAAACCCTGGGTATCACAGTGGTAGCATTTATGATTTCATGGTTACCTTATAGTATTGACTCATTAATTGATGGTTTTATGGGCTTCATAACCCCTGCCTATATTTATGAGATTTGCTGTTGGTGTGCCTATTATAACTCAGCCATGAACCCTTTGATTTATGCTTTATTTTACCCATGGTTTAGGAGAGCCATAAAAGTTATTGTGAGTGGTCAGGTTTGCAAGGACAATTCATCAACTATGAATGTGTGCTCTGAACAAACGTAAGCAACTGAATTCAGGAAGTTGAAGATGTCTTTACATTCCAAATGAAAGGAGGTTTTGAAAATCAAGTAAGATTATTAATGAAGAGAAAAAAATTGTTCTTCACATTGAATAGGATAAATCATGTTTTTCAGTTATATTAGGATATGAACTTCCCTGTCACTTCTCCAGAAATGTTTATTTGACTAATAAATGTTAAATCCTATTTGTTAAGTCTTGCAGAGCACACCATACCCCACTCCTGCAGACACTTTTCTCCCTCCCTTTTCTTTTCCATTCCATTAACTCTTCCCTTTGGAGCCTGAAAACATCTTTTTCTTTGAATCCTTTCTCCTTTCCTTACAAATTGTTCTACTCACTCTCAGCTTGTCAAAAACTTCTCTGTGATTAACTTCCTGGAGCTGTTGCTTTTTTTTTTTTAGCTTTGTTTATTTTCCCAAGGGAAACTTTTGGGTAGCAGTTAATCTATTATACTTAATGTATGCATGGTGTCGGTGCCAGGAATTTGCGTCAGCATTCTGAATCCTGCCCCTTGCATACAGTCACCCATGAGGATGAGATGGACGAATTAGTAAGTGCCCTATACTTCATAGGTGGTATCAATTTCTTATAAATCCAACTAGATATTGATAGAATTTCTATTATTTTCACATCTATCTCTGTTAAGATGATTCTGTACAGTAATACTTTTTGGGGGACTAGAAAACAGACTAAAAAGATTGAAACTACTAGTGGAAAGTAGAAGCATTTTCAAGGAACTGCAAGACCAGGGTAGCTAAGAGAGAGAGAAAAGCAGCTAAAACTTTGGGTATCACAGTTAGTGTTTTTGATCTCATGATTACCATATGTAATTGGTTCATTCATTAATTCATTTTTGGGTTTTATAACACCTTCATATCTTTTTAGCTATTTTGCTGGTTCAGTAATTATAGCTCTGCTGTAAATCATTTGATTTATGATATTTTTCACCCTTGGTTTAGAAGAGCAATAAAATTTATAAATGCCCAGCAATAAACGACAGTTCATCAACCATAAATTTAATCTCTAATAAGCCTAAATTCCAAATTAACAATTTATTTTTAATAAGCCTAAGTTCCAAATTAATAATTTGAAATTGAAAATTTCCCAATAATTATGATATGAAATACAGTTCATGGTGGCGGGGGGTAGATGAGGGTAAACAGGATGATGGAACTGACTCTGGGTGATGAATATACAATGTGATATATAGATGATGTATTACAAAATTGTAAACCTGAAATCTATGTAACCTTACTAACCATTGTCACCCCAATAAACTTTAATTTAAAAAAAAAGCTATTATAACCACAGTAGTAAATAATACACATTAGAATGGTTAAAATTTAAAAGATTAACAATACCATATGCTGGTGAAGATGTGGAATATCTGGAAATCTTAACATATCTGGCAGGAGTGTAAAGGGTAAAACTGTTGTTAAATAACTGTAACCTATTTCTTAAAATGTTAAACATAAGTTATTCTATGACCCAGCATTTCCACCTGTAGATATTTACCCAAGAGAAATAAAAATATATGTCCAAAAAAAAAAGGAAGAAATAGAGTGCATGGTATTGTGGAGGAGAAGTGGTGCCTCAATTTCAACAGCACAACCTTTATGCTTTTATTTTCTTGGAGAGCTGAATGTCTTTAAGCATTTGAAAGAAACATATTTACTAATAGTGGTGGACACAAAGTTCTTATTTTCTAGTTTCCTCAGATCTGCACTTCCTTGCTCTGTCAGTTGTTCATTTTTTCCAGGCCTCCCCTATCTTTTTTGCCTTGCCTACCAAGCTTACCTTTCTGTCATTTTCAAAGATTTCCTTGTTCCATGTTCCCTGTGAAAGTCTTGTATTCCCTGTCTTTCTCTCTGGACTCGGTTAACTTTGAATTCATTTTGAGCAGCTTGTTTCTGAGGTTTAGTTGTCTGGGGCTCCCATAAACCTCTAGTCCATGTACATCAGCCATTTTGACTCAGGACAAGATTCATATTTTATATTTTGCATGTTTTTTTTTGTAATTGTGGAATTAACCACAAGCAAATGCTACAATTTCTGCAATAGTGATTGTCCTTTTACATGAGGTGTGTTATTTCACCTATCAGTCACCACGGAAGGCAATTTTCTGTCTTTTTTTTTTTTTCTATAAACACTATCCAAAGTTTATATATTATCCATGATAAATATAAAAATGATTGTAAATTATGGGGAAAGGATGATTTATACAAGAAATCTTGATGTGGCATGCAACTTTTTGGGACAATATTGTTAAGCATCTTGCTTCGTGTATTTCACAAAATTAAAACTGATTTTTTCCAGATATTAAAAAATTAGAGAAAATATAGCTTTTCTAATATTTCATTGGTGGACTCACAACAAAACCCATATAGAATTATGCACTCAATTTAAATTTTTTAAACTTCAAAAGAAAACAAAGCCATGTTAAGGAAAAAAAAATGACAAATTTGGGAAAAACCATTGGCAGTATATATGATGAAAAAGGGTTAATGGGTTTAAAACTGTAAAATCTTTTTACAAAATAGTAAGGCAGAGACAAAAACTTTCCACTAAACAAATGAATAGGCAATTTCACAGGGGAAAAATACAAATGGCTAATAAATACATTAAGATGCCAATTGTACCAATAATTTAAAAATGTAATAAAATATTATATATCAAATTGGCAAATATTAGAATGATCAATAATATCAGATGTTAATTGAGTGTGGGAAGTTGAGCACTCTTGTGAGAGTTGAACCTGCTCATATACATCTAGGGAAAATATGATTTAGTTTCTCCTTTCTGAAGTGAATTAAAATATTTATATAGAAACTTAAACCATACATGTCACAGTCCTCAGGTAAAGACCAGGGTTATAGGGGGTGCCAAGAACCTAGACCAAAGGAAACATATTTCTAAAGTTATTTCTCAATATTTATGCATTTTAATATTGCCTTCAAATTCTAACCCAGCTATATGGAAACGCCAGTCTGGGAATGAGCTGGACTGTGGCAAACCTTTCATTGGTCAGAAATAGGAGAAAAGTAAGAACGAAGGAACCAGTGTTTCACAATAGAACATTTATTCAATTTACAGGACTGTCCTTTATTGTTAAATAATGTCTTTTCCATACTTTAGATATTAAACCATACTTTTATGAAATATTGTCAAAGTACATAAAGTTGTTGCTGCAGCTGCTATTTTTTTTCTTTTCTTTTTTTTTTTTTTTTTAGCTGAGCCATCCTGCCACCTGATGACAGCTCAGCGGCGCACAGCTCAGGCTGAGCATTGAACTGCTGTTGCTCAGAGCTCAGCTCGCACTCTTAAGTGAGCTCTTAACCAACTGAGCCACTTGGCCAGCCCTTATGCAGCTGCTATTTTTGATGTTCTTAGCTGGTAAACATTAAAATTTTGTTATTTGTTAGTTCCCCCAATTTTTAACCAGTTGTATTATTTCTGAAACCCAACTTTCTAGGAATCACTATCTTGACACATTAGTATTTTTAATAGCAAAGGTGATATTTTAGCAGGTAACATTTTTATGCGTCTCAAAACAAACCAGGGCAGCATCTGGTCAACTCCAAACATTAGAGACAGCGAAATAGTAGTGAATGATAAAAAACCTGACATGATCCAATGGAAGCAGATGGCCAAGAAATCAACCACATAGAGAAATTAATATAAGATATATGCTAGGAAAAGAGAAAGATTATCTTCTTTTTTTCTACCTTTCTGTTACACCATTGAACTTATTAGAAGTCCAAGTTATTTTATATTTTCATATTTGGGGTTAGTCAATAAAGAGGATCTAGCTTCATGCTGAGATGAGATACAAATTGGGGGCTCCTTCTAAAGTTTTTAAAATTCTTGTACATATATAACTTCCTATCTTGCTCATAAGACCATCTTGAGAAATGCATTTGCATCAGAGAAAGATCAAGATTACACAGTGATCATGTTTCCCAGGGGATTATGATTCTAACACAAAGGATAGGCTTTGGAAGCAAACTTTGGTTATCTTTTATCATCTAAAATTTTCAGTCTGATATCTACATTTTACCCTTAGCTTCCAGATTTTGAACTTCTCTTAAACATTTCTAAAATAAAAGTCCATTAAATAAGCCATATCCCCAGTGTCTGAAAGTCTGACAGTCCTCATGATTGAAGTGGGGAAAAGATTCATTAATGATCTCTGTGGTCTTGCCAGTGCCTAAACTTGGAAGTTTGTTAATGAGAGAAAGGGTGAGAAATGTTTTGTATTCTTGACTTAGTATTAGAGGCTAGAAGTATGTAATCACAAAGCAGGGTCAAAGTGTTAAAATGTAAATGAATAGTGGTTGGTATTGATAACACACAATCAATATATCTAATTAACAGT
Organism: Aselliscus stoliczkanus; assembly: GCA_033961575.1. Classification (NCBI taxonomy): domain Eukaryota; kingdom Metazoa; phylum Chordata; class Mammalia; order Chiroptera; family Hipposideridae; genus Aselliscus; species Aselliscus stoliczkanus. The sequence goes on from CM066733.1 coordinate 130,497,375, forward strand.
CTCAACAAATCTTCCAATGATTGCATAACTGAATAAATTATCATTCTACTTATCACATAATTCATTGTGTTTAACAAGTATTTTTAGAAATGTATGTTAACTGTTTATGGAATATTTTCATTGGGGTGAGAACCAACACAAAATTAATTTTTCTCCAATTACATTCTCCAAATGAGCTCTAGCAACTCTTCCTTCATCATCCCTTCATGAGATCTCACTCAAACCTCACTTGTACAGTCACTCTGAGTGTTAAAGATTTTCATTCTGGTCTACTCCAGGTTAAAAATACAATTTATATCTAATTGAGGATCCTTGTCCTCCCCATACCGTGAGCTAGTGGGGTCTAAGCTTAAAAAGCCTGGTTAAGGATGAGGCATGTCTGACTTTTCCATTCATTATCCCACCCTCCTTTACTGCTGTATTGCCCATAGGGAGAAGGAGAGAGTAGAAGAAAAGGAGCAGCATACTTTGACACCCAATTTGGTCTCCTTGTAACCTTCACTTGCTGGCCCTGACCTCTGTGCAGGAGCCCTCCCATAATGCCCCTGTCACACAGTGCACATCTGGGTGCCTCAGACATCCCAGCAGGAGGCATTTCGACTCCCAAGTTCCTGATCTTGTGGTCAGTACTAGTTTGATGTTTCCAACATCCTCCTCCAGTCCAGATATTGTGCACCCTGAACTGGGAGACCTGGCAGAAGGGCCGAGCCTGACTGACTTGCATGTGTCCGGTGGCCGCCGTGAAACTCATGCATCTTTGCCACCTGAAGGAGTGAAAGTGGGGGCTTCTCTCCCTGCCAGCCCAACTCTCCTTCTGGCCATCTCTCTCCAAGTCTACTTGCCTCCGCTCAACGTAAACACAGGGCAGGTCAGAGAGATGATTAAAGAAACAGATCTAAATTGGGAATCAAGCTTGAATCATCTTCCCAATACCTTGTTCAAGGATGTGGTCCCCTGGACAAAGGGACCCGAGAAGCAAAAGCCTGTAAGGTTTCTACTTATGGACAGACTCTAATGAGAAGTTGAAAGGGGTCATCTGCAGTGGCTCCCCCACATTGGGGATTGGACAGTGAGCAGGCTCTCCCAATGAGTCACACATGTACCTCATGAGAGGGCCTACATTTGGGCACCTGCCACATGCAGGGCATTGTCCATCAGGCCTATGGCACTACCAGGCCAAATGAGAAACTTTTCTCTCATTATTAATATTCTCCTTATTCCATTCCTGCTCTACTGTGGAGAGTGGATGGGGTTACAAGAAAAAAAGGAGAGAGGAAAAAAAAAAAAACCTATAAAAGCAGGCTTATACCCCTCCCCCTATAGAACCCTAAGGCCTAGGCTTGGGTAGCCCTGACTAGAATAAGAAAGATAAAAGTGCTGAACTGGATGTGATTTTAAAGTTTTAAACCATGGAATTAGAATGGACTTTTGATGGAATTTTAAATCTCCAAAATTGCATGGAAGCCGATGCAGTCTGCCCACAGTGTTGTAAAACATTGGCAGTGGAGAGTTAATAGAATGAGTCTGCATGCACCAGTACATAAAACAGCTCAGCCATTTTATGTTTGCAAAGCACCAAGTGCAGACTGTTCCAAATCTAGTGACAATTCAGGGGACCAAGAGCCCCAATTATACTCAAGGAAGGACAAATCTGATGACTAGAGTTCCATTTCTTCATGCTTTCCCTGAATAATTTGAAGATTACTTCCCACCATCCTACCATTCATTTCGAGAAATCTTCATTTCTTAGAAAATAACTAAACAATCATTTAGTCATTCTGAATACATTTTTAAAATCTCCTCTATTTAACCTTTCATAATCAAAAATAAATATTGGAGATGAATTCCTCATCAAAATGTGACCATTTGATTTCTGGGTCAATATTAAGGGTTGATATTTCAAAGCACTAAAAATCAGTATGGCGAGATGTGGGCAGGGACCAGTCAGAATGGATGCTATTCTGAGAGGCAGAGCAGGCCCTAGAGATGCTCTCATTTCCCTTGTATTGATCTTTCAGTTGCTGGATCATGAAGAACCTTTAGAGATTGGGGAGGTGGAGACAGGCATAGGATAACCAGGGGTTGCATGGGTGCTAGAGCAATAGATATATCCCAACTAATATTTAAGCATTTCAACATTTTCCCATTTGGAATGGTTGGATTGGTACATACCTTCTGAAGATCAGCCCTGTCATGACAACTGAGCACGTAGGTTTACTTACCTTATCTGAAGTTCCATTGAAATGACTTCAAAAGTCTATCTGGAAAAAAAAATCAGATGGGATTAAATTGATACGAAAAACCAGAGTAGAGAAGGGAACAGCTGTTCTCATGAATAGAGGTTGAGGGAAATTCTAAATCCCAGAAAGAGCAATCAAAGAGTAAAAGGAAGAAAATATTAAAAACAATTGCTCATAAAGTTCCTTTGGGGTTAAAGAAAGGTCTCAGCCTTCAAATAAAAAGTATTTAGTGTGTACAAAGAAGATAAATAAAACAAATACAGGCAACACATTCAGACAAATATAAAAAGAAAATCTGAAAAAGCTCCTAGAACGGGTGCCAAAGGGAGGTGGTTAAAGACAAAGGAATGAACACCATGCTGGCATCACACTTCTTATCAGTATACTAGGTCTTAGAAGGCAATGGAGAAATGCTTTAAATTCACAGGGATTTTTTTCCTTTTTATTTTTATAAGTTTCAGGAGTACAAAACCACATAATGATTAGACATTTACAACCCTTACAAAGTGATAACCCCAACAAATCTAGTACCTATCTGACACCACAGTCACAGAGATTAAAAAAAAAAAAAAAGCAGAATTCTATTCTAATTCTAGTTAAAATTATAATTGAAATCCTATAAAATCCCTCAAAGTTAATTGAGAAATATATGTATACGTGTGTGTGTGTGTGTGTGTGTGTGTGTGTGTGTGTGTGTATGAATATATAGAGCCAGGCAAGGCAGATCTAATGGAGCAGAGCTGGAGAGATGAGTAATCCTCAGAAAGGAGAGGTTGCACTGTGACCAGATATTGGAGAAGTTGAGGGTGGACCAATCCGGGCCCTGTGGACAGCTGGAGCCTGCTGGAGTGTGGCCAGCCCTCTACATGAATTCACGAGACTCTGGTTGTCTGACCTTGCTCAGGTTACTTAAGCTGAAGCTTGCATCTAAAAAAGCGTGACTTAGATTCAATTATTTTAAAGGTAACTTTCAGTTCTAATATTTTGTGAGTCCATCATCACAGTCTAATGAATGGGCACTAAGGGTAATGTGGGAAAATACAATGTTTTTGATTTGAGAATTTTTCTGTCCCTTGAATTCAACTATCACTGTCCTACAGTTAGAGGGGGGGTTCTGTCCAGAGGACAAATGATAAAACTCATTTCCGTGAATGGTCATACTCATATACCACAAATTAACACATATAGCATCTGCAACATTGGTAACAATAACCACTTTGATGTATAAAAAAATCATTCATGCAGATTCATATTTCCTTAATATGACAATGCATTTTATATAAACTTATTAAAATATTTTTTTGATTAAAGAAAATACACACCTATTTGTTTAGCAAATATTTATTACTCTTTATTTCCAAGTACAGTGAAAGGTTCATGCTGGATGTATAAAGATGAAAAGAAGGAAAATTCTCCTGAGTAACACAGTTTTTGGGGGAAAACAAATATACACACACACATGTCATTAGAAAGCAGAAAGTAATGTCACAGGCACAATGAACATAGTGGTTCCTAAGAAAGGATGCATAGAAATGCAGCTATAGTCTCTATTGTTTTAATCTGTTTCCATGGACAAAATATAAAGGGAAATTTTAGGTCCTGTTAAATGCCTGAGCTACTAAGGGTGCATAAAATTGCAAACATGATTATATTGTTACCTATAATAATGAACTAATGAAATCCATAAGAAAAAAGCTAGATGAAATTTCTAATCTCCGAACAAAGCTTAGAGAAGATGAAGTGATTTGTGTGGATAAAAGGCAGAAAGGAACCAAATGAATAAATACTACAAACTAATAAGATGATGATTTTGCTTGATGTTCACACCAAACCTGCCTTAGAAATTAAGATACAGTTTATCTAAATGATCCTCCATTCAGCCTCAAAGGAACAAAATCTCATACAATAAAATATGATATCAATAATGAAAAACTATGATGGGTGGAAAACAATACATTAAAATTTTAATATCACAGCAAATTAATTACTCCCTCCAATGTCCCCATCTCCCCAAAGAATTTTGTTTATACTTTTCTTTATGTTGATTATTTTTTAATTTACAGAAATGTGTATAAAAACTGTATTCCAAATTGTTCTCAACCACTTGAGTGTGGAAGTGGGGCCAGATTTTTTTTTTTTGTAAGGGGAGGAGTAAGTTAGGGGTTATGTCACTTACTCTCTGGCCCCCTGGGTATCCATACTGGTTCTATTGTTAAACAAAGTAATGCCACCTTGGGCATGCTTCTTAATGCCTCAGGTGCCTCATTTTAATATGGAAGTAATAATATTCCCTTGCATGTAGGGTTGTTGTGAAGGTGAAGTGAGTTAATGTAGTTTAGGAAGCTCCATGCACAGACAAGTGTCCCATAAACATACATAGATGTTTATTAGGTTTAAATTGTATTGTTATATCCTTTTGGTTCCAGAGCTCATGTATGGTATACCATAAGCACTCAATAAATGTTCATTGAAATAAAGGCCAATAGACTAGTTCCCACACAACCAGAGTAGTTCACAGATGAGAATAATGATGACAGTAGCTTGTGTCTTTTATAATGAAAGTTTTCAAACACCCATAAAAATAGACGGAATAGTATATTAATCTGGGAAAAGAAGTGGTAAAATTAGATGATTTTTTCTAATATGTTAGAAAGGCTACTTTGAAAAAGGAACGATAAGTGTAAATGTATTAAACTAGATGTTAGAAGTATTTATTTGAATCCAGAAGCTGTATAATATTTATCGGTTTTCTTAAATGCTTTGATTTTAGCTTCTTTATCTTTAAAATGAGGTAGTATGTATTTTCACAGCAAAGGAAACCATCAATAAAACAAAAAGGAAGCCTACTGAATGGGAAAAGATATTTGTCAATGATATATCTGATAAGGGGTTAAAACCCAAAATTTATAAAACACTCATTCAACTCAACACCAAAAAAACAAACAACCCACTTTAAAAGTGGGCAGAGGATATGAAGACACATTTCTCTAAAGAGGACATACATATGGCCAACAGGCATATGAAAAGATGTTCAACTTCACTAATCATTAGAGGAAATGCAAATAAAAACCACAGTGAGGTACCACTCTAGTCAGAATAGCTATCACAAATAAATCAACAAACAACAAGTGCTGGCGGGGCTGTGTGGAAAAGGGAACACTGCTGCACTGTTGGTGGGACTGCAGATTGGTGCAGCCACTATGGAAGTCAGTATGGTGTATCTCAAAAATCTGGAAATGGAACTACCTTATGACCCAGCAATTCTACTCTTAGATATTTATCGAGAGAAACCCAAGACACTAATTCGAAAACAAAAATGCACTCCTATGTTCATTGCAGTGCTATTTACAATAGCCAAGACTTGGAAACAATCAAAATGCCCATCGGTAGATGACTGGATTAAGAAACTGGGGTACATTTACACAATGGAGTATTACTCCGCTATAAAGAAGAATGAAATCGTACCATTTGCAACGATATGGATGGACCTAGGGAACATTATGCTAAGTGAATAAGTCAGTCAGAGAAAGACAAATACCATATGATCTCACTTATATGTGGAATCTAAAGAACTGAATAAATGAACAATGTAAGCAGAAATAGTCTCAGAGACATAGAGGAAAAACTGATGATTGCTAGATGGGATGGGGGTGGGGATGAGGGAGAAGGAGAAGGGACGAGGCAACATAAATTGGTAACTACAACATTGCCACAGGGATAGGAAAGACAACTGGGGGAATAGAATCAATAATGTTGTAAATATTTTTTATGGGGCCAGATGGACTTATGTCTTGTTAGGGAAACCACTTCATGGACAGTGTAGAAGCCTGACCACTGCACTGTACATCTGAAGCTGCCATTGAATAATATTATATGGCAACTATAATTTATTATATATATAGTCATGGGATGTGGAGTACAGTGTGGGGAATGGAGTCAATGGAATTGTAATAGATATGTATGATATTGAGTGGGGGGGCGTGAATGGGGGAGGGGTTTGTCACTTTGTAAGGGATGAAAAGTATAACTACTGCATTGTTTTGTACACCTGAAACTAATAATAATAATAATTTAAAAAGAAGAAGACAAAAAAAAGATAAAAAATAAATAAAATGAGGCAGTATGATTATTCTGTAGCTTGCAGAACAGGATTAGAAAAAGTTACTATAATGAAACCACTAGAATCAAAATAAATTGATAATATTCAATGTTAGAACTGAAGGATTGCGGGTAAAGTGACGTTAAGCTGTCTGGGGTAGCTTTAATCATCTGTAAAATGAAATAAAGACAAGAGTTTCTCACAAGAACAGTATAATCAGAAATAACGCTCTTTTAGAAAAGGCTTACCAATTCAAAGTATTTGTATGATAATAGTCAGAAATGATGTGCTAATAGATAATGCTGATTTATGTCAGTTAGAAATTAAAGAAATGTAGTAAGAATCTTTTGATATATATTCACTCCTGCCCCAAAATATGATAACCTGATTTTTTAAATCTTGGTGTCTTATTGTGACAAAACTAAAGCTAGAATAGAATCAAGTAATTTACTTACATTGTTCATGGGACATACAGCACCATTCAGTTCTACTACCAAGAAAACTCTCTGAAATAGCTGACTTGGTTTATCCACTGTGAATGGCACAACTAATTCAGTTTCCTTTTTTTGCTTTGGAACCAAGTTTGTGGGTCATAAGGAAACACTACATTTTCTAGCCTCTGCCTTGACTTCATTTCCTTTAGTTTTCTGTCTTTTTTTTGAACACATGTTAAAATTATGCTTTTTGTATATCTTTGAAGTCCTTGTAAATAACTTTGAAACAATGTGCAATTTAAGTGATAAAGAATAAATTAATATCAAAATAAAGTAACATAAAGTAATAAACTAACGAATGACAATCTTAAAATCCTTGCTTTAAACGTATGTTAACTGGTACCATTTCTGAACTGGAATGTAATTTTATGAGCAGGCTTTCTCACCAGTAAGAAGCTCACTGAATAAATGAACACTGTTATTTTTGATGCCGGTTACCTCTTTCATTGTAAATAACTGAATTGATATTATAGTTAATGCTCTCTCTCTTGAATGATTTTATGTGACTCTAAAATCACAGTTTTGGTTCTTCAAATCTGAGTTCCGGACAGTGCAGAATTAGCCCTTTGTCCTTTCTGAGCAAGGAGCTACCACCTCTCCGAATATCTCTTAGTTGAATTTACATTTTAATAGAAAAATATTACATAGGAACTGAGAGAAGATATAGCAAGGGATTGAACTAATATAAAGTAATAAAAGGCAGGATTTAGATGAGAAATACATACTAGATTCTTTATATATATATATATATATATATATATTTTTTTTTTACATTTTCTCAAGAATACTACAAGGGAGGGGTTATTAACCAGAGAAGTATAGTGAGGATCAGAGAGAACCCTGCAACCCAAGATCACAGTATTAAATGTCACCATTGGATTTGCTCTAAGGCTATGCTGTTTCCACTACAATCAGATTTCAATTGTTATATTTACCAAAGAACATTGAACTTGAATTTAAGTGTTTGGGTCAAAATTGAAGCATAATTCAATTATTTTACCTAAGAAGATCTTGCATGTTTATGATCAATATTTTTCTCACCATTGTGAGCCCACTGAGAATCTATTTTCAATCCTCCCAATCTAAATACAGAAACTACTCAGAAAATAAATTTATTGTTGAGGAATTCTCTCTTAAGATTTGACCAGTGACTATTAGTTTGATGGCTTTTCTAAACCAAGGATAAAATAAAGCATAAATCAAGGGGTTCATTGCTGAGTTATAGTAAGCAATCCAAACTAATATTTCATAAATATAGGTGGGTGTGATGAAACCTAGGAAGGCATCAATTATTGTATCAATGAAGTATGGTGACCATGAAATCAGAAATGCTAACACTGCGATGCCCAGTGTTTTTGCTGCCTTTCTCTCCCTCTTGGCCACCCTGTCTTTGTAGCTGTTTGAAGATGTCGCAGTCTTATTGTTCATACTTTCAATTTTTCTAGCCTGGTGTTTAGCGATGAGGAAAATCTTAGAGTAAACAGTTATCATCACAAGTGTGGGTATGAAAAATAATAGAAAATTTACCAATACCCAACTTTGATTCACTGCAACTTGACAGCCTCCCACACAGATGAGAGCACTTACCAATTCCTCCAGCCCAGCTTCATTTGCACCTGTGCCAAGAAGGGAAAAAGAATAAATAATGGAAAGGAGCCAGGAAAAGGCAATGCATATGCCAGAAACAGATGCAGTGAATCTGGTTGGGTAGACCAGAGGGTCAGTGATTGCAATGTATCGATCCACAGAAATAAAACACAAGTGGTAAATAGAAGCATAACAGAATGACGCATTGAAACAAGAGTGAAATTTACAGTAACTCTGACCAAAGTACCAGCAGCTCTCCACAGACCTCACTGCACTGAAAGGCATTACAGTCACTCCCACCAAGAAGTCGGCACAGGCTAGAGAGGCGATCAAAAGATTGCCTGGAAAGTGCAGCTGCTTGAAATGAAGAACTGAAATCATCACCAAGAGGTTTCCAAAGACAGTCAGCAAAGATCCAAAGCCAAACACGGTGTATAGAATCAGGCGGGAGCCTGGTGAGTAGGACGTTTTGACACAGGATCCATTCAGGTTTTCGTAGCAGAGCTGCCCCGCCATTGGAGGGAGCAAATCACTGCCCATGATTCTCTGGTTTGATACCTGTGAAAGCTATCATCCTCTGGGGCCAAACATGTCATTCCAAATATGTCATTTTCAAAAGCCCTTAAAAAAAGGTATATACAATATGTCAGTAATTGCCAGTACATTTTGTCCCTATTTCTTTGTAAGTACAAATCCTTATTTTCATGTTTAGAAACTGACTCATATCTTCACCTCATAAAATAATTTACTTTGAACTGAATATGCAGTTAATTTTTATCATTACATTTTAAATTTAAAAAATCTTTCTTTGCATTACCTAGTATTTCTTATTTGAGAAGCATCAGTCTTCCAAGAGCTGTTATATGATGCATGTACGAATGCCACATTTTATTAGCGTTCTTTTCCTAATTTATCAGAGCTAGAATAATACTCAAAACACTCTTCCCCCTCAGGAAAATAGCTAACTAATTCCGAATACCCAAACCCCCTAAGATTGAATCCCCATAGTGTAATGTGTGGAAAGAAAGAGACTTTAAATAATGATTATGTTTATGTTAAAAATAAGTTTATGCTCTTCTAACCCATTGATGACATTTGACCTTTTCATGAAATAGAAATTAAAATGGAAATAGTGCTTGTCTTTGAAAATCTTTGTCCAGAATTTGAAAACCGTATTGTTTATTTTCACTAATTATTGAGATTGCATTTTTATTTTTGTAAGAACCATTTATTTATGATTCTTGTTTGACTGTCACTAAAACTCTTTCCAATAAAGTTCTTTATCTCTTCCAGTATTGGTTTGCACTAAAGAAATTAAATGCAGAATTATGTATTGAATACGGGAATGCTTTAGGTTGAGTTTTAATAATTCTATTTTGGAAAAATGGAAAAATTGAGTATACGGTATTTTCCTCATGGAGATAAAAAGGGAAGTGTATGTACAAATAAAATGCTAAGGTGTTCTTTTTTTGCGTTTTAATAGCAACTGTGTAGAAGATATTAAAAAACCAAAATGTTGAATTTTTCAAAAAGTGGAGATTCCAATATTATGACTCTGTATGTTACTTTTGACAAGTTAAGCTTTTCATCTCAGAGCTCTAGAAAAGATCTCAGCTGAAGCTTTGGAAAATATTTTTCTGATGCATGACTTCTGGTAATTTTTAAAATCAGCTTTTTGATATTGAGGTATACTTTGCACTTGAAAATGTCATACTTTTAATGTGTGCAGGTTGATGCCATGATAACTGTATCCACCCATGCTACCACCTCCAAAATCAAGGCATAGAATATTTCCAATACCTCAGCAATTTTCCTTGTGCCCTTTTACAGTGAACCTATCCCCACATTTCCCTGCTCCTGCCCTAGGCAATCACTGATCTCCACTCTAGCACCACAGATTAGCTTCCCTGGTGTAAAAATGACATGTAAATAGCATCATTATACTATGAACTCTTCTGTAACCAGCTGCTTTCTTTCAGCTCAATGTCTGTAACACTTATCCATTTATTAGGTATACTATCAGTTCACTCCTTGTTATTGCTAAACAGTATTTCATTGCGTTAATATAACACAATTATTTTATCCATGTACCTGTTGATAGACATTTGGACATATGTTCAGTTTGGGGTTATTAATAGTATTGGTATGAACATTCATATACAATTCTTCTCATAGACATATGTTTTTATTTCTTTTTGGTAAATACCTAGGAGTAGAATTGCTGGATCATATGAGAAGCATATGCTTAACTGTACAAGAAACTATAAACTGTCTTCTAAAGTAATTGAACCATTTTGTACTCCCACCAGCAATCTAGGAATGTTCCAATTGCTCTAAGTTCTCTTCAACACTTGGCATTGCCATTTCTTTTTATTTAACCATATTAGACGCTGTGTAATAGTATCTTATGTTTTTAATTTTATGAATGGTGATGTTATTATTTGTTCATGTTATTATTTGCCTCTGATGTGTCTTCTTTGGTTAACTGTCCATTAACATTTTTGACCATTTTTAATAGATTTTAAGTTTTATTATTATTGAGTTGACTGGATATAAGTCATCTAGAAATATATATGATGAATATTGGAATTTTCCATTTTCTTGAGAGTATAAGTTTTAATTTTGATAAAAACCAATTTATAAATTTTTTTATGATTAGTGCTTTTGTTTCTTGTCTAAGAAACCTTTGGCTAAAATAATGTCACAACAATTTTCTTCTGTGCTTCTTTTAGAATTTTTAGAATTTTAGTTTTTATGTTTAGGTCTATGATTTTTATCTTATTAGTTTTAAATATGTTGTGAGGAAGAGATTGAGGTTTATTATTATAAGTAGAAGTAGTATATGAATATTCAGCAATTCCAGCAGCATTTCATGAAAAGACTGTTCTTCCTCCAATAAATGATGTTTGTTCTTTTGTCAAAAATCATTCAACCATATACATATGTGTCTCTATTTCTGGATTCTCTATTCTACGCTATTGATTTCTAGGTCTATATTTGGGTCAATACCTTGTTGTCTTGACTGAAGCTTTATAGTAAATATTAAAGCTGGGTTGTGTAAGTCTTCCACTTATTTGTCCTCTCCAAAATTGTTTCAGCCATTCTGTCTTTATTTTTCATATAAATTTTATAATCATCTTATCCATTTCTAGAGGGAAGAAAACCTCTGTGGCTTTTTATTGGTATAAAATTGAATCTATGAAACAGATTAGAAGTACTGAAATATCTGACAAGACAATATGTTTGCTCACTTTACCTTTTGGTTTTGTCATTTATGTTTTATGAATTTAGATATTCTTCAGCCAGCTGCATACATATTTAAGATCACTATATTTTCTTGGTAACATGAAGGAATGGACATAGTAATAATATTGAGTCAATTAAGCCATATATATATATTATGTCTTTCCATGTTTAAGAAGGACTTAGAAGAAAAAATGGACTAAAGAGTTATTTAGCAAAAATACGCAAAAAAAAAAGCAACAGAGAAATAAAATACGAAGGGAGCAAATGAGAAAAAAATATCATGATAACAGAATTAAACTGAAATATATAAAAAATTATATCAGATATAAATGGATTAAACTCTCCAATTAACAGAACTTCTCAGACTGCATATAACAGTACATCTCAACTACATGCCACCTCTAGGAGACACATATTAAGCATAAAGACACAGATAGTTTGAAGGAAAAGAGAATGGGAAAACAGATACTATGCTAATAATAAGCATAAGAAAGCTGTTGTGCATGCACACATATGTATGTATACAGTAAAACCTTGGATTGCAAGTAACTTGGTTTGCGAGTGTTCCGCAAGATGAGCAAACATTTCTAATACATTTTAATTTGGGAAACACACAATGTCTTGCAATACAAGTAGTTTGTTTCTAGAAAGAATTATGCTTGCAAACCAAGGTATTACTGTATATGTATAATATATGTATATTAATGTAAAAATCAAGATAAATACTCATAGTACTGTAACAAATAATTATGGTGATCATATAATGGTAAAAGAACTATGTTCCAGAACAGCTGAATCATAATATGAATTCTCTGAATAGGAACTGGGTTTCCTGGAATTGGGCACTGGATATAATTATATTTGAGGGCATTAATGACCCTATTTTCATTGGTAGCAATGAAACTGGTAGCCCATAGCCTACAGTGCTAAAACATTTACTCAAAATATCTGTAGATACCTGTAAGCAAGTGCTTACAGAAGAATAGGCTCTGGGTGACCATGTATTTGCTGCCTTATACATTTTAGTTAAAAAGACATGTATAATGAATTGGTTAGCTTTTTTAACTGCTCTGGAGAACTTAGGGGAAGAAAATGATGAGCTTGAGAGGTTTTAAATTACTAGTTCAAGTTCCATATGGACCTGGAAAGTTAAATGAATGCTTTGACAGAATAAATCTCTTATCTCCTATAGCCACAGGACTGAGTTTCTGAAAACCATACCCCAAGCCTAATTCTGTAGGTGGCTGAATTAAAATGCCCATTGAATTCTCAAACTCCCATGGCATCTTTTGCTAAAATCTGGCATTGATTGGGAAGGAAAGGGATACTAAAAATTAGTATGGTGGGCTGGCTGAGTGGTGTGGTGGTTAAGCGCTGGCTGGGGAAGCTGGCAGCCCCGGTTCAGGTCCCACATATGAGGACCAGTGACACTGCCCTCAAAAAAAAAAAAAATTAGGATGGTAACAGATAGGCAGGTCCCTATGAAACTGGCACCGTCCAACACCTAAATTCTATCAAGTCTCTTCTGCCAGTAGAAGCAGCTCTTTCACAACTGCCTAAGGTCAGTTCCTCTTGCCTGAAGAAGCCATAATCATCTCACCTGAGATAGTTGCCTTACAATGAGTCACTGACCCTCCTCAGGACCACCCCTAATATCCCTTGCTTTTAGACCTATAATCGGACTCAGGTCCCAGCAGCCCCAAAGGATGAGGTACAAAGTGTGACCCATGAGGACACACAACTCAAAAACAGAAGAGTGCAAGATTTTGCCAACTTATATTAACAAAAACCTAAGAAATACCTATATGTGGGAATGGAACTCAAAGGCATGATATGTAAAGTGGAATTAGACTTAATGTATTGATAAGAGGCTATTAAGAAGCACATAATTAATATTTAGTGAAGGGAGTGTTGGAGGATCTTAAAGATATGCCATAAAACAATATTGCTTTAATAAGTAATTTTATATAACAAAGTACTTTATAACCAAGCACTTTGCTAATATTAACATGTAATTTCCAAAATACTTTAATCACTTTAAGACGTAGCTCCTAAAATGATCCAAGATGGTGGAGTAGATAAACACTGTGCCTGCTTCCTTCCATGAACACATTCAAATTACAGCTAAATTATAGAACAATCAACCTGGAGAACCATCTGAAGTCTAGCCCGGCGGTTAACAAACTTTTGAGATGGAAGAGCCGCCAGGGGTCAGCAAATTGCAGCTCATGAGCCCCAGGCTCCAAAGTAAAATTGAAAATTAAAATAAAACTATCATAGTTTCATTTATAAAATTTTTACAGGACATTATTCACATAATGGTGATTACATAGAAATATATTTATGGCTCTTGAATAATTTTTAAATCGTTGTGAGGGACAGGATTGGCTCTTCCAAGGTCAGCAACCTTTGGAGATTGAACATACCCAAAGAGCTGCATATGGCTTACTAGCTGCAGTTTTCTGACCCCTGGTCTAGCCAAATAGAAGTTATATGATAGAAATATAAAGAAGCCATATCAAGATGGGTACGAGGCATGGAGAAGCTGAATGGGCCCCAAACCTTTGTGTGGTGGTTGAGAATCAGGAATATCTTGGCCGCAGAGTTTCCTCCCAGAGGAGCAAGGGACCCCACCCCACACCAGGCTCCCCGGCCTGGAGTACTGGTGCCAGGAAGAGGAGTCCCCACAACACATGGCTGTGAAAAGCAGTGGGGATTCCGACCATCGGGTGGGATGGAAGGCTGTTGGAAACCCAGATGTCCCTTTAAATGGCCTACGTACAGACTCATTCACTCACAGGCACTCACTTTAGGCTCCAGCAGAGGGATGGTAACTTGGGGTGTGACGGAGACATACAGTGGGGAAAACTGCGGTATGTGGCTTCTGGGAAGGACTGAAGGACAATAAGCATTTTCCCTGTGTGAGGTCTCCCTCCCCAGTATGCAGACGCCATCTTTCCTGTGTTGAGCATGCGCCCACGTGGCCAAATCTGAATCTGATTGGTCTGGTAAGCTCCAGGGCTCTGCCCTGCTGACTCATTGAGACTCTGCCCTATTCAACTCCCCCAACACTGGAGACACATTTTCTGAGAGCAGCCAGTCCTGCCTCCATTGAGTTCTTTCTTGGAAAAATACCAGAGGTCCTGGGCCTTAGGGGGTGGGGACTCTCCTTGGTGTGGTCTGAGGCTTTCACTGAGTACCTCTAGGCTCAACACTGACACCAAACCAGAATCTACATTAACCTGGTGACCACAACTCTTCCCACTATGGTGACTCTGGGAGGACCTGCCTCACCCAACTTGCATACCACATGAGGCTCTATCAGCAGCTCAACCTTAAAGGAACCAGCAGGTGGCAGCAGGCCTCAGGGTGGCCAGGCCTTTGTGGAGCTACCCGAGGACTGGTTCTAGTGGCAGATGTCCTCAATTGTAGCATGGCCTCTCCCACGTGCCTGAAGGTTTAGGACAGGCAGCGAACAACCACAGATCACTTTGTAGCTCCTACCAGGTAGTCCCCAAATAGTCACAGGCAGTGAGTGACCTGGGCCTGCACTGGAGCCCCTCCAAAGAGGCCCCAGAACCAATATACTTGGAGGTTGGCTTCAGACCATAGCAAAATACCTCCCAATTAGCCCCACAAATAGCACACACAAAGGTAATCTCAACAGGCACCAGAATCCATTGGGGTGAATCCCACTTAGTGGATAAGTCCCCGCATAACAGCCTATAAACTGTGGACATGGCCAAATCCCATAGCCAGCCAGCCTAAGGGTCAATTCCACCCACTAACATGCCAGCAGCAATCAAGGCTCAACTATAAGGGAGGACACATACAACCCACACAAGGGATACACCTGGAGTACCCAGAGCAGGTGACCATGGAGACTATGCCAATGGGCCCCCACAGGACACTTACTCATAAAGCCACTCCGCCAAGACTGGGAGACATAGAAGACCTATGTAAAACATTAGAAACAAACAGAGAGGCAGCCAAAAGAAGAAACAAAAACATATGTCCTAAATGAAAGAACAGGAGAAAAATCCTGAAAAAGAACTAAATGAAATGGAGATAAGCAACTTGCCAGAGATAGAGTTCAAAACAATGGTTACAAGGATACTTGAGGAACTTAGTGAGAACTTCACCAGAGAGAAAGCAAGCATAACAAAGGACTTAAAAACTATTAAAAAAAAAAAGGGCCGGCCGAGTGGCGCATTGGTTAAGAGCTGGTTTGGGGATGCCAGCAGCCCTGGTTCAGATCCCACATATGAGGGCCAGTGACACTGCCCTCTACAGCTAACCACAGCTCCACCTGGAGCTGGGCTGTGCGAGCCCCAGTGACGGTGTAGGCTGCAGCCCCTGCTGCAGTGGGCTGCCATAGGCTACAGTGAGTGGCCGGCAGCCAACGTGAGCAGCTGGCAGCCAGTGTGAGCTGCCAAGAGCCAGAGTGAGCGGCCATCCAGAGGCCAGCGATGATCTTCCTCATCCGGGAAGAGCGCAATGACGATACCAACATGGGCCAGTGAAGCAACATCCTCTGCAACTAGACTGAAGCACAAAAAGACAGCAACTTATCTGTTCCCCTTCCCCAATTCCCCAACGCTGTTACCCTCCCCCAATTCCCCAATAAAATCTTAAAAAACAAACAAACAAAAAACTATAAAAAAGTACCAAGTGAAGTGACGAATACAGTAAGTGAAAGGAAGAATGCACTAGAAGGAATCACCAGCAGACTAGATCAGGGCTCAGCAAACTACAACTCGCAAGCCACATGCGGCTCTTTGGGTACATTCCATCTCAAAAGTTTGCTGATCCCTGGAAGAGCCAATCCTGTCCCTCACAACAATTTAAAAATTATTTGAGAGCCATAAATATATTTTTACATAATCACTATTCTGTGAGTAATATCCTGTAAAAATTTCATAAATGAAACTAAGTTTTATTTCCATTTTCAATTTTACTTCAAAGCCTGCAGTTCATGAGCCACAGTTTGCTGACCCCTGGCAGCTCTTCCATCTCAAAAGTTTGCCAACCATTGGACTAGATGAAGCAGACCATCGAATCAGCAGTTTGGAAGACAAGATAGCAGAAAACACCCAATTGGAACAGTGAAAAAAAAAAAAGATCCAAAAAAATAAGGAGAGTTCAAGAGATGTCTGGGATAACATTAAGAGTAAAAACATTCACATCACAGTGGTACCAGAAGGAAAAGAGAAAAAACAAGAGATTGAAAACCTATTGAAGAAATAATTACTAAAAACTTTCCTAACCTGGTGAAGGAAATAGACATACAAGTCCAGGAAGTGCAGAGAGTCCCCAACAGGATGAACCCAAACAGGCCCACAGCAAGATGCATTATAATTAAAATGACAAAAGTTAAAGACAAAGAGAGAATCCTAAGAGCAGCAAGAAAAAGGCAGCTAGTAACTTACAAGCATGCTCCCATAAGATTGCCAGCTGATTTCTCAACATAAACTGAGAGACAGAAGGGATTGGCACAAAATATTCAGCATGATGAAAGGCAAGGAACTAAAACAAAGGGTACTTTACCCAGCAAAGCTATCATTTAAAATTGAAGGACAGATAAGGAGCTTCCCAGATAAGAAAAAGCTAAAGGAGTTCATCACCACCAAACCAATATTATAAGGGATCTTAGAGGGACTGCTTTAAGACCGGGAAAAAAAACCTCAAAATTATGAGTAATAAAATGGCAATAGCTACACATCTATCAACAATTACTTTTAATGTAAATGGATTAAACGTTCTGATCAAAAGACAGGGTGTCTGAATAGATAACAAAACCCTTACATATACTGCCTACAAGAGACTCACTTCAGATTGAAAAACACACACAGACAGAAGGTAATGGCCTGGAAAAAAGATATCTTATGAAAATGGAAACAAACAAAAAAGCTGGAGCAGCAATACTTACTTTTATACCAGACAAAACAGACTTTAAAACAAAGGCTATAAGAAGAGACAATAAAGGACCTAGAAATCCCACTGCTGGGTATTTTTCTGAAGAAACCCAAAACATTATTTCTAATGGACATGTGCATCCGTAAGTTCACTGCAGCATTGTTTATAATGGCCAAAATATGGAGGCAGCCTGGGTGTCTATTGATGGATGAATGGATAAAGAAGGTGTGGTACACATATATACAATGGAATATTGCTCAACCATGGAAGGGAAGGGGTTCTTGCCATCTGTGGTGACATGAATGGACCTGAAGTATATTGTGCTGAGCGGAGTATATCAGATAAAGACAGATGCAATGTGATTTCATTGATATGTGGAATCTAAGCACAAAATTAACAAACAAAACAGAAACAAACTCTTAGACACAGACAACATTTTGATGGTTGCCAGGTAGGAGGGGGTCTGGGGGTATGGGTGAAAAAAGAAAAAGGGATTAAGAAGTACAATTTAGTTGTTACAAAGTAGTCATGGGGATGTAGGGTATAGCATAGGGAATATAGTCAATAATATTATAATAACTATGTATGGTATCAGATGGGTTCTAGATTTGTTGGGGTGATAGATGGGGGGTTGGGGGACAGGGTAAAAAATGTGAAGAGATTAAGAAGTACAAATGGTAGACAAAATAGTCATGGGGTTGTAAAGTAAAGCACAGAGAATATAGCCAATAATGTGGTAATAATTATATATAGTGCTAGGTGGGCAATAGACTAGTCAGGGGGATCACTTCTTAAATTATATAAATGTCTAACCATTAGGCTATACACCTGAAATTATTATAAAATAATATTGAATGTCAACTGTAATTGAAAAATTTTAAAGAGGGGGGAGATGAAGGGGAATAAGAGGTTCAAATTTCCAGGTATAAAACAAATAAGTCATGGGGATGTAATATATAGCATGGGGAATATGGTCAATAATATTATGATAGTGTGGCACAGTGTCAGATGGTTGCTGGACTTATCACAAAGATCACTTCTTTAGGTATATAAATGTTGAATAACTATGGTGTACCCCTGAAACTTATAATAGTGTATATTAGCTATATTTTTAATAAAAAATCTTTTAAAAATATGTAACTTGTAAGTTATACCAAATCAGTTACAATTTAGTTTCATTAGGTAAGAAAAAATTATACTAGGGATATATTTAAATTAAAACAAGCAAACAAGCAGACAAACCTAACTTCAAACTTCATGTAGAACAGAGATATGTGAAATAATATTAACAGTTTTGATATGTTAATTTATTCAGAAACATTCAAATGATAGAGATAAATAACAAGATAAATCTGCCTCCACATACACACACTGTCCTTTATATATAAAGTTAGACTTTGTAAAAGCATATTGAAGTATGTACATATATAAGGTCCATATTACATATACTATTTTATTGTCTGGGTCAGAGTTTTAAAATAGATATTGTGGTTTTCTTTCCATGTCAATTTATACCGAACTTGTTAGCGATTTTTAATGGCTTTATAACATTCCATTACATAGGTGGAGCATAATTTACTTAATTTATCCCATATTAATCTAGGTTTCTTTTCCAGTAGTAATTAAGAGTTATACAACGAGTATCCTTGTTATATTTGCTTCCTTTCCTGGCTCTTTTCTTAGGATTACTTGCCAGAAATGAAACTAAGAGTCAAACGACATGCATGTTTTAAATTTTTTATAAAATTTTTAATTCTCCTCAGAAATTGGAAACTGTATCATGTTTTCTGGAGATGCATGTGAGCACGATCAATTCTCTCACAAGTGTGTTCAGCTTCCTACACTCTCATTAACCACAAGGATTACTGATCCTTCTAATATTTGCCTAGTTTGGTATATGAAACTCCATCACACTTTTATTAAATTTTTTTGACTTTTTTGTATATCTGGCATTTTAATTATTTATTAGCCATTTCTATTTTTTCTCTGTAAAACTGTCTGTTAATTTGTCCAGTGAGGTGTTTGTCTGTGTCTCACTGCTGTAAAAGGCCTTTATATTTTTAAATCTATTAACCCTCTCTTCATCTTGTATGTTGCCAATAGTTTTCCAAGCCTGACTTTTTCTCAGGTAGGCCATGTTTTCTTTTAAATTTAAAAAAATTAAATCAAGTACACAAATCTGTATGGGTTTTCAGCCATGATCTCTTCAATGAAAAATAATAAAGGCAATATTTTATTTGAGTTTTTTAACATTTGGAAAAATTAGTTTTGATTTTATTAATAATATGAGGCACCACATTTAACATATTTTTCCCGAAAGCTATATGTCACATCACCACTTCTTTAAAAATCCATCCTTTTCCCATAACTTACAATACATAGTTATTTTTGTCATCAACAATATACAAACTTTGGATAGTGTTTACAGAAAAAAAATGACAGAAAATCACCTTCCTTCATGGCTAGAAGGTAAAACAACAAACCTCATGGATGAGAAAGCAATCACATACAGAGACAATCACTATTGTGGAAATTGTACCATCTGGTCATGGTTATTCCCACATATGCATAATACCCCCAAAATATAAAATATGAGTCAGGTCCTGAATCTGAAATGGCTGATATATAAGGCTCAGAGGTCTCTAGCAGCTCTAAAACGACCGGAGCCCCCAAAAAGCCTTCTCAAAATGAAGGGAAAGTTAACCAAATCCAGAGAGACAGGAAATACAAGACTTTCACAGGGAACATGGAATCAGAAAATCTTTGAAAATGCAAGAAAATTAAGCTTGAAAGAAAGGCCTGGAAAAGGATAATAATTAACAACTGACAAAGCAGGGAAGTGCATAGATTTGAGGAAACTAATAAAATCACCTTTACATTAACCATTTCTTAGTAAATATGTTTCTATCAAATGCTTAAAGATATTTAACTTACCAAGAAAATAAAAGCATAAAAGTTATACCACTGATATGGAGGTACCATTCCTCCCCGCAATTTAATGGATCATTTTCATGCACTGCATTTCATGTCACAATTACTGAGAAATTCCCAACATATCATCAATTCTTAAACTTAAAGTTTAGGCTAATTTAGAAAATACATTTATGGTTGATGAACTGTCTTTTATTACTTGGCCAGTAATAATAAGTTTTATTGCTCTCCTAAACCAAGGATAAAATAAAGCATAAATCAAAGGATTTAGAGCAGAGTTATAATAACTGAACCAGCAAAATATCTCATAAATATATGAAGGTGTTATAAAACCCAAAAAAGAATCAATAAATGAATCAATCATATATGGTAACCAGGAGATCAAAAATGCAACCACTGTGATACCCAGGGTTTTAGCAGCTTTTCTCTCTCTCTTGGCCACTCTGGATTTATAACTGTTTGATGATGATTCTGTTTTGCCACCAATCATTTCAATCTTTTTAGCTTGTTGTCTAGCCACAAGAAAAATATTACTATAGAGAATTATCATAACAATGGTAGGTAGAAAGAAGGATAGAAAATCTACCAACACCCACTTTTGATTTATGACAGGCTGACAACTCCCTATACAGTTGAGGGCGCTAGATAATTCCTCTAGCCCATCGTCATAGGCGCCTGTATAGAACACGGCACCGCTGTAGGCAACGGGCAGGACCCAGGAAAGGCCGATGCAAATCCCAGACACAGACACCGTGAACCTGGTCGGATAGACCAGAGGGTCAGTGACAGCTATGTACCTGTCGATGGAGATGAAGCACAAATGGAAGAGAGAAGAGTAACAAAACGCCACATCACAGCACGTGTGGAAAGTGCAGAATCTTCGCCCAAAGTACCAGCAGCTCTCCACTGACCTGACCATGCTGAAGGGCATCACGGTGACCCCCACCAGAAAGTCAGCACAGGCCAGGGAGGCGATGAGGAAATTGGTGGGAGAGTGCAGCTGCTTAAAATGAAGGATTGCAGTCATCACCAGGAGGTTTCCAAACACGGCCAGCACAGCCCCAAAGGCAAACACTGTGTAGAGAATCAGGCGGGGTCCGGGCGAGTAGGGAGTTTTCACACAGGCCCCGGTCACGTTCTCGTAGCAGAGCTGCGCAGATGCAGGGAAAGACGAGTTACCGCTCATGATGCTGCTGTGGACACCATGTCACCATTTGGAGAAGTTCTGCCCTTTTGTTAATCACACAAAGTAGAGCAGTTTTATATTTCCTGAAGGGAGAGAAAATATTTTTTAAATGAATACTCGTGTTATAGTTACCAGATATTACCAGGCTATTTTCAGTCACATATCCAGTTTAATCTCTGAACATATAGCTTTACATCTCTCAATAAACAGCAATGTAGTCAATTTAAATACTAAATAAATGTTTAATTATTATTAATTACTACCATTATACTTCTTATACTTTAGAAAAAATGGGAAACAATTTTCTAAATTCAGAAAGCATTTAACTTCAACTACATCTGTTACAAATTTGCTTTGGCCACAAACGATTTCTTGCCTTGCATTTTATAAAATACCTTTTATTCCCTGGTCTCATTATGGAGGATATTCCTCTTTGTCAAGTTAGCGAGATGTGTGTGATGTTGTTATTTATTAGTTCCCTTTTCCTATCCACCCTCCAAGACTGAGGAGCAATGACAGTAACCTCCAGTACACACAGGCAAATCCCATATGTAAAATCATTTAACATGGAATCCCTGGAGTGCAAGGTGTGAACAGGGAGAAGACACTTATATTTATAATGTCCATTTAAAATGCATTTTTTGATGTAGAATAGCCTGGATAGTAAAGTCCACAGGGATGACTTTAAAAAGGAAAATGAGAGAACACACTCACACACAAACAAAAATGGAAAAATCCTAAAGAAACTTTTACAGACTAAAGCCAGCAATATGTAAAAAGATGCTACATCATGATTGGCATCTGTGCCAAAAATGGAAGTTTGCTTTAATGTTAGGAAGTCTATTAATTTAATTCACCACATTAACAGGTTAGAATTTTATGATTATCTGATGAAATGCAACAAAAGCATTTGATCAAATTCTAAATTTATTCATTATTAAAAAGGAAAAAAAAATCTTAGCAGCCAAAATACAAGACTTTTTTACGCATGAAGTTCCCTAAAAAAAGGGCCTATCACATATGATATACTTAATAGTGAAATTTGAAAGTACTCTCTTTAAGATGAGTAATAAGATAGAGATGTTTTAGTAACGAGAAGATGCAGAGGCCTTAAGTCCTCATAAGACATCCATAAATCCAACTATATTCCAGTTTCTGTCACTGAGCAACCAGCAGAAACATGTGAATTCAATCAGCCTCCTTCTAAGAACAATTAGTATCTCATTTGTAGGGCCATCTCGCCATGCAGACCTAGGGGGCAGCAGACTATACGGAGGCAGGGGATGCTGCAGTTAATTTTAGCCACAGCAACACACACATAAAAAAATTAAATGAATGAATGAATGAATTAATTAATTAATTAATTAATTAATTAATAAAGAGAACCTACTTCTATAGATTCCTGGCTAGCTCCAGCATCAGAGCCTAATTTCTAGAGTCTGCGCTGGGCTCATAGTCTGAACCCCAAAGTCTGATTTCTGTTGTATTTATAATCATATTCTAACCCTTTAGTGTGGCCTGTGAGATCCTGAATAGCCTTAACCCTGCAAAACTCTCTAACCACATCCTACTACATTCTCCCCTGGCTCAGTAGGCTCCAACCATGTTCCCCCACTCCCACTCTCTCACTCCCTGCAGCAGCATGCTTCAGGAGCTTTGCACAGGCAGTCTCCTCTCCCTGCGTCACTCTCTCCTCCAGCCGTCACAGACCTGGCTCTCTGTCATCCATCAGACCACAGCTTTTACATTAGTTCCTCAGAAAAATCATTGTCTTTGCCAAAGTTGGTATCCCTCTTTTATTCTTTCATTTACCTTGTTTTCTCACTGTCTTAATTGCACTTACCAGAATTTGTTATAATCTTATTTATTTACTTGCGTTTTGTCTGTCTGTCTCTCCCAATGATGTATAAGCTCCATGAGGTCAGGCGTTTTCTTCAGTATCACCGTGAGTAAACAATAAAAACAACAAGTTTTTATTGTTGTTTTGTTTCTCTGCTCCTTTGCTGTTGTTTTGTTTCAGTCAGTTGAGTGCATAAATAACATAGAAATCCATGCCCCAGCATTGAGAGAATGCATGAAAATTATTTAAAAGAATAAAATAGTGAGTTGGCCTTGTCTGAAGCATTTGTTCAATATGGCATTAAATCATTTTACATTTGGTGTTCAGCAAGACTTTTCATTCTTAGGACTCAATAAGTGGGGTCTAGCCTCCATACTTTTTATTTCAGCTATTGATTATTCCTGAATCTAGCGTTATCTGGGAAACTAGACATACACTCAACCATTGCTGCACTACCCTGCTTGAAATTCTGGTTTCTTTGGTGTTACTCAGTGTGCTGTGCTTTCAGGTTAAATCCACATTGTTTCAATCTAGAAATAAAAACACGTAACTGGAAGTCAAGGAAATTTAGTCATTATTAAGTCAAGAGTATATGGAAATGTGTGGTCTCAGCTGTATAACTTTTAATGTTATTAGTGAAAGCCTAAGATCTTGGATTAAATATAAGAGAAGGGAATCGTAGGTTGCTGTGGTAGGTAGAATAATGCCCCCTTCACTCCTCCCCCCATGTTCATGTCCTAACCCCAGGACCTATGAATATGTTACCTTATGGCAAATGGGACTTTGCTAATATGATCTTGAGATAAAGAGATTATCCTGGACTATCCACATGTGCTCAATGTAATCCCAAGTGTCTTTATAAGGGAAAGAGAAAAGGAGAAGTCAGTATGTCTCAGGAGATGTGACAATGGAGGCAGAGGTCAGAGTGATGCCACCCTCTCCTGGATATTAAAACAAACAAACGAACAAGCAAACAAAACCATGAATATCAGATACATAAATTATCATGATTCCAGAACAAAGTAAATATAGTGAAATACAATCACAATACAAACAGCATACTTCAAAACAGTGTGCTTTGAGTGAAAAAGACTAAAAGCAATATATAAAATGTTGCCACCCATTTTCTCTGGAAAGTGGGAATTAGAGAGATTTTTTCCTCTCCTGTGCTTCTTGGTGTTTTCCAAATTTTCTGTAATAGATGATACTGATTTTATAATTGAAAGAACTTATTTTAAAAAGAACAATAAAAATGTAAAAAGACACATTGTCTGCATTGTCTCACATACATTAAATTATCCAACTCTCTAGCATTAACAACAACCAACAAGGTGCAGCCTAGACAAGTCCTTCCAATTTTCCTCCTGGGAAGGAGTCTGGCTGGTGTAGAAGGCTCATCGATGCTGACGGAGGGCAGAGATGGTTCAACTATCATTCCTGTTCCTTGTTAACCATGTGACTAGGGCAATATTCTTTACCTATCTGAACCCCATCCCATTGTACAAAATTTGTCAGTATTCAAATTCAGTAAAGGTAGATGTTTTTTAAAAACTAGTACATATTCATTTTTATTCTTGCTCTGCTTTTCTACCCCTGAAGAAACTACCCATTCTTAAAGCCTAGTTCAAATACCACTTCCTCTTTTAAATCGTTGTGATTGTAACCATTTATGGAGCAGTGCCTGAGCCAGGTAATACGACAACTTATTTAACATGATTACATGGCCTCATCTTCACAATGCTGTGGGGCAGGTATTATCTCAGGTGAGAAAACTGAGGCTATGGGAGGTGAATAATATGCCCAAGATGACAGGAAAAGAATGCGATTAAATCTGAATTCGGTCAGGCCCATCTGACTCCTTAGCCCTTACTTCTGAATATTGACCCTTCCAGAAAGAAGACTGCTTATTTCTGCTCCTCCTGAGTAGTGCAGCTCTTTGTTGTAACTTTACTAGGAACTGATATTTATTCTGCCTTGTTTGTTCTTATTTGTAGTATTCCCATGCCTTTGGACTAAAAGGCTTTTTAGTACAATGATGACATTTCAGGAACTTCGGATTCAACAGAGTTTAGCATCACACTCTCTCACATAGTAGGTTCTCAATAAATGGTCGTGAGGCTGAATAAAATATCACATTTAAAGTATTTGAGGTAATACTATAGTACATTCCTCTGAACCTTGACCTTGACAGAGGTAGGTCAGGGCTACACACTTTGGACCTTCAGCAACATATGTACAAGGCCCTCAGAACAATCCTGGGATTCTGTTCAGGACCCGCACACACAATGGGAATCTCAGCTCTCCTAAGTTGGAAGAATTGAAGGTATATAGAAAAAATCATTTTTCTGTGATTCCAAGTTATTCCAGGATGACTGATGTTATACCTCATAATACACTTAGCTGAGGTCAAAATGTGGAAATAGGAAAGGGTCACTTTCAAGACTGGAAGATACTTTGATATTTAGTTAAAAGTGGGACAAAATGAAGGCAGCATGAGACAGACACTGGAATTTTGTTTATAGTAGTCAATTTTCCAACCCAGCACATACATTTTCAATGGTTTACAACAACAAACATCTGTTTTTTTCTCTTGTTACCTGAGGGCCACAGGGTGACAGCAGCGCTGCTCTCATCTGCAGGTGAGTCATGTGCCTGCTCTTCCCGTCTTCTCATTCTGGGCCCCAGGCTGACGGAGCAGCAACTTTGGAGACAACCTGTTCTCAGGGCAGACGGTAGAAATTCAAGAGCAGGGCTGAACCATACAATTACATGTAAAGCTTCTGTTTGAATGTGTATTGCATTGATCAACTATATCACATGGCCAAGTCCAGTATCAGTGTTTCAGGAACATTTGCTTCTTCCAAGGGACTAGGGAGCAGGGGAGGCTACAGTGTGAAAGGAGAATAAGATAGAGGTGAGTGGTGTAGAAGACAAAATCTCAGTCTTATCATGTGATAGAGCCAGGACCAAGGATGGTAAACTGCTTCTCTTTAATTATCAAAGCCTTCTCCTTCAGTTCCAACGTGGCAGCCATTAGAGTTCCAGAGAAAACTTATGCAAACTGTCAAACTCCGCGTATGAAGGGGGCCTGATTCTCTCACCACTTTGTGGGTCACTGTTAGTGTGACCTCTTGATTCTAGGTGCCCTCTGCAGAACTAACTTTATGGGGCAAAGTATTCGGAAGCAATGTAAAGGGGTTCTTGCTATGGAAATGGCTGCTCACAAACCTAGGTCATATAGATGGTATACAAGTCACACATCAATACTTCTATACATATACACACATATATTCATGTGTATTATATACTCACACATTGCTGCACCTGGGTGAGCTGTAACCTGATTTGAGTCAATTGTCAGAAAACAATATAATTAAGTTGGGAGATGTTGAGAGATAAAAAATAATGGTCAGGTTCACACAAAACAATAAAAGGACCCATCTTGGAATTGAAATCATGTTGTTTTATAGAACAGGACATTTTTTAAAATACAAAAAGAAAAAAAAAATCTAAGCAAGTACAAACATACCAAGAAATGATTCTGCTTGTTGAGCTAGTTTCCCATGGAATGCTCTAATGAAGACGAATTTATGAGGCTGCAGGCTATTGGCTATTAATGGTGAGGTCTGAATGCCTCTACCTTCTATTCACATTTGATCACCAAGCTGGCACGCTCAGAAAAGTGACCTGGTATTCATTTTTAAAGGAGATTATTTACCCAGAGTATCCATGAACTATGTGGAAAAATATTATATCTTTATATTCACTAATATGTACTTGAAATTTAGCATTTTCTTCCATTTTGAATGGAGACAAAAAAAAAAAACCACACAAAGAAACGAATATTAGCACTTCCTCTAATTTTTGTTTATGATAGAAATTAATATTTTGTATCACGGTATAGATTTTACATATATCATGAGATTTCACTTATTCGCTTATTATGAAATTAAAATAGACCTGATAATTTAATGCTTTCATAAAGAAGCACAAAAATGATTATATTACAAACTTGGCTACTTCAAAGATATTTTGATAATTATAATTCAGTATAATTATATTCCTTTATAATTCTGTTTTCTTTTTAATTTATCCACTTAAAAGTCTTATCCTGAAACAGGGTTCATGGTCATTACCAAAGTGCCAAAGGAGTTCATGGCAGAAAAAATGAAGAACTCTTACCTTAAATGTAATTAATTCTCATTGAGCAAAAGAGAGCAAGGAAAGGTAATTACTCCAGAACAGTTAAGTATCACCATGGATATTCTACCCCTATCTTAGAGGAATATCAATAAACATAGGTTTTCATTTGTCCAAAGGTCTAAATAGACTTTCTGGGTGCAACAGTTTTGCTTCTTACATCCTACTCTCATGTCATAGATGATGAGGGAGAAGGACATCAAACCTCAGTGTCAGGAGCCTGACCAGTAACCCCATCAGTCCCTGCTCCCCTTTGTCATGTCCACCAAAGTTGTGATTCTTGTTCTTACACCACTCTGGTTCATTGGTGGTATGAACACTGTGCTATGACATTCATGTTCTAGTGGTTTCTATGAGTTACTAGAAGCTGAAGTCTCCTACCTGCTTTAGAATTTTAGTCCTGCTCACATGTTGATTAGCTTTCCAGTTTCCTCCAGTATCTCAGAGACATAGCAGATAGGTCAGGGTTTCCAAGTAAGACAAGACTAAATGACGGCACTTCTGTGTGCCTCATCTGTAATGTAAGGTTCATAATGTCCACCCTGCAGGGTTTGTGGGTAGTAGGTGAGATGCTTAGGTTCTCAGCAAATATTACTTTCTTCCCCTTCCACCTTTTCCTTCCCTCAGTCCTGGAACCTCTCTCAGCTAATGGAACCTTCTCCCTCTAACAGAAAACAGGAAGATGTGAAGGAAGTGGAATCATTTCCTGCTCCTGTGAAAGTCACTGAGGTCCACCTTTTGAAGTATCTGAGTGTTCTTACTTCCAGGATGGGAAGTGCCCAGTGATTGGGAATAGGTGTGGATTTATTGCTAGGAAGGTATGTGGAAAATGTGTTTTTTAAAGTAATGACTGACTTATACTTTGCAAATTATATTTATTGCTATATTTAAAACAAAGTGTTCCTAGTTCCTTAAGGCCTCAAAACTGTATATATGAGGATAGGGCCAGCTGAGTGGCTCAGTTGGTTAAAAACTCGCTCAAGAGTGTGAGCTGAGCTCTGAGCAACGGCGGTTTGATGCCAGCCCGAGCTGAGTTGCTGTTGAGCTGCCAACAGATGGCAGGATGGCTCAACTAAAAAAAATAAATAAAAATTAAAAAAAACACTGTATATACAAGGATAAATTTTGCTTTATAATTAATTTGTAATTTTATTATCTGATAATGCTTAAGAGCTAAATAGAAAAGAAAGAATAATTACTTCCAGAGAAAAATTAAGAATAAAATAAACATTGAAAAATATTTTTTACATTTTTCTAAAATTAGAAATAAGAATGGGGTCAAGAGAAGTTATCTCTCTAGCAGAAAAAAAAAAGAGGAACAAGTGGAATAAATCTATTTCAGCCAACTTCATTAACAAACAATGACTTTTCTTCTTTATTTATAGAAATTGATATGTCTATGTCTGTATATCTTTATTTATAACTACACCTATGTATACATCTGTACTTCAGAGATCACAAACTAATTTACAAATAAGTTTTACAAATAAGCAATTATTAATCTGAAGAAAATAAAAAGCTAAGTAAGAAATGTGGAAGTGGAGTGACTAGAGACCTGAAAAAAAGATTTAGGAAAAAAACAGAAGCAAAGAAGCAAAGTGTACATAAAAGGTGAAAGTACTTTACTCATAATAACTCCTGAGAAACATTTAGTTCAATTCTGAGAAAGCATGTGACATAGGTACTTGTTTTTCCAAAGAAAATCATATACTGGTGTCTCTGGAAAGACAGTAGTTCTAAATTCTGTAATTTTAAAAAGGGGGAGGAAGAAATATTAAAATAGTGAGATGGGATTCATTATTACTAACCAACAAACCAGAATTACAATAAATGTTAAGGTGACTTCTTTAAGAAGAAGAAAAAAATAAATAAATCAAAAATATGAATAATAAAATGTCAATAACTACATATCTGTCAACGGTTACTTCCTATGTAAATAGATTAAATGCTCCAAACAAAAGACACAAGGTGGATGAATGGATAAGAAAACAAAACCCTTACATATGCTGCCTACAAGAGACTCACTTCAGATCAAAAGATACACCGACTGAAAGTAAAGGGATGGAAAAAGATATTTCATGAAAATGGATATGAAAAGAAAATCTGAGGTAGCAATACTTATACCACACAAAATAGGCTTTAAAATAAAGGCTATAACAGGAGACAAAGAAGGACCCGATAATTCCACCTAGAGTATTTATTCAAA
The DNA here is from genome assembly GCA_033961575.1 of Aselliscus stoliczkanus. NCBI lineage: Eukaryota > Metazoa > Chordata > Mammalia > Chiroptera > Hipposideridae > Aselliscus > Aselliscus stoliczkanus. Next base: position 130,527,320 of record CM066733.1, read on the forward strand.
TAAATCCAAAACAATACTTCAAGGAAATACTTGCATCCATATGTTGATTACAGCATTATTTACAATAGCCAGGATATGAAGGCAACCTGGGTGTCCATCAATGGACGAATGGATAAAAAAGAGGTGGCACATATATACAATGGAATATTACTCAACCATAAAAAGAATGAAATCTTGCCATCTGCAACAACATGGATGAACCTAGAGGGTATTGTGCTGATTGGGTAAGTCAGATAGTGAAAGACAAATGTCATATGATTTCACTTACATGTGGAATCTAAAGAACAAAATAAACAAACAAACAAAACAGATACAGAAAACATTTTGATGGTTGCCACATGGGAGGAGGGTTGGAGGGATGGGTGAAAAAATGGAAAGGATTAAGAAGTACAAATTTAGAGTTACAAAATAATCATGGGGATGTAAAGTATAGCATAAGGAATACAGTCAATAATATTGTAATAACTATGGATGGTGTCACATGGGTATTAGATTTATCGGGATGATCACTTTGTAAGTTATATAAATGTCTTAGCACTATGTTGTACACCTGAAACTAATAAAATATTATATGTAAATTATAATTGAAAAATAAAAAAAATAAGCAAGGGAGGAAATATTAAAATAGTGAGATGCGGTTCATTATCACTTTTATTTTTATTATCTTTGTGTGGAAAATATTCCACATATTTTCAAGTTTATGATTAAAGAAAAAGAAGAAAATATTCCTTCAGAAATAGAATGCATTTGCTCAGTGATCATTGAAATAGACAAGCCTGGCACACAAATCTCTTTAATAGTTGGTTTCCAAGGAGACAAGGATTCTAAAGGGAACATTTAAAAAATGTTCCAAACACTCGACTATGATTATGAAAAGTGATGTGAAATTAGGATTCAAACAATTTTTTCCAAAATTAGATTATATGATAGTTGAGCTTAAGGACACCTTAGAAACTAAACAGCACTAATCCTTAATTTTCTAAATGAGGAAACAGTATGAGGGGAGGGATTCAAAGATTGCTGAAATAGTCTCACCTGGCTCTGCCAGGGAGTAGAACCAAGGCAAGAATTCAGAAATCCTGAGCTCAGTGCTCTTTTTCTTCCACCTCTGCTGTCTCAAGGAAGTAATGAATGAGAAGCTGAACGTTTTCAGAGTCTTAACTTGTGAATATTTACATGACTTTACTCCCCCCTTTTCCTACATTCGACTGTGGAAACATTGAATAAGAGGAGTGCTATAATCTCTTTCCAAATTAAGAAGTTGATTTTTTTTCCCCCTCCACTTAAACCAGGCTGCCCAAAAGCATGGCCACAAACTCATGGTACCACACAGCCCACCGCCACAGCACCACTCATCCTTCCTGCAAGGCCCTCCTGCTTGCCTGAATTTGGTTAAAAAAAAAAAAAAAAAGTCATTCTTGGTACAAATCAATAGTGGATGTCTGAGGTGAGAAGATCTCCCAGCTCAGAATGAGTTTCAGTGCCTTCCTGAACCACCGGTAGGAAAAGACATAGATGACCGGGTTGCAGGCCGAGTTGAAGTAAGCAAACCAGATAAAGATGTCAAAGGCCAGCGGCGGCGTGACAAAGTTAAGGAGGCTGTCCACCAGTGTGTCGATGGTGAAGGGAAGCCAGCACAAGAGGTAAATGCCCACAGCAATGCCCAGGGTCTTGGCAGCTTTCCTTTCACGCTTGGCAGCCCCAGCCAGGCTTTTGCTGAAAGCACTGATCTGCTGGGCCTGCCTGGAAGCAACCACGAAGATCTTTACATACACGCTGATCATGATCAAGCAGGGGAAAAAGAACATGGGGAAGTTTATCCAGCCCCAAAACTTATTAAACAGCAGCTGGCAACTGCCCACACAAGGCATCTCTTCCAGCCACTGGCTGAGCCCTCTCTCTACTACATCTGTGTAGATAAAGATGGCAGTGTAAGCTGCTGGCATCCCCCACCCTGCCAGGATGAACCGAAGAGCCACCTTAACTGTAAACTTGGAGGGATAAAGCAGAGGTTCACAGATGGCACAGTGGCGGTCAATGGAAATGAAACAGAGATGGAAGATGGAGGTGAGGCAGAAGAGGGTGTCCAAATAGGTGTGCAGGCGGCAGAGGGAGCCTCCAAAGAACCAGCAGCTCTCCACTGAGCGAACAGTGCTGAGAGGCAGCACCAGCAGACCCAGAAGCATGTCAGCGAGGGCCAGAGAAAGCAGCAAGAAGTTGGTGGGAGTGTGAAGGCCTTTGAAGTAGGACACAGTGAACACCACAAACAAATTTCCTACGACTGTAATAATGATGCCTGCTGCACAGGTGAGGTAGATAGTCAACTGGATGCCCAGAGGATGGACTGTCCTGGGGCAGGACCCATTCACCTGGTAGCAAAACGCCAGGAGGGGTTCTTCACCACTTACGTTGAGGACAGCACTCATTTATGGTTTCTACTCTTCCTCTCGCTCTCAGGGAACTGGCTACCTGTCCCAGAAAAATAAATAAATAAATAAATAAATAAATAAATAAATATATTTAAATAAATATATATATTTTATATATATATATTTATATATATGTTTTACATATATATTTATATATTATATTTTATATATATATATATGTATATATATAGATAGATAGATAGATAGATAGATATAAAACAATTAGAAAGTGATATCTGGAGAGGAACTAAAGGGCAATTTGGAACCTGGTACAATTTCCCTAGGTACTGAATCAAATGCACCCTGAAAATAAAATGTAACATGGGGTACAAGGTCTCATAAGAGTTACTTCTGCTAGTCCTGGTTTGTCTGATTGGGCACTTTGTTTTTTTTCTTTTTTTTTTTTTGAGGGCAGTGTCACTGGCCCTCATATGTGGGACCCGAACCGGGGCTGCTGGCTTCCCAAGCCAGCGCTTAACCACCGTGCCACTCAGCCGGCCCTGATTGGGCACTTTTGAAACTAGTGTAGACTTAACTTTAAGGAAAAAGAAGACCGATATGAGCTAAATGTTTTCCCAAAGAAAAAATTAGCTATTTCACAGTAGATTTTATACAATTATTGAAAGAGTGTCTCTTCCATTTTGTTAGGTTGCTGGTAGTTAAATTAATTCTTTTTAATAAATCATTACTTGGGTAAACAGTAACTTCTGGCTCCTCTCTTCAAGAACTAAATACATTGACAATAAAATCAACAGATTAAGCTTTTTAATTACATGCCAACTCTTCCCAAGAAAAGAATTCAATATACAAGTAATTGAAAGGATAAAATTGCCCTGTTTTGGTTTTACTTGCTGCTCAATTACAAAAGGTAACACACAGTGTTTATACATCTTGGGAGGACTGATATGAAAAAGTATTTTATCTCTCTTAACACTAGTCTGTAAAATTTTAAACAAGTTCTAATAAATTGAATTCAGAGCTTCCAAGCTACTTACAGAGGTAGGGATCAGAATCACATGTGGAAAGTAGTCCTTCTAGCAAGTAAACATAGGTATGTAGAATTCTCTTCCATCTGCAAAGATGACAGATGTGCAATCAGTTAATGATTTTATGTTCCAAATAGAAACTACTCCTCCATGGGGTATGTTATGCAAATGAGCACTGAGTGAATACCAAGGGACCTAGTTTGCACTATTCACAAGTCTCAGTAGTTTAAGTTTCCTTCTCAATACAGAATCATCATTTATCCTGCCAATTAATTAGAGATGAGTTAAAGACGCTGGATTTTTATAGTCTTTCGTTTAATTTTTTAGTGAATTCCACATACCCCTTCTGCTTTTAGGATTTTTTGTGTACATTTCCCTCAACAAGAGAAATAATTGAGAACAATCGACCATAAGCCCTTTGGTTTGTGACCCCCACATTGAATTCACCATGATGTCTTTTTTAAGCTCTGTGTTTTGTGCTGGCTAAAGAAATCACAGTAGATGAAACAGTTCACCTGGACACAGAAGAGGAGTTAGATTCTTGTTCTGCCATTTTCTAGATCACCACTTCTCTTCTTACCTCTATCTTTCCTTTGGTAAGAGTACCAAAATTAGACTCATATGTCTTTACCTCACAGGGCTATTATCAATGAAAATAACACATTCAATCATATTCTGAGCTCCCTGTTCTTGGTGTCTAACCTCTAGAAGAGGGAATGCCTCTTGGTGAAATCATTTCACAATGTAAGTCAAACTGATGTTGCAAAAATGACCAAATTCTAAAGACAAAAATAGATTACATCTGCCAGCAGGGCCTGTAGGAGAAGGGAGGACAGCTCAACACAAATGACAACAGTTGGCATGCACCTTCCCTTTCTCCACAAAACCTTGGCTAAACCCAGTAGTGACTGCTTACAACTTGCCTTGTACCAAGACCATGTACATGGAAACAGATTTCTGACTCTAGAACTTAATCAGACCAGGAAGGACCATGCATTCATGACACCCCTTACTTTATAAGTCATAATCAACATGCAAACAACTGAGAACTCCATGGCTCTAAATCCAATCTGACCGAGAATCTGTGAAAAACAGGGACAAGGAACAAAAATGTCTTACAACTGGAAAAAGGCCTGAAAAAAGAAACTCCAGAAAGGTTTTTGGTTCTGGGATATATTCCATCAAACCTGAAATGCAGTATGCATAGTCCTGCTTCAGTGGTTCATAGTGGGGCCTTTACTAAACCTTCATTTGGCCTAAAATGCAGGCAGTCTTTGCTAAATCCGAAACCATGCTAAATTTCCTCCTCCATACTCCCTTAGCTTCCTGCAGTATAATTGAGTGGCTATGGTCTCTTCTATTAGATCATAAGCCCCTTGAGGCTAGCATTTGAGTTTTATTCATCTCTGAACCCCAAACACTCAGAACAGCCCTTGGCGCATAGTAGATGCTCAATAAATTGTTGGGCGAACTGAATAATTGTTAATACAGAGAATAAGGTATCCTCTTCTGTCACCATCCTCCTAAGATAATGGCTACTCTGTTCAACTGGGATGAATGCTGGAAAGAGCATTAGGTTGGGAATAATGATAAGATGATTTACTTTTCCTTGGACTGACCTGGGAAGAATACGTGGAGCCGTTTTTGAGAAACAACTGAGCTGATGTTCACCGACAGCCTTTGTAAATTACAAAAACTCTTTGTTAAGGTAAGGAATGATTATGACTGCAGCAGAAGTTCCACCTGCTCCTTCATTTCTCCTCCATTTAGCTCTGCTCTTAGCGTAAGAAAATGCTGGTCTATAAAAAGGACCAGCCCATAGCCTCAGGTCCCAGCTCTTTGATATTAAGTCATACATTTTATGTTATTTTGAGAATCAAATGAGAAAGTGAGTGAGTATGTGCTGAAGGACTGGCTTCTTCTCCTATTCAGTCCCTCAGATTGAGTGGTCCAAATGCTTTTGTTGAATTCCCAAAGAGGAAGGGAGTCTAATCATTGACAGCAAATTATAAAATACTCCTGTCATCATAAGGTGGTCTATTGCCCCATCAGACCCCAGAAGGAGGTGTAATTTGGCCCAAAGCCTGAGGAACTTCTCCTGTTCTTTTTTTTTTTGAGGGCAATGTCACTGGCCCTCACATGTGGGACCGAACTGGGGCCTCTGGCTTCCCAAGCCAGCGTTTAACCACTGCGCCACTTGGTCGACCCTCCTGTTCTTTTGATTCTTCAAAAGAAAGAGTACCTTTGCTTCTGAATATCACCTTCAGGATTAGGGGCAGAAGAGATCTACCCCTGAAGGGTTAAACTACTGTAAGCAGAAGAGGATAAACCAATATGCTGCTAAGCATCTTAAAACTCAATTCTGAGTAATAGATATATATGATATGGGGGGGTGTGGGAGGGTGTATTGGGGGTGGGGGGTTTGTCACTTTGAGGGGTAAAATGTATAACTATTGCACTGTGTTGTACACCTGAAACTATTGGGGATGGGGGGGTTGTCACTTTGAGGGGTAAAATGTATAACTATTGCACTGTGTTGTACACCTGAAACTAATTAAAAATAAAATAAAATTTAAAAAAAAACAAAAAAACTCAATTCTGATTTCAAATACTGTCCTTGGGTAACATTAATTTAACTGAAACATCTCAAGGCCTAAATATGCTATTAATTAATACATTCAAATTATTAAATTACAAGTATTCACCTTGGAAAGCTATAAATAGTCAATAGAACATGTAGATCGAAAGGGTATTGGGAATTCCCAACAGACTAGAGATATTATTAAAGGTGTTTTGGAGTCATGAGTAGTTTCCCAATAGCAAGGGTAGATTCAAAAACACAAAAAAGATTGATAAAAACATTTAGGATTTATAGATATGAACATTAGAAACCTTAGGATTAGATGTCATGCATAGAGTTGTGACGTCATTGGCCAGGTCAGAGAATGAGATGGGTTTGGTTAACTAGATATTCTGATATTACTATAAGAATTACTACAATAAAATACACTTAACATCAAAACTTATAGTAATGGTAACAAATCTCTTTGCAACGTACCAGTATCTTAAGTTTACTGTTATGAAAAGCAACCTTACTTTCTGCAAAAAAAGAGGCAAACATTGATGAATAAATTGCTCCAACCACATATAACCAGATTCTAAGTTTATGAGTATGAGTTCTTCTGAAGAGTTCTTCTGTTGAAGACCTCCATTAAAAAAATTTCCCAATCTGTCAATGCATAGGATAGTGAATGTTATTTCTACATGACCAAACCTTTCTACAAAGAACTTAGACTACTGACCCATTGGGAATGGTAAGGGGAGACCTAATTTCTACCCTCTGCAAGTTCACTATGTGAGAAGGAAACTTTCATTCTGAATGTTGCAAATGTGTCTGAGTCTGTGAGTCATTTTTCACTATGTACCTCTGGCCCTGTCCCGAAGTTTCCTAGCACATGGTGCACATATGATCAAAGCCCATTAAAACAAAAATTAAATTCAATTCAGTTTCCTCTTTCCAAATTGGCTCTTTCCTCCATCTTTCTTCCCAAGAAAAGAAGCTCCCACTGTCCAACATCCTTTGTTTTATATTGTTTATTTCTGTGCATTTGGGTAACTCCCATTTTCCTCCAAGGTTTAGTTTTAGTTATTCAGCGAATGTGTTCAGAGAGTTACATGGGAAAGGCACCATGCCAAACACTGTAGGATGCCAAGATAAATAATATAGGGAGATAGTCTCACACAAAGAAGCTTATAGACTAGATGAGGAACTAGCACGCCAGTGGACACCCAACCGTAATACAAAGCAGGAGTCAGAACACACGGGTTTCGGGGGTGGGGGGGCATAGAAGGAAGATGCTGGGTATGTTGAGTCTGAGATCTTCGTGAAGCATCCAAAAAAGATACATCACTGACAGTAAAATGAAGAATGCAATTTTGGGGGAAATGATCAAGCTGAAAGTAAAGATATTTGAGAGAAATAGATTAAGTGGTGGTAACTGAAGCTGTGAGATCAGATGAGATTAGGACAGGGTTTCTCAACCGTGGCACTCTTGAAGTTTTGGGCCAGATATTTGTTTTAGGGGGCTGTTCTGTTCATTGTAGGATGTTTAGCAGCATCCTTTACCTCGACTGTCTGGATGTTAATATGACTCTCTCCCTGGTTGTAACAACTAAAAATGTCTCCAGACGTGCCAAGTGTCCCCAAAAGGCAAAACTGTCTCTGGTTGAGAACCACTGAATTAGAGAGACAGAGAGATGTGAAGGGTGAAAAGAAGACTATAAAGAACAAAATATGGTGAAATAAATTTAGAGAGTAAGAGAAGGAAGAATGAGACAAAAGGACATAGAGAAGAGACAATAAATATGATCTTAAAACTCTGGGGGAGGGAAAGAACTTCAGTTTGTGAATGGAGCTCAGTCTTGGTGAATAATTAGTATGCGCACGCACACACACACACACACACACACACACAAAGAGATGGACACACCACTTGTATGTATACATGCAGGCCACATGTATGTACAGATCAAAATATATATTGAAAAAAAACTAATGTATTTCTAAACTGTTTATCCATACTTTCTATTTAATAAGACAGTCCAATTCTATCAAAATATTGCAAACCACACATCAACTCTTTTTGAAAGAGGTTTAAGTCACAACCAATAAACCTGGAAGTAAATATAACTGCCTGCTTTCTTCACTCCTTCTATGTCATTCACATACTCTACAACTCAGGCTCCCAGTATTCTCAAGCTCTCTCCCCTAAAATGTAACAATAATCTCAAGGTAGATTTAGATAAACTTTACGTGCCTGTCAATAAATGTGAAAACAAACTGTGCCTCCAATTCTGCTGTTTACAAGAAAAAAAAGTACAAGATCTCTATTTGATTTAAGCCAGAGGAGTAAAATTTTAAATCTCTAATTTTGGATATTCAGGAATCAGCAAGCCTTAGAATAAGCCTTTTTCTTATTGGAGGTACTTTTCCACGAACCCTAGAAATTAATCACTTTGGTAGCTCTGGTATACACAGAAGGCTCGATCTACTGCTCCAACTTAGGTGTCTATTATACCAACTAGAAGAATCTCCTTATCTGGTCTGTTCATATGCCCCTACTTTTGGGTGGAAAAGGCATCCAAAATTCCCTATCAGAAAATAATCTTAGAGAATGGAGAGCATTGCCTAAGTATGTGCAGGAAATAAGCTTAGGGTGGAAGAGTTAGGGCTGAAGATCATTCCTGTGATAATCATCCTCAATGCATTGCGAAACCAAGGATAAAACATGCCATATATAATGGGATTAAAAGTGGAATTGAAATAACCCAGCCAGAGGAAGATATTGTACAAATCTTCAGGAGTTGTAAAATTAATGAAAGGATCTGTGATCGTCAACACAAAAAAGGGCAGCCAGCACAACACAAACACTCCCATGACTATGCTTAAAGTCTTGGTGGCCTTGCTTTCTTTTTTGGATGATGCCTTTATTTTGTTCTCTGACCCAACCTGTTTCATCATAGGACCCATGCCGATCTGCTTAGCGTGCTTCCTGGCTACTGTGAAAATGTGTATGTAAATCCCCACCATTACTGTTCCAGGGAGAAAGAAAGCTATAAATGAGGCCAGAACCCCCCAAACCTTGTTAAATATCAACACACACAAACCTGCGCAGTCAATGGTTGCAACAAAATCTTCTGTACCTATTATATTTAATTCAGAGAATACCAGGCCAAAGGCAAAAAAGATTGGAATAGACCAACTGATGAGCAGAAAGACCTCTATGACAGGGATGGTCATTTTGGTGACATAATGCAGAGGGTCACACACAGCATAGTAACGGTCCACTGAGATGAAGCAGAGATGAAAAATGGAGGTGGTACAGAGCATGATGTCACAGCAACTGTGGACTTTGCAAAAGAGGTCTCCAAAGTACCAGCAGGATTCAATGGACCTGATCATGCTGAAGGGCATGACCACACAGCTCAGTAGAAAGTCAGTGGTGGCCATGGAGAGGATTAGGAAGTTGGTTGGCGAGTGGAGCTGCCTGAAGTGGGTGATGGAAATGATCATGACCAGATTGCCCAGCATGGTCATCACTATAGCACCAATCATGACAATGTACATGGCAGAGACACTCAACACAGACCTCACATTTCTAGGACATGAATTATTAACCAAAGCAAAGCAAAACTGTACTTCTGTGGGGTTCCAAAGAGCAGGTGAATTCATTGTCTTTGTCCTGTGGGTGCTATGAGTCTTCTGCAATCATAATGTGCTCTTCTCCTTTCTGTGAATAAAAGAGGAAAAACATTAACAATTGTTGGCAGGGCAACTTTTCAGAGAGGCCTAGCTAGCTGCGTTTTTCAATTCCAAGTTGAACTCCCTACTTATCAGGAGCACTGTTCCCCAAACTTTAATAAGCATATGAATCACCCAGAGATCTTTTCAAAACACAGATTCTGAAGGGGACATTGGTGGGAGGTGCTGGGAGTCTGCATTTCTCACCAGCTCTCCTGGAATGCCAATGCTGTTAGTCTAAGGGCCATCCTTCAAAAACGAGGGACTAAAGACAAATGAATATTGTCACCCAATATCTAAGTAACCCAATTAAAACCACCTAAAAAACCCAGGTAAATGCATGTTCTAATTGCACTAATATGTAACCCTTACTCAGAATTCCAAATTTATAAGGCAGATCCCAGTTCCAATTGATCAATTTGCTAGATAAAAGCCCAAGAATTACCAGGATTGGTGGAACTACTTTTTAATGTTTAGCTTAAACAAGAATTACAATCTAAAGACCCTTGCTCCCTTCCTACCTTCTTCCTTCCTTCCTTCCTTCCTTCCTTCCTTCCTTTCTCTCTCTCTCTCTCTCTCTCTCTCTCTCTCTGTCTCTCTCTCTCTCTCTCTCTCTTTCTTTTCTTGGGGGTATTTGCAAATGCTTTGGATCCTGCCACTTAATGCATACTATTCAATTAAGGAAACATTTTTCTTTCCATTGTAAACAATATAGTTTTTAGAATTGAGAGCAAACAGGGAAAAATATTTCAAATGATAGAGTCTATAAATCTTATGGGTTATCTCCATTCTTTTAGCAACTACATTCATGAATTTAAATTCAGGATGAGGTCGTCTTGTCCACAGATTTCTAGTCTCACACTGAGAACAAATTTGACATAAAGGTGTGCTCTCTATATAATTTATGCTGTTGCTCTAAAATGTGAAATTAATGGGTGTGACTCACCCAGAGTATGATGACATGGGTTTGATTTGTTTTTCCATTGCCTGAGACTGGATGTAACTCTGATGGCCAATGACAAGCATTAGTGAGATCTAAGGTCAGATTGGAGAAGTGGACTTTGTCCTGAGAATAGATTAAAACTCACTGGTTCATTGGGAAAATGAACCTACAGGCACGTCCTACCACATTTACTTGGAAAAGATAGTAATGAGAATACAAATACCTTTGAAAATATTACTTACAATATTTGCTACTATAGCTCAATAATTTTTCCAGTTTGTACTATTTGAAATCTTTAAATTATAATACATTTTATTTGTTCTGAATATAGTAATTTAATTTTTCAGATTAACATATTTTAGATACATTTTAATTGTACCAATCAAATATTATGTAATTGAATTGAATTTGAGAAATCAAAACATAGAAAAGTAAAATGTAAGAAGGACAAAGACTTATTTAACTTTGTTTTATAAATATAAATTATCTATTTTGCAATTTTGAAACACTCAGCACAAATTATTTAATTACTTATCACTCGGTTTCTAAGCTCTAAGATATACTGAATATAATAAAATCTTAAACACCTAATACTTCCTTTAATAAATTAACTTTATTCTGTCTTTTATCTTCTTTGTTTTTGTGAATTAAATGTGTTCCTTTAACTCTTTTTAAATTTCTTTCAAAAATTATCTTTAAAGATAGCTTACAATTACCACAAAATTACTTAAGCATTTGTCACTGTATATGCATAAATATAGCATTCCCCATACAAAATAGTACACTCTTCAACGTCTCATGGTATAATCTTTGGAGGTTTAAATTTCATTTTTGAAAACTTAATCCTGAAAGTATTGATATAATTTAACCTCCATTTCATTTATTTTATTTTGTTTTGGGGAAACTATGATATGAAAGAGCTGCTAGAAATTAATAGTGTTAACTCATGTTTCTGATTCATGATTTTATATATATATTAGAGAAATATTTAAACCCCTAAATGTTAGATTAAGACAAAAAAAGTGGAGTAGGATTTTTTTTACTCTACATTTATTTAAAAAGTTATTACATGGGTGAATTATTAAGATAATGTTGAAGGTAATAATACTTTAAGTCCCTATCTGAAGCATCTCTTATAAAAACAATTAAGAATATGCAAATATGACTGCCAGTTTTCTGCTCTATTCAAAAAAGAGATTGTCATGAAATTAAATGCAGTTGGGGTTTTTCGTTATTTAAAAACTGAACAGCATAAATATTCTTTTTCTTTGAAGATTCACCTCCACAAACGATACAGTAATTTTTTAATAAAATAAAATTAAGTTAGTTAAACCCTGAATGGCATCTCACTTTTATCACAGGATAAGGTTGGTATGCCTTTTTTCTTTTTCCCAATAACATTGTAACATAGAACCAAATTAACCACGACATCGTAAACAATCACCCAATGAAAACACAGATAATTGTTAATTATTTTTGCCAGAAGGTAAATAGAAACATCTACTAACAATTCTGGAGAGAAGCAAGAATTGCATTGTTTTTTAGTTCAAATTTAGTTTTTTAAGGGATAAGATTCAGAACACAGAAACAGATGTAAGGACTCTGAAGTAATTTTGAAAATGTAAAAATTCCTCAGAATTTCTAGGAAAAAATGAAAAAGGAATTAGGTAACAACTTTTTCTCAAATATTAAATAATTAAAATTCTATTAATATAAAATTCTATATGTATGTTCCTCAAACAAGAAGGAAAATATTCAACAAGCTTAATAATGTGCTATAAATAAAGCGTAAATATTAGGAGATGATATATCATAATTGGGATAACCTGCTTTATCAGGCATGATTTTTTTTCTCTTACTGGTGACATAGCTCAGATGCTCTACTCTGAAACTATTTCTCTGAAAATAGTGATTTTTATCTACTTTGGTATGTCTCACTCGTACAATACTTTCTTAGGTAAGGGAGATTATTTATGAATTAGATTTAAGAGAGAGATGCTATAGATTTTCCCATAGAATTTCAGAGATTGTAAAAAATAATCCAGGTCAATTTTTAAATATCAGTATTTTAAGTTTGGTTCCTTTCAATGAGAGAGAGAGAGAGAGAGAGAGAGATAGATTTGATCCTTTCCCCCTCTTAATATATTCTTTTGTTTACCAGAAATTTTGACTAAATAGGTATCTTGGAGCTACAACCATTGAAAGGTGACTTATCTGTTGTGCTAAAGTTTCTTACCATGTAAAGGAGCATTATGCTCCACTGCTCTCTTCTTTGCTGATTTCCCCCCAGAAAACAAACTTAGGCCCAAGTTCTCATAAGTCGACTCCTGGCAGTCTGTGCTGCCATCAGTATTTATACACAAAATATGCCTCCTGAGGCTGCATTACTTGGGTCCTGCTTTTGACAGGTGTGTCCTTTAACAACTTTCAGTATGCTGCCAGCAAAGAGATCACAGCAAGTCACCAGAGAATTAGCTCTGGGAGGATGAATCCATTATGGGCTATCATCCCTATGATTTCAAAGGGATAACATGGTTGAGCGTCACACAAAGCCAAAGTGGAGAAATGAAGTATGAAAGGAACGAAAGAATGGAGGGAGGGAGGGAGGGAAGAAGGGAGGAAAGAAGGAAGGAAGGGAGGGAAAGAGGGAAGGAAGGAAGGAAGGAAAGAGAAAATTTAGTTCAAATCCAACAAATGCTCACTCCAATTATTATCAAATTCTAGATATTCTCAAACCGTGAGCTCTTCAATCCCGAATGAAAATTTGACGCATCTATATTTTTTCTTTCATTGCCATGTGCAGTGATATTCATTCACACTGTAGTTCATTGTCTATAATTTTCCAAATAAAGGTCTTAACCCAAACAAAAATCAATAAGAACCATCTTTCAAGTCAACTGAGTAAAAAGTGAAAATTTTCATCACCATGTGCTGGGTGAAAATAGCATGATGGCTCCATAGGCAGAGCCTGAGACAAAGAAATCCTGGGGGAAGGGTAAAATGGTAACCGGAAGCAAGGAACACAGGATTCAGAAGTCATTTTCTCTTTCTTGAGAAGTCTGCCAGCCTCAGTTCATTTTAAAACTTTATTCCACAAAACACAACTTCAGATTTCTGGTAATGTTTGGACACTTCAAAATATCACTAGGCATTTCATTTAGTTGTGCAAATTCAAAACTATTATTGTCCAATTGCTTTAAGAAAACTAAGTTTGGGGATTTGAAAAGTTTCCTACAATGGCTACAGATGTTCTAAATTACTTTTGAGCAGATCCACCCATTTAGTTAAGCATGTGCATAAGAAGGGATTGTAGCTTCTACACCTAAAGTTGGGGTTTGTCCCTCACCCGGTTCCTTCTGTATAAATGCCCACTTGACTGTGTTGGAGTCAGTTGAGTCAAATCTCTCTCCTACTACAAGAAGCCCACTGTAGTAACCTCCCCTGAATAAAGTCTGCCTTATCATCTTTAACAAGTGCCATGAATTACTTTTTCCTAACACACACACACACACACACACACACACACACACACCATGAAGTTTTTAGAGTAGAGAAATAAATAGTTTAGAAATAGAGAAATGAGTGAGACTTTTAAAAGCAGGAACTGAAAGGAAGCCGAAAGTAGTAGAAGAATTGCTAGACATGAAGAGTCAGTTGCTGCTGTAAGTGGGGCAAGTCAGTGTTAACATCCCCCTCCGTGAAGGAGGAGGCAGGACTGGGCGGTGTCCCTGCTCTGTAAGACCCTCAGGAAGAAGGAGGCTGCAGTGCTTCTCACACCCTAATATCTCTCCCTGACACAGCCTAAAATGCACACCTCAAGCCCAGCTGTTGGATTGGATTAGTAAATATCCTTGGGTAAACATGAACATATTTATATTATGCCTTTATTTTGCACATTTGCTTCTCTACTAACAAGTACAGGGAATGAAACTGTAATGAAAATAACCAGGAACAGTCCTTACTGAATCATATTGTCCTTCAAGACACAAGTTGAGCCTAGGTGATGTTCCATAGTTGGATCAAGAACATAAGGTGTCAGGGTATGTGGAGAGAAGGGCTTAGAAGAGAGACAGGAAAGAGCCAAAATTAAATTTTCCTATTCAAAGTTTGATGTAAAGCTGAAATTGGATATAGCAATAGTCTGACTCCCTTCTGTTCCTTCTTTCCTTCCTCCTACAACTTAATCCCAGGTGTGAGGGGCTATGCATAGGATTTTTACACATACTGATGTATGTACCAATCTAGCAAATAAAAGGTAGTTTCTGTTTGCCTCTCAATGTTTCACAGAAGTTTTACTGAAAGAGATTTCAGCAAACGTTAATGATTTCAGTCATTCAATCATAGGCCTTGTGGTGAGGATGAAATTTATTTGGTGGGACCCTAGACAATTTGTAGAGATAGTGATTAAACCAAGTACAAAGAAGGGGCCTTGTGATTGCTGGTGGATGCTGTAGACACACCATGCAGGTTAATCAGCTAGAGACAGAGGAAACAGAAAGTCATTTCAAATATAAACCACAAAGTAAAAAAATCACAAGGATAAAAGCTTAAATTGCGTATGATATGTAATCAACGTCTCCTATGAGCAGGCAGCTCTTTCTAGTGAGCTTCAGGGTGTTAGAAAGTAATTGAATAATTTATATGCTTGTTAATAATTCTCCAAGCCAAATAAGAAGGTGGACTGCTAGTTGACGATAGTGAAGACCAATCTTTTGTCACACTGCTATGGATTCACAGGTCTAACAGTCTTCCCTTTTCTGAATTCCTAGAATAAAACCAGAGAGGAAACAAAACCATCAGCATTTTATTTTCTTTATTCTTATATTGGTCTTAATTGTCTCATGTGTATAATTTGAGGTCAATTCTGAACCATGTTTTAGATTTCTCTCGTATATTTTTCTTATCAGTCAGAGGTAAGTGTTGATTGGATACAGAGTTTGCAAGTAATAAATCACTGATTGATTGATCAAAGATACTGACTGTAGCTTTTGTGGAGATTACAGAACACTTACCTAGATTACTGAAATTTAATAGAATAATATTTGCATGGGATGATAAGGTATGTGCTTCAGGTTAAAATAATAAATCTCATTTTCAATATTCTATTCACTTTTGTAATGTGCTCTTTTATTAATGTGCTTCAGGAAACAGATTTACAGTTTTTGAATGGGAGCTAAATATTTTTCCTGATACGATGTACTTGAGAGCTTTCCGAAACCACGGATAAAAAAACCCATGAATGAGGGGGTTGCAAGTGGAGTTGAAGTACCCAAGCCACACCAAAAGATCAAGTACTATTATAGGAGTGGAGTAGTCTAAATATGGGTCGATCAAAACAGCAAGAAAACAAGGCAGCCAGCAAACTAGAAACACTCCCATTACTATACCCAGGGTCTTCGCTGCTTTCCTGTCCTTTTTCTTAGATAGGTTTTTTTTCATCTCCCCCTTCGCGTTTTCAGGCATGTTGCTGATCACTCGAGCATGCCGTTTGGAAACGATAAAAATTTTGCCGTAAATACCAACCATGATGGATCCAGGCGTAAAGAAACATGTAGTGAACAATATTGTCCCCCAGAATTTGTTAAAAGTGAGTGCACAGAAATTGAAGCAAGCAACAAGAATCTCATAGCTCTGCATACCAGAAACATTGGCCTCGGATAGAACTAAACCAAAAGAAAAGACAGCAGGGGCAGACCAGCAAAATGCCAGCAGTCGCTTTATCGTGGAGGTGGTTATTGTGGTTGTGTAGTGTAAAGGGTGACACACAGCATAAAATCGATCAATAGCAATGGAACAGAGGTGGAAAATGGAAGTCAGGCTTAGCATCATATCAAAGCTTGCATGGAACTTACAAAAGCCGTCCCCAAAATACCAGCAGCTCTCCACTGAGCGCACCATGCTATAGGGCATAATGACAAAACCCAGTAGAAAGTCCGTGATTGCCATGGAGAGAATCAGAAAATTTGTGGGAGAGTGAAGCTGTTTGAAATGTGATATGGAAATTATTATAACCAAGTTTCCAAATACAGTGATAGCCATGGCTCCAGTCATAATTGAATACATTATCACTCGGACATGAAAAGGGCGGTTGGAGGAAGGACAGGATTTATTTCCAAATTTTGGACAACTGGACAAGTCTTCAGGAATATAAGTTAGATCCATTGTGCTTTATCTCTTCAAATTCCTTTCTAGGAAGGCGAATCCGTGTTTCTTCTTGTCTTAAAATGATTCCAGTAAATTTCAGCTCCTAATAGTACAATAAAGTTCAATGTCACTCATTATTAAGACGTGTGCAGTTAAAATATATTAAAACCCAGGAAACTTGGCCGCACCTCAGTTATGCTTATGATCTCCATGATCACCGCCATGACTTTGAAAGACCTCACATGGGTGTTGTACACAAGTAACCCTCAATTGTTTTTCAGAGTTGGGAGGACTCTATGTGGTGTTTCATCATGAAATCAAATCCTCACTATGCACATTTATATAAGAGAAACTTCATATACTTTCAGAGCTGGAACAGACCTCACATAGAATGTTTACAAAGATATACTATGTGATGCAGATTGCAGGCCACTGGCTATCTTACATTTCACAATGTGGCTTTGAAATCAGCCAGACCTGTCTGTTTGGTTATTGGTTCCACCACTTATTAACCACATTATTTTGGACAAGTGTCCCTGAGTCTCAGTTTCTCCTTTATAAAATAAGGATAATGTACCCTACTTTACATGTTTGAGTTAAAGATCAGAGATAGTGTATGAAAAGCATAGCATCTACCTAGAAAGCACTCAGTGAAGCTCATATTTAAAAAAACCAACAATAATCTTTGGAAAACTATACTATGACTTCCAAATGACTGGTTTTGTTTTATAACTTGCTTATGAGTTTGGAAGTTGTCTGAGAAGATATATAATGCCATTAGTATTATTCCTACCTTCCTTCCTGCTTCTCCTCATGAATATGGCATTGCTCCAATTTTGCCCTTTTTGAATCTTCCATGTAATCCATTATGTTGAACCACAGAGCTTCTATGAAATTTCCATTTTGTATGTCAAAAATGTTTAAACATTAATAATTTCTCATTGGAATCTTTTCCTTTCCCCCTCAAATTTTAGTTCCAACACTGGCTGATAAAAAGGTTGGCATATCTCCAATCACATACATTTATAAAGAGTAGGATTTTAAATGGAAGATTGTATCACAGAGCTAAAGTTTATTGAAGAGAAACTTCAATGGCCTGAACACATTTATTTCAGCGGGAGAGGTGCCCAACAGCAAACTCTAGGCTAAGAATCAAATTTTCATAACCTTAAAATATAAATGGCATATAAGATATAGGAGAAAATGGGAATTTACTATCCATGTTTCTAACAGAAGGGGGTAAATTTTTTCATATGCTATCTCTCAGGGACCAACTAACTCAAGTGAAACTATTGCTATAAAACACATTCTCCTCTTTTAGAACTGAACTACTCAGGTAAAGAACTTAAAATTGTCATTACCACCTATTTATGTATGTACAGATATATAAATTAATCCAAATTATGGGTTTTCTCCTTTTTAATTGTTGAAAAAATATCAGGTAAGAAATTGGCAAAGGAAGGTAGGAGCAATTCATGTTATTGTTCTTTAATATACTGACTGAAATTAAATGTAATAAGAAGCAAATTTTAAAGTTTTCTAAATTTGGGCACAAATTTGGATAGTGTCTATAAATAACATGCTTTCGTTTTCTTCTTAAATTCTGATTGTGCCATGCTTCCTGGAATTTAAAGCTAAAGTCTAAAGTATTTCAGCTGATTAGATAACTGCATAAGAGAACCACATAAAATTTCACACTAGCTTCTCTGACCACATCTTAATGCCTACTCGTGGTGTGCCAGATAAGAGGGAGAGTTTCTTACCAAAACCAATGCCAATTTAAAGACCTGGAATTAACATTATCAATGATTATTCCATCCTTTTTCTTACCACAGGTCAGAAGATAATGTCAGATTTTATATAATCTATTAAAAATAGATCTTAATCTATAAAGTCTCAAATATAAATTTTGTTTTTATGTCCCTCAAATAATTCTTAGCCTAAAAGCAAATTCTATCCAAAGAGATTTGTGTTTTGATTAAACGTGTGAAATAAAAACAACAGGATGACAGTACAATTTCATGAGCAATTTCAGAATTTAGACCAGTATCTTATTATCAATGTGTAAATGGGGTATGCAGTATAAAAGAAGAGATAAGCAAAGTTTTGAAATTTATAAAAATTCATTATATTGGATCTTTTCTGGTTAATGCTCTAATATCTAATATAGACACTAATGAATATTTAAAGACTATAACAAAGGCTACTTGGGAGCTGTTTTAGGAATGACAATAAGTTGACTGTATTCAAATGTAGCACTGGAAACTAAAGTACACAGAAGAAAAAGGTTTCTACTATAAATCTACTTTATAACTATCTATAGTAGTTTATACATTATCACATCAAAAAATATAAATAGTATGTGGCCTGTAAAGGACTGATTTATTTCAAATAGCTCACAGTTCATAAGTAAGCTTTATGAAGACACATGGCTGTTGGCAGTGAGCAGAGACGAAATCTTGAAAATGTTGTCTTCTTAAAAGCACCTGGTAGCAAGTGGCAGTAAATACATTCCCAGAACAGGCAGAACAACCTCCATTTCATTGAACAGGGGCAGAAAGGAGAGTGAAAGTTAAAACCAAAGCAAAGCATCTTTGTTGTAATTAGCTATAAACTATATAATTATTTGAAAACTAGTAGAAGAGAAAAATCTTTACTAAAACTAAGTATCAAAGAATATGTTAGAAGTAGAGAGTTCCAAGAGGAACTGATCTAAATAAATCTTTTATCAAGACCACCTATTCTTATTTTTGATGGATACAAGGAAGAGAGTCTAGGAAAACACGCCCTGGCTAGAACATCAGCGTACAGTTGTGTATATTCTAAATGTATCTTTCAGCATCTGTTTGTACAGAAACCCTGGCTGTAGTATTTCTTCCCTTCAGTCTACCAAACTCCAGCCACCTTTGGCCACAGAGGTCTGTACATTGCCATGCAAATGCCCACTCCATGCTGGGCCAACTCCCTCTCTTCCACCCGATTGCCAGGCCCTTCATCTCTGACCACTTCAAAGCTCAATTCACATATCTTTCCAAAAATCTTTTCTTACTCTCACAGCTGGAGTTAATCTCATAATATTATAAACTATTGGGGTGGCCAAAGATTTTAGAGACAGGTGATCCTACTTCCTCACCTTACAGCTGACTTGATTTCAAATACTTTGTTTCCTTCTGGAGCAGTACTTTTTAAAACTGCCTTATCTTAACCTTAAATTTCTCAAGAAATTTACAGTTACTGAGATAACATCCCATGAACCATTTAACCCTTGAAACACTTAAAACATAGAGTCATGTACATGGTCAGGAAGCAGTAAGAGCCTGTGGAATTAAATATAAGAAATTAATGCCAATGCGATCTAATTAATAGGCATCTTGTCTCACAGTATAAAAGACATCTGGTTTAGGGAAGATGGAAGTAGTAGGAAAACAATAAATGCTGCTTAGAAAGAAAATAATAAACTCCCTTTCAAGAAAAAATGAATTCCAAATGAAACCCAGTGAACAATAACAATTCTGGGTGTCTTCAAGTTTTCAAGTTTCTAAATTATTTGAAAGGCACATTTTCATTGCATCCCCCAACTGTTTCACATACATGAAATAACTAAGGTTTATAATGGAACCAGCATCATAACCTAGGTCTTTTGGCTTCTGTTCCAGTAAATCTCCCACCACCCCTTACCATCTCAAATAACAGGCGATGGTTCGTTTCTGATCTATTTGGGCAACAAATAGTGTATGGCTTTTTCTGCTTGTAGTTTCTCCCATCTAGTCCTTGCTAGAATCAAAGTATGATTCATAGACCAGCCACATCATCCTCTCCTGGGAACATTTTTGGAAAGGGAAAATATCAGACCCATCCCAAAATGTAATTCTTAGCAACATACCTATGTTAGTTGTATGCCCATTGAATTGGAGAACAGCCCTTGACAACAGTTCTTTTATTTGGGCACTCTGTATCTGAAATGAGTGAATACCTTGAGGAGCAAAGAGAAACAGAATATCTTCAGTAAAAAC
Organism: Aselliscus stoliczkanus; assembly: GCA_033961575.1. NCBI lineage: Eukaryota > Metazoa > Chordata > Mammalia > Chiroptera > Hipposideridae > Aselliscus > Aselliscus stoliczkanus. Next base: position 130,548,136 of record CM066733.1, read on the forward strand.
TGCTTGCAAGAGAAAAAACAATCAAAAATGAAAATATGTAGCATCTGGCAGTGAATTAAGTAGTATCAACAGGATTTTTAAATTATGATATAATATCAGAGATGAGTGTATTTTAATGTTATTGAAATTTATAAGTACCTTCCATTCACTAAATCATGTCTTTCACAATTCTTACACTTTGCAAGAACATATTTTATATTGGCACTACACAGAAATCTATAAATTGCCAAACAAATCTTGATGAAAAATTTAAAACCTTTGTTTCACTTAAATATTGTAATAATTATTTCCCAGTTAAGAAAAAATAGTCCCTTCTCTATAGCATCCTATTTGTAACAATTTCTTGTTCTCTTTAAAATTTAATTATCACTTTTCAATTATTTTGAAGAAGTAAATAAATCAACAATTAAAAGAATAATACATTTGCAGTTCTTTTTATTGACCCAGTACCTTCCCTCCCCTGAAAAGCTAGCTGTGAATCATTGCTTCTCTTCTGATGGCTTTGCAGGCATGAGGTCAAGGAAATTCTAAAAAGTGTAGTGTGAAAGATTAAGATATCTGATTCATATAAGTTTGCCTCTGCTCTCAAGAGAACTGGAGAGAAGAACACAGATCCAGGAACTCCAAGCAGAACCCCAAAGGAGTTGTTCTTTTAACTCTCTTTCCTGGGGGATATTCAAATAGTCTTTGTATGTTTAATGTTAAGGTAGTTTTCAATTTCTTTTTTCCCAAATGAAGGACAACATTTCATAGTGATTTCAGTCACTTGGGTTTCATTTTGGGAGGATAGGTACTGAATCTTCTATATATTAAAATTATGTAAACATGTGTAGGCTGAATTAAATGTTGGCTGATATCCAAATGAGGAATAATTGTCTGAATCATAAAACATTTCTGTTTACACTTTGATTCCTGAATATATTGAGAACATTTAGGGGTGGAAGGAGAGTATTTACTTGTGCTTCGGTGATTTGTACCAGTTTAACTAAAACCCTTAGTAAAAAAAAAAAAAATAAAAAAAAAACCCAAGGGAAAAAAGTGAAAGTGTCACAAATCTTTAAAAAAAAACACAAACGAGTTCAGTAAACAAAGAACACTAAATATAGAATACCTGCTTCTACAATTGGTTGCATAATCAAGGAGAAGTTACTAATCTCCCCAGGTCCTTTTTACTCATCTGTAACTTCCTATAAAATTCTGGGTGTGGAAGGGAGATATTACTTTACTCATGCTGGGAAATTTAAGCAGGATGAATAGTGGAAGGCAGAAGTAGATAGGAGGCTTGATCACCCTTTCACTAGCAAACTGGGCAGGATGACCACGCTATAAAACTAAAAAGTGCCATGAAAAAAGGTACAGAGAAGATTATGTTTCAATGAAAGGGGAGTAACTGAGCAGAACTTTACAGAGAAGTTATTTGAATTATGTTTTAAAGTATAGATAGGATTCTAATAGAAAGAGGGAAGAAGTATTATAAGAAACTTTATGGCCCACATAGGGCTGCCACAAGTTTTTATTTCATCTATAAGCACCAGCATGAACCATAACCACCATCACAGACATCATTTTGTAAAAAGGACAGTCATAAACTCCTTTCCAACAAATGTCAACAGGCAACCTTACACCATGCCATTTAGTTTTATTTTCTATTCTTATATGTTAATGAATTGAGAGGTAAATTTAATACATATTAATTCAAAATAATTCTACTTTACAGGAAGGCTAAAATCTATTTTACGTATTTCTTAGCAATTAGTCTTTTAAAATAAAAAGAGAAAGCCTTTATGTGTGTGTGTGCATGTTTAAATACCAAAACATGGGCCAGCCAAGTGGCACATTGGTTAGGAGTTGGCTTAGGACGCCACTCTGAGCTTCAGGGCTCGGGTTCAGATTCCACATAAGAGGGCCAGTGACACTGCCCTCTACAGCTAAGATGGTGAACAACAGCTCCACCTGGAGCTGGGCTTACGTGAGTCACCAGCGACGGCATAGGCTGCAGTGGGGCTGGCTGCTGGGAGCAAGAGTGAGCTTTCTAAGCTGCCGTGAGCTGCCATGAGCGGCCGTCCAATGTCTGGCGAGTGACTGCCTCACTCAGGAAGAGAACAATGATAACACCAACATGGGCCACTCAAGCGACACCTTCCACAACTAGACTGAAGAACAAAAGGACAGCAACTTGTCTGTTCCCCTCCCCCAATTCCCCAATAAAATCTTAAAGAGTAAAATAAATAAATAAATAAATACCAAAACATAATCATTTCATTAAGAAGAATTTCTGGGGAAAAAAAAAACATACAAAAAACTGAATACTACCGCACACACCGCATTTGGTCTCATAAAAGCACCTGGCTTTAATGTCTCTGTTCTTGGAAAATCATTTTCTCCATTTAGTTTGGTACTTTTAGTCTCTTTCAACATTTCAAAGAAGGTCTCCTCTTTCATCTCTACCCTACAGATTGTAGGGAAGGAACAATCTGTCAGCAGGCCAGCGAGGAGAGAAGGCAGTAGAAGGTCCACACAATATGGGCAGGCCCATCTTGGAACAGCTAGGCAAGGCTAACAATGCTTAAGCTGACAGCTGAAAAATCACTGCTAAATTGTGATCTGTGCAATGGACTAAGGTCAAAGTAAATTTGTTGGCAATTATGTACACTTTTCCACAATGAGAAGAAAGTATTAATGTATTCATTGAAATATTGAAGTTGAAAAATTAAACAAAAAATATTTTATTGAAACAGTTTACTTACATATGCAAAAACACATGTACAAACATTTATGTGTATATAACTAAAATTAAAAAGTCATAAGGCAATATTTCCTCTCACTGCAAGTGATATATTTGAGATTGTCTATTTTCTTCTATTCTAGTTTGCTTTTCATTAAAAATGTTATTTGAAGTGGAATACTGAGATCACTCATGTACACTTGCAAGAATAGGTTAGCTTTTCAAAAATGAGAGCTAGTTGACATCATAGTCATAGCTTGAAATCAGTTAAATGAAGACTTTAAATATATATATACAAAGAAAATCATCAAATTCTACAAATCAAGGTTTTTTGGGTTTTTTTTGGAGCCAGGTATTAAACATTTTCCAGCACACCACGGGCTGATGACCACTAAATCAATTTCACAAGTTATTAATGGGGCTTAATTTACAGTTAAAAAGACACTGAATAACAAATACAATATAAATTTTCCAGAACCCAGAGGCCTCCCCACCTCATAAATATTAGTTTTCTTTTTTGCTTCCTTCTCACATTATTCTATTATTCAAACACAGATGCATAAATATTAAGTGAAAAGGAGTGATGGATTCAAATGCAACTTTTTGGGGTATACACTTCACGTTTATTAAAAATCAGGATACCAATTGGCAATACAAAATATGGATAAGCCTGAAGAAGAAAAGAAGGAACTGAATAGAATATTCCTGCTAATAAAATAGAAATTGCCAACTGCTATGATTAAGATAATATATGAATGAATACGTTTGTTGAATCTGAGGCATCGGTTACAGTTTCCATTTCTTCTTTCATTTAAGAAATGTTTAATCTCACAGCTTAACGCTCAGCTAACAAATGACTGATTCCTGACAGAATACATGTTTTTGAAATTGTTATTTCCATATTTATTTATTTATTTATTTATAAGTTTTTGTTGTTGATGTTTCAAAATACATCTGGTCAGGCACTGTGGAAGAAGAAATACATAGAAATATCACACAAAGTGTGTGTGATGGTGAGGAGACAGTTGTCCTCAAGTTCAGCTTATGTTTTGATCCCTTCTGAATAGTATAAAAGGTTTTGTGTGTCCTCTTCACCCCAGTCCTGGCTTTTTCTCACCTTCTGTTCACCTTTCTAATATTATTTTTTCTCTACATGGAAGTGGTGGGCATATGAAGTATTCTGTAAAGAGGGTGTTTTAGTTCAAAAAGATGACTCCTTTTTTTTTCTTCAAGTCTTATAAAACTAACAGCTTTCCATGGTAGCCAAAACCTCGCACACATACTTTAACTGAATTAATTATTCTAAGTTCCAGTTCTTTTTCTTCAATTCACTCATACAGAATAAGTCTATTTAGTTTCTCTTTGAATAAACAAATTAGTGTTATGGAAATGTGAGCTGAAAATTTTACCTAGCAAAATGTACGTAAGTGCTTTGCGAAACCAGGGATAGAAGAAACCATATATTAAGGGATTACATGTAGAATTAAAATAGCCAAACCATGTCAAAGCATCAAACAAAATTACAGGAGTAGAGAAGTTCAAAAAGGGATCCAATAAAATTGTGAAGAAACAGGGGAACCAACATAATAAGAAAACACCCATCACTATTCCTAAAGTTTTGGCTGCTTTTTTGTCTTTCTTCATTTGATTATTTTGATTTTCTGTTATGTTATTGATTGCACAAGCATGTTTTCTGGATACTGCAAAAATTTTGCAATATATCCCCACCATCACAGACCCAGGAGTGAAGAAACCTGCCATAAACAAGGTGGTCCCCCATAGCTTATTGAACATCACTGGGCAGGAACTGGAACAAGCGACCAAGATATCATAACCCACTATTCCATCAGCATAGGCCTCTGAGAAGACCACACCAAATGCAAATGCTCCTGGGACTGACCAGCAGAGAAGTAGTAATTGTTTAATGACTGGAATCGTCATTTTGGTAGAATAATGTAAAGGGTAACAGATAGCGTAAAATCTATCAATGGCCACTGAACAAAGATGGAAAATGGAGGTTATGCTAAGCATCAGGTCAAAGCTATAATGGATCTTGCAAAATGTAAGCCCAAAATACCAGCAATTCTCCACTGATCTAATCATACTATATGGCATGATGGTGAATCCCAGGAGGAAATCAGTGACTGCCATGGAGAGGATGAGGAAGTTGGTGGGTGTGTGAAGCTGCTTGAAGTAGGAAATGGAAATTATCATGGCAAGATTGCCAAACACCGTGATGAATATGGCTCCCACCATGAAAGAATACATGGCAACTCGGACACCCAGTGGCCTTTTGTTCTCTGGGCAAGATCCATTTCCGTATTCAGAGCAATTGAATGTTTCCTTCAGAAAAAAAAGCAAGAACACATGAAATTTTGTCAGGTAATAAATAAAATAGTCTATGTTTTATATAATTTTCACAGAAAAACTCAAGAAAGACATAAAATGCTCAATGAAGATAATTTATGCTGAGATAGTAATTATGACCTTTCTCATGTATTTACCTTAATCTTTATTTACAACTTCATAGAATTCTAACCTAATGAGTTTAAATGATCATTTCTTTATACTTTCCTTGATTCAAATTATACAACCCACATTTAGTAAGCTCTTACTTTATATCAGGGCCTAAATTTTAAAAAGAAGGAGGCAGAGAAAGAGGAGGAGGAGGAGGAACAAATTTATTATTGAACTTATAATTCATTGAACCTTCTTGTGCACACAAGAAGACTAGATGTCTATGAGATGATACATTCACTTCTTCAAAGGAGTGAACACATAATCCAGTCTGATTTGATTGGGGTCTATTGTCTTGTGGGACCAGGAGGTTATTATTTGAAAAATAGTTTATTCATCTGTTTGATTGTTTTCAACATGCTTCATTTTTTCATGCTAAGGTTGTTTGAAAGAGGAAGAATCATTTAAGGTTGTCTAATGATCTGGTAGAGTCACCCTTTTCAGCCAATCATGGAGCCTTGCTAAGCATCTCACCAGCCAAATCAGAGCAGCTAAATCAGAGGTGGGCAAAGACCAAAGATGGATCACCCTCACTTCTTTGGGAAGAGCAAGTGCACCTCCCCAGTGCCTGTCCCCAGATCCCCATGAAATGCACAGCAGGCAGGAATGACAGCCTGAAAAACTCCTGTGTAGAGGCCACACGGAGGCTAGGAACAGATGGTTAGTGAGCTTAGCAAAGTAAGCCATTTCTACTACAAGAAAAACAAGCAGCACATGTTCTCTTTGTGTTGGTCCAGTAACTCCATTTTGCATATAAAAATCAGCATGCTACCATTTTATACGTATATTTGGAGCATAACATGTTCATGAATTAGGAGAGCTTTCTATTTTAATGTACGTTAGGGGGAAAAGCACTATCTAAATACAAAGCATAACTTAATATTGCAGAAAGCCTTTGGCTATCAATGATTTCACACGTATCAGTCCTGACCTATTACTATTAGATAAATCAATAAATTCTCAGCCTCTGTGAAGTAACAGCACCATCACACATAACTGCTTATTGAATGCTTACAATGTACAGACACAGTGAAAGGAACAAGAAAGCATGAACTAGGCCCTGGCTGTGCAGAATTTATAAAAGAGCTGAAGAAACAAAACACATCAACACCTAAAGCCTCAATGATTCTGTACCACAGATAAAAAGCAACAGTGGTAATTAATTGACCAAAGAGAGGTCTAGGCAAAACGTGAAATCAAAGATCAAAAATGGACTAGACAATTTCAGAATGGGGTAGACAGAATGTTCCAGTGAGGGTGGGATTTTTGATCTGGCTCTAATGAGTGAGTGGAATTTTAATGGAAGAGAAAAAAGCCTGTTACAAGGAAAAAGAAGTATAAAGAAAAAGACATGAGGTTGTTAGGAGACCTTTGAAAGCCACTTTCAGGGTCTCTAAAACACAGCAGAAAAAAATAGGGGGCTGAGGAGATGAGAGAGTGGGAGAAGGGAGGGTTTCTAATTTCACTGTTGTCCCCCAAGCCAATGTTTTTAGCCAGCATCCTCCCAGGAACAAGGTAGGAAGAGAACGGTAGGTAGCAAGGAATTTTCTCCCATCTTGGTACTATTTTTCCAACTGCTCCTTATTCTTTGTTAGCCACCTGCTAACCAGTTAAGCATCATCACATAAGAAAATACTGGGAGAAAATGCAGTCCTATGAAATAGAAAAGTTCAAATCACCTTCAGTGTAGAAAGTAGAGGAGAGCCAAAGGAAATGTTGTTGGCTTGTTTTTAAATCACTTTACTTCTTGGACAGCGAAGCTAAGAGAAATAGTGAATCATTTCATTTCAGTGACAGTGGCACACACAAACACACCCAACATTCTTGTGCTAAAAGCAAGGCCACAACAATACATTTTTAGATTTCTTTGTAAACTTTTCGGTATTCTTGGCTAAGTGATATTAGTAATCACCCTACCATCCCACTTTTGGAAAAGCCTTCCTCAATTCTTCTAAACTTCAAGTCATAGGGTTTCCCTTCCCTGTTAGCACTCAGGAACTGTAATTAACCAATCAACACTAAGCACTATAATAAAATTCTTTGAAGCACATTATATGACTCATACATTAGTGTTTGTATTCCTCATATACTCGCAGCAGAGCAGAAAGGGGCACTTTAGATAACTGTTTTGTGAGCTCATCAAACAGGACTTTTAAGTGAATTGCATTCATCATTCTCCATGCTGTAGTTAGCATGTTTCTTGCATATGACATCCATCATCAGTTTAAACCTTTCAGTGGCCATATCCTTCACACCTTTAAATTGACTGTGAAAGCTAAATGCTTAAAAGAGTATTTTCAAGACTATATTCTTCAAGTGTCATGTTTTTCTATTTTTTAAACCTATTAATACAAACATATAGATACAAAGATTGCAACAGAATTCAATGGAAAGTTTGGCCTTTTCTCCATTACTGCCACATTTTTACAAAAAGCACAAAAATCAAAGATTTGGAACACAATGAATTGCTTGCCCATTGAGGTTATGAATGACTACCTTATCTAAACTTTATTCTACTAAATTGTTAAAATAAAACTGTCCTCTATATTCCCTGAGAAAGTGCTTAAATTGTAGGACTGTCACCACAATAATAAAGAGTTCTCTGATTTTTCTAATGTGATCTCACTTCTTTTTACCTTATTGAACTTGGTAAGTACTTTCATATTAAATATTTCTCTGCTTTAGCAAGCACTTTTTAAACATTCAAGGGGCTTTACAAGATCTTTCTCCCTGCTAATCATTCTTTCCTTGAATTAAAACTATTTCCTTGAAATCAAGCTACTGATTTCTTTCAATTCCATTTCTATCACATATTAAATGTTATTGAATCTTGACATATTTACTAATACATATAAACAACTTTAGTACAATGCCTGATATATAAAGAGCTCTAATAAAACTGACTTTCCTCTCTTCCTTCTTCCCTCCTACCTTGTTAGAATAAACACTACATTCAATAATATATTTGACCAGAAAAGTTTTCTCCTGAGAAAGCAAAGGCATGGGATTGTATGTAGACATCCCAGGTAACTCCCTTAACCCTCTGATGCACTTTGGGGAACAGTAGTAGTGATAAATAATTTACTCAGACACTTGAAGAGGTAATACTTCTCAGGACTGTAAGTCCTCTTCCCAGGAAACCTGTTGCACTGCCAAAAGACATCACACTATCCTGTTCACCTATTGAAAAGGCTCTGCCTTTTATTACAAATTCGCATTAAGTCATGCCTCTGTAAACTTCCACATTCCTACACAGTCTCTCTGCACATGACCAAAATGAAAAAAAAAAAAAAAGGATAAATGTACCAGCAATGCTACTGCGTTATTAGTGACAATTTACTTTGTAAGAAAGCCTCAAGGAAGAGAAAACACAGGTCTGTCCTTAATCCCTTCTCCACATACCTGCTGCACTGTAGAAGACGGCATTGTTAATTATACTCCTTACTGAGGAACTTCATTTCCTTGTTTCTTAGTAACTACTGTGAATGCTTATATGGAACTAGAAAACCCTGAACTATGTAAATTGTGTTGTTCAATAACTTAACAATTAGTCTCAAGGGAATTGACCTGAAAAGTTAAAAATAAATAAACAAATAAACCCTGCCTTTCAAAAGTTTAACAGCTTAATGAGCCTACACTACTCCAATCTCTCAGGAGTCTCTGCTTACCTGAATTTTCATCAGCTGCAACATTGAAGGTTCTAAGTCTGCTATTACATACTGACTGTAAAGCAAACCTGAACCACTGGGTTACATATGGGTGGCCCTAAGGAACCCGATCCCAACCACACATGGGTGGGATTAGTGGTTCAGGTGAAACAATGGATACGTGTCTTCCATCTCTTCCAGAAAATCTAAGATTATCACAGTCCATATTTTGTCTCACATTCCAGTCACTGAGAAGAGGCCTTACCACCCACTGGTTTGCTCTTTCTTCCTTTATATAAATGTGAGTAAAAGAACCATTTCATCAACCCTCTTAGATCTGGAAGAATCAGCATAATTATTATCTCTTTATGGAACTCACATGACTATGCCAGAATCTTCTCAGATGCGATTGGCTTAAACCTACTCGTGTATTGAAGGGTTTACTTGTGTGTGTGTGTTCTTTTAAAATGTGAATGCTCATTGTACAACAACAGGACAGCCTTGGGAGGCAACACAGACCAGATGTAGATGAAATATAATACTGAAAACTAGAAGATATCAGGGCCCTGCTTAAATTATAATGATGCCTACTCTGTGTGATCTCAGTCCGTTTGGCTTAGGGCTGCTGCATGCATGTGATTTGTTTGGCCACACAGGACCTTGAACTCCCAAAGACCCACATTTGGTTTAATGCTTTGTAGCCACCCTCTTGAAATTCTTAATAATTTTTTTTTAAGGAAGGATTCTGGATGATCATTTTGCAATGGTCCTCACAAATTATGTAGCTGGTCCTGGCTCATTCTTTCTCAGGGGCTCCTTTTGAGGATGAGGAAGAGTAACTAAAAAAATAAATCCCTTTTCATTTCAGAACATATATTTATATTAAGATATAATGAGAAAATGTATATGGAATGTATTTTAAAAGGAAGCTTTACAAATATTAGTACAGTTGTTTGCCAAGAGGTAGAACTTAATTTTTTTTTTTTTAGGGCAGTGTCACTGGTCCTCTTATGTGGGACCGAACCGGGGCCGCTGGCTTCCCAAGCCAGCGCTTAACCGCCGCGCCACTCGGCCGGCCCTTAATTTTTTAAATAGCAAAAGATGTTGCTACTCAAAAGTTGCTAGTAACTTCCATCTCTTCTGGGGGAGACAGTTAGTCGGTTAGAACTTAAATTGTTATTATTATTATTATTTTTTTTTTTTTTTTTAGGGCAATGTCACTGGCCCTCATATGTGGGACCGAACCGGGGCCGCTGGCTTCCCAGGTCAGCGCTTAACCACCGCGCCACTCGGCCGGCCGCTATTATTATTTTTTTAGCTGAGCCATCCTGCCACCTGTTGGCAGCTCAACGGCAGCTCAGCTCGGGCTGGGCATCGAATGGCTGTTGCTCAGAGCTCAGCTCGCACTCTTGAGCGAGCTCTTAACCAACTGAGCCACTCGGCCGGCCCTAAATTGTTATTTTTAAAGAGCTAAGGAGGCAGCATGGAGCCAAAGCAATAAGGCTTGTCCTCTTCCCTTTTGAGGTTCACTATTAGAGTATGTTAGAGTATTTCTAATAACCTAAAGACATCATTTTAGACCAACTGGCAAGAAAGGACACGAGAGATTTCCTGATTGGGAATAACTGTGAGGGACAGTAGGAGGAGGAGTGGTGACACAGTGTCAACTCCAAATGCTAGAAATATGTGGCTGAGCCTTGAAAACGCTCTCTAATCCTGAGGACAAGACTTGGTCAGAGTTCTTTGGTAAATGTAAGTGTAATGAGCACCCACTCACTGCTTTCTAAGCCCTTAGAAACCCTAGCTTCCCTCAGGATCACATATCTCCACATCATTGCCAATGGAATGGCATCATCTTCCAGCTAGATGGCCACCTATTTTTAACAGCGACACCTTGTGGCAGCTTAGAACTGAATCGTGGGATTTAGTCCCCAGAAAACACTAAAAGGAAAAACCCAAAGTGCAATGAGAATGCTAGCTAATTAATTAAAATAATACAAAGAGATATGATCTTATTTTGTACCTCATGCTGGAGAAAATGGATATATCACTAACACAAGTGTTCACATTTTAAAATGGAACTTATGTGTGCAGAACTTGAATTAATCCGTGGTGTCACATGACTTGCTTGTTTATTCATTTATTGGTAACATAGCACCCATGCCTGTGAACTAGGTTGACAATATTTTACATGCACCTGTATGCTGCTTTCCTCCCATTACTTCAGGTAGCTACTATCTTAAATTTTATGTTTCTTTTTGTATTCTTTTAGTAGCTTTATCATGTATATTTGTATATATAGTTGGTGGGTTTAATTGTTTTTAGAATTCTATAAAATGGTATCATGCTCTTTGTTTTCTTTTGTAACTTGTTTTGCTCTTATTTTTCCACTCAATACCATATGTAGCTATAGTTCATTCATTTTCACTGCCCTATAATGACTTCTTTATCTTTTCTCCTAATGAATATTTGAATTATTTCTAGTTCTTTTGCTATTTTGAAGAATGATTTTTTAAAAGATTTTTATCAAAAATATAGCTAACATACAATATTATAGAGTTTTAGGGGTACACCATATTTATTCAACATTTATATTCCTAAAGAAGTGATCAACATAAATCCAGCAACCATCTGACACTGTACTATGCTATTACAGTATTATTGACTATATTCCCCATGCTGTACATACATCACCATGACTTATTTGTTTTATACCTAGAAATTTGGACCATTTTTGCCCTTCACCTTTCTCCCCAACACTTCTAAATTTTTCAATTACAGTTGACATTCAATATTATTTGATATTAATTTCAGGGGTACAGCATAGTGGTTAGACATTTATATAATTTAAGAAATGATCCCCCTGACTAGTCTAGTACCCACCTGACACTATACATAGTTATTACCATATTACTGTCTATATTCCCTGTGCTTTAGTTTAAATCCCCATGACTATTTTGTAACTACCAATTTGTACTTATTAGTCCCTTAAACTTTTTCACCCTGACCCCAACCCCCTCCCATCTATCACCCCAACAAATCTATAAAGTATCCATCTAACACCATACATAGTTACTACAATATTGACTATATTCCTTATGTGATACCCTACATCCCCTTGACTACTTTGTAACAACCAATTTGTACTTCTTACTCCCTTCCCCATTTTTCACTCACATTCCCAACCACCCTCCCATCTGGCAACCATCAAATGTTCTCTGTATCTATGAGTTTGTTTCTGTTTTGTTTGTTTATTTTGTTCTTTAGATTCCACAAATAAACAAAATCACATTGCATCTGTCTTTCTCTGTCTGAAATACTCTACTCAGCGCAGTACCCTCCAGGTCCATCCATGCCACCACAGATAACAAGAACCCATTCCCTCATATGGCCAAGCAGTATTTCATTGTACATACCCAGGGTGCCAAAAAAATGTATACAAGTGGACAGTTTGGTTAACATTGCTCAAGCAGTAGTTCGCCATAATGAGAGGCATCTGGATGCTGATGGTAACCACTTTGAGCACCTCTTGTAATTGCAGAAGTCAAAGATGACTTGTATTCATCTTTTGTTATCTGTGTATATTGAGTATTACAATTTTAATACAGTTCTCCTTTCTTAAAATGTGTATACATTTTTTGGCACCCTCTGTATGTATCACCTGCTCTTTATCCATTCTCCTATCAACAGATAACCAGGCTACTTCTGATATTGGCCAATGTAAACAATGCTGCAATGAACATATGGATGTACATGTCCCCTTAAAGTAGCATTTTGGGTTTCTTTAGATAGATACCAAGAAGTGGGATTATTGGGTGCTTCTTTGTCTCTTCTTATAGCCTTTGTTTTAAAGTTTATTTTGAAATGTTGTAAATATTCTGTGGAATGTCAGATGATCATAGGTCTTGTTAGGGAGACCATTTCATGGATGGAGTAGAGGTTTGATCACTGCACTGTATTACTAAAGTGGAGGTGGTATACCTACTGTAATTGAATATATATAGATAGTCACGGGATGTGGATTATACTGTGGAAGAGAGTCAGAGGAAGAGTAATAGATATATATGATATGGGGGGGTGTGGGGGGGTGTATTGGGGGTGGGGGGTTTGTCACTTTGAGGGGTAAAATGTATAACTATTGCACTGTGTTGTACACCTGAAACTATTGGGGGTGTGGGGGTTGTCACTTTGAGGGGTAAAATGTATAACTATTGCACTGTGTTGTACACCTGAAACTAATTAAAAATAAAATAAAATTAAAAAAATAAAAATAAAAAAAAAAAAAATAAAAAAAAAAAAATAAAGTTTATTTTGAAAAAAAAAAAAGGTAAACTTTGGGCCTGCCGAGTGGCGCGGTGGTTAAGCGCTGGCTTGGGAAGCCAGTGACCCCGGTTCGGGTCCCACATATGAGGGCCAGTGACACTGCCCTCAAAAAAAAAAAAAAAAAAGGTAAAGTTTATTTTGTCTCATATAAATATTGTTACCCCAGCTTTTTGTTGTTGTTGTTGTTTTCCATTTTCATGAACTATCTTTTTTCCACCTCTTTACTTTCCATCTGTGTGTGTCTTTTAATCTGAAGTGATTCTCTTGTAGGCAGCATATATAAGGATTTTGTTTTCTTATCCATTCAACCCTCCTATGTCTTTTGATTGGAGCATTTAATCCATTTATATTAAAAGTAATTGTTGATAGATATGTACCTATTGCATTTTATTATTCACAATTTTAATAATTTTTTCTTTTTTCCATTTTAACGGAGTCCCTCTAAGATTCCTGGTAATACTGGTTTGGTGGTTATGACCTCCTATAGCTTTTTCTTGTCCAGGGAGCTCTTGATCTATCCTTCAATTTGAAATTATAACATTGATCGGTAGAGTATCTTTGGTTGTAGGTCCTTGCTTTTCACCACCTTGAATGTCTTGTGCTAATCCCTTCTGGCCTGCAAAGTTTCTGTTGAGAAATCAGCTGACAATCTTATGGCGGCTCCCTTATAAGTTACTAGTTGCCTTTCTTTTGCTGCTCTTAGATTCTCTCTTTGTCTGGAAACTTTGCCATTTTAATTATAATGTGTCTTGTTTTGGGCCTGTTTGGGTTCATCTTGTTTCATACTCTCTGTGCTTCCTGAACTTGTATGTCTATTTTTTTCACCAGGTTAGGAAAGTTTTCAGTTGTTATTTCTTCAAATAGATTCTCAATCCCTTGCTTTCTCCCTTCTCCTTCTGGTACTCATATGATGCAAATATTGTTATGCTTGATGTTGTCCCAAAAGTCTCTTAAACTTTATTTATTTATTTATTTATTTATTTATTTATTTATTTATTTATTTATTTATTTACCTTGGATGTTTTATTTCTTTTTGCTGTTCCAATTGGTATTTTCAGTAAGTTTCTTGAGCATCCTTATAATCATTGTTTTGAACTTTGTCTCTGGTAGGTTGCTTGCCTCCATTTCCTTTAGTTCTTTTTCTGGAGATTTCTCTTGTTCTTTTATTTGGAATGTATTTCTTTGTTTCTTCATTTTGGCTGCCTCCCTGTATTTGTTTCTATGTACGAGGTAGATTTCCTATGTCTCACAGTCTTGGCCATGTGGCCTTATAAAGTAGGTGCCCTGTGGTGTCTTGGCACAGTCTCCCTGGTAAATTGCTCCAGGTGCTCCAGGAGTGTCCCTTGTGTTGGTTTTGTGTGCCCTCCTGTAATAGTTGAACTTTGATTGTTATTGGCATGTAAGTGGGTAGGATTGACCCTTAGGCTGACTGGATGTGAGGTTTGACCATGTCCACAGACTACTTACAGACTGCTACATGGGGGGGCTTACCCCATTGAGTGAGATTCACCCATGTGGGCTCTGGTGCCTGTTGGGACTGCCCTTTGTGTGTGCTGCTTGTGGGGCTCTTGGGCAGTGTTCTGCTGTGGTCTGAAGCCAACTTCTAAGTATGTTGGGTTTTAGGACCTCTTGGGAGGGTCTCCAGTGCAGGCCCAGGTCATCCACTGCCTGTGATTATTTGGGGACTACCTGGTATGAGCTACAAAGCAATTAGCAGTTTTTTGATACCTGTGCTATACCTGGAGCCACATGGGAGAGGCCAAGCTGTGAACTGAGGATGGCTCCCACAAGTACTGGGCCTTGGATAGCTCCACAAAAAGCCAGGACACTCTGAAGCCTGCTGCCACTTGCTGGCTCCCTTAAGGTTCAGTGGCTGGTAAAGCCTCATGTGGTATGCAAGTTGGGTGAAGTAGGGTCTCAGGGTGTCACTATAATGGGAAGAGTTGTGGTAAAAAGAGTTGTAGATTCTGGTTTGGTGCCAGTGCTGAGCCTGGAGCTACTCAGCAAAAGTCTCAGAGCAAACAGAGGGTAGTCACCATCTGGCTAGGGCCAGCGGACTCTGATAGTTTTCTAAGAAAGAGTGCAATGTGGGCAGGGCTGGCTGCTTGGGAAGAAAGTGCCTCTGGTGTTGGGGAGTTGGGTGGGATGGGGTCCAAGAGAGTCAGCAAGTGGAGATGTGGAGCTTACCGCACCAATCAGATTCATATTTGACCATAAGCATAGGGGGAGGATTCAACACATTAAAGATGGCAGCCTCCTGCCAGCTACACAGAAGGACCCCTCACAGGGAAAATGGGACTATCTTCTAGCCCTGGCCTCAAAGCCACACACCTCAATCTACTGCTTGTAATACTCTGACACTCCCCCACCTAAGACGGAAGAAAATAATAAAAATAAGAGCAGTAACTGATACAGGAAACCAACATACAATAGAAAGGGTCAACAAAGCCTAGAATTATTTTTTGTAGAGCAAGAATAAACAATATTAAAACAATATTAGCGATGAAACAGGTATACAAACATGTATAATTACATATTCAGCAAATATTCAAAAGGTAATAAGAACACATTATGAACAACTATGCTAATAAATTTGAAAACCTATGTGAAATGGGTTCCACAAATTCCTAGAAAATATGATTTATAAAAACTGTGACTCAAAGAAATGGAGGATACAGTTGTGTTTCTATAACAAATTAGCTCATACTCAGTTGGTACATAGGGGGGTACAGTATAATTCTGAATTATATATTGGTTTTTACATGATTTTTTCCCAACGTATTAATGTTTTGAAGTTATTATGTCAAACTTCCTCACAACTGAAGAAAAAGCCTTAGCAATAGATGGAGACCTTAGGAATCTTCCTGAAATACCAGTAATGGCTGATTTGGTGGTTTTTAAAATGTCTCTATTTTCCACAGTGGTAAACTACCTTGTGAGGCTGAGATTGAAGATGAAAATGCATCCAAGTGATTTCCTTCTGTGTGAATTTTTTTTTTGACTGATAATCAATAGCATGCCTTAGGTTAGATTTTGTTTTTAATTTCATTAAACTGATCTCTACTGGAAGCAAATGCACTCATGGATCCACAATTCAAAGAAGCGAGCACGAGCCCCTGTCAAAGAAACTGACTGACTGAAATTGAGTGCAAATTTCAGGGGAAATTTACTCTGCTAATGTTTTTGTTAAAATTATTATTGCTTTTGTTAGAGCCCTGGTTACACTGCTACATAGCCCTTGAGTAGTCTGCCATGAATCTGAGTTTTTTCATTTACTCTGTTACTCTTAGTGCACAATTTTAAGAACAGTGGTTTTTCAGGTACCCACACATTATGTTGAAGTAGAAACACCTTCGACTAGAGTTGGTGACCATTAAAATTAATTAATAGTTTCAAATGTTCTCATGAAAATTCCATGTCCACATGGTTCTAATGGCAAGCTTTACTGAATATTCAAGAACCAAATTATTCATCTTACACAAATCATTCAAGACACAGAAAATGATCAATATGCCAGTTGACTTTATGAGGTTAGCATAAACTTAATACAAATCCCAACAAGGATTTATGGGGTAGTAAAATTGAAGTTTATTCTCACTCATAAACATAAATGTAACAATCTATATACTTCTGAGTTATTTAAAAAAAGATAAATTATGCCTATGATTCTTTACCATGGGATGTAAGCATGGTATGATATTTTTGACATTAGGACATCATTTAAAGTAATTTACCACATTATCCAATTAAGAGGGAATATCTTAATAAACACATGGTAAAATGCAAAGCTATTTATCATTAAAAACCAAACAAAACAAAAAAACTCTTAGCAAACCAGAGGGGGAAAAATGATTTCCTTAACCTAATTTAGAGTACAGACAAAAATAAAAATTTTAAACAGACATCTTACTTAGTGATAAAACATTAAAAGTATTCCCTTAAAGATGAGGAATAAAGCTAAACAACCATCTAAAACCATGTCAATGTCCTTCTTTTGTTAAAGGTTTTAGCCAATGCAGAAAGGCAGGAGGAAATGTACAAGGATTAGAGAGAAACAAGGATTATGAAAAACAAAACAAAACATTATTGACAAATGATATGAATGTCTCTACAAAATATCCAAAATATACACTTACATTTTTAGAATTAATAAGAGAGATTATTAAGATTGATATTTTTTAAAAATCAGTATACAGGAATATATTGCTTTTCTATCTAACAACAATAATGGATTAGATGGGGCCAGCAGAGTGGCGCATTGATTAAGAGTTGGCTTGGGACTCCAGTTCAGAGCAGCAGGGCCCGATTTGGATCCCACATGAGGGCCAGTGATGCTGCGCCCTCTACAGCTAAGATGGTGAACAACGGCTCAACCTGGAGCTGGACTCCTGTGAGTCGCCAGCGACCGCATAGGCTGCAGCCCGTGCTGCAGTGGGCTGCCATGAGCTACAGACAGTGGCCAGCAGCCAGCATGAGCTGCTGTGAGCTGCCGTGAGTCGACGTCCAACGACCAGAGACAGACTGCCTCAGCGGGGAAGAGCGCAATGATCACAATACCAACATGGGCCAGTAAAGCGAAGTCCTCCACAACTAGACTGAAGAATAAAAAGGACAGCAACTTGTCTGTTGCCCTTCCCCGATTCCCCAATAAAATCTTAAAAAAAAAAAAAAGAATGGATTAGAAATTGTAACTTTTAAAAAGTTTGTCTTTATAACATAGTCAAAAACTATATAGAGTAACTTTAAAATAGGTGTGGAAATTGTTTATGGAAAAAGTTTAAAATTTTATTAAAAGTCAAATAAAGATGTAAATAAATGAAGAAATATACTATACTCAGGGATTGGAAGAACAACTGTGGTAAAGGTGTTAACTTTCCTCAAAATGATCTATAGATTTAGATCTCAAAGGCTTTCTGTGTACATGTGTGTGTATGTGTGTGTGTTTGTTATTTGACAGATTTTCTCAAAAATTTATAAGAAATTAAAACAAGTCACAAATTACAAAACCTAAACTTTCCAGATGAAGAAAAATAAAAAGTAAGAGGGTGAGAAGGGAAAAATGGGCTGAAGGGAATTTTCTTTTACTTGATTTAAAGACAATATGAAGTTATGATAATTAAAGACAATATGAAATTATGGTAGGTGCTATTGATATGAGGATAAATAAATAAATCTATGGAGACTTTAAGAAGCCTAAAAACATATTTTTTAATATATATGGAAACAAATTATTATATTGCCAACAACATATTTATGGAGAATGTTTAGGCTTTTCAATAAATGATACTAAGACAGTTATATAGAAAGAGAAATGAAATTGTTTCCTCTCTCATACCATACACAACAATCAGTTCCAGAATTAAGGTGAATTAAAAACCTAAATATGGAAAGGAAGTCAATAAAATTCTTAGAAGGCAATATGCGAGGTCAGACAATTAAGTTCGTGAACTTGTTGCAACAATGATGTTAACTTTTTTGATATCAGAAAGATTATTCATTATGAATCTATACCAAGTGGACAAACAGTTAACCAAGTTTACTATTTGGAAATACTGAAAAGGCTGCATGAAAAAGCTAAACGACCTGAACTTTTTGCCAAGAATTCATGGCTCTTCCATCACGACAATGCACCAGCTCACATGGCACTGTCTGTGAGGGAGTTTTTAGCCAGCAAATAAATAACTGTATTGGAACACCCTCCCTACTCACCTGATCTGGCCCCCAATAAGTTCTTTCTTTACCCAAAGATAAAGGAAATATTGACAGGAAGACTTTTTTTTTATTTTATTCAACAAATATTTACTTCACTCCTATGTGTTGGGCTCTGGGGCTACAGCAATAAACTAGACCAGGTCTTCCTTCATGGCATTTACATGTTTTTTTGTTTTGTTTTTTTTAACTTTTTTATTATTATTATTATTAGTAGTAGTAGTAGTAGTTACAGATGTACAAAACAATGCAATAGTTACCTTTTCCACCCCTTACAAAGTGACTACCCCTTCCTCCCTCCCCTGTCCTCTCACCCCCGATATCATACATATCTATTACAATTCCATTGACTACATCCCTACACTATATTCCACATCCCATAACTATATATGTGTTAAATTATAGTTGACATATAATATTATTCAGCAGCAGCTTCAGATGTACAGTGTAGTGGTAAGGCCACTACACCATCCATGAAGTGGTCTCCCTAAAAAGACATGAGTTCTTCTGATCCCCTAAAAAAAAAAAAAAAAAAATTTACAACCTTATTGGTTATATTCCCTAAACTGTCTCTTCTGTTTCTGCGGTAGTATTGTAGTTATCAGTTTATGTTGCCTCGTCCCTTCCCCTTCTCCCTCATGCCCATCCCCGTCCCATCTAGCCTGCATCAGTTTTTTCTTTGTGTCTCTAAGACTATTTCTGTTTACATTGCTCATTTATTCAGTTCTTTAGATTCCACATATAAGTGAGATCATATGGTATTTGTCTTTTTCTGACTGACTTATTTCACTTAGCATAATGTTCTCTAGGTCCATCCATATCATTGCAAATGGTACGATTTCTTTCTTCTTTATAGCTGTGTAATACTCCATTGTGTAAATGTACCACAGTTTCTCAATCCAGTCATCTACCGATGGGCATTTTGATTGTTTCCAAGTCTTGGCTATTGTAAATAGCGCTGCAATGAACATAGGGGTGCATATATTTTTTTGAATTAGTGTCTTGGGATTTTCAGGATAAATGCCTAGGAGTGGAATTGCTGGGTCAAAAGGTAGTTCCATTTCCAGTTTTTTGAGATACCTCCATACTGACTTCCATAGGGGCTGCACCAATCTGCAATCCCACCAACAGTGCAGCAGGGTCCCCTTTTCCCCCACAGCCCCACCAACACTTGTTTGTTGATTTATTTATGATAGCCATTCTGACTGGAGTGAGGTGGTATCTCATTGTGGTTTTTATTTTCGTTTCCCTAATGATCAGTGAGGTTGAACATTTTTTCATATGCCTGTTGGCCAGCTGTATGTCCTCTTTAGAGAAATGTGTCTTCATATCCTCTGCCCATTTTTTAATTGGGTTGTTTGTTTTTTTGGTGTTAAGCTGCATGAGTGTTTTATAAATTTTAGATATTAAACCCTTATCAGATATATCATTGACAAATATAGTCTCCCATTCAGTAGGCTTCCTTTTTGTTTTATTGATGGTTTCCTTTGTTGTGAAAAAACTTTTAAGTTTGATATAATCCCATATGTTCACTTTTTTCTTTTATTACGCTTGCCCGTGGGAATGTATCAGTAAAAATATTGCTCAGGGTAATGTCTGCAAATTTACTCCCTATATTTTCTTCTAGGAGTTTCATGGTTTCAGTTCTTACATTTAAGTCTTTAATCCATTTTGAATTTGTTCTTGTATATGGCATAAGGAGGTGGTCCAATTTCATTTTTTTGCATGTATCAGTCCAATTTTCCCAGCATCATTTATTAAATAGATTATCTTTACCCCAGTGTAAATTCTTGCTTTGACAGGAAGACATTTTGATGACATTCAGGACATCAAGGGTAATACAATGACAGCTCTCATGGCCATTCCAGAAAGAGTTCCAAAATTGCTTTAAATTGTGGACTATGCACTGGTATCTGTGCATAGCTTCTCAAGGGGAGTACTTCTAAGGAGACCATAATGATATTCAGCAATGAAGCATGTAGCACTTTTTCTGGGATGAGTTAACGTACTTAATTGTCTGACCTCGTAAGAATTTTTTTTATGATCTCATAGCAGGGAATGATTACTGAAGTTACAAAGCACAAAACATAAAGAAAACAATTGATAAATTTGACTATATGAGGATGAAGATTTATGTTTAGCAAATATTATCTATCCTAAGAAACTTAAAAAGTAAGTTACCAGGGAGAAATATTTGTCACACACATTATTGACACATAGTTTGCATCAGAAATAATGCAAAGAATCACAAAACAATCAGAAAAAATTTTAAATGTTAGTTTTTGTAAACTGAATATAGGTTATAAACATGCTCATTGTGATTTATGTACCTTATATATGTTTTGTTTAATATTCTACTCAGTATTTCTCAGAAACTAATTTGTTTGTAAAGATGGATCATCACAAACCAATGTGGTATGTACAATAATAGAACCATGCCTGAACTGCTGTTGGAGATCAGAGAAGGAAGCACCACATGGGCCTGAACAGGGAAAGCTCAGAAGAGTTACACTTAAGGTCAAGCTTCAAGAATTAGTAAGTAAACAATTTGATGGGTATTCTGAACAGTAGGAATCGAGTGTTCTGAAAAGATGCAGAGTTTTCAGGAAACTTAGGTAACTTGGTATGGCTGAGCTATAATATGCTTATAAGAGAGGGATGAGAGATAGATAGAAAATCAGGCTGGACAGGTCCCAGATGGTCTTTTACGCTAGTCAAGGAATTTGGACATTGTGGTGTAAGTTACAATTCTAATACAAAACCACACAACAGCAGAAAGAGGTGAGGAGTAGGGACCAAATTTGGGGTTTAAATAATCAGTAGCTACTGTGTGGAAAATGGACTAGAGGGGCCAAGAAAAGAGGAATGAAACCAATTGTTGCATTTATGTGAAGCACATGGGAGGGAAAGCTAAGAACTGAATTAAGACACATTGCCCACACTTGACTGGATGTGGAGAGCAGAAAAGGAGGAGTCAAGGACTACTCCCAGATTTCCAACTTGAGCAATTCCAAGGGTAGAGGTATAATTCAAAAAAGAACATGAGAAGAGAAGGTTGGATAATGGGATATTTCATTTAGTTTGGTACCTATAGACTTTGAGGTGACTAATCAAGAGGTGCCCAATAGACTGACAAAAATACTGGTATATTTTATGTGATTTGGCTGAGAAGAAAAATTAGAAGAAATCAGTAACAGCATGATCTTCAGAGTTCACTGTATTACTTACATACAAACAGTGACATTTGATGCTGTAATCTGAGCTCAAAATTGATAGCCAGGCATATATTTTTTAATTCTATCTCTGTAACTATGAACCAGGTTGACAATGACCAAATGAATTGTAAATAATAACAACATAGTAATAACTCTAATATATTGACCACATGGCTATGCATTGTTTAACGTATATTATGCAAACATAATAAATATACTCTCATTCATTTCTAAAAACCTCATTTCATTTGTATGAAAATTCCAGAAGGATGTAGAACATGTTAGTGTTATTCACATCTGTATTCTTAGCATCTAGCTAACAGAATGACAGCATATAATAGGCAACAAATACTTGTTATATGAGTACATCAATTATTTAATGAATCAATAAATTTTCCCAATGACCCTGAAAGTTACCTATTACTCATCATGCAAAAAAAGAAAACTGAAATTTAAAGAGGTTTAATAAATTGCTTTTTGCTGTTGAACATTGCTCAACAGCTAATTATCACCCGTGTTTGAATATAAACTCAGGTCAATATATTTCGAGGTATAATACAAGCAATGATTCTGGTTTCTTTTGTTTGTGGTCTTATTTGTCCACAGTAATAGGACTGATGAAGAAGAGAATTCAGATGACTCAGTTACACCGGTAATGACCATTATTTTCCACTTCGCTTTTCTGTGTAAAACTAACCCTGTTATTTAGCTGTACTTATTCAAATTTACCATTAGGGTACTCTAACCTACTACATGGTCATAAACAATTACTGTGAGGTTTTGTTTTGTTGTGTTTTGTTTTATTGTTCCTTGTAATGTGAATCATGGAAGAAAAGCCAGCAGATGATCTATGTGTTTTTCCTTATTTCCCAAACTTTCATAATTTTCTGTGGTTAGGAGTATCTACAGACAAAACAAAAATCTTTAGCCATTTAAAAATAAAGTTAACAACCCATGTCAAGCATGTGATATCACTGTTTGCAAACTCTTCTGTTTGTTAAGAGTAAAGTCTTGAGAGAATTGCTAATAACAGTAATTAAATGTGTTGATTGGATATTTACCAAGGCCCATTGCACTTTACTTACAGTTTGACACTTTGAGGCTGCAATGGGATCCTATAATCCAAAGAGACAAGTATAAGCAGCATTTCTCTCACTTTGCTCTCATTTGCCAAACTTCCAAGTAAACAGAGAGCAGAGGGCATCATTAACACATCTTCTGTTCCACTTTAGTCATGAGAGAAAATCATTTCACACTGTAAATAAATCATTGGGGAAACAGTTGTATCTCGTGAAGATAGGAAAATATTTATCACAGAACTTTATTCGAGGACCCAAATGTTTAGGGAATTCTCAGACTATTAAGCAAAGGCAAAGTGTAAATCTGAGAAAGAAAACTTTAGCTGATGCAAGAGAAGCAAAACATATTCTACATATGTACATGTTTATAAAGAATACATATTTATTGCCAAAATTATACCCATATAGGTACATCTGCTTAAATGTGGCTGGAGATAAAACTATGAATCCCATAGTTTCCCCATAGCTGGCTCCAGTTCCTGAAATAAGAAAGAGGGTAGAGTTTGTAGCAGGACAGTCTTGGGCTCAAACCTGTCTCTAACTTTTATTGCTCTAATCTTAGATATCTTATTTTTCTTATCAGTTATTTCCCTAAAAATCATGCATAGAGAGAGTGCCTAACTTCTGCAATTCATAGTCCAGTAGGGACAGTGGGCATTTTAACATAACCAATAAGTGCATGGACAGAAAGTGCATGGGATAATTTAGGAGTTCAGAGAAACACACCTACCTTGTCTGAGGGGATTATAGGTAGCTTCCTGGAGAGATATCCCTCAAGATGAGTCTTTTGAAACGAATAAATGTCAGTCAGTAAGGGAAGTAGATTGGGGGGAGAAGGCCATTCCAGGCACTGGGGCACTGTAGGAATAAAAGCACAAAGGAGAGAAAGCACAGGACCAACAGAGAGAGCTGGGATTTGAACCCATGCCTCTGGCTCCAATGCCTGAGGATGTCCCTCAGTGCTTCGGAACTCTGCTCTCCACTCATGTGCTTCAGGGCCTACGCCATGTTCCTCCAAGTTAGATAGGCAGATATTAGTATTTTCGCAGCTAGATATCAATGTTATATGTATGTAAACATATAGTTATTTTATGTATATATATTCACATTTTATATTAATTATTTTTTGAAGAAATAAAAATTCCCACAGTTTTCAAACATACTATATGCCAAATACTGACGCATCACAGATGAACAATGCAAAAATGTATCACTGGGTTAACTTCCTTCTGTGTAAACCTTGGACTAAAGCTTTTGCATAATTGTAATTGTGAAATGTATTGGGAAAGAGGATGCTATTATTCGGCACTAACTTTTTTTTTTTAAGCGAATATGTAACATTTGTCAATCTCAGCTTCTCTGTGTGTCCTACCTTAGCATATTCTGAGTGAGCCCCACCATAGCACACGCCAATAAAATGACAGGAAAATATTGCTACTGATGTATGTTTGGTGAGTGTTTTTACGTGTAAGGACCCGTGGTAGACAGTACATCTCACCTAACAATCAGCAGTTCAGTGAGGGAGGTGATATTATTGTCCTCATTTTGTAAGTGAGTAAACTAAGGCTTGGAGTTTTTAAGCAACTTTATCCAAATAATAGCTGATAAATATTGGAGCCAGAATTTAAACCAATGACATCTGGCTCCCAACCTTGCCCTCTTCACCTCAGATCATCTTCTTAACATAAGGCCTGAGTATCCACATTATTTATATTTATATCATAGCTCCCCAGCAGTAGCCAAAGTTGAGAAACACTGTTTTAACACATCACATTGTGAAAACGTTGACCAATAAACAAATTTTAGAGTCTATTGTATTTTTTTTTGATACCCCTGGTCATTCACAGAATATGAAAGGATTCATGAAACTGAAAAGTAGGAAAGCAAGAAAAGGTTTGTTGAAAGTTGGGAGCAGGGATGCCCATGGCAGTGTCTAGAGAAGATGGCTGCCACTGCTGCGTGTTTCTGTTTGGAAGAGAAACAAAGGCAAAAGGAGTTTGCCAGGGTAGAGTCTGATAGAGACAGCTGCCATGGGTTTCTGTTTAGCTGGGGTTTTATATTTTTTCTATGTAGGATGTAGTGTTCTTGTCAGCTTGCAGGGGTTTGCTGTTACAATTGTCTTCTTCTGGGAACCATCCTGTTTCCGTTTATGATGGGTATTTGTTAGGTTGCAGGGAGTTGCCATTGCAATTAGAACCTCTTCTGTTCCCACCTATGATGGATGTAGGATGCTTGTCAGTCTGCAGGTGCAGTGCCAGCCAGGGGATTCAGAACCAAGCAGTTAATTTTTAAGCTTATTCCTGCTTGCTCACAAGCTCACTCCTGTTAACTCTTTACCTGTCTCATCATCTATCATCTGAGTGATTGCTTATCTGACTTATATACAGAGGGTGAAAAAAAAAAGTGTATATATTCTAAGATAACAGCTCTTAAAATGTGTATACATTTTTTTGGCACCCTTGGTATTTATGAAGAAGAAAGCTTGCCATTTATAAACTATTGTGAATGGCTTAACTTTAAGCTTGTAAGTAACTTTAATTGATAAACATCTTGATAAAATTTCATTTGCATGAGTCAATGATTTCTTTCTCCTGGGAAAAATCAAAGACTAACAAATTAGATATTCAGTTTGATATGACTTCATGGTAGAACCAGTGCCAGTGGAACATTCTAGCCAAGTTAGAATATTTAAAGAGCATACATTCACTGAGAGCTTAGAGACTTGAGAAAAAGGGTTTTAGGAGGAGGAGATTTAGGATGTGGGATAAACGGTCAGAACTTACTAAAGACAAATTTACTTTCTTTGAATACTATTTAGAAAATACATATACTTTATCTTTAAAAAAATTCAATCTGATTCCGACATTACCTGGATTATTTGAGTGCAGCATTTAGAATATCTTTCTGAATAATTGTTTTGTTGGTACATTTTATAGTTTGCTAGATTTACACCATCTTTCATGTAAGGGCTGGCTGAGTGGCTCAGTTGGTTAAAAGCTCACTCAAGAGTGTGAGCTGAGCTCTGAGCAACAGTAGTTTGATGCCCAGCCCGAGCTGAGCTGCCACTGAGCTGCCAACAGGTGGCAGGATGGCTCAGCTTAAAAAAAAATAAAAGTCATCCTTCATATATCTTTACACATTTAGGTAAGTTCAAGTTTTTGTTGACAATGTACAACTAAATGGAAACTGTGACTCACCCGAATTCACAATGAAGTAGGGCAAAGTAGTTTGCCCTACTTTTTTGGCAAATGTTAATGACTTTCCAAAGACTGGATTATTGACTTCAAGAACCAAGTTTAAAATCAGGATGGGAACTTTCCAGTTCACTGATCTCTTAAGATGGCATCATTTTTTTATTGACAATAAATCAGTACCAACAAACTTCCTTGCTAGTACGTTTATCTTCATCTCTTCCAGAGCAGATATTTATATGAATACTACTCTTTGAGAGGAGAGTGGAAAATTAGTCCGTTTTGATTGGAAGTTATCTGAACTTGGGGAGGAAGTATCATATCATTGCAATCGCTTTCTTGGTATTTACCATAATATATACTATCAAGCTCACGTTCTTTCCATGAATGCAACCAAAAATTATTCTCTATTCTCAAAGAGAATTTTTAAGAAGGCTGTCTGGACCCATGAAATCCTTTAGAAGTTGGAGAATTTAGCTTGGAAATGGACAGACAGTTAGGCAGCTCTGGAATCTGGGAAGCAAGAACCCTGATAACACCAAGAGCTGTCTGGTCATGATTTTACCACATGGATGAAATGGAAACCCAAATGTTTCTATTGTTTCCTGCTGACCATTCTGCTATTTGATCACTGTCTTTTCCCCTCAGCTAAAGATTGAAATTCTAGAGAAAGACTTTCTGAAATTTTTAGCTGGGGTTATCCACCCATCTATCTAGTTAAGGGGAAGTGCAGGAGGCTAGCCTTCTCATTACAGTTCCAATAGACTATAGCAGTTGGAATGGGAAATTTCTCAAAAGATAATTAGATTCCAGGTAGGAAACAGATTCTTGACAACGACAACCAAAAAACAAAAAACCTTCTCCATGAGGGAATGGGAACTAGAGTAACATGGGGAATGTAGCAAAACAAAGTAAGCCTTCTTGTTTTGCTGAGGCTGGGTTATGGGTAATTTCTTATTATGAGTATTAAGAACAGAAGCTACCAAGAAAGATAGGCTATAGGGGCTTCAGTACTAAGTAAAAAAGTTAGAATTATTTGAATCATGAGATTGTCCGAAGAAATGTATGGAATCAATATTAAAACCTAAATAGTAAGTTAAAATAAATGTAAAACAGGATGATTGATGACTCTTATCACCATTATTGTTTATACTAATGTATCATCAGTACTGGTCTAGAATTCTGACTTATGAAGCAAGGAATATAAATAAAAACCATAACTATTGGAAAAGAGATAAACTTATGTATAGTAAAAACCCAAACAAGTCAACTGAAAAGCTAAAATAAAATTTTCACAATAGGTAAAACATACACATGGAAAAGTACAAAACACCTAGGAATAATCTTAAGAGGAACGTATGGGAGCAAATAAAGAACAGCACAGAACTTGATATAGGGTACAGAAAACTGTCTAAATGCTTTGGTTCCCTTTTTAAAACTTGAAAAAAATGATCTCACAAGTGAAAAAAGTAAAGAATGTTTTTGAAACTGGGGATGATTAGGGGCAACGTGTCTTATTCCATATTAAATGAAAAGATAACTCAATGTTTTTTTAAATGGACTAGAACAAAAATCTAGTCAGATCAAAGAAACAAAACATGTAGCCCTAAAACAGACTATAAGAGATGGAAGGATTTGTGAAATCATTAGGTGAGTGAACAGAAATTTACATGCAGGAATGTGTGCATCTTAATTTAAAATTAGCTGCCTTGGGCTGGCCGAGCAGCTCAGTTGGTTAAGAGCTCTCTCAAGAGTGTGAGCTGAGCTCTGAGCAACAGCAGTTCGATGCCAAGCCTGAGCTGAGTTGCTGCTGAGCTGCCAACAGGTAGCAGGATGGCTCAGCTAAAAAAAAAAAAATTAAATTAGCAGCCTTGCTCCAACTTACTCATAAGCATAAGTCACTATTATTAAATAAATAAATCCAAACCCCTGGGGCTACTCAACAGGAAACAGACTTCAGGCAGCCTGTATGAGAAACAGCTCAATGGGATGTTAACTGAAGCCACCGTTTGTTCCTCCTTTTTTCTTTTTATATATGCCATTTTAATAGGCATAGCATGTCTATTCTGATCATACCTCTTGCTATCCCTGAGATTTAGCTACTTTCAGGGCAATCTAGAACCTAGCAAATGAATTTGTTTTACTTCCTATAGCTTGTATTTTGGGTGCTACCACACCAGGCATAACCTTGAAATATGGTGAAATCCTTACAGACACTTTCATGAGCTGAGGTAAGAAACAGTCAGAAAAAACTTTCATTTTTTAAAAAGTAAAAATTCCTAAGTGGTCAACACTAGGAAACGGTTAAAAAGTATACTTGTACATCCATACAATATAACATTATACAGTCACTCCAAAAATAATGTTTGTAAGAATTTTAAACAATATAGTTCTTTCAGGAAGTGAGCTATGAGTGATGTTTTTATTTTATGTTTCTATATGGTATTTTATTTTTTCTTTATGTTACAAATTTCCTACAAGTATGAGAATCAGGGAAACCTATTTTAAAAAGTTGAAAATCAAGCTATTTAAGAATTGGAATAAATATTAATAAGGATTCATGATAAATAGCAAATTATATATAAACAATTATTTAATAAATAACATTTAATGTATACTTTTAGTTGATTTTACAAAAGATATATTTATTCAAGTAAATAAATGACAAAATCACTCTAATTTGCATTTGCAAATGCAGTCCCATATTTCCTACCACTGAGCAACTGAGCCAGGAAACACTGTCAATTTCCTGGCGGTTCATATAAAAGCAGGAAAGTATTTTTTAAAAAGTAAGACCTTAAATTCTAGACTTGCAAAGCTACATATATACAATAAGAATGGAAAATATCATATGCACTATATCCAAAACAGGAAGCAAAATACAAACATTATACATTCTTTGACTCAAATAATTGATATAAGACCCTGCAGTTAGTCATGTGGTTGATTATGTTGTGCTCATAAATATGATCACCATCTGTTTTTGCAAAACAGTAAAATTCTATGGATTTTAATCTAAAAATAATTTACTCCTAGATGAATGTTTTTGAAAAATTTTACCAAATAGAATCATTTTCAATGCTCTTCTGAACCAGGGATAAAAAAATGCATAAACCATTGGATTAAAAGTAGAGTTCAAATAGCCAAACCAAATCAATGTATCATTCAAGGTGGGTGGAATAGTATAGTCCAGGAAAGGATCCATGACTGTGCAGACAAAGAAAGGACACCAGCATATTAGGAAAACTCCCATAACAATTCCCAAAGTCTTTGCAGCTTTCCTTTCTTTGCTTCGCAAAATTCCATTTTTCTCTTCTAATCCAATTTGAAGCTTCAGATTTGCATCATTAATTGATCTTGCTTGCCCTTTCGCTA
This sequence comes from Aselliscus stoliczkanus, assembly GCA_033961575.1. Taxonomy (NCBI): domain Eukaryota; kingdom Metazoa; phylum Chordata; class Mammalia; order Chiroptera; family Hipposideridae; genus Aselliscus; species Aselliscus stoliczkanus. Next base: position 130,577,917 of record CM066733.1, read on the forward strand.
TGAAATATATTCTATAATAAATATACACCATAATAGATCCAGGTATATAGAAAGAAGTCATAAAGGCCAGTACCCCAGATGTCTTGCTAAAGAAGACAGAGCAACCCTCCATGCAATGAACGTGTTTGTAATACGTCTGTTCAGCTCCTTTCACATTTAGCTCCAGAAAGATCATTCCAAATGCAAAAAGAGCAGGTATGCTCCAGCTAATGAAGATCATCACAAAAATAACCAAGATGCTGATCTTGGTTTTGTATCTCAATGGGTCGCACACAGCATAGTAGCGGTCAATGGAAATGAAGGATAAGTGGAAAATGGACGCTGAGCTCAGCATAATATCAGTGCTGGTGTGAACTTTACAGAAGATGTCACCAAAATACCAGCAGTGCTCAACAGATCTCACCATGCTGTAAGGCATGACCAGGCACCCCAGCAGGAAGTCCACAGTGGCCATGGAATGAATGAGCCAGTTAGTTGGGGTATGAAGTTGCTTGAAGTGTGATATGGAAATAATAACTATCAGATTGCCAACCAGTGTGGTCAGAATGATGAGCACCATTACACTGTAGAGTGAAGCACGGATGTCATTTGACCAGCTGCTTTTCACACAGGAAATATTAATTATATTTTGGTAAAAGGACATTGTGCCTGAGGGCTATCCACCAGTTTGGTTTTTTTCTTTATGTGTTGAGGAATCTTTCTCCAAAATGCATAATCAGGTTAGAGTTCCTTCTTTTATTTCTATAGACCTATCCCAGAAACATGGAAGGAAAAAAAAACAAAACAGAATGAATCATTGGCAATTTGATTCCTCTTACTTCTAACATATTAAGCTATTACATCTTGCTGAAAAATAATTATTTTGGAAAGAGCTATTTTTAAGTGTGGTTCAATGATTCAGTTTAACTATTTTTTTAAACATCTACCTGGTGCGACTGTGTTAGAAATGACTAGTGAATTATTAGGTTGAAATATATGAAACTGACATTTTTATAGGTCAGAGAAGGTTAAATGATGAATTTTTCATATGCTTTAATCTATGGAAATAATCTTTGCTCAAAGCAAAGTTTTGTGAGGGAGACCTACATTCTACATGGTAGATAACAATTGCCAGAAAGCTTAGAATTGAAATACCTTAGTGAAAAAAATGTGAAATATTTTAAATGTGCCTATTGCACAGAAGTAATATCCACTGATGCCTGCTTTTGCACTTGATCATATGTAATTTCTTATTTTATAATTGACTGTGATGGAAAGAAGCTTACATGCCTTTACTTCCAGTTCACCAAGCACCTATACATATAGTCTGTGCATTACTTAAACATTTTGACATCTATATATCAATATCATTCCTTATAAGGCAGATATGACATAATTTTACTGGCTAGAAATTGAGGTTTAATTCATAAAACCACTAAAGATGGAATATGACTTGATGTCTCAATTACTAGTACAGTTTCATTTTTACTAATTTTTTTTACCAATGCAGAAAGGATCAACTCAGATAAATTATTTTCAAGAACATTAAGTTTTGAACTTTCATATAGGAACATAGGATGTCTTGAATAATGGAACCTAATAATACCACTAGTGAAGTGAAGTGTGGTATTGTGGTCCCAATTATTAAGGGTTTTAAAAATACAGACCGAAGTGGTAAGAAGTGACATGGCATGGACAAAAGAGCACTGCAGTGAGAACCCAGGGACCAGGAGCTGTGGTGTGGGCTGTGGGCGTGGACTAGAGCTCTTTAGTATTTATAAGCTCTGAAACCCATTAAAAATTTTTTTCTCAGGGCCGGCTGAGTGGCTCAGTTGGTTAAGAGCTCGCTCAAGAATGCGAGCTGAGCTCTGAGCAACAGCAGTTCGATGACAGCCCAAGCTGAGTTGCCGTTGAGCTGCCAACAGGTGGCAGGATGGCTCAGTTAAAAAAAAAAAATTAATAGGGCCGGCCAAGTGGCGCGGTGGTTAAGCGCTGGCTTGGGAAGCCAGCGGCCCCGGTTCGGATCCCACATGAGGGCCAGTGACACTGCCCTCTACAGCTAACAACAGCTCCACCTGGAGCTGGGCTGTGCGAGCCCCGGTGATGGTGTGGGCTGCAGCCCCTGCTGCAGTGGGCTGCCATAGGCTACAGTGAGTGGCCCGCAGCCAGCGTGAGCGGCAGGCAGCCAAGCGTGAGCAGCCAATAGCCGCAGTGAGCGACATCCAGAGGCCGACGACCGATCTGCCTCATCTGGGAAGAACGCAATGATGATGCCAACAGTGAAGCAACATCCTCCGCAACTAAACTGAAGAACAAAAAGACAGCAACTTGTCTGTTCCCCTTCCCCGATTCCCCAACGCTGTTCCCCTACGCTAATTCCCCAATAAAATCTTAAAAAAAAAAAAAAAAAGAAAGAAAAAAAGTTAGATGAAAACGACCTGAACTTTAAAAAAAAAAAATTAATAAAAAATAAATAAATAAATAAAAATATATAAAAATAAATAAAAAAATTTTTTTCTCTTGCAATCACAGTTTATGGAACAGACAAAAGTAAAATCTTGTTAAAGCAGAGATGCCACCTCCTATTGAGCCTCCTCCTCATGCCTCATTGAAGAACCCCAAAGCTCCATGGGACCCAGTTTTAAAATGTCCCTTTAATTTTTGTATGATTCTGTGTGAAAATACTGGAAAACAGCAACAAGTCTTACAATTCCAGGAGTCTGCTTTCCTTTTCATTTCTGCCATTCCCTCTGGGCTGACAGTTTAGATCAAGACCATATAGAAATCTAAATTTACCCAAAATGAGAGTTAGAAGAATAGAGTATTTACGTACTAAAATGCATATTTTAATAAATTTGAAACATCTTCCCCCAACCCCTTTCTCCCTTCTATTCCCAGGAGGAAACACGTTCATACCAAATGAATCTGTAAGATTTATTTCAGTAGACACCCAGTCCCATTTCATGACAGAACTAACAGTAGACTAAAACTAGGTTGTTTGAACTAAGCAATATTTGAAATAACTAAAATTTCAATGAAAAAATGATGGGTTTTTTACTATGAAATTTAAGTGTGCAATCAATTAAACTGTAACAGTTAAGTTATACATCTATTTAGACTTTTTTTCTCACTATTTCCTCCCTTTCCTTCTTTTTTTTACTTATATTGTTGACATATGAAAGGAATTAAGCAGCACCCCTTCATCACTGTTTAGAAGTGTTTGTTAATTAATTACCACCATTCAAAAAAATCATCTTGAGTAGGTTCACTCCGCAGGAACTAGGGTCCAAAAAGAAGGAACTGTTCAATTTTGGAAGACTATATTCATAGAAGATGAAAATGTCATTTGACACCTTTGTAAGCCTTGTTCTTTGTACATCTAAAATGTTAGCGTCCCTGATAAAAACCCCAAAACTCAGAGGCTTCCTCCTCAAATTTGCTCATCCTGATTTCAGACAAATAGAGCCTCAAGTATAATATCTTGGAAAAAACGCTTCAGTAGAATAATTTGCCTGCCAACTTAAAAAATATTATGCATCATTTTTTTGCAAGTACTTTAAAAGTGTTATAATTATTTTTAGATTTACTTGTTTAATAATGATATTATGAGTTGAATGCTTATCTGAAAACATGATGTAATAGTGGTTTTGTTTCTTTTCTTCCAGCTTTCAGTATTTTGCTAGCTAGAAATGATTATTATCTGTATGTACAAATTATCCAAGTTGAACATACAACAGTAACGTAAAAAGTTAATAAATCTCCTTTTGATTATCTATATAAGGAAACAGTTCTGTGAAAATGAGCTAATCACCTAATGTTTGAAAATGACATATGAATTAAAAATATATTGGTAGGCATTATAGTTTAAAATAGACTCTCTAGCAGGACAGGAACTCACTGGTAGAATGATCCCAATGTGCCAATAAAAGTATAAATAAAGCTTATGAATTTAAGATATAATTATCTTGTAGGGAAGACACTCTTGTTGGACTAGAGACATACAAGATACTAGAAAAGGACAGAAACACCCCTGGCTTCTCCGATGCTCTGTTATTCACAAGCTAAAGGTTCTTATTTTTTTCCCTGTCTTTTTATGGTTTACTTTTAGATTTTTGACTCGAGCACAGAGCTTCTAAACCAAGAAAGAGAGAATTAGTCCTCTCTTCACCACTCTTTCATAAAAAGGAAAGAATATGAATGAATTCTCTGGAAGGTACACAGAGGGTTTATAGCCAACAGAAAATGTTCAGCAGAGGAGAAATGCGTTCTGTTTGCAATCAGGTGTGGAAGTTACGAAGTAAAAGGAAAGAAGGCCCATAGAGCCCCTTAAAAGGGGCAATCGTGGTGTAGCTAGGGAAAAGTCATAGCCTTTTAAAAACCAAACTGCCACCCCCGTGTCCACGTACACAGAACCTGAGAGAGGCAGGAATTATACAAGCTTACATGAGAAATTTCTCAGCATTCCCAAATCCTAGAGGAGAAAATCACCTGTGCTCCAACACAAATTTAGGGAGAAAGCAAGATCCCCCATATCTTATCCCAAGGAAACTGGCAGCCTTTCGTAGAGCTGACAGTAGAATGGCCTGGAGTGGCAGCAGGACAGAACTGTCCACCAAGTACAGGCACTGTGTGTCCTTACCCAAATATACCAGCCACATAAATAGGCTAACAGCCCCGAAGTAGAAAATGGGGAGCAATAAAACTTCTGGGGAATTCAAGTCAGGGGACACTTGATACATTCAAGGAAACTCAGAAAGAAACAACTGTTTTGGGTCCAGACAGAAGTCAGAATCTCAGTCCCTGGTTGGCTTGCTTAAATTCTTTTTTTTTTTTTTAAGTGACTTTGTGTTTCTCCTAGTGGTGATTTTTCAGTTACCACATAATGCAAAATTAGGGATAGTGATATGGCACATTATAATTCAGAATTCAATGTTTTTTTTGTTCATGAACTTTGTATGGCTATTCTGTACTTGTTTTATAAGAAAAACTTTAAAATATATGACACCCTGATTGATTTGAGGGAAGAAATTTAAAAATAGTATAGACCTAAAATTGCAAGTAAACTTTGTTTTAGTCAAAATACACAGTTTTGTTATTTCTTTTTTTTTTTTTTTTTTTAAGATTTTATTGGGGCGGGGAACAGCTTTGGAGAATCGGGGAAGGGGAACAGACAAGTTGCTGTCCTTTTGTTCTTCAGTCTAGTTGTGGAGGACGTTGCTTCACTGGCCCATGTTGGTATTGTCATTGCGCTCTTCCCAGATGAGGCAGATCAGTCGCCGGCCTCTGGATGTCGCTCACCGCGGCTATTGGCCACTCACGCTGGCTGCCGGCCACTCACTGTAGCCTATGGCAGCCCACCGCAGCAGGGGCCGCAGCCTACACCGTTACTGGGGCTTGCACAGCCCAGCTTCAGGTGGAGCCGTTGTTAACTGTAGAGGGCAGCGTCACTAGCTCTCACATGTGGGATCCGAACCAGGGCCGCTGGCATCCCAAAACCAGCTCTTAACCAATGTGCCACTTGGCCGGCCCCAGTTTTGTTATTTCTGATTGTGCCTAGATAACATAAAACCTATAGGGTCCTACAGAAACTATTGCATTCAAAATTTTAGTTAATGTTTAAAATTTCAGATGGTTCTCGATCAATCTGTGACCATTTTAGCATCATAAAGAAAACATTGTCAATCAGTGCAACCAGGTGAGTTTATGAAAGTTCACAAGTCTATGATGCTCAAAGGAGATAAAGAATTTCAAATTTGCTAGGAAAAGATCACAAACACTATATGAATCCATTGAATGGTCCTTAAGTATAGAACATGTTTGCTCAGAAACCCTAACTGCCCTCTCCCCCTAGATAGGACTGGAAACCAAACTCTGCATTTGGTTCCAGAGCCAAAAAAGCTTGATATTTTTAACCATGCATATAAAATTCTCTGGTTTCAAAATTTTCTCCTTATATCTCTCTCTATAGACTGCTCCATTAAGGTAAGGGATTCAGTATTCCTGAGAAGTTTGAGGTCAGCCTCATTTTTGTTTCTGTAAAGATACATTATTTTGGGGGGTTGGAATTTGTAGGAAGAAAGAATAATCCCATCTATGATAAGGATAAATTCTAGATGGTATTAGCTATGAATGCAAGTTACTACCAGTTGTCTTTAATTAGATAAGAAAGTAAGACGGTCATGCAAAGCAGGAGTTTCTATTTCCCCTGAAACACTGATGGAGACACCTAGCAGCTGGCAACACTCTCATGTAACATAGGGTCCCTGGGTGGTAAATTAATGGATGAGTTTTACTTTCTCTATAATTTCCACATATTCCAAGTTTTCTACTGTGAGAATATTTCACTTTCATAACCAACAATCAAAAATATTTAGTAAAATTAAATGTACTGTCTATGAATTGTTTCAAATGGAACTTTCAAAAAATGATTGGTGAATAGTTACTAACACATTTATATTATTTGTGTTTCTTTTGCTTGTATAATTCTCTACATGAGCTATTTATCCATTTTACCTTCATATTAAAATCACACTTTTACTAACATCCTAAACTGAACCCATATCCTGTTTTTGTTCTACCCTACAAATTTGGAACAAAATGTGGAATGGACTTGATAATAATTGTATTCCAAAAATAAGTTTGCAGCTCTGTAATTTATCCAGTATTCTTTTTTAAATTACTAAGAGTATTTTTGAAAAATACTTATTTTAAAAGACAGAGAGAGGGACAGGGGAAACAAAAACAAGTGGGTCGGTCATGATTCTTGAGGTGGAATATCACCCATTATCGGAAGCAAACTGTTTCCAGCCTGAAGAAGCAGGAAATGTGGCAAAATCCATATGTCTGCTTACACATCAACACACATCCTTTGGTAAGAGAGAAGAACAGTCTCCAGCAATATTATGGTCAATGGGTTATACATGAAAGTGTTTCTGTTATGTAGACATGCATAAGATAATATGAAGATTTAGATAATCATAACTGAAAAATTCTTAAGTTAATTGATCTAATATATGGCATATATAGACACACATACACGCGCGCGCGCGCACACACACACACACACTAAAGTGTGACGTCATTCTGAAATGTATGAGGATTTTTCTCACCAAATAACATTTGTGCAAATAAGATTTGAGCTCTGTAGTTTATTGTATAGTAACAATAAGATATATTTTAATTTCAAAACCTGTAAAAATCTCTGTGAAGGTTTCTTTTATTATTCTAACACTAGCCAAGTACACAAGATAAAATCTCCTTCTTGGTGTACAAGAAAAGGAGATAAAAAAAAATCATGCGTCAACTTTTCAAATTTCCTAGCTTTCCATAGGCAAATTTGTCATAAAAGTGCAACATTTTAAACAGCACATGTCAAGCAAGCTATTTAAAAATATATCTATGTTTTAGCTTCTCTTATGAAAGCAAGTATTAAGTAACAAAATTACAGGAACCTTCTTAATCTTTGCATTAAATATCCTAAAATTAACCTACAAATAAGCCCCAAACCATTGGCAAGTCTTATTATCTTGAGCAATCTCCCTGTAAAAGACTACCTCGACCTGTGGGCTAGTCTCCACAAGTTGGTGTGGTTGTTCTGGGCATTCAGACCTACCTTCTCAGGAAGGATGAACAGAGCGAGGGGATGAGCTGAGAGTGGAAACACCGCCTTTGGGAGGAGACCTCACAGCTGCTCCTGGCTAGAACCACTGTTGCTCTGCGATAGGCCACAGTTAACACAGACAGGGTGACGCAAACATTAAAATCTGAAAAAGATAAGCTGATAATAAATCTTTCTGAAACAAGGTAACAGCATATTATCGACAAATATAACCGGGAGGTGCTTTTATTCTAAACCAGTATCAGGAAGCTAGCAGTATCAGGAGCAAGCCAAATAGAGAAGGTAAATATTACCATTACTTTAAAAATAATCTCAACCATGGGCCACCAGTAACCAGTCATGGGTGTTAACAGCATATAAATGAAAGCACACGTCCATTAAAACTGCCTTAATTGTTGATTGATTTGAAAGAAAAATACTCCTGTATTAGACATCTGTACAAAAAAAAAATAATAATAAGTTGACTTTTGAAGCAGATGACTTGTATTGCCAAAGGAATATTTATAAAAATTTGAATGTACTTAAACTCAATAACATCCTATAGTTAGAAAATAATTTAAAGGAGTGGCTTTCAAACTTTTCTTAAACTATAGTAGGAAGAAATGCATTTTAAACTGTGACTCAATACACATGTAATTATATACCCATAATAGAAACAAATGTGTTCATTAAAAAATGCACTTGCCACATTCAATTTACTCTGATATTTTCTATTTTATTCTATTTTAATTTTTTAAAATTAAAATTGATTAGGGTAACAATTGTTAATAAAGTTACATAAGTTTCAGGTATACAATTCTGTAATACACCATCTACATATCACATTGTGTGTTCATCACCCAGAGTCAGTTCTCCTTCTGTCACCATATATTTGACCCCTTTTACCCTCATCTACTATCCTACTCCCCCTTAACCCTCTGGTAATCACTATTGTCTGTCTATGAGTTTTTGTTTCTCCATTTGCTTGTCTTGTTCCTTTGTTGTTTTTGATAGATGATTGGATAAAGAAGATATGGTATATATACACAACGGAATACTATTGTGCCAACAGAAAAAGATGAAATAATGCCATTTGTGACAATATGAATGGATCTTAAGATTATTATGCTAAGCACAATAAGTCAGACAGAAAAAGTAGAGAACCATATGATTTCACTAATATGTGGGATATAAAACTGTTTTGATTTTTTAAATAAGTGGGATTTGTACCTTAACAGTGTTACTAATCACAGTTAGAAAAACACTGCTTTAGACGTCATATGAACACACATGACAAAAGATTGATTATTGGTTCCAATTCTTCACTCTCCTACCATCTACACTTTGGTCTTTGCTTCACTGGGAGTGGAAGCTATTTCCCCATCTCTTGAACATGAACTTTGCCATTTGACTTGTTTGGGCCAAAAGAATGTACACAGGAAAAGTATATCCTCACAGAAACACCTAGAATAATATTTGACCAAATACCTGAATACCCCATGACCTAGTCAAGTGGACATGTATAGAATGGGTTTATCTGGTTGGCTATAGGAAAGGGTGAGATTTCTGTTTGTTTTTGCAGTTTCTTAGCAGGTTACCTGTGATGTGCATCATACTCTAATTCAATGCTTATTCAATAATAAAATTGTTTTCTATTTCTTTTACCTTAGTGGAGTAGATTTCTGGGTTGGGAGGAGATTTTGTTTTTAATTATATTCCCCAACAGAAGGATCTGTAGCTTGATTAGAATTAATATGGAAGAATTTGTCAGCCATTAGTCCATACCAGAGGTAAAGGAAGAGTGAACATCAAAGGAGAGTTATTTGATGGGCACAGGCTCAGGGAGATTGAAGGTGATGGGATCAGAAATTTCCTCTGTCTTTCCAACTCTCCTTTTTCTCAGATACCCTCCCACATCTCTCCATTTTTTTCAGGAATACAGGGTGAATAGTTTTCAATGGCCCCTAAAATTTCAACAGCAAAACAAATATGGACATGTGCAGAGATATTTGCCATTAAAATTACTTAAGCAGGGCCGGCTGAGTGGTGCGGTGGTTAAGCCCCGGTTCGGGTCCCAGTGACACTGGCCTCAAAAAAAACAAAACAAAAAACAAAACAAAACAAAACAAAAACAAACAAACAAAATTACTTAAGCAAATTAGGTGCTCAATACATTAAAAAAGTCTCAATTTGTGGAATTTGGGGTAGGTAGGGAAAAGGTCTTGGTATAAAGGACATGGCTTTAAGCCCCTGAAATAATGGCATGGCCCAGGCATTGTGTGGGACTGAGCCTTTGTTGACACGGGACATGCATGTGGTCAGTTGTGCAGCTTCATTCCTATTGTGGAAAGAGCTGATACAACAAACTAGCATGTCCTCCTTAAAAGTACTCATACGAAGATGAGTACTTTAATTTTTAAATAACTTTTAGTGAGCAAGCCTATATGTATTATATTGGTTTCCTAAGCAATCTTTATATCATGAAGCTACTGCTATTCTGAAATGAGTATCCAGCTGGCTTAGTAATACACCATCAATAACTTCTGGAGTGCCTCCTGTATGCCAGACCTTATACTATGCTGTCATATTTACCAAACCTCAGACTGTGGAAACACAGACTGATGCTCAAGGAAGCTGAGGAACTTGGTCTAAACAACTAGACTCACTCCGGCTTATACACCATTGTTGGCAAGTTTAGTAAAGTGGCTCAATTTCCCAGAGCCTGGTCACTCCTGATGGAAGACCCTCCTCCCCACCCCACCCCCGCAAAAAAAGGGCAATTTTTTTCTATAATTTATTTATTTTTTGACTACAAAGACTAGTAAAAGATATATTTTCTTAAAGCTGTCTACAATACAGTTCAGCACAAATAACCATTGTGAGGAGCAGAGAATAAGTGCAGAACATGACAACGATACCTTTTATTATTAGCCTTGCAAAAGACGTGAAGCCATCCATGGGCCTGGTATCCAGCAGTTACTTAGGTGATTGACTCTTTTGAACACTTCATGAAAACCCCTAAGTCAGAGCTGGATATTGTATCTGGAGCACATATATCTAAATATCTTGGCTATTTGGAGCATTTACATCTAAATACCTTAGCATATCTGGGGTATGCTAAGGCTTAGCACAGTCCTGGAACTCAGAATCTCAGTAAATAATAGTCACGGAAGCTAAGAATAGTATGGAGGCTAAAGAGCAAAGTGGTACTTCAAAGACTGTCCAGTTCGGAGCCCTGAACAGACCAAATGTTAGCAGGTCTCCTAAATCTCCTAAAACTCCTTTCAAAGAATAGATTGATAAATAAAATCATCTTGATGCCACAACTCAGTATTTTCATGAATATTGCAGGGGAGAAGAGCTTTAGAGGATTGTCTGTATATCTATTCTTTGGATAGCGCAATTAGAAGAATGAAATGAAATGAGGCATTCAGTTTATACATCTCAAAAACGATGTTTTCTCTTTCTGAAGCCACCCTAAGACTCTACACCTTGAAGGTTAATTTATTATTAAACTTGAATCTCTGACCCAGATATTATACTCACATGCACCCACAGAGGGCAGTGTTCTGCAAAGTTTTGTGGAATGTGGGTTGTTTTTTTGCTGGACCCTTCCTACCTCTTCCCTCCTCCCTTTTTCCAAGGACCCAAGAACAGAGTGACCCAGTATGAAATAACTTCATCCCTCTCACCATACCCCCCACCCCAGGGGAAGGGAGAAGGGATACACTGGGGCAACCATCTGGAACAGTGGATCTCCCCCAGTGTGCTGCTCAGAGCCTCCCCTTGCATCTTAGGAATTCTTGGAGACGGAACTTGAACCTAGGCCACAGCCTAAGCTTGGTGACTATCAATCATAATGAAGAAATAATAAGGAGGAAGGGGAGGGTGAAGAGGAGAGGTGAAGCAGGAAGAGAGGAGAGAACCAGGACGAGAGAGGAGAAACTTTTACTGAACCTGTACCAGTCACGGTGGTTAAAGTCACGGGGTTAAAGGCATTGCATGAACGCTCATTTTTTTTTTTTTTAAGCTGAGCTCTCCGGCCACCTGTTGGCAGCTTAGGTTGGGCTGGGCATCGAACTGCTGTTGCTCAGAGCTCAGCTCGCACTCTTGAGCGAGCTCTTAACCAACTGAGCCACTCGGCCGGCCCTTACATGTATATGTCTTGTTTATTCAGATAGCCAACTCTAAATAATCGATACTATTGTTTATCATTGCTTTACAAAGAAAGGAACTGAGAATTAAATAAGTTAAGGTGCTACTAAGGGGCAGCAGTAGAATTTGATTCCACATTTTTCTGATTCCAGAGTTCCAAGCTCCTAAAATGTACCAAGAATTTGGGGGTAGCGGGCAGTTCAAATGAAGGGTTTCCCTTCCTTGTAGTTGGTTTCTCCCCCTTCTGTAGACCCTCAAAACAGCTGGATAGGGAAAACTGAAATAGCTACATTAATGAGAACAGTACTGGAACCATCCTATTTATAGATAGGTGGGCAGGGAATTTTCTTAATTATAAGCTAAGCAGATGAGATAATAACATATTAACAATCATTTTAAAACATTTTAAAAAGTGTTTATAATTATCTTATTCCCTAAAATTATTATAGTTTATTTTTATGAACAGTTTCTGAATATAACTTTTACACATTTATTTCAGTTAAAATTAAATTACATAAGTACTTAGGGAAATTTTCCAGGCAATCAGATCGAATTTTCTTGCTACAATGCTTTTATAATCCATCTCTGCAGCTGGAACTGAATATACACAATGGCAGGCTTTTCAATTAATTTTTACTCATATTGCAATAGCAAATAAACCCTCAGCTAATTGCCTTTGATAGTGCAAGATGAAATTTCATCCTAGAGAGAAAGAAAATAAATCATCTGGTTCACAATCAATTTCAGTTAAATCAATATCATAATCTGTTAAAACAGTATTTTGTGATACTTGTATTTTCATAGCTCAATTCAAAGTTTATCCAATTAACATGTCCACAAAGCACACTGCCCAAACATTAATCATTTATCAGATAATCTACCACCATATCGACAGGTGGGCCCTATTGGCTTCGGCAGAAGTTCAAAGTCTCTAGAAGGTTTTGATGGCTAAATAACTATTAACACTGATAAGAGCTCTTGTTGTATTTCAGTGGTTGGACCACCATACAGAACTGATTTAAAAATAGAAAGATTAAAGAGCCCATTCTTGTAAAAGACATGCGTGTCTCTCCATTTTACTTTTTATCCAACCCCAGAGATTTCCCTGCTTTGCTTTCTCCCATCCCCTTAATCCACAACCAGTGGATTTCATGTAACCTTCCTTCTTTGATTCTAATGTATAAAGTAAGTTGGAAAATGGCCATTTTCCAGAGCATTTTCTCAATCCGTTGAGACTGCTTCCCGGCAATTGTCGTCAGTTTGGCTCAAATAAACTCTTAGAAGCTTTTGCTTAGACTGTATATTTTTTCGTTCACAGCACTTAGCTTCCTGGGTTGCCCTCCTCTCCTTGGCTGCCCCGTCCCATTCCTTAGCTCAGGATGGCATATAAACTTCAAATGCCTGACTGTCTTTGGGTTTCCTGTTTTTGTAGGACTCCAATATATATGAAATTTAATTTATTTTTCTACTGTTTAAAAAAAAAGAGCCCATTCTTCTGTTAACACATTTTCATTGATCCTTCTAAGTTTACCTCCAAAGTCTGAAATTTCCCCATTCTTGATAGTGACAGTCTTCTCTCAATGTCTCAAGGAAAACCTTTATTCTCCATGCCATATCAACAGGTATGATCAGCTAATTTCAATCTTCATTCTGGGGTGTGTATATGTCTTAATATTAATCATGTTCTTTCACCTTAGCCCTCACCCTGCTTCTATCAAAGCCTATGGCTATTAAAGTTACAAGATTGATTATGAGGGATGTGGTTCTCATAGAGGGATATCACTCTTGTAAAGGTAAAATACAATTAAAATATGACTTTAATAATCATTGAGCAAAAAAACAGTTTCCAGAATTTAATCAAACAGGATTAACACTGAGTCCTTCAGGAAGCAACAGTCTAATATGGCCCTGTAAGAAAACACTAGTAGCTTGGAATGCTAGAGAAAGCATGGGCAGTGAAGTTAAAGACTCTGGTTTGAGAATTTGATACACATAAGTTTAGAGACTTGAACATGACACTTTGCTCTCCATAGTAAAATGGAGAAACATGTATCTACTTTGTGAAATTTAAAAAAAAAGCTTTGAAAACTAAAAAACACCACACTCAAAACATCAATGATGCGTTTATATACTCTGGGCAAGAAGATACAGGTGAAGGTGCCTTCAGATCAATGGAAAGGGCAGGGAAAGTTTTAAGGAATTGGTGGCATTGGCTTGCCATTGGCAGGTAGGTACATGGGGTGACAACAAAGTAATGGGGCAGGAGGCAAGGAGTATAATTTAACTAGAGGTCAGAGAATGACGGAATTATAATTAGCAGCTCTGGTAACTCATGAAAGACATTAATCTTTTATTGACTTATTTCTATATGCTAAATTTGATGAAGAATGTAAAATACATGTCTTTGAAGAACTTACATTTAGCAATAGACATTATAGTTCTAACCAATATTTATGAATCTCTTCCCTTTTCTAGATATACAGGGAAATTATACTTCTTACTCATTTGTATCACTTTTTTTGGCTAATAAAATATGAATGGAAATGACATGTATCGCTAGATGAAAGCATTTCAGAGGCAGTGTATAATTTGTCCATATTCTTTTTTCATGCTTCAGAGATTAATAAGGAGATGACACAAGATAAAAAAATAAAAAAGCCTGGGGTTCTGTGCTACGTCTGATGAAGAGGCTAGCTGCCCTGGAATAGACTCTGAATGAGCAAGAAGTAAACTTTCGTTTTATTAAGGCTTGAGATTGTTAGTACTCTTTGTTACTGCAACATAACGTAGCCTATTCTAACTAACACACATTCTAAAGAGAAAATATAGTACCATAAAAGAGCATATATACATTTGAGGGAAAAGGAGTTTGATATTTTATCCCAGCTTAACCACTTATTATTTTTTGACTTTGAAGTATTAATTAACCTCTGGAAGCCTCAATGTTATCCTTTTAAATGAAGGTAATAATGCTTGATTAATAGGGTGGTCTTGCATGAGAAAGTGACTGGTTTTTAGTAACATTAAGTTACTTAAACAGGGAGGCCATTAGAGTGAGGTGCTCTAATACCTTAGCAGTTTATGGAAGCAAACCAAAACTTAAGCCTGTAAATGCCTCATGGTTAGGAAACCAAAACTTAAGGACCACAAATCACATAGACCCAACTAGGATTTTCAAAGGCAACCACTTAAGCTATCAACAATCGAATCATTTCCTGCTTTGCTTTAGCATCTTCTCTATAAAAGTCTTGCCCCTGGGCCAGCCGAGTGGCACGGTGGTTAAGTGCTGGTTTGGGAAGCCAGTGACCCTGATTCGGTCCCACATATGAGGGCCAGTGACACTGCCCTCAAAAAAAATAAATAAATAAATAAATAAAAATAAATAAATAAATAAATAAAAGTCTTGCCCCTAACTTCTGTAGGTGGTGCTCTCCTAACCACTTCTGGTTTGGCGCTGCCCTGTTCAAATCGATTTTTGTTCAAATAGACTTTTTCTTTTTTTTTTTGAGGGCAGTGTCACTGGCCCTTATAAGTGGGACCTGAACCGGGGCCACTGTCTCCCCAAGCCAGCGCTTAACAGCCGCGCCTCTCGGCCGGCCCTCAGATAGACTTTTAAAATGCTTAATATGCCATTTTATCTTTCAATAGTTTATACTGTACTTGAAAATGCTTTATTATTATTATTATTATTACTCAGCAATAAAATATAGTTGAAATATTTTTTTTAAAATAAAGAATAACAGTGGTTGTTGGTGCCACTACACAGGGATGGCTGAATGCACCGAGCAGGGTTCTGAGCCACTGTCAAGGGCCAGAAAATAGAAACCATCCTTTGAGGGTGTGAGGGGCGGGGCATTCTCTGGCTCCAGAAAAAAAGGGTGAAAGGGCCATGGTATCCAGCCAGGGCATTTTTTTACATTTTGCAACTGTTCCCCCACCCCTTTCTTTTTGGCAATTTGAATATTTTGTGAGATGAGGGCTGCAAAGCAAGTGGGAACATCCCTACTGCAGTGAGCAAGACCACAGACACTTTGACCTTCTCAAAGGACAGGCTATACTTGGAAACTGGAAGTTCTATTTTGTTTCTGTTTTTAATTCTTTCAATTTTATACAGATATACAGAGAGATCCAAGGAGCTCTTTCGCCTCTCTGTCTCTCCGCCAACTTAAAAGTGAACACTTTTAGCAAAGGAAGGAGGAAAAGACCATGGCAACAGTTTGGGAGATTTACAATTTTTATGCAAAAAAACCCCAAAATATTGAGTTAGAAAAACTGTCCCTACCTGAAGCCTACATTCATCTCTCTCCTCCACCTCCATTGGCTTCCTAAGCGTTTGCTACAGGACCCAATGAAGCTCTCCATCATCACAAAGGTGCATTTAGGAAGGAACAAATAAAAAGACAAAAAGCTGGATGAAGAGAGTTGTGGTCCATATATGTTCTCCAGCCAGTGTTGTTGGGTCCCACCTTATGGAACAAAACGCTTTCCTATGTCAGTTGGAGTGTGCGAACTATGTCGTCATGACCATCGCCTCCACATTCCTGAGCTGTAGCCAGCTGCTCAGCTCAGCGGGCCCTTTTATCCTGGACCTGGCATCTGGTCTGTGTTCACCCAGGACCCTGTCTCAGAACTGCATGCAGAATCCCATCAGTCCAGCTCAGCTGCTGTCAGAAAACCTCCAGGCATGGAGTCCCACTGATCCTGACACAAGTCAGGTCCCTGTGGGGTAGGAGTCGGATCGTGGAGACCTTCCAGTCTCCAACATCCATGCTCAGAAAATATTTGACTCTAGTAAACCCCAATTCTCCAAGTTTGAACTGAAACCGCAGTCTATGACAAGGAAAGCTCACAAAGTCTTCATCCCTGGCTATTGAAATGAGACAAACACTGAGCTATGAATAAGAAGAGCAATACAGCAGCCAAGTGCTCGTAAGATGCCTGGAGGCTGACAGAGACCGGGACTGCTGAATAGAACTCAGCCCTGCAAGTGCAGGCACATTTCCATGTACGATGGCATTTTTGAAAGTTGGCTTTTGAAGAGATGCATAGTTTGTTTCCTGTCTGGTAGCACAATACCCAAACAGGCCTTTCTGTCATCATGAGCACTTTTCCAGAAGTGCAAACACAACTGACTCACATTTTACTCTGCATCTGTGTCCAAGTGTGTGCCTCTATACATGCTTTGGCCTGTGTGTATGGTCACCAGGGTGTGCCCGTGTGTGTGTGAGTGAGCATGTGTTCTTTGCATTGCCGTTTGTAAAACCTTCATCTTTTAGTATTTTTTTTTTAGTGTCATGTTTTTTTGGATTATGGAGAATTTGCATGGTTTTGCTTCCCTCTCTTCCTTACTCTTGTCCTTTCAGAGTTGTTTCATCTTAGATCTATTGGTAATTTACTTTTCCATGCTGCTTTCTTTGGATTCACCTAAAAAGAACTTTTGTAAAATAATAGATCTCAGTTTTTAAGAGTACAAGCTCTTGTTTATGTTTAATCTTTAAGCTGCCACCATAAAAAAAAATGGTAGTCAAAATAACAGTACTACACTGTAGCACTAATAACTTATAGGTTGCTTTTCCCATGTTTTTAAGTTTTTTTTAAGTGATAATTATCTTATTATTTAAAGTTCTATTTACATTTATTAAGTCTATGTTTACCTACTACTTTATCTACTACATTTCACTTTAATTATACTAATCCCAGATAAGTAGGAATACTATTATGAGGACATAGATTTGTTTTTGCAGTGTCTGTACTTAATACAATAGTCCTATTATCCATGAGAGCTTGCTGAGTATTACTAGTGGATATAAGATATTTTACTGTCTTTTCAAAAACAAAAACAAAAATGAAAGTGATGCTTTGGAATATGCCCAGGACATCCACAGGAGAATCACTGGCGACGTGAGGAATGAGGGGTTAATTTTCAGTATAAGAACTAAACAAATACTATGTTTCAGAACAGCTTTTGACATTGATATGACTTTCTGGTTGACTTTTGCTGTATTCCTCCTGATTTTCAGAAAAATTTGATTATTTAAGTCAATTTTTTTCCAATTGTTTCACATATATTTTTATAAGATTATTAGAAAGAAGCCTTGCTGATTTTAAAGTTAAATAAATATGTTGATGTTTTTAAGACCCCCTTCTTAGTAGTGTCACTTTATGAATTAATGATTCTGGAACTTTTGCTGTTTATTCTGTTACTTTTTAATGTATGTTCATCCCTTATAATGTGAACTTCTAAAAACTGAATGTAAAAGGCTCAGGTGTGTATCAGGAGGACACGGTGTTGCCACACACTAGTTAATCCAGTCAATTTAAATTTTACTATAGAACAAAAGTAGAGATTATTAGTGATTTAAGCTTTATTATACAAAGTCATTATAGAAAGCTCTTTGGCACAGTATTTTTCAGATATAAATACTGGGAATCTATTTTAGAAGACATATACATATAACAAAAAGGACAGGATGCAATCCTATGTTTTAAAATATGTAGCAAATACATACATATATAAATATAAATATATATTTACTGTAATTGCTAACATCCACAATGACATGCAGTCGTCCTCACCTCCTGGTATTCTCACCTTTGTGTGATTCTCTCGCACATTGTGCCACTATTGGTCTGTATGACTTATAGCATATGGCAGAAGTGATGTTAATTCCCAAGATTAGCTTACACAAGACTATAGCTTCCCTTTTAGGCTATCTATCTAAATATCTATCTATCTATCTATCTATCTATCTATCTATCTATCTATCATCATGTATCTATTATCTATCTACTATCATGTGTCTATTATCTATCTATCTACTATCAAGTATCTATTACCTATCTACCATCATGCATCTATTATCTACCCTTACTTAAAAAGAACATTTAATGTCAGATTAAATACATAATTTCATCAATGTGACTTCCTGGTTTCCTAACTCCAGAGGATCTTGAATGACCTGGTGGTTTCACTATCAACCCATTACCAATGATTCTCTACGAGTGTCTAGTTGAGGTAGGGAGAGCTAAGCTAGCTGGATATTCTTACTAGGTAACCGTTTTGCCTAAACTTCAAATTATGGTGGGAAATAGAGAGGTGAGTGGATTGGATTAGTTATTTGTTTGCAAGGGCTGCCATAATAAAGTACTACAGGTTGGCCCAAATGACAGAAATTCATTTTCTCACGATTTGGGACTACAAGTCTGAAATCAAAGTGTTGTCAGGGTTGTTTCTCCTGAGGCCCTCTCTCTTTGGCTTGTAGACGGACACCTTCCTCTGTGTTTTCACATGGTCTCCCCTCTGGGCACATCTGTGTCTTAATGTCCTCTTCTTATAAGAACAAGAGCTGTTTTGGAGTCGGGCTCACCATAATGACCTCATTTTATCTCTTTAATTTAAAGACTTTCTCCAAATGCAGTCATATTCTGCGGTATGGACTTAGGAATCCAGCATAATGAAATTGAAGGAGTGGGGGACACTCTACAGCCCATAAGAAAACTGAAATGTATTATTTAGGTAAATAACTAGCAGTGCAAACAAATAAAATCACTGGACTTTTTAAGCAGAACTGAATAAAAGATATGAGTTTTAATGAAAGTGGCAATGGGTTCAGACTTATTGCAGGTGACATGGCTAATAGCAGCAGAAAAGTCAATCATGGAGAATCTCTCTATGGAGCCTGGAGATGGGGATCATTGGAGGCCATTTTGGAAGCTGGATACCAGTAAATGTGTGTGTGTGTGTGTGTGTGTGTGTGTGTATTTTACATTGTTATGAAGTTGATAAAATAAATTATAGTCTTTAAATGAGGAAGTGTCAAAAATTCTCTGGACCATTCAAACTCATCAAGATATAAAAAGATAGATAAAAATATTGTATTTAAGCATTGGTCTTTCTTGGAATTGTGTTGCTTGTATTAAATGAGCATCACTAATGTTTTAAGAAGAAGAAATTACAGTTAAAAAGTACATCAAAACTATTATAAAATATGCATACATGCATTAAATAAATCTAGAGTGAAAAAATAATCAAAGTTAGGTACAGATGTAGTAAATACCATTTTCAAAAAAGTAAATTCACTGCTGCAATATTCAATATTAAGAAAAAGTATTCAAAGACAAGCCAGTAAGTTTGTCACAGGGAAAAATATCAGGTAGTATATTCAGATGAGCAGTTCTTGGTTGATCTCCAGGAAAAATTTGAAAATAAAAATAATATGATTTCTCTCAGGAACTTTAGAACATACCAAATGCAATCAAAGACTTTATAATGTAGTATCTTACAGTGAATAGATACCATTTTGCTTATAAAAAGTATATTCACTTGTTTGGAGTTTTAGTTTCTTTAGCATATTTGTTCATATGTTAATCAAGGTACTTTTTTGTGATGGTAATATAATGCAAAGCAAATAAAAATATTTTATTATTGTGTGGAAGAATTAACAAGAAAGACATGCAAGGGCAATTTCCCAGTGACTCACATTAAAGGTTTTCAATACTAGAATCCATTGTTATTTAATACTTTAGAGCAGGAGACAGCAAACTTTTTCTGGAAAGGACCAGCTTTTTTGGCGCTATGGTTTATGTCACAACTACTCAATTATGCCATTATAGCATGAAAACAGCCATCAATAATATAGAAGACCTAAACAAACATGGCTGTGTTCAATAAAAGTGTAGGTATGGAGACTGAAATTTTAATTTCACATAATTGTCGTGTGTCACAAAATATTCTTCTTCTTTTGATTTTATTTTTCAGCCATTTCTCAACAAATAAAAATCTTGCATAGCTCACAGGCCATACAAAAACAGATAACAGGCCAGATTTGGTAAATGTCTGCTTTAGAGCCACCCTATTCATATGCTTACAGGCTGACAATTTAGGCAAAACACTAAATAGGCAGAAAAACATAAAAAAAACCAAAAAACCATGAAATCTCTCTAATAGATTTCTAGATGTAAACTCAGCTGCCTTGGGATATATCAGTGCTAGATATTAAGCCAAAGCCAGTTAGCTGATGTTGAATTCATTGATTTTTCTACTTGAAACATTCAGGGTGGCAGAGCCATTGGAAAATGTACTTACTTGAAACAATCAGAGGTGATATAATTTTAGCAATAAATACATCACAATTGGTTTTACTGTGGCAGTCCTATATCATCGCAATAGCTAACACATATACAGTGATTTCCATGAGCCAGGAACTTTAAATGTATTGACTTACTTAATTCTCACCAAAAAAAAAATCTAAAAGATGGGTACAAGTGTTATCCTCATTTGATAGATTTTACCTTTCAAAATGTTGTCACTATTTACCTGACTTTATATTGTCTGGCATGTATGGGTGTGTCAACATAGATAAAAATGCATATTAATAAGGCACGTGTACAAGAAGCCACAACCACTAAAATTAAGAGCCCAGACCCATCTTTCTTTTCTCATCCATCATTTCTTAAATTATTTGAAACAAGAGAGAGAAAATGTAAAGATTCTACCAACTTAATAAGTACAGAGTAGTTGTTATAACTATGACCATTACTCTTAGTGCTTATGCCACGAGGTCTGATGAAATATTTGATGTCTGGTCCTTCTCATACAACCTCCCAAACAGAGTTACTGTCAAGACAGGTCCAGATAACGGCTTCAAGCTAAACAAGCATCCATCACTTGACACCTAATTAAAACACAGAGAAGTTGACTGGATATACCTTTAAGTTATATAACCTACAATGCACTTTTAAAAGTCAGTACAACTGAATGAGAAAACAATAAAAATAATGGTCAGATTCTGTTCTATCAGAGATATTTGAAATGGTGCGAAGTACAAGAAAAATCAGAGCTATAGAACTGGCAGTGATTCATTAATTATTGAAATGTTTGTGTAATCAATATTTTATAATTTGCTTATCTGAGGAAGCATCCCCTAAGTTAATAAACATAAAATAGTGGATTTGGGAGTATACAGGAGAGAAACCAGGTCCTCTTAGACAAGATAAAGGCTCCTCTAAATGATCAGAAAGGATTGACTAAGGGGAATTTGAGCTGAGCCTCTATCTTCCCCATCAGTCACTCACCACAGCATCCCATCCTGCCCATTGTCCCTAACTCCCCACAGTAGCTGTTCCCACAGGGAAAGGAGAGTGAGAGCAGAACCTGCAGGAAAAGTCAGTAGAAGAATATGACTGGGTGCTTTGTTCACTAAAAAGGTATTTCTGGCCTCTAATACGAAGGTTTTGCTTTCTTGCCAATATCAGCCACTCAGATTCTCTCTCCTCAGCTTTTTCTTCTTTCCTTTTCTCCTGTGGTCACCCATGTCAGGAGAGGAATCCCTTTCTATTTCTCTAGGCCATCACTATCCAATGATGTGAAGGGCTTCCTTCTCTGGTGGGACTTGTCCTGAAAACTCTTCTTGAGTCTTCTTCCTACTTGGCAGTCCTTAAACAGCCCAGCCTCGTCCTTACAATCCCCACGATAGATAGTATTTTCCTTTGTTCTCAAGGACATGCTAATTATTATACTACAGCTTTCCAGACAAGAATGCAGCCTGCTCAGGGACAATTTTACCGTTTTGGAGATTTTTATAATACGTATTTGTAAGCACTTGGGTAGGTTTTGTACTCAAACAGTGCTTCCTTTTACATGAAAAAGTTGGCAATATTCAGTAAAGGTTCTTACCTGAAATTCTCCAGGTGCAAGCTGAATTTCACTGAGCAACACCTCAGGAAAGACATACTGAGTTCCAAACGTGCCACTGAGGGAAAACATTTCAAACCTGGTGGAGGCAGTTTCCACAGAATCACCACAAGAGTGTAAGTCCATTGTTTTACACTTCAATAGAGTACAAATCTGGGAAAGTAAAGGCAAACCATTAAGTCCTAGGAAAGGACCTAAGCCCATTGACACTCTCCTGACCTTGGGCAAAATGTCCATGCTTCTTTGTTTGGTGAAATAATGTTATGTCCTCAATTGATTAATCCAGTTCATTGCAGACTATCTACTGCAACTAGTCATAAAAATGAAGGGCTTCAGACTCTAGTGTTTTCTGCAATTCACTGTCAAATAGATCAAGCCACATAAAGAAATAATCCATTCTTTGGTCTATGGCTGAGAACTATATCCTCATTATTCTCAAGTTAGTGATGCTTTTATTAATCAAAAGTGTTCAATGTTTTCAAAAGGTTTAATTTAGACACTAACCTAATTTCTATTTTATTGCCTATTTTACACAATGAAAGAACTTTAAAGTTGTAGTGAACCCTAGAGTTGATGTAAAGACAACCCCTGTGATCTGGAAGTCACATATGTTATATATGAGCAAGGACTGAAACAGTTCTCACTATATTACATAGTTATACTATCCTACACTCAACTACGGTTATATTATGTTACACTATACTACAGTTATAGTATCCTACACTATAGAACATAGCTCTTTGAATGTAAAATCTAAGGATATGAATCATCTCACCAGGCAGAGGGGAAAATCACCCCCCCCCAAAAAAAAAAGATTCACATTCATTTAACTTTGTCTGTATTGCATCTTCCAAGCCTATTCCAAGCCATATTTATTTCTTGCCTGATTAAAACAATAAGCCTCTAACTGGTCTTCCTGCTTCTGTTTGTTTTTGTTTTTTTTTTTGAGGGCAGTGTCACTGGCCCTAATATGTAGGACCCAAAGCAGGGCTGCTGGTTTCTCAAGCCAGCACTTAACCACGGCGCCACTCGGCCGGCTCCTCCCTGCTTCTGTTTTTAAAGTTGTACAGCAAGTGCTTAGGGCAAGCATATTAAGATGAGATACACATAACTTTCAGGTAAAGGTTGAATATATGTAAATAAGTGCTTCTTGTTGTTCCCTTGAAATCCTACTAAAAGTAACATTAATTTTTTTAAAGGCTATAAACCCACAAGGATAGGAGACCAGGAGGGTAGACCACAGTGCAATTTTAGAAGCTGAGATGAAGCAAAAGTTGTGACTGAGCTAGCAGAACCAAGAAAGCCAAGTCCTAAACTGGCAGTAGGGAAAGTGCAAGAATCAATCCTATCTACACTGCAGAGTACTCAAAAGATTCCACCCCTGGGAGCTGGTAAAGTTGTAGTGACTAAAGTGAATCAGTGGGAAATTGTTAAGGATGCCTACAATACTGAGTCTCCCACCTCAGTAAGACGGGGTATTTATTTCTAGAGAGGGTAAAGCAGATGATGTTTAGATGGAGGTTTTAAAAGACATAGTTGAAAGGGATTACATGATAAATCATCCTGAATGTTGAGACCATCTCCTTCTACACCACCTCACTCTGCAAGGTCATTTCTCCCACTTGGTTCTCTAAATGCTGTCAGCAAGGCATTCATCCTTCAGGAACAGGGTTGCCAGATAAAACATGAGACAGGAGTCCCAGTTTAAATTGAGGTTCAGATAAATTAAATAATTTTTTTCCCATTAAAAACTAGTATTTTTAATTTATCTCAACTTCAATTCTAGTTTTTAGTATAAGTATGTGCCAAATATCACATGTGAGATATATATATATATATATATATATATATATATATATATATATATATTATATATAATATATAAATATAATATTTGGGACATACTTATATTTTATATGTGCACTTCAAATTTATCTGAACTTCAGATTTACCTGGGCATCCTGTATTTTTATTTGCTAAATTAGGCAACCTTATTCAGAAAGAGCATTGAAGCCTGGAAAACCTGACCGACCCAAAAGGAAATCTCTCAAGATACTTATCTCAGGGATTCCCCTAACAAAAGATCCAGCTAGATCACTCTACTGTGAAGCTTAAAATTGGCAAGCATTATCCACATGCTCAGAGCGTTCAATCAGCCTTTGATAATCCTAAAGGGTCACCCTATATATGAGAAATTGCTAAACTTAAAATTTTAAATTCCAAAACTTGTCTGGCAGCAGTGGCTTAGCCAAAGGACCAGTGCCCAGGAATAGCAACAGAGGGTGTTGTTTATTTGACAGAGCTGGCCTCCCAAGTACTAAGAATGGGCTTGGCTCTGGTCTCCTCCAGTGGAACCAGCCTCTGGGGGATGCAGATGGCAGGACAAGACCGAGAGGGGAAGGAATGAAAAAGAGAGAGAAAGAGTCAAGAGATTGCTTCTTATTTTGTAACCAACTTTTTAAACTTAAAAATATGTCACAAAGAAGATAACATATCATAAGTTTTGAATTTTAAAAATTAATACGGCAATGTAATACCATTTACATTATGCCACATACACAGTGCAATTAATGTCAATATGCCACATAATATATGGCAATATTTATATGGCAATAAATATTCTTCTACAACATAATATGTTTAACTAATTTTCAACTGTTGAACATTTTCTACCTGTGTTCTTGGTCCCATTTTCCCTCTTTTCTCCAGCACCCAAAGCACTGAGTAGGAGTATTAATTCCTGCTGTATTTTCATTCTTTTCTTATTATGTTGCTCTTTCCCTTAGACCTATAAAAATATTCAAGGCTCTTTCATCTACTGGAAAAACAAAAATCAAAAACAGTTTTGTCAATAGCTCCACCTGGAGCTGGGCTGTGCGAGCCCCGGTGATGGTGTGGGCTGCAGCCCCTGCTGCAGTGGGCTGCCATAGGCTACAGTGAGTGGCCGGCAGCCAGCGTGAGCAGCTGGCAGCCAGTGCGAGCTGCCAATAGCCACAGTGAGCGGCACCCAGAGGCAGGCGACCGATCTGCCTCATCCGGGAAGAGCGCAATGACGATGCCAACATGGGCCAGTGAAGCAACGTCCTCCGCAACTAGACTGAAGAACAAAAAAAGGCAGCAACTTGTCTGTTCCCCTTCCCCGATTCCCCAACGCTGTTACCCTACCCCAATTCCCCAATAAAATCTTAAAAAAAAAAAACACAAAAAAAAACAAAACAAAACAAAAAAAAAACAAACAAACAAAAAAAGTTTTGTGACCATGAGTCTGTCTAGTTCCTGTTTCATTTCTCTTCTTCCTGTCTCAGGCAAGAGTTTTGAAGAAGAAATATTCACTCATTCTTGCAATATCATTACTTCCCTTCAACTTTCAACCTGCTGCAATCTGTCTTTCATTCTGTCATTATAAGCCCAGGAAGTTCCCCCCAAATTGCACTCATTCATGCCAATAATGATAAACATATTGCATAAATACACTTCACAATGTTCTCCTTCTGAGACTTTCTACTTCTTTGTTGTCCATGAGAGTTCTCTTTTAAGTTTTCTTTTATTTCTCAATCATGTATATAGGTTCCTATTCTTCTGTCCATTTCTTGCCCAAACATTGGAGCTCAAAAGGTGCCACCTTTAGCCCAGTTTTTTGCTTTCTGTGTAGTCAGCATTCTAATGGCATTCACTCTTGTGGGTTTAACCACCACCTTACTTTATCCTGCTGATTCTCAAGATAATATTTCTAAATCTAATATCTCCCTTATGTGTCAGACCCATATATTTGACATCCTGTTGGATGGCTCCAGCTCAATGTCCCATATGTACTTCCAAACCAGCACATCCAAAGCAGAACTGGGCACTTCCCACTGCCACCCAATCTGCTCCTCCTCTGGCAACCTGATCTGTCAGAGCATTGTATTCACCCAGTCACTCTTGCCAGAAACCTGACACATTCTAGACCCTTCATTCTGCTTACCTGTTCCATATCTAATTAGCTACTTAGTTCAATTTCCTAAATATTTCTTGACCCCACACACTGCTTTTATTGCTACTAACATAATTTTTGGTCCAATTCCTAATAGAACTAGTTTAATCATCTAACTTGTCTTTTTGCCTTTAATTCCATCATCCACACTGCAGACAAAATCATTTACTCAAAAGCAGATGTTATCACATCATTCCCTTGCTGAACACCTCCCAACACAAGACTAATTGGCAGAATAAAGTCCAATTCTTAGAAATGACAGGTAAGATCCTACAAGATATGATCCCTAGGCTCACCATCCACCAACCCACACTTATATTATGTCTTAGTAACACTAAACTGCTTGTTCTTCCTGGCATGCCTTGTTCTCTCACATATCCACACCCTTGATCATGCTCTCCACTCCACCTAGAATTCCCTCCCACTCTTTTTCACTTGGATAATAGCATAGGCTCATACATCATATCTGCAGAAACTTCCTTGGATCCCCAAAATAGGCTAAGTACAGTTCCTTAATTTTCCTACAGCAAAATGTGCATTCTATGTTCTATCACATGCCAATCTGTACTGAAATTATCTGTTCATATGTCTTTCTCCCCTTCTAGATTTCTCATGAGGAAGGTCTATACTTATTCACCTTCTATCATTAGCACAGAATATATATCTGGTATGTAGTAGTACTTGATAAATGCTTGTCAAAATGAACAAGCATTGGTAGAGGGCTTATCTATCATACAGCAAACATACATTACACAATAGGTTCAGTTCCAGCCCTCAAAGGGCTTTCAGTCTCAAAAAAGTATGTACATAATTTGACATGACATGTCTTTGATAAAGTTAAGCATAGGATGTCTGGGAGCACCTGGAAGAGATACCTAACCCAGTTAGGGAGGTGGGAGTGATGCTACAGGATCAGGACAGCCTCCTTGGTGAAAAGAACACCTGAAAAGCACTAAGAATGATGAGTGGCGGGGAGACATCATAGATAATGGACACAACCTGTGCAAATACCCAGGGGTTCTGCAAAAGCTGGCATATTGGAAATGGGGAAATGTTTCAATATGACAGGAGCCCAGGGCACATATGGGTAGAAGAGAGAGAGTAGACAATAGAGACTAGAAAACGGTACATAACAAGACTTGGAGTGTTTTATGTTAAGGAATTTGATTTGCCAAGTAGAAGACAGTGGGAAATTTTAAGCAAGACAGTAAAATAACCAGAAAATGCCTATTAGGGGTTTTGTAATTATAGTGTTCCTACACTATAGGGAGTGGGATGAATGGAGCTGAAACTAGCAACAGGAAACTCTGTTAGGATATTGCAATAATCTGGGTGAAATTGGATTGGGGGCCAGGTCAAGGAAGAGCAGAGCAGAATAAGAGTAAGGAAGATACTTTTTAAGGAGTTCGATCTCATAAGACTATTATAGCTCCTCCTTTATGTTGCGGGATGTGAGACAGCTGAATCTTCACAGCAGTAAACTATTCTAATGTACATCTCAGAGATCAATTCTTACATGTCTCCAGGACATACACAGTGTCAACTTCTTTATAAAGCCTTATAGGCTTTAATTAACACGCAGGGAAAATGGCTAAATTTGTTAAGGCAGAAAATATCAGAGGTTAATTGTCCATTAAAATTACCTGTAATGTCATTATTATATCATTTTAAACCCTGGGACTGAAAATAAATGTCCTGTCTTTTTCCAACCAGTTTAAAATTGCACTAACATCTGGGATTGCAAGCTTTAGCAAATAAAAATTCAAGGTGCCCAACTAAATTTGAATTTCAGATTAACAACACATTTTTTAGTATATATATTTTTTTTCCCAAAGTGAGGCATACTTATAATAAAAAAATAATTCACTGTTTATCTGAAATTTAAATTCAACCTGTGTCCTGTATTTTATCTGGTAACTCCCCTGACCCCAGAATAATCATTACCTGTAAATGGTATCTCCCTTCAACAGTATGTAGTCCATCAAATGCCCCTAGAGCATAAACTTCATCCGATCTCTTCTCAGACATCCTGTAGCTTAGATGACAACAGAGATCATTCTGACAAACTGTGTAATTTCCTGTGACTCCTCTGAGCTCCAGGAAGGTGAATTCATCGAAAAAGACAATGCCCTTAAATTCCTGGTTTCCCGTTGAGAGTGCTTCTATACCACTGGCATAAGAAGTCCAATTCACCACCACTGGGTGGTATGGGTGGGAATCCAATTTTGAGAGGAGGAGTTTTCCCTCTTCTGTCTCCATATCATAATGAAATGATCTTGGAGAATCAGGTGCATAGATGCCACTGCCTGGAAGTTGTAAGTTGGAAATGACATTTGAAATAGAAAAGTTAAAAGGGATCTAATAGTTGTTGCTATTTTCAACTCATGCTAACATTTTACTCCCTCTAAGGTTTGTGTGTCTGTGTGTGTGTGTGTGTGTATAATTAATATATATAATTATATATATTTCATATAATATATATATATATATATATATATATATATATATATATATATATTTCATTAATTTCAGTGATCTATGCTAAGGACAAGTGAGAAGAAATCCAATAGAGTATGACACCAAGAAGCCAAGAGTTTCAAATAAGAAGTGGTGCATTGTGAAAATAAAGAAAAAGGGTGTTTATTCAAGTTAAATAAAACTAAATAAATCCAGAAACAATTTAGATGAAGATTGATTTAACAGCATATCACCAGCTAGATACCCAAAAATTAAGAGTTGAAAACCTCTGTATTAAGGAGTACATATTGGCTAGAATAAAAAGACTTTTTTTTTCTTTTGGATGATATCAAGCCCATAAATCTTAATGATTACACATTACCTGTCATTTTCTTTGGGGGGTGATGTAGATTGGATGCAAGGAAATTGACCCCCATGCCCATAGCCCAAGCTGAGTGGAATTCAATAGCTGTCAAATGTGGCAAAACATTCATCCAAGCTGTGGGAAACAGTATGGTGTCCACATGGAAATCTTTCACCAGGGTCACAGCAGGATCATGGAAGAGTATATCGAAGCATGTGAACATGCCAAACTTTCCAAAGGAGGTGTTGAAAGTCACCACCTCAGGCTCCTTGGGCACATTGAATTGATCTTCACCCAGGAAAAGGTTTTGCTGCAATAAACAAAACATGAAACGGGGAAGAAATCTCTTTTAAGCAGTTGATCTGGACATCACTGTGTCTGAAAACATAGAAGCTCACATCTGTTTGACGGCCTTCACAGGGTTACCGAATCAGATTACTGCAGCTGATAGGAGCCTTTGGCTCAGTGTCCCCATTTTATAGATATGTACAAGGAAATCCCTATCTGTTAAGACCTTGAGTCTTACAAAACGTGGAAGTGGAACAGATAACTTTTATTTGCCAAGAACATTGAACTATTTTCTGGGGACAAAGAACACTCTTTGGTCCTTTCTCTTCAAAACCAAGTCTGTCTGGTAAGGGGTTTTTCATTCTAGCCTTGATGCATTGCCAGGGCACATATTAAAAAGACGAAGTTCAAAAGATGACATTATATTTCAGTGCAGGTGGGGCCTACTGATTCTCACACACTCGGAACAACTTTTGTGTTCCTAAATGCACAGGAAACCTCTTGAGCCCTTTTATAGGAGCTTTCCACACCTAATTATTTCTATGCTTTGTCTCTATTCTCCTTCTAAAGTATGCTTATTTGATTATTATCAACAACAAGGATTTTTTCCCCTCTTCTCATCCATTTTATTTTGTTAAACATTCAGTAGCTGAATTATTTGCAAATTAGGCCAACCTTATGATAGCGGGCCACCAGTTTTCCCTGAGAATCAAACACCACATCAGTGTTGTACTGGTAACGGCCGTCAGAGGGACACTGGGGATCAGTGGCATTGCATGGCTTCTTGTCCCCAATATTGGCCACAATATAGATAGAGTTGTTTTTGGCCAGGCAGCTGATTCTTTCTTGTAGTGGGGTGTGACCAAACCTGGTATGTGATATAAGAGGGGAAAAAAGAAATCAACTTTAGCTTTTAACAAAATTCAGAATGACAGTGGCCTCAACCTATTAAGTTGTATACATAAAAACTAAATTCTAAATAACATACATAGAAGGGGAGGATTAAAACAAGAAGAGACTCCAGAGGAAGTACATGCTTATAGAAATGTGGTTGTGGAAAACTATACTAAGGTAAGATTCCAGGCTATGTATTTTTTTCTTGGTAACATTTATCAACATCTATAATCACACATTCATGTGTTAATCTTATAAGGTATATCACATCTTATACATATTATGGGGTAAAGACACATATCTCCTGTTCCCTGAATCCATGCCTGACAAAAAAGAGGTATTAAAAAAAATAT
The DNA here is from genome assembly GCA_033961575.1 of Aselliscus stoliczkanus. NCBI lineage: Eukaryota > Metazoa > Chordata > Mammalia > Chiroptera > Hipposideridae > Aselliscus > Aselliscus stoliczkanus. The sequence continues at coordinate 130,608,670 of CM066733.1, forward strand.
TTGGAATGAAAGAAGTGCACCTCAGTAGTAGGCAGATTCTGGGAAGATGGCAGAATAGGAAGCACCAGGAATCTATCCCTCCACATAGATAGCCACTGCACTTGCAGAATCTGTCTGATATAACTTTTGGAACTCTGGGGTCTATTTAAAGGTTGGAAACTTCCAGGGGAAGCCATGGAAGGTAAATTGCAGTTAATTTCAGTCAAGCTCTTAGCTCAGCAGTGGCTGCCGATGCCTGGTCCCCATTCCAGCCCTGTGGCAGGCAGCCATCGATGCAGGTGTTCCTGGAGCACCTTGCAGGCAACTTGTGGGAGCAGGGTGAGCAATAAGGACACCCTCCTCCAAATATAGGGGATCTGTGATCTGATCCTTGAAAGCTGCTTCTGATCGTGGAGGTGCAGGTTCAGGGGCAGGCAGCCATTGTTGCACCCCTCCCCCTAACTCATATTGTTGCAATTCTATCCCGCTCTGGCTGAAATAATTTCTAGGAGATTTATAGGGCCAGAGCCTTCTTTTTTTATCTCTTTTTCTCCTTTGGGAGCCAGACATTTAAAGACTTGAACAAAAAAAAGCAATCACATATATAGAAGAATTTAGGAAGTCATTACGCATGCCCAGGGAAAAGCACAGGCTAAGACAAGACCTGAGAAGACCTAAGTTTATACCTGAAGCTTACCCTCAGCACAGAAACAGCCCACAACAACCAAAACAAACAAATAAAAGACAGAAAATCCTGGGGAAGAAGGAAAATTTGATTTCCAGAGTCATCACATGGTAACATTCAAATGTCTACTTGTCAGTAAAAATCATAAGGCATACAAATAAACACGAAAAGTATAGCCTGTTCAAGGCAAAAAATAAATCAAAGGAACCATTCTGGAGAAAGACCTGATGCCACACCCACTGGATATAATTTTTGCACTTTGAAGTGCAAAAGCAAAACTAATACAAGTTTCTTTTATCTTCACAGTTTAATAGGTAGAAGATTCATTTTTACCATAAATCTTAGCAACCTCAGCACATGATTATTTTCTTGCCTTATTAAGATGAGAACTTTCAGGGCTGGCCGAGTGGCTCAGTTGATTAACAGTTAGCTTAGAGCACATGCTCTGAGCAACAGGGCCGCCGGTTTGATTCCCACATGGGCCAGTGAACATTGCGCCCTAGCTGAGCTGCTGCTGAGCTGCCCAACAGGTGGAAGGATGGCTCAGCAGGTGTAACAACAAGATTGCCTGTTCAATGGTGGGCTACGTCCACCTGCAGCTAAAGATTGAACTCTACGCCTTGAGCTGAACTGCCGCCTGGATGGCTCAGAGGATAGAGCATGCGCTCTTGACAACAAGGCCTCTGGTTCAACTCCCGCATGGGATGGTGACTACACCCACCCGCAACTAAGATTGAACACAGCACCTTGAGCTTAGAGAACACAAGCTGCTGATGGGAAAACAGATGGCAACTGGCACCCTCCACAATGAAGATTGAAGAACAACTTAGCTGGTCCCTTTCCCCAATTCTCCAACACTGTTCTCCTCCCCCAATTCCCCAATAAAATCTTTAAAAAAAAAAAATGAGATTTTTTTTGTGTTTGTTTTTTTGAGGGCAGTGTCACTGGCCCTCATATGTGGGACCTGAACCAGGGCCTCTGGCTTCCCAAGCCAGCACTTAACCACTGCGCCACTCGGCCGGCCCACAAAAAATGAGAACTTTCACCTTTTCCCTCAAAGGATGTTCTTTATGGCTTCTCTTTGGCATATCCGAATTGCCAGCATCACTACCCTTGCGCTTTGGGGCCATTATTACATAAAATAAGGACTCCTTGAACACAAACATTGTGGTAACTCCACAGGTGGTCTGATAACCAAGATGGCTACTAAGTGACTAATGTGCAGGGAGCATCTACAGCATGGATGTGCTGGACAAAGGGATGATTTGTGTCCTGGGCAGGATGGAATGGGATGGTGATAGATTTCTTCACACTACTCAGAACGGCACATGATTTAAAACTTAGGAATTGTTTATTTCTGGAATTTCCCATTTAATATTATTGGACTACAGTTGACAGCAGGTAACTGAAACCATGGAAAGCAAAACTACAAATAAGGAAAGACTACTGTATATACCACATTTTTTTTCACCCACTTATTCACAATTTATTTCCATGTCTTAGCTATTATAGATAATGCTGCAATGAACATGAGAGTGTAAGATTTTTATAGCTAACATACAATATATATATCATATATAAAAATATAGCTAACATTACAATGTTATATTAGTTTCAGGGGTATACCATAGTTATTTAACATTTATATACCTAAAGACGTGATCACCATGATAGGTCCAGCAACCATCTGACACTCTACTATGCTATCACAATATTGAATATATTCCCTATGTTGTACATTACATCCCTATAACTTATTTATTTTATACCTGGAAATTTGGACCACTTATTCCCCTGTAGCTCCACCCCTTTTTTTTTTTTTTTTTTTTTTGAGGGCAGTGTCACTGGCCCTCATATGTGGGACCTGAACTGGGGCCGCTGGCTTCCCAGGCCAGCGCTTAACCTCCGCGCCACTTTGCCGCCCCATTCCCTCCTTTTTAATTTTTGGGTTTCTTCAGATAAATACCCAGAACTGGGATAACTGGGTCCTTCTTTGTCCCTTGTTATAGCCTTTGTTTCAAAGTCTATTTTGTCTGGTGTAAGTATTGCTATCCCAGTTTTTGTTTTGTTTTGTTTTGTTTGTTTCCTTTTTCATGAAATAACTTTTTCCATCCTGTTCCTTTCCATCTGTGTGCGTATTTCAATCTGAAGTGATTCTTATGTAGGCAGCATGTGTAAGGGTTTTGTTTTCTTATCCATTCAGCCCTCCTACGTCTTTTGGATGGAGCATTTAATCCATTTACATTGAAAGTAATTGTTGATGGATAGGTAGCTATTGCCATTTTAGTATTCATAATTTTGATCTTTTTTTTCCCATCTTAAAGAAGTCCCTCTAACATTCCTTGTAATACTGGTTTTGTGGTGATGAACTCCTTTAGCCTTTTCTTGTCTGGGAAACTCTATCTGTCCTTTGATTTTAAATGAGAGCTTTGCTAAGTAGAGTACCCTTCGTTGTGGGTCCTTGCTTTTCATTACATTGTATATTTTGTGCCAATCCCTTCTGGCTTGTAAAATTTCTGTTAAGAAATCAGCTGACAATCTTGTGGGACTCCCTTATAAGTTATAAGCCTTCCTTTTGCTGCTTTTAGGATTCTCTTTGTCTTTAACTTTTGCCATTTTAATTATAATGCATCTTGCTGTGGGCTTGTTTGGGTTCATCTTGTTTGGGACTCTCTGCACTTCCTGGGCTTGTATGTCTATTTCCTTTGCCAGGTTAGGAAAATTTTCAGTCTTTATTTCTTCAAATAGGTTCTCAATCCCTTGCTTTCTCTGTTCTCCTTCTGTTATCACTATGGTGAGAATGTTGCAATGATTGATGTTGTCTCAGAGGTCTCTTAAACTCTCCTCATTTTTGTGGGTTCTTTTTTCTTTATGCTGATCCAATTAGATGTTTTCTGCTACCTTGTCTTCCAAACTGCTGATTAGATCCTCAGCTTCATTTAGTCTGCTGGTGATTCCATCTAGTGCATTCTTCCCTTCAGTTATTGGATTTTTCACATCTGGTTCTTTTCTTATGGTTTCTATGTCCTTTTTTATGCTTGCTATCTCTCTGTTGACATTCTCACTAAGTTTCTTGAGCCTCCTTAAAACCAGTGTTTTGAACTCTGTGTCTGGTAGGTTGCTTGCCATCATTTTGTTTAGTTCTTTTTCTGGAGTTATCTCATGTTTCGTTATTTGAGACGTATTTCTTTGTTTCCTCATTTTGACTGCCTTTCTGTGTTTCTATGTATGAGGTAGTTCCACTGTCTCCCAGTCTTGGCCGGCTGGCCTTATATAGTATGTGCTCTGTGGGGTCATGGCGCAGTCTCCTGGTCACCCGCTCCAAGAATGACTCTTGTGTGGGTTTTGTGTGCCCTCCTGTTATAGCCTTGATTGCTATTGGCACATCAGTGGGTGGGATTGGCCCTCAGGCTGATTGGCTGTGGGGTATGGCCACATCTATAGCTTATGGACTGCTGTGCACTGAGTGGGATTTGCCCCAGCAGACTCTGGTGCCTACTGAGATCGCCCTTTGTGTATGCTGTTTATGGGGCTAACTGAGCAATGCTTTGCTGTGGACTGAAGCCAACCCCCAAGTTGGTTGTTTCTGAGGCCTCTTGGGAGGGGCTCCAGTGCAGGCCTAGGTCACCCACTGCCTGTGACCAGATGGGGGCTACATCATAAGAGCTACAAAGCAATCATCTGCCTGTGCTAAAGTTGAAGGCATGTGGGAGAGGCCACGTTGTATATTGACAACAGCTGCCACCAGTTATGGGCCTGGCGTGGCTCCACAAAAAGTCACGACATCCCAAGACCTGCTGCCACCTGCCGGCTCCCTTAAGGTTCAGCCACTGATAAAGCCTTGTGTGGTTTGTGAGTTGGATGAGGCAGGGTCTCAGAGAGTATCTCGAGTGAGAAGAGTTATGGTCACAAAATCAATGTGGACTCTGGTTTGGTGCCAGTGCAGAGCCTGGAGCTAAACTTCTAAAGCACACAGGGGCCAATTGCCACCTGCCTAGGGCCTGAGGACTCCGATAGTTTTCCAATAAAGAGTGCAATGTGGGCAGGGCTGGCTGTTCTTGGAGAAAGCGCCTCTGGCGTTGGGGAGTTGGGTAGGGCAGGTTCCCAGGGAGTCAGCAGGGTGGAACAGCGGAGCTCTGCAAACCAATCAGACTCAGATTTGGTCATGTAGGGGGAAGGCTCAACACAGGAAAGGTGGTACCCGCCTGTCAGCTTCATGGGAGAACCCCACACAGGAAAAATGGCAACTGTCCTCTAGCCCTCACTTGAAGCTACATGTCTCATTCTGCCCGCTGTATGCCTCTGACAATCCCTGCATCACCGTCCTTCCCCTGGAGCCTAAGGTAAGTGCCTACAAGCGAGTGAGTCTGTGAGCAGGTCCTTTAAGAGGGTGTCTGAGTTTCCCACAGCCTTCTATCCCGCCCAGATAGTCAGAATCCCCACTGTTTTTCACAGTCAGATGTTGTGGGGTTCCTCTTCTGGCCACCAGTACTCCGGGGCTGGTGAGGCTGGTGTAGGACTGAGGTCCCTTGCTCCTCTGGGGGAACCTCCATGGCTGAGATATTCCTCCTTATTCTCAATCACCACACAAAAGTTGGAGGCCAGCCTATTTCGCATCTCTGCCCCTCCTACCAATCTTGACGTGTCAGCTTTTATTCTTAGTTATGAAATTTCTCTTCGGCCAGACTTCAGGTTAACTGTTCTATAATTTAGTTGTAATTTTAGTGTGTTCATTGAAGGATGCAGGCACAGTGTTTATATTCTCTGACATCTTAGATCTCTCAATGTGGTTTTGATTTGTATTTCCCTGATGATTAGTGATGTGAAGCAGCATTTCATGTACCTATTGGCCATTTCTAAGTTTCTTTGGGAAAATGTCTATTTAGATCATTTGCCATTTTTAAATCAAAACAGTTTTTGCTACTGAGTTGTAAGAGTTCCTTATATATTTTGGATATTAACCTGTATCAGATATATGGTTGGCAAATATTTTCTCCCAATCTATATAGGTTGCCTTTTCATTTTGTTGATTGTTTCTCTTTCTGTGCAGAAGCTTTTAAATTTGATATAGTTCCACTCATTGATTTTTACTTTATTTGCTTATGCTATTGGTGTCATATCCAAAAAATCCTTGCCAACAGCAATAGCAAGGAGCTTTCCTTTTTTTCATGATTTTTCCTAGGAGTTTTACAGTTTCAGGTCTTATGTTTAATTCCATTTCGAGTTAATTTTTGTGACAGGTTTAAGATAAAGGTCAAATTTCATTCATTTGCAGGTGAATATCTGGTTTTCTGAACACTATATATTTAAGTAACTATCCTTTCCCCATTGAGTATTTCTGGCTCCCTTGTCAAATTTGCTAAGCTTCTCTATATCATTCCAATTTTAGTATGTGCTGCCAAAGCAGGCACAGAGAAATTATTGTTTAATGGGTATAGAGGTTGAGTTTTGCTGGATAAAGAGCTCTAGAGATAGATGATAGTGATGGTTGCATAAAAATATAAATGTAACTAATACCACTGACTATACATTCCAGAATAATTAAGATGGTAAATTTTACGTTATGTGTGTGTTACCACAATACAAAGAATCGGGGTAAAAAACCCCTGGAGGTAAGAAAAGGGGAATCTTACTCAGGAAACTAGTCAATGTTTATGGAAGAAAAGGGCAAGGGGAATTTAAAAGACACATTTGGGTCATAAGAGATAGAACTCTGCACAAAAGGCTAAGAAACCTATTCCAAATTTAATAGACAGAAAAATACCATTAAATGATTTGAGGACAGAAGTAAAACGATCTGAATTTTCTTTAAGACTAATAGGACATCAGACTATAAAATGTACTATAATTTTGAGAAGCTAAATGTAGGGAAGTAATTAGGAAACAGTTTCAATAGTTCAGATTAGAGGCAACAAGTATGGGGTTAGGACAGTATCTGCTGGTATAGAAAGATGGAAATCTTGGAACATTTGTTGCTTGATTTCTTTGTCATGTTACCAGTAGTTGTTCCAGTAAAGCAATTAAAATATGATTTTGAAAAGTGAGACCTCAGAATATATAACATTTGTTATATTTATTCTGTAATGGCACAACCTTAAAATAATAAATGGTGTTAAGCGCTGGCTTGGGAAGCCAGCAGCCCCGGTTCGGTTCCACATATGAGGGCCAGTGACACTGCCCTCAAAAAATAAAAAATAAAAAATAAATAATAATAATAATAAAGAAATTTTAAAAAAATAATAAATGGTTAATATTAGGTTATTAAAGACAAACTTCGCTGAGCTTAGGATAACTGTTGAATGAATAAAAATGTGGTGCCATCTGCTGGTAATAGCAATGAAAGCTTTCTTTGAGTATCAAACCTAAACCATTAGATCTACAAATGGGTGCAAAACCATAGCAATCATCTATAAAACATATCCTTATAAAAGACCAAGAAGGATGGAAAAACACATCTAAAAATTTATTATTTTAATGCATTTATATGAATGACCATTTTGTAGTTCCCTCATTTGTTTCAGTTATATTTAAAATGCACAGATATAAATACAACACATTGAACCATTTGAAACATATTTACCCCAAGTCTTTCCAGAGCACCTGATGTGGTAGAATAGGTACATGGAATAGAAGCCTGGTATTTTAGATTTCTGAAACAGTCCTGATTTCATATTTCCCTCCTGCCTCCATTAATCTTAAAAGTGCATTATATATTCTAATATATTTCTGTTTAAACCACATTTCTCAGACTGTTTGCTATGTCCAGAAAAGACTCCCAAATTCCTTGTTAAGACACATGTTCTAATTTGGAGTTTAAAAACACATTTTTCCTATGTCAGCCTGAAATCGTTTAATCCATAACATTTGCCAAGCCCTTAATGTGTGCAGAGTTCTGTCCTAGCGCTACTGGGAACAGAAGAAGAAGGAGAAACAGAAAAATTAAAAATTAAAATGTATTTCCTAAGACTTACTTCAAAGTGTTCAATCTCAAAGTATAACAAAAATCATTAATTATTGAAGGAGACATTTACTAACTTATAACAAGTACACATTAAATATTCAACAAATATTTGCTGGATCCTCACCACACAAAGCACCATGCTAGGTAGGTGGGCCTCCAGAGAAAGGACACTCTGAACAGAGCTGTCCAAGACATGGTGTGGGAGATACTGAAAGGTAAGACATGGTGGGCACACTTCAAAATTATTTAGTCTGCTGGAGAAACCGTGTAAGCACACAAAACCCTGAACAGTACAAGTAATATGCAATCTACTATCAAAATGCTTTTCCATACAAGTTAGCTAATGAGCAAGTTTTTTCTTTTACCTTATTGAACTAATGATTCACTCTTTAATCTGCAAGCCAGATCATAGGTACAGATATTCACTATATTAAAGTATGCCCCTTATACAAGGACTCCTATACATTCACAGGAGAAATAATTGATGGAAAAAAAAAGGTGAATAAGTAAATTCATCTTGGAGTTAGGTTATTGGACATAGGTTGTCTCTCAAGAAATCTGTAAGCTTTCTTCTGTGAGGCAATAAGGGCTTCCGAGCCAAATTGTTTCTCTCTTAGCCTCCCAGGAACTCTCAGAACTATGCTACATGGCCTATTATAATTATCAGCCCACTATCAGCCTTGTAACAACAACTTTCTCTACTTTATTCAGGTGGCTTACATTTTGTTTTGATATCTAAACTCTTCAATTTTTTAAATATATAAGATTTAGTAAGAAACCTTAAATCCTTCTGGAAGAATGTGAAATATAAATGCTATAAATAAATAAAATGAAAATGAAAAATGATAAGGGCCTGTTTCCATAACACCAAGACTAAGTGGTGATGTAGGCCCCCAAAAAGGTTGGTGACTGAGAAAAGAAAAAAAATAGACTGGATATTTCCAAACATACACAACAAGACATGCTATCTGATTGTATGTGAAGAATAATGGATCTTAACTCTTTTTTCTCTCACATTCGACATCTAATTTTTCAGCAAAACCTGTCAGAGCTGCCTTCAGACTTTATTCAGAATCTGGTCATTTCTCAGTACCCAAACTTCTACCATCTTGGCCCAAACACCATCATCTCTCTGCCTAGATCACTCCAATGACTGCTGGAGTCTATTCTCTGCATTCTCTGCCAGAGAGCTCCTTATAAAACTCAAGACAGAACATGCCACTTCTCTGCTCAAAACTCTCCTACGGCTACTCTCTCACTCAAATAACAAAGTCCTTATTATGGCCCACAAATCCTTATGCAATCAAGCCCCTCCCAACTATCTGCCTCCATCGCCCACTTTTCTCCGCCCTCCTTCACATCATTTCAACCACACTAACCTTCTTGCTCTTCCTAATATGCCAGACACACAGATCTTAATATTTAGAATTCCCTTGTCCTGGAATGCTCTTTTCTCAGAAACCCATATGACCTATTCACTCACTTACTTTAAGTCTTTGCTTAGATATCACCATAAAGCCCTCTGATGACCTAAAAAAATGTAAGTACCACATGTGCCACCATATCCACCTTTCTTGCTTTATTTTTTCCATAACATGTACCACCATCTCATATCATAGATAAGCAGATAGATAGATATATAATAGCTGGATAGATAGATAGATAGATAGATAGATTGATAGATAGATATAAAATTCCTTTTTTTTTTTCAATTGACTACCTCCCCACACTAGAATACAAGATCCAGGAGGCCATATTTTTAATGTTTTGTTCATCTCTTGTCCAGGATAGTTCCTGGACATAGTAAGTTCTCAAAAAAAGGTTGAATAAATTAATGAAGGCAAGGAATGGAGATGTAATTTATTGATGGAAAACATCAAGAGAAAATCAGACTCCTTGAAATGGAACATCCTGGTGGGGATTTTCCAGACTTGGAAATTTGATCCTAGGGAAAGGCCATTAAGAACCAAGTGAGGTCACATAATGGAAAGGATAACAGAGTTCTTGCCTTTTAAAAATTGAAGATCTTGTGTTGCAAATGGCTAAATAAGAAATAATTATGATACAATAAAATATGAATAAAGTAGATGAGTAAGATAAATAATATTGAACTTTGTCAAAAACCAAAGTGTCTCGGGCCGGCCGAGTGGCTCAGTTGGTTAAGAGCTCGCTCAAGAGTGTGAGCTGAGCTCTGAGTAACAGCTGTTCGAGGCCAGCCCGAGCTGAGTTGCCGATGAGCTACCAACAGGTGGCAGGATGGCTCAGCTAAAAAAAAAAAAAAAAAAAAAAAGATAAAAAAAAAAAAAAAACCAAAGTGTCTCTATAAACAATCACAACAGTAAGTTAGTGTGGTTTTGAGAGCAATTCCAAAAGAGGAATTCCTACAATTTTAGCCATGGTGCACATGGAAAGAAGTGAGTTAAATGACATCATTCTCTTGGATGTATAAGATAATGTTTTTCTTATATTAAAAGTAATTGTGCTACTTTCATCACACTTCCTATCTCTTTACACCGGATTTGATTTAAACCACTTATGCAATTCTGGTATAACACCTCCCAGGTTGAAAATTAGCTTAAACTTTAAGGATTTCATATTCATCAACCTCCTTCGCTCTTTTATGGATGAGAAAGGCACATTTTAAATCTTAAACTGACATGTGACTCTATTTTGCTATTTAATCATACAGTTTTCAAATTACAGACCCAATAGGGAAACAATTTTCTGCTCATGCTTAACAAGTCAGAAGAGTAGAGTTTGGATCTGGTATCCCACTAACCAACTGCCCCATGACCCTAACCAAGGTACAATAGTATCTCTCCAGAGTCGGTCCCTCAATGGAATTTCACAGTGAATTTGATGATTTCTATGTTACCTTCCAGTACTGATTTTTGTGATTTTATCATTCATATTTACTTTTCTAGTAAATGTATAGATGCGATGAAAATAATAAAACGATCTTGAAACTTAAGAGTTGATAGATCTTATGCAATGATCTTCTATAAAATTTTCCTAAGTAAGCTCATTCATACACATGATTTTTTTTACAATCTGTTTTTGTTTGTTTGTTTGTTTGTTTGTTTGTTTTACCTGTTGGGATGATTACAAGGGATCCAGTTCACTTGAGGGTCTGGGATATCCTCCAAGTATGGGTAGATAGATTCCCTGTTGAAGGTCCAGCCATAAATACCATCTTCTGGAGTCACAATTATATGTGCACCCTGTTAAAAATGCAGCTTATTTAAAATATCTCTCAAATAAGCAAACAATCAAAGAGGGGCATGCTAGAGGACCTGAGGAACTGAGTGGCTGAGGAATAACCATTCAGACATTTTTTTCTTTCAATCTTATTCCTTTGTTTTCTATATTTTAAATTTACTTTATTTGCCCAACCACTTTCATTTTCTAATCCCAACATCATCCTTTCTTTATAAGTTTTTCTTTTTTTTTCCTGAACACTAATAGCTTTTCAGGCTACTCAGGTTTGCTATTCATTGCAGTTGTTAGCTCTTCGCCAAATCACCTCCCTCCCTGAACTCTGGACAATTGTTGTGCCTGAGTGTGTAGGGACTGATTTATCACTCAAATTCTCTGCTTCACCTTCTCCTCAGCTCCAGCCTTCCCGGCTCCATACCCTGCAAATGGGATTCCTGCTTCTCAAAAGAAAAGGGCTCAGGCACTGCTTACCTGGAGGGTGTCAGGCTTATAGGTACAACCTGAGCTAACCAGGGCAACTTCAGGTAAGAGTCACCTTGAAACCTGTTCTGGCCTTTAGGAAAATAGTTGGACTAAGGGTGAAAAAGAACCTCAAAATTCTTGATAACCTTCTAAATCTTCATATGTCTAAGAATGTATATTGAGAGATATATCTTGTATCCATCCTTGACTTTCATCTCACTTTATATATCCTTCTTCTATACCTGATTTATGAATATCTTCTTTAAACCATGTTTGTTCAAACCACACTTAACCTTAACCCTGCATTTAAGTCAAGGGCTTATTATACATTAACATATATACTTTCAGCTGTAATTAGAATGAGGTATGAAATATATAATACATGCTGTTAAGTAATTTGCAAGTTAAATTTGTTTTGGTGTTGTGAACTAACCCCAAAACTGGGAGAACAAAAGTACACTGAGGCCACCTATACTCTAAAAATAGCACCCAATCCCTGACCCATTTATCCTCCACCCTCCATCTGTGGCAGAAAAGGGCAACAGTGTCTTACATTTACGCCAAGTTCCTCAAAGTTTTGCTGCCCTTTGATAATAACCAAGCCAGTGTTTTCTTAACTTTATCTCACTATTTGTGAAGTAATGGTGTCCTTTCTCTCATAATTTGGAGAAAGAGGTAGGACTCTGGCTATAAAACAGAAGTCCTTGGCTACCCTGACACACAGGTCATGACCTTGTCACATTTGTAATTGACCCTGACAATAACCCTGTCTCCTTAGACCCCGCTCTTTCTCTACACAGAAGCCAGCACATTCGAGAGGCGGTACCTGTTTTGCTGCTGATATGATTGCTCCCTCCAAAAGATCCAGATTTCGGTTCATTAATGCCAACGCCTCTTGACGGGACACTACTGTTAAGGTGGCATTAGGCAATATTACTGCGTGCTCATAAACAGCTGCAGTAAAGGTGTTCAGGGAGCTGGCTTTTAAGATACAAAACACTGAAATGGCCACATAAGTCAGCAGCTGAGAAGTAATCATACTGAAGTCCAATGATTGCTGAAAAACAGAGCAAGTCCTAATGTTTATAGAGAGAAATCACAATAAATCTCATGGTTCTCAGAACTTAGCACTTTAAAAATAAATTACAACATGCAACTTTAAGAAAACATTGTGGTTTTACATTTTAGATATAGATGTAAACAAATTTTATATAACAAGTGACCCTCCCTTATTGCACTTCAGAGGACTACAGGAGAGAATTGTTCAGGCCACTCTCCATGTAGATGGCTGTCTTCTCCCTAGGTGTATGCCTGCATCCAAATTTCTCCGTTTTATAAAACACCAGTCATCGGATTTCATGCCCAGCGTACTCCAGAATGACCTCATCTAAATTAATTTCATCTGAAACTGATACCTACCCGGCAAGGGTCCGGCTGCCTGCTTGAAAAAGTTACAAATTGAGAGACACGGTTGGTGGAAAGACAAACACGTTTATTCAGAATGCCGGCATTCTGGGAGGATGGTTGACTCTGGTCCAAAAGCCACCTGCCCGCTTCTAGAACTGGCAGAAGGTTTTATAGGTGCACAAGAAGAAAAACAAAGGAAAGGGGGAGTGGGTCAGGCAGCTCTGAGGACTGACATCCTTCCTGGGGTCTGGTCTGTTTGAAGACAATGTTATCTCCAGACTCTGGACTTGAACTGGCTACCACAGCCTGGGGCTTTATGTGTATTCCTGTGTCTGGGCACTTAAGGATTAAGAAATTGCTCTTTTCTGGTTAGGGTGTTGTTAATTATCCAGATATGGGTAGCCTTGAGAAAGGGAACAAAACAGAGTTCTTCAGTTAATCAGTGGGAGGAGAAACAAAGAGGAAATAGCTGAATATCAGGGCGGATCTAAATGCAAACTAGCTTGATTTAATTACTGGTGGCTAGATAGCTGGGGTTTTGTGGTGGGTTAAACTGCAAACTGGCTAAGTCTAATTATGTTATTGATCTGCCGAATTTCACCCTTACAAAACTATCTTATTTCCAAATAAGGTCACATGCTAAGGTACAGATGGTTAGGACTTCAAAATAAATTTTTAGAATTCATACCTTTTAGGAATTCAGCACATAGCAGTATAGGTAAATAATTTGAAGAATAAATAGGTTTAAAATATTGAAATTATTATTACTATCATCATAGGGATATTTAAACACTCTACTTTATGCACTTTAGTTTCCTCAAAATAGGGAAGCCAGGACAAAGAGGAATACAAAAGGGTCATTCATTATCTATTGCTATCTAAAAATTATCCTAAAATGTAGTGGCTCCGAAAAGCAAGCATATACGTATTTTGTCACATTTTCTGTGGGTCAGGAATCCGGGGGCAGCTTAGCTGGGTGTCTCTTTTACAGTCCAGTGTCTCTTTTATAAAGCTGCTGACTCAGGCTTCATTTATCTCAAAGCTTGGCTAGGGGAGAATTCATTTCTAGGCTCCAGGCTCATTCACATGATTGATGGCAGGCCTTAGGTCCTCACTGGCTCTTGCCCAGAGATGTGAGATCCTTGCTTCAGGCTGTGCTAAAAGGAAGGCAGCTCACATTATGGTCTCTGACTTCCCTCAGAGCAAGAGAGAGAACCCACCCAAGAGAGAAGCTACAGTCTTAGTAATGTAATGTGGGGAGTGATACTTCATCACTTCTGTTTTATTCTATTCATTAAAAGCAAATCCGTAAGTCCAGCCCACACTTGATAGGAGGGGATTACACAAGGGCATGAATGAGGCAGGGATTATTGGGGACTATTTTAGAGGCTGTAGACCATTGGGTTAATAAGGGAGTGTAAACAATGACAGGGAGAACAAGAGTGAGAACTAAAGAGAGAAATAAAGGGAGACTGAAGAGAGAAAAATAGTAGAAAATAGAAAAAGAGAGAGCTTACGGATTTTGGTATTGAATAAGTAGGCAAATTTTGTTTCAGTTGCAAATAAGTATGATATTTTTTATATTTACAGGATTAGTGTTTATAATTATCCATTTTATATTTAGATTGTATCTTGGAAGGTGTTTTTATAGTTCAATTGGCAAATGAGTATGTCTGATTTTTTTTTTTTTACTTCAGAACTATAATAAATTAATTATGTGACCAAAGTAACCAAAAACCTGTGATTACCCAGCCCTCTTGAGTCTATATCAAACACCAGTTCCCTCTACTTGATGATCTCCTTTTGGTTTTCCTTTCCCAGGTGGATGGAGATACACATACTTCACAATGACATATAATTGTTACATAACAATTTATAAAAGGAAGCCCTGAAATAAATAAGAAGCTCCCACTGGGTTTCCAGTCTAACAGAAAAAGCTTGAAAGTCATCTCTCCCATCTTCACAACAAGAGAAAAACAGCACAACTGAACATCAGTAACTTTTCTTAGATACATCAGAGAATTGAGGCCACAGAATAAACCATTGCCCCAAAATGGGAGAGACAGGCTTACCTGTAAGCAGAAGTTTACTGTTGGAACCAGTACAGGTGTCGACATAAAAGTGTCCAAAACTGTAGAGAATTTGTATTAGCATTTGTTTGAGCCCAAACTGATGACAATTGCTGGGAAGCAAGATCACAAATGCCCAGGAGACTGACAGTTTTGTAGTTCCTTTTACGCATTTGAAATTAAGGAGGGACCGTAAGGAAGATTACATGCAGATGGGAGGAAACAAAGCAGGGATTGGATTATGACAGTTAACAAGATTATGTGCTGTCTTCAGGGTGGTTTCACTTGAGGAGTCTGAAAAGAGGCATTTCAAAGGTGTGTTACCCTAGATTCACAGAAACAATGAGCAGGGCTTACTTAATTACCTTAAGTAATTAAGTAATTAAGATGAACTTTCCACTAAAGAATTTGTCTTGTCTGGACCATGACTACCCACCATGACCTGTCCAGTTAGGAATTTATGATCAGATCACCTTAATATAAGGAAGGAGCACAAGGACTACTTTTACAAAAGAAGTAAGTAGGAGGTTGGATTCCAAGCCTGCTGCCTCTGTGCTGCAAGACACAGAGCAGACATAAATCAATCACACAAAACAAACCATCTGAAGGCTGTTGAGCAAAGAGATTCCATTATGGCCATTCCCATAGTTAAACCTACCAAAACAAGCCACAGGTTTTGTCTGACAAAAGTTAAAGATAAACCTGTCTCTATTCTTCTTGCATCTTACAGAAGTTAAAGATAAATTTACCGTTGTTCTTCTTTCCTTCTTTTCCCATACCAAGAAATTTTCCACAGAAACAAGGAAACACATATAAACCCTATCCCGGCAAGCAGAGTGGGGTCTCTCTTTCACTAGCGATTAGAGACCACCACTATGTCTGCGGGTGGCCTTCCTGGTCCTACTTAGTATCTGCTCAGTAAATTTACTTTCACTTTAAAATCCATATTGGCTCACGTTTGAATTCTTTCCTACCTGAAAACAAGAACCTTCTTGCCCCAGGGCTGATCCGAAGTTGATCCAGCAGAACCAATCTGGGGTAATTGTCTTGCTGCCAGCAACCCTGCGATGTTACTTTCCATAGAACTTTTTTTCCGATTCACACCTAGAGCTGGTGAGGCACCAACAGTCTACTATAACGCCTAAACTGAGTCACCTGATCACTAGAGCCACTGCATCACCTTTGACAAGTAATCGCAGTGTGCCAAATGCAGTCTTGCTGCTCATACAGAGAGGAGAGACTGGGACAATTGTTTCCAACAAACCTTGTATGTGGAGAAAATCCTTGATTAATACCGCCAGAGGCTTCCGATCAAACCTGTATCGAGGGAAAGAATTGCCTCTTGAGAGGGGACATGTGACATCATACTGTCTAGAATAGGTACAAGACCCATAGTAGTAAGACCCATAGTAGTCTGGAGTTGGCAGACAAAATAGCGATGACATCAACCCAGGCATCAGGCCCCAAAAGGAATTCAACTGTAAGTCTTTCCCAGAACAACCATACAGAACCAGAGACAGGGGAAAAGGAGGGGAGAACAAGGGCCGAATAGGGTGGATGCTGTCTCTTGCATTTTATCTCCCCAGCACCTTGCAGAGTGCACACAAAACACCTCATAAATGTGGCTTTTAAGGATATAGACTGATTCTTGCCTCAATACTGCCATTAGCTTACTGTGCAACCTTGGATAGTTTACTTCCCTGAATAGTCATCTCCTCAGTTGATCCAGCTAATCCAGCTGATCTAGGGAAGTCAATGCATATGCTGATCTCACAGGGTGATTTTGAGAATAGGAGATGAGCATTTCAGGACAGCTGGTGAACTCTGCAGAGCCATCTGCATTCATGTGTGTATATGTGTGCACATGTATGTGTGTGTGTGTGTGTGTGTTTGTGTGATGTGATTTCTAATAAGAAATGTGTGTTTGGTTTTTGTCCCACACAGGGCTCCTGAAACCCTTAGAATTTCCTAAGCTACGAGAGCAATAAGGGTGTCTTTTGTTATGTTATTGAGGTAACTTTTGGAAAGCAACTAAGAATGGGGGCTACTTGTCAGTGGGGCCAACCATGTGATTACAAGGTTAGAACTTTCAGTCCCAGCTTCAACCTTAGGGTTGAGAAAAAGACCTGAAGATTGAGTTCAAACACCAATGGCCAATAATTTCATCAATCATGCCTATGTAATGTCAGGGTTCAGGGAACTTATAGGTTGGTGAACATTTAGAAATGCTGGGAGGATGGTATGCTTGAGAAGATGTGAAACCTAGTGCTCCTTCCCTTACATTGCCCTATGCATCTCTTGCATCTGGCTGTTCCTGACTTATATCCTTTTATAATAAATTGGGGATCAAGTGAGTAAAATGTTTCTGAGTTCTGTGAGCTGTTCTAGCAAATTAATTGAACCCAAGAAGGGGGTCGTTGCAACCTCTGATCTATAGCCATTCAGTCGGAAACATGGGTGACAACCTGGGCTTGTTATTGGCATCTGAATTGGGGGGGGGGCAATGAAGAGCAGTCTTGTGGGACTAAGCCTTTAATCTGTGGGTGCTGATGCTATCTATAGAAAAATAGTGTCAGCATTGAGTTGAATTGTAGGACACCCAGCTGGTGTTGGAGAATTGCTTGGTGGTGTAGGAAAACCCCACACATACATCAGAGTTGGGTGTCAGAGTTATAGTTGGTGCTAAGAAGTGGGATCAGAGTCAGAATTATGGTGTGTATGTGAAAAGGTTATGCTAGGCAGAAGGTAGGCATGAAGGATGGGGGAGGGCGATAATGTAACTGGTGCTTTGCATCACCGAAGTCCAACCCCCAGGGACTAATTTTGTGGTTAGAACATCCTTGAAAAGAAGGAAGTAAGGTCCATCTAGGATTATCTGGTTTTTGACTCCTGCACAGAATGTTAAAGCTTACCTTTGGTTTAACCTTAGCTTCATTATAATATAGTCACAATAAATTAGCATTGTGGTTTCAACCCCACCCACCCTTACACACACCCCCATGGGTTTTTCTGTATGCATTATGGGTAAGGACATGCGCAGAAAGGAATGGGTTTTATAACATACACATTTCAATTAAATGATCCAAGTCACACACAAGGCTGGGCCAAAGCCAACAATATAAGCTCAAGTCCCAAACCCTTCAGGTCCATTGTCTCTCTTTCCTTGGCCCATTCTTCCCTTAGAATGTATCCTAATAAACTTTCCTTCATGTTTGCTGATCTGTAATTCTTTACTGTGTCAGCAAAAGGGCCAAGCAGTTACTCTGGTAACAGTTAGGAATATGCCTCCTTGTTTTTAAATATATATGCCTAAAAATATTGTAAATCAAACTTAATTTTAGACTGCACTAAAGAATAAAAAGCGACTATTTGAGCAAATAGAGTAGCCGCCTGGGAGACAGATTCAGGTAGCAATCTAAATTGTGTTTCACAGAGACAAAGGGAAGGCTGCCTTTTATAGTAAAAGTTCCTGCACACATTCTCAATTAGGTCTGTTTTATGTAAATGACTATCCAAATTGTGCAGTTCTGATTGGATGGAGCAGGTCTCAGTCCATTGGTAGAAAGACAAAACAAGGGTTTCCCAGTAGTGGTTGAATCAGGCAGTGTAACAAGTGGGGAAGAGTGCCAGACGCAAGAGTTCAGTCTGAGCTTCTTCTGAGTATACACATTACATGAGGAGCTCTTATCAGCAAATGGCTGCTAGGCTCTTAATATTTTTAAAACTGGGTGCTCGGTTGACCATGGGGAGTCCACCTCAGCAGATAAATTCTTCTTGGAGTTGACATCAAATGAATCTTTTCAGGGTTCACAATATTGATTTTTTTAATGGCTAGTA
The DNA here is from genome assembly GCA_033961575.1 of Aselliscus stoliczkanus. Lineage (NCBI taxonomy): Eukaryota > Metazoa > Chordata > Mammalia > Chiroptera > Hipposideridae > Aselliscus > Aselliscus stoliczkanus. Next base: position 130,627,286 of record CM066733.1, read on the forward strand.
CACTGTCAAATTCTATTGACATTAATCTACTTGATAAAGTTGTTTACATTGTAAGTGTCAGGGTTCAGAATGAGTCACCCAAAGATGTGCCACTCTGGCATGCAGGTTATTTCAAACTGAAAACAATCCAGGCCCAGAAGGCTCAGGAAGAACCTTTGACCTTCCCCCTTATTTTGACCAAGGACTGGCTTCAGGAAGGGAGCTATCATCATTAATGACTATATTTTAATATGAACTAGGTATGATAAACATGGATGAAACCAGCAAGGTCCATTTGATCAAAGTCCTCCCTGTGTCAAATTGTTTTAAGACAGTTCAACATGCATTTGTTTACTAAACAATAACTCTTTTCATCTCCCTATGAATTAATTGCCTTACTTCCCCCTCCTTAGTTCTGAATGAAGTATGCTTATGTATTAAAACTTGATTTTCTCCTGTTATTCTGCTGTATGTCATTTAAACTACTTGACCAGATAGAACTAAGAGGGAAAGGGGAAAGTTTCCCAATTCTTGGTATAAGTGCAAATATAGTTTTGCAATACGACTTCATGAAACTATTTTTATTTGGTTTTGGTTTTGAATATAGCCCCTAATCATTATTATGCTGCCTGAGCTGGTTCTCATGAAAAAAAATTTTTTTTTTTTTGTGCTCACCAGTAAAATATACTATTGCCTCAGAAATACTAGTTGAAGCTATAAGAATGGCTTCACTCTCCGAAGAAAGAATTTAGATGAGGAAGATACAGCTCTGAGGACTGAGTCTAACTGAAGTCCGCATGTATAAGTATTTTAAAAAGAACTAGGCCCAAAATGGAGTCATTTGCCCTCACAACAGCGAATTAAAACTTAATGGCAGTATTCAACATCTCCCCGGAGAGTAAACAGTAGACCTGAAATTTCCTGATAGTGTTACTAAGGTCCTCTGAATGATAAAACCCCTGCCAGCCCCTTCCTCCCAAAAGATGTCCTGGCCTCAAACAATTCTTTCTTCTGTTTTGCTAATAAACTTCTGATCCCACCCAATTTATCCAGTCCAGTTTCTGCCTATAAATACCTTCCAATGTGCATTAATTCCTCAGTACTCTTCTAGTGCTGGAAGTGGTGCTACAGGATTCAATAGGATCTTCAGGTTTACTCAATGGAATTTTTTGTTTTTAACTTAACTCATGGTAAATAAGATAAGAGGTCAGGGGAGAGGGACAAAAGACAAAAGAGGTCAAAGAAATGAAAAACGTGCGGCATTTAGAAATAGGGGGCAGGGTCCAGCCGAGTGGTGCTGTGGTTAAGCGCTGGCTTGGGAAGTCAGCGGCCCCGGTTCGGGTCCCAATTGTGAGGGCCAGTGACACTGGCCTCAAAAAAAAAAAAAAAAAAAAAAAGTAGAAATGGGGGGCAAAACAACTTTCAGAGGGGCAGTTCTGTTGAGTTACAGTGAGTAAGCATTCCCACTGGATTCTATGTTTCTGCAGTTCCCTATACTAGAAGAGGTCGGGGGCAGACATATGGTTATGGTGGGCTGTGCCCAATGCAGCTAGATTGAAAACTGCCACTGGATTTGGAGCTGAGTTGTGCCCTCCACAACTAGGTTGAAGGACAACGAATTGTTTAGACAGAGAAGGCAGAGGTTGGTTTACATAAGATGCATGGGAAGTGGAGTGGTGAAGAATTTGAGGCAACCAGGTACTAATGCAGCCTCCAGAAAACTGTCTAGGAGAGAGAGGAAAGAAGTCTAGAAACAATCAACCCAATGCCATCAGGAGCGAGTCTGGGACACCAGTACAATCCAAGGATTCTAGTGTCAGTCCCGGGAGAAAGAACCCAGGAATGATGGGAGCAGAGACCAAGGACATTTTCTGCTACCTAGGATGTCTCCCGCTTCTGGAAATGGGTTGAATTAAATTAGGTAGAAATAAACACCTGGGGAAAGTCTAGACTAGCGATTGTCATACCTTTTGTAGGAGAAAGGGTATCCTCAAATTCAGAGTTATCCTCAATTTCTCCCGTATATCCCAGGCAGGCCCCCTGCTTTCATGAGTGTCTCTTCCCAGAGATAATCAGGGACTAACCAGAAAAATGACTCAGTAAGCCAGGGCCTAGGGACAAGGGCCAACTGGGGGAAAGGTGACAGGGTGGCGCTTTCTAAGGAAGCTCCCAGTCTAGTACAGCCTTCAATAAATCTCTGAAGAGAGAAACAACTTAATGAAAATTGGGTAGATTTTAGGAGAGAATAATTTCAGAGGGAAACAGGAGATAATTTATTTCTTTTTTATTTCTATCCTAAGTATCCAATTCCCACACAAATAGACCATAAGAGTAGAACAAAGAAATAATGGAACAATTTTAATTAATTAAAAGGTTATTCATAATTATACTTAAAAGATGCCCTTGTGTTTTAATTTTCTGTATCTTAAATGACTGGGATCAAATACCCTCTGCATAGTCAACATTTGCCCTATGTATTTAAAATGATGGAAACAATATTTGCATACGTCAGAATAGCTACCACAAAAGGATTTTTCTAGGCCCTTTCCCATTTAAATATGATTCACTGTAATAAACATACTTACACATACTTAAATGCATGTACATGGAAGATGAATGCGGCTCCCATAAATGAGTTGGTACTAGATCTAATATGTAAAATTTGTACACATATCAATTGCTTTTTTTTTTTTTTTGAGGGCAGTATCACTGGTGCTCATATGTGGTACCCCAACCAGGGCCGCTTGGCTTCCCAAGCCAATGCTCAACCACCGCGCCATGGCCCTCAATTGCTTTTTTTTTTTTTTTAATTAGCTTCAGATGTACAACACAGTGCAATAGTTATACTTTTTACCCCTCAAAGTGACAACCCTCCCTCCCCCATTTAGCCACCCCACTCCTCCCCCCCATATCATATATATCTATTACACTTCCTCTGACTCCCTTTCACATTATAATCCACATCCCGTGACTATCTATATATTCAATTACAGTTGGTATACAATATTATACAACCTCAGCTTCAGGTGTACAGTGCAGTGATCAAGCCTCTACTCCATCCCTGAAATGGTCTCCCTAACAAGACAGATACCATCTGACACCCCACAAAATATTTACAACATTATTAATTATATTCCCCAAACTGACTTTCATATCCCAGTGGCAATATTGTAGTTGCCTATTTTTGCTGACTAATCCCTTCCCCTTCTCCCTCATCCCCACCCCCTTCCCAACATCCAACCCTGATTTTTCCCCTATATCTATGAGACAGTTTCTGTTTACTTTGCTCATTCATACAGTTTTTCAGATTCCACATATGAGTGAGTACATATGGTCTTTGTCTTTCTCTGACTGACTTATTTCACTTAACATAAGTCTCTAGGTCCATCCATATCATTGCAAATGGTATGATTTCATTCTTCTTTATAGCGGAATAATACTCCATTGTATAAATATACCACAGTTTCTTAATCCAGTCATCTACCAATGGGCATTTTGGTTGTTTCCAAGTCTTAGCTATTGTAAATAGCACTGCTATGAACAGAGGGGTGCATAAATTTTTTTGAATAAGTGTCTTGGGTTTTTCAGGATAAATACCTAGGAGTGGAATTGCTGGGTCAAAAGGTAGCTCCATTTCCAGTTTTTTGAGAAACCTCCATACTGACTTCCATAGTGGCTGCACCAATCTGTAATCCCACCAAGAGTGTAGCAGGGTCCCCTTTTCCCCACAGCCCCGCCAGCACTTGTTGTTTGTTGATTTATTGATAATAGCCATTCTGACTGGAGTGAGGTGGTATCTCATTGTGGTTTTTATTTGCATTTCCTTAATGACCAGTGAGGTTGAACATTTTTTCATATGCCTGTTGGCCATCTGTATGTCCTCTTTAGAGAAATGTCTCTTCATATCTTCTGCCCATTTTTTAATTGGGTTGTTTGTTTTTTTGGTGTTGAGTTTCATGAGTGTTTTATAAATTTTGTATATTAACCCCTTATCAGATATATTGTTGGCAAATATATTCTCCCATTCAGTAGGCTTCCTTTTTGTTTTATTGATGGTTTCCTTTGTTGTGAAAAACTTTTAAGTCTGGTATAATCCCATATGTTCATTTTTTCTTTTACTTCCCTTGCCCGTAGGGATGTATCAGTAAAAATATTGCTCCAGGTAATGTCTGCAAATGTACTCCCTATATTTTCTTCTAGGAGTTTTATGGTTTCAGGTCTTACATTTAAGTTTTTAATCCATTTTGAATTTGTTCTTGTATATGGCATAAGGAGGTGGTCCAGTTTCATTTTTTTGCATGTATTAGTCCAATTTTCCCAGCACCATTTATTGAATAGACTATCTTTATTCCAATATAAATTCTTGCTTCCCTTGTCATAGATAAACTGTCCGTAAATGTCTGGATTTATTTCTGGGCTCTCTGTTCTGTTCCACTGGTGTATGTGCCTGTTTTTATGCCAATACCATACTGTTTTGATTACTGTCGCCTTGTAGTATGTTTTGATGTCTGGTAGTGTGATCCCCCCGACTTTGTTCTTATATCTCAGGATTGCCGAGGCTATTCTGGGTCTTTTATGGTTCCATATAAATTTTAGGATTATATTTTCTATTTCTGTGAAAAATGTCCTTGGTAGTTTGATAGGAATTGCATTGAATCTATATATTGCTTTAGGCAGTATGGACATTTTAACTATATTAATTCTTCCTATCCATGAGCATGGTAAGTGTTTTCATTTATTTGTATCTTCTTTGATTTCTTTCTTCAGTGTCTTATAATTTTCTGAGTACAGATCTTTCACTTCTTTGGTTAAATTTATTCCTAGGTATTTTATAGTTCTTGAAGCAATTGTAAATGGGTCAGTTTTCTTAATTTCTCCTTCCGTTAGTTTATTATTGGTATATGCAAATGCCACTGATTTCTGAACACTCAATTGCTTTTTAAATCTTCTTTTGTTTGTTTGTTTCAGCAAATTTATGACATCTCTTATAAACAGACAGTAAGGGCTCTCTTTTTTTTTTCTTCATTCTTTTTGCTAGGCTAATCCTGAAAGGGTGCCAGAAAAAGGGGATCATTGTAATTTCCCTGGTTCCTGCCCTAGATGTGGAGGGTCCTTCTCAAACTTTCTTCCATACAGGGCCATAATTAATACAGGAAAAGAGTCTCCATTTCTGCTCTTCAGATGCCCATCTGTTGAAACCTGATCCAAGAATGCAAAGAATTAACTGAGTAGAGAACTTGGTTTGCAGCCCAGATGACTTCTCTGACAATATCTCTCTACAAGGAGCATAAAACAGTCAAAAGCACAGAGGATTTAGTGTCAGGTGACCCATGTTTCCAATCTAAAAGTCTAACAACAGAAGGAACTTTGGGTAAAAATGCAGCAAATCAATCTATTGCAAATAAGTGCCTGCAACGCTCGATCATGTTCAAATTTCATCAGTCACCTACCTTTCCAATTTAATTCATCAGGGACTAATTAGGCTTCAGGATATCTTTTCCCTGGGAAAGTCAGTTGTATCAGCTCAGGCAAATAGAATGTATTTTAGTATAAGTCTCTTGAATGATTGCAAATAATGAGTCCTTCCTGGTCTGGGAAAAGCCCCATACTAAAGTAGACATTGAGTCATAGCTTTGTCATTCCCATAAGCACAACCAGGCAACATTCAGAGAATATCCTTGCAAAGATGAAAAGCCCAGGGCAAGATTTGACTCACACAGTAGAGTTCCTGGATCATAACACTGCAGCATCCAATCAAGTTCAAATGGCTAAAGTTGTTTGAGTTCCTCTTTTTGTGCAATAGATATAGTTCTGAGAATATGCATGTGCATTTAAAATTGGCAAATTACATTACTTTTAATGCACTGATTTTGCCATTTAAAAGATTTATATGAGAACTATTTTTAAAAAGTAAATAAACCTGAAATAATCTATTTCATAAACCTTTCTTGTGTGTTATACAAAATCTCTTTAAAGTTATACCTAACTACAGCTATAAATAATTACTAAAATTTCTCCAAGAACAAGAAACAAAGAAGTTCAGATCCAGTTCCTTCTGTTAAAAAAAAAAAAAAAAAAAAAAGGAATAGTGACACTTAACATTGGAAAGGGCACCATAGTGTACAGATCCTATATATATGTCTTCACTTGACACTCTTGTGTACTCTGTAAGGGAAGGAGGAAAGGAAATTTCATTATCCCTGTTTTACAGATAAAAGAAATAGACATCTCATGTTTAAGTTATCTGTGCCACATCACCCAGCTAAGAGGTGGTAGAGTGCTGTCTCAGAAAAAAAACCTCTCTCTGTCAAGTCCTAGGCAATTTCCACTCACCATACTGCTTACATTGCAAATGATAATGGTATCAAAGCTCCTTAGAAACATAGCCCATTCATCTTTCTACCAGTCCTACAAAGGAGGCAAGTGTTCCTGGCTGAAATAATTTACTTAAATTTGGGAACGTAAGTCCTAGGTATTACAATATCTCATCGTTGAAACTCAGTCAAGCACATCTATTATAAAACCTGTGTTTACACATACTACTCATGAAAGAAAACGACAATAGATAACCAACCAATCATCTCCATCTCGAGTCATTTACCAAATAGGAGACATGTGCCAGATGGCACACATTATGAAGCATTAGAGGCATCTGTCCAATGCCATAGATCGATTACTGGTCAGCAAGAATACTTAGTCAAGCTTGCTGAATTTGAGATTTTATAATATCACAATGTTTTGTTCAAAAATCAAAGGGTAATGACATTACCTCTGTGGGTCTTTACATGGAATCCAGTTCACTTCTGGGTGTGGGATATCTTCCATATGGGGTAAATGGCCTCCCTTGTGAAGACCCAGCCATAACTTCCATCTTCTGGGGTCACAATGATATGTGCACCCTGCCCCAAACAAGAGGGGACATAAAAGTTTCTCAGACATTCCAAATGGTCACACTCTTATCAAGTTTCAAATTCTCTACCCACCCTCCCAGCCAGGATAAAAAGGGCAGTACCTTCCTGGCTGCCAGTTTAACAGCTTTTTCCAGAACATCTGTTCTTGTTCATCAGGAGCAGAGCTTTTTCTTTTGGAACAGGTGTTGCTGTTCTGTTTGGTAATATAACAGCATGTTCATATACCACAGCAATAAAAGTGTTCAGGGCAGCCACACTTAGGACCACGAGGGTAAACATGGTCCCATATTTTAGAAAATATGATGTAATCATAGCTCAAAGTGAGTCCTCTTTGATCATCTCACTCAGATTCTTCTATTTTGTACCACTGGAAAAACTTCTGTGCTCAAGCACCTGCCCATTACCTATTTATATTCTCTCATGGACATTACACAATGGCACAGAATACACTTCATAGCATTAAGAAAGGATATTTTGCAACGACAGTGACAGCCAGAATGACGTGACTGGATGGACTCGAGTGTGCTGTGCCGTTGTTGATACTGTTCAGAGGTTCACCCAACTCCAAAGGAAGAATTCATGAGCCAAGTGGATCAATCTTCCTCACTTTAAAATACACTGGCTGTTGAACTCTTCTCTTTTAGTAAAATAGATTCTCTTGGTAGTTTGGTATTTCCTTTAATAGGGCCAATACTGGACCATTGAGGAAGGCCAGAATCATAACAACAATTGGTTGAAAACATGTATATGTATAGCTGTGGCAAACACCAGGCAAGCCCTGGTTTGAACAGAGCTCAGAAAATTGCAAGGGAGAATGATGACATACATGCTAATCACGGGGCTCACTTATTCCTAACCAGTGGCCCTGAATTTTTGCATTGTCAGAGGCTATCGGCAGAAACCACAGGTGCCAGTTCCTGTTGGAAAGACTGCCTAATCATCTGGAATTTTTTCTGAACACAGTGTAAAATGTAGGTAGGTTAAAACGTGGTCAGTGAGGGCGAGTGCCCATTAGGGTGTCTCTGGGCATCTCAGGAAGCTGGTTGACACTATAGAGCTCACGGGCAGAAAACTAAAGAGCTCGGCTTTGGGGCCACACAATTCTTCACCTTTATAGAACCTTTCCCATTTTTTCACATGAAGCCCTCTCCCCTAAATACTTGTACTAGTACATCACCCAAAAATTAATTTTCAGGAGGTGGTGTCCTTGTGCTTCTGAAAAGCTAAATGTTTTAAAATATTAGATATAGCAGTCGTTTATTTCACCTGAGTTTGACATTTCCTCTCCCTCTGCTCTCACATCTAATTCATCATAATATTTCTTTTAAACATTTCTTTCTATTCTAATTTATTATGCTAAACCAGGTGTCTGCTTTTTAACGTATCTCCCTACCTCCCACAACAGCCAAAGTTGTTAATTCCACACATAACCACCAGATGGATTTTCTCTGAAGGACAGCTCCTGGTATGTGACTTAGACTCCAAAAAAGTCAGTGGTTCTCTGTCACAGCAGTCCCCCTTTATGCATGAGGGATACACGTTCGAGACCCCTGGCCAATGCCTGAAGCCATGGATAGAAGGAACCCTATATATACTGTGGGGTTTTTTTCCTATACGTATAATACATACCTATGATAAAGTTTAATTTATAGCTAGGCACAATAAAAGATTAACAACAATAACTAATAACAAAATAGGACAATGATAACAATATACTGACTTTCCTGAAATTAAAGTTAGGTGAATGTGGTCTCTCAAAATATCAAAATATCTGTACCACCTTTCTTCTTCTTGTGAGGATGTGAAATGATACAATGCCTACGTGATAAGATAAAGTGAGGTATATGACATAGACAATGTGACATAGCATGAGGTTACTGTGGACCTTCTGACAACTTGTAACAAGCATTTTATGGCTTCTCTTTGGAATATCCGACCAGCATTACCACTCTTCACTTTGGGGCCATTATTAAGTAAAGTAAGGGTGACTTGAACACAGTACTGTGATACTGTACCAGTTGATCTGATAAGCCAGCCAGCTACCAAGTGACTACCAGGCATATACAACGTGGAGATTCTGGACAAAGGGATGACTCATGTCCCCAGCGGGACAGAGCAGGACAACGTGATACTTCATCATGATACTCAGAACAGCATGCAATTGAAAACTTCCAAATTGCTTATTTCAGGAATTTTCCATTTAATATTTTTGAAACACAGTTGACCACATGTAACCAAACCCATGGAAAGCAAAACTACAGATAATGTATTTAAGACATTAATTCCCAAATACGGTCCATGCCCCATGAGGGACAAACAAGTTGCAAGATATACAGACAAATATTTTTCTATTTTAATAGTAACAGATTAACACTCATGTTTACTAGAAAATTTATAACTATTTATCAAACCCATTGATAGTAGAATTCATACTACTCTGGATTTATTTCTACAACTTGCCCAATGAACTCTTTATTTAGTAATGTCAACTTATTCCCTGTCCTCTGAACTCTCCGGCCCTGTTCTACCTAGACAATTGTGTGCCCATTTCTACTTGAAATGCCCTTGCTCTCCTTGATCTAAGTTCCAGCTCCTTGTAGTTCTCTCAAATCTACCCCAGTCCCAAGTGATCATTCTGGACACTCATAGCATTTTTTTCTTGTCCTGGTGAATGTCTCTCACTGCTTGCTGTTATCTTAACCTTTAATTTAAAATTTATACTGATATTTAGTTTTGTAGATGTATGTCTTGGACACTCATAGCATTTTTTTCTTGTCCTGGTGAATGTCTCTCACTGCTTGCTGTTATCTTAACCTTTAATTTAAAATTTATACTGATATTTAGTTTTGTAGATGTATGTCTTATCTTTTTAAAGCAATTAAAAGGAATCTTGATGTATCATTCTAGAACATCCACGTCAGATCTAGGCATGATGCATCCCAGGGTGTGAGCCTTGGAGGATAAGGAACTGTCTTGCTTACGGCTGAACTGCATCACCCCAGCACATGTGTGACACGTGTAGGAGTCCAATATGTGAATGAATGTTGACTGAAGGAGCCAACTACTTGAGTTCTGTCTGTTCCATATTTGAACATTGCATATTCATTAATACTGGGCCTCTCTCTCCCTCTCTCTTTCTCTCTTTCTCTTTCCCTCCCTCCGTTCTTTCGAATCTTCTGATGTAGGGAAACTGGTAGGTTTTGGAGATTTATGTCTTTTGTTTGATTGTGTTATTTGGTTCTATAATTCAAAACCCTTCAATTCTAATTGAAAACCGTTTTCCATGAACTAAAAACTCCTTCCTTCTCCCAGTCACCTTCATTTCAGAAAAAAATATCTGAGGACAAGGTGGATTGCTTGTAATGAGAAGGAAGTTTTCTCATGCATATGTCAACTTGAAACTCTAACTCTTATCTTAGACCACCTGACTTTCTGAATAGCATCAAAAGGAAACATGGGAATTCCCCTTCACTCTCCCAGTCCTTAATTCCAAAAAATGTACCCACTTTTCTTTATGTTGAAATCAATAAAAACATGGATTAAGTGTTTTCTTACCAATTTGGCCAGTAATGTCTTTGCCTCTTGTGTAAAAAGAATAGAGAGAGAGAGAGAGTGGATGCAAGTTATTTAAACAAAGTATTAGTACATGACTTGAATGACAGTTTGGAATCGCTGTGGGATTAGGAAATTCAAAGTCTGAAGTTTTGTACTAAGATAAATATAATTCTAGAAAGCATCCGGCAGGCGGATGTGAGGTAGCACGTGAGCCGCGACCTTTGAAGGAAGAAGGGAAGTGCTTGGGCGTCGCAGAGCCGGAGAAGCCAGAGGGAGCAGTATGTCCGCGGAGGCCCCCCCGCGAGGCAGCCTCAGCAGAGGAACAGAAGGCAATGGAAGATAAAGTGACTAGTCCAGAGAAAGCTGAGGAAGCAAAATTCAAGGCAAGGTATCCGCATCTGGGACAAAAGCCTGGAGGTTCCGATTTCTTAAGGAAACGGTTGCAGAAAGGGCAAAAGTATTTTGATTCTGGGGATTACAACATGACTAAAGCAAAAATGAAGAACAAGCAACTTCCTACTGCAGCGCCGGATAAGACAGAGTTCACTGGTGACCACATTCCCACTCCACAGTACCTTCCGCAACGGAAACCGTCCCTTGTTGCTAGCAAGCTGGCTGGCTGGTTAAAAGAACTGAACTGCATGAATCTTCTAATTCCCATTATTTTTCCTTAATACGTTACTTCCCCGCTTTTTATTTCCTTTCATTCACTAAGTCATTTGAGAGTGACAGCTTTGCAGGTAGCTGTAGTGTGTGCTGCTATTGTAAGGGAAGATATATGTGTTGAGTTTTTGATTAGTTTTACAGTGCACTGATGAAGACATGTTAGAGCAACATAATCTACCTGAAAATCATTGTATATATTATCTAACTCCTTAGTGTAGGACTGGTCCTAACAACTACCAAGCAAGTTTTACAATTTTAATGTTTTGGCTTTAATTCATCTTAATTATAGCTTTGTGTGTTACTCTTATTTAATATAACCTCTACTATATTGATTTCTTCTGTGTTTTCCTTTTGGATTTTATAAAACAGAAGTTTAAGACCACAAGTTGGAAGAAAGGTCACATATTTCAAACACAAATAGATTGGGCTCCAAAAGATTTGTATTTCTGTGCTTGAACTTGAATGTCCTTAAACCTGTTTCAGCTTTAACAATAGAAGTTTACTTGGGCAATATTTGCCCCGTTCTGGTGTAACTTATGTGACCCTGTTGCTTAACAGCTGCCCTTGATGCTAACATTCTTATTCAGTTCTATAGTTAGAATACCTTTTGTTGTTAAAGATGTGAATGAAGTATGCATGCGCATCGACTGTCGAATTCCACTTTTGTGCCATTTTTGTAAATACAATAGTTTTGCACAACCTCTCACAAATGTCTGTATTAATTTCATATATTAAAAAATAGATGATGTGCCAACCAGAAGCACAAACGTTCATACACAAAACTCTGTATGTCATTAGAGCTTTTGTATAGTAAGAGTGGTTTACAGTCTTGGGCATATGGAATACCAAATCTTTGCTCAGTCTGCCGTAGACGTCAGCTTTTTCATTTGTTCCTAATATCCATGACATTCAGTGGCCTTGTGCAAATATGATATGTTGCTTAGGCATATCTTTTGTCCTATGCAGAACATTTCATTTTGACTCTATGAAAATTGCAATTCATGTAATTTATATAAACTTTTAAAATGTAGAAACTTTTTACTTCCACAGTCAGTTTTGGGGACACTAGAATAAAAGACTTCAATATTCAATACTCTGCCTACTGTGGCCCCACCCTCATTATTTTCTTGCTGCTTTGACTCCAATCATGTTGGGCTGTGCTGTTCAGTCTATTCGGAAACATAGGTGTCTGTGTCCTTTCTTACTCCTGAAATTTGCTGTGCTGAGTGCTGTGTTTTCTAACATACTGAGGATGTTTTCCTTATAATTTATCAAAAAAATAAAAATAAAGAAGTAAAAATAAAAAAAATAATAAATATAATTCTGCTTATACATGTGTCAGGCACAAATTTGAAAGGGGAGAAGGGCTGCTAGAATCAAAATCTCTGAGTGCATTGATCCTCCCCAAGTCTTTATTTCCAATATCCAATGTCTTCTCCATTCCTAGTATCAGAGTCCTGACTCTAGGGCCAAGAATTACTCTTATGGGCTCTTCATCAGCTTTTCTGATCCCATTCCTCCCACCATAACCTTCTATCAATACTGTAAACCAGTCAAGTTCCCTTAACCATTGTTCTTATTAACTAAAATTCTTCCTGTATGTCTATCAAATGAGATCTGATGATCAGAGCCTTGTCAACTTGGTTCCATTTTACCTTTCCTGTTCTTAGGTAAGACTACTCTTCTTATCGTATTTTAATATGCTTATTACTCCCATCCTGGAATGATTCCTCACAAACTCCTTTGACTCAAGTGCCTTTGACTCAAGTCCCTCACCTGTCCAATCCTTGTTACCATGCTCTTCTATGATCTTTCAGTGTACTTACCATCAGCAGCCACACTATTGGTAATTGGGTTTTGTTCCTTAGTCTGTCTCTCACTCACAGCAGATCCTTTTCTACTTCATAACTTCAACTACATTCCATGAACTGATAACTACCATGTCTCCACCTTTAGCTCGAACTTCTCTCCTGAACATCAAGCCTGTTTACTCATTCAGACAGAGACTTCAACAGTTCCCACCAAGCGTCCACCCACCAGCTCACATCTGTACCTATCAGCTCTGCCTCCTTTCCTCTCCTGTCGCTATAAATCACTGATCATGCCCTTCCAGGTCCTTCCCCTAACTTTGTACACTGGATTCTGAAGACATTGCTCTAGAAATTATTCTCTCTTACTCCGTTATCATCAATTTTTCTTTGTCTATTGGTTGTAACCATCAGCATACAAATACTGTTATATCTCCCATCTTAAAAATTAAAAAAAAAATGTTTTAAAAACAAAAAACCAACTCTCTTGAATCTGACATATGCTTCCAGTTCTTGTCCCATTTTTTTGCTCCATTTTATAACAACACTCCTTTATAGAGTTATGTATATTCTCTGTGTTAATTCCTTTCCTTCCATCAGGATTTTGATACAATGACTTCACCACCTTGACAAAGTCACCAGTGATGTCTACATTACTATCTACTGGTCAATATTTAGTCTCATAGCACTTGACATGTTGTCAGCATTTGGCACAGCTGCCACTGCCTCACTCTTAACACGGGTTCCCTGCACAATCTCCTGGTTTCCATCCTTCCTCCTTGGTTTTGGTATTTACTTCATGCTTTTTTTCCTTTTTCTTTTTTTCCTCCTTCCTTCCTTCCTTCCTTCCTTCCTTCCTTCCTTCCTTCCTTCCTTCCTTCCTTCCTGTCTTCCTTTTCTTCTTCTTCTTCTTCTTCTTCTTCTTCTTCTTCTTCTTCTTCTTCTTCTTCTTCTTCTTCTTCTTCTTCCTCTCCCCCCTTTCTCCTTTTCTTTTTTTTTTCTTTTCTTTTCTTTTCCTTTCTTTTCTTTTCTTTATTTCTTTCTTTTTCTTTTTCTTTCTTTCTTTCTTTCTTTCTTTCTTTCTTTCTTTCTTTCTTTCTTTCTTTCTTTCTTGCTTTCTTTCTTTTTCTTTTCTTTCTTTTTCTTTTCTTTGTGTGGGCTGCTTCTTTTTTTTCTAGTTCATTCTGATCATCCATGACCTCTTAATACTGATTGGTATGTCCTGGAGCTCTATTCTTGGAAATCTTTTCCTATCTACACTCACTCCCTCGGTGATTTCACCCATCTCCTGGCTTTAAATACCATCTATATACTAGTGACTTACAGGTTTTTACCTCTAGCTCAGATCTCTATACTGAACTCCAGACTCCTGTCCCAACAACAGTCTGCTGGGAGTCTCCACTTGGATGTACAAAGGCATAGCAAATCAACATAAACAAAACTGAACTTTTGACTTTCCCCTCCCAACACTCCTGCAATCTCTCAGATCTTAGTTAATAGCTGCTTTAATCTTCCCATTTTTTTCATGAGTTTGAAACAATAGCTTAATAACCGACACATTCATATAACTGTATACCAGGCAGCAGTGAAAATGCATGAAATAGAGTGATGCTTATTTACATGGATTAAGCTTGCAATGTTAAATATGAAAATAACAAATATGTAGAAAGTTATGTATAATTTTATACCATATATACACAGTTCAAAAAGATGCAAAATAGCACTAGTAGTGATATGTAATAAATTACCAAGATGTCATGGGAATGATCTAGAAAAAACCTTAGGCTAATGATTTCCTCTGTGGAAGAAAACAGGGTAAGGAAGACAATGTGATCAGAGGCTAATACAAGAGGTGCCACTCTATTCCTAACATCTTATTGCACTAACTAAACAGTGAGTATGTAGGTGATTATTATGCAATCCTTTATATCTGTGTCAAGAAACATTTTCATGGTAAATTTTTAAATAACTTTAATATGCATTTGGTCTTTAAAAAGTGGATGTTTCATAAAGAAGCTCCACAGAGCTTTGCTATTTCTAATCACTAGACAGGCTCTTTCTTCAGGCCCTGTGTGACTTCTGTTCTCTCTTTGCCTCCACATGACATTGTCATCTCTGGAGCTACTGCCACCCACTATGTTTTTTGAGATTATGGTGCCCAAGACTAGCAGAAGAGTAGTGCCAAGCCTTTAAAGTTCCCCTTGAGGGAAAGCACACAGGACCTTTGCATTTAGAGATTTTGTGCAACCCACTGTACGGAATTAGATGTGCGAAACAAAACCAAGGATGTGCTTTTGTTCAAGTGACGGTATCTCCATTCCAAACACTTTGAGCAAAAAAATGATACTCCTTGACTCTTATAACTGAGAAGTCTAGTGGAATACTGGTTTTATCTCTCTGGATCCAGGTGCTTGAAAGATTCACAGTTCTCTGGCTTAGCTCTTCAAGGTCCTCATCCTTGGAAACTCTCCTTCCAGTTTGCAGTGAAGATGGCTTCTAGGGGCTCTGGTTTACATGGTTCTTGTGCCCCTGGTGACAAAAGACAGGGCTTCTTTTTCAATTGTTTTATATCAAAAGTCCAAGGGAGGATTCTTACCAGCCTAGTTCAAATATGTGTTCAGCTCCCATAAATCTCTGGCCCTGCAGGTCTAGTCTGTGATTGGCTAGGCCTGGGCAATACATCACACACCCCAGGGCTAAAAGGAATGATTCCCAACCCCAACTACAGGGAAAGAGTTCCCTTTAATAAAGAGGGGAGGCGGGAGATTTGGCAGAGAGAAATAACAGACATTCACCACAGGAAGCTGTAAATTTCTGAAGGTAATCCTGAGTCCCTTGATCATTTTTTGTCTCCTCTTACTGGGAGAATCAAGGCCAAAAATTGCAATGAAGGAAGAACAACTTGCATTTCAGAAGACCTGCAAACTCCTTGACATCTATTGCATTTACACTTTTTTCATTCCTTCTTTTATTCTTCCACTTTATTTCTTATGCTATCACCTTATCATCTTTTCCAGAATATTTGGGTTCTTCTCCAATGAGTGTGTTGTTTGATCAATGAATAGGTTCCCATCCATGAGGCATATTAGGACTTGACAGTAAGGGACGCCACTGCCCTCCAGCTACTTGCTTCCTACTTCTATTTTCACATGGTCAGGGATATATTAAATAAGATATCTCTCAGCAGGAGTGATTATAAGCAAACGTTTTCATGTCAAATCCAAATAGCAATGCTCTAATTCACTGATACGTTCTACACATCACTAAGATACTTAAATTTGAATTCACATAGGGTCATATTGGAGGTGTGATCTGATCAGTAGAAGATTTTTATTTCATCCAGTAAGATCTACACAATGATCATGTCACCAAAACAAAGAAGACACCCAATTCTGGGCATCCCTTCTTCTTGTTCTCATTTTCTCAGATTATTCGGAAACTTTGTTCCAGGCACTGTTATTATATATATTAGAAATACTTCAAAAATGCATCAGCATGATTTCTGTCATTAAGAAGCTCATTGGGTGGTAAATATATCAGATGTGATTAGTTAATAACATGAAGTATATGGTGTTCCACAGAGCACAGAGCTAGCTGTTTTCCATTTGTCTGTACTTAGTGTTATGTCCTAAATAAGTACCAGGTTATTGAGGCAGTTGGATTAGGGTCAAATAATTAGTTAATGAGTAGTTCTGTACTTATGAGTTATATCAACCTTGAATGTCACCAGCTCCCTGACCTTCAGCGTCTTCATCTGTAAAATGAGGTTACTTACCGATGCCGGTGAAGGTTATAAGAATTTATAATGGATGTGAAGTCTTGTGGATGTAAAACATGTTAGGCCTTTATTCATTTCTTTAAAGTCTATCATTTCTTATGTGTTTTATTACATCTTAGATTTCCTTAGTTGTGGCTTTTCAGTTCTAGCAAATGAAACCTCATCTGTAACTTAGAAGTTGCTATAGTAGACTTCTTAATTACAGACAAGGGCAGGCTAAATGCAGGTGTATAACGTGGTGAAATGAAACAACAAAGCCACCTAAAATATATTTTATGTAAGGTAGGATGCCAGAAACATTGAACTAATTTAGTGTCCTATAGCTGGTAACCACGTGAGTGTCCTTACAAAGTTGTCTATGAAAACCCCCATTTTAACCTTCTGGACTTCAAATATTTCATGTATTTGTTATGTCTGCTTTTAATTTATAAAAACCAGCTCATTAGTCACCATGGGTAACTGTATTCAAATTTGTACTTCTAATTCTAAAAAATATATAAACTACCATTTTTCTTTATCATAAAAAAGAATATTAGCCTTCCGATTTGCCTCTTTTCTCTTGTCTACAGTTAAAAAAAAATCAATGAAATATGTATAAGAGTCTTATAATTGTCAATTACCTAAAATGTTTTCATTATTTATAATATCAAAGATTAAAATTATAATGTAAAATGACCTTAGCATAAGGAATCCTGAATCTTTAGCTAATATGGACTGAAATTCAAGCATTCAATAGGAGTAGACAAAGGCTACAATATAAAAAAAAAAAATTAACTTCTGAGATAAAAAACTGAAAAGTACATAAGAATAGCAGGGAAGCAATGGTTTATAACTCTTATAACTGATCATAGCTATTGTTCTATCCATATTTACATAAATAAGACATCAGAAAATTCTTGAAAATGGGTAAACTGAAATCATTCAATCAATTCCTATTATTTTTCTGCTTTGACTTATCTTTAAGTCAAAATTCTCTAAGACACTATTGAAATATCTTCTTTCACATTCCAAGTACTTCATGTCTCCAGCTGTGGTGACTCAAGAAATCCTCTTCAGGGCCAGCCAAGTGGTGCGGTGGTTAAGCGCTGGCTTGGGAAGCCAGCGGCCCCGGTTCAGTCCAATATATGAGGGCCAGTGACACTGCCCTCAAAAAAAAAAAAAAAAAGGAAAGAAAGAAATCCTCTTCACAGTGGTTGCTGTTTCTGCATCCACATGTCTTTTCAAGAATGCCTTTGTTGGGCCGGCCGAGTGGTGCAGTGGTTAAGCGCTGGCCTGGGAAGCCAGTGGTCCCAGTTCGGGTCCCACATATGAGGACCAGTGACACTGCCCTCAAAAAACAAAAAGAAAATGTCTGTGAGAATATCAATAAAATGATAAATTAAAAAAAAAACATAACTGTTAAAAAAAAGTTAAAAAAAAAAAGAATGCCTTTGTTAGATGTACCTATGTGTGGCTGAGTGTGTGTGTGTGTGTGTGTGTGTGTGTGTGTGTGCATCGCTCTCAGATTTCTTTCAGAACACTATCATCAATGGAATGCCTAGGAGAGATGATCAAAATGGAGTTAGAAATGTGAATGGAAAAAAAAAAAAAAAAAAGAAATGCGAATGGGATTTAAGAAAGAGGTCCGAACAGAAAGAATGCCACTGGAAATCACTGTGTAGTGGAATGAGCCAGTGCCATGAAGATGGATCAGAATTCAAAGAAGGAATCCAAAACAGAACATAGAGGCAGTGGTAACTGCAGAGTGGGCTGACTACATCCCAGAAATTACTGGAATAGATCATATCACGGGGGCAATGTCACCGAGTGGCAAAGAGAGCAAAAAGAATGCATAGGCCAATGTCCCAGGACCTAGGACCTGGAACACAATATGAAGTCAATAAATGCTATCTAAACAGCAGAACAAAGGGTAGAGAGCGAGCATTCAGGGAAAGCAGAAGCTGAAGGTCTGGCTTTGTAATGCAGGGGCTGTAATTGCGGAAGTTGTGGTAGAACATTCCAGAAAAGAAAAAAAAAAAGCCTGGTGAAAGGCAAATAGGTGGAAACCCGAGGCTTATTTACTGTCTCCAGAATCGCAGGGACATTTCAAGGTGAGACAGAAAGATGGTTATCAAAGAATCTGGACTCTGCCATTACTCTGTTCAGAAACTAAACAGCTACTTCCTTGGGTACATTTCCCTATATCAAAGCCAAATCAAATGATGCTTGAGCTGTACGGCAAAATAAAATGTGTGTGTGTGTATGTGTGTGTGTATGTGTAAACCACTGAGGAGATATGGATTCAAATGTTGTGATGCAAGTCATGTTACAATTGAGTTAAGTCCCCTTTCTTTTCCTTGGGACTTGGTGCTGTTTTATTGTTTTTGTTTTTATATGAATTTGAAGCACAGCTCACAGCCCTAAGTGTGAATCAGGGGAAAAACTGTTCCTCAGAATCTGGGAGGAGCTCCTTGCTTATATCTTTCAAGGCCAGGGGGCAGGTAGGGACTTCCAGTAAAGGATTTAACTTTTGGAAGTAAAATATCATTGCCCAAGGGTCACAAAGCACATAGCAATACTATTGCATAATGTCTAACTTCCTCAAGCAAAACCTGGCAAATCTGAAATGTTCCATATTTCAAGACAAGCTAGAAGAACATAAAATTTTGATGGTTATGTGATGTGAAATACACACACACACGCACACATTTACCACCATTTTAAATGAACGTCATTGATGTATATGTCCTAATGTTGAACACAGGCAGCATGTAAGCCTTTCTCAAAATTAAACACAAAATGTGGCTTAGCCTCCATTTACTTTCTCTTAATGATAACCACTTCATTATAAAGGTAGTCTTCATCTGTCTACTGCATTTTAAAAGAATATTCAAATTGAATCTGTATGGAGTAGATATACAACAATATATAACAACAAAACATAAACGCCTCAATTTTGATATTTTGATGGGAAAGTATTCAACTTAAAATAATTTTGGCGCTATAAAATCTGGAAAAAAAATTGAAAACTTATTTCCTTAATTTTAAGAATATTTGTGTTCAATGATCAGGAACAAATACACTATATTTTAAGTAGCATAAGATGTATATCTTTTGAAAAAGGTAAACTATCCAATGTTGAAAATAGTGTAACTATTACCAGTCATGGCCTTTCTGTTACGGGATTTGGGCCTGCTAATTATACCACAGCCTTCAGGTGATGTAGTTTGAGGCTTGAATGCCCTGGGCCAGGTCTCTTTCAATACGAACCTGGACCAGCTGTCATCTCGTCTAGAACATCTCACAACAACTTTCATTGTGAAGATAAACTTCAACATTACCATCTGGTTAGACAGCAAATTGCCCCCTAATCATTAGCACAGGAAAGTAGATGAACTGAAATTGCCTTTAATGTCAAATGGAATTCAGTTATAAACCCCTCATTTCCCATCATCACCGCTCTCTTCAAAGGCTACCACTGTGTTCACAGTGGCCGGGAAGCTCTTCAGTGTGCTCCCTCATGCACCAGCATACACAAGGTCACACAGCACATAAAGCGGGAACTAAGATTTGATTGTCATTTATCTGACCCCAACACCCATGCTTTTTCCACTATACCACACAGCCACATTTCAGAGTAGGCAAAAAGAATGCAAAATGACAATACTTAAAAATAATTCTCAATGAGAAAAATACATATTTAGAAATCATTGTCCTATACTACTGAGATAGTCCTTCAAAGTTTCTTAGTAAACCTGGGAATCTGATAAACACATTTAATAAATAAAATATATGCTGCAAAAATGAACATGATACAGAGATGTCCTACACCATCACAACATTTTGCAAAGCTGTGATCATTAATAAAGTGGCTATCAGCAGGTAAGTTGTTGCCAAATTGCTGGTCTTTCCTGAGACAGAATGAGTCCTTAGTATACCATCTCCCAAAGAGGGACACTGTTAGGATAGGCTCAGATAATCCATTCTTGTTTACCAAACGCCCATCTTTTAGTACCTAAAAAAACAGTGGGAAAATGTAGTCAGCTTGATTAAAATACACATTGCAAGCAGAATAATATTTTTGAAACAATCCTATATATCATGGTTGATCAAGCAGTCCCAGCTTGATGGAATGGGGTAACTAGGGAACAGGAAGGACAGGAAGGGGACAGCTATTTTAGATGTAATGGAGAATACAGTCCTTCTAGAAAGGCTCAATATTTGAATCTCAATAATCAAATATAACCCTTAATGAAAAGTCAAAAATCAGCTGCAGCAAAGATTTGAGTCCAATTATGTGCAAGATAATCAGGAGTAGAGTAGTAAAATCATACCCTACCCTCAAGAAGTATAAAAGTGAAAAGTGACTGTACCACAATTTCTTTTTTTTTTTTAGCTGAGCCATCCTGCTACCCGTTGGCAGCTCAGCGGCTGCTCAGCTCGGGCTGGGCATCGAACTGCTGTTGCTCAGAGCTCAACTCGCACACTTAAGCCAGCTCTTAACCAACCGAGCCACTCGGCCGGCCCCAAAGGAAATATGTAGCTTTAATATGCTATTTATGTTTTGTTTTTTTTTTAAGCTGAGCCATCCTGCCACCTGTTGGCAGCTTAGCTCGGGCTGGGCGTCGAACTGCTATTGCTCAGAGCTCAGCTCACACTCTTGAGCGAACTCTTAACCAACTGAGCCACTCGGCCGGCCCTGTACCACAATTTCTTCATCCAATTGTCTGTTGATGGGCATTTTGGTTTTGCCATAAAAAAGAACGAAATTATACCATTTGCAACAACCTGGATGGACCCTGAGAATATTATGCTAAGTGAAATAAGTCAGACTGAGAAAAACAAATACCACATGATCTCACTTACATGTGGAACCTAAAGAACAGAATAAACGAGCAAACAGAAACAGACTCAGAGATACAGAGAAAAAACTGATGGTTGCTAAATGGGAAGGGTCTTAGAGGATGGGATGAAGGGATTAGGAAGTACAAATTGGTAATCACAAGATAGTAAAGTGGATGTAAAATACAGTATGGAGAATATAATCAATAATGTTGTAAAGTTTACGTAGGGTGCCTGATGGGTACTGGATTTATCGAGGAGGTCACTTCATAGATTATATATAAATGCCTAACCAATACACTATACACCTGAAACTAATATAAAATAATACTGAATGTCAATTGTAATTTGATATATATTATTAAATTATATATACATATATATAATCATGGGATATCGTATATAGTCACGGGATATAAAGTACAGGGAATAGACAATGGTATTGTAATAGCTATGTATGATATCAGAGGGGTAATAGACTTAACGGTATTACCACTTTGTGAGAAGTGTAACTGTCCAATCGTTATGTTGTTTTTGTACAACTAAAAGTAATAAAAAATAATAAAAGTTAAAGGTGAAACTAAGCAGATCCTAAGCATAAAGAGAGAAATCGATATATTAAAGAGGGAAACAGATAAATGCTCAGGAGATCTGAGAAGAAGAAGCTGGACATACACGTAAAGACACAGATCACTAACAAGTTACAACCTGTTGGTAATTAAAGGAATAATATAAAGTATTAAATGTTCACTGTTTAGAGTTATAAATTGTTCCTTATTTATTAAATTGTTCATTAAAGGAACAAAAAATAAAATGCCAGAGCTGTATTTCCAATTGGGTGAAAGTTTAAAACAAGTTAAACACAGATATTTTATTTTCTAGGGATTTTTCATCAATATAGTAAAATTTCATCTACAAGGATCTTTGGGGGATTAACTGTTCTGGATCAGTGGGTGTCTCTCAGGTTCTAGCTAGAACTTAGCATTTTTACTGGTTTCTTGTTAGACATTTTCCTAAAATTATACAATTTACTAACCCTCTCAGCAGTGCACACTAAATATAATTTGACCTATTTCATTAGTCCCTTAAACTGGTACTTCTTGCCCATCAAACTCACCTGGGGGACTGAAAAAATACAGGTCCCACCTTTCTGAGATTATGACTTACAGGATCTGGAACGGGGCCTGTCCCCTTTCTCCTCCAGCCCATCTGCACATTCACCTATACTTACATGACGTTCAAAACATGTGGCCGATTTCTGGCAAGCGTTTCTTCCCAGGTGTTAATGAATTTGGTTAGCCAGGTAAAGCTTTTGTAGTAAGTACTTAAAAATACATTCTGATATTTGTATAAGGCTTCACTGTTCACAAAGTACTTTCACAGGCATTATCATATCTGACGCTCACCAAATCAGTGAGGAAGACAGTCTCTCCCCTTCCCAGGTAGGAAATTCAGAGGTTAACAGGCTTGCACAAGGTTACAGAACTACTTAGTTGCAGAGATCAGATTTCTGAGACTACACCAGCATGGCCTAAAACATTACAGCAAGACGTTTCCCACATTTGGTCAGTAACACTTCATATTTTTACCATAACATTAGGGGTGGCGAAAGACACTCAGTAAATGTGTTGAAATATCTGCAGAAGTGATTCTCTAAGAAAATGTGTATATACTTGCTGACAGAAAGTCCATCGGTAAAGGAAACTGAAAAATACTGCAGAAGACATGGTCGGCATAACTGGTCTCTCTGCAAACAATATGTTAACAGAAGTGCCATGGTCTGCAAGGTCTCTACAGAAAGGATAACTTAAAAAAATCAAGGCCTGGTTGCTGCTTATTTGGCCCTTTTTGAGGAAAGTAGGCCTCCAAGTTCACCAGTCTTAGCTAACCAGCCCTAGAGAAGAGAAGCCCATTGGCTCAAGCTTTCATGGCTTCATAGAAATCTGTTCTACAAATACCCAACCCCTTTTCTTTTAATCCTGTGCTCAAAAAACAAACATCTGATCCATAGCTTCAATATTTGAGAGGACTTGCCAGTGGGGAGCCTTCTAGAGATGACAGTTCATTGTTCTCCAGCTAAGTGAATCTATTACAAACAATAATAATAAAATGGTCCCCTCTTTCATCCATCTTCTAAGTGTGGTTAGTCTCTGCTCCTTGGAGACTAATGAACTTCATTCCCTAGAGAACCTACACTTGTGAAATAAAGCCCAGAACCCTGTCCATGGAACGCCCTCCAAGAAATTGTTTTATCAAAAACCCTATTTATGAGCGGGAAAGTGTCTCTTTTATATCTTTTTGGTGTTAACACTATCTATATCTTATCTCAGCAAATAAGCAGGAGTGGGTGACACAGGATCCAAATGATAAATAAACCCTAAGTGCCTCATTTAAAAGATAGGTGCAACCCTCCCTTCCCTCCTTTCTTCCATGGTAATAGAATAAGGAATGGGTGCCCAGACCTGGGAGACAGCATGACGAGTTCTTTACAAGTTCAATTGTTAAGAGTTGAGACCTACAAATATTACACAGTCAACACTTAAGCATTTACTCTTCTGAATCTTTCTTTAACTATTCCCCTCTGCCTGAAGCCATTCGGGGCAAAAATTGTAACACAAAGAAAGGAGGTAGGTAGCATGTCCTCATTCTTCATGCTCTGCAATTACTCATCAACTACCACAATCCAGCTTCTTCAAATACTGATAGGTTCAGAGTGATCGTGAAATGGCGTTTCTGGCTCTGGACTTTTAACCTGGCCTTGGAGATTCAGATTTATAGCAGTTTTTTTTTCTCTTTCTCCCATGGATGAGATACTTTTGTGAGATAAATGCTCAGTCTCATTCTAGAAAATTTCCTCAAGGACATACATCTCTATGAGTATATGACATGGGGGGGGGGATGCCAAAATAGTACCCAGAAAATTAGATCATGTGCTCAGTTTAAATGGCAAGAATACAAGATAGAGTGCACCAAGACTAGCTGACCCCATGCCTTCCTGAGCTTACCTATATGAACCCTGCTTTCCTTGCTCCCACTTTCTTGAAGTAGCCTCAGATATTTTCAACTCATCTATTCTTATTTGTGCCAGCCCAGCCACCTCTGAAGTACTAGATTTCAGTGCCAGAGCCCTCACTTCAAATCTGATCATGATTTTCTGTAGTTGGCATTTAAACTTATTCCAGCCTCTATTTACTCATGACATTCTTCTACTCAGCTGGGTTCTATGGTTTCCCAGCCTCAAGGCTGCACTGCATGTTAACCTGATAGTTTCACAGAATTGAATATTTTTATAAATATGACCTCCTGATCTGACAATACAGGCAGACACAGATACATGACCATAAGCAATCTGCAATTTCAAAGACTTTCTTGCTTAATGCCTTAGATGAATTAACTTAGATCCAATTTTTGTTTTATAGAAAGTGCAGTGACTTCACCCTTGTTACCAAAACCACAATTCAAAGAAGACATGAGGGTTCAAACTGATGAAGTGTGTGTGTGTGTGTGTGCGCGTGCACACATGTGTGTGTGTGAGCTATACACTAGCAGATATAAACCTATAGTCTGAATTCTAATTTGAGACCAGCTTAGTTTGTGAATTAATTGGTTATAGCCACTATAATTTGCAAAACAAATATCTGATTTTTTGTTTGTTTCCACATAGGACAAAAGGAAATTAAAAATCTATAAACAAACATTTTTTCAATGAATGGCGAATTGGGTTCATAAGTTCTAGATAACTTATTGTGCTATTTGTACAAAAAGTGTCATCACTTTGCAGTAAGTTGCTGTAAATTGGAAAAAGGGCGAAGAAATTCCATGCCCTTTTGCAATGTGATTTTATAGCTCTTCCCACTGAGAGTTCTGCATCATTTATTTTTCTAACCCTTGAATCTACATTGGTCATGTGACTTGTTTTGGTTGATGAGATATTCACAAACATGGTGCAAGCAGAGACTTGAAAAGTCTTATTGTAGCTTTCCCTGTTGATTCTCTTAGACTCCTTCAACTGACATGTAAACAAGCCCAACTTTGCTAGAAGAGGAGAGGCTGACAGAACAAAGTGGCCCTGTTCATCCCAGCTGTCCCAATGACTATCAAACCTGCCAGTCTCAACCAACCCACCGGCTAGTGGCAGAGGCACGAGTGAACCCAGCCAAGGTCAACTATGCCTGTTCCAAAGCAGAAGAACAGCCTAGCTATGTCAAGTTCACATTGCCTACCACAAAATCAGGGCTAAAGAAATGATTATTGTTTAAATGCATCAAGGTTTGAGGAGATTTGTCAGTAAAAGTTAATGGATAGAATTGCCAATTGCCATAGCCTATTTTACTTAGCTCCAGAGAACAGATAAAACGAAAGTATTCTTAAAATCCTCCTACCTCAAATTTTCCAGGTGACAGTTGAATTTTAGTAAGTAACACTTCAGGAAAAACATACACTGTTCCAAATGTGCCACTTAGAGAGAATATGTCGAATCTTGTCACAGCAGTTTCCACTGGCTGTCCACAAGTGGTCAAATTAGTTGTTTTGCATTTCAGCATCGTGCATACCTGTATGGAATAGATGCAGGTAAAATGCAATGTCTTACATCTAAGGTACTTGTACTAGAATTGTTAACTCAGTTTATAATCACAGCAAAGCAAATATTTTCTCCATTTGCAAATACTTCCTCCATGTTTCTTAAAATTACCTACTTTATTGGAAAGGACAAAGGATTTGAGAACCAACCGCACTTCCTGGGTAACAAATGGATTGAAAAAAGAAGTCAGTTGAGAATTAGACATAAACCATTAGTTAGGCTTGTTAGCTGATTAGTTGGCTAAAGAAAATAGAGGTCTTTTGGCAACAGTAAGACTAAAGCTAAAACGATGATTAAAATTTGACCATCTCTTTTATCCAATCCTTTTCTCTAGGAGAAGGCAGTGGGATACCAGTATAAGAAAATACAAATGCATAGCCAACACTATATTAAAAGTTTACATTTTAAATATTTGTCATTGGAAGAGAATAAAATGACCAGGACATCTCATTACAAGAGAAACTAAGATAAAAGTGGTATTCCTACTCATTGTTGGTTTTAAAATTTAAAATAAGACTGTTTATATTCAGATACATCAGCAAAGCTACTTAAGGAAGCCTTACTGAAGTTTACCATAATATGTAAAATAATTCATTAGTCATGGTCAGGTTAATAATTTTTTTAAAGGAGCTCAAAGTAAGCATCAGGTTATACTTAATTCCTATTGCAAATATCATATGATTACTCCCAACGTGTGTGCACGCATGCACTCGTGTGTGTATGTAATATTGGGAATGCCTAGAGTCATGCCGAGAAAAAGCACTTGGCTCCCTGGGAGATAGAGAAAGTTAACCCTGGAATGTATTGACACCTGAACACTCCCTTTTCCCTGAGCTGAGCTTACCTGCCAGTACTCGCTTCTCCTTTGTCCGTGAAGTCCTGTAAAAGCTCCCAGCACATACACTTCATCATCTTCTTTTCTTAGCATTCTATAGCTTAAATGACAGCAGAGATCTTCTTGACAGACTGTCAGGTTTCCTGATTTTTCAGAAAGTTCTGTGAAGGTGAACATATCCCAAGAAATAAATCCACTGAAAGTATTTTTCTGGACTGGGAATGGTTTGACGGTTGTGGCGTAGGCACGCCAGTTTGTGGCTGCCGGGTAGGCAGGAGAGCTTCGAGGATGTGAATCCACTTCTGAAAGGAGGATCTTTCCCAGCCCTGTTTCCATATCATAATGGTAAACTCTGGGAGCGTGTGGTGCATAAATACCACTGCCTGTGAACAGAAAACAAGTCTTTTAAAAAAACAAAACCAACACCGCTAGTTTCCCCATCAGAACTGAGCGTGCAGTCATATCACCAGTGTCACAATGAGACAGCACCGAGGCTTTGAGTTACACTGAACACCTAAGTACTTCTAGTGCTGTTTGGGTGATATTCAAACAGATGTTCGATGGTCTCATGTCAAATAAATTTGAATATAATAGGGTTATCTACTAGCATTATGGAAAATTAAACCAAATATAAAATCTTTCCCTACTTCCTGAA
Organism: Aselliscus stoliczkanus; assembly: GCA_033961575.1. Classification (NCBI taxonomy): domain Eukaryota; kingdom Metazoa; phylum Chordata; class Mammalia; order Chiroptera; family Hipposideridae; genus Aselliscus; species Aselliscus stoliczkanus. The sequence goes on from CM066733.1 coordinate 130,654,876, forward strand.
AAGTAGGGAAAGGTAATGCAAAATTCTGTTCCCGATGGTTGTGTTTTTCCAATCTGCTTCAAAAGTGCCTCCCTCCGATGGGTAGATCTACTTCCCTTGCCTTTGAGGGCAGGCTGGACTTTGTGACTCACTTTAATGAACAGAACATGGTAGGAGTGATAGCGTGTGACTAGTCATAAAGGGCAGTGCATCTCTCCCTCTCCTCCCCGTTCCGCCCTTCCCCTCTCTTCTCTTCTCCTCTCTCATGACTTGTTCTGGAGGAGTCAGCTGCCATGTCATGAAGGATACATCACACAGCCCTGTGGAGAGGTCCAAGTGGCAAGAAATGAAGGTCTCCTCCCATAGTCACTGAGGAACTAAGGGGTCCTGCTAATCAACATATGAGGCAGCTCTTCCGGAAGCTGAACTGCCAGCCCATCACGGCTTCACAAGACCGCTGGCCCAGCTCACAGCTCGATGTAACCTGAAGAGCTCGCCTGAGCCAGGGCCATCCGCAAGGCCAGATCCAAATTCTTGACCAATAGAAAATGGGAGATAATAAATATTTATTGTTTTAAGCCACTTTTACTTTTCGCTTTTAGGGTAATGTGTTACAAAGCAACGTGTTAATAAATACATTCCTCTGCCCTTTGCCAAGGTTCGATCAGATCTTGTATAGTTCCCTGCTTTGCCATTTACTAGAGGGTGGCCTTTGGCAAGTTACTTGCATTCTCAGTGCTTCACTTTTCTAATCTGTAAAAGTGGGGTGATAATACTCATCTCACAGAGTGGTGAGGCTAAATGAAATAATACACAGACAGGTCTCAACACCTTCGTAGCTGTTAAAGTCAGTCACCAGTCTTTCAATGTTTTGTGAAAGGGTCCCAAACAGTGATTAGTCCCAACAGAGAAGCAAAAATTTAGGACAGGTCATATCTGAGGCATTAGTTTCTCTGCATGTAGAAGCATGATATGCAAACCTCATCTGATCATGAATTACCTGTCATATTTAGGTGGACATGATGGATACTGGCCACAAGAAGATTAACTCCCATTCCCATTGCCCAAGCCGAGTGGAACTGAATAGCTGTCAAAAGAGGCAAAACGTTGATCCAAGCTGTGGGAAATAGTATGGTGTCCACATGGAAATCTTTCACCAGGGTCACAGCAGGATCATGGAAGAGTATATCGAAGCATGTGAACATGCCAAACCTTCCAAAGGGGGTGTTGAAAGTCACCAGCTCTGGCTTTTCAGGGACATCAAACTGAGGCTCAGAGTAGAGGTGGTACTATAACAAATGCATAAGATAAAACCAGAAAAGGCTCATATTGAAGAGATGACTTGTAAAAACCCTCCAAGGTTAGTAATATATTTGGCTATGGACAACAGCTGCAAATCTATAGGAAGTGACTGAATTTGATGATTGGATTCCAAGGAAATCCAAGGAAAACATGGAGCAATACTCATTTATATCCTCCCTCCCTCCCTCCCTCCCTCCTTCCCTCTCTTTTTCTCTGCCCCTACCTACTCCCCCAAACTCCACTTCTCAATTAGGAGCCAAACACCTTCTTATAAATTCCAAAAGACTATGAGCTTCTTGAAAGCTAAAGAAGTTTTTTTTATGTTTCCAGGATTCAAGAATAATGTGAGTTAATCTCCTCTGAATCCCTGAGGTACAACAGATACACAATAAATAGCTGTGAAGTGGATGAGGGATGCTACCTCCCACTTCACAATGTCCCATCCAAAGTAGTTTCAGAGGCTCTTATCCAGCTTTCAAAACTGCTGTTGAAAATGAATATTTTATTTACTTCCCCCTGATTCCTTATAAAAATACTTGAAAAACTAACCAAGTGTAATATAATAATCAAAGTCAACAGTTAAATGAAATGGTCTGCAAAGTAGGGAATGACAAGGGTTGGGAACAAGACTATAACAATTTATTTGTACATCTATTTTCTATCTAAAACCTAAAAAAGAAATTGAGCATTTACTAGTAGTTTAAGAATTTGGTTAACAAGTTTGCTTTTATTAAAATAGGTTCATATGTTAGAGCTCATGGGTCATAAATGGGGGAAGAGCAAGAGGTCTGAAATTGAGAAAAAACACAGGTAGTTTGCTAGCTTGTCCACATTCAGTGCACTGCTCCATCCTGCTGTTGACTCTATCCTGGTTATGTTGCTTGACCAAGGATGTTATCAGGTTAACTAAATCAGCACTTAAAGAATGGAAGAATAGCTTAAAATAGTCTGACATTTCTGTTTGTTTTTTTTTTTTTTGTTTTTTTTGAGGGCAGTGCCACTGGCCCTCATATGTGGGACCCGAACCGGGGCCGCTGGCTTCCCAAGCCAGCACTTAACCACCGCGCCACTCGGCCGGCCCTTAGTCTGACATTTCTAATCCTAGCAGAAACACATATTTAAGGAGAACATGAAAGTTTAATTATATATGAAAAGAAGTTGTCAAAATCTACAGTTATAAAGAAAACTTTTTGAAAGTTATGTTTTACTTTTGAATGCAAAAATAAATATATATTTCTTGAGGACTCAAGTTAATTTTTTTTCTAATAGGGGTATATGATTGAAAACATTGGAAAATCATTGGGTTGATATCACTCCTCTTGACTAATATTTATATTTTAACTGGGACTTCCAGCTGATAATTTCTTCACTCAAAAGATTCTGAGGCTACAATTTAAGATGCTTAGAAAAAATATGGGGGAGGGAGAGAGACACTCCCCCTGACATGCACATTGCACATCCATTTAAAAGGCCAGGCTTTCTCCCTGTCCACTTTGGTATAAAATTATGGCTTAAGGTTATTCTGCTCTTTCGATTCAGAGTTTAAAGTAAAGATGTCATGATCTGACCGTAAATCTATAGGAGGGCAATTAAATTAACTGGTGTAGAAAATAAAGAGAAAGGTCATTCTGGGGATTTAATAGAAAGCAGGGAAATTAACTTCTGTGAAACTGAGTCATACCATTGGGAACATCTTTGTATCATTTCAATATTAAATGGTATCTACATCATAGTCACCTTAGGATCTTTTGTATCAATATTAAAATTACTTGTTTTATATACACAAAAAAATATTATCTCAATCCTGGACTATGGCAACATCCTTTTAATAGGTCTTTGCCACACTTTTTTGTTTCCAGATTAGTTTTTTTCTTAAATGTCATTTTTTTTATTGCTCACTTAAAAAAAAATAGTAACCTTGTAGTATATAGGAATGAAGCTTAAATTCCTAAACACAGCATTAAGCTCTCTCCTAACAGGCACCATTGTACATCCTACCCCCTCTTACCTTATGGTACCGTGCCACCAGTTTTCCCTCTTTATTATACACCACATTGGTATTGTATTGATAATAGCCATTAGCAGGACATGTGGGATCATGGGAATTACATGGCTTTTTGTCCCCAATGTTTGCCAAGATGTAGATAGAGTTGCTCTTGGCCAGGCAGCTGAGTCTTGCTTGTATTGGTGTGTGACCAAACCTAATCAAATTTTAATGAAGACGTTTCAATAAGTCAGACAGAGAAAGACAAATAATATATGATAACACTTATATGTATGGAATCTTAATAAAAACAAACTCATAGAAACAGAGTAGAATGGTGGATACCAGGGGCTGGGGTGGTGGTGGAATTGGGAATAGTTGTTTAAAGGTACAAACTTGCAACTAGTAGATAAATAAGTCCTGGAGATCTAATGCACATCATAGGGATTAATCAACAATATTGTATTAAAATAAACTTCAAAGTTTCCCCTCTAAATATTGCTCCGTATCTCAGCTCCCTTTTTCAGGAAAAGTCCTAGGAAGAGCTGTCCATCTTGCTGTTCCCAGCTTCTCTGCTCTTTTAAAGCTCTCAAATCAACTTTCATTTCTGTCATCCAACATTCATTTCTATCATCTCCCAACTCTTAGTAATGCCAATGATGACCCACATGTTACTCGATCTCACCCTACTTATCTGCAGCAGTTGACATGGTTAATTACATCCACTTCCTGGAATCACCTCACCTTGCTTACTGGACCCCACCCTCTCATTCTCCTATTCACTAGCTCCTCTTCTCATTCTCCTTTGCTGGTTCCTCCTCATCTCTCCTGAATCTCAACACTGGAGTTTCCTAGATCTCAAGCTTTAGATCCCTTCTTTTCCTTAACACATCCCATAGGCTCACCCATCATAGTGTTAAAACCTTCTGTATGCTGACTCCTGATTTTTTATCTCCAGTCCTGACCTTATCCTTTCATGCCAGACTTGTATGTATATGCAACTGCCAGGTTGACATATCCTCTTGGATGTTTAAAGGGCAGCTCAAACTTAAGATGCACAGAATTGACTTTCTAATTTCCATCCCAGACATATTATTCCTTCAATGTTCCCTATATCTATAAGTGGCAGTTCCATGTCCCTAAGTTGCACATGCCAAAAACTTGGGAGTCACTTTTGATGGTCGTCTTTCTCACATACTCCCACAAACAATCTGACAATAAATCCTGTCACCTTGACATTTAAAACATATCTGTAATCTGACCACTTCTAATCACTTCCACTTCTTTCATCCTAGTTCCAGTCCGCATAATCTGTAACCTGGATAATGACAATAGCTTCCTAAGTGGTCTTCCTTATTTGCCCTTGATCTCCTAGCGTTTTTCCAATACAGAAGCCAGAGTGGTGCTTTTAAAACATGAGTCAGATTGAGTCACTCCTCAAATCAAAACCCTCTAGTGCCTCCCCATGACACTCAGGGGAAAAACCAAAGTCCTTACAATAGATTTCAAGACTTTCCATGATCTATATAGCATTCTTTCCCCCGTCCCCCTCGCCACAATGTGGAGCCTTTCTACTCTCATCTCACAACTTCTCTCCCTTGCCAATACACTGAAGAGTCCATAATCAATCCAAATTAAAAAAATAAATAAAACAATAGGTCCTATATCTCATTCAACCCAAGCATCTTATTTCCCCTATTCTTATCACAACACAACATTCTATATAATAAACACTTGCTTACATTTATCTTCTTCCCCCACTACATATTCCTAAACCACAGGAAGGACATAGACTTTGTTTTATTAAGTGCTGTAGCCCTTACTCCCAGAATCATATCTGACACATAGTAGGTGTTCAATAAATAATGGCTGAATGAATGAATGAAATTTGACTATACTGGGTGGTGATGCAACCCCATTTTCTGTCAAATGTGTTCCTTCTACTGTAGGGTTATCAAAGAGGCATTTCCTAACCTCATGGGAGAACCTGTCCCCTAACCTTCACTGGTTTCCATAGCTACTGTGATCTTCCATAAATTTGCACCATATATTGTTTTTAATGGGAAATCCAGAACTCAATCCTACTGTGAGATGAAAAACAAATGGGTTGTTGCAATTCTCAAAACTTCTATGCAGAAAGACTGTCCATTTGGATTCTTTTTTTTTGTACACAACAACATTTCTTAAAAACATCATGGAGAGCATCGGCTAACAACAGGAAAATGGCTTTTCCTGATAGCCCTTATAGAAACATCAGAAATGCCAACAGTGCCTTAAAATGTGTGGTATCCATAAACCTCCAGCAAAAGTATGGCAGAGGAATGTTTCATAAACTTAATTTGAGGTAAAAGAGTGAGAGAAAGTGTGCGAGGGTAAGAGAGAGTGAGAGGATCTGAGAGGCGAAAAAGAATAAGTGTGACAGAGTGAGAGACCTTTTCTTGTAAGTTTTGAAGTGTGCAGTAATTTAGTCGAGTCTTTTTAGGCAATCAGATTTATATATGAAATATACATTGATATCTACTAAATAGTCTATATTAGAAAGTTTCTAGATTACTTGTTTCTGCAGGGAAGTTGTCTTCATGAGCCTAGGAAAATGCAAAGTTTCAGAGCAGAGGTCTTATGATTCACTCACAGGTACCCAGTGAGGTCTGCCTGCCTGGGAAGCAGCTTCTGGAATAGACTCCATGACACTGAAATCCCTTCAACAGAGACCTTGGGATATTTTCCAAACTCGACCCACAGTCCACTTCAGAAATTAATTTACTACTTGTATCCATGAGATCCTCTTCACCTTAGCGTGTAATCCTAATAATAAATACCCTGTTGAAATATTTTCTCCAAATGTAATAAAGACATTAAATTAAACCATAAAGGATCGTTTAGTGGAATCTAAGTACAATTCTTAACTCTAACAAATGACAGGATAAGTATTATAACAACATAAACCACATATACGATCATTCAGGACTTATCATTTTGCTGTGGTGAAAGTGCACCTTTTAAAGACTTTTAACAGGCCGGCCAAGTGGCGCAGTGGTTAAGCACTGGCTTGGGAAGCTGGCGGCCCTGGTTCGGGTCCCACATATGAGGGCCAGTGACACTGCCCTCAAAAAAATAAATAAATAAAATAAAAAAAAATGAAGATTTTTAACATGTTTGTACAAACAACTAAGCTAGTGAAAATACCTGTGGGGGGCCTCACATGGAATCCAGGTCACCTGTGGGTCCGGGATGTCCTCTAGGTAAGGGAAAATGGTTTCCCTTGTAAATTTCCATCCATAAAGTGCATCTTCCGGAGTCACAATGATCTGAGCAGCCTGTTCAGAACAAGTCCAATCAACATTACTTCTCCATGTAACGCAGACACTCTAACACTCCAATCTTCCCCCCAATCTTCCACCCGCTCTCATGTCCCTCCCTTAAAGTATGATTAGAAATAAAAAGAATACCTGCACAGCTGCCTGCTTAATCGCCCTCTCTAGAATATCTAGATTCTTGTTCATAAGGAGCAAGGCATCGTTCTGAGAAACAGGTGTTTCTGTTTCATTTGGCAATATGACCGCGTGTTCATATACTGCAGCTATAAATGTATCCAGGGCACTGATATGCAGGGTAATCAGGGCAAAAACGGCCACAGAAATTTGAAAGGTGGAAGTGGTCATGGCCAAGGTTACGAGGTCTCTGAAAGTGCAAGTAACATTCATGTAGCATTTATAAAAGGTGGGACATTTATATAACATGACTACCAGCTATGAGGCTCATATTTTATCATCTTATGAATATGATAACTGACCACTTTTGAGCGGAAAAGAGTATTGCAGTTCCATGAATACAATCAAAAAGTATTACAAGAATTGTACAACATGTATTATTGATAAGATTTGATGTCAAATTTCAAAAATCAAAATTCATGTCGTATAATCACACCCTTTTATTAATAGACAATAGTAACTAAAGTAACTCTCATGTGAAAAATCATAATTCAACATACCTGTTCTGTCTCCTTCACAAGGTTATTCTGAGCTTCAAAGATACATGAAGGTTCCCTGTAAGATAGGATGGGATGACATTGACAAAAATGGGTGACAACTTAGTAAGGATTCTGACTGCGTAGTATGATTTAATTGTTAAGACCAACAGAACTACTATTGTTCAATTAATCAAATTTAGTCTATTTGGGGTACTGAGCTAGAGAACCACTGGAGATGAAACAGGGGACAGAGTACCTGGCCACCAGCTCCTGGATCATGCTCAGCAGGACATGGCAGACACACATCAACCATGCGGTGGATGGAGACACAGCAGAGCAAGCCTCTCAGGGTGGTGAGGAGCAGCTTCGGGCTCTGCCACAGCCTGAAAGTCTTCCTGGTCTGGCTTCTCTCCCAGAAACGAAATGGCAATAAATGAGCTGAGAAGTGACAACAGCCCAGACAATTATTCACAGCATTTCCTCATAGGCATTTCCTCATAGGCAGTAAGGATGACACATCAAAATGAAGCTATTCTCTTGGTATTGCATCATAGAAAAAAAAAAAGATGATATTATATCCAAAGAAGTACATAGTGGAAAAAAAAAACAATGCTTCTGTCCTTGCCCCCATGGGAGGCTTTCATATGTCTTCAGCAAGACTGTGTGAATCAGCCTTTTCGGAAGGAAATGTCTGATTGAGAACCAGCCTGAACTTTTGTCATATTTTGGTGCATGTCCCATCCAGGCGAGGTACTCCTCCAGCTGGGGATGTGCACAGCCAACGTAAATCAAACCAATAGAAAACCTGAGGGTATTGGTACGCCATGTCCCAATGTTCCCTGAGTGGAAAGGGTCGTGTCACAGGAAGTTGACAGTAGCCAACAGTTTTTCATCTACAGCAACAGCAATTTCATATGTTTCAAACTACCCTTTTGCTTTTTGCCCTCAGTTTAGGGCTGTGGGATGCTGAGCTACAAAAGCCCCTTTGAACTGTTAGTCAGCTCCCATACTCAGGGCCCCCAATTCTTCAAAAGCAAAACAGTAACAAGCTCTCTTGTTGATGATTTCACTGATGATTGCAGATCATTAATTTTAGTTTTCATCCAACTCTGCCAAAAGTGCATTGCATTCACCCACAGAACTTTTGAAATTCAATTCTCTTGATTGTTGCTATAGACTGACTGGTTGCGTTCCTCCAAAAATGCATTTGTTGAAGCCCAATCCCCAGTGTGTTGGTATTAGGAGGTGGGGCCTTTGGGAGATGATCAGGTCAGGATAGTGGAGCCCTCAAGAATGGGATTTCTGCCTTTATTTTAATAACCCCAGAGAGTTGTCTTGACCTTTCCACCATGTGAGGACAGGGTGAGAAGATGGCTATCTATGAACCATGAACTGGGTTCTCAGGAGACAATGAATCTACTGGCACCTTGATCTTGGACTTCCCAGCCTCCAGAACTGTGAGAAATAAATTGCTGTTGTTTATAAGACACCCAGTCAATAGTATTCCACAATAGCAGCCGAAACAAAGACAGGTGGATTCCAAGCTTTTGGAAAAGTAAGGATGACTGCCATGCTTTCAGGACAGCTGAAATAACTCCGACGGATCTGGCTCAAAATCACTTGTTTATTTATGTAGGCAGTTGTAGAAACGTGCATTTGGAAGGGTATGATACAAAAATAAAGCTGAAACCTCAGGTACTACAGAAGGAGAAGAATAAAAAATAGATTAAAAATAGAAGTGTCAAGCTGTGGTACATTCATTGTTTTATCCAATGATATGAGGGTGTTGACAAAAGTAAGTCCAAACCTAAAAAAAGATTTACAGAGTTTGAGTCAAGGCTGAGGGCCAGGCCCAAAAGCAAAATCTCAAAGGATTTAGAAAATGCTCCAAGTAGTAGCAGTTTTATGGTTCATTTTATATATTAAAATCAAAGGGCTAGATGGAAGGAAGGTTACATGAAATTCATTGGTGGTAGATTAAGGAGGCAGGAGAAAGCAAAGTGGAGAAATATCCAGGATTGGATAAAAAGTACAAACGAAGAGAAGCATACTTGTTTTTTACATTGGTGGGTGCAGGATAGTTAACATGTAACATACCTAGTTTACAGAGGTATGTGGGTAAAGGATAATAATGAGGAATGCTGGGGTCCTCTTGGCCCAGTACCAGGTGTGGAGCTCTCTGGCGGTCTGGAGAAGAGATGATTCTGACATTTTAAGTCTGTAATCCTAGATGCACAAAAACAATGGACCGAGTTTGTTCAAGCTAAACATTAATTTATTACATAGGCTTTAGGATGTGACTTCCCATTATAACGTGCTTAGTTAGGAATTTTTAGGATCAGAACACCCTGTGGGGTTACTTTCAGTTCTTGAGTTTGTCAGGTTTGCCAGGTAGCCTTGTTTTTGTTCCCAAGAGCATCACAACAATTCACCTTGTTAATTTTCAGAGAGCAAGGATGTAAAAACAACAACAACAAAAACCCACAAAACATGTTTGAGGTCTAAGGTAACTCCTTACAGGTCTGTGTAGGTGGAGCCCTCCTCTCCCCTGGATTCCATAGGCTTTCTTCTTTCCAGTTACCCTGACTTCCTGTTTTGGTTTCCTTTCTGTGTGATCAGCAGCTGGCCAGAGGATTTCCCCACTTAGGCATCAGAAGGAAATTTGTTTTATTGTAGCCTGGCAGTTCTGATTTCTAGGGTTTTCTTCCAAGACGTCATAGAGGCTAGGTAACACAGGCCAGGTGGGATTACATTTTGATTGAACAATGTCCAAATAGCCAGGAGAAGTAACAGAGCAATGGAAGGTGGCCATTATCTAGCCCTCAAGCCCAAAATGGACTCATATTCACATCATATTCTTTCTCTTTAACACATTATTCTTCTACAGTGACACAAATCCACTCTGGAACTTTCCTTTTGGTGGGGATAACTAAAGTCTGTACGGTCCTGCATCTAATGACTGCCAAGTTACATGGCATGAATTTTTTCTGACTATAGAGAGTCGTGATGGCATCAGGGATAGTTAAGGACATGGGCCCTGAAGCCACAATGCCTGGGTTTGAACTTCTTCCTCGCAGGGTGACTATGAGTAAGTTATGTGTCCTCTCAATGTCTTAGTTTCCCTCACCTGCAAAATGGTGAAATGCATTGAATAAGTTTTGCTGTGGTTATTATTGATTGCCTCATGCCCACAAGACTGATGTGAGGGCAATGCCCAGTGCAGCTTTAACCCAGGTCTATGGTGCTATGCCCACCTGTTCTTGGCTACAAATTTGTTAAAAGGATGTCAGCTGATCCACATTCTCTATTTTCTCATTGTTCTTAGTCTTTCCACAAAGTCTTTCCTGTTTCTTCAATGCCAACCTGCCCTGAATGGTTTATCCTGAAATGATTAACTTAAAGTCCATTTCTATGAACTAAACTTGATGGCTTTCCCTCCAACTGTACCATAGATTAATAGATTCTCCCTCTGATCAATAATGGCTCTTGCCCCTTAACTTCATGCATCATTCTAGTTTTTTGTTTAAACACGCATACACACACAGCCTTACCAAGAAACTGGGTTACTCATCCATTGCTTTGGGGAATGTGAAATGGCCCAGCCACTCTGGAAAACAAGTTGGGCAGTTTCTGAAAAAAACTGATCCTTGCCCCACCCCCTCCTGGGCAGAGCCGGAAAGCAGTGAAACGGGGCAGGATTCCAGCGCCTCCTATTATATCTTTCCCACGCAGTTTTTTCCCAATTAGTATTGCTGCTTTACCTCAAGACATGTATTTTTCTCTCTCTCAGAAGATGCAGTGGCATGCATGTAATCCAGTGCTGCAGCTTCCTTACCATGAAACGACAGTGCCACTTCCTAATGCACATCCCTGTCCTCTCAGTATTCATACTCCAGATCTACAGGCTGGACCTAATTCCTAGGACTTCAGAGTGACTCTGATCTATACCAGCTAAGTAAACAAGAGGTAAAAGCAAACCAGCAATAGCGACAGAACAGAAAACAACAGAGGAAATGTATATAGCCCCAAATTCTGAAAGTGTATGAAGAAAGGGCATTAATATTATGTTCAAACAACATATTTATCAACGCTGGCTTTAATTCTCTTAAAGGGGGGAAATATCAGAATTCATCTGATTTCATGGTTTCATATTTGAAATACATAATAATGTGACTTATCTGATTTGGTATTCAAAGTTGTCTTGAATGACAAAAACTTAAAAAATGATAATAATGTACTATTTGTCACACTTGTATTTGTCACACTTTTTGGACTCAGTGCTAGCAGTTGTTTATTGTAGTGCTGGTGACACCATTGCACTAAACTGTAAATCAAAAGCTATGCTGAACCCCATGCATTCCTAGATTGTCTCCTATAACTCTCAACTACAAATAGGCTGGGATTCGAGTAGGCTGTGGATTTTTCTGAAAGAAATCATTACAAATATTTCAGATTTATACGTTATTCCTAATAAAGACTGAACAAGTAGACTTCAGTTAGTTTCCTTGAATGCTTTAAATAACATGTTTTTTTGTCTCTGAATATGTTGCTTCTGAGTCTTCCTCTCCTGTGGGATTATTTCATAAATAGAAGAAATGACACTGATACCAAAGGAAAGATTACTAATGTAGGACTAGTCTTTGGATCATTCCTTTTTGATATGATTGTATATAAATAGAGATATCTGGTTCTTTACTTTTCACTTACTAATAGTATTTAATGAAAATGAGTTTGAAAATTATGTCAGTATTTATTATCCACCAGCTTTTATTTAATATTATTATTATTTATTTATTATTGACCAGCTAGGTTTGAGAAGATATATTTAATGTATTTAAATCTTCATAACTTAATAAACAAGTAAACAGACTGTTTCATTAATGTATGATTTAATATTTCTTGTCCATATCAAATTTCCTATGTAAAATAAATGTGTTATTTGGGAGGGCAACTACATACAATCCAGCAGTTGTATCATTCCCGGGCATTTATCCCAAAGAAGTGAAGACATAGTCTCACCAAAACGTATACATTAATGTTCATAACAGCTTTGCTTGTAATGACCATAAACTGAAAATAATCTAGATGCCCTTCAGTGATTGGCAAGCTGTACTCAGCAGTATTAGGAAATGAACTATCGATACCTGCAATAATGTAGATGGGTCTTAAGAGCAGTATGCTTAATGACAACAGGCCAATCCCAAAAGCTAACATACTATCTGATTGTATTTATACAACATTCTTGAAATTATAAAATTATAGAAATGGAGAAAAGATTAGTGGTTTCCAGAGGTTAAGAAGGGAGTGAGGATGAGAGGGAACTTGATGTAGCTATAAAAGGGCAACATGAAGGATGGGAATATTTTGTGTCTTGACTCTATAAATAGTATATCCTGGCTAATATTGTACTATAGTGTTGCAAGATGTTACCATTGGGAGAATGGGGGTGGGGATGGGGGAGAGGAGGGAAGAGTATATATGACCTCTGTATATTAATTCTTACTACTCCATGTGAATCAATTGTCTCAAAGTTTAGTTTTAAAAAAATTGTGATTCTTTTCTTTGCCTTTTTCCTTTTTCCTTTGAGTTAATTTGTATATCATGTATATAGGTTGCAAGATGATCTTAACATAAAAAATACTTTATTATAGTTGTACATTCTGCTACATAAAACAGTCTCCTTTTACAGAAGGAGTGGAGATGCGACTTAATATCTTTTAAGCTGGGCACCTTTGTGATGTTTAGACTATAAAATTATAAAAAATATAAAATATATCAAAACACACAGATTTCAATAGTTTTGACCTACCTTTTGGTGTCGTTGTTCAAAGTTCCTCTATCCTTTCTCATATTTTAAAGCTTTTTCACACTTATTTTAATAGTACTTGCAACATCATAAAACGAGGAAGGTGCCAAGTTAGTTTCCTACAAAGCGTCATTAAATCCATCGCTATGCGTGGCGGCGTGTATTGAAAGCAGCGTGTTGGGAATGGGAACAAAAAGTTCTCTCACCAGAAAGCTTGGAATCTGCGTTGACCTCTAACTCTCAACAGTCAACAGCGCGGGTAACGGTAATGAGGGGGCCGTCCCGAGATACACCCAGGCGCGGTCACGGAGGCGAAAGCCCGACCTCCATTGCCGGGCTGGAGGCTGCCGGCCAGCCCTGCGGTGTTTTAATAGCGGCCCCACGCGGCAGCGGTGGGAACTGCAGGTGCTTGGCATCTCTTGGTCACCGGAGGGCAGGAGGGGCGGCCCAGCAAGACCCCGCACCCAGGGAAGAAAAGCTGTGAAGTGGGACCAGGGTGATTTAAGCACTGAAAGGAGGTGAGGGCGGTAAGGGCCTGGGCCTGTTCTGCATCTAACACGAGTGCCGTGGGCCGGGGTCACACTCCTTCCTGGTGTTTCTCTGGGAAGCAGGGAAGCGGTGACAGGCCACTTGTGCTTCCAGATCCCTGGACAACCCATTGGAGGTCTCATGACAAAGGGACTTGTGGGGAGAAGAAGAATGAAGAGTTCATGGGATTTGTGAATATTCAATTTGGGCAATGAATGCCAAACAGTCTTCTGAAATGGTTGTACTTCCTGTGGCTCGTCATCCCCAGCCTTGGTTGTGTTATCCTTTACATTTTTTTTTTTTTCTGTTCTTGTGAAAGGGTACTACATCATGGTTTAATCTGCCCCTGCTCCTAATCTTCTCAGTCTCACAAAAAGGCACTGCCATTCACCCATACCCTCACGCCAAAACCTAGGAGTCATCCTACATTCCTTTTTCCTTCCCCCTCCACACCAGCAAGAAGTCCTGTTTGTTCCACTTCCAAACACATCCTTTTCTCCCCAGCTCCATCACCAGCTCCCTGATCCAAACCATTGTCTCTCTCAAGTCTTCCAAAGATCTCCCTCCAACCCTGCTAAATCGCATTTCCTCTCACATCCCCATGAAGACACAAAGACCTTCCTGAAATACCAATCAAATTCTGGCATCCCTCCATTTCCCCAACTTTCTCTGCTTCCTAGACTCCAGACGTGTGGGCCATGGTCTCACCTTTGACCATGTCAAGCCCTTTTGTCTGTTCTCCCCTCAGAATAGCTGCCTCACTCTCATGCTTCAGATCTCAGTTCAAAAGTTCCACCTCCATGGAGAAGCTTTGTCCTTGTCTAGATTCAGACCCCATACACCTAATCAACACCAGACATTTCCTCTCTCACATCACCGTGTTGTTTTCCTTCCTAGCATCTCTGTGAGATCACTAGATTCTGGTATTTAGCTATTGTTTGTCCCTTCCACTGGAATATAAGTTAGATAAAGGCAGAGATTGTGTTTATCTTGATCACAGAGAAATGCTCAGCACCTACCACAGTGACAGTTCAGAGAAGGCATTCAAAAAATACTTTTGAAAACATAAGTAGATAAAACCTTTTCTTCTACTTTTTTTTTAAAAAAAGGTAAATGTGTCTACTACACCACGGAAATGGATCAGGAAGTAGACAAGTTGCACCAATAGAGATTCTCTCACTTTAAACAACAGCATAGATTTTACGTGAAGTCCAAGGAACCCCTTCCCTATCATACAACAAGCACTCCTGTGGGATAACCTGTTCTAGGAATGGATGCTATTAGGAACATGCTTAAAAAACAAAAGCAAACAAACAAAAACAGATGGCAGAACTGAATCAGAGGCCATTACAGGAAATGAACAATGTTATACCAAGAATTGTTTGTTTATAGATCCAGATCATAACTGAAAGTTTATTACAAAAATGAAAGTCTCAAGTAATGTTATTCTTGAACCTTCCATGCCGACAAAATTTTTAGGAGAGGTGAGGGCTAGGAAATGTTCGAGTTTTTACATGGTAGGCAGGAATTTTGCCTTTCAACAAGAACAAAAATCTCAAGACACAGATAATGCATATCTATTAAAAACTGATTTCATAGTTATTGCTGTACATATACTGAGTCATCTGTATATTATTTTAACCATATCAATTCTTTCCCTTACGCATATAATTTCTTTCCCTGTTAATATAAAAAGGTACATTCACAGAATCAGTGCATTTAGGAATAAAAGTAAACAGAGCAAACAGGAGACCTAGAGTCAATAACATCTTCAAGGATCAGTATGGTCACTGAAAAACACAAACTTTTTCTGATTTTCAACTACTCTTCTCAGCTGAATGCTTCTCATCTGGCTCGTTCCACAAGCCAGATTGGAAGGGCAACAGTAAGCATGGCCCAGCACACTTCCAGGACACTGGTGTAGGGTTCATGGAGTTCTGTGCATAAAATTAAGAAAAGTTTTCAAACTTTCCTACTTTAGTGTTCAAGGCAAGGTGCATCCATTTCCAAACCTTGTATCAATCCCAGATGCTCAAGACGAGATTTCGTCAGACAAGAGAGCAGTTCGTTCCTCCTCTGTGCCAAGGGTACTGTGAACTTTCGCTCTGCATGGAAGAGAAGAAAAGAAGAACCTCAACATTTCTCATCTTTAAAAAACTCAATACCTACATCTCTACCCAACTATCTCTTTCAATGTGTCTGCCAAATCCCGAGGCTCAGAGTGCCCAGAAATCTGATGACCAGAAGAACAGCGGTAAAATGGCACTTCTTTTTCATTCCCACAGGCCAACTTTTAAAGGCAGTAAGAAGCCCAAGGGTTGACCATACCTTCGTCTCCTTGAGTATTCCAGTAGGTAAAACATGCCCATCATTAATCCCTTTAACACAATTAAAGGTACTGGTTAATGTCAATTCTCCAGGTCATATATCTCCACAAACATAAGGCAAATAAACATATAAGACTGATTACTCACACTTGTCAGAGCCCACAGACCTTGGACAGCTGCTGCCCATTCAAAGCCAATTTTCTCAGACAGAAATCCACCCAGCGTTGGCCCTACAAAACCACTAAGAATGAAAAGAAGAAAGGAGACTAAGTAATCCTTCAGTCATAGGTCTTCATTAAATTGGAAATATAAGTAACAAAGAAAAATGGCAATTCTGGGCATAGCATTGGGTATATGAAAATAATTCGACCTGATAATGATGGTGCTTAAGTTTTTACACAACTGTAAAATTATAACCCTTTTGAAAAGTTGGCACCTTATATGAAAAAAAATAAAAATGACAGGCATTCAAAAGATTGTATTATTTTCTCTATTCTTCTCAGTATTTATATTAAAAATAACTTAATTCAGTACATATTTATGGGTGATATCTACATTACCAGCCTATAGTTAGTTATCTTTGGTATGGCAGAAAGTGAAAAATAAGCAAACAAAGGAATAAATTTTAAAAACTGAGATATGTTGATAAAGAAACTTAAAAATATCATTTTTATAAGACAAAATCTATGAGGCCAGTTTGATTAGGTATTAAAACTGCTGGTGTAATCAATCACCTCTCTGAGTCAGAGGGTGTAGGTGAAAACTCTAGCTCTGCCCTAAATGAATTATGTGTGCCTTCGGGCAACTCATCTGTCTCAGGGTCTCAACTTCTTCATCTGTAAAATAGGGATAGTATTTTCCATCTTGCAGGTGTGAATGGAATGTTGTGGCTACTCACCCAACTGACCACATTGCACTAAAAAGACCTGACACCAGTGCCAGCGTACTTAATCCTTCTTCAAATCCATTTTCACTGCAAAGAGAGACAAGAGTTATCTGTGATTAAAAGGGAAACCTGTGTGAAAGAACAGAATTCTGTATCATAGATTTAAAATAAGCCAGGGATAATCTGGACAAGACCAATAGCAAGAACAACTCCATTTCTAAGATAAAAAGCTAATCTAATTTGCAAGAAGTGTCATACTGATGTTTACGTTATGGTTTTCTAAAAATTTTGTTGCACATATAAGAAACAATATGAAGAAGCACAACCCATTTGCACTAAATGCTCAGCAAAATATATAATTAACTAAGAATTTCTTAAAATGAGACGAACATGTACAGAGAACAATGGACAACTTTCAGGAAATATGTAGGGGCAGCTACTTATTCCTGTGAGAGCTGTTGAATTGACACAGCCTAATTACCAATATTCTCCTTGAAGTTCACTTTGAAATGAACTCCCTGAAATTCACTTTGCATTCTTCATCATCATGCCCATGAAACAAAGGACTGATGGCCAAGTGACAAATGCCTGGTGTGATATTGTGATTATAGTAAGAAATACATATTTGGTCTTAAGTTTGCATTTCTGGTATGGAGCTCCTAAAACCCTATAAATTTCCTAAATTATGAAAGCAATAAAAGTCTTTTATTATATTAATGAGGTGACTTTTGGAAAACACCTGTTATCACAGGCAGAAAGATCATGACATGCTGGGAGAAAGAGGGGAGTAAGGGAAGGAGGCGGTGAGATCATTCTTAAGAAAAGGTGTGGTTACAGCTAATTGTAATACAGTATAATACTATTAGCTTTGCTGGCAGGGAAAAAGCGCCCCCCCCTTCTATCCCACCCCCGTATCACCATGGCAGTTCCAACAGGGCCAAATAAAAACAAGGGCATCCCAAGTCCCCACAGGAAGGAGGGGTCAGCAAAGACCGGCCCTGGGAACGCCTGCAATGCCATCCCTGAATATTTTGTGCCCTCATTCGAATACAATCCCAAATGTCTTTGTTCTCAGTGCAGTTGCCCTTTTTCCTGGCCTGCCCATGCCTATCATTTTGGGAGTGTATTCTCTTCCTTTCTTTTAATAAATCCTCTGCTTGCTTGGCTTTGTTCCCATGGTTTATTTCTACATACTGGAATGTCTCCCTGTGAGGATACAAGAACCCTTTCTTTCTCCTGTGAACACACCTAAGGATGGGGGCTAGTGGCCAGGAAAGCCTCGATGAGAGGACTGAAACTTTCTGGTGCACTCCTCCTCCCCCAACATTGCCCACCTGCTGGGAGGGGAGAGGGGCTGGAGGTTGAGTCAATTACCAATGGCCAATGATTTCCTTAATCATGCCCATGTAATGAAGCCTCCATAAAAACCCAGAAGGACGGGGTTCGGGTTGGCGAGCCAGAATGCTTACACAGCCACTTTGCAGAGCCCCAAACTCTATGAGGACAGATGCTCCTTTGTTCAGGACCTCAGCCTGTGCATGTCTTCATCTGGCTGTTCATTCTCACCCTTTACTATCCTTTGTAAGAAACCATAATCTAGTGAGTAAACTGCTTTCCTAAGTTCAGTGACCTGCTCTAGCAAATTAATCAAATCCAAGCAAGGGGTTGTGGAACCTCTGATTTAAGGCCAGTTGGTCAGGAGTACAGGTGATAACCTGGACTTTTGGGACAGTCTTGTGGGACTAAGCCCCTAACCTGTAAGTTCTGATGGCACCTCTGGGCTGACAGTGTCAGAACTGAGTTGAATCGTAGGATATCCAGCTGGTGTGAGAGAACAGCTTGGTGGTATGAAAAAAACCCCACACGTTGGAATCAGTACTAGAGTCACTTTACCTGGTCTCTCTATGCTCTTGTGTGGACTTCCTCCAGGAGAGAGAAAAACCATATTGAGGCTTTTCCAGTTTGCTTTGGCTTTTTAAAAGTATATCTGTACAGTGGCATAAACCAAGCTAAGCCTCTATCTACAACCCATTTTACCTATTACTGTGTTAATATTACTATATATTATCATTTATATCATTACATTATTGCGTAGACTATTTATATCACAATAGTAGGTGACATGAAATCATGAAGATGTACAAGAGTATTGTGAAAAAAATATCCAACATCCTACAAAACTGAGAAATTCAAGAAAGCCTGTGATGCTTGCTGCTATTCAAAATACAGCTCTTCAAGCAATGGAAGTAAACTTACTATGCACAGTTGAGAATCTCCGGAAAAGTTGGAATTATACTCATGCTAGCAGAGATGCCATTGATGACTAACATCAGCACCAACAGCCAAAGCTGACTAAAAAAGAGTTTTGGATAAAGAAAAAAAAATTAGCATTTGAAGAGACACAAAGCGTCATGCTGAGGAGGGCAGGTGGATCCCAGAGAAGTTCCTTTCTCAGATTCCAGGATTCTCTCATCCCCATTTCCCAGCTGATCCCACTGCATTCTGGGACAGCATCCTTAAGTTCTGTAGTCACATATATCACACGCCTGGAGTCAACCTGCCTTTTAACTGCCATACAAAATCCTTCCAAAATTGGTGACAATGCCAATGCTAATGTTCCTTCAATTGACTCAAAAATGGCATAGAAAGGAAGTGGCAAAGTGACAGGAGACGAATATGTGGACCATGTCGGGCACTGTGCCAGTTACTGAACATCCATTACCCTGAATCCTTGCGGCATCCCTGTGATGTAAGTACTTTTTAAAAATGATTAAAGACAATTTCGCTGATAAAAACAAACTTGATTTAACACTGTGAAGTGGACAATCTCCTGTTGGAGAACTGTAAGACAGAGTGGAAAGCAGGAAACGTTCATAGGATAAAAAGTAAACAGCAAGGAAGAGAAAAATAGATATATCTGATTGGCTGGGGCCACAGCGTCCACTCTGTCTGGGGTAAGAAGGCCCAGAGGTGTTTGGGTTTGGTTGACTGGATAGACTATTTCTGGTCAAGGGCAGCATTTACAGGTAATACAGGGAAGGGGCATGAGGACTAATTGTTTACAAAAGAAGAACTGGGAGGTTGGATTCCAAACCTGCTGCCTACCTGCTCCAAGACACAGAGCTCAGGGAGATGTTAATCAGTCACACAGAACAAACCAGCCCAAGGCTACTGAACAGAGTTTCCACTGCAATGGCCATTCCCGTAATTGAGCCTATCACAAACTAGCCACAGTCTGTACCTCACGAAAGTCAAACGCAAACCTGGCCCTATTCTTTTTGTACCTTGCAGAAGCTCCCCATACCAAGAAGTTTTCCATGGAAACAAGAAACACATGTAAACTCTACCCTGTCAGGAGAAGGGGGTCTTTCACTAGTGATTAGAGACCATCTCTCTGCCTGTGGGGTGTCCTTCCTTTTCTTACTTACTCTCTGCTAAGTAAACTTACTTTCACTTTAAACTCTGTGTCGGCTCACATCTGAATTCTTTCCTATGTGAAGCCTAGAACCTTCTGGGCCCAGAGCTTGAGTCCCCACTTCAGAGGATTTGCTCTGCCAGCATTATAAGGACACAAAAGTTATCTAAGTTTTGTTTGGCTGACCTGGTACTCCAGGCAGGAGGGGCTTCTTGGGCCTAGAAAGTTATTTCAGCAGTACTATTATCAACATTCTTTTATAGATTAAAAAACAACAACAACAACAAAAACACACACACACAAAAACTGAGGCTCTTGGAAATTATGGGATTTGCCCAAGTTCACAAATCTAGTAAATGACAAAGCCAGGATGAAAACCCAAATTTGAAGGACTCTGTAATCCTTTCTCTTTCCATATAGTTCTTTATCCCAGCAGTATCTGAAAATGTCTAAGAAGCTTACTTTATTTAGCAAATAAATTATGTTAAGCAAGCTTTAATGAACAGCTACCACATGCGAAGGATGATACAGAAAAAAAAATATGGCCCCTGCTTAAAGAAGTAAGGAAGAGGAATGGCAAAAACAAAAAAACATATTCTAAGAACTACCAGCTAAAGGCAGGTGACAACAAATGCTGTTTTAAAAATAAAGTACAAGGGCAGCTGCTTAGCTCAGGCATTTAGAGCGCAGTCCTCACAACACCAAGGTTGCCGGTTTGATTCCCTGATCCCCACACGGGCCACTGAGCTGTGCCCTCCACAACTAAATTGAAACAACTACTTGACTTGGAGTGATGTGTCCTGGAAAAACACACTGTTCCTCAATAAACTTAAAAAAAAAAATTCTTAAAAAAATAAAGTACAAAGAAATGCACAATTGAAACACAAAGAACAATAAGCATATTTCTCATTCAATACAGATCTTATGCATTCCTGTTTGTTTGTACCACTGCTAGCTTATATTATTGTAAAATACTGTCAGTCTAACAAACACTTTAATATAGTCTTAAATCAAGGTAATTATTTCAATAAGGCTCAAAATACTAATCCATACAAGCATTACACTAAAATTTAAAAAAAATAATTCCTAATGCTATTAGCCAAAAATACAGAAGGAAAACAATTACCTTTTAATGTGCAAGACTGGGACAGGTCCTAACAGCATGTAGCAGCCTGCTGTGATGAAGTTTCCCAAAACCAGAAACCATTTCCTTAGATGCTGGGAAAGAAAGGGACCAAAGAAGCTCTTAGAACTCTCCATAATCACAGAATATAAAAAAATCCCTGATGAACATAAATCATGATCCGTAAAGAATCCAAATACATTAAAGAAAACAAAACTTTACATTTAAAATAGGTAGATGGTGAACACAAAAGCAAGGACAATGTACTCCAAGGCAGGGACTGTGAAAAGGGTCCTTGGAAAAGGAGAGCATTGCGGAGCTTGCACACAATGAACTCTTTCAAATAGAACAATTTTAAAAGCAGTCATTGCAAGGAATCACCTAGTAGGTAAAACATCTAGAAAACCTACATTATTAAAAAAAAGTACCCAATAAAATTACTCCTTATAAACTATATGGATGCAGGCTAACAATTATAGGTATGCAGTGGCTGCTCAGCTATATAAGGCTATGTCTTAAAAACCAAGCTCCAAACACTGTTTAAGACACTTGCTTTTGGTCACCTGGGATACTTAGCAATCTCCATGGAATTTAGGTCTTGATAAATTTATATGCAAATCGAATGAAGCGAGGAAATGCTAAAACTAAGCACTAGAGCCATAGCGGCTTGGGACTTGGCTAACAGTACTAATTCTGTATACTAGTTGCCTGGACTGAATGGCTTAGGCCTGGTTAGAGGACAATCGGACGGCTTTTCTGTCAGGATGGCTATGGGGTAACCACTGCACACAGATGTGGCCAATCCTATTGCTCCAACAGAAAACTGCATTATCTCCTCTCAACATGATCAAGACCTAACCACCTCGGGGACTCAGCCCTAACGAAGTCAATTATTTCATTTCATTTCATTATTTCATTTCATTTCATTTATTTCATTTCATTTCATTTTGGCACCAAGGGAGCTTTTTCTGTTAGAAAGTCTAATCCAGTAGTTTTTCAACAGTTTTAGCACAAGATTCCCCTTTTCCCAGGTGAAGCAATGAACAGTGAATATGCTCAGGGTGATGACAGGTTAGAGTCCCTGGAAACTACACTAGAACCTCTCTATTAGCTCAAAAAATTCAATAAATTAGAACTTAAATGTTCTTACGCCCCCACCCCAAAAAAGAAAGATAAGTAGGTGGGTGATGGGATACATTAGTTACGTAGATGGATGGAATCCTTTCACAATATATAGATAGATATAGATATAGATATCTCAAATCACCATGGTGTACACTTTAAATATCTTACAATTTGGCAGCTATACTTCAATGAAGCTGAAATTTTAAAAAAAAGTGAATGTCAATTCTAATCGACAGACCTCTAGACTTCTAGAGGCACAGATGGAAAAACCACTGGTCTAAATATACAAAAGCATTCTTAAATATAAATTAAGTGTACATACTGGCATAAACCACTGGTCTAAATATACAAAAGCATTCTTAAATATAAATTAAGTGTACATACTGGCATTTTATCACTTAGTAGACCAAAGAGTGGAGAAGAAATGGCATAGGACAGTGCCAAACCCAGGAAGACCAGTCCCACGTATCCAGCTGGTAAATTAAACTGTAAAAGAAATTTTGTATTAGTATTACACGGTTAAGTCATTTTTAAAACAAGTATCTATCTTCTGTCTACTATTTCTTCAACTCTTATCTACCATGAGTCTACTAACAACACTCAACATCCTTCCTCATTTTTTATCTTACTTATGTAAATGGGTTGCTTTTTCTCTTTGAGGGGAAAAAAACCTAACCAGAGGTCAGAAGTCCTAGATTTTTTGCTTTGTAGAGTTTGACGTAATTTTGCTTCTACAAATCACAGCTTTTTACATGTAAACCAGTGTTTTGCAAACTTTTGTGTGCATAAATACCCGGAGAACTTGTTAAAAGAAGTTCCTGGAACCTAGCCCTAGAATTTCTGATTCAAAAAGTCTGGACTGGGCCTGAGAATTTGCATTTCTAATAAGCAACCAGGTGATGCTGACTGTCCACAGACTCAGTGCATTAGTATAAAAAAACACTGATGATATTTTCTATTCTATTCACCTCAAAGGGATATTCAAAGAATTTGATGCTACGCCACATTTTCAAAAGCTTTTGAAACAGTAAGCTACCATATAACTGATACTGTTACTACCATCAAGATGATACAAATGCCTTTGAGGGCCAGCCGAGTGACGCACTGGTTAAGAGCTGGCTTGGGACACCAGTGGCACTGGTTCGGATCTCACATATGAGGGCCAGTGACACTGCCCTCTACAGCTAAGATGGTGACCAACAGCTCCACCTGGAGCTGGGCTACTATGAGTCCCCAGGATGGTATAGCTGCAGCCCCCACTACAGTGGGCTGCCATAGGCTACAGTGAGTGGCCGGCAGCCAGCAGCTGGAGTGAGCTGCCAATAGCCGCCGTGAGCGGCCATCCAGAGGTTGGCAACCAATCTGCCTCACTTGAGAAGAGCGCAATAACGATACCAACATGGGCCAGTGAAGCAATGTCCTCCACAACTAGACTGAAGAACAAATGGAAAGCAACTTGTCTGTCCCCCTTCCCTAGTCCCCCAAAGCTGTTCCCCTTCCCCAATTCCCCAATAAAATTAAAAAAAAATGCCTTTGATATGTTATTTATGAGTCAGTATACTTTCTAAAAAGTTTATTACAAATATTAATTCATGCTCAAAATTAGTCCTTTAAAGATACAAGCAAGATACAAAAGTCAGATATGTCTACTTCTGATTTTATTAATACAACTAGAGGAAGGCAGGGCGGAACACTCTTATTCCAAAAGGCTGGGTGACCAATGACTAGATCGCAAACCGTCAATTCAAACAACTGATGAGAAGTCAGAAGGATAATAGGATAAAAAAATTGATAGAAAATACATTTCTGAAAATTTCTTATGAGATAGACAAGAACAACTTGGGTTTACCAGAGATTGGTTACAATTTTTTTTCCATTGTTTAGACACAACTTCCTGTGGACAGAGAAATGACTTTTAAAGAGGCATATTGTTGATGTAAATGTGTCACCGTACACATGTTTTTCTTATGTGTTACCTCATAGATGCTCACTCCTTACGCATGATATTCTATTATTCTCTAAACCTTGGGCCAGGCATTAAAATTACAGTTCCCAAGTTTATCTTTTTGGGTAGTTCACATACCCAAAACTGTCTTTAGTGACTTCAAGGAATTGTGTTTCTGGTAACTGTGCTTTTTCAATTCTAGTGCCACACATAAAGTCAGTGTGGGCTGCAATTGATAGATTTCTGCCTTTATACACACATATTCATTCTTCAGTATAATTAACTACCGGACTTGGTAATACAGTTTACTGTGTTATTGATACTCTTTTTCAAAAATATCCAAGAAAAATTTTCTATGATGCCAAACTTTTAGACTTCAGTATTTATTTTTCAGCTCTAAAACAATGAAGTTATTGGTTCCTCTCTCCCATCCCAGATTAATGTAGTCCTTAGTCATTCAATTATATGCAATAGCCTAAAAAGTAAGTGGGTTCAGAGGAGATCTGTTAGAGAAGGACACCCCCATTAAATGAGTCATTGAGCACCCCAAACTCCCAAAGGGAGTTAAAACAAACAGAGGAAAAGAGTCCTTATTAAGCAGCCAGGGTGATACACAAGCCAGACCTATGATGATTTGAGTTTGAGTTTGGCCTTGGAAAGAAGAAGACCAATGTTGGGGCCACTTAGTGAAAAGTATTTTTCCATTTCCACTGCATCAGACCTCTCGTTATGGGGACATCCCAGACGAAGGTACAGGCTATCTCTGTGTAGTTCCCACTCAGCTCCTTCTCCCAGCCACTCAGAGAACTTTCCACAAAGCAGGGCCCAACAGCAAGTAATTATGTCCACCTTTAACAATGCAGAGCTCTTCAGCAATCAGGCTACTTACCTTCTTCAAAACAAAGAGAGACAGGGTAGAATCAAGGAAGCCAAAACATGCACTGATTGAGCTGATGACCAAGGCTAAGAAAGCGACCTTGGGTAGAGTGATGAGTTTCCAGAATGAGTGTTCACCTGGATTAGACTCTGGGGTAAAAATGAAAAACAAACAAATAAAATTAAGAGTAATTAAAATCACTTAACTTTATCATTTAACCTGTTTTGAAAAGTAAAATTAGTAAGGCCATCTTTATCTGGTAATCAAAATAACCGCACCTCTGAGATTGCCTAAAATTGTATATTACCTGTATTTGCATATAAGTTATTCAAACCTAGAGGCCACATTCAGTTTTCTTAGAAAAATAATGTCTCTCTTCCCGAAAGTGGCCTGAGGTGACCTCTAAAAATGGTTCGCTATTCTCTTGACCCAGAGGACCCCACAAAATCATGTAAATTGAGAGGTTCTAATCTACGGGTTCATTTTAAGAACACTCGTGAAACTGCCCAGGCCATCAAGGGTATGCATATCCGAAAAGCCACCAAGTATCTAAAGGATGTCACGTTACAAAAGCCATGTGTGCCGTTCCGTCACTACAACGCTGGAGTTGGGAGGTGTGCCCAGGCCAAATAGTGGGGGTTGGTGGCCCAAAAAAAGTGCAGAATTTTTATTGCACATGCTTACAAATGCAGAGAGGAATGCTGAACTGAAGGGTTTAGATGTGGACTCCTAGTCATAGAGCGCATCCAGGTGAACAAAGCTCCCACAATGCAGCGCAGAACTCACAGAGCTCACGGGCGGGTCAACCACTATGTGAGCTCTCCCTGCCACATTGAGATGAGCCTCACTGAGAAGGGACAGATTGTTCCTGAGCCAGAAAAGGAGGCTGCCCAGAAGGAAAAGATCTCCCAGAAGAAACTAAAGAAACAAAACCTTATGGCCCGGGGGTAAATACATCAAATGAATGCTAACAAAAGGAAAAAAAAAATAATGTCTCAAACTCAAAGAACCAACTAGAATCTGAGTGTGAGAAGAAGAAGGAGTCTTAGGTTATAGGTTATAACCCAGAGGCAAGTGAGACCTTCCCTAGTTTAATTTGATGAATGGGAAGGGCCAGAAGCTTTATCAAGGAACAGTGTGTGCTTGCTGAGGAGGAAGCTCAGTTCATCCAAAAACACATGACAATTTCTTTTTTTCTGCTGGCAAAGAAAACATTGGATTGGAAGCGGGGCTACTGAATCATGTAAATTACATTTAGCATTCAAGGTCGGTTGCGCACCACACTGCCTTCCCACCATTCCCCCAATGTCTTCACTGTTCCCAGCACCAGCCATGGTTGTTTCCAAGCCTCCAGTCACTCTATGACTCCTTTCTTTTTCCCCTGCTGATTTTCCAAATTCTATACACTCCGTAAGGTCTGGTTCTGACCATAATTATTCCACACATTTTATCTTTTTCTGATTTCCTGCTGTACTTCAAGTCTACACCATATATTTTAGCTCCTAAACTATATTTCATTTTAAATTGTTTCCTATTTTCCAGTGGCTCTCCTATTTTCCAATTAATTTAGTGAGCAAAATCTTTGCTGAGCCAGGTACCATGCAAAATGTGGGGGAGGACAAAGCCTAGAACCTGTCCTCACAGAGAATTACAATAAGATGTAGACAGAGCTAGAATGGAACCAGGGGGGCTACTTACTGGAGCACAACAGAGAGTTTCCAAAAAAAAAAAAAGAATGCTGTATAGGAGGAAGGCTTTCCAAAAGTGATATCTAAGTTGGTGCCTAAAGATTGACATAAGCAAATAAAGGAGAAAGCAAGAAGATTCCAAGCGTATTATTCCAGGAATGGCACATTCCAAGAAGTGAGGAAAACCTACTGTGTTTGAGGGAATGAAAGAAGAGAAGCAAGGCTGGAGGACGGAGCTTGGGGTGAGGGCACCTACGTAATGGGGAGATCAGACTGCAGACAGACATACTGATAAGATTATGCAAGTCTTTCTACACCATGCTAAGAAACCTGAGCAATCATTAAGGATTTCAAACAAGGAGCGAGATTCAGATCTGTGGTTTAAAGGGGCCTCTCAGTGGCCTCATGGAAAAGGAGACAAGAGCCTGCTGCAGTGATCCAGGCCAGAGGTGATATTGGCTGAGTTCGGACAGGGAAGCTCTTTGAGAGTCAGGATCAGCACTCCTATATCCCTGTGTCTTCACTAATACCCACTATGGTCCATTACCAATCAATTCCTATTGAATAATGATCCAGTATGGAGCAAAGGACAAAAAAAGCACAAAGCGTGGTTCAACTATGTAAAGTGCCATAGTTAGGCTTTGTCAGGATACGAGGGATAAAGTGAGACCGTGGTGTTAGTTTCTTAGTTATCAGACAAATATTCAACGGTATACCAAATCAGAGCACAGCCCAGGATCATCAACTGCAGAGACAGCAGCGTGTCATCAGGCTTAGAAAGAGGACAAGCACCACTGTGTGACTCAGTGGGGTAGTGCCATCAGGGAGACTGGTGTGGATTTTGAATTGTATGTTAAAGATGTTTATTAGTCACCTTTAAGACATAAATTATAAAAGGTCAACTTTAATCAGTTACATTTATTGTGCATATAAAAGGTATTATGGATTTATGGTGTAAGATCAGCTATTATGGCATAAATGTTCCCCATCTCTAAATCCAAAGTGGGAAAAGGGGTTATCAAACTAATATATAAAACATCCATGAAAACAAACACATGCTGAGTTTAATTAAGCTGTTGAAGAAGCTCAAGTAATAAAAACTTAGGGTGATAGCTGCTTTAAGAAACACATGGCAGAATCACCTGGGGGGCTTTTTCAAGCTACTCAAGTACTCTCTCTGCCCCCCTCAATCCGATACACTGTTCTTTGAGGGACGTGGCTCCCTGGTTGGTAATGCCTATCAAAGGAAGCTACTGGTAGAGATGGGGTAGTGGGGAAGGATGTGGGGTATCCCTCGGGTGTGAGCGGGCAGGAAAATTACTGAGCACTGCAGCACCACTTACTCAGCAGTTAGTCCAATGATTGTTCAGGAATGTTCAGAAAAACTTCCCAAAAGAGGCAATATGAATTAGGTTTTGAAGGATATGTATCAGTTAGGTAGTTTGGAGGGGGAAATATTCCAGCTCATGTGACTGCTCTGCTAAAATCTAACAACAGCTCTTACTGGCTTTCAGAGTAAAGCTCACATTTTATAAATTTAGGGATTTTTAACAAGAGGATTAGCATGTCCATGGCTGTGTTTTAGAAACATTTCTTTAGAGCAGTGCAGAAGAGGGACTTGGAGAGCAGATATAAAGGATGCGGGAGGGAGAGGAACCAAAGCTGACTCAGCCACCCAAAACCAAAACCACACTGTCCGTGGGTCTAGAAGGAGGTAAACAAGTAGAGTAGAACACAGAATTCTGCCAATATCATGAAAATAAGATTTAATTTTTCTAGTTTCTATCTATAAATTCTCCTAAAACAATTTTTAAAAGCACTCCTTACTGGCCACATTTAAATCAATATTTACAGCCTTAACATTAACAGTCTTAGAGATTTTTTTATACCAGTTTTTTCCATGTAATCTAAGATCCTTTTGTTCATAAACTGCAAGTTTATCAAACCATTTTGTTCATTAAAAATATAGTTAGCTGGGACTTTGTTAAGTTCAGTGAAGATGCAGGGAAATTTTAGTTGAGGAATAACAGAAATGAAGAGAAGTAAGTACCAAGAAACTAGGCTGGTGGCAATTACAGGGAGTTGCAAAATATACCAATCTATGGGGATAAGGGGAGGAAATGAGGAAAGCAGGCCAGGGTGCAAGGGGTAACAGACGTTGGGGCAAAGCCAGCACCTAATCACAGGTGTTCTAAATACCATGCCCTCCCGTTAATTAGTAAGCAAAGTTTTTTGTCTTTATATGGTGTGGTAAAGCGTTCACAAAACTCCTTCCCCTGTTGTATGAGAATATGACAGTTTCTTAGTTATCAGCCAAGTGTGCATCTGTGACCCAAGTCTGAGCACAGCCCAGAATGTGGGACTATAGAGACCATCCTTGGTAAGGTGCCACTGGTATTAGAAAGAGGACAGGCACCGCTGTGTTTCAGGGTGATGGTGCCTCTCTAGCAATTGCCTCTAGCTCTCTCCTCTCCAGCCAACTCTCTAACTCTGTCTCCCTTGTAATCAGGGTAAAAATGTCAAATATGTTACTAAGCCATCTTGTTCATAATAAAAATGACCTTGGCCTGGTAGATTTCTTCTGTACAGAAGGAACAATAAACAAACCACAAATACCTGATGAGGTATCTGAGCATCCCTGAGTATGCTGACTTGTACCCAGTGAGTCTTTCACAGAGACTCTGGCAGCTATGCCCATAGAGTTGGGACAAAATAGGTTAAAGCCTAGGGGCGTGAAGCTTTGAAGCCAGGGTGACTTTCATTACTGCCTGATGTGGCCCTGTGTCCTTGCACCTAGGGTGTGTTACAAAGACAGCTGCAAGGTCAACTGGAAAGGAAGGTGTGACCTAGCCCTCCTGTCTTATATGGCCTTGCAAGAAGATTGGTGCTCTGTGTCGTGAGTGGTAACTTGTCATTATGAATATTTAATTAAATCCAAGATGACTTCCGGTTAGCACTGCAGATGGTGATGTTTTATGATCAGAAATTAAATATTATCTGGTTCTAAAGGTTGGAAAGAATTTATGATATATAGAAATTCATATAAACTAACTGCCTACAGCAACATTTCTAAAAAGAGAATCAGTTCTTTCATGGTACTATTCAAATCTATTATTGATTATGTAAAAGAAAAGTGAGTATATGTTAAATTGGTCTCCAACAAAAGCATACAAATACTTAAATTTAAGATTTTTAAAATGAGTAGTAAATGTGGTCTTACCATAATTAGGTAGAATACACATGTTGAGTGGTACCATAAGCAAAACTATGCATCCCAGAAAAATAAAAGGCACCTCATAGCCAAAGGATTGATACAAGAAGCCACCTAAAGGAGGCCCTAGCACTAGTCCCAGTCCAGAAAAAATCTCCAGACTTCCCTAAAAATGGGAAAAAAGGAACTGAGTTAATATATTTTGTTTGAAAAATTTAACAAATACAGATTTAACAGGCACCAGCTGAAAACAATTCTATGTATCTCACAATTTACACACACACACATGCCAAGACAGGACCAAAATTTAAACATACATATTGAAATCATATAAGTACTAGAAAAATAAAATATGGGAGTTTTTTTGTTTTTTAATTCCTATGGTGGGGAAGGTTTTCTAATTATGGCACAAAAATTCAGAAACCACAAGAGAAAAGATTGATAAACCTGATTACATGAAAATAGGAAAAACTACGTATGGCAAAACACAACAAAAGACAAACGAAGAACAGAGAAAAATTAGCGATAAAGGACTAATTTCCCAACTATATCAAGAGAGCTACTACTAATCAATGAGGAAAAATGACAAACGAAGAACAGAGAAAAAAATAGCGATAAAGGACTAATTTCCCAAATATATCAAGAGAGCTACTACTAATCAATCAGGAAAAAAATGAACAACTTAATAGGAAAATGGGCAATACTTTAAACAGACTGTTGACACACAAAATGAAATACAAAGCTCTTAGGCATATAAAAAGAAGCTCACCCTCACTTTTAAACAAAATTAACATGTAAAGCATAAGATACCAATGTTTACCTATTGCCCATCAAACCCTTTATGCTGCCAGGGATGTGAGGAAAGAAGCACTCTTGTACATTGCTGGTGAGTAAATACTGGAGGGCATTCTGGCAAATTGATGATTATAAATGCACACATTCTCTGAATGCAACTTCTAGGAGATAAAATCACAGGTATAGCCTTAAAGATGTGATATGGTATATGTACAAGCTTATGTCTGAAGCACGATTTGCAATAGCAAAAGATGTAAAGAATCTAAGTATTCATCGGTTTAAATAAACTAGGTTATAGCCATCCAGTGAAGTACTATATAGCCATTAAAGAGAAGCAAAGTAAGAAACTTCTCATAGTTAGGTCACAGGAAGATCTCCAAGATGATTCCATCATTAGTGTAATCAGCAAGACTGAACAGTGGAGAGAGTACGCTACCATTCATGGAAAGAAAATGGAGGGAATCCTGCTCTCTCTCAGGGTGTGTGTATGTACATGTGTGTGTACGTAGGTATGTGTATACATAAATACATGGAATCACTTTGGAAGAAACCTTTGCTATCTGTTACTTTCTGGGAAAGCAATGCTGGACAGGGTGCCTGGGCAACAGGTATCTATGAAGGCTGAGGAATGGTAATATATAGAACATATTCACTATATCCTATCTTTTCTTTTGTAACTTTTGAATTTTGTATCACGTAAAATTCTTTTTTTGTTAAATAAAACAGTGCTATGAAAAAAAATAGTTTACTGTTATAGAACTCTTACAAAAATTGCACCATTTTAAATCATTCTAGGAGCTTTAAACAAAAACCTGTGACTTGCAACCTTCCATCCCCACACCTCACAGGAGACACAAAACCAGCCTGTGAATTAACTTTCAGTATTTCATCAAGAACATAGGAATTCTACATTTAATCACGATAAGGTCATTCAGACCAACTGCGATGTCAGGTATGTTATCTTTTGGCTGCGGTTTTATATAGAAACTTGGTATGCCAATACTGGTTTCCCCTGCTGATCAGAAAATCCCTTGGACTGTTGGATCATAGTTTAGATCATCACCACAGGAATTTCTTGGGCAGCACTTTCCAGAATGTTTCACAGAACACCAGTTCTTTAAGAGTCAAACAGTGGTTCTATAGTCAAATTGAGTTTTGGAACATTAAATAAAGTATCTCTATAGAATTTCTCAGAGTTTTAACACACTAATGTGAACTGGACAGCATATGTACACTCCAAGTGTGTAGCCACAAAACCTTGTTTTACAGAGCATGTCAATGGACCAGTCTTCTGAATCCTTGAGAAATGTATTTTTGGGAAATGGCCCATCACAATGGCCCCTAGTGCATACCAAATGGCTATAGGACCTAAAATGAACCTATCTAGCTATATACAGAGGGTGCCAAAAACATGTATACACATTTTAAGAAAGGATAAAACTATTAAAATTAGCTGATGGTAACCACTTTGAACACCTCTTGTAATTGCAGAAGTCAAACGTGACTTGTATTCAACATTTGTTAATTGGTATATATTGAGTATTACAATTTTAATACAATTTTTTCCTTAAAGTGTGTATACATTTTTTTGGCACCTTAATGAAAAGTTGAAATACAGCTTGTCTACATAGAAAATAATTTATTTGATGTTCAAAACCTCCAAAATATAGTAGTAATATGGGTAAATGAGGGAGTCCTTGAAACAAAGCTGATTAGACCCTAAGGTCTAAAAGACAATTATATGCTCTGAGGTGACATTTGGTCTGCTGTGCAGACCCGGATCCTCCAGGGATGCACAGGTCCAAGGAGAGAGCTATAGGAAAGCCTGCCGGGGGTCAGGGAGGCAGTAGCCAAGAGCTGGGACAGGAATCTGGTATGTCACTATTACCACATGCCTAGGCACCTAGGCAATATATGAGAAGGTACATCAATGCGATTCTACCAGGGTCTGGGTTTTTATGGCTAAAGAAGAAGACTCTCCTCAGACAGCACAGAAGCAGCTATGGATTTCAAGATGATCTCAATGATCACTTCCATGAGTCTGGAGAAAGTGGAGGAAGGACTCTAGTTTAAATCAAGTGTTTGGCCATTAAAGATAGCTCTTTTCTAAAGCATAGGAGAGCTACAGGCAGCAGACCCCCAATCTAGGCTACAGAGAGATAGCAAAATACTACTAAGGAGATTAAAAAAAAAAAAGTCATATAAAGAACATTTGGCTTGGACCACATTTACCTATTAAACTGCCCCTTGAGTGGATTTAAGTCCAGGAAGAGACCTAAGTAAGACTAACAGTACAATTATTGACAGCCTGCTGCTGGAAGTACAAATTAGAGCAAAAAGGTAACAAACACAGATTGTAGACAAAAGCAGCGCCAGTAAAATGGACCCTGGCTTTAACTTGGACAGTAAAAAGAAATGCTTTAGCATACATTAAAAGGAAAATAGGAAAAATGTATAAATACGTACCAATACCGTGGCCACATTATTTGGAAAAGCCTTTGCGAGGATAGAAAAGGATGCAGTAATTGCTGCAGCAAAGCTTATTGCATCTGCTATTCTCACCACAAAACACATGGCAATAAATATTGGTCCTTCTGGAAGTTGGTCCAATAAACTAAAAGAGAATGAATAAGACAATTTTCAAATGCCAGACTGGTTTTTAACTGAACTCACTGAAAAGAGTAGTACTTCACCCATAGTTATTAGAATAATAAGTACAGAATATGAACTTTTTTAAAAAGTTGATTTGTTCTACTTTGAGTAGAAAAAAAATTGCCTTTTTATAAATTTTTGGTAACAATTTGAGGCATAATGAGAGCTTAGTTGCCCTTTTCTGCTGACAACATAACTGATACACTAAATGATAATACTAAATTGGCCTTTAGAATCACTTTGACAAGAACCAGTATTCCCCTGCACCCCGCTGTGTGGCTCAAACCTTCAAAAATAAGAATAAATGAAGAAAACAGAAGACCTACACACATACACACACACACACACAGAAAAATTTAAAAAATATTTAACTTGATAGGAAGGTTTTCCTGCACTTACTTCATCATAACCTTATCAAACGCTTATCACTCCTCTATGTTCCCCAAGAACTTGTGTAAGCTATTCAGGTAATTTGCCACTATGCTGCTGGTTTCAGGACTCTAAGTTTAAGAATTTTCAACTAATTTGCCTCTGGCACTTATAAATTTTCCATTCTTCTCGAAGTAGCAGTAAGGGGAACCATGCTGCTCCCATGCTCAGAAGTGAACAAGTGATTTAGGCCTGGCCACTCAGAGCACTCCCTTCCCCTTGCTCCAGTGACCTTGACGCAAAGATGGGTCATCAACAAAGATCAGGCCAGTGGGACTCCATTCTGTGCCTCTATGGAAGCTTTTAGGAAAATGGCATTCTTCGTATGGGAGCTGCTGGGGCCACCTTGCCACCACACGGGGAGTTTATCCCAGAACAAAGCACAAGAAAAGGAAAACAAAACCATGACCTTGAGAAAAACTTCTGATGACATTATCTTTTTTTTTTTTTTTTAATATTTTATTGGGGAATTGGGGGAGGGGAACAGCACTAGGGAACTGGGGGAGGGGAACAGACAAGGTGCTGTCTTTTTGTTCTTCAGTCTAGTTGCGGAGGAAGTTGCTTCACTGGCCCATGTTGGTATCATCATTGTGCTCTTCTTGGGTGAGGCAGATCAGTCTCCAGCCTCTGGATGTCGCTCACCGTGGCTCTTGGCAGCTCACGCTGGCTGCCAGCCGCTCATGCTGTCTGCCGGCCACTCACTGTAGCCTATGGCAGCCCACTGCAGCAGGGGCTGCAGCCTACACCATTGCCAGAGCTCGCACAGCCCAGCTCAAGGTGGAGCTGTTGTTAGCTGTGTTGTTAGCTGTTAGAGGGCAGTGTCACTGGCCCTCATGTGTGGGATCCGAAAAGGGGCTGCTGGCATCCCCAAACCAGCTCTTAACCAATGCGCCACTCGGCCAGCACCTGATGACATTATCTTATCATATGTATCCTGATGTTCTTCAGCTGATTCTTTAGGTAAGAAATTCACTTTCTTCAGCCCAAAATTTCTGTGATTCAGAAATGTGAGTTAAGTTTCTGTACCTTACAGTCACAGGAGTCCTAATGAATAGACCCAGTGGCCAGATCGGTGTTCCCTAAAGGACTCTTTTCTTAAGATCAGTGTCATTCATCCTGTTTTCTACATCACCCAACTCCCTTCACCATTACTCACATGACAGGCACTCAACAGACAATCAGTGGTACTGACTGACGTAAAGACTCCATTAACATTTTAAACTGAAGACAGGTTAGTAAGTCTGTTCAAGCTCCTAGACATAGACATATCAGAACATGACTTACCCAAAGAGAACTGTAACTCCTCCTGAGACAAACACTCCTGCTACAAACATAAATTTTGCTCCAATATGTACAAGCTATAATAAATGTCAAAGAAAAGTGATAAATTGATGATTGCTACAAGTTATACTAACATAAAAAAATCCACTGTATCAGGAAATATATAATTTGGGGAAGATATGAACAGTTAATATAATAATAATAATTTCTTAATAGACTGAAAACATGTTTCTTACAAATATGGAAAGTTAAAAATCAATTAACCCTAAGAATGGAACTGTCAAAATAGCACAATTCATACAATACAATGGTGGTTACTTCTGTATTATTGTAAATTCTAGACTAACATGTTAGACTAACTCATTACATGATTTTTAAAAATTAAAATGTACATATGAACTTTAATACTTACATATTTTCCAAATACCAATGCTGCTAGCAATTCAGACAAAGCATAACATCCAAATATCATACCAATAACTGTATTGCTGGCTTTTTTCTTTTCAGCCTTTAAAGAAATTGAAAAGGAGACCATATTTGAAAGACAAATTAGCCTTAATGTGGAAAAATGGAGATATTACATCAGAGCATCATCTTCTTGTAACATTCATCTGTGTAGCCATTTCAAAAATTATTCTAAAAAAAATAGAATGAAGAAGTACAGGAAACTATACTAAACCTTAGTCTTTGACATGAAAATAACTCACCATGCTTATAAAGAATTGTTAGCTTTATGATCTTGAGAAAGAACAAAGTTGGAGAGATCACACTTCCTGATTTCAAAAATAAATTACATGTGAACTGTGTAAGAGTCTAATCATTATGCTGTTTTGTACACCTGAAACTAATAATAAAAAATTTATAAAACTGTAGTAATTAAAACAGTATGGCACTGGCATAACTACATACAGATAGATTAATGGAACAAAATAGAGACCCCAGAAATAAATTCACACACATATGGTTAACTGATTTTCCACCAGAGTGCCAAGGACACACAATGGTCAAAAGCCAGTCTCTTTAAGAAATGGCATGGGAAAAACTAGATATCCACATGAAAAAGAATGAAACTAGACCCCTATCTTACATCATTCACAAAATCAACTCAAAACAAATTAAAGACTTAAACATAAGACTTGAAACCATTAAACTCCTCAAGGAAAAAATAGGGAAGGTGCTTCTTGACATCAGTCTTGGCAATGATTTCTTAGATTTGACACCAAAAAGTACAGACAATAAAATCAAAAGTAGACAAATGGGATAACACTAAACTAAAAAGATCCTTCAATGCAAATGAAACAAATGAAACAACCAACAGAGTGAAAAGGCAACCTGCAGAATGGGAGAAAATATTTGCAAACCATCTATTAGATAAGGGATTAATATCCAAAATATAAAAATCTCCTATAACTGAATAATATAAAAACCAAAGAACCTGATTAAAAAATGGATAAAGAATGTTAGTAGACATTTCTCTAAAGAAGACACACAAATGGCCATCAGGTATATAAAAAGTTGCTCAAGGTCAATAATCATCAGGCAAATGCAGGTTAAAAATCACAATAATATATTATCTAACACCTGTTAGGGTGGCTATTACTGAAAAAATAAGACACAAAAAGTGTTAGTGAGGGGCCGGCTGAGTGGCGCATTGGTTAAGAGCTGGTTTGGGCATGAGATACCACCTCACTCCAGTCAGAATGGCTATCATCAACAAATCAACAAACAACAAGTGCTGGGGGCGCTGTGGGGAAAAGGGGACCCTGCTGCACTGTTGGTGGGACTGCAGATTGGTGCAGCCACTATGGAAGTCAGTATGGAGGTATCTCAAAGAACTGGAAATAGAGCTACCGTTTGACCCAGCAATTCCACTCCTAGGTATTTATCCTGAAAAAAACAAGACACTTATTCAAAAAAAGTTATGCACCCCTATGTTCATAGCAGCACAATTTACAATAGCTAAGACTTGGAAACAACCAAAATGCCCATCAGTAGATGACTGGATTAAGAAACTGTGGTATATTTATACAATGGGAGTATTACTCCGCTATAAGGAAGAATGAAATCGTGCCATTTGCAATGATATGGATGGACCTAGAGACTATAATGTTGAGTGAAATAAGTCAGTCAGAGAAGGACAAATACCATATGATCTCACTCATATGTGGAATCTGAAAAACTGTATGAATGAGCAAAGTAAACAGAAACTGTCTCATAGATATAGAGGAAAAATCAGGGTTGCTAATTGGGAGAGAAATGGGGATGAGGGAGAAGGGGAAGGGATTGGACAGCAAAAATAGGCAACTACAATATTGCCACTGGGATAGGAAAAACAGTTTGGGGAATATAATTAATGTTGTAAATATTCTGTGGAATGTCAGATGATCATAGGTCTTGTTAGGGAGACCATTTCATGGATGGAGTAGAGGTTTGATCACTGCACTGTATTACTAAAGCGGAGGTGGTATACCTACTGTAATTGAATATATATAGATAGTCATGGGATGTGGATTATACTGTGGAAGAGAGTCAGAGGAAGAGTAATAGATATATATGATATGGGGGGGAGTGGGGTGGTGAATTGGGGGTGGGGGGTTGTCACTTTGAGGGGTAAAATGTATAACTATTGCACTGTGTTGTACACCTGAAACTAATTAAAAATAAAATAAAATGTATATTCCAAACACTAAAAAAAAAAAAAAAAAAAAGAGCTGGTTTGGGGATGCCAGCGGCCCCGGTTCGGATCCCACATATGAGGGCCAGTGACACTGCCCTCTACAGCTAACAACAGCTCCACCTGGAGCTATGCTGTGCGAGCCCCAGTGATGGAGTAGGCTGCAGCCCCTGCTGCAGTGGGCTGCCAAGGCTACAGTGAGTGGCCAGCAGCCAGTGTGAGCTGCCAATAGCCGCGGTGAGCAACCATCCAGAGGCCGGCGACCAATCTGCCTCACCCGGGAAGAGCGCAATGACGATACCAATAGTGAAGCAACGTCCTCTGCAACTAGACTGAAGAACAACAACAACAACAACAAAAAGACAGCAATTTGTCTGTTCCCCTTCGCCGATTCCCCAATGCTGTTCCCCTCCCCCAATTCCCCAATAAAATCTTAAAAAAAAAAAAAAGTGTTAGTGAGGATGTGAAGAAATTGTAACC
Source organism: Aselliscus stoliczkanus (assembly GCA_033961575.1). Taxonomy (NCBI): domain Eukaryota; kingdom Metazoa; phylum Chordata; class Mammalia; order Chiroptera; family Hipposideridae; genus Aselliscus; species Aselliscus stoliczkanus. The sequence continues at coordinate 130,693,353 of CM066733.1, forward strand.
CTTATACACTGTTGGTGGGTATGTAGAATGATGCAACCACTATGGAAAACAGTTAGAAGGGTCCTCTAAACATTAAAAATAGAATTACCACATAACCCAGCAATCAATCTGCTAAGAATTGAAAGTAGTGTCTCAGAGAGATATTTACAGCCCTATGTTCACTACATTATACACAATAACTAAGATATAGAAACAACCCAGATGTCGATTGACAGATGAATACATAAAGAAAATGTAATATATATATACAGTGAAATATTACTCAGCTTTAAAAAGGAGAGAAATCCTGGCATTTGTACAACATGGATGACCCTTGAAGAAACTGTGTAAAGTGAAATAAGCCAGACACAGAACAAATACTACATGATTCTACTTATATGATGTATCTAAAATAGACTCAGAAGCAGACAACAAAACGGTGGTTTTTCAGGGGCTTCAGAGAGGGGGAAGTGGGGAATTATTGCTCATTGGGTATGAAGTTTGTTAAGCAAGATGAGCTCATGTTGTGCTGTTACTACAAAAAAAAATAAATAAAGGAAGGGAGGGAGGAAAAGAAGGAAGGAGGAGGGAGGGAGAGATGAAGGGAGGGAGGGAGGAAGGAAAGAAGGAAAGATAGAAGTAAGGGAGGGAGGGAAAGAATAAAAAATCAGGGAAAAAACCAAAAGAACACGAGGTAATTTTGTAGGTGGTGGGTATGTTTAATATCTTGATTGTGATGATGACATCACAGGTATATGCATATGTCCAAACTCATTAAGATAGATATACTAAATGTGTGTAATTTTTTGTACACATTTAAAAAAAAAAGATTGTTGGCTCTGGCTGGCAAAAAATCAGAATTAAGAGAGTATAAGATTATAAATAAAAGCAAAAAAATCTTGGCTGAGGAAATTTGGGCTTTATTTCACCCACGAAACTGATATTGACATACTTCCTTTATGATATCTGAGAGATAACAGAAAATATATTGGTCTCTGCCCCTGGTTCCTGGTACAGAGCTAAAACTCTTGTCATTTTCTAACTGATAAGAGCACCAGGAATATCTTTTGTTCTAATATTTGGTTTTTGACCTTTATTCCTGACACCGAGCTCCTAAATCCCCTGGAATTTCCTGGGTGACAGAAATATCTTCTGTTCTAATGAAGTGACTCTGGGTGGGCTCCTGGATGGGGCTGGTGACCAGAAAGACCAAGAAATGATTAGAAACTTGGAATCTTCAGCCCCACCCCCCTTCTCTAGAGAGGGACTAGAAATTGAGTTAATGATTGATCATGCCTACCTGATAAACCTCTATAAAACTCCCACAGGTGAGCCTGTTGAAGTGCTGGGATACTGGCAAGCCCAGAGAGGGCATAAAGCTCTGTGCCCCTTCCCACATGCCTTGTCCTATGCATCTCTTCCATCTGGATGTTCACCTGTATACTTCATCATATTCTTTCATAATAACCAATAAACAAAAGTATTTCCCTGACTTCTGTGAACCACTCTAGCAAGTAATCAAATCCAAGGGAGTGGGGGAAGAAGGGTCATGGGATCCCTCCAATCTATAGCCAAGTTATTCAAAGTTGTGCATAACTGGGGACCCACTAGGATCGGCATGTCTTGTGGGACTGGACCCTTAACTGTGGGACCTGTGCTGTGGGCTTTGTCAGAATCAAACTTAATTGTCGGACACCTGGCTGGCGACACAGAGCATTTATTAGTGTAGGGAAAAAACCCACACATCTGGTGTCAGAGGTGTTGTGAGGGTGGTAGTAAGTGAGAGTAAAGGAGGAACACACAGGAGGAAGAGTTTTTCCTACTCAGTATCACATTTAGTTACAGGGTTGAACTCCAGTGAAAACAAAAAAACACTCTGCCAGTCAAAAAACTCAAGAATAGGTAGTTCCTTGATTGGGCACATAAGTCATACCAAGGCCCAATCAGCTTAGCACTGTTTCTGATATTAACACCAACTACCTGACAATTTAGAGAAGCCAGAGTTTTCTTTCCTGACATCATCCACACAATAAAAGATGCTTTCCCCACTACCAGCATTCTATGTTCTCCCAAAACACCTTTCCATCAATTATCTCTCTTAATGCTGATAGCCTGTTCTGTCAGTGTGTTCCTAAATGTGCTACAGATGATAGAGTATTCATTCTAACTAGTTCTTCTGAGCTCCAAATGAGTTGTGATGTACAACTGAATTCATGTATACAAATAGACAGGAGATTCGAAAAACTTTTTAAAAATCCTGGAAGTGTAGATCCTTACATCGGGTTCTGGTTATAGCCATTTAATGAGTAAAATATGAATTTAATTTCATTAAGGTAGGATGAGCAACTTGGCATACCTTGAAGTGTAAAGCCTGAACTACACAATTCTCTGTCTTCCCAGTCAGTGGTCATTTATTGAGTACCTTCTATGTGTCAGGCACTGTACCAGGAGTGAGAAGTGAATATTTATGCTTGGAAGATCCAATTTAGAGTCATCTTTTCACCAGAGCTCCAGCTCTTTTGCAAATAACTTTACTCTTAAAACAGAAATGAATGTGTACGTACACATACTCCTACACCCTTTAAAATCCATTCTCTGCAACAACCATAATCCCATTTCTTTACTTTTTCTCCCTAACTACAATTTTAAGTTAACAATTTACACCATTGTTTCCCATGTAAAGTTACAATCATCATTCAATTTTTGCCTTTTTCAAAACTGTTCTTTTCATGTTAGACTGTGTCTCTTTAAATGAACCCTATTTCTCATAGCATAATATCACAGGAAACTGGATAGGTGAATTCTATTATTCTCAGCTCAACTTTAGGAAAGGCCCCCTTACTCCAGGAAGTCCCCCTGATATGCAGTCTTTAAGTACCTGGTGGCGGGAGGGTGGAGAGGTTGAACCCACAACACTGCAAAAATTACTTGGGCAAGATTGAAGTCCATAATTTTATGGGATTCAGAATTAGCCACTCCCCATCCATTATTAATAACTACATGAATGGCATGCAGACAAGAGAGGTGTCATGATAAAAGATACCTTTAATGGCATCCTTGCAAAAGGTTGTGCTCTATGTAGGCTGGAGCATGAAGTCGACGTTTCTATTACACAAAGGTCAGGTAGTGTTATGAGCTGAATTGTGTCCCTCCAACTTCCTATGTTGATGTCCTAACTCCCAGTACTTCAGCATGTGACCTTATTTGAGGATAGAGACTTTCATAATCAAGTTAAAATTAATTCAGTGAGTTGGCTCTAATCCAAAATAATCTGTGTCTTTATAAAAAGGGGAAATTTGGACACAGAGGCATGCATAGGGGGAAGACCACATGAAGAGATACAGGGAGCCGTCAGCTACCGACAAGCCAAAGAGAGGTTTGGAACTGAGCCTTCCCTCAGAGCCCTCGGAAGGAACCAACATGGCTGACACCTTGATCCAGACAGCTGGCCTCCAGGACGGTGAGACCATACATTTCTGTCGCTTAAGCCACCCAGTGTGTGGTACTCTGTGATGACAACCCTAGCAAACTAAAAACAAGTACCTCAAAGGGAAAGGTATTATCAAAGGAGTCGATTAAGATATGATGAGACAAGTAAAGAGTTAACAGGAGCGAGCTTGTAAGCTGGCAGGAGTGAGCTTCAAAATTAGCCGCTTGGCTCTAACTCCCCTGGCTGGCACTGCACCTGCAGGCTGACAGGCACCCTACATCCATCATAGGTAAGAGCAGAACAGGTTCCAATCGCAATGGCAACTCCTGCCAGCTAACAATCACCCATCATAGATGGGAACAGGACAGTTCCAAGAAGAAGACAATTGTAACAGCAGCCTCCCCTGCAAGCTGACAAGCGCCCTACATCCTACTTAGAAAAATATAAAACTCAAGCTAAACAAACAGGCTGCAGCTCTTTCGCTCAGACTGCCCTGGCAAAACTTCTTCTGCCAGAACTCTCTCTTTCCCTCCCTTTTCTTACTCTTGTAGAGCCTCGTAAATTCTTTTACGTTCTGCAAATGACCAGGGGTTAATTTTACGCCAAGACATTTTGGTGCCGAAACCCGGGAGTTCAACTCTACTTCTCCCTACATTCTGCAAACGACCAGGGGTTAGTTCTATGCCAATAGAAGATGTAGAAACAACATTCATTGTCCAAGGCACAATAAGTAGTTAATTCTAGAATCTGGCAGAAAACATATAGGGTTATAGTAACATTTATTGGACCCTCGCTATACGCCAGACTCTCCATTAAGTGCTGTTTCACAGGGTATGTAACAACAATTAAATAAGTGATGTATTTTTAGCTGCCCGTTTTATCGATGAGGACACCGACTTGTACAGTTTATAGTCACTGCTGCCGTGACAGTCTCCATCTTGTACATGTTCCCACATTTGCTGGGGACAGAATGGAGATGTAGGCTGTCCTGAAACACACACCACAGCAGCAGCTGAATGCCACTTTTGGAATGTGGATCCTGCTGCACGTTAGGAAAACAAAAACAGCAGTTAAAAGCAACTTCTGCTTCACATGAAATCCCCTGACAAAGGAAGATGGTGCCAGAAAAAGGATGAGCAGAAACAGGAGCCCCACACCAGAATTCATGAAGAAGGACCCTGTTTTCCCTTTGCCTAATTGGCTCTGGGTGATAGGAATGATGACAGAATACACAGGAGGAACGTAAGTTTTGCCAGTACTGAAGGCTTTAATAAGAAACGAACAGGAAGAGGCCACTCTTCATATCTACACCTGTTAAAAGTTCAAATGTTCTCTGCCCTGTCTCTGTCTTCTTCAGCCTTCCCTCCTGTGAGCAAAAAACGAAATCAAAAACTTAAAAAACACACACACCCACAGCTTGGTTTTCCTTTGTCTATATTCCACTAAGAAGAAATTAGTTAGTTGTACTCACTGAGTTCCAGCTGAGCCAGGAAATACACCAGTTCTTCCCCATCTTAATTCCACAGGCTCCCACCCATCATTTTTTTTCCCCAACCCCACATCTGGCCAGGCTCCTCGGGCTTGCTCAGACATCTCTGATGACTTCTCACTGAATAAACCTTTGCCATGCATTCCAGCTCCAACCTGCCTCCTCATATCCTCAGCCACCTTGCAGACCTCGCTGCGCCCCAGGCCCGAGCCACACTAGGTTGTTTGCTGCTCTCCAAGAACATGCTGCTCACTGTACCAATGCTGTGACTGTCTCAGGCTGTTTCCTAGATCACCATTGCCTCGTGTTCACCACGGGAACTACCATTTCTCAAGACCCACCTAGGTTTACCCTGGGAAGTCCCTTTTAGTATCACCCCTTCTTCTCTTTCCCTCCCACAGCCCCACCATGGCAAAATTAACCATTCCTTCCTCTAAAGTCTCATGACATTTTGAACATCTTTTTCGTTAAGGATGTCCAAATGCTCCATGATTTTTTCCCCCCGATATTGTTTCACTGCCAATGGACAGGCAAGAGAGGGACATTTTCCTGTCCTTATTTCGGCCCTAGCGTCCCATGCTTAGCACGCGGGAGGGTGGGAAGTCGTTCAACCTCCCACTTCAGTGAACGCTGCATTGGGCCAGTCACTTAACTGCTGAGTCAGTTTCTTCATCGGATGAGATTCTCACTGCTCTGCCTATCTTATCGAGTAGTTGCAGATAAATACGGGTATGTGGGAAAGTACACTGAAAACTCAATAGCACTGTACGGGTACAGAGTTGGATTGCTCTTTAGCAGAGAAGCCGTTTTCATTCCTTTTTGTTACACACAGAATGGAAGACTATATGTTATCAAAGCAGAGGATTAAAAGGGGCCAGTGCATTGAATTGAGGCTTTGGCAAAGAACACAAAGTATAAAACCCACAGGCATATTGTTTCCACTCAGCCAAGCCAGCACCACAGGTTCCCGGTGGATTCTCTAGGGTTTATTTATTCCCCTTAAGCCCGTGCCGTTATCTATAGACCCTAATGCCATATAAAAGGATATGATTAGAAGGAACTGGTCAAAAATAATCCTTGGCACAAACATAGCCTCTAGACTCCACAAGAAATTTTAAGTCAGAAAAAGGAATTTAGCGGACCATGGCTTCCTAATTCCAAAATATTAATAAACCAAAACTCTAGGAAACAGAGTGACTGTCTTTTTTGTTGTTGTTGTTGTTTTTTTTTTTTTGAGGGCAGTGTCACTGACCCTCACATGTGGGACTTGAACCGGGGCCGCTGGCATCCCAAGCCAGCGCTTAACAACTGCACCACTCGGCCCGCCCTCAAAGTGTTATTTTTTTTTTTTTTTGAGGGCAGTATCACTGGCCCTCATATGTGGGACCGAACCGGGGCCGCTGGCTTCCTAGGCCAGCGCTTAACCACCACGCCACTCGGCCGGCAGAGTGACTGTCTTAACATAGATCTTTTGCAGTAACATTAAAATCTCAGTGACTCAGTGCAGCCTCTTTTTTCTCAATTGCAGAAGCCAAATAAAGATTAATCAGACTACATGGTAAGCAAAGTAATCCTCAGAAAGTCAATTATATTGAGGTGAATTACATCCCAAGATGATGTTCTTTCTGACTGGGTTTTCTTTTTCTGGTATCAAATATTGTTTAAGAAGTCTTCTGTCTGCTAAAGTTCTATACATCATCTTTACTACATGCAGATCTTTACATTTTCTATATTTTAAAACGATTCAAAAGGCCTTTTAAAAATTAACAGTTCATGAGGTTATAAAAATGTCTCACCTCCTTGGGGAAAAAGGGTCCAAGGATAGAGTAGGACATCATAGAACTTAAGTTAATGGAAGCTGCCGATATCAGTACAAAAACCTGTTCTCTGGAAAGACGGCTGGGTGTGTCTCCTGCACCTCCTGGGGGGGCATCATCTGAAAGGCAAACATGCTACAATTATAAGTGTGTAATTGGAACTACTGATCGAAGTACACAAATGCCACTTCTGTGCACAGATGATGCACTCTAAAAACATGAGCTGAAGGCTATTTTCAATTTAGCACATTTGATCAAATGTAACACAATTCTTGGACATCACTGCAATTTTGAAAACGTCTCACTCTCACTTACATATTCCCTGTTAGAATTTAGGGACAGAACTTATAAGACCATCTGTTCTGTTTTGCCTCCACTATAAGGCCTATTTCTTTCACGTTCAATACATTCCTTCAAGAAGAATGAGGGGACAGGATAATTGCCAAAGGGTACTGCTCACTTAAGTACATAATGTAATTTCTCCAGTTACTAGCTTCATGTCCTACATGGACTCAATAACGTTTTAAGCAAAACATGTTAGCTGTTTATTAAGCATTATAGGGCAATACTGAAGTTGAATGAAGTGGAAGTAGGAGAAAACAAACGAAAGCATTCAACTGACAAATTAATACAATGGCATGCTTCTGAAAAGACAAGTCCCACAAATCTGTAAATCTATATATATATATATATATATATATATATATATATATATATATAATTTTTACACACGACTGGTCTTTTGCATCGATTAATTTAACCCTTATTCCCAGGGCTAAACTTTAAGACACTGTTTCAAACATCCAGCCAATCTATCGGCCATTTTTAAAGGAAATGATTTGGAGAAAAAAAATTTAAGTAAGAAAAACCGGGTTTGCTCTATTTTTCAGTTTGTCATTGCAGAAAAATCTGTGCAAATGAGGAAGTCTTAAGAATCTATTTGTAAACATGTGGGGTAGATGAGGAAGGAAACCTAGGAGAAAGTTGAAAAGGAGGGAACAACAGTGGGGACTCAAAATGTAATGCTGTCTGAATAATGGCACACTTATTTGAATGCACTCTTAAACACACAGCGCTTAAAGGTAGAGCTACAGAGTTCCGTTCTTTAACCCCTTTCCGAGAGGAAAGAAACGCTGACCCGAACCCCACCGTCAGGCCCCAGTCTTTTCCATTGCCTTGGAACCAAACCAAGCTAACGCTAATTCAATCGTCGATAAAGGTACAGGACCCAAGCCAAGGGGTAGCGGCTGGCAGTGCAGGTTTCGGTCACCTCCTGGGGGGCGCGGGCCCTCGGGGTCCCCTGCCGTGTCCATGCGCAGTGCGTGGGTCCAGTTCTCGCCCTGGGACTCGATCTCCAGCGAGAGGACAAGCGGACCCGCAGGCGGAGAGCGCTCAGCCCGGCGCTCACCGGCAACGACCGCTGCCAGGGCTCCGCCTGCCCGGGGCTCCTGGCAACCTCGGTGGACTCCTTGGCGCTGAGGCAGGAGGGGCGGGCCTTTTTTTTTGTTTTTAAAGACACAGGTTGTTAGCATACTTCACCATTTCACATATGATGTGGTGTTTTTATTCCGTATGAAAAAAATTTAAAATGAAAGTAGAAAGGACGACTTTATATTACATATAGTTGAATCCTCTACCTTAAAATGGGTAAAATTTATTTCTACTAAAAGTAAGAAAGGAAGCATATGTGGACACAAAAGATAGACCGCACCTAAACTGAAAGACACAAATGTGAATTAGAAAATTAGGATCATACCGACTTTTTACATTTATTTATTTATATGTATTTTTTAATTAGCTTCAGGTGTACAACAAAGTGCAATAGTTATACTTTTTACCCCTCAAAGTGAAAACTCCCTTCCCCCAATTATCCCTCCACTCCTCCCCCCATATCATATATATCTATTAAAATTACTTTGACTCCCTTCCGCCTTATAATCCACATCCCATGACTATCTATATATTCAATTACAGTTGGCATACAATATTATACAACATCAATTTCAGGTGTACAGTGCAGTGATCAAGCCTCTACTCCATCCATGAAGTGGTCTCCCTAACAAAACATGTGACCATCTGACACCCCATACCGACTCTTTTTAAGGGACTTATTATTCACAGTAGATAAATGATGGAGTATTGTAATCACTGAAGCCAGACACTAGTAAACATGTAATATCGTTCCCCAAACCTGACTGCTCAGCAAACCTTTTTATTCTCCAAGCCATCCAATAGCTTTCCAGTAAATTTACTTTTTTGTTTTACGTTTGCCATAGGTCATTATCCTGCATGCAAAGAACTATAATTGTTACAGTATCATCCAAAATTTCTATGATGAACATGCTTAGTTGACCTAACATAAAAAAGCAATGACTGTCGTTTACCAATAAAGAGATCATTTGTAACCTGGAGACACAGGGGGGAAGGCATCAGCTATAGCTCACTGTCATGTGGAAGAAGTTGATATCAGAAACAAATATGGCAGACTACGTTGATGTGCAACATTTACTAAAAGTTAAAATTGTTTCAAAATGATGACATAGAACCAAAAAAGTGTTTAAAACCATCTCACTCAACACCCTACATTCTGTAGAGGAGGTACTTGAGATCCCAGGTATGGGAAGTGTTTTCACTAAGGCTACAGAGTCAGGAAATGACAGCGAATTGAAGCCATGTAAAGAATTCTTGACTCAGCAGTCTGCCTTTTAACTTCATTGTTGGGATTAGAACCAGATATATGACTAGGACTTTTTTTTTTTTTAATGTATCTCTAATTCTAAGGACAGTCGTGGTCCTGGCTTCATTCCAATGATTCTCTAATAAGATCTGCAGTTCTCAAAAACATATTTTAGAGTGTCAGAACCCGTTTTTCAAAAGAAACTTATGTAGATAACAGCAGAGCTAGTTTACAGGAAGCAGCACTGAGGTCTGGAGCCCTACACACTCCGATTCTTCTTGTACAAGTGAATAAATTTAATGCTAATTCAGGGTTTGCTTTATTGGCCACTACTCTTTATTTCATTTATAAGTTACCTTTGTTGCTGCCTTATAATTAGTTTATTCATCAACTTTATTATCTTCCTATGTTTAGTTTCCCCACATTCTGAATCAGCCCTATAGCAAGCAGCTACAGCACCTCAACAGCTCCAGGTAGCATCTGGCAATAAAAATAAGGGCTGAGGAAACATTCTTATAGGACTTATGAAAGCTCAGAAGAGAATTACTCAAAGTCCTCAAAATATGTAACTGTTGGCATAGGCTTCACACTTAGCTATGTAATAACCTAGTCCCATTCCCTATTCTCCTCAACCTTTTTTTTTTCTTAATAAACTGGATTTTCCAATTAAAGTCCTTACCTATTAACTTTACAAACTACAATACCTACAGCCTTTATTAATCTATTCTACTCTTATTCATCTAGTTCCATATTTTCTTTTTAATTCTCTTCCCTCTTACCAATTACCTCTTTCTTCTTTGATTCTTCCCTTGATATAATAGGATATAATTCTATCTTCTTTGGCACAAACATTATCTTCAGCTACAACTAATTTTTCCTCAGTATGTTCAAAACTATGTGCTACATATGCCGTGGCTAGACCTATATATTCCTAAGCTGCAGCAGGATAATATTTTCTGAGTTTTCTCCTATTTCTTAGCTCCCATTTCCTTCCATTGGATTTATTTTCTACCCCCAAAGGTAGGAACATTTTAAATGTTTTCAAATTAAAAGTTTTCTGGGTTGCCCGAAACCTCCACCTAACTCACAAGAGACATTAATTTATGATAGTTGTTCTCAACATGGCTTTCTTTTAGGTATGCCATCTTACACAGATGCTTTTTAAAATTTATCATTTGCTGAGTTCATTTAGTAGACATTAGTTTAGTGACTCCAATATGTAAGTCACTGTACTAAAATGCTGGGTTGTTCGGGGCAGGAGAAAGACAATATTTAAAAACATTTTCACATGTTTTTCACATCAAGTTCTTTTATAAGGTAAGTAACTACTTCACAGGCACTGTAGTAAACACTTTAAATGACTATCTCATTTAATCCTCACAAAAATATTGCAGTATTATCACCATTTTACTCACTTAGAAAAGTAAGTAATTTGCCAAAGACCACAAAATAAGCTGGAATTTTAACTTAGCTCAGCTGGGACCTACCCGTCCAAGATATAAAATCTGGCTGTTTTCTCTTCCCAGCTGTGGTCATCCAAGTAAACTTTTTTGTAGTTCAACTCAAAGATCTTTTCTATCATTTAATCTGTTCTACATCTTCTCCTCCTTTAACATCTGTTATGGATAAAATTGTTTTCCCCATATGAAATACGTTTAAATCCTAAACTCCAGCATCTCATTTTGACACCCTATTTGGAAATAGGGCTGTTCTCGATGTAATTAGTTGAGATCATACTGAAGTAGGGTGGGCCCCTAATCCAAGATAGTTGGTATCCTTATAAAAAGGACATGCACACAGGGAGATCATGTGAAGATGGGAGTTATGCTGCCATAAGCCATGGAGCACCAAGATTGCTGGCAGACGTTTGGAAGCTAGGAGAAAGGCATGGAACAGATTCCCCTTGACAGCCTTAACCCTGCAGGTACGTTGATTACAGATCCTTGTCTTTAGAACTGTGAGACAATACATCTCTGTTGTTTAAGCCACCCAGTGTGTGATACTTGGTTATGGCAGTCCCAGCAAACTAATACAACATCTACACTTAGATGATTCAGAAACCCACCTGAAGAAGCTGAGATATGTAAGCAAGCTCGATATTTGGGCTCCACATGAACTCAAAGAAGTTCATTTGATGGCGCGTATAAACATCTGCAATATGCTTATTAAACATGAAGAAAACGATCTTTTTTTTTTTTGAGGGCAGTGTCACAGGCCCTCGTATGTGGGACCTGAATCGGGGCCGCTGTCTACCCAGGACAGCGCTTAACCACTGCGCCACTCGGCTGGCCCAAAAACGATCCTTTTTTAAGTGACTGATAACTAGTGATGAGAAGTGGATTATTATAATGTGGTGCGCAAATAGTCTTGGTCCTGATGTGATGATTTGCCTCAAACGACATCAAAAGCAGACATTCATCAGAGGAAAGTTATGCTCTCAGTGTGGTGGGATTTTAAAGGTGTCATGTTTTTCGAGCTCTTATCAAGCAACCAAATAATCAATTCGAATATATACTGTCGGCAATTGGGCAGTTTGAATGAATCCATTATCCAGAAATGTCCAGAGCTTGTTAATTGTAAAGGAGTTGTGTTCCATCGCAACAACGCGAGACCACACACAAGTTTGATCACCCGTCAAAAATTATTGGAGCTTGGATGGGATGTGTTGCCACACCTACCATACTCGCCTGACCTTGTGCCGTCAGACTTCCACTTGTTTTGCTCTCTTCAAAACTCCTTGCGTGGTATAATGTTCAGTTCAGATGAGGCTGTAAATCAGCACCTTGTTCAGTTTTTTACAAATAAAGACAGGTCCTTCTATTAATGAGGAATTATGAAGCTCATTAAAAGATGGCAAAAGGTTATAGAACAAAACAGGCAATATATCATTGATTTACCTTTATTTTTATTTATATAAACGACCTCTGAAACACATAGACAAAATACATCATGACTTTTCCGATAACCCCATATATCAACTCTTATTAATTTTAGATAAATGGAAATTTGCTGACACACTACGTACCACATTCTTTTTTGCCACTTGGAATACCCTTTCCTTTGCTCTCATCCTCCCTTTGGAGTCCTTTGTTATTTAATTTATTGAGCTCATTTCAAATGCTGCCATAAGCCTAACTAAAGTCCTTCTCTTACCTCTCCACATCCCCACTCTCCAATGCCCATGCCACTAAGTACCTCCTGTGGCCTTTAGGTATTTTAATCTTTTTTCTTTTAATCTGAGCCATCCTGCCACCTGTTGGCAGCTCAACGGCAACTCAGCTCGGGCTGGCCTAGAACCGCTGTTGCTCAGAGCTCAGCTTGCACTTTTGAGCGAGCTCTTAACCAACTGAGCCATTCGGCCAGCCCTAGGTATTTTAATCTTTGACTCAAATCTTAATCCCACCCCAAGTATGAAAGTGGCAGGAATAAATCTTCTCATCTTTATAAACTCTGTAGCTGTCTTTTTTTTTTTTTAAAGCAAAAGCTCAATAGCTAATTGAATGAACAACTAAGTAGGTGACCAACTTTTTTTTTTTAAAGATTTTATTGGGGAATTGGGGGAGGGGAATAGCGTTGGGGAATCCGGGAAGGGGAACAGACAAGTTGCTGTTTGTTCCTCCGTCTAGTTGCGGAGGACGTTGCTTCACTGGCCCGTGTTGGTATCGTCATTGTGCTCTTCCCGGATGAGGCAGATCGGTCGCCGACCTCTGGATGGTCGCTCACGACTACTGGCAGCTCACATTGGCTGCCGGCCACTCACTGTAGCCTATGGCAGCCCACTGCAGCAGGGGCTGAAGCCTACACCGTCGCCTGGGCTCACACAGCCCAGCTCCAGGTGGAGCTGTTGTTAGCTGTAGAGGGCAGTGTTACTGGCCCTCATACGGGATCCGAACTGGGGCCACTGGCATCCCAAAACCAGCTCTTAACCAATGCGCCACTTGGCCAGCCCTAGGTGACCAACTTTTAGGATGAGTTATAAATGGAAAGATGCAGGCTCAACCCTTTTAAAATGAAAATTAAAAGCATTTGAAAAGCTAAAAATGAATCCTATCAATGTCTAAAAATTTCCCTATATTTCTATTCTGGTTAAGTGTACCCCATGCTCTTATATGATCCATTTGTTTTCTTCTTGGCCGTCAGCCTGCCACTCACAGTCGCGGGATCCAGTGTTGGCACCTATCAAACGCTACATAATTGCTAACTGGTTTGGTGACTTTTCAGGAAAGGAAGTTAAAAAAGACTGTACTGATTATATTCGCCTTGTATTGCATTGAAAATTGGCGGGGTGGGGAGGATGGCCAATGATTGCAAAATGCAAAGCGTGGCTTCCATGTTGAAATCCAGGTTTTAGGGTTCTCGGATCCCACGTCTAAGTCCGCCGGTCCGGATGGGGAAATGAATGCCGGGCATCCCCGAGACCACGTGATCCTGTGTGTCCCGAAGCCATATATATATCTCTGGGTGGCGGGCATCGCGTTTTAAACGCACACGTGGAGTCCTGATTTGCACGGGACAACGCATTCAGGGGACAATGTTTAGCATGATAGAAGAAAATTTAAAAGCTTTATCTAAAGCCAAACCACCGGGCTGGAGGTTTCCCTTTGCGAACACATCGCCGGGGAAGCGGCATTGGCGACGTGCTCCAAAGGAGTGAAAAAAACGCGTTGGCTTTCATTTCCTGAACACGCGCGTACACCCACACACAGAGGCTCACCCGCAGAATGACACGTGCACGGACATTCAGAGTGCCTGAGAGGCGAAGGGTGCCTCTCGGGAAGGCCCAGTTACGCGGGGTTCACGGACTCACACTACGGTACGGTAAGGGTTAAAACGGGCGCTCCGAGCAGCCGTACCAGACCGCGCAGGCCAGAGCGCTGGGCCTTTCTCGCGCTCCGTACAGCGCGCTCCCTGGGCCTCCGCACCCCACGCGCCCGGAGGGAGGGGCGACGCGGGGCTGCCCGGGGCGGTGCCTGCTGCGCGTGCCAGGGACCGGCTGTGCAGGGTCGGAAGAGGAGGAGCAGTAGCCTGACCTCAGCACCGCCTCCATCCGGAAACAGACGTTCTCGCGGCCCGGCACCACCGGAGACACCTCCGGCGTGGAGGGGAGTGCGCATGCGCCTCGGGGTCCTGGGACACCCTTAAATACCGTCCGGCGGGCGCGTGCGGCCTCTTTTCCTGCCGCCGCGGAGCGACGCGGAGGCAGAGGCCGGGGGGTGAGTGGGGCCGGGCCAGCGCGCTGGTGACGGCGCATGGTGCGGTGTGTTTTGGCTGGGATTGGTGATGAGTCTGAGAGCCTGAATTTGTTAGTCAGCCCGTATGTTTTTGTTTGTATTACAGTGCATTCAAGATTCGTCTCCACCCGTAACCCACCGCCATGGCCGAGGAAGGGTAAGCCCGGGGCGGACGTTGCGGTGCGGCTGAGGAGCAGGGCGGGCAGCGCGGGCTCGGGGTACCCCGTCCATGACGGCTGAGTCCGGGGTGGTGTGCGGGGAAGGGACTTACCGCGTTTCTGGTGCGTTTCAGCATTGCTGCTGGAGGTGTAATGGACGTCAATACCGCTTTACAAGAGGTGCTGAAGACAGCCCTCATCCACGATGGCCTCGCCCGTGGAATCCGCGAAGCTGCCAAAGCCTTAGACAAGTAGGTGTGTCAGTCTCAATATGGTGGGGTTGGTGGAACCGGCCCAAAACCGCAGCCGAGGGAAGAAAGCGTGAAGTTCATGGTGTTAGCAGAAAAGCTCTGAATGGCCTCCTGTTGGACAGGCCCCTTAGGAACAGGTATCAGCACTCCGATCTCTCTAGCCCATTTCAAGTGCGTGGGTTTCTTCTGTGTGGAAGGGGGACGAGCGTTTTGATTCCTACTCACAGCAAAACTGCAGCGTTTGGATGATGACTCAACGTGTCGGATACCCCTTCACTCTCCTCCATGAGTGAGACATAGCAGTCTGACAAACCTGCAGGATGCGAGGCTGATGTCACATTGGTTAGGGGTAAAGATCCCCGTTTGGCAGTGGGCAACACGAAACAAGGTAGATGAATGGGGTTTTCAAGTTCACGTTTGTTACAGGAGCATCTGGACTCTTAGACACATTTAGTAAGTGAAGTCCTGTTGTAGACACGTCAATATGGAATATTGGTAAATATATTAGGTATAGTGTCAGGGCTGGTTATGTGGGCAACACTGTGTGAACCATTTGAGCTGACTTTAAATGCACTTCAAATTGCTAAGCCAGACAGATTTAAGTCAGTTCAATGAACTTGGGTGTAGATCAGCCAGTTGAATCCGGTGGAAACAACACTTGTTGGAAGTACTTCCTTCGGTCTCCTGCACGTGTGGGTCCCCTGCACAAGTTGCATCTTGCCAATGTTGCAGAACATCGATGGGGCCAGTAATACGGAACGATGCTAGTAGTTTGTGGTGCATCTAACTGCAGTATTTGTAAACAAGAGGGCATGTTTGTGTCTTGGCCACAAAGTGGGGAAACTAGTTCCCCTACATAAACTTTGTACTTTTTAAAAGTTATTGAATACTTAGTGTTTCAGGAGATGAATTGTGACTCCATTCAGCTTCATCAAATTAGTTGCCACCAGTGGATGTGCTGCGTATGTTTTGCCAGGGTACTCAGTGCAAAGACAACTGCTTTGTAAAGTGCAAGTGGAGTGGATTTAGGCCTGAATTGTAACTTCCATTGGGTTTTGCATTTCAGGCGCCAAGCCCATCTTTGCGTGCTTGCATCCAACTGCAGTGAACCTATGTATGTCAAGTTGGTGGAGGCCCTCTGTGCTGAACACCAAATCAATCTAATTAAGGTAAGGTCCCCATCTAATTGGATGTGTCTGAACTATTAAGAGAGATTTTGGCTTCATGAAAATTGGGCAGATGGGTCATGAGGAATGCTGTCCAGTGAATTTTGTCATAACCAGAGCAGATTGAGTAGTGTCCAGCTTCCTGCAGGTATGAAAACCATTACAAAAACAATATCGTTGGCTATGCTAAAGGCAATAAAGGAAGCAAGCGTTTTATTGCTGCAGTGTTAAATACTAATTCTGATGCTGGTATGGAACAAAACAGGTAGAATCACTATAGGTGATCTTGGTGCTGTGCATGATGACAACTGGCTCCCTCTACTGAACTGCAGTGAGGAAACTGCCATGTCACCCTATCTGACTACAGCTACTTTTTGGCTTTGATTTACTGTCAGTAAATCAAATTCATGCCTACTAATGTGATTTAAAAAATTCTCTCCTAACAGGTTGATGACAACAAGAAGCTAGGGGAATGGGTAGGCCTCTGTAAAATCGACAGAGAGGGAAAACCCCGTAAAGTGGTTGGTTGCAGTTGTGTGGTGGTTAAGGTAAGTCATTTTATCTCTGGGATGAAGGTTGTGCTGGCCAACGAATCTGCATTGTTAATTCAGGAACCCCCTTAAAGGAAAAATGTGATTCTCATATTTAAAGTTTTTCTGCCTTTAGCAAAGGGAACAGTAAGCTATAATTCAAGCCAGCCAATGACTCTGCTTACCTGAATGTGTTTCTGCAGAAATTAGAAAAAGCTGGTAATAGTAAAGCCATGGTACGAGCCTTATAGGCATTGAAGTCATTAAGGTCCCTGAAAATGGCTACAAGAAACTTTAACGGGGGAATCATTTTTGTAAGACACGAGGGAATTTTTAAAATCTTTACCTATAATTAGTGCTAATGACATGGTGGAATTTCTAAATGTTAGTAAAAAATCCCATGTGACTTTTTTTTAGGATTATGGCAAAGAGTCTCAGGCCAAGGATGTCATCGAGGAGTACTTCAAATGCAAGAAATGAACAAATAAACTTGGCTTTCGTTTTTCATCTCTGTTTTGGGGTTTTTTTTTGGTTTTTTGGTTTTTTTTTTGGTGGGGAAGTAATAGGAGGTCCCTGTTAGTGAAGAACAAAAGATAATTGTTGCAAAATAACTGGAAGCATGCTATTCATTCCTCTTTGGTTCGTAAGTGAAAGCCTACTCTACTGACCAGTAAGTAACTTAAGTGTTGGCAACTAAAATGAACGGTGTAACAGTGATAGGCTTATTGTAATGGTTTCTTTCTTGGGGTGGACATTTATGACTGACTTGGCCAGCCTAGAATCTGGATAAATGGTGTGAGGCTAGTCAAGTGTGGGTGTTAATAAGTTAGAGTCTTAGAGCTGGACAGGTAAATAGAAAAGTACAAAGATGGCCAGGACTGGAATTAGGCTGTGGAACACTAGCAAGTACATGCTGGCCAGGTGTCCTTATGGACATGCCATTAGGAAAGGTCAGGGAGTTCTTTGAACTAAGTATAGGTACCAAAACAAGATAAATCTCAGAGAGGTAATGGTAGCCTGTGTATTTCAAGATAAAGTTGGGTATCGTGGTATTAGCATGAAATTTAAGCCAGGTAAGACTACTGGAAGTCTTATAATTGGAATTTCTGATAAATTACCAACTAGCACTTTGAAATTTTCTCCTGCTTGGCTAGGCTTCCTAGACAGGGCATGTATTGTGAAGCTGAACTTGAGCCAGATTTGGTTTTGAATGCTCAACTGTGTCTTATGTTTTTATTTGCATCCTGGGAATTTACAGGTTTAAGCCCTTTTCCAAAATGTACCTTTAAACAGAGTAGCCTCTAATATTACCAAAGGCTGGTTGTGCTCCACATGAATATCCACCAGTGGAGTGAAGGGCCTTAAAGGTGAACTCAAGAGCTAATGTTTTATAAAGCATGTGGATAGGTCATTAGATGGTGTAATTTGAGGTTATCTTCTACCATTAAATGTCAGCCTGAGCTATTTGGGTTTTCTAAGGAAAATGATCAATTCTGCTGTCCTTAACATCAGCATCTGTTACATTTTGAGTCCCTATTCTGTACCTGGTACTGTTTGAGCTGTTGATGTAGTAACAAACTACATAGTGCACTAGATTAACCATTTATGGGAGTGATTGAGGCTAGGGAAAAGAGCAATTTTTGATATAACATTAAGTGCATTTATACTGGTGCATCCACTGGCTCCTTTCTGAGATTAGGGATAGACTATTACCTCTTCTCACTGACTTCCAGTTAAACCAACATTGGCATCTCAAAGGAATTTTCCACCCTTGACCCTACCACCTCTCTTATTAAGTACTATTTACTGTGTCCTTCAAAATCAGTCCTTGAGATGGTGTCCATCCTCTCATTCACTTAAGTCTTGTGGGTTTTGTCCTCTGCCAAAATATGGTCACCAAGACCTTATTGATCAAATCCAGTAGCTATTAAACAGCTTTTGTGTCTTGGCCTCTGCAGGCATTTAAAAGTTTTGTTCATACTGGCCTTTGCCGTGTTCTTTCTCCTGTTTCTCAATGCCCACCCTTTTCATTATAATAGTTGTAGCTGCCTTATTTCTCTATAGACTTCCTGGGGCATTGTCCTTTGACCATAGCTTCCACTCTAGATTCCTGATTTCTACATCTCTTGTTTTGGCTGATCAGTTCTAAAGGTGTGTGTTAGCTCAGTGAGGACACCCACTTGGCACCTGAAGTTTTGTATGCCTCAAAGTGATCTTGATCCCCTTAAAAACATTTTTGGTTAGAGGAAAGAACAGCTGTTGAACATCGAGTGTATACCAGGCTCTGCACCAAGTGGTTAACACATTACTCCTGCCAATTTACAAAATGGGCATCAGGCATCCTCAACTGCCTCTTTGTAGCAGCCTATTCATCTAGGTGATGGCAGCCTCCAGACTAATACTCAGGCCATGAGTCCCTGCTCACTTCAGTCAGTCATGCTGCCCAGGGTTGGAGATGAAGTGGCCATACCGGTTTCTTTTCATGACTGTCCTTTTAGCTCCTCCTCGTGCCTGAAGTTCCGTTTTCTCTGCCTATTCATCCTTCAAAATCCAGATCAAATATAACTTCGTTATAGTTGTGACTTGTATGTATAACTTAGATGGGATTCACAAGAGAAGCCTACCTTTCCAAGCTGAAGTACCACGGGGGAAGCAGAAAGGTTCATCTTTTATTGGGGGAAATTAAAATAGTTTTATGAAATCCGTTGCTGTGTGCACTTAAAATCTTGTTGATATCCCACTTGTACTAGAAATGAGGTGAATCTGAGCCCAGCACTTGCTTTTCCTACTCTCCCGTGGACAATGAGACATGGGTATCCCTGTTCCCTTGGGCTGTAAGAACACTCCAAGCCAAATATCTATTTCAGTTAACTCCGTTCTACTTAACTTTTGCCTGCCTGGTGGTGGTGTACTAAGATTTGTATCGTGCTTTTGTTAAGCCGCTTTAAATGCTTTAAAAAATGAACAAGGACATGCATAGAAAAATTCTAAAAAAAAGCTTGTGTTATGCTGGTGTCTTAAGAATTTGTCCATCTTTAACTGGATTGTTGAGGCAATGGAACCATTAATGTGGGCAGAGGTTATAAACTTCTGGAAGAGTATAGGAACACCCAGTCTTAGGATGAATCCAATCCTTAAAGTGGAGCTTGATTTTTTTTTTTTTTCTTTTTCCTTTTTAGGTGAGTGTACGTAGAGTTGGGCTCAACGGAGTATGTTGAGCACAGGCAAACTTGTAAGGCCTCTCTTCCTGCTCTCCTGAGACTTGGGGGGGGGGAGGATGTTTAGCCAGGGAGGGGAAATAGGTCACAGCTTTCACTCCAGGCTGAGGATGGGGCAGCTGGTGGCTGAGGGGGGTATGGTGGTGTCCTCTACGCCGGGATCCTCAGCTCAGTCCACAAGCCAGAACAGAACTTCACTAGTGAGTCCAGCAAGAAGAGTGGAGGTGGCACGTCTGGGCCAAGGAGGTGCCCAAGAGAAGCCACCAGGCTCTCCCTTCTGTAGAGAACCTGTTGGGTGAAGTGTGACTCATTGCTGGTGGCCAAGTCCTTGGGACAAAAAGGTTGTTGAGGTCAAAACTGATGAATCTTACGGAGGGTAATCAGATATTTAGTGCTTGGGCTACCATATACAGGCATATCCGATATTGTGGGTTTGGTTCCAGACCACCACAGTAGAGCAAGTCTCGAATGCTTTGGTTTCCCAGTGCATACAAAATCTACATTTATACTGTAGTGCGTTAAGTGTGCAGTAGCACTGTCTAAAAAAAAAAAGTACAGACCTTAATTAAAAGATTGGTAAATAAAAATGCTAACGGTCACCTGAGCCTGTTGGAAAAAATGGTGCCAATAGACTTAAGGAAGAGTTGCCACTAACCTTCAGTTTGTCAAAAACCGTTTGCAAAGAGCAATTAATTAAGCAAACTGCAATGAACAAGGTACACCTGAGTTGACAGAGTATGCAGAAGGACTGGGACTTGAGCTCTCCAAGTAAAATCACAAGTCCTTTTTAAAAAAATACGGGTTACACTTCAAATACTGTGTTCCCAAAAATAAGACCTAACCGGAAAATAAGCCCTGGCATGCTTTTTTCAGGATGATCGTAATATAAGCCCTACTCCAAACATAAGCCCCAGTTAAGATGGTCTGCCAGACGTGACTTGGAATAAATGTAGATTTTTGTACATGAATAAATGAATCAATGTAGATTGTTGGAGCAAAAATTAATATGACCCTTTATTTTTGGGGAAACACAGTAGGATAAGCACAGTTAAATTCAAACTGCTTTGTTGCAAGGGAGATGTTTGGACCGGTTTATTATCTAAGACCTACAGAGCTTAATCACAGTCTGGTTAGTTCCATTACAATGTAGCCTTTGCTCAAAAGGCTTCAAAACCAGGGAAGAGCCTAGGTAGGAATTCTGTACCTAGAGTAAAGGGGTAAGTTTCTAAACTAGTTGGCATGAAACATCCTTAAGAGTATTTCTCTACTTGTTTTCTTGGGCTCCATATTTGCTGATAATCTTTATCACCACGTTTCTAATTTGATTTCCACAGCAAATTGGCTTTGAGAAGGAAATGTACCAGAGAAGAGCAGTGATTTTATAGGTAGAAACTCAGTCTCAAGTTTCTTCTATCTGAACTAAACTGAGTTGGGAAATGTGGAGGCCCAGTGATCATCCTATGACCCTGCCAACCCAGGGGTGCTGTTGACCTGGCATCTTTTGATAAAGGGAGAGAAAAGTTGCAAAACATCAATTCAGGATGCCTTTAGTTAAGAGAACACATTTATTTACCAATTACAGGTGAAAAAATGGTTCTAGCTGTAAATATATCTATCACAGAGCTATTACTAATACTTTTGTTGGTTGAAGTAGAATAAAGTAAAATGTACATTTACATAATGGGATATTACGGTGACAAAAATGGACAGTACAGAAGGAAATTGTTAATATGCAATATGACTGCATTTTGTAAAAACTGAATATAAAGGTGCATGCTGGCAGAGAAAAAAAAGGCTATACCTCAGGTTTTAATGGTTTTGGAAAGGATTTTGGTTTTCCTTTTGGTTGTTTTCTCCTTTAATCAACATTTTGTCTTAACACCTTTAAAGAAATTATGGTATAGGAAATTCCTGGAGTTGATTTGAAGTACCGTTAATGTAAAAGTTTTGAAAAATGTTCTATGACCAAATGAATTGAGTCATTTAGTAAAATTGTAAAAAATGGAACAGCTTAAAAAGACTGAATTCAGACTTCGCCAGCAGAGGGCAGTAAGAAGCTGGTCCTGGTGAAGGATCTTTCAGTGGAAAACAGAAGCCGAGGTAAGAAGCAGGGACTACAGCAGTTCCTCTTAGGAAAAGATTCTTCTCCCACTCCTTAAAGATTTTGGGCTTTTAGTTGACTATTTCTGGTTGCATTTGCTTTTTGCCTTGATCTTGCAGAATCCGCCCTCCCCAGCTGGTGAGGTATTCTCATCATGTGCTTTGGGAGGCTGTCTGCTGAGGTGATGCAGTTAGTTATATGCACTAGGAAACAGACTAGGACATATTCCTGGAGGATAAGATTTTGATCTATAATAGTGGGTTGTATGTATCTGTTAACCCCTCTTTCTCCCACTGTATTGAGGATTTGTCTGGAGGTACCTGAAGACCAAAAGGTGTCAGAGCATGCCTATTCTGGAAAACGGGCAGAACTTGGAGAGTATCAAGGAAACGATTGTGCTTTTGGGATTATGATCTGCACATAGTAGCTCCATGGAAGCACTGACTTAGTTCCATGCCGCCTCGTGCCTAACTTGGCATGGTAGGCACTCAAATATTCTGTTGGGTCTGCCTATTTGACCTGCCTATTATTTAGTAAGTTCATTTGGGGGCTTTCTTTTCAGGCGTAAACTCTCCAGTGTCTTTTGACACTTTAATTTCTCATGTTCCTTTTTTTTTTTTCTGGCAACAAAAGTGAAATTCTCAGGTTGGGCCTCTTTTGGACTAGAATGGTGCCAAGCTGTCTTAACTTCCCTTCACTCCAACACCACTCTGGGGAGCAGAGCGGAGAACATATCCTATCACAATATGGGGTACATAGCTCTAAGAGTCTGAAAAAATAATTTTAAAAGCCACTTGGAGACCTGGGAATAGTAAAAAGCACATGAATTCAGGGAAACTATTTTTACACTGCAATAATTTCTTTTTGAAGCCTATTTATCGAGACACATGCCAACAGCACCGTATTGTACGAGTGATGTGAATTAAACCTTACACAAATGTAGTATTTGTCTTTTTATTTTTCCTTCTCTCAACTGCCCTCAACTAAAATTTACAAACGAATATAAAAATTCTGTTTGTACCTGGTTGGCCTGTTAGAGAAAAATACTGAGTAAAAGCCCTGTGATATTTCACAGTGCTGCCACCAGGTTAAAAGGAGCAAAATGCACATAAAATAAATAAATATGAGATCCATAAGGGAAAAATAAAATATTTCCATAAAAAAATGCTGCAAATGTAAAACCCTGTCTTCTCTTTTAGATGTGATGCTGGACATACTTGGTAAATTTCAGGCGTCAGCAGATGTTTTGCTAAATGGGTGCGTGTTGTGTCTTACTGGGAGGTATTTACCCACATGTGGATCATAAAGTAATGCAGTTACGCCATGATTGCAGGAGGGAGTCCATGTAGAATTTTTAAGAAATTAAACCCTTTTCTATCCTCACCCACAACCTGCATTTTGAAATAAAGTCATCCAGTTCAAAATTTTATGTTCCAAATTTCTGTCAAGGAAAAAGTCGAGAATATTTTACTCTATTAAACATGAAAATGATATAATGTGAGTGATGCTAACATGCAGACTTGGAATTCAGAGCCCCCGGTGGAAAAAAGACAACATATATTAAATCATTTAGATTTTTAAAGAACCGTGATCAAGGCATAAAAGGCATGCTTGTTATTACCTTCATTGTTGCCTCATGTCATGTGAAGTGAGTCTTATTCAGAGCATTCCGGGTTGCATTGCTGCCATCGGTGTGCTAGGTAATAGAATGCAGGGCAGATGTAAGTTTAGCTGACATTTAGTTACACTTTGAAACTGTCCTGTTGAGTGACAGTCAAAATGAAAACAAGGACTGCTCTGGTCTTCCAAGAAAGTTCTATGTTGTGGTAAAACTGCTGAGTGTGTTTCTCCCGACACAATGGTCCCAGTACCCTCTAGCATAATGACAATTTGAAAATAAGTGTTCAGTTTATTTGCAGCAAATGAAGGTAATGTTTTAAAAGCAAGTTGTTTTTCCAGGGGGAGAGGAGAGAGAGAGGAGATGCCGAGAAAGGGGAGAAAAGGATGGAGATGTGGAGAGGGAGAGAGAGAAATGTGTGTTCAGGTTGTAAATTAATACAAAAGACTTCTTACATGCTGATTATTTTCTTCAGTCAGAAAAATGATAAAAATGTCAGCATTCACCTTTGATTTTAGAAGGTCAGTGATCACTGAACGTTTTAAATCCTTAGATGAAAATAAGTATAAATGAGCTGAGTATTGGCTGCCTGGTTCTACTTTTATTGCATTGGATGGAACTCCAGGAGTTGTGTTCCTTGATAATCACAGACAGTCTCAGCTGAAATGGTATTTTATTGAAGTGAAAGTGTTCGTAATCATTGCCAGTCCCCAGATTTGTACTCGTGTGATGAAAATTTTTCTAAGCAGCAAAATAAAAAATTTCATCCTACCTATACTGTTTAACTCTATATCTTCCTTGTAAGGTATTCAAATTTGGAAATTAACAGCCAGTTTGGATAACAGATGCAAAATCTTAAAAAAAAATTAATAACATTTATATTGCTTTATCTAAACTGGAAAACAAAACAACCAACTCAGCAAAAATCCTCCCAAAGTATAACAAAAACCCCTGTGGAACACTTGAGTAGAAGATCATGTGAACTCCCTTTTAATCCTGTAATTCTATGATTTCTTGATTTCTGCCTTGATACCTTGATAATGAAAGTTAAGCAATTGTGCAAAGAAATAACAGACATTTCTTTTTTCTTTTTCTTTTTTTTTTGAGGGCAGTGTCACTGGCCCTCACGTGTAGGACCGAACCGGGGCCCCTGGCTTCCCAAGCCAGCGCTTAACCACCGCTCCACTTGGCTGGCCCAACAGACATTTCTTTTATCCTAACATTTTGCTATCTTAAGCAGTTCCCAATTCACGTTTGATTTTAGTCCTTTGTAGAGGGTCTACCAGGAAGGGCCTCTTACGTGATTCTGGCTTCTATTTAAGACTAACCATTTAGTGGAAGAAAAAAAAAGGTATGTCAATAATATCTATCACAAGCACCTCCCAAAATTAGCTTATTGCTAAATGATACAAAATTTAAGAAATTAAAACCTTAATTATAATATTCTACGTAATGACATATGATCTTTTTTTCTTTTCTTTTTTTTTTGAGGGCAGTGTCACTGGCCCTCACATGTGGGACCGAACCGGTGCCACTGGCTTCCCAAGCCAGCTCTTAACCACCGCGCCACTCGGCCGGCCCAAGGGTTTTTCTTTTTTTTTTTTTTAGCTGAGCCATCCTGCCACCTGTTGACAGTTCAGCGGCAGCTCAGCTCGGGCTGGCATCGAACCGCCGTTGCTCAGAGCTCAGCTTGCACTCTTGAGCGAGCTCTTAACCAACTGAACCACTCGGCCGACCCGCGATCATTCTTTCATACTAT
The DNA here is from genome assembly GCA_033961575.1 of Aselliscus stoliczkanus. NCBI lineage: Eukaryota > Metazoa > Chordata > Mammalia > Chiroptera > Hipposideridae > Aselliscus > Aselliscus stoliczkanus. The sequence continues at coordinate 130,718,777 of CM066733.1, forward strand.
CACCTAAAGTAATCATTAATGGCAATCGTGGTGAATTATTTTCGGAGTGTCAGTAGCTACCTTACCTCTTATCATTACTGGTTGTGTTATTTTCTAGAAGTAACTATGCGGGCTGACTAAAAGTAGGAAGGTCAGGTCAGGCTAGGGACCTTCCTACTTCCTATATTTCCGAAAAAGATGTTCTTTTGTTTGCCTAGAAGAATTAGGCGGGGAGTTCAGGCCAAGCTTTTCCCATTGTAGACTGCTTGCAGTTAGAATCTGAAGTTTTCAGATGGAAGGACCCAAGAAACCATCGTGTGTGATACCCTCATTTCCCAGCTAAGGAGACAGCCCCAAGTCCCAGGACATGCTCCAACAAGCCTTTGCACATGTGAGTCAAGGAGCTGACGATAGGATTTGTCATTTTGATGAAGATGAAAATATTCTATAGGTCATACATGGAGAAGGAATGTGTTTTGTAAATTGATGTGGGAGTGGTGAAGAATATCACTGATGCGGGCCATAAACATACTATGAGTCTATAAACATTTTTAGTGCCTGACAATGAAGCCAGCAGTGGCAATTTAGTTGGCTTCCACAAGAGGTGTATACAGATGCGGAAGAACGTTTATACAAAACTAAAACATACAAGCATAATTTCCCCCAGGCCATCATTTGCAGTGCTGTGCGCCTTGAGTTCGTGCTGTATTTTCCTGATCTGCACTAACTCCATATTATCCAGGCTAAGCACAGTGATGCCGAGTGGTGAAGTTTCCTGAACGAGGAGTCCTCAACAGAAACCTGTGTTGGGGCCTCAATAGAGAAGTGAACTAACAGATCCAAGGATGTGTCCTGAGAGAAAAGGGAAGACGGGGAGCTATTAGTCCAGAAAACAGTGGTTTGAAGAAAAGCTGTCTTGAAATATATAATGAGGGTGTGTGTTTTACAAAGATTACAGGTAGCTGCTTTGACTTGCCATAAACGAAAGTAAATAAATTAATTTTAAGAAGCACTTTAAAGGAGGAGTGTTGCCAACTATAATTGATTGGTAGGGGAACTGGCCTTTTCTTTTTTAAAAGAATCCTGGATTAGGTATTCATTCTTCTGAGATACCTTTGGCAGAATGTTATGTGTTCAGAGGAAACCTGCCTCTTATGGATCTTTGAGGCGAACAGATTCTCATCCTAGACTAGAATGCAATTCCTGTCCACAAAAATCTAGGAACACATTGGGTTTTCAGAAAAGTCATGACATATTTTTTCTATGTTTTTCATTGCAAAAATGAGTCATCACTTTTCCGACAACCCAATAATTGCATTAACACACCAGTGTTATTGATTTATAGAGCAATAACAAGAACAAAGGAAAGACTTTTTGAAGATCCAAAACTTTCTGGTTTTCAGATTCTGAAATTTAGAGATGAAAAGATACTTTTGAAAAGTTCCTTTATTTGTTTTCTTGTATCTGTGCTTTGGTAAAATTTAAAAATAAGACTAACTTTTGTTTTTAGCTTTTGTTTTCCATGTACTCTCTTCTCTGTGAGTGTTTCTAAATTTGGAATCAATTTCCTGAGAACATTTTCACTAATATTAAAATTCATTATATATGATTGTTATTTTTAATATCTTAAAATGTTTTATATTTCCATTGTACAAAATAGATATTGACATTAAGGTCCTAAGAAAGCAATATTTAGAAAAATCAGAACTACCACTTTAATGTCTAAACAAAACTCCAAAACTAAAATAACTGCTATCTAAAGCATAGGAAATTTAAAACAAAATTATTACGGCATTGTCATTTTGAATAAAATTGGTTTTCATCTACTGGCTCAAACTATTTATAAAGCAACATCTAGGTGGTAGTTTTATCAAAACAGTTCCACTTTGCATTCCAGTCTGAGGGTAATTTTGGTACATTCTATGCAGTCAGCAGGAGGTGGCAGCATTACTTCAGCAGTCAAACTCCCCTTTGTAAAGAGAAGGCTGGGGAGCTGATGGAGAGTAGAGCCATAGCAGGTGCTCCAGTGTGTCTATCAAGCAGGATACATAGAAAACAAATGTGAAATAAAACTATTTAATGCCTCTGAATGCTGCAGATTTGTACGCATATTTTCCAGTGTGATAGCCCCTTCCCTTGTAAAAATGAAATGAGTCAGATGTTGAGATTTTTTATGGGATTTAGAAAGCTGTACATGCCTGACAAAGAACTTGACTCTACAGCTGTGGGATTTTTAATCTCTGTTTTTTTTACAGAGTAGCAATTTTCTAGGAACACGACTAATTTTCTAAGACACTCATCTTCCTTATTCTCAAATTTCTAAACAGATTTTAATAATAACGAATAAGGAACCTGGGTCTCCCGTCCATAAAAATACATATATGCATCTGAAATGACTACTGTCTGTTTTGTGACCATGTTAGTGCAGGAGAGAAAAGATTTGATTGGTGAATCTGTGGGCCTCAAAGTCTCAAAGGCTCAGTTTTGTTTTAGTGTCCAATTGGTACCTCTGTTGAGGAGACAGATTCCAAGGAATATAAACCTGTAGAGTGCATCCTGGCTATTTTGCTGAAATACTTTTAAAAATTATATATTTATAAATAAGTTTATATTTGTTATGTGTGTAAAGAACTTATTCTTTCTTAGCTTCCTTCAGGACATTTAATAACTGTTCCTTCATGACAGTTATTGGAAGAGTACCTGGTAAATCAAAATTTATTGGTTTTACGACAAAAGAGGAGAAAATAAAGGCCTAAATAGAAAGTTTTCTTGCTACCTATGTTAGGTCCTTACTCTGGTTGAGAAAAAAAAGACTCAAAGGATTATTTTAAATTGGAATATTGCGTCCCAGCCTTTACCTTCCTACTAAAATTCTGTATTGTTACAAGTCTTGTTTAGGAGATAATTTCCCAAACCCTGCCTTTACAATATGAATTTCTATTGCTCATTTTCATTAACTTTTGATCTTTAATTTCTTCATGTCTGCATATAATCTGCTTTAGGCAATGCTTGCTTTTTTCTTTTCTCTATTTTGAGAAAGCAACCCTTCCATAATGGCATAAATTTGATCTGTGTGTACTAAACAGAACATTTTATTAACATGATAACTTTTTTTCATTAAAATCCTGGGTTAAGAAATACATAAATATAGCCTTTATGGGTTCACCAGAGACCCTAAGGTGAACTTGAACTTTAGTCTACCACTTGGCAGCTTATATCACTGGCAGGGCTACCATATCAGAAATGATGACTTGAGTGTGAGTTTGAATAAATGAAAACTATAGATGTTTAATCATAGTCCAGTCAGAGGTTTATCCTGGCCTCCATAAATAGTAGGAAGGGAATATCTGATCTTAAAACCAGTTTTCACCCTTTGCTTTTAATATGCTTAGTCTCCTTATTTAATAATTGTGAACAGACACTGGCACTAATTTTCATCCTTTTGACATACTAAAGACTTTAAAATGGGATTTGACAAATTTTTTATGTGTTTTTAGGGCCAACCACTGGGCATCAGATTAGTTAGTAGTTGTTATGATGTCCATTTGAAAAGTGATAACTCAGAGAGGACAATTCAATGGCTTAAAATATATATTATATGTATGTATATTGTGTATATATATATATATATATATATATATATATATATATATATATATATACTGGGGGTGCCAAAAAATGTATACACATGACTTGTACTCATCTTTTGTTAATATATATTGTGTATTAAATTTTCAATACAGTTTTTTACTTTCTTAAAATGTGTATACATGTTTTTGGCACCCTCTGTGTGTGTGTGTGTGTGTGTGTGTGTGTGTGTGTGTGTGTGTGTATATATATATATATATGAAAAAGAGTGAAGGAGAGAGAGAGGGAAGAAGAGAGGGGGAGGGGGAGAGAGAGAGAAATAGAGGGAGGGAGGGGGAGAGAGAGAGAGAGAGAGGGGTTGTTCACCCCACACTGGCTTTACAGTCAGGGGTACTTGGTGTAAATCCTGGCTTTGTGAGTTAGTGATTGTGAGATGCTAGAGAAGTCATTTAGTTTATATAAATCACAATTCCTTTTCTCTAAAATAGGCATACTAATCATTGTTTTATGTTTTTGTGTGTGAAGATTCACTGAGATAATATGTGTAAAGCGCTTAGCCCCAAAACATAAAAAGTAGTAGTTAATATGATGATGATACAGAATTATCACAGCAGAATTTAAAAAAAAAAACTATAAAATATAATCATTACTTTTTCTTTGCTAAGCCCTAACCTATATAAAGATAGTTTTAAAATCTGTTAAAAACTACGCTATCCCCTAAGGAAAAGGTTATAACTTTTAGTTACACATTGCTTGAGACAATATATTTATGTAACCTTCTCAGAAAAGTTTTATAAATAGCTTTCATAGGCCATAGGCTTTATTAGGGTCCCAGTCCTAAGGGTTTCATGGAAGCTGGTCTAAAGATTACTTAAAAAGATTATAGGACTATTCTGCCCCGTGGGACTTTGTGCAGACTCTGGCTCTTGGCTTCAGCTCTCAGCTGTGGCCTTGTGCCTCCACAGATAGCAAGCCTGTTAACAACATTGCCTGTGGCCTTTTAGAGCTGTTACTCGGAAGAGCATTTCTGAAACAGGAAGTTCATTTTTGTACACCACTTACATACTGGATGTTTAACACAAAGTGTGACTTTTGATTTCTGTAGATTTTTTTGTCCTTGTTACCTAAGAAACAAAATGAGTTTAAATATTTCTAAAATCTAGGCCTTTTATCTGGAACCCTCTTTGATCTCGGGCTCCTTGTGTTTTCTTTCAATTACGATTTAGGTGTTTGAGCAATGAGGTCAGATAATCTCATCCCTTATTCTGCATTCTTCTCTCACTGACCTTTCTTACCTCCTCTGCTCATTTTTGGCACAGCCCATATTAGCTTATAGATTGCATATTCGATTAAGTCTCTTAAAGGTAGGCAACATTCTCTTTATATACTTTCCCCAATGCCTAATAAGATTTTTTGTTCAAAAGGTGCTTTAAAAATGAGGACATGAATATGTCCTGCAGTCGTCTTTTGTATATTGGGGATACAAGAACTGCCAAATATGATTAAGCTCAAAAGGAGGCTCTTCTTTCTGGAAAGATGAGAATTGAAAATTATGACGGGAAACATACATGGTACAGTTTGAACAAACGCAGTCTTTTCAAATTATAATTTAGGCTATATTAAGAAAAACTTAAATAAAACAGAAAGTTATTTTACATACTGAGTAGATAACATTTTACTCCAATAGACTGAAAAGAGAAAGTTTGGATATCTGTAAAGGAAAAACGTGGAATGAATGGGAAGCTGTATGTTTTGAGTACATCTCTGAACTGTAAAGATACTGTGGGTGGCCACCATCTTGGCATCTCCGCCAAATTTGATCCATTCTATTGTCTGTTGCCAGAACGCTGGCTTTGACAGCAAGGCAGCTCTTATGCTTTCAGGAGTCAGAAAGAATGGAATGTATCACCGTTTAATTTCATAATTATTTTGTCTTTGTCCCCCAAACCCTTCATCATCCTCACCTTCCAAAACTAACTGGCTAGTACAATACATCTGGCTCATTCTTGCACCCACAGAGCTGAACAGCATTGCAGAGAAGCACACAGCTAAAACCCCTGGTTTCACGTTGAATATACAGGATGCAGGTAGGAGATTAGAAATCATGGTGGCACTTAGAGATGTTCCTTTCTGATTGTTTCTATTTTCTCTCAATAAAAAAGAGCATGGTCACCAGGCAGAATCAGGATGAGGGAGGAGATGATGGAGATCTGAGGCAAGAGGAGACATCCAGGAGAGTGACAGAATGGATGGGCAAAGGATAGATCCCACACCCCCTTCAGCTACTGCCCCCAATTCCTATTTATATCAAAGCTTCCCCCACAGAGTTGTTTATACTTCCCATCTTAAGTTCTGCTTCCACTTCTTGAAACCACTCCAATCAGGTACTCACAAACAAAACATTTCCGAAACTTCTCGTCAAGGTTACCGATGAATTATTATGCATGTTAAATTTACCGGTTCATTCTCAGTTTTTAACTTTCTTGACTTCGCAGTAGCATTTGACATTTGATCACTCCCATCTCTGTGAAAAGCTTTCTTTACTTGTCTTTTAGGGTACTCTACCCTACTGTTTTTTGACTGCTTCCTTGGCTCCTCCTCCTCACATTAGCAATTCTTCATCCTGCCTCTGACCTAAATATTGAGAACTCAGGTTTCATTCCCTGGATTTCTTCTCTATCCACACTCACTCTCTTGGTGGTCATATATATATATATATATATATATATATATATATATATATATATATATATATATATATATATATATATATATATAGAAGGCTTCCAAATTTTAGTTTCCATTGCAGACCATTCCCCTGAACACTAAATGCATATAACCAACTGCCCACTTGACATCTCTACTTGGATGACTAATAGGCTTTTCTAGCAAAACTAATGATCTTTAACTTCAGACCTGATTCCTCCCCATTGCATTAAATGATAGCTCTATCCTCTTAATTGCTCAGGCCAAAAACTTGGGAGTCACCCTTGTCTCCTGTCTTTCTCAGCAGATCTTTGTGTTGCTACCTTCAACATATAGTCAAATTTGTGTTGTTCCAAATTTAAAACTTCTGGGGTAGGACTTTGATTAGTTAGGGAACTAATTGGAGGAGTGGAGCAGTGTGCCTGGGCTGGCTTGGGTTACTTCCTCACCCCTAGACCAAACCCTGTGGCCAAACCCTGTGGGTCCATAAGAAGATGTCAGCTATCACTCCAACTCCATGTTACAGTGGTGGAGAGGTACGTATCCCCAAGAGAAAATGAGGAGGATACACTGACTAGACAAAGCACCTAAGTGGGAGGGATTTTTTTTTTTGCAGTTCAAGAATCAAGAGGTTGAGGACATAGTAGTATTCAAGAAAGCAAGGTGATGTCACCATGCTAGAGCTCTGGAAGGAAGAAAAAAAAACTTGGGAGACGTTTCTTGTCACAGGAAAGAATAAGTAAACCTTAAGAGCATTGATATTTTAGCCAGTTTTTAAGTTAATTTCTGCTCAGTTGATCAATGTGTTGTACAATTCCCAGGGAAATCTGTTGCATATAAAAACTTTGTGTTAATAGGGCCTCATGGAATTAACAAGATGGGATGTGTCCTCATTAAAGGAGAAGAATTTTGAAACATGCAGGAGCAGCCTGCAGATGATATATGACGTCAGATGATGTATGGTGATTGCCAACTGAACGGGGAATTGGAGTTTTACAGAAAATGAATGAGAGAGAAGGTGATAGGCAGCCATCAGGAAAACGTTAGCACTATTTTTTTTTTCTTTCAAATCTCAGCATCATCTCGGGCTTCTGCTCAGTATTTTCAATTTGCTTGTCTGTATTCATTTGTCACCATTCTGCGAGTTTATGGAGAGACTGACCGAAACAGCTGTGTTGAACATCCCTGTGTTCTACTAATGAGAGGTACCAGCAGGGTGGGAAGGCAGTAAGTCTGGGGTTTTTAGTCTGAGGCTCCACGTTGGTTTACTCTGGTCCTATACAATGAGAAGGCAGTCCCTTCTCCCTCCAGGGATAGTAACAGCTTTCTGCTGTTGCTAGCCCTGGGATCCTGTACCATTCCTTAACTGTTTCTCCAAACACTGCTTACTGTTTTTGTAATCAATTCCTTCAGTATACTCAGCTCAGTTATCCAATTTGAGTGTGAGATCTATTTCCCACTGGTACCAGCGCTGATCTAAGGACATAAGATAGTCTAACAATTTTAGGGAGCTAAAGAGTTTTGGGAAGATTGCAGAATGTTTTGTGGAGTTTGTACAGAAGCACAAAGATGAATCTAAGGAGACCGAAGTTCTAATGCAAAATGCCCAGCAGGGACCACTTATACCCACTGACACTAAACATCTGCAAATAGAGAATAAAGTAGCCTGATGTCAAATGGACCAAGCCTATGCTGATCATCACAAAGATAGGAATCTGAATTAGGGTACATTTTGGAGAAATTTACAGACCGATGATGCACTTTCCTTAATATTAAGCTCTAGCCAGTTAAAGGTTGATGGAAAGGTGGTAATAACTCATTTTTTCTATTTCCTTGGCATCTATACCCTCCAGCCTTAATATCGCCTTCTTTGTTACCTTTATTTAGCATGACCTATGATTCTTGCATGATATTGATTTGTAAAATAGGACTAACAAACAGGCCACCACCAGTTCACTGGTGCCAGAGTAGCTCTGAAGGGGAAAACATCTGTAGAGGATAAATGAGAGGGCACTTACGCAGTCAGAGAACCCAAAATAAGCAGGAGAAAAATAAATAAACCTGGGTGCTGCAGAATTTGGCAAGCAATTCATATCCCAATTTTACAGTGGTAGAGGGACTTTCAGGAGAAAATTTGACATTCACCTGTGATGAAGACAGTGGCGGGCTGGGCACTCAGGATCAAGAAGCATAGTTTTTTGAAGGCGTGTGCATTGGCGTTGCAGTTGTACTTGAGAGCATTCACAGTGCTAATTATAATAATTGAATGTAAAGCATTAATTATTGTTCTTTATCATTATCTTAACTTTGTGAAGCACCTAGCAAAGGGCTTTGCATATTGAAAATGCAAACATTAGTTGAATGAGTAAATAAAAAGTAATCTACTGAAAAATAAACACAAACCACCAGCACATTAATAAATTAACACTGCTGTTCTCTGTTATATTTTGCTTATTTATCTGATTGTTGTTTTGATTGAGATCTATTAATTGACATGTTAATTGTCCGTTATTATACCTGCCAAAGAGATATATTGAGCATCTGTTTACTTGCCTAAAGAAGTTACAGAAAAATTGATTTATTTGTTAATCATTAATAAAGAGCCATTGTGACATATGTGTAAATATGCAAATGAGGTGCTCATGTTGTCAGGTTGCTGCTTATTTTTAATTTGAATCCTGCGTTTCCTTGGCCATTTCTTTCTTTTTTTTTTTTTTTTGAGGGCAGTGTCACTGGCCCTCATATGTGGGATTCGAACCCAGGCCGCTGGCGTCCCAAGCTAACGCTTAACCACTGTGCCACTTGGCCAGCCCTCCTTGGCTGTTTCTAAGCGGAGCAAAAGTATAGATGACAGAGCAGTGAAAGTATAATGTCTCTATTGGATGAACAAGTAAAAGACATGCCCCTTTGGATAATGACTGCCATCAACTTTTTGTATTTATGGATTTGCATATTCAAGAATTCTGTTTTACTAGAATTTTATCAATGCATATAGCTGCTTCAAAAGCCAATTTTGTGCCATCTGTGGTCATTAGATAAGAGGAAAATGAGAAAATTTTCATATGTTCCGTATGTTTTTCATATGTTAGGTTCATATGTAAATTTAGGTGCAGCTTTAGGCTTGAGATGAAACACTGGGCTCCTAAAGAATTTTTTACATACTGTATAATAAAAATCTGCAATCTGATACCTCACACATCTCCATTAACCTCTGACATTGAATTTGTTCTATTCTGATTGTTTTTTTATTAATACAAGTGTTTGGTGAGGAATTAAGGAGTTTTCCTTCACAAATGTTTTGTTTGATTTACAGCATTCTGGGCTGTGATATTCCTGGTTAGAATATTTTACTGTTGAGATTGTTGAAGAAAAAACATTAGTTGAATTCCCAAAGGACAGTGTGCATCAGTTCTATGTTAAGCTCTTTGTTCAGACTTATTATTTCAGCCTCCAAAATGTGTTTTCACTAACATAATAGTGTGATGAATGCAAAAAGTGTGTGCATGGCTTAAAACATTTGGAAATGCTTCTACAAGTTGCTTTTTTATTGGTCGGTTTACTTTTCCTATAATGGTATTTCTATTCCATACTCTGGTGTCCCATGGGTTTCTGAGAGGTAAGTATGAACTATGTGGGGACTCTAGTTTTATTTATTTATTTATTTATTTATTTATTTATTTATTTATTTATTTATTTATAGCTGAGCCATCCTGCCACCTATTGGCAGCTCAACAGCAATTCAGCTCGGGCTGGCCTCGAACAGCTGTTGCTCAGAGGTCAGCTTGCACACTTGAGCGAGCTCTTAACCAACTGAGCCACTCGGCCAGCCCCGGGACTCTAGTTTTAGACTTAGAAACTGGAGGGGCATGGCAGTTTGACTCTTGTCTGAGTTCTCCAGCTTTCTCTCTTCTTGTGTACATGGACATTGGTTTCACTTGTTTTCCTTTGAATATTTATGTGCGCTCCCATTAACTTACAGTGCATAAACTTTCCAGTTTACAAAGAGTTAAGTGTCATGTTCATCCTGGATTTTCCATGCTGTCTCATTCTCCTTTTGACCTTCCTAATCACTTTCTGAGGTCAAGCACTTAGTTCTGAACCACCAAAATATAGTACCATCACCAAGACAGCCTACATCGCTAAGACAGTTTACTGCTTTACACTCTGTATCAGCTTTTTTCAATATGGCAGCCAGTGGCTGTTGAGGAATTGCAGGGGGGCTAGTCCAAATTGAGACATGCTGAAGTATAAAAAACACACTGAATTTCCAAGACTTAGTACAAATAAAAAGGATGTAAATCATCTTTTTAAATAGTTTTTATGTTGATTACATATTGAAATGGTAATATGTTGGGCTTATGGATTTAAATAAAGTGTTTTATTAAGGAATTAGAATGTATTAATATTAAGGAATTTTATTTTTTCTCCTTTAAATGAGGTGACTAGAAAATTCTTTTTCAAGTGTGGCTACAAGAAAATGTGGCTCACATTTGTGACTTGTATTATATTTAGATTATTGCTCAATGTCAATCTTTCTCAAACCTGGTTACCCAGAAACATCTAGGGAACTTAGAAAATACCCACAGTCTCCTTGGTCCTACTCCAGACCTACTAAGTCTAAATACACGGGTCTTAGGAATCTGTACTTTTAGAAAGAACTCCTGGGCCGGCCGAGTGGCGCAGCGGTTAAGTGCTGGCTTGGAAAGCCAGCCGCCCCGGTTCGGGTCCTACTTATGATGGCCAGTGACACTGCCCTCAAAAAAAAAAAAAAAAAAAAATAGAAAGAACTCCTAAAGCTGCCAGCCAGTTGAGCAACATTTGAGAACTACTACTCTATGCCACTCTTTTGCTATCTCATGACATTTTTTTGGTCCTGAATCTCATATACCGTAGAAAGTTCTCTTTATGTGACTGAATATGGTTGTGGGTAAATCGTAAACAAACAAACAAACATCAGGCCAGCCGAGTGGCGCGGTGGTTAAGAGCTGGCTTGGGATGCCAGCGGCCCACATATGAGGGCCAGTGACACTGCCCTCAAAAAACAAAACAAAACAAACAAACAAGTCCCTACTTGCTTGCTTAAGTAGTTCACTTCCCTTATATTTAAATGTAGAACTCTCTAAAAATGTACTTAATAAGTAAGAGTATCTGTATAATGTTATAGAAACTCTTTTTGTGATTCAGCTGGGACCAGTCATAATCATTTTCTTTTTCTTTTATTTAGGACTTTTAAATTATGTTTTTTTTAGAGTAGTTTTAGGTCCCTAGCAAAATTGAAAGGAAGGTACGGATCTTCCCATATATTGCCTACCCCCACACATGCACAGCCTCCCCATTAGCAAAACCCCACCAGAGGGTACATTTGTTACAACAGATGAACCTACATTGATACACCATCACCCAAAGCCCAGAGTTTCCATTAAGGTTCACTCTTGGTGTTGTATTATTTACTTTTTAAAACACCATTGGGAGAGAGGGTATGATATACTTCTATATAAAACATTTTATTTTAACTTAAAAAAATACATACAGACATTCCATTATCAATCTTTTGATATAGGGCTAGAGTGTTTTTAAAGAGTCATTGGTCTGCTGATTACAGCTGTCCTGTATCTTCCTTCCATAAGCAACATCATAAACACCTCTTTTATAATTTCCATTCCATTTCTTTAAAATGTAGAACAACTTTAAATATACTTATGAGGCAATCTATGTTCAGTACTTTCTAGATTATTTAGATTTTTTTCTAAGCTTCTGTCATTTTGTCACTCAATTTGGCACTTGTTTTTCTACTTATCTTTTGAAAGCACTTAATTTAGTTTCCACAAAGATAACAACTTTGGCTTTGCTCTTATGTTTTGTAAGTTTCCATATTTATTAATTACAAAATTCCAATAACGATTATACCCGTCACAATCAGGTTTGGGAATAAACTGATTTGACTTTTGTTAAGCATAAAACTCAACTGACAGGAGTATCGTAAATGTCTTCTAAGGTATAGTCTGCTGTTGAACATTAGATTGCCCTGGGCAATGGTAGACACTGAACAGAAGGAATGGATAGCATGGTGAATTAATCTGGCAAATCAATTAATTGAAGATCATTAAGAGAAGCTCTATATGAAAAGCAATATAATAATAGTAATAATAACTGATATTTATTTAACACTATGTGCTAGACACTGTGTGTGTGTGTGTGTGTGTGTGTGTGTGTGTGTGTGTGTGTGTGTGTGTAAAACCTCGGATCTGGCTCACAGACATCCTTTGAGGCATGATTTATAATTAGCTTCATTTTATGCATAAGGAAGCCAAGCCTTCCAAAGATAGTCACTTAAGGTCCTACAACTTTAAGTTTGCAGGTAGAATTCAAATCCAGGTCAGTCTGATCCCAGAATCCAGGGCCAACTTGTAGCTTGGAAAGCCTAACCCTGACAAGAGGTTTTAGGCTCTGCCTTGCTGGAGACCTCACTTGGCCTGACATTGATCTATGGGACTGGGTCAAGGGCAGAGACTCTGCAAAGCAAGCCATCATCATAACAAATAACTTGCATGTGTGTCCTAGATCAGAGGACAACTCTATAAACCTTTTTAGAATATGATGAAGCATCATGTAATTAATATATCTAATGTCTTAACCCAATGAAGAGATTGGGTGTTTTGAAACAAACTTTGCTGAGACTATTACTTGAGCTAGAGCCCAGGCTTCACAGAGATAAATAAATTCTTATCCTCATTTCTGGACACTCTATCCTGGGATCCCGAAACCAGGTATTTATCATGCTGTCTCCTTTGTGGTGCTTTTCCTTGGTGTGATAAATGTGGCTTCCTGGAAAGGCTGCTTTACGCCAGCCTTGAGGCACAGTCCTTTTAGTTCAAAGAAAAATAAATTGGCTTCAGAAAAAATAAAACATCACTGTCAACCTTTTAATCCTTTCTTTTCCATCTTATTTTTCCTGACTGTAGTACCATGTATAGTTCAGTCTTCAGGGATCCACTGTTCATTTCTAGAAGAACATCAGGTGACTCAGATGTGCACTTTTGAGTGCCTCTTATATGCTTTGTCACACCCATGTTTGGATGTGATCATTAATCACCTATGGATCAATCACTTAAAATACTGCCCTAGGCTATCTCTGCCCTCAACCACAATTTTGCCTCCCACAGGAAACCTGGGTCGATAGCTTTGCTAAGGTGTCATTTGGTGATAAAATATTTTACCAAGAAGTTTTTTTTAGTGAGCTATGAAGCACTTAGAGCGATTTACACCTATTTTCTTGTCTTGGCAAGTGAATAATGGCACTTACTTTCTTTGAAGTACAATTAAATCTGAAGAAGTCATTCTATTTATTTGGTGGTTCTCGATTTTCTAAGACTTTATTTGAAATTGCCACATTGGGAACATTTTTAAAAAATAATTTTGGTGTAAATGTTTATTTAAAAAAATCAAGCTGTGTAGCTTCTCCTTTGCACTGGTAAGAGCAATCAAAATTATCCTGTGACTTTTCAGTTCATCAAAACTTGCTGCAGGGAAGTGAGCAACTGTTAGAGCCTTAAATTCAGTTGGACATAGATTGGCTGTGTCATGTCATTTAAAATTAAATATTTCTGGCTGCCAGGAAAAAAAAAAAAAAAAAAAAGAGCTGCCATGAGTAGGACCAAAGGGAACAGGAACACTGAAATTACTCTTCTGTCAGGCTTGTTTCTGGGTGTCTGTGAGACAATATTAAGCATGAGTTTCATTAATTTCAAAACCATTCGCTTTGTGTTTAAATCAGCTTTTGTTGAGAAGAGAGTCTATCGTTTTCTCCCAGAAGATCTGCATTTCAGCATTGGAAACAATTTGAATATCAAGAGCGGGTGAGAAACTTGGACATGTCTGTGTAGATGGACAAACTCAAATAATTTGCAGAGGGCACTGGGATTTGAACAATGACTCGTGTGACTCTAGTAAAATAAATATTGCTGATATAATAGACCAGTGTAACGGTTCTCAAACTGGTTCCCAGGCCAGCACCATAGTGTCATCTTCGCCTTAGAAAGGCAGATTCTCCAGGGCCCCCCATGTCTTCTTAAATCAAAACCTGTGGAAAGAAGGCCCAGCGTTCTCAGCTTAACAATCCCTGCGGTAGGCTTTGTAGACTGATATTTGAGAACCACTGCCGTACACAACTATTTTAGTTGGAAGAAAATTTTGGCACCATCTCTCCAAACTCATCATCTAACATATGAAGATCTGAGGCTCAGAGAAGTCATGGGGTTCATCCAAGGTGGTGTTTCAAGTTGCAAGGAACAAAGTCAAACAATAACCATTTAGTAATGGAAATTTATTGTAGGGATTTACAAGGTACCACTGATATCAAGCCTTAGACTGCCATTATGTGAACTCAGACATACCCCTTTTACTATTTCTGTTACTTCTAACACCTCTGATTAATGACCTATTCTCTGTCCTACTTCATGGCTTCTGCTTACTTACATCTTTATTGCCTCATTGCTTTTGCTTAATGCATTTTTCTCCATGGGTACCAGTTTGGTTTTTGTTTGTTTGTTTTGTTTTCCAGTTTCTGCATCAGTCCACAGCCTGTGTCCCACTCTTGGTGTTATTATTTAAAGTCCCTAAGAGAGAGGAGCTGGTATCAGTTGTGCAGTTCCCCAATAGGCAGAGCTTTCATGCCAGACCATCTCATTCACTCATTCATTTATTCAACAACTGTTTATTGAGATTTTGTGTCTTTAATTATTCTAGACTGTGGAGACACGGTGGAAATATAGACAAAATACTCCATCCTCCACAGCTAATAAGCCCTTGTGAGGAGGATGGACAGAAAATGGACAAAGAGTAAATGTTTACAGGTTCACAATCTCTTATCTGCGATTCTAAAATTCAAAAAGCTCTTCAAACTGAAGGGTATTTCCTAACTCAATTGGCAAAAAAAACCCTGACCTGATTTGAACTTCTCTGGCAGCAAAACGTGACCTGGAGAAAGGTGAAGCTATTTGTAGTCTTCGTGTATTCCTCTTTGTATGAATTCCCATGCACTGCATTGAAGAAATATTAAGGTTTCAGTATGGGGAGCTGTCACAGGCCCTATGGGAGTATGCCATAAAGCCTTTATAAAAAATTCTAGGGCCCGCTGAGTGGCGCATTGGTTAAGAGCTGGCTTGGGATGCCAGTGGCCCTGGTTTGGATCCCACATATGAGGGCCAGTGCCACTGCCCTCTACAGCTAACAACAGCTCCACCTGGAGCTGGGCTGCGTGAGTCCCAGCGACAGTGTAGGCTGCAGCCCCAGCTGCAGTGGGCTGCCATAGGCTACAGTGAGTGGCTGGCAGCCAGCGTGAGCTGCCAATAGCGGTGAGCGACCATCCAGAGGCCGGCGACTTATCTGCCTCATCCAGGAAGAGCGCAATGACGATACCAACATGGGCCAGTGAAGCAACGTCCTCCGCAACTAGACTGAAGAACAAAAGGACAGCAACTTGTTTGTTCCCCTGCCCCAATTCCCCAATGCTGTTCCCGCCTCCCAATTCCCCAATAAAATCTTAAAAAAAAAAAAAATTCAAAAATATTGAATTCTGTAACTCAATTGGTTCCATGGGTTTTGAATAAGGATGGTAGACATTTAAAAAGGGTTGCTAAGTGCTATGAAGAATGTTTTCTTTTGGTTATTTGAAAGACCATTTATTCTCTTAAACTATGTGCATACAATTAAGGATATTGATGAATTCTTAATAGTCATTATCTCAGGAAGTATACATGCAGAATTATGTGTTGAAATAGCAATTTAATCTTGTTAGTTTGCAAGGTCTTTCTACAGGAAGCATGACCAGACCATGCTTTTTTGGCCTTACTGTGTTGCTCATGCAGATTCCTAAGATGCCTCCACCATGTTGAGTGGTCCTATGTGTGAGAGGAAGGTGAGCTAAGCATCTAGGCTGTTTGGAACGTCCATCTTGTGAAGAAAAACTAACTGAAGTAAGAGAGTAGAAAAAAATGGAAAATGCTATGTACAATGTTATATATAACATGTCTGTATCTATCCATCATCTATCTATCTATCTATCATCTATCTATCTATCTATCATGTATTTATCTATCATCTATCTATCTATCATCTTTATATAATGTTATATATCCTAAGCATTAAGGATTATTATGATTCTCAACAGGCATTCAACTCTAGAAGTCACTCACATGTTGGGATGAGAAAATTTACTCACCAGTAGAAGATAAAGGGGCTTTTGAAAGCAAATCAGTCAAAAAAGAACTCAATTTCAAAACTTCTAATCAATCCACACTAACTAATGCCTTAAGCACATGGAAAATGTTATTAAAAGCATGGCCCGATGTAGTAGGTAGGGCATTAGGGCTCCTCAAGAATGAAGAGTCCAAGGAGATGGATTTAAGTTATGCCCTTCTATAAGGAGGACATAAATAATTGTTTAGGACAATGGTGACCAAGTGGATTAATTAATGACACGGACAAGGGAGTATGAGGAGCTAGGGAATCTGAATTATCCCTCAGTGTGTGTGGTCCAATATAAGCAAATTTATGGCCTTTTTAAAATACATGCAGAAATGTTAAATGGACATCTATGCAATAGTCTTGTCAGCTTCAAATTTTGTGCTATTGTTTATATTAAATTATTTTTCTCCTGTCACACTGCATGCAATAGTCTTCACCTACAGGAAATATTATTACTAAATTGTTATCAGCGTGTTTAAAAATATAAGTGGTTTCTGACTCCATTGCCTTTCCTTATTATTTTAGGTGGATACTTTGTAACACTATTTAATGTGCACTGAATTGTGTCATAAGCCTAGGATAAACTTAGTGAATATCGAAGGATGAATATGTATCTTGTTATATGCTGGATTTCAGCTGTTAAGTGACTTCTGAGTTTTTTGTCTGTAAAATTTTTAAATGAAAAGTTACATTTGGCAAAAGATTTTGCATTGAGATGGACGAAATGACAGTGTTGGGTGAAAAGTTAAGAATCTCTTCATCATTCCTGTTGGCACATGATCACACGATCTCTGCTTAAATGTTTGAAGTAATACTCAGGCACCTCTATTTCTTTTTACCATTCCTTTGTGCTTTACACAGAGTAAAATATATGAGCAAAACTGCCTGTTTGTGTTTGTGAAGTCACAGAGACCTACTCTATTTTTCTAGTCTTGGACATATACTGTTATAGTCTACCCTCATGTTTTCTTTCCCAAATTGTCACAAAAGTTAGTTTTTGCAACTTTTCTTTATAGTTCAGGGTTTCTAAACCAATTTTTCTCTAGCAGAAACTCTTATTTTGTATTGTCCATTTAAAACTTTCACACCCAGATAGAGTCACAATAATCTAGCAGTGTTGTGATCAATACAGAATATAATGATACTAAAAGTTACCTAAATCCAGAATTATACTGTTATTTGCAATCTTGTCATATATTTCCATATTCAGAGCTGTTGTCTTTGATACTTTTTCTGGCACCTCACTTGAGCTAGTCTGGGCCTTAGATATTTTTTCATTCTGTCCTACAGATTCATGGTTGGTAATGTAAGTGATATGCAGAAATTAGCCTATTTACTAGTAAGTTGGTAGGTTGATGTGAAAGCTACACACAGAAATAGTTCAAGACAACTGGAAAAATTCTGATTACAGTGACTGGAATTTTTAAAGCAGAATTTTCATTCTGCTTTAAATTTTCACGTGGCAACCCAATTGCTAATTCTACTGTTAAAAATACTCTCATGATGTTGTGCCCTACATTTATTGATTTTAGGAAATGTTGGTTGAGATTCATGTACAAGATACTGAGCCATGGATTAACGAGTAATAGCTTCAAGTAGTGTTGATGTATATAAACTTTCCTGAGGAAAAAATACAATATCTTGGTACTTGTGTTCTATAGTTGACCAAAAATACAATATCTTGGTACTTGTGTTCTATAGTTCTTTTTTTTTTTTTTAACTTATGTGGTTAGAAGAATGAGTTACAGTGTTGATTACAGATCTTCATTGCAGACCCTCAGCTTATGAGGTTAGGGGAGTGATTTATAATGTTGACTGTAGGTCAGATTGTCTTTGAGAAAGCTGTGCTTTCAACACCACAGGATTAAAAGGAAAAACTGAAAGGAAAAACAGTATATTAAAAACAAGCCCTCCTCCCCACTCCTGTTCTCAAACTCCCACTCTCCCCAATATCCTGCTTTATAAACCAGTGTAAAATTGATGCTGGTGACGGATTGTTTTTGCCTTCATGTGTCAACTTCCTTCCCTACTGTTTTACTTTTCCCCAGCTTCTCTGTCTATGTTCATTACTTTATTCACTCCCATTCTATCATGATTATTAAACTGGTTGGGTCTTGCTTTGAGGTCTCTTTGAAAGGAAATTCATAGCTATGGCCAAAGACAATGGAGGAAATTTCACTTTCCCAGTTTTAGCATCATATTGCTAAGGGACTTACATGGTCATGAAAAACTGGTTGGTTACCAGATTCCTTCGACTTCACTCATAGATGTAACTCTTATGAAATATCAATAAAGGCAAGACTCCAAGAAAACTATACTAAACTTCTCAGAGGGACTTATATTTTCAAGACAGTAAACTTTTAAATGGCTCATGTATGATTCTTTAAAATGTTAGAACTGATTTCCTGATTAGACAGTGTAATGTGGCCAAAAACACAAGTAAAGATACAACAAATAATAGTTTTGAAAAACTGCCATGTAAGTATCCACGCCGAATATGACAATATGTATACTGCATATTTTTTGCATAAATTAACTTGGCATTTATTTTAAATTTAACTGGCCTTTTTATCTTTTATTCCATCACCTTAACTCTAGACTTTCAAATTGACTAAAACTTTTAAAATTTTACCTCTATCTAACATGGATAACTTACTAAGGAGAAATTCTTTATTTTTTTTTAAATTTATTTATTTATTTTTAATTAGTTTCAGGTGTACAACACAGTGCAATAGTTATACATTTTACCCCTCAAAGTGACAACCCCCACCCCCAATTCGCCACCCCACTCCCCCCCCATATCGTATATATCTATTACTCTTCCTCTGACTCTCTTCCACAGTATAATCCACATCCCGTGACTATCTATATATATTCAATTACAGTAGGTATAACCACCTCCACTTTAGTAATACAGTGCAATGATCAAACCTCTACTCCATCCATGAAATGGTCTCCCTAACAAGACCTATGATCATCTGACATTCCACAGAATATTTACAACATTATTAATTATATTCCCCAAACTATTTTTCCTATCCCAGTGGCAATATTGTAGTTGCCTATTTTTGCTGTCTAATCCCTTCCCCTTCTCCCTCATCCTCATTCTCCTCCCAATTAGCAACCCTGATTTTTCACTAAGGAGAAATTCTAATTCATCTGATATCTTAGTAAAACCAAGTTACCAACATAAATGTGATATTATTTTTCATCTTGGGAAAAACCTATTGACAATGATAAACTGACCAGATTTTACTCTTATAGTGGGTAATATAATCAGAACACTTTGGAGGGTAGTCCTTAAAAAATGTAAAAGATTTCATTGGAGGAGTCTAATTATTGACAAATTATAAGCCTTCATATATGCCCCACTGCACATATAAACTGTAGTCCCACTGAACTTGCCTAATGACTTTGTAACTAAAAGAGCAAAAGTTGAGTGGTTTATTAATGTCAACAACACCCTAACTGGATGAAATTTGAGTCACTTTAAATGTATATATGTTTTTCATTATAGTAATTTGTTTAGGAGGCATATCTATATTAAATGTACATGTGAAATAGAATTGTCTTCTGCAAAGTGATAACCAACTATTAAAGTGTAGGCCAGGGAAAAAATGGAAGTGTGGATATTGAAGAGGATATTACAGAAAAGGCCAGTTTTCAGAGAGCTAAAGTAGCACATGGGATTATTGTTGAATGTCCCTCCAACAGGTTTTATAGTGTCTCTGTTGTTCCCTGGGTAATAGAGTAAAAGTTTGTGATTTACACCAGGAGCAGAAAATCTGTGGCAATTCAAACATGGGCTAAATTTCGGTTAATCTTTGCCTTACCTATGAGAAAGTAATTGATTTAAAACATTGAGTAGGATTGTAATAGAAATGTGTACTTTAGAATCAGACTAAAAAGCTTGTAGCTAAGTGAAACTTTCCAGTGAGTCTGCTTACAAGCCTTCTCGAGTCCTTTCATCCAATTAAAATTATTCGCTTAGAGCTCTACCCTTTCCCTCTACCTTGTTCTAAAAACAGCACAACTCATTCTTAAAAACAAAAACAAATCTTCTCCAATTTCGATATTTGCTTATTGCCAGTTTATTGTACTAATTTCAGTTATTCCTAGCATTCAAGTTCTCAATTTAGATTGGCTGTGCTCCTTTGCATTGCTGACTTCGACCTCAGTTCTAGGTGACACAGGTATCAAAGCTTTGTGGGAGCAAATGGTGAGGACTGGGCACCTGGTGGTGGGTGAGGGAGGTTCGTAAATGGACAAGCCAGACGTGAACCCTTTTAACTTTTATTTCTCCAAACCTGCCCTCTTTTTAGTTGTATCCTCACCCTGAGAAAGAGCCAATTATGAGACCAAGTTCATACAGGGACAAGACAATATAGTCCAGGTCCTGTCCGGGCATGAAAAACAATGGAAAATCTCATAGGACTAGGATGGGAGCTGTCCAGGGTTATGGTAAGGAGGCGTATCAGAGTCTCAGAGACAGAGCTGCATCATGCAAGCATTTCCTTAGGAAACAGGGGAAAAAAGAAAATAGGGCCTAATCCCAAAGACTTTTCAACTTGGATAACAAAGTGGGAACCATGGAGTGTTTGGACTGAAAGGGAAGGAATGTGGCTTCCCTGGGTAGCTGGAAGAATGTACAATAACTTCAAACATTATAAAAACTCTTGATTCTTGTCCACTGTTAGCACTTCTCCTCTCATGTCTCCCTGCAGCCCCGGAAGTCTACTGGAGTATTTATTATTCTGGGCACTGAATTCTGGAATTCTTCCTTGAGATGGATGCCAAGATGCTGAGTTTTTATTAAAAGTATTACAATAAATATATGTTGTCAGATTTTCCTCCAAATATCTGAATAATTTTTAAGGTAGCAAGAGGCCACTAAGAGAAAGCTTTTAAACTCATTGCAAGTTGAATTACACCTACCAAGTATTATGGTCCCTGGGCAGCACTAGACTGAGTGCTGTGGACTGACTGTGGGTGGTTCAGTTGCAAATCAATGCTGAATACAATCAATGTCCAAATGGGATTGGTTCAAAAGATGAGTGTTGGGCCGGCCGAGTGGCACGGTAGTTAAGCGCTGGCTTGGGAAGCCAGCGGCCCTGGTTCGGGTCCCACATGGGAGGGCCAGTGACACTGCCCTCAAAAAAAAAAAAAAAGGATGAGTGTTATGGAAGTTCAGAAAAGAGAAAGAACTACATGGACTCGATTGATCAAAGGACCTGGATGAAAGAGGTGTCACTAGGGTATTATGAGGTATTATTAAGGTATTCAGAGAAGAACAGGGATGTATTTATATTCCCTGATGTCAGGGAAGTTATGTTAAGGGAGATGGTGAAGAACTTTGGCTAAAGCAGAGGTAAAAATTATATAGAGCTTTGAAAGTCAGTCTGAGGAGTATAAAGTTTATACTGAGGGAAATGCTAAACTATTGATTTATGGATTCATATGTACAGGATAGCATCTTGATGAAAGGAGGGTTTTAGGAAGATCACCTAGCAAGATTGCAGTTTGGTTTGGAGAGTTGCAAAACTAGAGTTAGGGAAGACATGGAGGCGAAATCCAGATGGGGCTGACCAAGGCCTAGGGTAGGTAGAAAGGGTGAGAGGATGAAGGGAAACGCTGCTGTCTTCGTGTGGCAGTAGTTATGAAAAGTTAAGACAGGCTCACAGTTAAGAAGGATCACAGCTGTGAGAAGTGACAATCACAGTGCTCCCACCCTGACTTTCTATTTTTGGACAAAGAGATCATTGACTTTTCGTGGTGGATCCACATGGCACAACTAGTTTCAGTGCTGAGGCTGTGGGCTGTCGCTGGCTGCATGAACAGGCGTTCTGGAAAGGTTTTTCTAAGAAATTAACTCCATGGACTATTAAGGCCTGTCGCCTCTCTGTTGGTTCTAATCTTCTGACATAGTTTTACCTGCCAAGATGATGCATGTCAGTTTCATTTTCATCGCTGGATGAAAATGCTCGGAGCAGGGAAGCCAATTCCGTGGCTGGTGCTTTCTAGGTGCATGGATTTCAGTGGCCTCAGGTGGTTGCCACACCTTAATTCCTGCAACCTGCCAAGCTCCTTGTCTTGAAGTTCTTTAAAAGCCAGCCTCAGAGCTCTAAGATACAGTCCAAGCAATGTGTCAACCCACTCATTTACTCAGCCCACTTGATCCTAAGCTGAATTAGTATGATCTCATTCAAATGTTTATTGACAGGTTATTTTGTATCAGGTTTGCCATGGAGATCACAGTGTAGTGAGGAAGTCCCATAACCAGACTGGCAATTAAATATATTCTCAGACATACCATGATAGGTGCAGTGTAGGATAGGGCTTTGGAAAGCAGGCTGTTTTTGAACTCTAGCTCTGCTACTTAATGGCTATGTGACACTGGGCAAGTGACTCAACAACTCTGTTTCAGTTCTGCCATCTGTAAATGAAATGAAAGCACCTGCCTTTCAGGATTATCTGGAAAGTTAATAGAGGTGATACAAAGACAACTATTTAGAACAAAATCTGGCCAGTATATTCCAGCCCAGAGGGAGGGTGGGACGCAGTGAAGCAGCATAGGGACAGTTGATTCTAGTTAGTACATATGAGAGGTTGATAGCTAGAGTCTGCTTTGATGGGTCATGACCTCAGTGCTTGACCACAGGCGCACCTGAGGAAGAAGGGGAAGTGGTGAGATGACTGGAATGCAAGAAATAGGAAGCAAAGCTCTGTCTGCCTTGTCCATCTCTCTGTGGCTGCAAAAATGGCAACAAATGTAGCCACATATACTGGGGAGCAGTATATGATAAGTGCTCAGTATTTGCTAAAAGAATGAGAGCTCTGTCCATAAATAACAGAAAGTAATTCTAACTTCTATGGATAGTATGAAATGAGCTTTGATGACCCACCTTATCACTGTCATTGGGAATCATCTTGATTCATCCTTTTGACCATGCTTTCTTCTCTTTTTTTTCCTCCTGTTCTTTGCATTCTTCTAACAGGAAAGGGGGATTGGACATCATTTTTCATTAGTCCGTCAACCTCAAAATGTTGTATTTTATCTATTTAAGCTGTCCTGTTGTTGCATCTTTGGCTTATTAAGAATGACTTTGCCAAAGCAGAGAAAGTACAAATCCTAGAAAGTTGTTACTCACTAAACTCACTTCATAAATTCATCCAAAGTCATTTTCCACAGTGGGATTGAAAAAGAAAGAAGAACAGGTAGTAATCAACTGTAGCACGTATCAGCTTACCCCTCAGATGTCACCCTTTTGCCAGCACTTTGCTACAGGATCCCATAAGGGCAAAAAGTAGAGAAAAGGGGTTAAATAAGCTTCTAAAATTGTCAAAATTTTCCAAGGGCCATGTTAAAAACGTTGGGATTAGTCTGTGGAAAACCATTTATTCAATTATTAAGACAAAGTTATGGTAATGCTCTTTTCCTTTTACCAGTTGCCTGGATATTTGTTAAAGCCAAGTTGTACCCATTGATTGTAAGGATTAGCAAGGGTTTGCTATTAAGTGCCAACTGTGTGTGTAATTATTGAAATGCAAGAAAAATATAACTGACTGGTAAACTGCAGAATTTGAAACAAAGTACCCTTTTCACTTTTGTAGGAATGTAGATGCTAACCAAATGTGTCTGCATGGTTTCAATTAAGCAGAGGAATGTTAAATGTAAAGCTAAATTGATGAAAATAACCAAACTTTCTGACAAACCAATAAATTGGAGTCTAGAACTCATTGCCCATACTGTATGGCAGCCAGAGAAACATTGCTGGATCATCAATTTTTAGCTAATTTTTTGAGTTAGTTTATACTTGAAAAGAAAAAAGGAATGCTAGGAAAGTCATTTAAATTCTTCCCAGCTATAAACAGAGAATATGCACATTGGATGTAGACCTTATTCTTCACTGTTTGCAGTTCAACTGATTGTTTATTCTTCAGCAATTTCCTCAGTGAAATTTTTGGAAACTTAAGACAAAGTTTTCAGGGAACTCTCATGTCAACATTTTGGCAAATGATCTGGCAAAATGCTAGTCATTGGACTATTTTTCTTAACTCCTCAGAACGATTCCTTTTAAAAATGATGTTTTAATTTTCTTTTAAAATGATGTTTTAATTTTTCTTTCCCTTAAATTTTTCAGTCTTCAAGTTGCTGTCATATTGAGATGACAATGTACTAGAAAAATTATGAGTTTGGAGAAAATTCTAAAATTTCTTGCTGAAAACAGAGGATAAAATTACATAGTCAGAAATCTTACTCTTTGCACATTTCTGCTTATGTCAGAAATTTCCATTTCTAAGAGAAATGTATCTCTGAATAGCTTTTTTATTTTTTGGGAATTGACAGGAAATAAACTTTTTGAACACCAACATGCAATTGGAAGCTGAGGACATCCTCTCTACCACTATGATCTTCATGTGACATGAAATGGGCATCTCTTGCTAAAAAATCACCCAGGAACCCAGCCCCCCACATCTTGGTCCTCACTGTCCTATAGGTTCAGCGGTCTCATGTGATCCTCTTTGCTTAGAAAGAACTGCTGCAAAATGTAAGGAAGGGGTCTCTTGGTTTTCATGGCCCTGTCCCAAGCTCAGAGCGTGCCAGATGGACCCTGGCTTCTAGTTTGGCACATTTCCAGACAATGGCGTATTCAAAACCTATTTAGGCTATAATTTTAACAACACCAGAGAATAGACAATGGTCTGCTAATGGTCTATTAAATGTTCACTCAATACATTTGTTTGGTGGCCCCTCAACACTTGTTATTGTTTTGTAAAATTATTTTTGGGGGGGGCACTGTCATGAAACTACATATGTGTTTTTAGATCAAATTTTCAAACCTTTTAAAATGTTTTACAAATTAACCTAAAATTTTAAATCAGACATAACTAAATATATTACATGTTTATTTCACTCTATTTCAATTTTTCTTTACCTATTTAAATGTCATTGAGAGGGGGAACATAATCTTGTTTGGGAGCAGGCAACAAAGTTTTTCCTAAATTTATCTTTATACCCAGTTGTTTCTAATGGTCCTGAGTTCATACAAATGCTCAGTGAATATTGCTGTTTCCATTAGCTTCTGCACGAGCTTTTAAGATGTGTGGTGGTGTTTTACTGATCAAGCAAGTACTTACAGCACCTTACATGTAATAACAACTGTCCCTTCAAGCTTTGTGTCATTCACACATTGATTAGCTTAAACTTGTTAGGTGTTCATTCACATTGCAGATTAAAAAAAAATTGAACATCTGAGTTCTGTGATAAGCCATTAGACATTTCCCTCCTAGTTTTGTTGATCTGAAAATATTGTATATCCTTTGCTCAGCCTTGGGATGCAAAGATAAAGAATATTATATGGTCTCTGTCCTCAGATACTCACAAGAGAGCTAACAGTAATGCATTGATTGATAGATACGTTTTAGACAGCTATGAACACTTTTAGTGTGGTCTTCCCTAGGTCAGATTCCTCATTCTTTCAATATATAAAGCACCTTACTATACATCAGGTAGTGTTATAGGTCTTAGTAATGGAAAAAACATGGTCTCTGTCTATTATTTCATCTACAAATTTATGCTGAAAGACTTTATCAGGAGTTTTGCCATAATCACAATCCACTGTTCCAATTGACAGGATAGTTTCAGCCTTGGGATTTCCCCAAATTCAGACGCAGATAGCTTGTAGGGAGCAAGTTTCCCTCTCAAGTTCAAGACGATGCCTGAAGCTTTCTGATACTCTGGTTCCTTAGACATTCCTCTGACTTTACCATCCTCTTTCCTGGGTTTGATTATATTTTTCTAATTACTTTGTTTTTAGAAAGACCCATTGTGTTTTTGTGCTTCTCATCCATCCTTTCTTCTCTAGTTTTTCAAAAGTCCGTGCCCGGCTGGCTGTGTGGCGCATTGGTTAAGAGCTGGCTTGGGATGCCAGGGGCCCCAGTTCGGATCCCACATATAAGGGCCAGTGACACTGCCTTCTACAGCTAAGATGGTGAACAACGGCTCCACCTGGAGCTGGGCTGTGAGAGCCCCGGCGACGGTGTAGGCTGCCTGATGCAGTGGGCTGCCATAAGCCACAGTGAGTGGCTGGCAGCAGGAGTGAGCTGCCAAGAGCCGTGGTGAGCGACCATCCAGAGGCCGGCAACTAATCTACCTCATCCAGGAAGAGTGCAATGACGATACCAACATGGGCCAGTGAAGCACTGTCCTCCACAACTAGACTGAAGAACAAAAAGACAGAAACTTGTCTGTTCCCTTTCCCCGGTTCCCCAACGTTATTCCCCTTCCCCAATTCCTCAATAAAAAATCTTTAAAAAACAAACAAACAAAAAAACTCCTTGCCATCCAGGTCTATCCAGCACTGCTCAGCTGTCCCACTAGTGTTCAGCCTATAGTCAATTTCTTGCCCATTCTAACATTAGAGCTTTCAAAAGATATAGAAGGACATCTAGTAAATTGTTGGGCATGATATTTATCAATCATTTTACATCATCACTCTCATTTTGTACATTTAAAAATATATATATATATCTGAGATAACGTTTGTGTCTAGCCAAAAGAAATTAAACCATGGGGCAAGAAACAGTACTCGACATGGAAAACTCAAGGCCTGAGAAGTGCAAGGTTATTATTAGGATGTTGGGGGCGATGTATTTCAAAGTGGGGTTTCAGAAGCGTGTTTACTCACCAGCCTGCACTGAGAAATACTGTTAGGCCCATTTTATCAGATTTGCCCTGCAAGGACCACCTAGGCTACTTATGAATCTTCCTATCACAGCACAGAACCAAATACAGTCTAGAAGATTTTCCAATT
Organism: Aselliscus stoliczkanus; assembly: GCA_033961575.1. Classification (NCBI taxonomy): domain Eukaryota; kingdom Metazoa; phylum Chordata; class Mammalia; order Chiroptera; family Hipposideridae; genus Aselliscus; species Aselliscus stoliczkanus. The sequence goes on from CM066733.1 coordinate 130,746,109, forward strand.
GTGTGATGGTCAACCATTTTATAATCCTTTAATTACAGTGCTGCGTTGTCATTTTGGTGGTGAAGTGATAACATCCAGATTCAACAGTCATTTATTAGTAAGGGCCTATTGTGTGTAGTCACTCTGATAGGCACTTTCACAATAAATTGTTATTCTTGATTTTAAGAAGTATGTATCTTGATAATTTATTATGTGCCAGATTTGTGTACTATATGGAAGATTTGATATTTGGTCTCAAGTCTTGGGAAAAATCCTACTGAATATAAAATATGAAGTTAAAGCCTCTCAGAAAGTTTTTTGTGTTGATTTTACCAAAATAATTGTTTGAAAGTTTCCCATATTCCAGAATATTAAGCAACAACAAAAAAGTATGAGACACTTTTACTATAGGGATGTTGTTGATATTTTTATTTAATTTTCCCCAACACAATGCAGAATAAAGCAAAGATCACATATGGGGGAAAGATAAACATTTTTTTTCTTTTTAACATTTTTTCTTTTATTGTTGCCTTTTTTTTCCTGCTTGCAAGCCCCAGTAATGTATAGTAAATACAAATTTGTAAATAATTAATAATTTTGTATTTTACATGTATTTTAATGTAAGTACTCAAATTCAAACTGAATGATTTGTATAAATCCAATTCTTATATGAACAGTAGCTCATATAATTTTGGTCACCAGGAAACTTGTGTAACCTACTCTTGGTGGATTCCTTTATATTCTCCTTTAGAAGTGCTGCCTTTTCAGTGTTAACTTCTGAAATGATATCAGAATGAAACTTAGAATAGGCTCAAATAGGAAATCTCATTCCTAGTTCTAATATAGCTGTCACATTAGCTGCATTCCTTTGCTTCTCCATAGTTAGCATTGGTAAATTTCTGTTGAATAACAATCTTTAGGGATTCACTAAACATCAATTTAATGTTAAGGGCTTTCATAATGATAATGGTAATAAAAACAACAGCAACATCAATACTAATACTAGTAGCTAACATTTCTTAGGCCAAGCACTTTAAACACACCCTCTTTTAATCCTTACAGTGCTTGATCTGAATTTGAGACGAGATAATTTTGTTCAATTATTGGTAGTGTCAGAGAAACATTTGAAAATGTTATAACAGCAGGGTAAAAAATGGAAGAGAATTTACAATGGAATGGCAGTCCCTGAGATTTAGTGAGAAACCAACAATATCCTTGGGACAGCCTTTAGAAAATGCTTTTGCACATGGCGACGTTTTTTTCCTTGGGGTTGTAACAGGGGCATTTTGTTAATAGAGCAATTTATGTCAAATCCCTTTCTGAGCCCAAGAAAATGGGCCTTTTGCTTCCAGGTTGTATTTCTTCATCCTTCCAAGGCCAAGGTTTGAAAAAAGCTCTAGAAGCAGGATTCAATTAATACATGAGCTTGCTAGGAATATTTAGCCACTTGGTCTTGTGACTGTGGCAAATCATTCACTGGAGAAGAACCTGAAGCTTTTATTTCCCATTCTGGGAAATACAATCTGGGTGAGATGGAGAATGTTCTTTAAAGGGAGCTGTTTGTGGGTCACTTCAAAGTTATCCATGCTTACCTAGGGCTCTCTCCTTGAGCAAACTTTGTTGCATCAGCATCCATGTTTCTGGTTTTAGTTTGGAATGCACATTTCTCCGCTCCACTCACCCCTCCCTTCCTGTTTTTCTGGTAGCTTTGCAGATTCACAAAGCCTCTCTCAGGACCCAGTGTAGAGGACTGGGATGTGATGCCAAACAACCAGCTGCAATTTGGAACAATTGAGTCCTCCCTGTATGTAATTTTCTGTTTTACCAGCAGTTTGATAACTAAGGACTATAAAGTTTGGTGATTCCAATGCTCTATAGACTGTCCAGTTGACAATTCACTTTTTATACTATTTTATAGGGAATAATACTGGCTCCTGCCTTTAAAAATAAGTTATCTCTGGGACTTCAGAAATATTGAAACATGATATTTTCCAAATCCTGAGAAACTATGATGGAGGAAAATACTCAATTGATAGTATTTTTATGTATAAATTCCTTCTTAGAATGGCCTTTCCTTATTTATTACCTACAGTAATCAATAATCAGACCAAATAAGCCATTTGAATGTATGTATCCATTGCACAAAACCCATTTAAGGACTCTTGGCATCTTTTTGATGTAGAATGAGGATGCCTTTCCTCATGCAAAATATAGATTCTATTTTGATTTTTTTTAAAATGTAACAAGCATTCATTGAGAATTGGCTAAATTCCTTGCACTGTGCTAAGCATCAGATAGTAAAAAAAATACAGTTCCTGTAGTCAAGAAGCTCCTGGTCTACAGTAGCTCACTTCCACAACAGCACACTATCCTATGGTTTACTGTACTTATGACGATTACATCAAATATTGTAACCAAAAAAGGAGAGTAATCCTCAAATTATGTTTTTACTGTAACTATTGTTTAAAGTACTATATAAATAGGCAATGTTGCAAGAAAGTGTTTTGCAGTCAAATAAGTTTAGAAAAATATGTGATTAGCAAAGTTGAACAGATTCCTTTAGTGATCCTTTAGGAGGAGGGAATCCTTAAATTTACTTACCTTTTTCTTTTTCTTTTCTTTTTTTTTCCTTTTTTCTTTCTTTTTTTTTTTTAGCTGAGCCATCCTGCCTCCTGTTGGCAGCTCAATGGCAGCTCACCTCGGCTCGGGCTGGGCATTGAACTGCTGTTGCTCAGAGCTCAGGTCGCACTCTTAGCGAGCTCCTTACCAACTGAGCCATTCGGCCGGCCCTAGACCTCTTTTTCTTAAATATTTCCAGGGGCAAGGTCCTGTGGAATATAATTTTTAACAAATATATTAACTTTTAATAAGTTTAAAACATTATTTAAAGGAATAATGGGCTAGAAACATTATTTAAAGGAATAATGCTGGGCTAGAAAGTTCCAAGGTGACAGTTCTCAAGGGCGAGGAAAAATCCACTATGTCGCAGGAGTGTCTGGGACTTGTAAATGTTGTGCCTGACATTTGAATGCTCAGCAAATAGTAGCTTCTGCCTTGCCATGTTTCTTCAGCCTTCCCACAGTCCTCTGCTGAAAAGGGACAACTGTGGAAGGCGTACCCAGGAAGGTCACAGAGTGGGGACAGTTGCATTGATACAATGGCAAATCCCTTGGATTGATTTGGAAAGCAGCTCAGTCAGGCATCACTTCATGAATCTCCTGGGATAACTCAGCTCCATGACACTTTCATAAACCTGAGCACTTGTTTTACCAAATGAAATGCTTCCCTGAGGCTTTGTGGATATACAGGGATGGCAGAGGCAACTGTGAGGGAAGTGGCCAAGACATTCCAGGCATCAGCCCAGGCCTCTTGGATTTCTCCTGGACATAGATGCCCGTTTCAGGGGAAACTTCTAATGGTGTTTTCCAGCTTTCAAAGTGCTTTCACATAGTTCATTGCATCAATCCCTCTATCAATCCACTGAATTAATGTGGCAGGGATCCTCTTCATTTTAGATATGAGCAATTTAGGTGTAGAGATTAAAATATTTGTCTAGAGTTACCTGCTGAGGAAATAACCAAATCATCATTATAACACAGGCACAGTACTTCTCAAGAATCGCCTGCAGATTCTGATTTAGTAAGTAGATGGTGTGCCCAGAAGTTCTTAACAATCTTCCAGGTAATTCTGAATATGGCTGGTTCCTGCAAGACCATACTTTGAGTAGCAAAGGTCTAGACCACATTGCCTTACATAAATAAGAAATTAATTGAAAATGTAGGGACAGTTTATTTCTCAAAAGCCATCTTACATAGGTGTCACTTGAGTAACTGTAAGACTCAATGGCGATAGATGTGTCTCTATGGTCATGTAATGGCTGCTCATACTCTTTCAGCCAAATCTGTCATAGTTTTGGCCAGACAAATCCTGTTCTATTCTTTGCATTGAATTCTCTTTTTTACCACTTCACATTCTTTATTCACATCTGTCCATCTGTCCCCCATGTTTAAACAGCTCATATTGTCCCTTCTACTAGTTTGGATCCATCTAATTTTTTAAAATTCAAATTACATTTTACCAAGAATTCCCCCAATTGAAATAAACCATCTCAATTCATGTATCAGGACCTCAGTTAGTGAACACATTTAAATATTTATCTATTAACTTTTTTTTGTAGTCTATAATATATTGTGCATAACCCACATATTTGTATAGAGAAACATCTATTATAAGGAAAGAATAGATTTTTAACTGTAGTTCTCTTGTGGATACATTTTTTCTTGGTAGAGAGATATGTCAGAATTATAACTTGATTTGGTAGAATGAGTAAGGAGTGCTATGTTACAATAACAATGTGAGGTAATGGTTTCCAGCTGGCTTCTGGAATCACACAGGCTTGATTTGAATCCCAGAACTTCTATCTATGTGACCTGGAAAATTTATCTAACCTCTTCTATACAATGGGAATAATTGATAGAATTTATCTTTTAAGATTATATGTTCAATAAATGTTAGAGCAACATTTTCAGTTTTACAGGGAATAATTGATGTATGCTTGTTATTGTCAAAATGTGACTCAGTGAATCTCACTTCAATTTTATAAAATTGTACATGAAGATAAGGTGCTGAATGAATAGATTAAGGACTGATTGACAAATGAATACCCTTGAAGTCTACAATATATGATCTTATATATGGTCTTTTCAAAGCTGTAAAATTTGTTTTCTAAATAAAAAAATTAATATTATTATGTATATTTACAAAGCCCCAAATAGAATCCTGAGCTTTACACACACACACACACACACACACATAATTTCTCTCTCTATATATATATGTGTGTGTGTGTGTATATATATATATATATATATATATACAGAGATATATATATATAAGAATTATATATATATAATTCTTGTGCTAAAAATATATTTTGAGGGTTCTTGTTAAAAAATTCTAAACAAAGATAATCTGTGACCTTATCAAGAGTTTATTTTCAGTAATGTGTGAAATAGAAAACTCAGTAACTCTTACTGGCTATAATTAATATATACAAAGTCTTTTAAAGTAATTCTGAAACTTTTTTTTTTTTGGTCTGAAATTTAAGAGTTTGAATGCAGAACCAAAACCTCATGTCTTCCCTGTAGCTTTGCCCATCATGTAATCTCTGTCACTGGCAAAATCCTAGTGCCCCAGATCCTAGTTCTAATTTAGCTGTCACATTGGCTGTATTCCTTTGCTTCTTCAAGTTTAAGCTGCCAACATACTCACGGGAGTCAGGGCGAGAGAAATGTAATTGTTGCACAAGTTCACAGAGTGTGTATGAATCTGGGCCATGAAGAAAATGCTAGATATGTATAGTTTCAAGGGAGAAAGACACTAAAAAAAAAGGAAGGCTGAGAGGAAAAAACGCATGGTGTGTCTTAAGGAAAGTAAGGCCTGTTTTGAATGGACTGTCCATAGTATAGAATGGAGAAAGGTAAATATAATGGAGCAAGTAAGACTAAATTTGTAAAATCCCCTGTGATGCAGGCATTTAAATGTACTGCTGAGGGTTTGCACTCTAAGATTTGTTAATTAGAGCACTCACATGATGAAATCCATGTTTTAGTGATAATATCCAGACATGTAGTATACAGCGTGGTTTAGGTCCTGGAGAGACCAAAAGCAGGAACCCATTTAGAGGTTGACTGCATCAATTCATGTGTAAGGTGGAAAGTGGCATCCTAGAGAGATGGTCATGGTAAAGCAATTGCATTAAAAGAACTAGAGCATTCTGTTGTCTATTTGCATTTAGGGAGGTAAAAAAAAAAATAGGAGAAATTCACTCTAACCTAAGGGTGACAAACCCAGGGAAATGGCAGAATAAGTGTCACAAATGGCAAAACTGAGGTGATCTCTTAGACATGTTGCTTTGAGGTAATTCCAGAACCTTTGGTTGAACATATTTTTGTGGTCAACTGAGTCTCAAGAGAAGCAACTGGGAGAAAATGTTATAGAAGTGGTAGTTGTAGTGTATGACCATATAAATTCTCTAATGGGATAAGCTGAAAAGGAGAAGATATGGTGAGTTAAGAATAGAATCATTCCTATGTAGAAGGGAAAGTGGTAAAGAGTTAATTGGAGACAAGGAAGGACTGATCAGTGAGATAGGACATGAATCAAGCAGAGAAAAAAGTTGTAGGTTTTCTTGAAAACTGGTTAATTGTGCATTATGTAGTGGAGAATTAAGAGGGCAGATTCTAGGGGGGAAACTATGTTCTTTTTTTTTTTTTTTGAGGGCAGTGTTACTAGCCCTGAAAACTATGTTCTTTTTAATTCATAACTTGCCTCTGAACTTTCATGGATACATTACTAATTCATGTAAACATTAGGGTGAACATGGAAATATTTATTATTGAATACATTTTGAGAAATAGTGATAAAAAATTGAGCAGGATTACTCATTCTTGCTAAATTTATATTGTGTGCAAAAATAGGCATAATCTTTTTAGCAAATCAAAAAATTTAAATTTAAATAACAACAGTAGAGGGATAATTATAAAAATTATGTAATATATTCAGTGACTGCAATCATAAAAGCATGTATACTGATGTGGGTGAACTATTAACTCTTCTAAGGCCAACTTCTTCACTGTATCTCCTGCCTTCTCCCTTCGCAAGAAAAAATTCCATCGATTCTTTGCTTTCTAAATGGTCATTCCTATCAACACACAAACGTGTCATCTCTTCAGTCTTAACTTGCAATGAAGACAGTCTTCCTCAACCCCGCTTTCTCCTTCAGGTTTTGTCCTTTTTCTCTGCTTATAGATAAATTTCTCAAGAGTTGACTTTATTTGTTGCCTCCAATTCCTCTTTCCCTCTCACCTCTTGAATCCACATCCAGTACTCAATTTTCAGTCTTCATATCACTCAGCCTCTCAGTAGGACTGGACGCATGTGATCAGTCATATAAAATACTTTTTCCATGCCCCAAACTGAACTCCTGATATTCCAGACATGCTCCTTCCACAGTAAGTGACAACTCCATCTTTCTTGTTGCTTGGAACAAAGACATTGGTGTCATCCTTCACTTCTTTCTTTCTCTCAAACCCTCATCCAATCTGTTGGCAAGTCCTATTGGCTCTGCAATCAAAATATACCCAGAAATCTGGCCATGTCTACCCTTGATGGAAGACACCATCATTTTCCACTTTAGTTATTACAAGTCTCCCAACTCGTTTCCCTGTTGTCCTTTCCTATGGTCCATTCTCCATACAACAATCAAGGATACTTTCAAGAAGTTAAGACACTTAACTTGTACAAAATTCTCCAATGACTTCCCATGTTACTCAGAGTAAAAACCAAACTCCTCATGATGGCCCATGAGACCCTATATAATCTGGTGCCTGCTACTTCTCTGATCCTGGCACCTGTGATAGCCTTGATTTACTTGATTTGGGGATATTGAACTTCATATTTGCTTGGCTCTTCTTGTGGCTCACACTCTCAATTCTTTTAGGAATCTCTTCAGGTTTCACCTTTTCAGTGAGGTCTTTCTTGATCTGCATATTTAAAAGTATAAATCCTAGCTCTTTATACTCCCACTTGCTACATTATGACAAAATACATATTTTATGTGAACACTATTGGAGTAAGGAATTTTCTTCATTGCTGTATCCCAGCAACTAGAACTAGTATGCACATAAGAGGCACTCGATATATACAAATAAACCAAATTAAAAACAAAATAAGCCTAATTTGATTTAACAAGATTACTTGCATTCATCTTATATTGAACCTTTGGAAAATTGTTTGTATTGCCCATAGAGTATTTTATATTCCAATCCATTTATAACCAATGATAAATTTCAAAGATTGTTTAAGTATTTTAGGAAATATTGGTTTTAATGGGAGCATTACTTTGTGGGAAGTAAACTACACTTGTAGTAAATGCATCAAGGAACTGAAATATATGAGAAGGTCCTGGCATGGATTATCAGTGATTATCAGCTTCTCAACAGTGCTCTCCTGGCTATAAATATGTCTCACTTTCCATAGTCGATGATTTAATGAGAGGCAGTGCGGTCAAATGGAAAGAGGCTGAGATTTTTTAAGAAGCCTAGGCTTCATCAGTTTTGTGACCTTGGGTAAATTAGTTAACCTCTCTTAAATAAGTGATGTTTTCCTCTTAAAAAAATGGTAACAACAGTGCGTTCATTGTGATTATTAAGTTTAAAAAATTATTTGAGAGCAGGGACTTTGGTTTGTTCATTATTATATTCTCAGTGAGTATGTGAAGAGTGAATGTCACATAGTGCAATCAATAAAATAAATATTTGTTGAATAAATGAATAAAGTGTCCAGAGCACTTAGACTAGTGCTTGGCACAATGTAGGCACTCAACAAATGGTAGCTATTTAATCACATATAGTAGGTTCTAGGTGACATTAACTATTTGTTCCTTATTGAATGGAATTGAAGATGTTTGAGTTGAAGGAATATATTTAGCCCTATAATTAATGTTTTCTTTCACTTTTCTCTTGATGAAAAAAACTATTCAACACTGAAACCATAGCTGTAGTTAAAATAGAAGCTGCAGTAAATTTTGGTTAACAGTTAATGTCAAAACACAATTTCCTTGAGTTTTTCTACAAAATTGATGGTACAGTAGAACCACAAGTAAATGGTCCTGATGCTTTCAACTGAATTGTTTACCCATGCTCTCCTTGCATGGTGCTCCCGTGGCAGAACCCAGATGTGGCAATTACCAGTTACACCACTTCATATGCAGACCTCTGCTGATGTGTGCAATGGCTACCAGGGCGGCATTGGCCATATTTACCTCTGAACAGAGAAGAGTTAACAGCAGTGGTACTGGAATCAGAAGACCTAAGTTCTAGTCATGGGACTTCAGTAACTAGTCATATAAATTAAATTATTTGACTTGGTTCTTGATCTATGAAAAGTGGGTAAAAAAATGCATGCCTTATCCACCTTTCAATGTACTATAGAAAGGAAAAGCACTTATTTTACCTTGGAATGCTTTAGTTGTAAGCAACAAAATAACATCTAACATTTGTTTAAACAAAGGGAGAGTTTTAGTAAGACATCAGTCATTTTTTTTTTTTTTAGAGATGATTGTAATTCTTATTCAATTTGGTATCCTGATTAGGATAAGACAGTGAGAAAATTATGCTTTACAAACATTGCATTATTACTACTTCATTATGATATGGCTTTACATTGATTGTATATATATAAAAAAAATAACATTGGAATTAAGGCAATAACCACATGTGCAAACCAAGCACATTAATACCCTGACACAGTCCTAAGAAAAAGCTCTTTTGGTTAGTGATGGTTGATATTGCTGCATGCAGGTCTGTCACTGCTTTGAAGGGTAAGCTTTGAATAGCTTTGTTCACTTAAAAAAATCTCTCCTACTGGCCCACGATGGCCAGAAGAAGCCTTCGGTAGTCTCCGCTCGTGTCACTTGCAATCACTGTGCCCAGGGTCTTCTGGTACATCTGATTGAACATCTGTTTTATTTGGACAAGATCGATCTTACTTCGCGTGACCACAATCCTGACCAGGGTGGAGTCATCTGTGCCGGCACCTTTCATAGAATAGTAGAGCCTCTCAGCAAAGAAGGCAGGGCGGTTCAGGGCGCACTGCAGAATGGTCTTCAAACCACTTTCAACATTTCCGGAGAACTCACGGCTGACACTACTTAACAAATCTCGATTAGCCACCCTGGAATAAGCCTCCATGGTAGCTTTCAGCTGAGGAAAGCTACTTGTGGCAAGGATCATGTTAAAGCAAGATTCATCGGTCCCCACTCTCCCCTCGCCAGCTTGATAGAGGCGCTGAGCATCCTCCTGAGCCACCTGGTGGTTAACATTCTGGTTCTCATCACAATTTCCCTGGCACATGGATACAAGTAAACGTTCAAAATGCCTCGATGTATCTGACCTAATGTCCTTTTCAAGGTCTCGTCTAAATTCTGATTGATAACATCTGACAATTTCTCGGATTTCCTGATTAGATCTTGGGCATAAAATTTCAATCAATACACGTTCCTGAGTTCCTACTCCCTGCATTGCATTCCGTAAACTCCAGGCATCATAATACGTAGTTGGCATAAACAGGGCAAGGATCAGTTCTTCCATATTGCCAGTTAACTCTGATTTGAGATCTTTGATTAAATCCTTGCCATACATGGTCTTAAAAGCTGTTTTAATTTTTTGCCTTTGATCGTTGGAACGGTTGGCCACAATGTCCACAATTGCCTGTTCGTCTGTCCCAAAACCCTTCATTGCTTTACGAAGAATTTCTGCATCTCTCATAGCATCCAAGTTGCCAGCTGGTCGGATTGTTCCTTGAGTTCCCTGAGTCATCGTGGCAGGCTGACTAGGGTAAGGAGCTTGTCCTCCAGGATACTGAGAAGGCATCTGTCCTCCAGGAAAGCCACCAGGTAGTGGGGCCTGTGCTGGGCCACCTCCATAAGATTGTGAGGGTGGCTGTGGATAGCCAGAAAAGCCTGCTCCACCTGGTGGGGCTCCAAACCCTTGGCCTGGAGGAACTCCAGGGTAGGATGGCGCTGCTCCTGGCTGTGGGGCACCAGGATAGCCTCCAGGGGCTGGATAACCGCCAGGGGCAGGGTAGCCTCCAGCTTCTGAGTAGCTACCGCTTGGTGTTGGTGGGTAGGCACCTCCTGCCATTGGAGGGAAGCCAGTAGGATAAGGATACTGACCCGGAGGAGGAAAAGAGGACTCCTGACCCGCAGGAGGATATCCAGGGAAAGGAGGGTAGCCGGTGGGGTAGCCAGGGTATGACATTCTGACACCCGGGAGCAGCGTCACAGCCCAACCAGGTCGTGGGCAAGATCCATCAGTCATGTTTTATGAAGCCAGAGATGTGTAGCTAGGCCTGAATGAGGTGCTGAAGCAGAGATCTAGAAAGCCCTTAGAAACCATAGCTGCTTCATCAACCACCTTTTCTCTGCCCGATTTGATTGTTTATGTTGCTTTGTGTTTCTACTTAATTTTCTTAGCCTTCCCCATAGACTGGCTCTGTTGGCTGGCTCATTAACATATGAAGTCCTCAGCTGGTACTCTCAACAACTGTTGAGGGCCGTGTAGCCCAATATTGAGGGGCATGCAGGCTGACTTTAGTGGGCTTGGTGAATCATAAACTTGTCTATCTGCTTCTTTTGTTCTTTGCTGCACCTGGAGGGTGCTTACTATTTGCTAAGGAATGTGGTGAGGATGGCCGGATCCTTGGGACACAAAAGAAAGATGGCTATCTGGGTTAATGGAAGAAAATGACTTAAACTAACCAAGGTTTCACTGACCTTTAGACTATTGGTAAACAGTTAATGATCTACCTTTCACTGAGGTAATGCATATTTTTCCTACACGTACCCTTGCACGTACCTCCTACCTAAAAAATGTATATAAAGCCTGCAACAAATAAACTGGAGATCTATCTCTCCATTTTCTGTCTTTTACTGCAACAAACAGTTTCTGTCTTTCATTAACCGCCGACGCCGTGTCCACCTTCTCGAACCCTGGTCAGCGGGGGCAGGTCCCCTGCAAACAACTAATCTAATAACTTGACAGGTAGTGTGCAGTCTGAAAACAAATTCAATCTCTCTATGGTTTAAGTGAAAATTTCCAGAAAAGAGAATATCAGAGACCTTGCTTGGGTTAGGTGTCCTTCTGGTCCAATCTGGTATGGCCCATATTTGGGTCACATGTCTTGCTGCCCTCCCGAGGGAACGTTCTCTTTGAGACAGGATATGGGCAAATGCTTTATTTTTTATTTATTTTTTAATTCTTTGCTTTTATGTTTTAATATTTTTTTAATTTTTAAATTACTGTTGACATGTAATGTTGTACTAGTTTTAGATGTACAACATAGTGATTAGACATTTATATAGCTTACAAAATGATCACCCTAATAAGTCTGGTACCCACCTGACACCTACATAGCTATTACAATATTATTGACTATATTCCCTATGTTATAATTTACATCTCCATGACTATTTTGCAACTGCCAATTTGTACTTTTTAATCTCTTCCCCTTTTGCACTCATCCCCCAACCCTCCTCCCATTGGGCAACATCAAAATATTCTCTGTATCTATGAGTTTGTTTCTGTTTTGTTTGTTCATTTATTTTGTTTTTAGATTCCGCATATAAGTGAAATCATATGGTATTTGTCTTTCTCTGCCTGATTTATTTCATATAGCATAATAAACTCTATGCCCATCCATGTGTTTGCAAAAGGCAAGATTCCATTCTTTGTATGGCTGAGTAATATTCCATCGTATATATGTATCACTTCTTTATTCATTCATCTATTGATGGACACTTAGGTTGTTTCCATAGCTTGACTATTGTAAGTAATCCTGCAATGAGCATATGGATACCTATGTCTTTTGGAATTAGTGTTTTGGGTTTCTTTGGATAAATACCCAGAAGTGGGATTACTGGGTTCTTCCTTGTCTCTTGTTATAGCCTTTGTTTTAAAAGTGTATTTTGTCTGGTAAGTATTGCCATCCCATCTGTCTTTTTATCTGTCTTTTTTTGTTGGTTTCCATTTTCATGAAATATCTTTTTCTTTTTTTTAAAATTAAAATTTATTGGGGTGACCATGGTTTGTAAAATTACATAGGTTTCAAGTGTACAATTCTATAATGCATCATCTATACTTTCATGAAATATGCGTACCTTTTTCTATCCCTTTATTTTCAATCTGTGTGTGTGTCTTTCGATCTGTAGTGAGCCTCTTGTGGGTAGCATATATAGGCACCTTGTATTCTTATCTGTTCAGTCATCCTATATGTCTTTTGGTTGGAGCATTTAATCCATTCACATTTAAAGTAATTGTTGATAGATATGTAGTTATTACCATTTTATTATTTACATTTATGTTCCCCCTTCTTTTTAAAGAAGTCCCTCTAATGTTTCTTGAAATACTGGTTGGTGATGACCTTTTCTCGTCTAAGAAGCTAAAAGATTCCTCTGTTTAATTTGTTGCTATGTTACCATTACGAATGCTCTTTGTTATATTGGGTCTTTCTTGTGAGAGCCTATGGGAAATTTTTCTCTCCAGCCTCACTATAAGGAGTGCTTTTCCCAAGTAGTTGTTATATTTTAATCTTATGGATACTAAATCTTGTGACTTATTCTGTTGAATTTATACTTTGGTTATTTGAAACCATAGATCCAAATTTGTGATCCTAGTTAATTTATTTATTCCTTCAGTTCTCCAACCAATTAATGAATGATTTAAAAAAATTCTCAGTTTATCCATTTTTAAAAATTAGTTTCAGGTGTACAAAACAATATAATAGTTAGACATTTATACCCCTCACAAAGTGGTAGCCCCCTCCCCCAATCTACCACCCCTCTGATATCGTATATAGCTATTATAATTCCATTGACTCTATTCCCTATGCTGTACTCCAAATAAAGTTATAGTTGACATTCAGTATTATTCAGCTTTAGCTTCAGTTCTTATATGAGTGAGTACATACTTGCATTCAAATAGTGTTTGTGGTACCTGTTTAAATTGCCACTTTTATTGGTCTATTTCTGATTTTTTTCCCCTTTCTTTTTAAAATATTGCAAACTTACCTATAAACTGAAGGAATGATTTCAGGGAGCAGTAAAAGGATGGAGAGAATACCCACTATGGTAATAATGAGCCAAGTCTCGTATTTTAAAGAGACTGTGAGTTTAGCTTTGCTCTGTCACTGGAACAGAAGTGTTGTAAACACTTGAAAATCACTACATCCAGGCTTAGGCTCCCTTTGCTCCATCTCGTTCTATAAACCTGTACTCATGCCCTTCAAAATATGAGAGAATTGACCTCATTACTATTTATAGAGATTTTACTTACACAAAAGTCAAGGCCCTTCAGAGGCTCTTAATATGACTGTACCTATAGAAACAACTTAAGTCAGTGAATTGTTATATATCCAAAAATATTCCTGTAAAGAAGGGGTGCACCACATTCCCTCTTTCCCAATTCAAGAACAAGAAAGAGTTCTGATTCCATGCACAACTGCATGAAAGGAAAGGATATTCTAATCACGTTGGGTGAAGTCCTCTGACATGTCACAGACTATTCTGCCTTCAGACAGAATAAGGTGACACACATATCACTCTTTCCCCTCCTCCTTCAATTTTCTCTTTTGATGAATAGTTTTCTTTAAAAGCTAATACCTTCATTGTATAATAATATAAGCTGCTGTGAATATATGCACTTCTTTCTCTTGGTATCAGAGGTTGCAAGTCATGTTTACCATGATATCCTTTTATGGAGAACAAAAAATATAGAAAAATTTTCTAATTACAAGTAGTATAGCTAGAGGAAATAAAAGAGGTTACCTTTTCACAAGCTGAAATAACAGCCTGGTAAGTTCAGGACCAGAGGTTATGGAGACAAATGTTTGGTTTTATTTCTAAAAGGGCAGAATAGCATTATCAAACCTCACACCATTGCATAAAAGTCTAAGCCAATGATTGTGAAGAACTGGCCAGACGTTTTTTTCTTTTATATCTGGGGGTTAACCTCCATCAAAGCTTTTGTTCTTCACATGTTTTAGGTTTTGTGTATATGTAGCCAAGCTTTGAAGAAATCCATTCTAAGGAGTCATATCTCTGAAATTATAGAGCATTTTGGATTAAGGTCATAATTTTATTCAGTTGCTTAGCTTTTCTTCTGATAAAAATGGTAACAATCAAACTGATAACACTCAAGAATATTTGCAAGGCACTTGGCTGAGCTACATATTACTTGCATGTTAGTACTATGTGCTATTTAAATAAGAAAATCACTTATAGAAATACAAGAAGAGAAATCTTTTTAGTAAGCCAACTTCATTCTGAATAGGAATCAATATTTATTGTTTTAAAATGATATTGTGCAAGAATTATGGATTTATTCCCTTGAAAAAATACCAAAGGGGAAGGGGTCAGGGTGGAAATTTCATTGCACTTTTTATCAAAGAGCTGTACTTTACATTATTTAATAAAATTAAATTTCAACTTCATCATAGACTTTTTATACTAACAGCAAGTGTTGTTGCTTTTGAGGATCTCTGTAATGCCTGTTTCTGCCTTGTGATTATTAGCATTGTTAGTGGGAATTCTCTTTTAGCCCCCTGGGGTACTGTGTTGAAAGACAGTACCAAACCTGGAAGGGCCTCCTATACCTCCAAAGAGAAATTGTGAAGTGCATTTTGTATTTACTGAATGTCATTATAGCCTATGTTTTTGAAAATGGGTAATGCGAAAAATGCATTACTGATAGCTTTCTTTAACCTTATTTTTTTTTTGATGATCATATATACATTTCCCAAATCTTCTGGGTAGACATTTGCTGTAATATTTGCGAGGTGATTTCTATGTGTTTCCAGCCTTGAAAAAGTAAAGAAGACACAGTGGTTGTGCCAGATCTTTCTGAATCAGTATCTAACCTGATTGCTTTTCTTCAAGGCACCACATATCAATCAAACTTAATTTCTAAGAAATGCTTTGCTATGCTTGCAGCACAACTATTCATTACTTCTGCAAGTAATAGCAAAACACAGAAACTGAAAAATAGTTTTTTAAATGGAGCCAGCTCATGTAATTTCTGAGAATCTTTTTGTAAAATTTTACAAAAATCCTTCTGTCCAACTTTTGCATTCCAATTGAGCTTGGTAGGTTTGAAGGTTTTGATGATCTAGCAGGTATGAAGCACAATACATTAAGTGCAGTGTTGACAAAGGAAATTCACTAGCAAGGGTTTCATTAACTGGGGATTAAGCTAAAACCCTTTGCCAGAATTGCCAATAAATGAGACTTTAATCTAAAATTTCACATTAAGTTTAGTACAACTAAAATGTGTGTGTTCACACGTGTGTGTGCTTGCTGAATGAGTGTATGGGAGTGAGAGCAAATCCTAAAACGAGTTTTTTTTAACAAAAATCAGTTGGCTGAAAAAGTAGAATTTTTCTTGGTTATTTTGTAAATATAATGTACTAAGTGGAAGAAAAGCCTACACAACTTAAAAACATTCTCTATAGAGCCATCCAAACAGATGCAGAAATACATAACTGAGAGACTGAAAAGTAAACTCTTCACTACATTCTACGGGTGGGTTTAGGCCTGATTTGAGAGAATATCTTTAATATTTATTTTAAGGAATGAGGATTTTAAAACTATTTGTAAAGTTGATTCTGAAAATACAACTCTGGAAGAACACTTTGCAATTTTTAAAAATTGTCTCTTCTATTTAGATTTGGTTATGGTTATTAAACTACCCTAAGATTAGAATAAAAATTGCTCAGACATTGTTGATTTTTTTCATATTACTGATTTAAGTATAGGTTTTGAAGCAAAATTTTTTTATAATTGAACATATTAACAGAAACCTAATTTCATGATTAAATTACAATAGTTTGCTATTTCTTAACTGTATTTTTTAGTTAAGGGTATTATAGCTTCACCAACTTTTGGTCTGAATAATTTGAACTGCTAACTAAATTCAGTGGCTCATTAAACTTCAATTTGTGCTGTTATGATCTAATTTCAAT
Organism: Aselliscus stoliczkanus; assembly: GCA_033961575.1. NCBI lineage: Eukaryota > Metazoa > Chordata > Mammalia > Chiroptera > Hipposideridae > Aselliscus > Aselliscus stoliczkanus. The sequence continues at coordinate 130,762,663 of CM066733.1, forward strand.
CATAAAGTTTGTGATAAATATGGAGATGTTTATAAAATAATAGCCCTGGGAGCTTCAAATGAACTCAGTTTAGTGCCCACTCTGAGGCTGCAAGTGAGTTCACTGAAGCTTTGAGGAGTTAATGAGCTGCTCTAGGCCTTGCGTCTTGTTCGTGAATTGTCAATGGGGCACCAGAACGCAGGTAGATTTTCCATTGTCTTGTTAGCTTCTTTCATTACATCACACTGCATTTTAATGAATTAATTTGTACTTTAAAAAGTTTTATTATGAAATTTATTAACCCCAAATATATCTGAAATTACACAATAGTATTGAAACCCTTATATACTCAACATCCAGATTAAATGATTATCATCAACTCACGACCATTTGTTTTTTCATCTACATCCTTATTTACTTTCCTTTTCCCATATTATTTTGAAATAAACCCTAGATAGACATTACACACATACACAAACACACACTTATATACAAAAGATAAAATTTAAATTTATGCTGATGTTTCCACAGGACTATGGGATTTTAATCTCTCTGGTTTGCATATATACTTCTTTTCTCTCATGCTGGGCACCCTGGTTCTCTAATTTGTTAGAATTAGCATGTTATCTAATTTGCTAATTACTAATTGGCTTTTACACATTACCCACAGAACAACTTCAGAATAATAATAACAACATAATGACAATATTATGGCTGAGAATTGTTTAATTTTTGTGTATGTGGTGAGGGGAGGTGTTTGATTCTTTTTATCCTTGGGTTATAAATTCTATTAAATTTAATTCTTCTTCGGTTTCTTAGAGATGATAGTAAACTGACTAGACAAATATAATTAGGGAATGTTCAAGCATAGGAGAAAATCTAGCAAGCCTCAAAAGTTTATGTGGTTACAAAGTTAAGCACAATGTAAGAAATTGAAGGGTAATGGAAAACAATTTCTTTACATTTTGCATTGGTCAGTGTGGTCATATCATAACTAGAATACCATCTATATTTCCTAGTTCTTTTCTGAAGATACAATTGAAGACATTATGAGAAATTAAAATAAAACAAAACAAGTTTCCTTAGAGACTAGGAAAATATAAGTAGGAAGAACACTGAAAGAAAACTAGAATTACTCAAAGTAGTGGATAAGCGAATGTTGGGGGAATAATTGAGTCACAGTCCTCAAATGTAAAATAAGTTCCTAATTCCACTAAGAACAGAAAGTAAAGACTGGATGTGAAAGCTGATGGAAATTAAAATCAACCAACCATTTTCTGGGTAGTTTTATAAACCTGAAAAGAGCTATGCATTCTAGGGGAGACAAGAATATATGAGACATAGTTCCTGTTTGCAGCGTTAATGCTGTGATACACACTCTCTCTGTTTATCTTCCCAGTCCCTCTTCTCTGGCATGCACTCATAGGGGTTGTCTCCAAGCATGCCTAATTTTGTGGTGTAGTCTGTGTCTCCAGTCATAGCTCATTTGCTTAGGGATGGGTATATGGACCTGCGTTGAGATAGTCATATTGTCTTTTTGAGAAAATATTAATTGAAACTAAAAGAGCTGGGTCTCCATCTGTGCTAGTCTTTTGAAAACAGGAGGTATATAACTCTGATGTAGGGTGGTCATTTTTTTTTTGTCAGGTGGGCAGAATTGCAATAAAAAGAGAATAAAGTAGAAAGAAGAAAGTAAGAGTACTGAGAGAAGCAGTGAGAAGAGGTAGAAAGAGTAGTCCCCTGGCTCCCAAGAGCCTTCCAGTTTCCACTTTGATTCTTTCTGGAAGCTTAGCTCTATCTCTGCCATTGGATTCTGTGAGACACCCTTGCACATTCTTTTTGTTGTTATTATTTGTTTATTTTGTCCCTTTTTTACTCACTACCATATATGAAGAATATCAGCTACATCTACTATTTTAGGATTCACATGGAGTTATGACTGAATTGATAACACTTACTATTATATGTTAACTAGTGAGATTTCTTGAATGCTCTGTGTTGATGTTTCACACTTTTCACCCAAAAAAGGATAAGAATGGATGCTAAAAAGCAAAATGGGTGTATTGTGTGAGTTATATCTTCTGTTTGCTCCTCCAAATCTACTCTCTGTCTTTCTTTCTCACCCACAGGGTTGATCTGTATGGATCTGAATAGACATCAGTGTTCTCATCCCTGTATCCGTTTTCTCCTTTCAAATTTCATTGTTTTATTAACCTTTCCTCCTCTCACTCCTTTTGGCCTGGGATGGTACACTCTCTGTTACTGGACTGTCTTTGTCAGTTCTCCTATAGCGACACATTTGTAAACAGTGTTTTTATACTTAACTCTCCTGAAATTATCCTATTCCAAGTGTATCAGCAATTTTCTGTGGGGACCCTGATTAATAAAGATGCTGAGTAGTTTGGGGCATGTTAAATCTGAGGGTCCTAGAGATTCATATTGAAGAACTTTCCAAAGAGAAGAGATGGGGAAAGGTCTAGACTGACAACATACTTATACATTTGAAAATCAACAGATAAGCAGAAGATGAGATCACCCTTCTGGAGCACCAGGCTGATGATAGAATACTGGGACACAGGCATTGAGGTGGCAGGAATTGGATGGGGATCTCACAAAGGAGGGAAAGACGGCACAGGTATTAAATTATTAAGAGAACAGGACAGTGCAACATAACAGTAATAAATGGGGTGGAGGGCTTAAGAAAAAGGGAGTGTCATTATTAGTTTTTATATGCAACAGAGAGAGTTAATAAGATGTAATTTAAATAAAGAAAACTGCATTGTAGTGGGTTGTTGGAAAAGTCATGGCGCTTTTTTTTTTTTTTTTTGTAAGATTTTATTGGGGAATTGGGGAGGGAACAGTGTTTGGGAACTGGGGAAAGGGAACAGACAAGTTGTTGTCCTTTTTGTTCTTCAGTTTAGTTATGGAGGATGTTGCTTCACTGGCCCATGTTGGTATCGTCATTGCGCTCTTTCCGGGTGAGGCAGACAGGTCACCGGCCCTTGGATGGTCGCTCACGGCAGCTCTTGGCCGCTCATGCTGGCTGCCAGCCGCTCACTGTCGCCTATGGCAGCCCACTACAGCAGGGGCTGCAGCCTACACTGTCGCCGGGTATCACGCAGCCCAGCTCCAGGTGGAGCTGATGTTCACCATCTTAGCTCGAGGGCAGTATCACTGGCCCTCATATGTGGGATCCAAACCGGGGCCCTGCTGGTCAGAGCTGGCGTCCCAAGCCAACTCGTAACCAATGCGCCACTTGGCCGGCCCTAGTAGCACATTTTTGCAGAGAAAAACGTAGGAAAAATACGTGATGACTTTTCCGACAACCCAATAAGTAGCAACTGCAAATTCAAAATGATGGAGGCAATTGAAAAGTCATTAGTGACCCAGTAATGTTGTGGGAGATAGAAGACACATTGAAGTTGGTTGAGGAATGGGTTGGAAAATGAAGTGGAGTCATCTTCAAAAAAAGTTTTGTTAAAAACGGAAGAAAAGTGGACGCAGTAATATGACATGAATTCTTGGGAGAAGTTATGCTTTTTCTTTTTTTTAAGAACACAATGAGGTGCTTTTATTTCAGTATACCTCCATGTCTCAGCATTAAGTGGTCACAGGTTATATTTTTATAATATAAGGAGCACTTCAGTGTTTCTGTATTTTCATGGAATAAACTTCTCTGTTTTTTCCTCCTTCTCTCTCCCTCCCTTTCTCTCTGCCTCTCCCTTTTTATCTCTCTTTTCCTAATCAACTTAAACTGGTCTCTGTTGTTTGCACACAAAAGAATACTAATTAAAACAAGCATCTTTTATGGCAATAATACAGTTAATTATCACCTCCTACTATGTGCCAAAGGAACTTCAGAGAAAGTTCAGAATCATAAAATAATCAACATGAATAGCAGCAACTTGTATTTATTACATCCTGGCACTGGGCTAAACTTTTCAAAAACACGATCATGCAGCCCTATGAGGAAGGCACTGTTAGTGGCCCTTAACAACCGAGGAATGTGGGTTAAGGAAGGTTCATTTTCATACCCAAGATCACCCAGTTACTATGTGACCCTAGAACCTGAGTACTTAGGCACCATTGACTTTTAGTCTAAAAGCACTGACTTTTAGGCTAACTATAGATACCGAGTGTATAGAATGGTCTAATCTGAAAACCCTCACCAGACATTGAAACAATGACTCATGGGTGGGGGAAAATATAGTCAAAGTTGAACCATTTTACCTAGCTAATAAATTGTGAATATGCAAGATTTTGAGTTATACCAGATTAAAAATTTGAGAATCACCATTGATCACATGGAAGAAGGTGAAAATAAACTTGGAGAATATATTACATAGTAAACTCTTAAATTCTGCTCTTGTAGTAAAACTTTTGGAAATAAAATGACATTTTAATTGAAAGAAGGATAATTTTCAAAATACTGGAGTAGCAGATTCAGTCATATAATTTGAAATTTTTCATCATGAACTTGACTCCTTTATCATTTTTTTCCTAGTTCTCAGTCTAAGCTTCTCTCTTAATATTTGGTGGTAGAACTTAAATATTTGAAATTGTACTTGCCTTGTCTTTTCAATATAGTCAGTGGCATGAAACTCCTTGGGACCAAAAATATGTACAACAAGAATACATGAACAGTACTTTAAAATGCACTCAAGTTTATTAGAATCATATCCACTGTTCTTATTTGTGTCGAACAGAAAAATGAGATGGCTTAAAAAATAATAAACTTTTCTTCTTTTAACAAAAAGCTCCTCAGATAAGGGTGGTCTCAAGTCATCAATAGCCGATCTGACAGAGTAAATCTGAAACAAATTGCAGCCATGATAATCCCTCTCTGGTATGACATGCTGACCAGGAAAGAAATCACAAGTATCTCAGAAATGAGTTGACTTAGTTGGCGAACAATACATTCATTATCATCTTATGAGATGAATGCAATCTCTTTTATCTTTATACATTAAAGTATTTTTAAGGGACAGGTGTATTTATTTGGATAAAATAAATGATCATCTAATTATCTTTAATAATTTTAAACCCAATATGAAAATTTTAAATGAATACATTTTGTTTAATCTCTTACTTATTTAAATTGCTTAATGATCTGTGCATGAAATGGTGTTAAATAAAATAGTAGTCAGAACTATGTGAAACTCAAATAAGAGTTAATTAATGTATAAAGCTGCCAAACAAATAAATATCATTTTTCAAATGTTTCTTGGGGTGAAAATGGAAAGCAATGAATTCTTAATGCCCAAGTTTGGTTCTTATCTCTGATTTTGTATCTAAAGGATGATCTCACCTGCCCTCTAGAATCATATTTTATGTAACACTTCAGGGCTCCCATAATAATACCATAGTTAGTGGCTAAATCACAGGTCTAGTTATTGAGATGGCAAGAGTTACATCACAGGTCTAAAGGCTTGATCTGGAGAATAGAAGTAAAAGGCTTTTTGTTTCATCAGGTTAATTTTTTTTTTTAAAGTTTTTACTTTAGTTGCTTATATTTGGACTTAATACTTCTTTTTATTTAGTCAGTTTCATTTTGGTTGTCTCAACTCCAGACCTTTAACCAGCTCAAGAAATTATTCCAAGTAGAGTTACAGAGGGAGCGTTTCAAGTGGATTAAAATATGATACTTGCAGTCTATATTAAATAGCTTATAAGAAAATAACATTTGATGCCATAAACAACTTTTTAAAAAGATATTTGAGAAATGATTTAAATATGGATTAATTTGAAAAACTACTATATTAAAGCCTCAGAAACAAGCTTTAATCCTAGGACTTTTTAAAACTCTACAATAGCAAGTAATTAGAAAATATCAATATTTTAAGCAATTGATATATGTAAAAAATTCAAATATACCAAAAAATGGTACTTAGATTTTTTTTTTGTAGGTCGATTCATGTTAAGCTTCAAATCTAGCAAGGAAGACCCAAGTGTGTTTTTTATTAAAGCTTAAACAACCAGCTAGTGTAATGTTCCTGAAGTTTCATCCATCATGCTACTAATTTCTTCATACTAGGGAAACACTATATTCTCTTGTTATGTCTCACAGACAAGAAATACATTCACAAAGCTTTGCCAGTGACAAATGGATAATTGCGAGAGTGAAAGTCATACACAGCATAGTGCTCGAAGGTGTTCAGAAGTCAGGGCAAAGAGATTTCCAAAGCATTTTACAATAATACCAACCCTACCCAGTTGACCCCTAAATGGTGAAATTTACGTTTTTCATGGGCCCACAGAATTCAGAGCTTATATAACAGCTAGCAATGGAAATAATCTCAGAAATCACCATGAGTTTAGGTAGGGAACACAAATCTTTAAGGAGAGCATAGACAATTAGGATGGGGTTTCTGATAGAAATTATAGCATGAAGCAAGTTTCACAAGCGAGCTTATTGTTCTCATATTGTTGGCAGATTAAGAGTATCTGGGTGCTCTTATTAAACAATGAGAAAATATTTTGAAAATTAAGTATCAGACAAATGAGGTGAATTTGGCTGCTGAAGAAATTATTACTTATTATTACTTCAGTGAAAGTGAGCTATGTTCAAGAAAATACAATGTGCTTCCTACTTGTGGTGGCCCTTCTCTGGGTGTCTCATTATTTGAAGCAGAAAGTTTCAGTCTCATTATTTTAGGACTGTTCTATTCTGCCATTTTGACTCAGAAAATAGTAGTTTCGATAAGTAACTAGTATAAATAAAAAAAAGCATGAAGATCAAATCTGCACAAAATTCTCTTTATAAACCAAATTTAGATGTGCAAAATGGGACCAAAGGATATTGTTCATAGACAAATAGTAGCCACACATACAATCAAAAACTCACAATGGCTTTGGTACAAATTAATATGGACAAAAATCCCTCAAATTAGCTAAATCTTCATTGATTAGTAATATTGTAAAATTATTTTAAAAGTAAGTTTACTAATCTTGAAAAAAACAACAAAAAATGTGGGTTAACTATGCCACTTTGAAAATTATCAAGGAATTAAACTGCCAATAAATTTTGCAAAAACATTGTATATAAAAATTGATCATTAAAGGTAAAATCCTGACTAAAATGTTTATTTCCATAAACATTGATTCAGATTGCACTCAGATACTGTATAGTATATAAAAATGACCAAAACTATAATATTCTATATTCAAATTTATGAATTGTTCACTTATTGACAGTTTAATGAATACTTGTGAGGATACGACTAACCATTTACCTCAATATTTCACTCAAAAGAAAATTACATTCTGTAAGTTTACTGAAATATTTAGGACAATATTTAATGCTTTCAGATATGGCCACTCTCATCCCACTTTGATTTGGTGAAGTGTCACTGTCTTTTCACATTTATGGTGTTCTGCCATTATTTATTCGGAAAAAAAAGACTAATTTATGCCTAATAAATATTCTCTATATTACTAGATTTCATAACAAATTTAAAGAGATTGTCTACATATATCCAAGCATTGAATAAAGAAAAAAAATGGAAATCTGAAATTTAATTCCAGCAGTCCAAGACAAGTTCTATGGTTAATAACTAAATTCTTACCAATAAAGCCACTCAATGTATATTTTAAGAATACTTAGGACTAGGATTTATTTTGGGTGGACTTTCACCATTTTCATGGTTATACAGGTTTGAAAATTCAGTCATCTTTATTTCTCTCTCTCTTATTTTTAATATCCTTTCTATCATCAATCTCTTGAATCATTCACATGTATTTTCCTCACTGTTCTCACAGCCACCATCTTAGCCTTTACACAGAACACTTCATGCCTGGTTACTCGGATCTGCCTGCCTTTAGCCTTTGCTCGCTCCTCTATACCCTTTATATTGATTTCTTACAGCCTGGATTTCCTTTAAATATCTATAATGACTCCTTTCATATGAGACTCAGACTTCTGGTTCTGGTGTTCAAAATGTACAAAATCTGGCTCATTTTACTATCCAACATTCTCTTGCCCACGTAAGCAATGTTTTCTAATGAGATCACTCCTCTCAGAATTCTCATGTAGGTACCCACATCCTCACTTTGCTTACCCAGCCTGTTTCTCTTTACCTAAAGTTCCTTTGTCTTCTTATTACCCTTTTGTTATTCCACATCAACCTTCCTTTGAACACTTATTTCAGCTTAACAACAACCCACAGCTTTCAGACCAACTTGAACACTTATTTCAATGTCTACTTCCTCATCATGTTCTGAACAACACTAGCCAATGTTGAAACTTTACATATAATTGTCTCTATTGTTCTATTGTATAAGTTATGTCATGGACTTTTCTTGAATTGCTTTTTTTTTTTTTTTGAGACCAGTCACTGGCCCTCATATGTGGGACACGAACCGGGGCCGCTGGCTTCCCAAGCCAGCGCTTAACCACCGCGCCACTCGGCCGGCCCTTGTATTGCTTTTTTAAAAATTAAGTCTTTCTGTCAGATTTTAAACATTAAAAGGAAAATTCACAATACATTGATTGGGCTGTGCTGAGCAATAGAAACCATTAAGTCAGTGAATAATAGATGGACTCAAAATGAAGTCCTGAGATCTAAAGAATCAAAATGACTTAAAGTGTTCCTTACCAATAATACCAAATATATATGCTGCTGTTAGGCTTTACAAACCTTAAATTGCTAAACAAAAGAAAGGACTCAAAAATGGAAACTTAAGGGCCAGCCAAGTGGCTCAGTTGGTTAAGAGCTCGCTCAAGAGTGCGAGCTGAGCTCTGAGGCAACAGCAGTTGGATGCCCAGCCCGAGCTGAGTTGCCGTTGAGCTGCCAACAGCTGGCAGGATGGCTCAGCTGAAAAAAAAAAAAAAATGGAAACTTAAATTGCAGGGATTCACATATTCCTTTGTGATCACATATACATAAAAAAGAGAATTTAAATTTAAAACAGAAAGAAGTTGTTCAATGAATATGGCTTTTTCCTATAAAGATAATTTCTTTTATCAGAAGGTGTAATTAGAATTTAGCTAAAGAAAGGACTCTACTGATTTTAGCAACCCTTGTCTTTGACATAACTAAGGTTTTTACAGAGAAATGATTTTTTTTTTTTTTTTTTTTTCTTCTTTTTTTTTTTTTTTTTTTTTTTTAATTTTATTTTATTTTTAATTAGTTTCAGGTGTACAACACAGTGCAATAGTTATACATTTTACCCCTCAAAGTGACAACCCCCCCACCCCCAATAGTTTCAGGTGTACAACACAGTGCAATAGTTATACATTTTAGCCCCCAAAGTGACAAACCCCCACCCCCAATACACCCCCACCCCCCCATATCATACATATCTATTACTCTTCCTCTGACTCTCTTCCACAGTATAATCCACATCCCGTGACTATCTATATATATTCAATTACAGTAGGTATACCACCTCCACTTTAGTAATACAGTGCAGTGATCAAACCTCTACTCCATCCATGAAATGGTCTCCCTAACAAGACCTATGATCATCTGACATTCCACAGAATATTTACAACATTATTAGTTATATTCCCCAAACTGTTTTTCCTATCCCAGTAGCAATATTGTAGTTGCCTATTTTTGCTGTCTAATCCCTTCCCCTTCTCCCTCATTCCCATTCCTCTCCAAATTAGCAACCCTGATTTTTCCTCTATATCTATGAGACAGTTTCTGTTTACTTTGCTCATTCATACAGTTTTTCATATTCCACATATAAGTGAGATCATATGGTATTTGTCCTTCTCTGACTGACTTACTTCACTCAACATTATAGTCTCTAGGTCCATCCATATCATTGCAAATGGCACGATTTCATTCTTCTTTATAGCGGAGTAATACTCCATTGTATAAATATACCACAGTTTCTTAATCCAGTCATCTACTGATGGGCATTTTGGTTGTTTTCAAGTCTTAGCTATTGTAAATTGTGCTGCTATTAACATCGGGGTGCATAACTTTTTTTGAATAAGTGTCTTGGTTTTTTCAGGATAAATACCTAGGAGTGGAATTGCTGGGTCAAAAGGTAGCTCTATTTCCAGTTCTTTGAGATACCTCCATACTGACTTCCATAGTGGCTGCACCAATCTGCAGTCCCACCAACAGTGCAGCAGGGTCCCCTTTTCCCCACAGCCCCGCCAGCACTTGTTGTTTGTTGATTTGTTGATGATAGCCATTCTGACTGGAGTGAGGTGGTATCTCATGGTGGTTTTTATTTGCATTTCCCTAATGACCAGTGAGGTTGAACTTTTTTTCATATGCCTGTTGGCCATCTGTATGTCCTCTTTAGAGAAATGTCTCTTCATATCTTCTGCCCATTTTTTAATTGGGTTGTTTGTTTTTTTGGTGTTGAGTTTCATGAGTGTTTTATAAATTTTGGATATTAACCCCTTATCAGATATATCGTTGGCAAATATATTCTCCCATTCAGTAGGCTTCCTTTTTGTTTTATTAATGGTTTCCTTTGTTGTGAAAAAACTTGAGAAATGATTTTTTAAAAAAATTTGTTGTTAAAAAACTACCTGACAAGCACTGTAGACATTATCAGCTTGAGAAGGTGATAGTCCTAAATTACAATTACTACTTAAGAAAAGTGTTTTAGTTTCTTCATCAGTTGCTGAAAAACTAGGAAGAACAGATAAATTGAATTAGATTTCTCTTAACTCCTATCTCCAGCTTGATTTATTAAGATTTTTAAGATCAACTACTAATTTCAATATGTCTCACAAAAATGTTCCCTCTCATATGGCGATGAAAAATATATTGATCATCTCATATATGCTCAAGCAACTCCATGTTAAATGTTCTTTGAAGAGGCTACTCAGACAGTCTGAAGTTGGAAATGCTGTGTTCTCATCTCCGCTCTGTCTTCCAAATCGTAGCATTCCTTCATTTTACGGCTGAAAGAGTTCTTCAGTTCTTTTTTTCCTGTTCCTTATTTTTACTTTATGAGTTCCTCTGCTTTTCATCGTTAAGCACCAAACTGATTTTCTGAAAGTATAGAATTCACTAGTCCAAGGTTACCTAGATGTAGCCTTTGTAAATATGTTAACTTTCCCTCTTCCCTCTAGAATCTGAAGACCACAGATTCAAGCCCAACTCTGTCATTGACAAACCATTGATATTAAGCCAGATCATGTCTCAGAGGCTCAGAGTGCTTATCTGTAAAACCTGTGAATGGTGGCAGTGCCTGTTACACAGGGCTCTTCAGAGAATTAAACTCACTCTGAAGTATTTGGGTCCTTTTCAACTTTGAGAAATATACATTAATTGACTGAGTCTGGATATGCTGTGATATCAAAGGTATTAAAAATTAAATTATAATACACACTGATTCATCATTTAATAGATTTGTTTTTGATTTCACCTTCTGCATGTGATGCAGAGCCAAGAAAAAGTCTACCTGTGTTCATTGGAAAAAAATGAAATACAAGAAGCAGGAAGTATGAATGAGTTATAGACAAACCGTTTTTTGTGAGATGCTCTTTTTCCATCTTTTTCCAGCAGTGTTTCCATCATCTTTTTCCAACACTGCAGTGTGTTTGCCCAATTTATTTATTCATTTGAACATGTTTATTGACTGCTTACTGTTTGTTAACCCTTTTTGTACCTTTTAGATTTTTTCTACTTATTTCTAAGAAGTGTCAAAAATTTGGCCATTTCCTGTCTGATCTAATACTACTAAGTAAGTCCACTGAGCACAAATATGAAAAAAAAATTAGAGATAATGGTAAAATTATTGAACACTTGCTACTTTTATTTACTTATTTATGTTTTTAGAGGGCAGTGTCACTGGCCCTCATATGTGGGATCTGAACCTGGGCCGCTGGCATCCAAAGCCAGCTCTTAACCACTGCAGCACTCGGCCAGCCTGAACACTTAATACTTTTAAACAAATATTATAATTATACTTTTACATAGCAATTAGAATTAAAAATCCAAATTGACCTATACTTATTATTCTTTCCTCAGTGGCATATTTAAGTCAGGAGTAGGGTGGCAGGATCAGTCTGCCTTGAAGGAAGGCAGTAAGGAGATGCACTGCCCTTAGGAAGTTTAAAAACAATAATACAACCAACTTTAGTCAATCTGCTTTTTATTATCATCATGTGCCAGAATACTAAACAAAGTTAATTATAAACTATTCCTTGGAAAAAAATAATCTTTTGTTGGTCTAAGTGTAAACAATTGATATGGTTACTGTTCAGTTTTAATTACATATATATGTGTAAGCTTTAAATTATCACATTTTAATTACTTATTCTTTAATAAACATCATTTTCTACATAAAAGTGTGTATCTGAAAATTTTCTAGTTTTATAATTTGACCCTAACACACACAGACTCAGTTATAGACATTCATTTTCAGAGCAAGTTCTTAAGGCTTCAATCTGACTACATTGCCTATGAATACACAAAGATCAACTTTGATAAAGTCATTTACAGATTTGCAGAAGTTAAGTTTTCGAAGCAGGAAATGTAACATTAATTATTCACTAAAGTGATTGACTGATGTACATGTATAAACTTTTTTCTCTTTTTCAAAAAATATATAAATATATAAATATGTATTTAATGTATAAAATTTAATTAACTTTTCTCTATTTTGTAATGTAATCTTTATTGTATTTTTTATTTTTTAACTAACCTGAATGTATATACAAAGCTCAATAAAAGAATACTTTGCCACTTATATTTCTTCTAAAGCCATATTATTATTTGTTTCATTACATGATTACTGCTGGAAATAATTTTGTTTTGAATGAAGGGGTGTTAAAAATGATATTATCCAAGTATATTATTGTCTTTTCATCAATATTTTATTTATTTATTTATTTTTTAGAGGGCAGTGTCATTGGCCCTCATGGGTGGGATCCGAACCAGGGCCGCTGGTGTCCCAGGCCAGCTCTTAACCACTGCACCACTTGGCCAGCCCTTTTCATCAATGTTTTAGATACCTAAAAGCAAATCAGAAAAATAAATAACATTTTTCAACACAACTCCAGAGGATGCCAAGGAACTGAAGAAGCCTTATTTTTTGAAAAACAAAAAGAGTTTAAACAAAATACATAGTCAAAGGTAGACATTGTGTTTTTAAAAATAATTTTCTTGTTGAAAGACAAAAGAAGAAAATGTTAAACAGAGTTCCATGTAGAGGTATCTCCAACATTTGAATGGCTATTTGTCATTAAAATAATTCCAGGAATTGTTAGGTAGCATAATTGGTGCAACAATTTACCCCCAAGTTTAGGAGAAGCAATTCAAATGACTGGCGATGGAAATTTGAAAAGAATATTTTAAAATTGTGTTTAAAAATTTATGTTTAACCCAGGTGAAAAAATCCAAAGCAGACACTAACATCATCCCTTTCCCTTTCATGGATTTAATGGTTTCAAAAAAACCCCAAAACAGAGCAGAAAACTTGTCTCTTCCAGCATGGTCTACTTCCTTACTTTCAATTCCTTGTTCCATAACCATCTCGCCCAATCAGGGGGACTAGACTAAACTAGACTAAATTTTTTTTTCTCTCTCAACCTCTCTAGACCAGAATGCTCATTTATATGACTTTACTCTAGTGAAGCTATATGACATATGAGAAACCCAAAGCAACAGAGAGTCACGAGAGCTAATTGCAAGCCTTTGTCCTGAGGTGAGACCGCAAAGCCAAGGCTTCCATCTTGTTACTCTAGACACACTAGCCTGTCTTCAGTGTGTTTCTGCTGTTGTTTGTCTGTTTTAAAGTTTGGATATTTTTCTAAAGTGATGAAAAAGCCAGGGAACACATCCTGTCTACCAAGAAGACACAGGGTTTTTTTTGTTTTTTTTTTTAAAGTTTGATTGTTCCAGGTAACACAGTCTGTGCCACCAGGGGAATGAGGAAGACTTCCTGGTAAAAATAATCCCCATCAATTCCAAAATTCTTGGAACTTCTGTAATGAGAAGGAAAACTTTTCACTCTAGAATTAAAAAGAATACTTAAAAACTCAGGTATAAGTAGTTTGCATCAGATCCTTTCAGATGCTTTTCCTGAGTATAGATTTTGCTAGGGAAAAAATTACTGGCCGTACAAATGGACATTAACTATATGATGGGATACATATGAAGGGGATGGCATGAAGGGAGGCAAAATTTGAAGGAAGATGGCCTGTTATAAATTATGTAACAAAGGTCATCTGCAGTACACCTGTTAATACCTGTATTTGAACCTGGTATCCAGCTACTCATTGCATGCCTTCAGCCTTTTACTTCATTATACTACATGGTGTTGAAATGTGTTTCAAGTCCTAGAACAGCCATGAGCTCTTCCTAATATCACATTGACTTCCATATCTGACTACGCCTTGGGGAAGAAGGCCTTGGGGAATGGGAAATGACTAATCTGAAAAATGAATCTCTGCCAGGGTAATGATCTAGGTATACCACCTCTTCCCAGCCATATGAGTTTAGGTATCCTGAAATTCTTAACTCAGAGGCATTCCAATGGCTCAGTAGGAAGAAAGTTTGGTTGGAGTGAGGGCAAGGTCCTTAAATAATTCTAAACAGGCAATTTCTTAACTTTGCCTATGGATAGGACTGGCCATGTGTCTAGGTATTCTGTAACAATATGGAAAAATCTACTTTGGACTCATGGTTTTGGCAGCCAGCCAACACTAAGCCTTTCCCAATAAGCAGGACTCTTTGGTATGGATCTAGTAGTCTTTGATCTCAACAGAGAACTAAAACATTTTATTAGATCCAAATACTTTCATGGTAACTTACATAGAAGCAAATGTAGGGTATCCTAGGCATTGATTTAAATGTTTTACATGCATTACTTTTGCTAATCTTTAAATAATCTATTGTTATCTTATCGTCCCTATTTCATGGATAAAGAAGCCAAGGCAAAAAGAGGTTAAATGATTTGAACTGGACTTGTTGGGATTTGAAACATGTAGTAGCTTGTACCAGAGTCCAAGTTCTCAGCCACCACTCTATACACTCCTCTGCCCATGACCTAGGGAAAGCTTCACTCATTGTTAAAGGAGAAATAACCACAGGCAGGTATCCTAACAGCACCATTTATCTCCGTAATGCAGTTGCCACATTGTTCTATAAATTTTACATTTCTGCATCCCACTAGAGTGTGATCTTGAAGACAGATACTTTATTCATCTTTGTTGGCTGTGTGTAAAAGGAATCAATTCGTGTTATTTGTTTTGCAGAAGGCAGTGCAGGAGAAGTCAGCTACATGGGAGAAGATCTGGTCTGTGTCTAATGAGCCTGCATTGCTATCTATCACAAACCTAGGGAGTTGTTTGTGTGTAACTGGCTCTATAACCAAGTCTGAACTGGGCATTGCTCTCTCAGTAATTAGACTGTAGAACAAACACATAACATACATTTCATGACCCAAATATATGTTTTGAGAAAACCCCTAAAACATCAATTTGCTGTAACACAAAAATTTTTTAAATCTAGTTAGAGTATACCAAGCTCCTGGATGTAAATCACTCAAATACAGGGGACAGAGAAACTTGTTAAACCAAACCACAGAGATATAGTCAGCAATACCCAGAATGTGAGAAGCTCTATAGGACAAATGACTAGGGTTCTTCAATAATAAAGTACAAGGAAAAAGTAAAATGAGAGGGAGAAGCTATAGATTTTTAAATGACAAGTAATGACTCAAACCAAATGCTCCGTGTGGATCCTGACAAACAAACTGAAGCAAACACAACACTTCAGAGACAACCGGGGAAATTGGAATAGTGATAGGATATTTAGTGATATTAGGGCAATATTAAGGACTTATTGTCAATTTCTTTTTAGATGTGAAAGTAGTATTGTGATGTTTTTAAAAAGAATTGTCATTTTTTAGGGACACACTCTAAAATATTTAGGAATGAAATAGTGATACCTTGAAATTGTTTTAAAATCCATAGTGGACTTACCTTGAGTGAGCAGTTATTTAGGCTGAGTCATGGGTACGCACATGATAGACTCATGTCATTATTTAAACTTTTATAGAATAAAAAGTTAAAAAAAATTTTTTTTCATCAAAATGGCTTGTAAGTCCAATATGGTTTTCTTATGTGAAAATTTGGTCTGGGATTGAACACCGCCTTGTCACTCATTAGTCAGTGATTTGCTCTATCAGTTATGTATTGCTCTGTGCCAAACTACCCCCTGAACAACAATCACTTATTTTGTTCCTAGATCTGCAGTTTGGGTGAGGCTAGCAGGGACAACTCATCCTTGTTCTATGCAACATCTACTGGGGAAGCTCACCTGGGGTCTGGAAGGTTTACTTTGTTCTATGCCGCTCACCTGTTCTATGCAGCTCACCTGGGGTCTGGAAGATTTATGTTCAAGAAGATTCATTCATATTGGTTGTGTTAAAAAAATGTTTAATGACACTTGTTAAAGATGGTAAGGCAGATTTTATTCAGGACCATTGTGATAAGGATAGTTACTACTGCAATAGGATTTTTCAGTAGGGGAGAGAGATTGGGCTTACCTCTGAATACAACATGGGCAAGTGAGAATTTATAGCCAAGGAGCAGGGTGGGAAGGTAGTTTAGAAAATTACTAAGAGGAAACAAGGGTAAGGAGGGTCTCTGGCTAAATTGACCCAAAAGGATTCTGGCTGAATAAAGGCCAGGGTAATCAGACATCACATGGAAGAAGATGGCAGATGAGGAACCAAATCAGATATCAAGAGGGATCAGGTATCAAGGGTGGGAGTGTGGGGGGGGATTCTGGTTAAATTATCTTGCCAGGGTTCTTGTGAAAGTTCATTTTATAGCAGAGTGCACAGATGTGCCTAGGAGAAGGCTGAGGAGCCTGACTAAAGTGTGTCCAGGCAAATAACCGTTGTCAGTTGGCAAGCTGATGCTGGCTGCCAGTTTGCAAGTTCAGCCAGGGCTGTGAGCTGGGGCCTTGGTTATTCTCTGCTTGGGCTTCCTAGGCTCATGACCCACAGCGTAGATGCAAGAGGGACTCCACCTCTTAACAGGAGAGTATCGAGATTTTAGAGGTCAAATTTGAAAACTGACTTACTAACATCCTTTGCAGTCATTCATAGTGCCCCAGGATACATGTCCAACTACAGAATTATTTTATGAAAATAACTAGAATATGTGTTACTGATGTTTGGGCCTTTAGATATAAACAACTCTCCTTATGGTATGCTCAGCCTCTGAGTATAGATGGTGTCCACCTTCAAACAGGCAATGCCAGGGCAGGCTGAGGTAAGAAAGGGTGATATAAGTCCCTGGAATTAATTGACATGGCTGCGAGTTAAAGTGTGGTGGCAGAGAAAACAAACTATTGCTGAAATCCTTGCTGGCTCGTGGGAATGTCCTTAGCTGACTGTGCTGTCAGGCGCTGGCGCCTCACTCCTTTTTTTCCACCCTACTTGTGTGGTCATGCCAAGTAGTCACTGCCACCCAATTTTGCCCACGAATGTGGTAGACACAGGAAATTCAGAAGTGGGGAGGAGAGTATGGAAAGGCTGACAATGGGCACATTTTGTGGATAAGATTGAGGGCTAAAAGAATGATTGGCAAAATGGGTAGTTAGTATACTGCTTGACTTGTATCAGAAAATGAAAGACTTAGATTTTTCCCCACAAGTCTGAAAACATTCATTCAGCTAGCATGGTCTCAAGGTTAGAACCACAAGTAAATAATGATTTGGAATATAAATGATTTTTCTTCTGAGACTTTTTCAGCTCATTTTTAACTATGTGTTGTTGCCAGCCATGTCTTTTGGGAATCCTTTTCTGCTTAGCTGATTTCCATCCATCTGTCTTTAAGGAATTACTTTAATTGATACATTTGCTTTGTTACCTACTGCTGATGGAACTGTCATTTCAGACACCTCTATATTTGGTTGTTCAACAGATATTTATTAAGTACCTCCTGTGAATTGTACATGGCCCTGGAGATCCTGGCTATTGAGATTTTTAAATGAAAAATATATTTCATGAGAGAGGTACAGAAGTGATGTGGGAACACACTAGAGAGGAATGTTTGCCTTGGGAAGGTGGGGAAAGCTGCACAGAGCAGGTGACATTTGAGCTAAATCTTGATGAATGGGTGGGAGCCTGCTAGTTGGAGAGAGAGGAAATAACATGTTCAAATGTCCAGAGTTGTGAAAATTCGTGGTATGTTGTGTGATAGAGAAAATTTAATGAACTGGCTCAATGGGGAGCAATATGATTGGTGAGGCTCTCTTTCTCTTGTCGTTGTTTTTTCTGACCTAGACCGAGAAGCAAAACATTCCAGAGAACTGAAGCTATCCACATCACAGACAAACAAAACATTGGTCCCATAAGTGTCTCCTGTGCCCATCTGGGGTACAGTAAAGAACCAAAGAGTTTTGACTTCCCACTATAGGCAGGAGAAAGCCAATGGAAGACTTGAAGCAGGTGAATGAAATGATCATATGTCTTTGGCAAGATAGTGGGTAGAAAGCAATGGGCTGGATGGATTTGAAGATTAGAAGAGGCCGAGTCAACAGGATTTATTGTTTTATTGGCTAAGGAGGTAAATGAAAGGGGGGAAGGGAGGCATTATGTTTGGGCATCTGCTACTATAGTGCTGTCATTTGCTGACAAACAAGGGGAAGTTGTGGAGGAGTGGGAAGTGGAAGAAATAAGTTCATCTTTGGGGTAGTGATACCTGTAGAATCTGAAGTACATCCAGGCGTTGTTAAGAGTATGATGGTCAGGAGTAACCAGTCACCTTAATCATCTCAAGATTTCTCCTTAAGAAATGCTTCTATCCTTTTTCCATACTGGTGAGCTGCCCGGAGGCCTCTGGTTATCACTTGTTTTTGGAATTAAGAGTCTGATGCTCTTGACCTCTCCTGAGCATCTGACTTTTTTTTCTTTTTTAAGACTTTTATTAAAAATATAGCTAACAGGGCCAGCCAAGTGGCTCAGTTTGTTAAGAGCTTGCTCAAGAGTGCAAGCTATGAGCAACAGGGTAACCGGTTCAATTCCTGGCCTGAGCTGAGCTGCCACTGAGCTGCCAACAGGTGGCAGGATGGCTCAGCTAAAAAAAAAAATCTATCTATCTATCTATCTATCATACAGCATTATATGAGTTTCAAGGGTACACCATAGTTGTTCAACATTTCTATCTGAAGAAGTGATCACCATGCTAAGTCCAGCTACCATCTGACACCATACCACACTATCACAATCTTATTGACTATATTCCCTATGCTGTACATTATATCCCCATGACCTATTTGTTTTATACCTGGACATTTGGACCACTTATTCCCCTTCACCTTTCTCCCTTTTTAGATTTTCAATTACAGTTAACATACTATTTTATATTAATTTCAGGGGTATAGCATAGTGGTTAGACATTTATATAATTTAAGAAATGATCCTGCTGAGTAGTCTAGTACCCACCTAGCACCATACATAGTTATTACCATATCATTCACTCTATCCCCTATGCTTTACTTTACATCCCCATGACTATTTTGCATATCAGTTTGTATTCTTACTCCCTTCACCTTTCCACCCTGCCCCAACCCCCTTCCATCTATCATCCCAATAAATCTAGTACCCATCTGACACCATACATAGTTATTACAATATAATTGACTATATTCCTTATGCTCTACCCTACATCCCCATGACTACTTTGTATCAACCAATTTGTACTTCTTAATCCTCTTCTCTTTTTTCACCCACACTCATAATCCCCCTCCCACCTGGCAACTATCAGTGTTCTCTGTTATCTATTTGTTTGTTTCTGATTTGTTTGTTTGTTTTGTTCTTTCAACTCCACATATAAGTAAAATCACATTGTATCTGTCTTTCTCTGTCTGAACTACCCCATTCATCACAATACCCTTCAGATCTATCCATGCTGCTGCACATGGCAAGAACCCATTCCCTTCCATGGCCAAGCAATATTCCATTGTATATAATTACCACCTCCTCTTTATCTGTTCATCTATTGACAGACACCCAGGCTGCCTCCACATCTTGGCCATTGTAAACAATGCTGCAATGAATATAAGGATGCCCACATCCCCTCGAAGTAGCATTTTGGATTTCTTTGGATGAATACCCAGAAGTGGGATTACTGGGTCCTTCTTTGTCTCTCATTATAGCTTTTGTTGTAAAGTCTTTTTTTGTCTGGTATAAGTATGGCTACCCCAGATTTTTTGTTTGTTTCCATTTTTATGAAATATATTTTTCCAACTCTTTACTTTCCATCTGTGTCTTATTTGGTGGTGATGAACTCCTTTAGGCTTTTTTTGTCTGGGAAGCACTTTATCTATCTTTTGATTTTTCAATGCTAGCCTTGCTGGGTAGAGTACCTTTGGTTGTAGGTCTTTACAGTTCTTCATCACATTGAATATTTTGTGCAAATCCCTTCTGGTCTTTAAAGTTTCTATTGAGATCAGCTGACAATCTTATGGGGCTCCCTTATAAGTTACTAGTTGCCTTTCTTTTATTTTTCTAATTAAAGTTTATTGGGGTGACAATTGTTAGTAAAGTTACATAGGTTTCAGGTGTATAACTGTAATACATCATCTATATATCACATTGTGTGTTCACCACCTAGAGTCAGTTCTCTTTCCATCACCATATATTTGATCCCCTTTACCCTCATAGGTCATCCTCCCCTCCCCCTTACCCACTGGTAACCACTATTGTCTGTGTCTATTGGATAAAGAAGATGTGGTATACCTACATGATAGAATACTATTCTGCCATAAGAAAAGATGAAATAGTGCTATTTGTGACATGTATGGATCTTGAGATTATTATGCTAAGTGATATAAGTCAGACAGAAAAAGTTGAGAACCATATGATTTCACTGATACGTGATATATAAAATTGAAAACAACAAAAGAACAAGACAAACAAATGGAGAAACAAAAACTAGTTGCCTTTCTCTTGCTGCTTTAGGATTCTCTCTTTGTCTTTAAACTTTGCCATCTTAATTATAATGTGTCTTGGTGTGGGCCTGTTTGGGTTTATCTTGTTTGGGACTCTCTGGCTGGACTTGTATGTCTATTTTCTTTGCCAGGTTAGGAAAATTTTCAGTCATTATTTCTTCGAATAGGTTCTCAATCCCTTGCTTTCTCTCTCTCCTTCTGATACTCCCATGAAGCAAATGTTTTTATGCTTGATGTAATAGGGGCTTCTTAAACTCTCCTCATTTTGGATTCTTTTTTCTTTTTGCTGTTCTGACTGGGTCTTTTATGCTACCTTGTCTTCCAAATCACTGATTTGATCCTCTGCTTCATCTAGTCTGCTGGTGATTCCTTCTAGTGCATTCTTCATTTCAGTTTTTGTTTGTTTTTTGCTATGTATGAGGTAGTTCTGCTATGTCTCCCAGTCTTGGCCCAGTTTTCTTATGTAGTAGGTGTCCTCTGGGGCACTGTCACAATCTCCCTGGTCACCTGTTCTGGGTGTTCCAAGAGCGTCTCTTGTCTTATTTGTGAGTGCCTTCCTGTTATAGTTGATTCTTGATTGCTATTGGCATGTCAGTGGGTGGGATTAACCCTCAGGCTAATTGTCTGTGGGGTTTAGCTACATCCACAGCTTACAGGTTGTTGTGCAGTGGGCTTACTCCACTGAGTGAGATTTGTCCTAACAGGCTCTGGTATCTGCTGAGACCCTCCTCCCTTTGTGTATGCCACTTGTGGGGCTACTTGGGTGGTGCTCTGCTGTGATTTGAAGCCAACCTCCAAGTATGTTGGTTCTGGGGCCTCTTCAGAGGGGCCCTGGTGCAGATCCATGTCACCCACTGCCTGTAACTGGCTGGGGAATACCTGTAGGAGCTACAAACCAATCCTTGGGTTTTCATTGCATGAGCTACACCTGGAGGCAAGTGGGAGAAGCCAAATTAAGAATCGAGGACAGCTGCCACCAATACTGGGCCTGGGAAAGCTCTGCAAAAAGCCAGAACACCTGAGTCCTTCTGGCTGCCTTAAAGTTTAGCCACTGATAAAGCCTCATGCGGTATGCAAGGTGGGTGAGGCAAGGTTTCAGGAGTCACTACAGTGGCAAGTGTTGTAGTCATCTGGTTAACATGGAACTCTGGTTTGGTGCCAGTGCTGAGGCTGAAGCTATTCAGCAAAAGTCTCAGAGCACACTGAGGCCAGTTGCTGTCTGCCTGGGGCCATGGACTCGAAGAATTTTCCATGGAAGAACGCAAGGCAGGCAGGGCTGACTGCTCATGGAGAAAGTGCCTCTGGAGGAATTGGGTGGGGTGGGATCCCAGTGAGTCAGCAGGGCAGAGCTCCAGAGCTCAGCAGACCAATCAGGTTCAGATTTGGCTATAAGCATAGGGGGAGGGCACAACACAGTAAAAATGGTGGCCGCCTGTTGGCTGTATGGAGAAAGAGCCCTCACAGGGGAAATGGCAATTGTCCTCCAACCCTGGCCTCGAAACCACACACCTCAGTCTGCTCCCTGTATGCTGCTGATGCCCTTTCCATTACTGTCCCTTTGTTGGAGCCTAAGGTGAGTGCCTGCTACTGAGTCTGTGCGTGGGCCATGTAAAAGGACTTCTGGGTTTCCCACAGCCTTCTGTCTCACCTGGATGGTCAGAATCCTCATAATTTTTCATAGGCAGATGTTCTGGGCCTCCTCTTCCCGGCACCAGTACTCTGGACTGGGGAGCCTGGGGTGGGGGGCTGGGGTCCTTTGCTTCACAAAGGGGAGCCTCCGTGGCCAAAGTATCCCTCCCAATTTTCATCTGCCACACAGAGGTTTGGGACCAGCCCATTGCGCATCTCCGCCCCCTCCTATCAGTCTCGTCATGGCACCTTCTTTCTGTCTGTAGTTATAAAACTTCTGTTCAGCCAGACTGCAGATGGTTCTCCATGTTGATTGTTCTACAATTTAGTTGTAATTTTAATGTGTTCATGGAAGGAAGCAGGCACAGTGTTTATCTACCCTGCCATCTTGGGTTTCCTCCCCTGAGCATCAGACTTCGAATAGATTCCATACTTTGTTTCATTTGACAGGACATCAGTATTTCATCAGTATTTCTCAGAACCTTGCTTCCCAACACCTCTATTTAAGGCTGTTTTGTGGAAGTCACATCTTTTTAAATGGATATATTCTCTCTTTTCTTTTTTTTTTTCGTTTTTATTTTTTAGCTGAGCCATCCTGCTACCTGTTGGCAACTCAGCGGCAGCTCAGCTCGGGTTGGGCATCGAACTGCTGTTGCTCAGAGCTCAGCTCGCACTCTTGAGCGAGCTCTTAACCAACTGAGCCACTCGGCTAGCCCCTATATTCTCTCTTTTCAATCCCTGGATTCAATGGTTCTTTAAGATAACATCTCTTAAAATGTGTATACATTTTTTTTTGCAGCCCCGGTGTTTTCTTTTTTTTGCAATTTTCTCTTTCACTTTGTTGTCTTGACTCCTGTGACTGATGTCTGTTGTATGTCTCAGAAACCAGTCATTCTTAATCATCTCAAAGTTTCTTGATAAGAAATGCTTCTTTCCTTTTTCCGTATTGGTGAGCTGCCCACAGGCCTCTGATTATCACTTATTCTGGAATTGAGTGAGTTTACATTGTTGAATTATTCTGAGCAACCTATTGCCATTTTTCAGCTCCTTCTAGAAATAGTAGAAAATATTGGTATGTTGTAGCTATTATGTGCTGTGTTTTGCCGGGCACTTAGGTATCAGCAGCAATAACAATAGTAGTAAAGACTTGTATATGTGCCATGTATAATTCTAAGGACATTATATGTATATATTAAGTCACTTGATGCTTAATGCAGTGCCATAAGATAGGCACTATTATTATCCCAGTGTTATAGCTAAAAAAATAAGACACGTTAAATAAATTGTTCACAGTCTCCAAACTGTAAATGGTCAAGTTCTCAACCAGATTTCTATCTGTGAACCAAGTGTGCTTTTACGCCACCATTTTGGTGCCCACAAGTTGTTCTTTTCCAATCATAGCATCTCACAAATGTACAGCACTGTTTTTAAGTATTGAGGGTATATGGCATCTTTTGTAAAATTTAGATAATGTCTCAAATCACCTAGATGAAGTAGGTAGTCTTATTTACTAAAGTCAAACTCACAAATACTATGGAAGATGTTTCATAGGAAATAAGTATTGAATTTGACCTCTGTGAGCTCTATGTATTACTTCTCATTTGTGATTTGTTTTTTCCCTCTAAAATTCTACATGACTGAGAAACTCTTATCAGAACCTCATCCACTAATTTAAGGGAAGTCAATGAGTACTTCCTATCAAACTCTGTCTTCCCAGTGTCAAAAATATGAAAAAACACTGATGAGCACCAAGCGATGTTTGGTGTCTGAGATCTAATTTTAGATTTTCTTAAAGTGTATGAGGAAACTACCTTTCTTGATTACCTTGAGGATTTAATTAGATGTGTAGGCTATTAATTGGTCATTCTGATTACAACATAAGTTACTGTGCCACCAAGGCCTGGTTAGTATTATGAAGATTGCACTTTTTGTCAGGAGAACCTGACTTCTCTTTTAAGTATTGGGTCCATTTATAGACAAACACTTTTTTTCTGGCAAGTCAATATCAGTATGCATAAAGATGTGTTTCCTTGTATCACAGAAGTACTGTTGGCTAGCTGTTCCATGTGAAAAGCAACAGTGAGACAGCTTATTGGATGAACTACCATGATAAGGACAATCTCTTGGAAATATATTTCCTGATGAATATTTCATGTTCTATCACTGTGTGGTTAAATGACATTTCTGTGTAAAAATTTGGAAATATCAAATTCTCTGTTTTTATGAGCGCCATGGTAATTAATAAATATGACTTTTTTTTTGCAATGTGCATATTATATTTAACTATTTAAGAAAAATTTTTGCTCTTTAATGTCTTTATAAGAACATCCACATAGAGAAATAAAACTTATTGTGGCAATTGCTCCTGACCAATTTCAGTTTCCAGTTATGTTTAATTTCTGACAGAAACTCTATCATGAGCAGTATTAAAGTTTTATACATTACATGAATTGTAATTATGATGGTGACGGTTGAAGTATGAATGGGCAATAAAGATTTCTTCTGTTTTCTGATACTATTGGGTTGTCGGAAAAGTCATGACGCACTTTTGCAACGCAAAACATGGAAGAAAATACGTCCTGACTTTTCTGACAACCCAATATTAGCTGCTTTAAAAGGAAAACTCATGTTATCTACTTTCTTATTATGGGAAGCAAGATCATTTAGGATAGTTGTCTCTTATAAAAAAATCTTTTTATTCTCCAAAGTATATCAATAGCTCTATTAAATCTTATTTTTTATATAAAAAATTGCCAGGGGTCCTTTTTCAATTTTGGTCAAACGACTCTTTCACTTGATTACATTGTAATCCACATGGAGTTTCTGAAGTGGGCTCCATGCAGTCTCCATACCTGAGAGAATACTAGACTTCCTGTTTCCTCATTTACATGACTTCTCAAAGTCAGCATTTTGATAATGACTTATAATGAAAATGATCCTTTTAAAAGGAATGGCTTGCCTTTGCTATGGGCAGGAGGCCTTTTGGGTGACCTAGCAGCTTAAGTCATCTCTTTATTTGAGGATAAATGATGAAGGGGAGTTTGAATGGGTTACCAAGTTATAAATTAATCTTGAGGTACTCAAATGATTGTAAACCACCCGAGCTTTCCTCTCAGCTTTTAAATCATATGATATCAATCTTTGCTCATTTTCCTCTAGGTAATTTGTTATTATGCTTATGGTAACCAACTCCACGAGACATTAACCGGCAATCCACATTACCAGTGAGTATACATTACAGTGCTAAAATAAAAATAAACTCATTGAAGAAATGGCTGGAGACCTCAACCATGCTTTTCTGTCTGCAAAATGGCATGACAGTTTGAGGATTTGTAACTGGAAATAAATTTAATTATGGCACTACCTTGCTGCTGCTAATTAGTGTCTGAGATGTGATTCAAGAGGGCAGCACACTGCACGTTTGGAAGAGGGTTCACAACAAAGACATGAGGAAGAAACGGGCGGCCTCTCGCTCTCTTCCTATCTAAAGTGACATTTAAATTAGATCCTGGAAATTACCTTTTCTGTTTGTTAGCAAGGTATTTTTCTCTTTTACCTTAGTTTAATAGGGAAGCAGCTTTGTAACATTTTGAATAGCCTGCACGAAGTGTTTTGCATACCTGTAACCTTTCAATTAATGTTATTTATGTTTCAATAAACCACCACGCTACTTTTCCAGATGTTCTAATCCTTCATGTAAATGAATTTATTAGATCCAGCCACCAGACTCAATGAAATCTGCCAAATTCACTGTCTGGGCCACATACCATGGTGTTTAAGCTATATTTGCATAAGCTTGTTCTGTAAGTGTAATCTTATGTATCATCTGCAGAGTTAAAGTTTCACTAATGTAAATCCCTGACAAATCAAATACAGATGTAGCTTTTTGCCCTCAGGGTTGAGCCTGTCAATTCTCTGCTCTCATATCTACCTCCTCCTCTTGGCGCTGGGCCCCCCATCCTCAACTTTTTTTCAATACAACTAATCTTTCAAAATTGTTTTTGTAAATACATTGCAGGTACTAAACATGGCAGTGAACAATGGTTGCTCTGGTCTTCTTTCGATTATTCTACCAGACTAAAATAAGGTTGGCAAGTCATTTGAGGGGAGCTAGTTGTACCACCTGGAAAAATTTGCCCTGCCAATCAGTGGATGGCAGACAGATTGTTTCAGTTTGCCTAGAGATGTTTTAGATAAGGAGGAGTCAAGCTCAATCAATGAGTTAATGTCAGCCGGCAAATTCCATAACATGGCCAAGGTAAATAGGCCAATAGAGAAGGAGGAGGGGGTTGGTGTGGTGTGGGGGTGGGGGAGGGGTCTATCTACTCATGCCCACTCTTTATGGTTATTGTCACAATCTCAGTAAAAGGCAGGATTCTTCTTTAGTTTCAGTGATTAGCTTCAAAAACTCTTGACAGGTTTAAGCCATGTATAAAAAGAAGGAAAATATGACTGCTGAATGTGGAGGGTGTTAGTGTTCTTTGGGTTTGTTTTTGATTATTTTAAAGTCTAAATATGTTTCCTCTGCTGGTGCCCAGTTGCTATTTATTTGGCTTTAGCCTTTGATCCCCCTTATGCTGGCACATCATAAAAAACATATTCCTGCTCAAGTCTTATATTATGTAGTTTGTTTCTGCTCAGGGTATTCACCAGGCAGGGCTGTACCCACTGAATAAGCCTCTCTTTGTTTTTGATAGACTCCAGGTGTTTATCGCTATAAGTTAGTAATGGAGTTAACCGCAAGAAGCAAACTGGAAAAAGAAGGAATTGAGGAAAATTCTGAGTTTGATAACTTAGGAGTCTGCCTTCTGGCAAAACCCCCAAGAGAATAAATACCTAAGAGGCCTACCTTTTGCTTCCTAATCTAGTTGGATGAAATTGGGATTTTAGTGTGAGTAGATGCTCATTCATTTTATGTTTTCTATGAGTTTTTTTTTTTTTTTTGAAAGAGGCCAAAAAGTCTTTTTTCCCCTTGCATTTTCATCATGGTACTAAAATGAATAATGATGGCGATTCCAGGAGAGATTACTGATATCCATATTCTTGATCTGAGCTAGAAGGATTAATGCCAGAAGCAATTTTTCACCTGTGGTAACTTTTTCTTTCCCATTTTGAGGGGGAGAGCAGGGAGATAGTAGTAATATTGGGATGAATGTCTGATAACCAGGCAGTGAAAGTAATCAAAAGATCCTGCCTCTTTGCCTTCCAATTTTCAATTGGGGTTCATTTTATTTTTGCATTTCTTTTCTGTTCAACCAGATATTGTTTCAGGAGGTTAGAAACTGATTTAAGGACATTTTGTGATTGTGAACAAGGTTATTAAAAAGCTTGTCCATTTGTCTACCTTCTTTGTTTATACAAATGTATATGGCTTCTTTTGTGTTAAGGGTCAAAGCTTAATTTTGGACTATTGGGGGGCCAAGAGCAAAGATCAGGGCCTCTGGGGAATGCAGACTTTTTGCCATTAAACTAAGACTTTTAGTTTTTGATAAATTATATTTTTCATCTGATTTAAGTAATGCAGTCTTAGGCATAAAAAAATTTGTGGCCAAATAAGATTGTAGGGTTAGAAGATATTCATGAAAAGCATTTGGTATATACAGATGCAGAGTCTAAGGAATATACATTTCATAAAGTGCTACTTTGTGAAATAAGAAAGTACTGCTTGAAGAAATTTTTGAGCATGTGTTAGGCATTGTTCTAATATCTTTCCATGAGTTAACACACTCAGTTCTCTCACTGACTGATCTACTATGAGATAGTCACTGTTAACATCTTCATTTATTGATGAGAAGATACAAAGAATTTAGCTCATTTGCCCCAGCCACAAGAGAATGACATAGCCAGGAATAAAACATAACCCTAAAGTTTATGTTTTGTATCAGGTTTGTGTACAATGCAAATAAGAATGGGGTAGATTTCCTAACTTCCTGAAACGTATGCTGCTAAAACAATTTCTAGTTAACAAGATTTCATTTGGAATGTTTAAGAGAAATGAGTTTCAAAAAAATATAATTTAGAGGGCCAGCCGAGTGGCGCGGTGGTTAAGCGCTGGCTTGGGAAGCCAGCAGCCCTGGTTCAGTCCCACATATGAGGGCCAGTGACACTGCCCTCAAAAAAAAAAAAAAAAGTATAATTTAATACCAAATGTTCTATTATTTTGCTTGACTTTTTTTTTACCACTAATATATATTGGTCCTGACATAATAAGTCAACTCAAAAGTTAACTTTTGTTTGAGTTTCTCTGAATAGAGATTTCTAATATCATTTTAAAGCTCATTTTGATATCTGTTTTCCATATCTAAATATGTATATACAATAAATGTGCATATGTAATCTCAAGCCAAAATGGTACTTATAGGACTACAATTTAAAGAGGCAAAAGTCTATTCTTACTTTGGTCTTTCCAGAGCAGTAAAGTTGCTTCTTCTATTTCATTTTACTTTATTTTGTTTTATTTTATTTTATTTTTTATGAACTCCTCTTAATCCAATTCAAAGTTTTCAAACTCAAATTATATTCTTCAGTTGCCCAAATAGAAAATTAAGAAATTTCTAGTTTTTTATTATCTTGAAAGAGAGGGTAGCTATTAAGAAAGCAGAAACTGGAAAAAGAATTGGACTCTAAAGAAACTCTCTAGTTAGCTTTCCCAAAGGAAAAGAAATATTTAAGACATCAGCAATCTGTTTGGGCATTTGACCCTCTGTTTATATACCAATAAAAGGACTAGGTTGGCATTTTTGATAACCGCAGGTCCCTATTTATTGAAATCTCCATTTCCCGTAGGGAGCCATGTGGCTGAGAGGGAGGCATCAAAAGGGTGGCACAAAGGTAGTTCTATTTTTAGGATACACCATTTGGTAGTACCTTATTTTGGGGCCTTCTTCACAAATGTTTCTGGATCCATTTATATGCTATTCACAAAGACATATACTCCTTAGACATTCTACCACATCTCTATTCTAGAATATACACAATGTTTAAAAATGTTTTTTTCTTTAAAAACATTAAAAATAATTTATTTTTCAGTTACTATTGATACACAATATTATATTAGTTTCAGGTATATAATGATTAGGCATTTATATATAAGAACGCTTTTTTAAAATGTACATAAACAGTAATAGAGTACAGCATTTCTTTCATCCCCCTTTATGTTTCTCAGAATACCTATGATCCTATTGAAATATGTGTGGAGCAGTTCTTTAAGCCTCTCTGTAAAGGTCAATACAAAGGATTTGGAAGTGCTCTGAACAGTCATCACAAGATGCCTTTTGTGATGACTTGGTAACTTGAAGTTCAGGGGGTTTACACAGAAAAAAATCTTCTCGAGCAGCAGGACTTGAGTTCAACATGCAGGTCACCAAAAAAATCAGCCATTTAATCAGCTGGAACACCACCGAGGGGGCTTGAAACTTCTAGTGGAGAATGTATACAGCTGGTGCCAACAGACCAAGAGTAACTCCAAACAAGGCCAGGCCTCTCTGCACATTTGCAAAATGATGACAAGTCAAGGAAGGAATCATTATTTTTCTCCCCCTCCAAGCTGCCATCTACCACAACACCTCCAGCAACAATGAAAGCAACACCCCCAACCATGAGCAGCAAAATCGGGGGTAAGGTGCATCTACACACTTTCTCTATTTATCACTGCCTCACCTCTTGCTTTTCAGCTGCCCAGCTCTTCTAGATATTTGTCTGAAGAAATAATATTCGGAGAGCAGTGCCAAAAGGATCCACATTCCATTCCCTTCTCCAATTTTTCTAATATTTGCCAGTCTTCCAGACACGTACATACTTTGACCAAATTGCTTTGGCCCCTTGTGGAATCGCCTTTACTGAACTGCATTTGGCATTGTGCCCTTGTAAGGGCATTGAGGCAGGAAAAGAGAAGCAGCCACAGGAAGTGATTGTAGTTTCTATTTAAACTATGTTCTTAAGTATGTTGTTTATCAGTGTCTTCTTTATGAGTACCCAAAGAGACATTTCTGTTAGCTGCGGCCAAGGAAAGCTGTCCTGAGCAACGGGTATGTTTCTCACTCATAGACACCAGGAATTTTATAACTGCTAGTTCAACAAATATTCAAGTAAATAAAGTCTTAAGGACATAGTCAGAATTCATGATTTTTATGTGACTGCCAATTATTTCATCAAAGAAATGGACTAAAATTTTTTTGGAATGAAATTGTTTTATCAGTGGTCATGACACCTGCCAGTCTTTAAATGCTGTGGAGAAAACTGAGTTGAAGCATTTGCATTCACAACAGATAACTTCCACGTAGATGAGGATGGTGATGATGACAATTTGTGTTTGGGAGGTTTTTTTGTTCTTTTTTAACCTATTCATAGGATTTCAAGGATTTTTGATTTTGGTTAACTGATAAGAAATGGAAGGTGATGAGGAGGTAAATAGTAACTTAGAAACTCTGATGGTGGCCAGGCAGAGAAATTTATCAGGCAAAGAAAGAAAATGAACCTTAGGGACTACAAGCCTCCAGATATTTTACTCTAACTACTGGCATGTTAATTGGGTCATGTACTTTACATCAATTTCATTTGAATCAAACAGGCATAGGCTTTAATTTGGGAAACGCTCTCTTTGGTATGTGAGCAGTAAAGGACAAAAATTAATTTCAGTGCCCATAGGAAAGTGGTCAGATGGTGGAGATGGTCAGCATCACCATCACCTGCGTACTGAGGGAATGCAATTTCTTGGTCTCCATGTACTGCAAAAGAAACTCTGGGGTGGGACTAATGATCTGTGCTTTAACGAGCCTGCAGGTGATTCTGATGCCCGCAAAAAAAAAAAAGCTGGAGAACCACCGCCATAGAACAAACCTCAATTTACTCCATGGCGATGGTACTATGTCAAACCTTTTCTCACCCAGACTGACTGTCCACAGGCCTAGTCTCTCAGAAGGAATTGCCCCAGGCTATCATATAAAAAATTACTTGATGAAGGAGGTATCACTGATCAATTTTATGTTTTCTCCTGCATCGCAAGGTATTGATTCAAATAGAGAAGTTATTCAAATTTTATGAGTCATCCATACATTTATCTCATGTAGCACTTTTTCTTCAAAGTGGTAACAGTTTGCTATGATCTGGTGAGATTTTCAGAGTAGAGCTATTAGTAGTGGCCTGACTGGTTGAACTGTCAATCTCAGAGGTCTCCAGGGAGAAGGATCTGACACTGGTTTAGAATTGCAGAGGAACACATCTAGAAACATGGAGTATTCATAAAAACCAAAGTGAATCACATGAAACCTAGTAATTCTGTCCTTTTTTTCAAGTTTTCAAATCATAAAAATAATGCTTATTATATATAAACAAAAACTAGCATTACAATATGTTTTCAAAGGAAAATTAGAGTCTCTTATAACCCTCCCCACTTCTTCCTGTTTTGTGAAAGTTCTGCTTAATTATTCTTCAGAGGTAATTACTGTGAAACAGTTTGGATGCCTCTCTCTATAACTGCCAGCCTATAGAAACATAAAAATATACCATATTTGAAAAACAAATTATACTCTGCATACTGTTATGATACTTGTTTTATCCCACTAAAATACATTGTGGGGTAAGTTTCTGTAGCTATGATTTACAGAGAATAAAGTTATGAAGAGTCAGTCAATGCAGAAGCTTTTGGTAGCTCACGTTGCTATGCTAGAGAGAACCAAAGTGCTTGGTCTGGGTAAATCTACAGTATTGTTAGGAAGAGAACACTAGCACCAGTGAATCAGAACAATTAAGAGCCGAATTGTCAGGGAATGTTCATGTGTGGTTTTGTAATGAAGACGCGTGAGAGATATCAGTAAGGCTCAATTTCCAAAAAGTTGTTTATGGTAGAGAAGGCAGTAAAATGCAAAGGATCAGGACAAATGAAGAAGAAGTGGTGGGGGGCAACACTGCACTCACTCTTCAGTTTTGCTCAAGCAGAAAACAAGTAATAATAATACTAGTAGAATTGAACATGGCATCTGGAATGATAATTTAAAAGACTGGTCTGGAATGAAGAAGAATGTTTGGGATTAGTGGGAAATCCATTGGATTAGTGGCGGAGTGGGAGTACATTTGACATGAGGGCAGAGAAATTTAGAGACGTGATACTGTAAAATACTTAGACAAAAATAAAAATGAAAACATTATGTGATATGGCCAAGAAGGAACATTTTCCTTGTTTACATTTACTTATCTAATAGAGATCTCATGTTTTTGGAAGGCAAACATGCACAGCCCTTCTTTTTCAAGCAGTTTTATAAAGAGTACTTTTTAAATAGTATCTAATTTTGTAGGGTGGATAGTTCAGTCATTTACATCTAAATCTGAACTTGCACAACTTGTTCTGTGATGACCTATAAACTGAAGTTTTTGATTTGCATAACAGTTAAAGCCAAAGGAATAGCTGCATGGCTTTAGAAACTATTTTGGTTATGTGTTAAAGTGTAATTTATATCTATATTTTTATTTCTAATAAGAGGGTTCATTCTGAACCACAGCTCACTCGCTACTTGCCACGCATAACAAACACTGTTCATGGTAATAGTTTTATTTTAAAAATACATAAATGGCATAGGCATATGTCTGGTACTTTTTCAAAGGGAAACTTTCTCCGAACAAATACATATAATTCTTTCTGTGGGCCACAGGATTCACTGAACATTGTAGCATCAAAGTATAATCATCGTGGCCTGAAAGTCTCGTTGGATAGCAGCGTGCTAGTTGGTTTTGAAACAGGCTGAACGTTTAACAAGATTTGTTTACTTCTTCTCCTTAGACTAAGATCAAATGAACAAATTCCAAGTGAATGTTATAATAGAAGGAGACAAGGGAAAATGAGCAACAATATTCCATTGCTGACCTTGCCCCCGGTATTGAAATGTATGTCCAAGATTTCACAGTTCCCCTCATGGGCCTGACTCATGCATAGGATAAATAGGATTTTCCCAAGGAAAATAGCAGAATGTCATGGTTTTGCAAATATGTATTTTTATGCCATTAATTAAACTTCTTATAATGTGGTTGATTATTTTTATGAGAAGACAGCACCACACTAAAGCATCTCTTTTAGGCTTTATATGATAATAAACAAATGTGGGCATGTTTTTTTTATTCCCTTTCTAAGTACTACAAAGGTTTAAGTACAAAACTGGTTTTAAAAAGTTATGAAAGGGTCCCACATGTGAGGGCCAGTGACACTGCCCTCAAAAAAAAAGAAAGTTATGAAAGGATGAGTTCAATTGTTTCCAATAGGATGGAAATATGTTAAAGGCAGGAGTTTGGAAAAAGCCAAAGGAGGTCTTAATCTATCCATTTTTCCCAATCTATCTCCTCCTTGTTCTGCAAAATCCAGCTTGGATGTAAAAATATACCCAAAAGTTTTCTTTCTTCCTTTTCCCCATGTTTCTTCACACTTTATTGTTGTTGTTGTTATTATTATTATTATTATTATTATTATTATTATTTTAAGCTCTGCACTGGTGAGAACTTGGTCTAAGTCTGGGGCAGTTTTAGGCACCAGTTATTTTGGTCTACTAATCTTTCCCAGGCTCTCCCTATTTTCAAAACACATTCTAATTTGGGGTCACATGGATCATTTATAAGGAAATGCCTTTTTGTAATCCACTTGCCCCTACATATATTTTTATTTGTAATATTTACACAGCTAATTTGACCGGAGGAGAAACTGCTCTTGGAACATGAGTGATTTCTACACAAAGAACAAATTTAGTTCCAATCAAGATCTCCATGATTAGGAACGGGTGTTCAGGGTAATTTGGAATTCAGGGCAGCTACCAATGTAGCACACTCTTAGATTTTTAGATGTGGTGGTGAACTGCTGGAAAGAAACTGGCTGAGATTTGAGCATCATTTGAAGTGGAAAAAGAAAAATAGCTTGTCTTTGGGCTTCGTGCCATTTCTTCCTTTGGTATCCGAAGAAGATTATTATTTTTTTTTTCCGGTTTTGGGGAAAAAGTGAGGCACCAAGGACTCTAATAGTAACCAGAAATGTTTCCTCTATAAGCAAGGGATATATGCCCACTATATCTCAGAAAAACTAGGTCTAGGAAACTGTAGACACATTCTTATCACCAGGATTAGAATAAGAGGAATAGAAGATTATAGTGTTCTCTCTTCCAACATGTTTGATATTGGGTTGTTTAGAGTAGTTTTAGCTGCAAGCAATAAAAACCTGACATAAACTGGTTTAACGTAAAGGGAAATTGTTATGTTACCTCCTAGAAATTCCAGGAGTAAGCCTTCAAGTCTGGTTAGTTTATTAACTTGAAAACAGCATCAAGGGCCAGAGCTCTCTGCTTCTCTCCCACTCTGCCTGGGACTATCCAGGTTGCTTCCTCTCCTGGGTGTGAGAATAACCAGAAGTAATCAGGACTATCCCTTCCTGAGTCACCTCCAGTGGGAGGGGGAGAAAAATTCCTCTCCTTCAAAAAAGGTAAGGGATTTTCCTCTGCAATCTGGGTACACCTTTGAATCCATAAGAGCCGTCAAGAGAATGCTATGTGCTGATTGTTTCTTGAGTAGTCAAGTTTCACCTTGGTAGCTGGGCGTACACTCAGCTCCTGTATTGTTCATGGATACTATTTGTTTGATGCCAATTGTGGAAAACATTTTTATGGACCATAATTTAAATTTTGTTCTTACTGGAGAGAATGAAGTTAGTACCTAGAAATTAGCACCTTTGCAATGTAGGATCGGGAACTGGGAGTAAAGTGTGAATGCAGTAGAACCGTGTGATATATAAAATTAATTTGTGGAAATAACCTGGGAACATAACCTCCTTTGAAAGCACTGCTTGTATGGAAAAATGCATTCTGTATTTATTTATTATTATTATTATTTTTTTTTAGCTGAGCCATCCTGCCACCTGTTGGCAGCTCAGTGGCAACTCAGCTCAGGCTGGCCTCGAACAGCTGTTGCTCAGAGCTCAGCTTGCACTCTTGAGTGAGCTCTTAACCAACTGAGCCACTCAGCCGGCCCTGCATTCTGTATTTAAAAAAATAACTTTCGATTAAGTAGGCTGTGTTGATTGCCAGCATTTAGCATGGATTCTGGCACAGCGTAGGTGATCAATAAATATATGTTGTGTGATATGAAAGCATTTCAATAGAAGAAAGTACATACTAAATCGAATATCACTATTAACTTCAATTATAAAGTGTAGTCACTATAATCTAAGGGCAACCGGGGGAAAGAAACAACAATTATTGCCAGAGTAGTATTTTTAGAGAGTTAAATGAAAGTTAGACCTAAAAGAATAAAAAGCAATCAATATATTATATTATTTAAGAATATAACTTAGCAAACTGTGAAATTTAGAATTATAGTGTTAGGTTTAGGTTCTATAGCTACATGTTTATGTTAAAATATTAAGAAGTTTATAAATCAAAGTATTGTTAATGTGGTCAAATACGTTTTCAGCCATATCATTGCAACATGTGTTGGAGTTTCATCATCTATAATTTTAAGAAAAATATTTTTCAGTTTGAAGAACTCACATAACAAAGACAATGTCCTAGATATAACTTTATTTCTGTAGAGCCGAATGGGACCTGGCCATGTTGCAGGAGGCCACAGCATTCGAATAATAAATTGAGGAACCTGGGAGGCTTCTATTACCTCAAAATACCTTTTTTATTTTACTATATCTCTGGTGAAATCCCACTAGCAGATATTCATTCTTTTGAATCTGCATATGTTCTCTTTTGAAAAGCTAATCATTCACCTCAATATAAAAAGTAGCTCAGAATCCTTCTTCCCTCTCTACAATGAAACCTGGCCACTGAAACAATTTATTAACATATAATCAGTGATTGGCACTTCCCATGAACTGAACATTATGTAAATCTCTGGGTTACAAAGATAGACTATAAGCAGTCTCTTTTTCAGAAGTCCACAATTTAATTGAAAGATAAGCTTAAACATTGTGACGTGGGGCTGGCTGAGTGGCGCGGTGGTTAAGTGCTGGCTGGTTTGGGAAGCTGGCGGCCCCGGTTCGGGTCCCACATATGAGGGCCAGTGACATTGCCCCCACCAAAAACATTGTGATGTGATGGGAAATGTTACAGAGATGGCAACCCTGATTCACATGCTGCGTGGGAAGAGTAAACACTTTGTGAGGGTATGGAACTGCCGCAGAGGGCAGATGGCAAAAAGAGGGCTCCGAGCTTTGGTGGGACGGAATTTCTTAGATAGGCATAGGAATAGGGAAAGGTATGGCTAGACGAAGTAAACCTAGCACAGGACATATTTTAATTATTTAAAAATAACTTGTGTAAGTGAAACCTTTTATAAAATAATATCTTAAAT
This sequence comes from Aselliscus stoliczkanus, assembly GCA_033961575.1. NCBI lineage: Eukaryota > Metazoa > Chordata > Mammalia > Chiroptera > Hipposideridae > Aselliscus > Aselliscus stoliczkanus. The sequence goes on from CM066733.1 coordinate 130,799,484, forward strand.
TGAAACATTCATGTAACATTTGTTTTAAATTTAGAATCAAGATTGTAGTCAATTAATAACCCTTGACAACAGAATGTGTAAGACAAATGTTACAAGATACTTTGAATATTGTGGTGATGTCACTCTTGTTCTCCTTCATCTCCCAAATACATAACAGATGAAGGTAAAGTGACAGACATGTACACAAATGATGGTAATAATTGTAAGATTTGAAGTTACTCATGACTGACAAACCGTCACAACATTCCTTGCTTTTCTCCAAATACTCCTCCTTATGTCGGCAGCAATTTCCTGTGCAAAATACCAGAGCAATTTTTCTAAAGACTCAGTCTCGCAGTCATCATCCAGACATTATTTCTAAATTATTTTAAATATTAACTTGGACCATAAGTCCTGATAGTAGTATTCATGGGTGTATGCTTTGATTTGTCAGTAAACCCTATTCACAGCACCAACTTAATCTTAGATTACATTTGTGTGATTGTCAGCCCTTAGAAAGCCATCCTCCATGTTTAAAGCCTAAGCTGTAGGACTTCAGTGTCAAAGTACATGGAAGGTTCCCAGTCCTTGTTTTAAGTATGAATTACACTATCATGGGACCACATGGTTTCTCAGTCTTGGTACTGATTAATGTTTTGAATTAGACAGTTTTTTTTGTTTGAGGGGAGGGCTTCCATTAGCAATGGAAGTATCTAGACCCACTAGATGCCAGAAACATTCTAACCCTCTCTCCCCGATTTGTGACAATCAATAATGTCTTCAAAGATTGCCAAATAACCTCTGGGGACAGACTTGTCTTCAGATGAGAACCACTGGGCTATATACCATAGCAATATTCACTTTACAGTGATGTAATTGATGTTGTTTATAGATTTATTTTATAGGGCTACAAGATGTTTAAAGGAAGCCTATACAGGACTCAGTGAGAAAGAATGACAGACCAACCAGATCAACACTTGTAGTCAATGATACCTCAGAACACATTTGACCACAAATGACAGTATAAGAGGTCAGACAATTAAGTTAGCAAACTTGTTGCAACAATGTTGCTAACCTTTTTTGATATCAGAGGGGTTATTCATTATGAATTTGTACCAACTGGACGGTTAACCAGGTTTACTATTTGGAAGTGCTGAAAAGGCTGTGTGAAAAAGTTAGATGATCTGAACTTTTCACTAACAATTCATGGCTCTTGCATCACAACAATGCACCAGCTCACACGGCACTGTCTGTGAAGGAGTTTTTAGCCAGTAAACAAACCACTGTATTAGAATACCCTCCCTAGTCACCTGATCCAGCACCCAATGACTGCTTTCTTTACCTGAAGATAAAAGAAATACTGAAAGGAAGACATTCAGGACATCAAGAGTAATACAAAGCATTACCCTCTGATAGCTATTCCAGAAAGAGTTCCAAAATTGCTTTGAAGGGTAGATTAGGTGCTGGCATTGGGGCATAACCTCCCAAGGGTGACTGTAGTGATATTCAGCAATGAGGCATGTAGCACTTTTTCTAGGATGTGTTAGGGAACTTCATTGTCAGCCTAATATGACACAATCAGAAGGAAGTGAAGTGGGACGTGAACCCTGTGGTATGAAAGAGTAGATTCTTTTTTGAGTGCAACATTTTCCTCTTGCTTTTAAAAGTGACACATATGTCCATGATAGAAACAAAGTAGCATATACATAAACATGAAGAAGAAAAGAAAAATGAACCCTTATAGCTCTATTGGGAGATTTTGGTTATTGTGGTAAATTATATTAATTTTTCTAATATTTACTGCTTTTCTATGTGTGGGGTCCTCCCTGTAAGAGGATTATTCTTCTTGCCCCCGTGAAGTCAGCCTTGTCCATGAAACCTTGCTTTGGCCAATGGCATATGAGTAGAAATGATGTGTTACTTATAAGTATAACTTTTGAAAGTTATCACATCGTTTCTCCTTGTCTCTTTTCTTTCTGCCACAAGAAGGACAAAGTACAAAAGAAGGCTGTTCCTCCAGGCTAAATAGTCAAAGAGGACACATGGAGCAGAGCTATAACCACCGACTGCCAGCTGAAATGAAACAAGGGCAAGAATTTAACCTTTATTTTCCTGCCACTAAATTTTAAGATTATTTGTTACTGCAGCATAACCTCATAAAATCTAATTTACAAGGATAGTATATTTTATTCTAGTCTTTTCATATACATCTGTATGTAATGTATATGTAATGAATAAAATATAAATACATTATTTACTATAGATACATGTCTATATAAATATATATTTTAAATAATTGGGGAATTTTCACTTAACATGTTTCTTTGTGATTTACTTTTTTTCTCTTTGATAATTTTCAAGTATCCCTCTTATACATGAATTTTAATGACTGCCTGACATTCCACTGTACTAAGTCAACACCCCCCATCCCCGTTATTATACTTTTACTTTATTTTCAATTAACACCTTTACACATGACATTCCTACACAGAAATGTTTGTGCACATCTATGATTATTTTCTTAGACAAAGTCAAGGGAGGGAAGTTGCTGAGTAAAGACTGGGAACACTTGTAAGTCTTTTAATAGAGATTGCAAAGTTGCTCACCATAATCATCACTTCATAGACTGCCTCCAGGGTAGATCACGGTGTTGTTTCTTGACACCCTCATCAACATTGGCAATCAACATTAAGCGTAAAAAGAACTTTGAAAAATGTCATTGAGCAAAATTCTATATTTGTCAGTGTCTTTTCCTGGCTTGCTAGTGAAATTGTTTGGCTTTTTTTTTTTTTTAAGTGCTCTGCCCCTTATTTTCAAAGTCAACAGTAAATTGGTTTATGAAACCTGATTTTCCTACTTAAATTGTATGTCTAACATGGGTAGGACCAAGGATCCAAATCAATGATCCAAAAATGATCCCTAAGTAATTTGAAATAACAAAATGCAATAGAAATAGTATGGGAAAAAAATCATGTAAAGATGATTTCTAGTAAAATTTGAAAGGAATAAAAAGGCAGAAAAGCAATGCTGTCTGCCACTCATTTATCCATCAATTTATTCAAAAAATAAGTGGCTAGAAAGAGTGAGATGTTGTTCAGATGTTGAAGATATAGCATCACACAAGATAGACAAGCTTCCTGACTGCACAGAGCTGGCAGACTAATGGCCAAAGACAAACAATTCTACCAGTAACAGTCATTTAATTTAATAGTGCCCTGAGAGCATAAAGTCACAGCCAGGTAATGGCGTGGCAGGAGCTCCAAACAATATCAGACACCTTCTTCAAAACATTCCTATGAGAGAACATGAAGTAAGTGGTAATTTTTAAGATATGAATCCATGTTTCTTTGATGCTCCAACTCTGTGCTCAGCCAAAGGTTTATATAGTATAACTTAGGAGGGCAATATATAAGATATTCAGAAAGAGAGGCCATATCAAAAAAAACAATATCACCTTATATTTCAGATCTGTATGTGTTTCTCTAGTCTAGAAAGAAGTGAATGTGTCTTACTTAGCTCTTAGCTGATATTGCTTTGTTAGCATTTCTCTGTGATGGTTCTGTCATTATTATCCTCTCACAATTTCCCACATACTACATTGAAAAGTTAAGTTCTTTGGCAAAAATTATAATTACCATATATTTATGTACACAAATATATTTATTTTATCTTTATGATTAAATGTTAGCTATTGAAATAGAAATGGATTTTTAGAAGCTGGATGGCTGTTTGGGTTTGTAAAACAAGTTAAACCTGACAATAAAGCATGTGCTTTAAATTTCCTTGGTTTGCGGCACTGTTTACTCTGGCGGCAGCGCTGTGCTTAAGTCAAGCTTTCTCGTGCTCCTCCATAAACTGTTACATGGTAGACTGATGTTGGCCAACCCTGAAGGAAATAGCTGAAAGCAGCACATTTATTTTCAATCTAATACTGACCAGTCATGCCTTCTAGTTCCTCATCAGACTGTGTGAAAAAGCATTCAAAGTCTAGGAGAACATCGTAACATGAGTCACCAAAATTTAAATATTTTATAGAGAAGAGAAGAGATCATCATAATTTAAATGTGACTTTACAAAGTAAGCGATTGTTTATCTAGCTCAGGATCTTAATATCTTCATTAGCTTTTTATTTATTTATTTATTTTTATTTATTTTTAATTTTATTTTAAAGATTTTATTGGGGAATTGGGGGAGGAGAACAGCGTTGGGGAACCGGGGAAGGGGAACAAACAAGTTGCTGTCCTTTTGTTCTTCAGTCTAGCTGTGGAGGACATTGCTTCACTGGCCCATGTTGGTATCATCATTATGCTCTTTTTTGGTGAGGCAGATCGGTCGCCGGCCTCTGGATGGCCGCTCACAGTGGCTCTTGGCAGCTCATGCTGGCTGCCGGCCACTCACTGTAGCCTATGGCAGCCCACTGCAGCAGGGGCTGCAGCTGTGCCATCCCCGGGGACTCACAGCAGCCCAGCTCCAGGTGGAGCTGTTGTTCACCATCTTAGCTGGAGAGGGCAGTGTCACTGGCCCTCATATGTGGGATCCAAACTGGGACCGCTGGCGTCCCAAGCCAGCTCTTAACCAATGCGCCACTCATTAGCTTTTTAAAGCTGTGTCCTAAAGCAACAGTTTACCAGATAATGAAAAATATATATAGTGTGGAGTATGTCATGTTTTACATTTTGGTTGATGGTGTTGATGTGTCTTGATGTTTGAGTTTTGGCTAAGCAGAAAAGGCATGTCTTGTATGGGTATATTTGTTAGTTTTATTTGCTGTGTGGCTATATGAGATAGCACCTCAATTAAATAGGAACTTAGACAAGAAAAATCCTTTGAAAGCTTATATAATTTCTTGAACAAAATGAAAGTTTAATAGTTATTCAAAGCATTAAATAATTTTTTTTTCTGGAGGGGGAGGGTTCTGCATGTTGCTATGGAAAAACAATTTTTCTGCTTGTATTTTCCAGACACTGCTTTGTTCCTTAGCACCTCTCTAGTTGGGTGTTTCCACTCCTTTCCAGCCAGGGTCCCCACCAAATCAAGCATTTTCATTCATTCATTTGTACATTCACTTGCTGTTTGTTCAACAAATGTCTGTGAACAATCTACTATGTTTTAGCTCCTTGTGTTACACTAGGGCTAGATAAGAACTACAAAAATCCTTGCCTTTGATTTATATCTTAGAAAATCATAAAATTTACATGTGTGTAATGCATTGTGACTTATAGAAATATTCACTTGCACTATGTTATTTGATTCACAACAACCTTTTGAGGTAGAAAAGGCAGATATTACTTATATTTTATAAATTAGGTAGCTAATTTTTGTGGTTTTGACTAGAATTTTGTCTACTGAATATTAATCTAGAATCATGAGTTGAAATTTTATTTATATGGCACCTACAAATGTTGACCTGAACAATAGCTGTCTCAGTGGTGTGGTGGGGAGGGAAGTATTATTGGTTGAGAAGAGAAAGAGGAGAGAATGTCAAGACAATGACTGTTTAGGGACTCCTTTTGAGAAAGTAAGGGAATAGGATGACAACTGAAGGAGGACAAGAGGTCCATGGAGGTCTTTTAAAAGAATTTTTGAAGTATGGTCACATGCTAATAAAACTTAGCTAGTAACAAGGAAAGTATTGATGATGCAGGATAGAGAGAGAAGTAAGCAAAAAGTCTCTAAAGAAGTTGGAAGAGCTCCAAGGTAAAGAATAGTCTTAAAAAAGAACAGGAAGAGTTAATTCAGTTTAACAGGAGGGAAGACAAAGAGTATAGACATGGGTAGATAGGTTGGTAGATTTGATGGTGGAAAATGAGATGATTTTCTTCTGATTGGTTCTATTTTCTCAGTGGAATAAGAGAATAGTTAACTAAGAGGGAGGAGCAAGCAGATGATGTTTGAGTTATAAGGAAAAAGGAAAGGTATAAGACAGTTATTATATGTTCCATTTTACATTTTTACTGTAATAGTTTTTTTCTTTCAATTTCCTATATAAAAATAAAAAGCACTAACCCCTAGACATTTACATAATGATAAGTCTTAACTATTATTATTATTTATTTACATTATATTCATCCATAGGAATTTTTTTTTTACCTTAATGTAAGATCATATAGACTATTCTCAACATCCTGTCTTAATGGAACAAATTTACATTGTTGCCACATGCAAAACAGTACTTAATATGTCAAATTTTATTGCTGGTAATGACTATTTGCTAGTTTTGAGGTTTAACGGAAAGTGGGGAAGGGAGTTAGAAAAGAGTAAAGTGTATCAAATACATGATGATAAAGGAGATTTGACTTTGGGTTGTGAACACACATATAATGTACAGATGATGTATTATAGAATTGTACATTTGAAACCTATATAATTTTATTAAACAATGTCACCCCATTAAATTTAATAAAAAAATAAATAGTCACCGGTTTGTAAAATACAGCATAGGGAGTATAGTCAATAATATTGTAATAACTACGTATGGTTTCAGATGGGTGGGTACTAGATTTACTGGGGTGAACACTTTGTAAGGTATATAAATGCCTAGTCACTATGTTATACACTTGAAACTAATATAATATTGTACGTTAACTGTAATTTGAAAAATAAATTAAAAAAAAAAGAAAGGGAACTCTGACCCATGCTACAACATAGATGAAATTTTAGGATGTTATGCTCAGGGAAATAAGCCCAATAATATTATGATTCTACTTATATGAGGTAGCTAGAGTAGTCAAGCTCACAGACAGAAAATAGAATGGTGGTTGCCAGGGGCTGGAGGCATGGGGGGCATGGGAAGTTATTGTTTAGGATATAGAGTTTCTGTTTTGCATGAGGAAAATGGTTCTAGAGATGGATGGCAGTGATGGTTACACAGCAATGTGAATGTACTTAATGCTACTGATGTTAAATTTTATGTTATGTGTATTTTACCACAATAAAAAAATTAAAAATTAAAACAAGCAGAAAATAATATTTGTTGAATTGATGGTGCATATGTTTATTGCTCAACTTTGCAATAATGTTTTATAAAGTTGAGTGATAGTTCTTATAAAATTTCAATAAAATTTTTATATTTCTAAAAATTTTACCAAGGAATGGATGGATATTGTTTGGGTCAATTCTCTGTGACATTTTGACATGTGTTATGACAGCTTTTGTTCCATACTATCTTTTCAAGGCTATTTTCTGTGCATGTGGCATGGTACTTGAAAGATAGAGATCCTTCTAGAATAGAGGGCAGATTTTATTCCTGACTAGGATAGTAGATATAATAGCGCATGCTGGAACTGGTTGGAAAGACATGTTAGCACTCCTTATAAGATCAGGGTTTTCCTAAACTCAGAATTCCTCAGCTGTAATACAGTGCTGTTATGTATAGAGCGTCCTCCTAGACCCACTTACATAATTCCCATGGGGCTTGAGGTACAAAGGAAACTAACACGAATATAAAATTCATGGTGCCTGTTGAGCTGTGAGTAATAAAGTGTTTTGTCTCTGACCCAAGAGTCTTGTGTCTTTGGGCAGCATTTATGAAATTGTGGCCATTTAATTGTTAACTTAAAAGTAAACAAAAATGTCAGAGACTTTTCACTGTTCCTGACATTTCAAAAAGGCTATATCAGCACAGCCATTTAACATCATTTAAAAATGCAGAGCACTCTTCATCTATTCTTTGGCATTCTGCTTTTGCCACTAATCTGTACCTTTTTTTTTCTTCTTTTCTTTCATTCATTTTATTATTTTTAATTTACAGGATTGAATTTAAACACTTAATTAAACATTTAAGACACATAATTTGTTTTAAAGTCTTTTAGTAATAGTATTTCGATGTTCGGCAACTTTTCCTAATTTTTTTTTTTTTTTTAAGTTTAGTTAGTTCAGAAGAGTTTTCTTCTGGGTGGGAATAGTAATTGCTTCTGAGTCATAGCAAGCAATGGATTGAATTTTAAACTTTGAAGATCACGTTCCAGACAAAGTATTTCCCGAGGAACAGAAGTCCAAGCACCTCCCTAAATATTAAGCAAATGACAGCAATAATTAGTAAGGGACTGCTTTGAACTGACGATGGAGGGCACTTCACTGTGGTTTACCAAATTTAGACTAGGTAAAATGAAACCTATTAGGTACAGGCAGAGTAGACACCAGGGTCAGTCAACAGGGCAGGCCCAGGGAAGGCCCAGCTGGCTTCTTTCAAAGAATGCAACCAAAGAGAGGGTCGTGGACGTCATCAAACAGTAAGAGACACAAACGGCATAAAATACTCTGGAGATGGCGAGGGAAAATTACACCCTGTGCTTTTAGGACAGCAGGATGTGGGTTGACAGAATCAAGCATGGAACTTTCCTACTCAAAATGAGTCAGGGGACAAGACTGGTGATCAAAGGCAGGAAGTAAATAAAGATCCCAAGGCAGCTAGGACCCATGATGCAGTCTGCACATGAAACCCAGTCGAATTGCTTCCCAACTGGTAAAGAAATGTCATGAAACAAATGACAGCATGTCTAATTCTGGAAAAACTGTTGTGTCTTAGTTGGGACCCTGATTTGTCCTTGTTAAAATTTCAATATTATAGTTAACTATTTAAATATGTAAACATGATCTATTTCAATGAATTTAATGTAAATTTAGTGGATTAAAGTTATAGACCATTAAAACACTTACTGTGGGGTACACCTCTTCAGCTATCATGGTATTATATTTCTTCCTAAATGCAGTAAAGTGAAAAAAAAACAAGTTGTAAAAATGATAGGCTTTCATAAGCATTATTTTTTTGAGGTGGAGGAGAAGATAAAGTGTTTCAAATAACGCAGTTCTATTGTGATATTTCTACCTGTGTGTAAAAGTACTTGGTCTTTGAGGTCTGGTTTCATAATGCTACATGCTTAGCTTCTTTTATTTGAGAAAGAAGTCAGAATGGATCATTGATGTTTAAGTAGCTTTCCTTAATGCCAATTGAAACGAGTCACCAAGAGAACCTTGATTAAACATTGGATCCTCAAGTTTATAGGGTGTTGACTTACCACCCCCAAAATAGCTTGCCCCACAGAGAAAGGAAACCAAATAAATGGGTGAGTTTGAAGGTGAGAAGTTGTATGAAGTTTGTTCCATATGCCATTTATTTCTTTATTTAATGAATGTTTAATGCAAAACAGGTGCTTATCTATGTGTCCTTATGAAACTTACATCCTGGCAGGGGAGACTGACAATCAACAAACCAGATAATATGTCAGGTGGTGATAAGTGCCATGGAGGAAAGTAGAGCAGTAGGAGAGGGATAAGGAATGCTGGGAGTGGGACAGGGATGTCGTTAATCAGATATTTTGAAAGCACAACTGATTTTGATGTTTCCTTGTTTGAACTCTTTAAAGCCATTCTATTACCTTCAGCACCAAGATCACACTTCCCATCCTGACATATCTGACTCTGTACGGTTTGACCCTTGGCAAACTCGCCATTCTCAACTCCTTCAGGGTCTCCAGACACACTCTGCATTTGGCTGTATTTAGTGTCACGAACTCCCAGTTAGGCCATGCTATCTCCTGCTTCCATGTATCTACTTGTTCATGCACTTGGAAATATCTCTTTCCTGCTCCAGCTCTGTCTACCTAGTAAGCTGCTTCTTATTTTCTAAGACTCCGATCTAGCATCATAACTTTTTAGAAATGATCTCTGAGCCATTTTGTCTGCTCTCCCAGGTCAGTTTTATGCCCTTTTTTGTTTTCAGGGCCCTGTAAATGGCTACCCACAGTTAAACAAACTGCTCACAATCCCACAACTCTGCACTCTGTGCTTCTCTCTGTTCTAGCACCTTTCACACTGTGATATATACAGAAGTTTGGAACTAGGTGGTCACAAACAAATAATGCCCTCACTCACTTCTAATTGGTTCTTCTCACTGCAGTGTGAATTACTTGAGGACAGGGTTTACATGTTTGCATTTATATTCCTTGCCATCATTATAATCACAGTCCCTGGCACATGGTATGCATCTCACAAATGTTTGTTTAATCAATTAATTTTATATGTCAACATTCTAATCAAGCTCTAAATCTTGATTGATTTGATGACAAAGATCTATTACAGTATTTTTCTACATACTAGTATTAAGATGTAGCAACATGAATATATCCTTCCCAATTTCTTTTTCTTTTCTCTTTGCTAATGTAAATGCCATATCACATTTTGAGGACATGACAATACCTAACATTCATTGAACTCATATATATGCCAAACACTGTTCTAAGCATTTTACAAATAACAACTTATTTATTCCTCACGGCAACCCTAGAGATGGGTATTATCAATTTCCCTGTCTTGCATGGGCACAAACTACTTAAATAACTTTTCCAAGGTCAGTCGTATAACTAGGTTTTAAATCCAAGCAGCCTGACTCTAACTCTTGTGTTTTTAAACAAAGTACCATATTGTCTAATTTTTATTAAGCTTCAGAATGTAAATTATGCATTCCTTAAGAAGGGGAAAAAGAAGCAGCTGAGAAATATTGGCAGAGAATTTGAACTACTGAAATTTTTAAGGGTTGTTTGGCATGGTGTGGAGGGTGCAAAGTACGTTAGGAATCATGCCAAAGCTTTGAACTTAAGCCTCTAGGTACAGTAAATTAGACATATGATATTCTTGTCATCTGCTGTCTTCAATAATAATTCATTTAATCCAGCAAAGGATGGTAAATGCTTTGGAATAAATACAAGATGCTGTGGTTTCCATGGGGTGAAGTAAAAAGATATAAAACAAATAACCAACTCTTTGTAGCCTGCAAATAGTTTTTCCACTATATACTATATGTCTTGTTGGTATAATAACAACAAACATTTGAAGACCATGCTCAAATGCACTATTTCATTTGATTCCTTCCTGAGGGGAAGGTAAGTAGTGCATATATGATCCACATCTTAGAAATGCAGACTCGAAATATAAAAAGCATGACTGAAGCATGAGAATTACATCACTTCTTTTTTTCTCTCCTCCTCATCTTGCTTTTTATAATTATAGCAGACGAGAGACCTTAATTGCAATTGATATTATTTATCTAGTATACAATGATATCAAAATTTGTACAGTTTTTCATTAATGCTAAGAAAAAGATTTATTGAGAAACTACCCATGAACTGATCAAAATTGATATACAAGCCTTCTCTACATAGTCTCTTCAGTTTTAGGAACTTTTTTTTGTTTTTGTTTTTTGAGGGCAGTGTCACTGGCCTTCCTATGTGGGATCCGAACCGGGGCCGCTGGCTTCCCAAGCCAGCGCCCAACCACCACGCCACTCAGCCGGCCCAGTTTTAGGAATTTTTAATTGCTGTTTTTATTCACCAGTGTTCTAGCTCTCGTGTGCCTACCCTTGGAGGTTTCTACCTCCTACATTCTTACCTGGGGAGAGCCTGGAATAAACAAGAATGGTGGTTTCCAGAAATCTATAGGAAGCTTTTAATATATTTTAGTGAGAGTGACCCATGGTTCTCTAGAGAAAGCAAAAGGCTTCATATCTTTTACCACGTTGGATCATTACTACACCCTCTGATGTATGTGTGGTAGACACTAATGTTCCAGGTTTATAGATGAAGAATTAGCAAATAAGATAAGTGACTCTATGTTCTTCTCAGAAGTTTCTCATTGGCCTCTGTCTCTATGTTTCTGTGAATTTAGTTCTGCTGTGAAGCATGAGAAAAGGTTTCTCTTTGCAAACCTCTCCTTCCCACCTTTACTCATCTAAATAAACAGCACCATCATCTACCACTTGCTTGGGTAACAAAGGTAGGAGGTTTCCCGATTTCTCTCATTTCCCTCTTCCCACATCAAATCCATTGGCAAGTCCTGATGACTTTATTTCTAAAACATAACCAGAATCTGTCAACTTCTTTACACTGCAGAGTTTTGTCTATTTCATTTGGGGCTAGCATTCTTAGGACCTAGCAAAGTATTTATATGATATGTCAAAGGTGCTCAGTAAGTATTTGTAAAATGAATATTTCCATTCCTACACAAGCAGTGATCTTCAAAATGTTTAACAATATGTATGGCAGGAGTTAGATGACGCATGGGAATACTGGTGTCTAGAAAGTTCCCTGCTACTGGGTCTTAGCCCTTCAGTGACTATGTCATGAGGCAGTTTTTTGGTCCTAAGGGAGAAGATAGGATGGCTTGGACAGGAAGGTGAATGGCGGTTCAGTATTTTGACAACTGAACATTGTATTATGATTTTATTTGTATTTAACAGATACTGCCAGCTACCACTGATCTAATGTACCATCACTGCTCCCAGGGTTTCTTAAATTCCACTATCCACCTAATTTCTAGAATGATGGTTTTAATACAGTAACCAAATCATGTTATTCACCTATTTGGAATCTTCTCATTACCCTTACAATAAAACCCAAACTTTTTTTTTAATATTTATTTTATTTTTCAATTAGAGTGGACATTCAATATTACTTTATATTACCTCCAAGGGTACAGCACAGTGGCTACACATTTATAGTTTACAAAGTGATTCCCCCAGTTAGTCTAGTCCCCACCTGACACTATACATAGTTATTCCAATGATATTGACTGTATTCCCTGTGCTGTAAAACCAAAACATTTTCAGCTTGCAGGTGTTTTGGGAAATTTTTGACCCAAAGTTTTGAACTAGCTATTTCTCCCCAAATCCTCAATGGCTGCCATCTTCTTAACATAAGGAGAATTGAGCTGTAATCACATTCCTGCAGAGGGAACTTTTCTGACCTTTCCTCTCTCTCCCTCCCAGTCATTCTCTAGCTCTTTTGATTCCTTGGGTGGAACTCCTTGCTGAATATTGTGCATGTATTTTTATTTTCGATCTTATTCTCTGCACTCAAATTAAGCAGAACACTGGAATTTTATCTCCCTTGTTCATTACATTATCCCCAAAACCACCTAGAAAACAGTACCAGGCACATAATAAGCCTTACTTATCTTTTGATTGAATGGAGGCACCAAATATGCATCAAATATGCACAGCCAGAGTGTTCATGATTCCTCACCTTAGTATTACTGTTTCTCGAGCATTAGGAGATATTTCATTTCTATCAGAGTGCTTATGAATTGAGTATCACAGCAGGAAAATTGTTGGAGATGACCCCATCCATAATTCACTAAAACTGAAGTATTTAAAATTATGAATACATTAGGGAGGAAGGTAATATACTTCTCTTATTGTAGAGGCAATCTTTTTACTTGAACCATGTAGTTTGGGGAATGCTGCTGAAAATGTATACTCTCTCCAAGAAAAGTAACTTGAACACTCATTTTATAGAAAATATTCTGGGGCCGGCCAAGTGGCTCAGTTGGTTAAGAGCTCGCTCAAGAGTTCCAGCTGAGCTCTGAGCAACAGCAGTTCGTTGCCCAGCCTGAGCTGTTGGCAGGATGGCTCAGCTAAAAAAAAAAAAAAGAAAAAGAAAATATTCTGGCAGCCAATATAATCACCTTGCAGCAATAATAAATAAATTTATTTACCTAAATATTAACCAATCATCATGAATATTCCTTAGATCATAAAAAAGGTAATGAGGTACAAAGATTGGGAATATAAAGTGCTTTATTAAAATAAAACAGGGAAGAAGAAACCTGGTAATTTTTAAATACTGTTTTAATTTTGTTTTGTAAATTCTAAGGAATATCAGAATAATGCATTATTACATGGGGCTGGCAGCCCCATGATTTGTAGACTATTTACTACCTCAAGAAAAAGCTGTGCCAGCCAAAAACGCTGTGAATCCTGAATTCTTACATGAATGTGAAACGGTTACTACTCTGCGAGACTTGACTTGTCCTCAATTCCTCGGGAATAATCAGTTTGAGAGGGTCCAGGGAAAGCCTTTCCTGTGGCGGGGTTTCTTTGTCTGTTTCCGTAAGTGGTATCAGATAGGAGTTAGGCTAGAAGTGAAACATGACATTCTGACAGTGAATCCAGCAGACAGATTCTTGGCAGCATTCTCAGTTACACTTGAACTTCTGCTAAGCATGTGATGAAAGAGTGTTTTCAACTGCACCAGCTGTGGAGAGGTTAATAAAACAAAAGAAGAGAAACAAAAGTGCTCATAGCAGAAGGCTTCTGGCTTTGCTGATTTTTCTGGTTACAAACAATATGTCAGAGAGCTGTAACTGCTGTATTGTTTAGGCCTTAAAAATCATTTTAAACAAGTTGAACTTCTGAATGAAAAGCTTCAGGATAATAAATAAGTAGTACATCAAGTGCAATTTTATTTTTTGATGAAGGAAAAGGGAAGTTTTTAGTTTCTAGTAGATGACCTGAAATTAGGCAAATTGTATTTATTTTGCTGGTGACCTTGATAGTTCCTCTGTAAATAGGAAACTACTACACAAGCTTTCTGATTCTCAAGATATGCAGAAGCCAAAGTGGTCTTGCCTTCGTGGCCTGGGTGGGATAATTTGTGTTTTCTGTCCCTCTTCTTATGTCCCACTGCTTTAGGGAGGGACCATGGCCTGTGGAGCCTCACTGATCCTGCTGCTCAGGAGGTGACTTCTCAACCCTGTCTTATGAAGAGAAGGTCATTTGCTGACCCGTGAACCAGAACTGTTGAAACTGAGAGGAAGAATTCAGCAATATCCTGGGAAACTGCATAGGCCTTTCCCTGAAAGTGAGTAGACAGCGTGCAAGAGAGGAGGCCATTCCCTAACTTTCATGTCTCCCGCATGAGCCCTCCCCTTCCCCACATCTGGGGTCCAACATTCAACATGCAAAAGTCATCTCTGCTCTATTATTACATTCTCATAGGTTGAAGGAGGATATATAATAATAAGGAGTACCATCACTTCACACAGGCTTCCATCAGGAAGAGAAGAATAAAACCAACTTGGTATAGTCCATTTCACTATTGGCTATTGAGCTGGAGGCCTATTATATAAGTGTTTTGGGGGTATAATGAATGTGATTCACATATGTCATCTGGGAGAGATGACATTTATGTTTGTTGTGTTGAACTGGGACAAAAACAAATTATGGACATGCTAAACTTGCAATGATTGAGAGGAAGTTTAAAAGTTATTTTTCCCTGTAGTGTATCTAATATCTATCTGCATCATTTTGTCCAGTCAGTGGTTTAGGGAACTCAGAGATTCAGAAATTTCTCCTCAGACAGAATTGATTATGATGGAGAATTGATTATGATGGAGGTCATTTCTGAAGAGTTGCAGGACTCCCTACAAGTCTTGACACCGATCTCATTCCCTTTCTCTTCCTGATCCTCAGGATTCCAGCTGCTCTAGCTCTTCCATTCTCTCTCTGCCTTCGAATCTTCTCTTCGGTTGTGCAGTTTCTTGGGGAGCCTTCTCCATGACTCCTGGTCTTATTCTCTTGAGCACTGGAGCACCAGGGCGGCAAACACAGGAAGCAAATACACCTGTGTTCTGCATCAGAAGACAGTCAGCTACCAACATCTGGATTTATTAGGTTTGTAGTTAGGGGATGATTAATTACAGCAGTGAGCCCTTTTAAACTGTATTTGCCACAGGATAATAAATGTCATTGAGTTTACCCAAATGTGATGTGCAGAGAGGTCTGTCTGGGAGTACTCTGAGTCACAAAGTGAGGTAGATCTCAGGTAAAGCATTAGAAGAAGGCAGAAGTCGGGGAGGTGTTGAGTTGGTTGGAATGGTGTGTGAGAAGCTATGTTTCCCCCCAGTTCTGCACTTTATAACAATAAAATTGCCAAATATTGATTTGCATATCAAGATAATGGTAATTTTCCCTTTTCCCTTTTCATTTTGCAGCTAGCTTATGAAGAAGAAAGCAACACATAGTATTCTTTTCCCACTCCCCAGCTTTCCCTTGAGAACTTCATAAACCAAATATGACTTTTACCTATGTGTCACTTTGAAGTCACTGGCAATTTAAGAAAAGGAAAAAAAACCCCAACAGTTTCAGAGTGGACATCTTCAAAGATCACATTTAAAGCATCATTGTTAGTATTAAAGCAAAACTGTATTTTCATTGTGAGTAACATTTTTCTGGACCTCAGTTTTGAATCTTTAAAATAGAACTACGAATGCCTGGTTAAATAGAAAGATGGTAATTCAACATATGTATAAAGCCATGATACCCAGCAGAAAATATGCTAATAAATTTAAGGTTCTGTGTTCTTCCATATAAGAAATATAACACTTCCTGAATTTAATAGCAGAGGAGAACATGAATTAATTTCCATAACATAGTCTGTACAAACACATATAATATAATCAATTGGTAAAATTAGCTTTGAGAAGATGCTTGACTTCTAATTCAGCGAATACTTCATCTTTGCATTTTCTTCAGAATTTTTGGAATGTGTGAATATGTTCAGTGGGCAAGAGCAAACAGAAATCTCAAATCTTAGTCTTGGTTTGGATGAAGTAGAAATAGCATGATTATTGGCCACTGAGACTCGGTGGCTTTCCCAAGAGACAAGATGTGCTGGGCGTAGAGCCTTAGATCGTGGAGGAACAAGATTACGGGGCTTGGAACAAAATATTATTCTACATGGCCCGACAGGGCATGTTATCAGATACTTAGTACTGGCTGCGTACCTGGGCAGCGCACCAAAAAAGAGAAGAGTGTGGGATAGAGGAAATGATTTGGAGGCTGTTATTCAACACTTACTACCCATGTGAGGGAGCTATGGTACAAAGTCTCTATTACTGCAGTCTGTATTAAAATGTCCACTTCTTCTGTTTTAGGAATATATTGTCTGATTCGAATCAGTATTTTAAAATTTAAAAATAAAAACAAAGATGATAATAGGAATGAAGGCAATAGGTTTAGCCAACAGAAAAGATCACCTGCTGTTTTTCTTAGTGTCACCCTCTGGGAGGGAACCACTTGGAGATGAATCAACAAAGGGACTCAAGAGGGTCACACCTACGAGCCATGGCTCCATTTTCAGATGGCCCTTCTCTCCTGAAAAGGGAGAGAAGCACTGAACACGCAGGGAGATGATTAGTTGCTGGCAGCTTACCTCTGGCTTGGAGCTAAACAAAATAAGCAAAATAAGGGACTCTACAACACTTGAGAAGTTTGCTTTAATAACCCAAACCTGAAAAGGTTTTGCCAGATAGATTCACCAGTTGGCTCTCCCACAAAAGGTATTTCTTTAGTCTGGGCTGTCTGCTTTATGCACATTTACAAGTATCTTCCAATAGTAAATTTAAAAAAAGAGACTTTATGTTTCTTTAATCACGTACTGCAAAATAAAAGACTTCAGGAAAACTACTTATATTAATAATTTTCTATAAAGTTCTGTAAAATTGCTTTTTAAAATTATTTATTATATCAAGACCAAATGTAAATATGTATAGATTTTTTCAGAATAGTTTCTTCTAAGAAGGCCCAAAAGAAGATTTGGTCTTTTATTTTTATTTTTTTATTTCTGAGGGCAGTGTCACTGGCCCTTATATGTGGGATCTGAACCGGGGCCGCTGGCGTCCCAAGCCAGCGCTTAACCACCGCGCCACTCGGCCGGCCCTATTTTTTTTTTTTTTTTTTTTGAGTGGTCTTCTTTTAAAGTACAGGTTTTTTTCTTCTCCAGAAGACTTATTTATTTAGTTATTGAATCACAAAACTAATTTCTAAATTATGACCTTTTAAAATTTTGTTGAAGTTATTTTGTAACTGTTATCTGCTCCTAGGATTTACCCAATAGCTTGGTTTTTTTCTCTTCCTTTAATTACTGAGAGATCTTGGTGTAACATCATCACATCATCATCATATCATCATTCCCTGGGAACTTATTATGAGACAGTACTTTGTGTCTGTTATTTCAATTGTCATAACAACCCTGCAGTATTTACAGGTGAGGCTCCGAAAGTTAAAGCTCCAAGGGTTCAAGGCTAATGTATGATGGCTCTAGAATTTGAACTCAGGTTTGTCTCTTTCAAAATTCTTC
This sequence comes from Aselliscus stoliczkanus, assembly GCA_033961575.1. Classification (NCBI taxonomy): domain Eukaryota; kingdom Metazoa; phylum Chordata; class Mammalia; order Chiroptera; family Hipposideridae; genus Aselliscus; species Aselliscus stoliczkanus. The sequence goes on from CM066733.1 coordinate 130,817,375, forward strand.
ACAGTCCTTGTTCAGATATATGTAAAATGATCAAAATCTTAAATGTTGGCTGAGCACAGTATCAGTACATTTATAAGCATTAATGAATCCTGTAGACCAAATCCTTTAATGTGCCTGTATTTGTGTCTCAGAATCTCTGGGGATGTGGGACTCGACCACACCATAAACTCCATTGGTTTTTGTTCTGTTGTCAAAGCACATAATTCTCTGCCAAGAGAATAAGAGAATAGTTCAAACATATTGGAGGAATCAAGCTTCCTGAATTGAGCAATGCATAATTTGGTTTAAAACTGATATAACAACCGGAAACTCTACTTATCCACTGAATCATGTTGATTACACACCAGAGTCTTGTTCTTTCACAGCACTCATCTCATATTTTTTTTATCTACAGAATTCTCACAGCCTATAAAGCAAATTTCAAAACAGATATTCAAAGGGATGATAGGGCTTAGGTAACCTGACAAAAACTTTAAGGCAAAATCAATTTTGAAGATAACTATAAGTCAGAAACATATAAGTTTTTGATAATGAAGTCATGTTATTTTAGACTTTCAGGAAATAGAAAAAGAAAAAAAAATCTCAAAATAAAAATTAAAATTGAGATAAAGCCTAAAAGTCGAAAGCAATTATGGAGATAAAGTGAAAGACAAATAGGAATGTTTAGAAAAATCAGATAAGAGTGATCCAAGAGAGACAACCCTCAGGACAGAGAAACTTACGAAGATAAATACTAATGTAAAATAATCAGGGCACAGGGTTACAATTCAAAGTAAATTTTCCAAATTGCACATCCTGTTTGAAATGTGTGTTTTGGAGTTTTCCATGAGCCTGCTACAGTGGGAAAGAACACTAGATTTGGAAACAGAGGTCCTGGTTTGGGGTCTGGCTCAGCCATTTGTTATCTATGTTTTCTTGGACTTGTTACTCAGAGCCCTGTTTTCTGATGTATAGATCAAGGAGATTCTATTAAATGTCATCCAGTGTTAAAGAACTCAATCTAGCAAAGAGAAGAATCTAGAATGGCAACTTGTTATATGGCAAGATGGCATTTTCTTACCATTTATTAATACTGTAACTGATGACAAGCTGCACAGAAACAATAGCATTCAGATAACCTATTTTTTTAATTTTAATTTTAATTTTTTTAAAGATTTTATTGGGGAATTGTGGGAGGGAACAGAGTTGAGGAATCAGGGAAGGGGAACAGACAAGTTGCTGTCTTGTTGTTCTTCAGTCTAGTTGCGGAGGACGTTGCTTCACTGGCCCATGTTGGTATCGTCATTGCGCTCTTCCTGGATGAGGCACATAGGTCGCCGGCCTCTGGATGGTCGCTCACCGCGGCTATTGGCAGCTCACGCTGGCTGCCGGCCACTCACTGTAGCCTATGGCAGCCCACTGCAGCAGGGGCTGCAGCCTACACCATCGCCGGGGCTCGCACAGCCCAGCTCCAGGTGGAGCTGTTGTTAGCTGTAGAGGGCAGTGTCACTGGCCCTCATGTGTGGGATCCGAACCAGGGCTGCTGGCATCCCAAACCAGCTCTTAACCAATGCGCCACTTGGCCGATCCTAACCTATTTTTTTAAAATAGTAGCTTCACGCTGTCACTATAACAACCCCATTTTGCTAACATGAGGACATCTCCTTAGATGTTTTGTATACAGTGCATATTTGATCCTTCTTACCAATTAGAAACTGACGATGCAAATAAAAGGATGATATTTTAAGGTCTATTGCTGTTCTTGAGGTCTAGATTAAATCAGTGGACAACTACTGTAATTTGTGTCCTCTACAGAACATATTTTAGTTTTTATTTTTATTTTTTTGCTTAAATTCTCCCTATAATTGCCAAAGCATAAACTCCTTAAATTTAAATACATGATAATGCATAAAAGTATAGTGTGGTAGTTAGGGTAGTTAGAATAAATTTTAAGGGGGTCTAATGGAATGTATGTTAGAAAAAAGTAAAGGTGAGTTTGACATTGTAAATGTTCACATAGGTTTTAAGATACCATAAATAATTTTTTCTTCTGGCAATAAAGAAAACTATTTTTCCATCTCTATTTGTGCTTTCTTTAAATGTAAATAGTCATCCCTGCCAATACCCTTGAGTGATATGAAAACAAGTCCTCTCCATCTCTGATTCGTCTCTTTCTCTCTCTCTCTCTCTCTCTCTCTCTCTCTCTCTCTCTCTCTCTCTCTCTCTCTCGCGCGCGCGCGCGCACGCACACACACACACACACACACACACACACCCCTGAACGCATCAATGGAAGGTACAAGCTTTTCTCATGTAGGGAATGATGATTGTGGGCACTAAGGAAGGCAGATATTAAACATGGGCCCATGCTGGAGTTTCAGAAGCTGGTTTGAGGAAGGAAGCATAGGTGGGAATCAATATTATGCTCTATGAGCAGAACTATAGTTTCTCTCCTAGTGCTATAATTTTTATCTATGAGATCTTGGGGAAGTTATTTAAACCCTCTGAAGTACACTAACCTATTCTGTAACATGGGTATAAAAATACTATCCATGTTGTAGAATTGTTGACAGTAATAAATGAGAGAATCTAGTTCTGTGCTCCACAAGTGCTCAGGAAAGTAACCTGTTTGTTCTATTTTTTGGAGGTGTGTGGGTGGATTGTTTTTCTATCAAATGAAAATAAGGGGCTATTCATATGAATAAAAGTAAAAAAAAAGTAAATGTAAAACATTTATAAAGATTATAGAAGAGATTTTTAAATTCCAGAATAAGATGTTTAGAATACAGGAATTACTAAGTAAAAATCAGGTCATGAACAAATCAAATCCCCTCATTTTCATAAAGAAAAATATAAATAATTAGTTTTTCCGGAAATGTTTTTGGATATGCAGAGGTATTTACATGGAGTCAGAAAATATTAACTTATCAGTGAGGGTTAAGCAGATTTATAGCAGAAGTGGGTGGACAAAGGCTGGTCACCTGTTGCCTCAAACAGGTTTACAAAATCAAAATGGTGCCCTAGTTCAGTGATATCCATTTAAAACTACTCTTCTTTTTTTTTTGTTCGTTCAGGTGTCTTAACTTGGAAGACTTTCTCTCTTACTGGTTTTCTCTGCCATCATCTTGTGAGTAGATATTAAAAGCATCTAGTGTCAAGTAGCATGAAAAAAAAAATCAATAACCAGAGTGACAAGAAACCATTCGTAAGTGAAGGCAGCAGCCAGTGCCGTAAGGGGACCCTGTGCTGTATCTCCAAGATAGCCTAGAATGTGGTCCTCAGGGAAGGGAAGGACATGGGTTAGCAGACTCCTGTTCTCCATTCACTCCCATTTACTGAACATCTTAGTAACTGCAGGTCTCTGGGTGGGTGAACAAGACAGGAGGAGCTCAGGGGTAATGAGCGTCCAGCCACAGTGGGAAGGCTGGCAGTGGCAGTGTGGGACTAGAGAGGTACACAGGGGACCATGATGTAATAAAGAGCCTGCCCATTCTACCCTACCTCTCAGCTGTGAGGCTCTTAGAAAATACCTTACCTTCCAATATTTTTGTTCATCTTTTACGTTTTTCTATCATACCTGATGGTGTGCATGCATGTCTGTTCATGGTTCTCAAAAGCTCAATCACTTTGATGAGTTCAAATGCTGCATAATTAGAACTTTGATTTTTAATATAAAAATTATTTTTCTTTTTCTTAATTAAAATTCATTGGGATGACTATAGTTAGCAAAATTATACTGCTCTGCCATAAGAAAAGATGAAAATTATTTTTCATATGAGGAGTATGTATATGGGTAAGAAATCAGGTTCTTGAGTACCTTAAAAGAGTAGAAGAAATATAAGAAATTAGTATAAATGCAAATTTTACATCCATTTTTAGATATGTAAATATCATCTAGGGTGCTGATTAAATTAATTTTGTTATGTAATTTAAGACTTTTTAAAAGGCCTAAAGTTTATAAATATAAAATCTGTATTCCTTATATATATAACAAATTCTGTTTTCCAGAAAATAAATATTACCTTTGCCTTTCTCCACAACATATATAGGCAATTAGGGAACAGACAGGAAGAGTACATGCCTTTATAAACCCTGATTTATTTAAACTTATTTAATACCTATCAGAAGCACACATTATAAAGACAATTTATATACTTTGTATATAAATAAAAACTAAAAGCAGATATATTGAAGGAAGATGTAATAAAAAGTTACAGTAATTACTAGATTTCAGGACTTTTTTTTTTAGTTGTTTTGATAGTATTTTCCAAAATCGATAGTATTAAACTTTGAGATATTGAACTAAAGGGAATTCGCTTCAAGTAAATGCTTAAGATGCAATGGCTTAAGAAGCAGGAAACATCCTGTAGTTTGTTGTCATGACACAATAAAAATATTCAGTTATTGGGCCGGCCGAGTGGAGCATTGGTTAAGCGCTGGTTTGGGACGCCAGCGGCCCCGGTTCGGGTCCCACATATGAGGGCCAGTGACACTGCCCTAAAAAAAAAAAGAACAAGAGGGCCGGCCGAGTGGAGCGGTGGTAAGCGCTGGCTTGGGAAGCCAGTGGCCCCGGTTCGGGTCCCACATGTGAGGGCCAGTGACACTGCCCTAAAAAAAAAAAAAAAAAAAAAATCAGTTATTTACTTAAAGCGTACATGAATAATTCTTATTAAGACTCACTTTGGATTTCCATTTTACTGGGACAGATATGATTGGAACATGTTTATTGAAGTAAAATGCAAACCCTTTGGACTTACACTCTGAACACTTTATTAGTTCCTGCTGTTATTTATTAGAATAGTGGAGATGGAAAACCAGGAGCAGGTGGGAGTACCTTTCAGGGGGGAACTCTGCGGACATGGGGTAGACTAGACTCCTGACTGCCACTCAGTACCTGGGCCATGAGAGCAGCAATGTGGTTTTCTCAAGGGCAAATGCATCAGGTGCATTTTTATTTTCATGTTCTGGTATCTCTCTTTCTTTTATAAGATTTCTGTTTTTGTTTTAAGTTTTTATAAGTTATAGTCAAGAGAGAAGGAATTGATGCTCACTAGACGAAGGACTCTCAAAAGAGCTGTAATAATAATAACAGCTTTTGAGTGCCAGGTATCTGGTATTTCATTGAATTCTTTATCTGTAAAGGCATTTGCTCTTTTCTCTACTGTTCAATGTCTTAGACAAAAAAACAAAGTTTTACCAAAATTGTAAGTGACACAAAACTAGGTCGATTAGCTAATGGGTTGGAAAACAAAAAGAATTCACTCTTAAGTATTTTATAAACTAGAAAGATTGGTTGGAACAAAGAAGTTGAAATACAACAGAAAAATGAAAATATCTTATAGTTAAAGCCTAATAATCAATTTCTTGTGTGGAGAATAGTGAAAAACTGATTTGGTAGTCAGTGTAAAAAATAGGTTGTAATGCAAGTAAGTTCATACTGTAACCCAGGAGTGTGGATCTGCTGCTAACCTCTTAACTCAATAGTGTACTCTAGTAATTGCAAAACAGCATTCAATCAAGGGAATTATTAGTCTAACCTCATTCACTGCAGGTCACACAGGAAGTACAGCATTGAGTCCTAGGCACCACCTTTTTAAGGGCTGACAGCAAACTGGAACATGTTCAAAGAAAGAATGGTGAAGGGTAGGGTCTGGAAACCATATCATATAAGGAATAACAGGAGGAATGTGTTCATTTAACCTGAGAAAATGACACGTTGTGTTAAAAATTTCAAAGGCTGTTCTATGGAAGTGGAGGTAGATTTTTCTGCACCGTAACAGAACTAAAACTGAATGGGGGGTGGTCACGAGGTAATAAATTTAGACTCACAGAAGAACATGGTTTTCTAACAATTAAAATGATCACAGACAGACTAACCCCATAATGGGGAGTTGCTGGCCACTGGGAGTAGCCAGGGTCTGGGTGCCCACCTGTCAGGATGGCAGGAGATGAGACTCAGGGCTGCAGAGCCCTTGTGAGTTTGAGGCAGAATCAATGACAATACTTTTGATTACTTCCTAGAAGAAGCATAGTCTGGGTTTCAGGCTAAATTTTCTCCTTTAGTAACTAAGGCCAATCTTCATTTCCATGATAACCCACTCAGGATACTTTTATGCCTTTGGGGAAGATGGTTCCCTAAAGCTGAGACTTCCCCCCAAACACACACACACACACACACACACACTGCCACTCTACACTTGTATTTTACATCTTTTCTCCTTTGCCATCACTTAATTTTTAAAAAAGGGGACAAGATCAGCAGATGAATAACAGTAGAATACATCTAAATCAGGGACACAATCATCAACTGATGCAGACATCTTTTCCCCAGGTTTATTTCGGACTCTAACTACAATAGTTCATGATGGAGCTCAGGGCATATGAGCCAGGCTGGTGACTCCTACCTTGTGTGAGAAAAGGTATACTGGAGACACAGCAAGAGGTAAACATTAATAATGTTTTCTCCATAACAAAAATCATGAAAATGTTGCATTAAATTACAAAGAAACAATGTTGCAGTTACATGTGTACTTTCTTGGGGATTATATAGTAGACACTTTGTATGAAAATAATGGACTAAAAGGTTCTATTGTCAGCATCTATCCTTATACGGTTTCCTGAAGCTTTTTGTGCATTTGCATTAGCAACTATAGTATTCTTCAGTGTGAATCCTTCATTCATACTGAAGGGGAGGACAGTCACAGGTTTATAAATGGAGAAACAGACATAGAGGGGATGAGTCGTACTCCTCTTGGATGCTTCTCTCCCTCCCCCCTTCCTTCTCCGCTTCCTCCTCCTCTTCCTCTCCTTCTTTCTCCTTTTCTTACTCTTCCTTCTCCTCTTTTGTTTCTAACACAGGGGCACACTTTTTTTGGAGTCCCATTCTACTCCCAGTGCCCAGCCTTCAGTCTAGAGAGAATTTTGGTTTAGGTCTGGCATTTTCGTTTTATCTGTGCTATTTGCCAACTCCACAACTTTGCAATGCCTTTTTGCTTCTTTTTTTTGTAAAACAAACAGGACAGCATAAACAATGGAGCAATGATTAATAAAATTTCAAGAAGTCAATTGAGCATGGACTGAATTATGGATGCAGAATGTTTTCCTTGTTGTTGCCTGGTTCTGGCTAGGCTGCCCTGGCGGGGTGGCTCAGCCCAGCGTGTCCTGTGTGGTTTGGGGCCTTTACTATGGGCGGGTCATTAACTGGCTGGTGAAGCAGCAGCACATTGTTCTGTTATTTTCAGACCACAACAGCCTCTGTGGAATCCAAGAGCCATAAAAACGTAGTTCTGATGCTGCTTTGACAAAGGCATAATTCATGAACTCTATAATTTAAAGGGATTTCAATGCAATTCTAAAATGAATAAAAAATGAATTGCTTTGGGGGCACGCTGGTACCTTTTTTTCACCAACTGATTCTACTAACTTAAAAATATAATCAGCTTGATAGTTCTGTGTGTGTGTGTGAAGATAACTAAGATTAAATCTGATGCCAGTAGTTTCAAGTAAATCCATATCATTGCTGTTGGACCCATGAGAAAAAGAAAGAAAGAAAGAAAGAAAGAAAGAAAGAAAGAAAGAAAGAAAGAAAGAAAGAAAGAAAGAAAGAAAGAAAACCCCAGAACAATTTATGGCCTATCGCCAGTAACAAAGTGTTTCTCCCTGTACCTTTTTATTATCCCCCCACCCCCACCCAAATGTTGATTATGCCCAAGTTGAAAAAAAAAAAAGTTTTGGTAACTTTCTAGAAGGTTTAGATTTCAGTCTGGATTAAAAAAAAAAAAAAGCCTCAAATGAAAGCCTCTCTTTAATCAGATAATTGACCAGTCAGTAATTTTAGCCCGTCTGTGACACACCAGTTGGCAGGTATAGAGGTACACAGCCCTGAGTCTTCACCTCCGTCCCCCCTTTCCTGCCTCCTGGGACTGTCACTGAGCTTCCCTGTCTTACTGCTGGTCCCCAGAGACTGTTCCCAAACATTTTGAAAATCAGAAAAGGAGAGCCAGCTGTCAGAGGTGACCATGCAGATGGCAAAAAAAAAGGACTCCATCCCTCCATCACCCACCTGGGGGAAAAGTAGGGCCCCACTGAACAGCTGTCTTCCATCCAGAGCACCCACGTTTCAAATTGATCCCCGGTTTCCTGAATCCTGGCTCTGAAGTCATTTGGGAGGCTTTGGTGGGGCTTTATATACAAGCACATTAACTCCTCTATTTTAACTCCCCCATCGTGAGTAATGGCAGTTCAAAAATGCCCTCTATAATGTCACGTCACAAAAGGCTCCGAAAATTATCCTTTACCTCCATTGTCTGCCTGTTTTCTTTTATTCCTTCTCTACTCATCACGTTCCCTGGCAGCCATGAATGAAATGTAACATGCTAAATGACTGACATCCATTAAAGCTCCTCGACAAACCTTGGACCGAGTTTTGAAAGGCCCTTGGAAGAAAAAGGGTTGTGTGCTCTTTGAATCTTGGTCTGCTGAACGGCTGCCAAGTGAGGGCTGTTCCATTCAAAGGGCTGAGTGAATAAATGAGAATAACATCCTTGGGGACCCGCAGGATCAGTTTACTCTGAAAATGCTCAGCTTCACAAAGGGTCAGAGTCACAAGGTAAATGAAAATGGCTAGGAGGGGACTTTGATGGCCGAAACATGGTAACAGTAGAGGACTTGAAAGAAAACTTTATTTAAAAAAATAGAAAAGAGGGGGAAAAAAAGAAGCGGGGGTGGGTGGGAGGGGGAGAACCTCAGAACTGCAAAGTCAATTGATAAGAACAAAATGCTTTGACAGAGACGTCCATGAATATTTGTAAATGATACTCAGGCAGTATATAAATACATGTGCTTATGAAAATGTATAAACTCTTCATCTATCCAATCTGTAAACAGCATGAATTAATTTTATTTTACACATGAATAAAACTGGGTGAAGCCTGTTAGCTCATTCTCTCAGTGGGCTATACATAAGTACTCTAATTTTCATCTTAGTTGCAAGCGATAAAATCTAGTGAGCCATCAAACATGACTTTTTTTTTTTTTCCCCATGTGCTAGTTCTCAGTTAGAATGATTTCTATTTGACCATGTTAATGGAGGTGTGTTAGAAGCAGTTCTAGACAAGGAATTCAGAAAAACCACAGGAATTCTTTGTTTTTTTTTTTTTTTTTCTTTTTTTTTTGAGGGCAGTGTCACTGGCCCTCATATGTGGGACCCGAACTGGGGCCGCTGGCTTCCCAAGCCAGCATTTAACCACCGCGCCACTTGGCCGGCCCCACAGGAATTCTTGACACATTTCCACAGAGATCCTGCAAGGTACCTGTCACAGGGTCACTCCTAGGAAGGCCCCCAGGCTCCTCCTCAGTTTTTCAGATCATTTTTAGATGTATTGACTGTGCTAGCTTAAAGAAATCCTAGAGAATTAGTTTCACCAGGTTATCTCCAGTGAAGATGTAAACAAAGTTCTGGCCCCTCCTTTTATTTAGCAAATGATAATTACAAGGGCAGTAGCTGAAGTGGATGAAGACTTATGACAAATGGCTGCCTTGCCCCCATGCATTAAAATATGCTTCCTCGTGGAGATGGTATGTTATCACACCCATTCAAGCTCGGGGAGGTAGTGCATTGGATGGTGCCTCTATCTCCCAAAAAGATATGTCCACCCAGAATCTATGAATGCCAGCTCAGTTGGAAACAGGATCCTTGTAGATGTAATTAAGTTAATGAATTTGAGATGAGCTCATCATGGATTAGGGTGCCCTCTAAATCTAATGACAGATGTCCTTAGACGAGAAGAGAAGGTAGAAGGAAATGTGAAGACAGAGGCACACTTTGGAGTCAGTGTCTACAAGACAAGGAATGCCAAGAGCTGCCGGCAGCCACCAGAAGCTAGTAGAGAGGCATAGAACATATTTTCCTGCAGTGCCTCAGAAGGAACCACCCACCGACACTTTGGTTTTGGATTACTGGCCTCCAGAACTGTGAGAGAATAACGTTCTGCTAAGTCACCAAGTTTGTGGTAATTTGTTACAGCAGCTCCAAGAAACTTTAGAGATGGCAATGGCTGCGTATTATGATGATCATGAGATCATCCGTCTTGAACTTGCTGCTCTCCAGTAAGAGAGAAATCAGTTCTTCCCGAGGCAGCCCACTGAATGACTGGGCCACACTGGCCAGCTGGAGGCACACACTATGCCGAAGGCCTCCTTGGCTATCCCAGGAGAAGGCTTTCTGGTTTTCACTAATGAAATATGCCTCCACAGTAACACTGTTTAGATGATGTTTGTAAAAGAAAGAAAAAAAAAAAAGTTCCTCTAAACTAGTCTGGGAAAAGACTAGTGTTATATTCCAAATGCAGTGGGTATCAGAATCATTTGTAAAGGCTGCTGGCATTCGGGAAGGCCACGCTGCTCCACACAAAGCAATGGTGTGGGAACAAAAGTAACTGTTGGGTAATTAGGAATTGATGTTTTCAGCATTTTATATTTTAACTTCCTAGTTTGTGACTTACATATAGGCACCATTGCATTTTCATAATTTGGTTGGTGTTTTGGGGTCATTGGGTAGCACATTTAAATTTTTTCCACTTAAAATAATGGGAAATTGGTCTTCAATTCATATTTTCTTGCAGAATATTTGATTCTTGAGAATGTACAACGCATTGTTGGGCAGGAGAGATCCACATTTCGTTTATTTGTATATGTACATATTTAAAAGTAGCATGATGGCAACCTTGGAGAAAACCTTTTAGGAAAAGATGTGACTTACTATCTTTACCTAATTCCTTGAATTAGGGACTTTAGGAAGTACTAATGTTGATTTAGGATCGTTTAGTGTTTCCCAGTCCTGGTAGATTATTCTTCAGTTTTCATTTATGGTACTAATTAAAAGAAATTTTTGAATAAAGGTAATTTAGTTAAATGACACTGTTTTTAGGACATAAAAATGTTAAAAGGACACATTTATTAAGCTTGAGTTTTTAGGAATCAGGTTAATAGCACAAAATGCTTTGTATTTAAGTATTAACAAAATGTTTAAGGCATATAACATTTGAGAAAGATTTTTAAGTATATCTAATTATCAACAAAATGTTTTTAGGTGTCAGTAGCCTAAAAAAGTTCATCTGTTTTCCTGCTTCAATAATTCCCAAGCAGTAATATACTGGAAAAAGTGGCTGAAAGTGTAAATTTATAAAGCAGGGGTACTAACCAACAGTTAATATGTAAATATCCATTTGACTGTTTAAAATATGTATATGGAAGAAATCCTCTTCAAAAAAAAAAAAGAAAAAAGAAAAAATATACATAATCTTGAGTAGATTTATCACAAGTTATATGTTCTAAAAATCTTATTTTTTTAAAAAAATGTCAAATAAGACTGACACATGGAATTCATTACATTCAAGCTAATGGTTTCAATCAAATTTATAACGGAGCTGAGTAGGCAGCAAGCATTTCTGGACCTGTGTCTCCAAGCACAGAGTACCCAGAGACACAGGCATTCACACACAGAGGAAATCGGGGCCCAGACTGCTGAAGGCTAATGCCTCTGCCACCCACATTTTTTACTCCAGGGATAAAATAATTTTTTTTTTTTTTAATTTAGGCTCTCTGAAAGGCCAAAATAAAGGGTGGGTAGGATAAACGATATTCAATATTTTTAGCGTTAGTACCACGCTAAGTTCATAGTAGAGTTGGATGGAATGGAGGGAAAACACTATATTTCTTTTTTGTGGCATGGCATGATCCATTTTCAAAACTTAGTGGTTTACACGTGGAGAGAATAAGAAAGAACAATTTATTGATACTGGCAGTGCAAATTTGTGTTTATTCTTTTTTTTCATGCATTCAAATATGATTTAAAGTTGATATTTATCCATATATTTTTGAAGTTCTAATTTTCACTTGGAATATTTTGTTAGTTCTTCATATACTATTTATTTTGTTAATTGAAACAAATGAACGATCGTTTTGTTTCCTTTGGGGTGTGCGAATTGGTGAAAAGGACAACTCTACATGAGTGTCTGGTTTTGTTTATTAATTTCTTTTTTACAGGGATGCTTTGAAAAAAATCCAAGAGTTTGAAACTTATTGTAAGCTATCGGTTCTGTTGAGGTATGATGGGAGAATTCTTGCCTGTGTGTGCAGTTTTGGCCTTGAGGGGGCAGCGAAGTGCAGCGAAGCTCAGTGAGCTGGCTTGCACTGCCCAGTTTTCATGCTACCTGAGTAACCTTTGTTCAGAAAAATGCAGCAAAAGCCAAAGTAAGCACTTCTTCCCCATCTGTCACTGCGTGGAAGAGAGCTGAGGCAGCCATATTTAATCAACACTGAAGTCTCCCCCTGGGTGATGTTCGTGCCCTTCTGTAATATTTTATTCTAAGCCATTTCCCAGACAGCATTATTGATTTGTGTCATTATTCTCCCCCAAGCTCCGGGAGCTTGTGCAATGTGATACCAACTGCAGTTCTCCTCAGAACCGAAAAGTAAGGTGACTGGCTGCCTGCAACATTCAGACTTGCCCAGAAGGCATATTATACAGGGTAGTGTAGGCATTTAAACTCTTTCTATCTGATATCAATTGGTTATAATGCATTTGCAAAAATAGAAAATTACAAAAAAAAAAAAAAGGAGTTTGGTATCTGTTCTTTCTTTCTGCTTTTTCACTTCTTAACTAGTAGGCTTATGCTCATAGTGAGATGATATTGTACTTTAGGTATTTTGTGTGGGTGGTTTGGATGAGGAACTCCCCTCCCCTGGAAGACTCATTAAAAATAATAATACATTTGATATTTATCTTGAGTAGAGTTCTGAAATTCTTTCCTTTCCCTTCCCTCAAAGGTAAAGAAGAACAGCACTTTCTTTTTTTTTTCTTAATGACAAATACTGAGTTAGAAGAGGAGGCTTGGTTGTTAAATGGATAAGTTAGGGATGGAAGGAAGGATTTCAGGAAAGAAACTCAGTAATTTTCATTATTCATCGCAGTTCTTCTTACTCTCAGGAAATGGTCCATTGATCAGTTTTCTCAAAGACATTTCAATTTTGAGTCCATTAGCAACCTTAAAACTGTACATAATTTTATTTACCTTTTGGATATGGTATCGTAAAAAATAACAAATTCTCTTCACATTATATCTCATCTGTACCTTACACACATATCCTTGCATAAAGGTCTATAAAATACAACCTAGATATTTTCAATTTTAGCAACAAGTTTTTGTTTTGTCTTGGGCCCAGTGGAGTAATGGAAGTTGAAGCCCACTCCTTTCCTTCTCCTTCTGTAATATTTTTCTAATTATTGTATAAAAGACAGCCCCTATGGCACTAAGCCTACATTTGTAATTGTATGCACTTCAGGCATCCTTTTGTCAAGTTCAGTTTAAATTTACTATTGGAATTTGTCATCGTATAATAAGCATTATTAATACAGAATTCTGCTTGCCACCTTTTAAAAGATAAAGTCATGATGGTAATAATTTGCCTCAGTACCATGCTAGAGAATAAATCAGGATGAGAATAATCACAATAGTACCAGTTATTGAACATCTTCTATGCTTTAGGCACTGTATCAGGCAATTTATTTATTTCAACATCCAACTCACAAAAACTATAGGAAGTGGGGGTTATACTTAATTTAAATTGAAGTTCAGAGAGATTAAATAATTATTGTTGTTTTAATTATCCCACTAAGGTTAATTCAAGGGAAGTAACTCTTTTCTAAAGAATAATCATATAACAAAGCCAAGAAAATTCTAAGAAAAAAAATTAATGGAAGACACCTGTCTTAATACATGTAAAACTATATTATAAAGACATAATAATTAAAAGTAAATTATTGGCACAGGAATGAACAGATTAATAGGACTGCAAAGAAAATTCAATAGTAAGCCCAAGTACAGCTAATTTTACTGCAATTTCCATTATGACAGATGCCTGGCTAAGTGTTCTGTATACTTTCTATCACTTAATCCTCATATGGTCCTAAAAGGCATTATTATCTTCACATTTTAGAAAAAGAAACAGCTTAGATAGATTTAGTAACTTGTCCAAAGTTACACAGTTAATCATTATGAACATAAGTCTTCCTAATTCTAGCATCAAACTGCTTTACCATTATGCCAGTCTGTCCAATGTATCATGGAATTTAGTACATAAAAGTAGCATTTTAAATCAACAAGTGGAAAAACAATATATTATTCAGTAAGTGGTGCTGGGATAATTGCATAAATTCAGGGAAATAATCAATTGAATATTTAGTTTAATCATATTAAAATAAATTCCGGGTAAATCAGATGTGTGAATATAAACAGTAGATCCATAAACATCCTAAAAGAAAATTAGGATAAATATTTTTATATTTTTGGGAAGGCCATTTGAAGTATGACAGGAAAACCAGGGATCATAAAGTAAAATGCTGATAACTTTAAGAAATGGTTTAAACTTTTGACTACCAAAGATATATTAAACAATTTAAAAGACAATATACTAAGAAAATATTCACAACATATATGCTAGACAAAGTACAAATGATCTTAATATATAAAGAACTTTTTAATCAATAAGAAAATAATCATCATCAGTACTTTAATGTCAAAATGGATAAAGTTTATGAGTAAGTACATCACAAGAGGAGAAATAGAAACAGTCAGAGATATCAGTAATAATCGAAGAGAAGCAAATTAAAACAGGAATCAGATAGCATTTTTTCACCCATCTGATAGGAAAAGGTCGATGCTTTCATTAATAATGGTTTGGGAAAAAATGGGTAGCTTATGAAATAGAAATTGCTAATACTCTTACTGAATCAAAAATAAAGACATTTGTTCTAAGAATTCCAAAAATCTCAAGTTAAGAAAATAGTTACACAAATAAAATATAAGATTTTTAGAATATTCAAGTAGATTTCCAGCCACATTATTTACTACGGAGTAAAACTGGAATCAATACAAATGTCTATCATGAAGGCATTTCTATTAGATGTTATTTTATGTGGATACAATGGAATATTATGAACCATTAGAAGTAATGCTACAAAGCTATATTTGTGAGTATGGAAATGTGTTCCTGACAGTTAAGTTAAAAAAAACGCAAGTTATAAACCAGCCATGAAAACTCATATGTGAATACTAATATATGACCAAGAGTAAAGAGAAGTCTAATGACTATTCAACAAAACATTATTAGTTTTACTGCAGTTTTAAAAAAAAATCCTTATGGTATTCAAATATATTTAATTTTGTTTTGTTTTGTGTTATGGTGTCCTATGCTGAGTACCAGGAAACAGCAAAGCCATTTTTCTTTTTGGAAACTGTTCGAAGGATATACATGCTTCTGCTGGGCAACTACTCTCTTCTCCTTTTTAATGCTAATATGCTCTGCTCTGCCATTACTTTGGTTTGCACATGGCTTTGGCTAGTCTTGACCCATGCTGTCATGGTTCCATTTCTGCATTTCTATAACTGGGCTTACTGCTATCTGGGTATTTCTTACTTTAAGTCCCGGAGAAAAGGAATCTGATTGATACAAGCTATCTGTGCTTTTCTTCAGTCTGAACTATGTCCGATGTTATTGGCAGGCTTGTGGCTTGGCTGTCTTTGGGTCAGGTTCTCACTCAGTACCATTACTGGGGCTGGTTAGGGAATTTCGTGATACCCAGGCCACCCAGGCTCATCCCTTAAGTAGCAGTTCTGAGTAAGGGCATTTCCTTTACAAGGGTATTTCTGTGGGTAGGCAGGGATTATACACTTGGATTTAAAACTATCATAGAGTGACGATCCTATTTACTTTCTATGACTATTTTTTTTTTTTTTGAGGGCAGTGTCCCTGGCCCTCATATGTGGGACTGAACCGGGGCCGCTGGCGTCCCAAGCCAGCGTTTAACCACTGCGCCACTCGGCCGGCCCTCTATGACTATTTATTTAACAATTTAAAGAGCTGGTGGGAAAGAACATATCAGAATTTCTTGTATGCAACCTTGGAAATCCAGAAAGAAGAGGCAACAGAACTATATTCAGTAGGGAAACTAGTTTTGTTCAATTTAGAAAAAGTTTGGCATTGAAATAATGAGATGTCATTAGCAAATTTGACTTCCAGGTGCAAAATACCCAGACCATCCAGCATTTCAGAAATTCTTCACAGCATGTGTAATATAATTTTTGCCTCAAAAATGTAATATGTAAATCTTTACAAAACTAAATATCAAAGAAGATTAAAAAATAGCATTTAAAATGACAATTTAAGTAGTTTAGTCCAAATTTCTTTAATAAAAATTTATAGCAACATTAACTTGTCCACATTGTACCCATTTAAAATTTGAATTTCTTAAAAATTCTAAATGGCAATAATTTGAACTGAACAATTATTATGATTTATTGTCTCTAGATATCTTATTACAAGTCACAAATATTTCTTATTCATAAACTGAGATAAGAAATTTAGGTAAATACTGTCCAAATTTGTATATTTGCTTGAACAAAGCAAAATCAAATCTTGTATAATTACGCAGGGGGCTGATTTGCATGGCCAATGTCAATAATAGTGAAAAATTCACTAAGCAAATAGAATAAATGTTGATATTATCTTATTAGGCCAGTGTTTCAGCCCAAATCTGAGGATTAGTTTCCATGATATTATTCCTTTCCAATTATATTTATGAAAGGTTTCAATTCAAGTAAATATAATAGTTTTAGTTTGTTATTCCATTATTTCAAAACCATGATTAAAATTCTCAGTGTGTCTTGGAGTGTGCTAGCACTGGGGATAGAGGTTAAATGATACAAGCCCTAATTTGAAGAATTCAAAGTTTAGTAAAGGAGACAGATGAGTAAATAGATTGCAGCATATACTTTTCTAGAGAAGTACTCAGGATATTACAAGAAGCCTGGACATTATTCCTTTTTTCATTCTTGTTGAGAGTCATCCATATACTAATATTCTTATGAACACTCAACTGTTTCAATATCCTGGTTTTTAGTGTCTTCTCAGGGTAGAACCACACGTTTTGGAGTTAATACATAGTCTACACATACACACACAAGCCCTTAGGCATAATTTCTACAGATATGAAACATGACTTTAAATTCTTGCCGAACAATACTTCTGTAGTGTTTCTTGCTTGATGAGAACTGTTGTACTGAGTTCTGACAGCAATAAAGGTGTTTCATCAATCCATCTCATGAAGTAGAGGTACCCACCTAATGCGAGCAACCAAACACTTTATAAAGTGTAATATTCTCATTTCATTTCCAAACACTCACTAAATACATGGATTTTCCTTTCTTTCTTTCTTTCTTTCTTTTTTGACACAAACATTGTTGATTTTTTTATAGGGCGAAAAGAATGTGCCTTATTCAAGTAATTTGTATTCAATCTCCGATGCTCATCTTGTTTAAAATTCCTTCTTACTTTCTAATATCAACTTACATGTCATTTTGTAGCTTCCTGGTGTCTTGTTTTGTAGATAAAAATCATGTACTACAAAAAGGAAAAAGTGAATTGATATATGAGCTAACCATTTCCTTGATGGGTAATGCAAAAGACTTAAGGAATTCTCTTGATGATCCGTTTCATTTCCTAGTTGTATGACTTAGAAAAAGATAACCTTCCAAAAAGTCCACTGAGAAAGTGCTCTTCTAACCTAATTGTGAAATTTCAATTTCAATTAAAGTAGGATGTTTCTCCACGCAGTCGGAGATTGAGAATAAGACTGGATTCTTTCTTTCTCAGCTAGGGATATGTGTGAGCCATCAAACTTGCCCTGAAGGATAGAAAAATGGGTAGAATAAAAACCCTAAATCTTCAGAAAATGTGTCACTACACTTTAAGACAAATATGTGGGAGAAGAAAGAGATATGATGTCTTTTGGATACATGTAACATGATTTACAGCCACTTGCTTCAGTTCAGCTAATAAAAATATTGTTAAACTATGGAAAATAAATAGGCTTCTTTCAGAGAACAAAATGCTGAATGATATATGAATTATTAGAGAATTAAAGGTTACATAATTACTTGTACAATAGTAAAGAACATAGACACCTACCAAATAGAAATGCCAAATGTTTAGAAAATGGAATAAAAAATAAATATGTTCTTAATAATACATAATATATAGAAATCAAAACACAAGATAAAAAATTAAAATACTAAATAGAACAAAGACTAAGCATTTCAGAATGGTAATAAGTAAGCATTTACCTAAGTTAATTAAAAGACAAATGAATAATATATTGCATTTTGCTTAAGGTTTTCATGACTTATCTTGAATAAAACATTGTGAGTTTCTCCAGAAAAGGGCTAGTGTTATGTTTTGATCTCTTGCATGACATCTGGGAAGGAAAAAGAAAGGCTAAATGGTCATTATTAATGTCCATGTTTTGATTTGTGTAGTAGTTCAAATACATCTGATTTGAATGCAGTCTTTCTTCCTTTCTTCCTTTTTCTTTTCTCATTTCCTCTTTCATTTTGTTGAGAGAGTGGGAGAGTTGATATGCATGTTTTCAATTTTGTCCCATGTCTGCCCCTATTTAATCTTTAAGCTTGGGACAATACACACTTACCCACCTGGAGGTTGGTGTCTGAACCTCCATTGCTGAAGCTCCCTTGTAAAGAGTCAGAGTAGTACCTATCACCTTTGATGTTAATTATTTCTTAAGTATGCTGATTGCAAACTTACTAAGGTAGAAGAAAAAAAGAGATGACCTACTGTTCCTCTGAAACATTTTCAATGGAGTGGAGAGAAAATGCAATAGTAAATGGAACTAGTACAGAAGTTTTCTTACAAGGAATTGAAAAAGGTTCACTAAAAACCTTGAGAGGATCCTTGGCCTATTGTTCTCAGACCCATGGCTCCCTCTTCAGGTGTTCTACTCCTGATATTGATACTCGCAGGCTACATTTCCCAGGGTCTGGTGTCAGGTTTGGCTGGGCTTGACCAATGGGAGGCTCTGGTGGGAGACTGGGGGCAGGAGAAGAGAGAAGCCATGGTGTGTTTTAGCCTGTCTCTCTGCCGCTGGTAGCATCTTTAGCAATTGGCTCCCTGGCTACAGATCCCACCAGACTTGCTTGCCATTGTTCCAGCTTCTTCCAAGTAATCTTGAACCCTGTCTTATACAATAGTATCTTCTTCCTTTGTTTACTGGCCTAGTGGCAGCAATGACTTTTTTTTTTTTTATGCTGCTAATCTCTGGGTTTCCTTGTTATCACCAGTTTGATTTCTTAGGTTCTCTTTCACCTGCGTAATGAATTCCCTTGATTTAAGTCACTTGAAGTACTTTTTCTTCCTGATTAGAGCTTTCCTGATCTAACTTATTTTTGTAAGTCATTGTTGAATAAATTTCTCAAAATTAAATCAATGGTTATTTTATTCTACATGATACTAAATAGTTTAATAGATTTATTGTTTTTATAATTGAGTAATTTTTTTGGATTTGGATTTGTGTTGGTGTAATTTTACCCTATAGTTGCCATCTCCCCTTTAGAGAAAGTCTACTCAGAGCGTAGCATATGGAATTGAATGCCCAATTGGCTGTCAGCTTCCTGAGGACATTTTGGCCTCAACCATACTATTGGACATGCTGCATCAAAAATGGGTGATGTTGGCCATCTGAAAAAAATTGAAAGGGTCAAATTAACTGTGAGTTTAGTTAAGAAAAGGAAGTAGAGAAAAAGAGAGGAGAAGAAAGGAAGAGAAAAGAAAAGAAAAAAAAAAAAAAACCTCATTGAAATACTTGTATACTATGAAGCCTGGCTCTGTTACAAATTGCTGCCTTGGTCAAGTCGTTTAACCACTTTGAGCCTCAATTTAGCCTAAAGGGATTTTCATGAGTTCAGATGCCCCTGCTGAATAAGAAAGCAGTAAACATATCCAGTTTAAACATTAAGGACTATTTGTTATCACAAATGACAAAAGTCCCTAGGTGGAGTTGCTTCAAGTTGTCCAGGCTTGGGAATGCAGGAGTTTGTAGCATCCCTAAAGTTGAGTTCTTTGCATTGTTTTATCTGCCATCTTGGACCTCCCTGAGGTCACAAAGTTCAAGGCAGCACCTTCCCACAAGGCAAAATCAAGCAGAAGAGGCCTCCTCTTATTTTAGTCTCCTTTCATGAATGCAAGGCTCTTTCCCAGAAGTACCCAGGTGACGTTCTAGGTTGGAATTCATCATTCTGAAATTTGGACATAGTTTAGGAGTAATTTTCATTTCCATGTTTGTTTGTAAATCTTTGGAAATATGAATAGTAGGAAAGTTTTTGATTAAAATAAAATTTTTTGGAAGGACTAACCCAGGAATATGTATCTCACTTAATTTTAAACATGTATTAGGGTTGATATATACAGAATGATTCCTTAGAAGGAATCTTTTTGCTTCTAAGAAATAGTAATCATTACTAAAGTTTATTGAGCATTTACTATATGCCAGGCACTGGGATAAGCACTTTAATCTCACTGCTCCTTACAACCACTCAATAAGTTAAGTGCTATCAATAACATCCCATTTTACTATTCATATCACCCCATCAGAGGTACAGAGAGGTTAAATAATTTTCCCACTGTCCCTCTGCTGGCAAATTTGAGAGAAAGCAAGATTTGCACTCAAAAGTTTTCATAGCAAAGTCCCTGCCTCCCAATGGTACAAGGATGTCAACACATTCTTTTATCTAGAATTACACAAACAAATTCTTGAGGTATTATGGATTTTGAAGCACTTCTTTGCAGCTGCCTTGAAACATCTTGATTATTGAAGGTTTTCTGTAAATATCCTTTTGATTCTCTCTCTCTCTCTCTCTCTCTCTCTCTCTATATATATATATATATATATATATATATATATATTTCACTATATCTATTTATATTCACTTCATTTAGCATCCATTTAAGTTAATTATTAGCTCAGAGCTTCTCAAACTTTAATGTGTCCCCAAGCAAGAGCCACCTGGAGATTCTGCTAAATGCAGATTCTGACTCAGGAGGTGTGGAGTGCGGGGCTAACCAGCTCTCAGGAGGTGCCCGATGCTGCTGGACTGGGAACTACAGTCAAGAGTGGAAAAGTATTTAATGACCATTTACACAGTGGTGGTGGTGGACTCTCAATGGGCTGGAGCTAGCTGGCCTCTAATGGCTTGTGAGAGCCAATTGTTAAATTTTCAGGAATACTGGGAGCTGGTTGTTAAGCACAGTTGTTATTAACAATTACATAAACTTACAATAAAACAAATTGTAAACAAAGGTACTAAATACTCATGGCTCACTAATTATTTTACTACATTTCTAAATTACTGATACTCAACTTTTCTTTTATGTCTATTGTGGAAGTACTCATCTTATTTCTGCATTCAGTTGTCATGTTGAAAGCTTGAACTCAACCATGGCAGGGATATTTGCATCATGAAACTGGAAAATACTACAAATTAGGACTTTTTCCCCTTGGAGAGACTGTTGTTAAAAGATTTATTAGCATACCACTCTGGTAACTCTATGTTGCATTAATACTTTATGTTCACTGATTGAGAAAAAAATCTGGTTGTCAATCCAAACATAGAACTAGTTTACATGGAGCCATCCTTGCTTGATTTTTCAGACTGGGTGAGAATGTGAGAGAGGGTCTTTAGTTCAATTTGTGTGTTAGCTGCACTGCAGTTCCTGAGTCTACATATCTGTGTTCTTATTTTGAGGAGGGATAGGTTTGGAACTCATTTTGTACCTGCCTTTCAGGCTAGTTATTCGTACAAGAGAGGAGAGTACAAGAAGAGTGATGTTAAATGTGTCCAGTCTGTGCTCATACATCAGAGGCTACATATATGAAATGTCAACTTGCTCTATTGTTTGGTCTCGAGCATCCCCTCATTACAGTCATTTGTTCTCTGTGGTCTGGGCACAGTTTCCTATTTTGCCTTTGGCAGCTGAGAGCTATTATTGGGCCTCACATCTGTTTCAACAACAGTGGGTTCCCTGGTCAGAAAGAGTAATTAAAAAAGAAGTCCAAAACAAAATGTCATAACTTATGTTGTGCATATACAGTAAACATGGTTACCAGTAAAAGAAAGAAAACGCTTTCATATGGTTGGAGTTATTTACAAAACCATGACAAGTGATGAAAGGCCTGAGCCGTATTTTGAGTTTGAGGCTGCAAGAGAGGATGCTATAACTAGCCAACTTTCCTGATGCAGGATGCTTTGCAAAGGCTGTGCTAATTGGTAAGATCATTCTCGAGCATGATCAACTATGTGAATAACAAAATGTAATGGGTCCCAAAACATTGGCTCAGTCTTGCTGGTTCATTCTCCCATCAAATTTTCACTCATCAAGATATAAGTACAAAGTGCTGGTGATTTCCTGGAAGGCTAAATAGTTTTCCCTAACCTGGCAGCAGCAAGAGCAGGGATGTTTACATTGAGCTGATGAAATGGAAGTAATAGACAAAACATAGAGAGATGTGGGGCCAGGAACCTATAAAAATTCCCTCACATTTTCTTTCAGTGCGCTGCCTAAGTAAGAGATGGGGAAAAACTCAAAATCTCTTTTTGCTTCCCTTCCTATCTACAAGAACATGCTTTGTATTCTTTTATTATGAACAGAGCCTCAAGGATGACTAAAAATGATGTGATGGTGTGTGTGTGTCTGCTTTTGAGAAGTACAACATTCTTTATCTCAAGACTTTGAGCATTTGGAAAAAACTAATGACTAACATTAACTCTGGAGTTTTTAGAAACCAATGAATAAATGTCTCTTCTGTAGACATTTTTTTTTTTCTACAGGGTCTGAGGCAGGGTTGGGTCATGATGGCAATTGTGCTCCATTTTATTTTAAGCCTCTTAGCCTTACAGAACAGCTGCAGGAGTGCTGGGACCCCTGGAGAATACAACACACCTGGTTCCATTCTTTTCCTCCCACCCAGGATTTTGTTTCTTTGTTGTTGTTGCTAAAAAGGCAGCTACCCATTTCCAGGGTTGACTTCCTCTATCCAGATAACTTTGACACTGGTTATGCCTTAACTCAGTGGTTGCCTGTCACACTCATTTTGTGTTTAATGGTGGGATCAGCATGACTCCAAGGCAGTGAAGGATGTAGCTTAGAGCTAAACTCCATGGGTTGGAGTCCCGGTTTTGCCACTCAATAGCTGTGTGACTGGACAGAACACCAATTTGTTTGTTGTTTTTAAAGAATCACTTATATAAAACTTGCTATATGTGAGGCACTCTCTAAGAGCTTTGCAAATATGAATTCATTTAATTTGCACAATGTGAGGAGAGTGGTTAATCTTTCATTAATCTCCATTTTTCAAACAGGAACACTGAGGTATAGAAAGCTAGTGGGGCGTACTGATGAAGTCTGGACTCTGGAGTGGCCTTATCTGAGTTTGGATTCCAGGTTTGCCATTTTCTGGCCATGTGTCTCCTCAACACATTTACCTACTCCATTACTATCATTCTATTCTTAGAAAGATTATTTTTTAATACTGAGAGAATAGGAATGACATATCAGAATAAATAACAGACTTTTACATAGAATAAATAACAGACTTTTACATAGAATAAATTTTGTTCTTTAAACAAACCATTATATTCTCCTTGCTTTTCTTATTTTGTAATACACTGGTAAAAATTTCAGCATGGTCTTACGCCAGCATGGACTGGTATTTGGGAACCAGCATCTCACTAATATACCCCTGGATTAGCATTGTTATTGTAATTAATACTATAGTAGGTAGAG
Source organism: Aselliscus stoliczkanus (assembly GCA_033961575.1). NCBI lineage: Eukaryota > Metazoa > Chordata > Mammalia > Chiroptera > Hipposideridae > Aselliscus > Aselliscus stoliczkanus. Next base: position 130,841,045 of record CM066733.1, read on the forward strand.
AGATATCCATTGCATTTTTGTGATTTTTGGCTCAGTATGCTAAAAAAGACAAAAGAAAAAGCAGTATCATTCATACAAAGAAACACCAAATCGGGCCAGCTGGGTGGTGCGGTGGTTGAGTGCTGGCTTGGGAAGCCAAGGGACCCCGGTTCGGGTCCCACATATGAGGGCCAGTGACACTGCCCTCAAAAAAAAAAAAAAGAAAAAAAAGGGAGTTACAAAGAAACACCAAATCTACATACTCTTATTTGGAGAGTAGTGGTACATATTACATAACTTCCATAATATATATGGAAAATTCTAAATTTAGTCATTCCAGAAAGCACATATTTAGACCATAAATTTTATTACTCACGTTGTGAGTAAGCCTAGCGTATCTGGGATTCGAGGTAGTTCTGCGCTGTAGGTGTGTGCCAATCTGTAATGATCCATGGCTACATACACTGCACTGTAATACCCCAGCCATCAGCCAACCAGAAAGCCCCAGAGAGTTCACTGCACATCTGAAAACACGGCTGTGAGAGGGGGCTCTGCCTGGCTATTTTTCTCTCTTTCTGGAAAATATGGCCGGTTTATTGCTGTCCTATCCCAAGGCAGCAGAAATGTGGTAATCTATTCTTTTGCTAATGGACTTTCCATAATGTTTTCCACCAAGAATTACTAAGTTCTCTTGACCTTCATCAAACAGTGGTAGGACTGCAGAAATTATTTCCTGGACAAACATTCTTAGCACTGGAACTGATATGATAGATGCTGCATTTTAAGTAAGTGGCACTTTTTTTAAAATTATTTATTTTTATTTTTTTATTTTTTGAGGCAGTGTCACTGGCCCCCATATGTGGGACCTGAACCGGGGCCGCTGGCTTCCCAAGCCAGCACTTAACCACCGTACCACTCAGCTAGCCCAAGTAAGTGGCACTTATTGTCTCTCTTTGAAATTTTGAAAAACAGCACATTATTCGTTGTTTTCATTCCTCTATGTTTTTATTTTAGGTTTTTAAATTCACCCTTTTTAACGTTTTTTGATTATGCATTTATTCAGAGACCTTTTAACATATACATTGAAAGGAAATGTGTGGGTTGCTCTAAAGTTCCCACTATGGACATTTGACTGACATTAAAAAAAAATTCCATTCATGCCTTAGATTAATGGAAAAATCAGTGCTTTAAAAAACTATTTTACTTCCAAGATGTTTGCTGCCCAAACTGAATATGATTTAATGTAGGTAACTCAAAGTTATGTGTAGAGGAACCAGGGGTAAATGGTCTATCAGACTCTTACAGCCTAAAACCTTTGGTTTTGTGTGTTGTAGAAATGGGTTGGCAAAAAATGTGGTCAGTAACCATCCTGTGATTCTCCATTGGAGTGGTTTAGGCCACAATTCACTTTTCAGTTTCCATGTTGAGGGTAGATAGTTGAGAGCCTAAAAGTGTAAACACTTTTTTCAGACTACTATTGACTCTTGAACGGCAAGATTTGAACTTCCTGGGTCTACTTATGTGTGGATTTTTTTTTGCTGTAAATGTATTCTCTCTTCCTTATGATTTTTCTTAATAAAATTTTCTTTTTTAAGATTTTATTGGGGAATTTGGGGAGGGGAACAGCTTTAGGGAATCGGAGAAGGGGAACAGACAAGTTGCTATCCTTTTTGTTGTTGTTCTTCAGTCTAGTTGTGGAGCACATTGCTTCACTGGCCAGTGTTGGTATTACCATTGCCTTCTTCCGGGTGAGGCAGATCGTTGCCGGTCTCTGGACAGCCACTCACAGAGGCTTTTGGCAGCTAACGCCAGCTGCTGGCCACTCACGCTGGCTGCCGGCCACTCACTGTAGCTTATGGCAGCCCACTGCAGTAGGGGCTGCAGCCTACACCGTCGCCGGGCAACTCACAGCAGCTCAGCTCAGCTCTAGGCTGAGCTGTTGTTCACCATCTTAGCTGTACTGGGGCCTGTGCTCAGAGCTGGCATCCTAAGCCAGCTCTTAACCAATGCGCCACTTGTCAGCCCCCTTAATAACATTTTCTTTTTTCTAGCTTACTTTATTGTAAGAATATAATATATAATACTTATAACACAAAATAATATGTTATTGATTATTTATGTTATCAGTAAGGCGTCCTGTCAACAGTAGGCTATTAGTTGTTAAGTTGTTGTGGAGTCCAAAGTTATACGTGGATTTTTGACTGCACAGAGTGGGGTTGGCTTACCTAATGCCCGCCTTGTTCAAGGGTTAACTGTAGATTTGTATTTTGCCCACTTTTCAGTAATGCTTTTGTTTCATTTCTTTATATTAACTCAATGAAGTATATAAAAACTGAAGGAAGGGGCTGGCCGAGTGGCGCACTGATTAAGAGCTGGTTTGTGATGCCAGTGGCCCTGGTTCGGATCCCACATATGAGGGCCAGTGACACTGCCCTCTACAGCTAACAATAGCTCTACCTGGAGCTGAGCTGTGCGAGCCCCGGCGATGGTGTAGGCTGCAGCCTCTGCTGCAGTGGGCTGTCATAGGCTACAGTGAGTGGCCCGCAGCCAGCGTGAGCTGCCAATAGCCATGGTGAGCGACCATCCAGAGGCCAGTGACTGATCTGCCTCATCTGGGAAGAGCACAATGACGATACCAACAGTGAAGCAATGTCCTCCACAACTAGACTGAAGAACAAAAAGACAACTTGTCTGTTCCCCTTCCCTGATTCCCCAATGCTGTTCCCCTCCCCCAATTCTCTAATGGAATCTTTGGAAAGGAAAGAAGGAAAGAAAGAAAGAAAGAAAAAAAAATAACTGAAGGAAGAAAAAGACAAAATCTTTAACATCCTATTTTTCAGTAAATAGCTTTACTGAAATATAATTCTTTAGCATTTTTCTTAAGTATTTACTCAAAGCATGATTTACTCCTAGTTCGAGAATCCTTTACAGTCTTTCAATGATCTGTTCAGCTACCAGCTCTCAGATAGAAGTAGGAGACAGCCTAGCTCTGTTTCTTGAATAACTGTCTTATATTGAACCAAAATCTGTCTCCTTGAGATTTTAATCTTTGGATCACACAGGGAGAGTCTAATCCCTTTCTCACATGACAAACCTTATTTAAAGGCAGTGATCACATCTTACTGAAGTCTACTTTTGAGGTTAAAAATCTCCAATTCTTTTAAATTTCTTCAGAAAGTATAATTTTGAGTGATGTCTCTATTCTTTTTTTATGATTTATTTTTTTATTTTTTTGAGGGCAGTGTCACTGGACCTCATATGTGGGACCTGAACTGGGGCTGCTGGCTTCCCAAGCCAGTGCTTAACCACTGCGCCACTCGGCCGGCCCCGAGTGCTGTCTCTATTCTTAATTGTGGTCCCCTCTCCTCTGAATTTAGCCTGGCTCTCAGAAATAAGTGCAAAGCCCAGGAATGTCTGGTCATGGTAGAGCAGTTGAGGGATATGATTCCCTCATTGGGGGACTCAAATTCTGTCAATGAACTCCTTTTTGGTAGTATTGACCTTACCAGCCACTTAAGCCAATTAAACCACTCGATATTTTTATGTTTTGCTATAATCCATATTTCTCTTTGGCCAAGAATATTTTATTCTCTGTCGCTTGACTTGCTTTGTAGCAAATAAAAATTTGCTTCCTTCATCCTTTCCTCCTCCAATAAAAAATGTAGAAAATGACAGCAGTGAGAACAGAGCCCTCTAAGATACTCCTGGACCTCCCTCCATGGTGCTATTGGTTAGCTCTGATTTTTCCATTTAACTGTAAAGCACTCAGGGTAATCCATCCATCTTGTTCATAAGATCATTTTCCTTGTCCATGGGTTACTTCCCTAACTGAAAAATGAATCTAACAGGCATGCTTTGTTCCCTGTAAGCACATTCAGGTTTCTAGTCATTACTCTTGTATGGTACTCATACTTAAATGCTCATCACTTCTCAGCTATTCCATTAATAGGTAGAAAAATCTTTGGCTTGTCCTCTTATCCTATGTCACCAGGGTCTTGAATTCATATATAGACCTAGATGGTGTTTCTGTCATGTTGGATTTCAATTCTTTTTTGCCTGGTTCCATTCTCTCTTTTAGCTCCAAGATCACTCTTGTTTTCAGGATTGAAGAGTATCCCTTCTCAGTGTTTCATCAACATTTCACCATTACCTCAAGCTGATAAGTGGACTTCTTTATAATTAATTTTTTTCTGACAATGACTAAAATTCTCCCTTAAACACAGGGATTTTTTTATACTATTCTTTGCAAGTTTTAAAAGCGAGACTTTTCAAGTTTACTTGTTATTTGTCTCTGCTAAAGTCTTTTTTCCATCTTTTGTTTTCATTGTTAAAGTTGACTTGGGCTGGATTCTTCTTAGGTATATATGTGTCTTTTTGTCCTAATTTTAGCTTCCGAAGGCTCATGCTGGGATACTGACAGTGGTATCTCCAAAATATTTGAAATCTCTTTATAAATTCCTTCTAGATCCAGCTACTCTAGGCTCTCACAGGGTCTAGAATCATATATGTGCGACCCCTTTGTTTTGAATACCTGTCACTGTAACATTGTTTGCTGGTTTCTTGGTCCACAGTTGGTCCATAGGAGTGGTGCTTCTGGTTGTTTTCTGTCATTTGAGACCTGGGGTCAGTCTCAGTGTGCAAGAGAGGGCTCCTGCAAAAATGCAAATAGTGAAGCTATCTTGGCATTTCCTTTGCTCCTTGGTCATTTAAGTTCTACTTTTTATATTTCCACCTTGTTCTTTGGATGGTATAATTGAGGGACAAAAACAAAACAAAACAAACACAGAACAAGGAGACAAGTGATTGTATTCTAGGCATAGCTCAGCCACGAGCCCACTGTGTGGCCCAGGATAATTACTTGGCCTCTCCGGGCCTCAATTTTCTGCCCATAAAATGCGGCAGTTGGGAAAGATTGCTCCACCTCATTAATCCTATAAACTTTATAAATTAAGCTTGAAGAAGACCTCTTGGTTTTGGGCCTTCACTCAGGGTCGTAGGCTACATCAGTCTCAGTGACAAGCCTGTGTTTTGCTGCCTTATTACTGGGACTTCAGGTTTCTAAAATTCTGTATATTTTACTTCTGTTATTTTCAGTAGGGAAAAATTTTAATGAAGTAGAAAATTGGAAAAAGAGAGGTAACTTTGATGGACTAATTTGAATGAAATGCAAGATAGTAAATTAATGTAAATTCATACTTCCTTCTCAGAAATTTTTGTCACCAGCAATGTTTCAAATTTCGAATTATATGGCATCCTGGGCTAGTTTTGTTACCAAATGTTTCTGCACCAGAACAAACATTCATAGAAAGTAAGATAAACAAAGACTAACAACATTGATATTTCTGCAGCAAAACACAAATATGCATATAAAGTGGGATAAGATTATAACATTTATTTAAGATCAGGTCTGCAACCCCTACTTATACAAAACTTTTTCTTTTCAGATTTTCTTTTGGATTTAAGAATTATAGATAAGAAGTTATCAGCCTATATTAGGAAAAGAATTGGGGCATAGATGGTGGAGATCAAAACCAATCTTATTTACTGGTTTTTATTTTTACCAGAACAGAAAATGGGAAATTGGGTGTGCTATTTATCCACTTTATTTCATGAAATTCATCCTGGGCCTTCAAATGAATTAAACATGGATGGCATCCAGTGACTTCCTCTCCAAGTAAAATTGTCTGCTGTCTCACTTGTGCTCCCATTGTGTGCTATAGATATTGAATAGATATTTCATTGAATAGATATTTATTGAACTTGTATTAGATGCCAAGTCTTGAACTAAATAAATGGGAATATAAGAATGAATATGTCACTTACTTATCACTGCCCTTATTGAGCTCACTAGTAAAGGAAGTGAGACATTGCAATGTTTCCAAATTAGCAGGGAGGGACACTTCACCTAGTCTTGTTGTTCAAGGAAGAAGTCTCTGAGAATATGCATTTATACTGAAACATGAAAAACAGCATGGTGCCAGTCAAATGAGGAGGGTAGGAGAGTGGCAATGTTCACAGCAGTGAGCATATGATGGGATCTGTGGAATACATTCAGTGAGCCCAAAGAATCTAGTAAGATGGAGTCTAGAGAACAACAGAGAGAGTAGCTGGAGAGGTGGGTTAGGAGTTAGACAATAGAGGTCCATGTAAGCCATTTTATAGAGCTTGGACCAGTTGGTTACCATGTTAGTCTTCTTTACTAATGAGTTTTCCTTCTTTTGTTTTTATTTTTCAGTTACAATTGACATTCAATATTATATTGGTTTCAGATATACAGGGAACTGGTTAGACTTGACTCCATACTAACGAGTTGTTCTTTGAGTCATGGACTGTATTCCTTTTTCTTTTTTCTTTTTGTATTCAAGAGCTCATCACAATGACTAGCATGTGATAAATTAATATTTATTGAAGGAAAGAAGGAAGGAAGGAAGAAAGAAAGGAAGGAAGGAAGGAAGGAAGGAAGGAAGGAAGGAAGGAAGGAAGGAAAAAAAGGAGGGACAGAAGTGGATTTAAGAATGGATGACTAAATATAAACATTGAAGAAAACTTGATTATGAGACATAGTGCTAACCATTTTTAAGAGTAGAGAGGTGATTTCTCAGCTATGCATACAGGATCTGGGTTTTGAAATAAAGCCTTAACATATTCTACAACTTTAGGCAAATTGCTTTGCTCTCAGGATCTGTTTCCTCTTCTGAAAAATGAGATACTTAGCTATCATCTCTAGCTCTGAAATTTGATTATTCTATAAAAAGAGTTTTTTTTTTTTTTTTTGGTTGAGCCATCCTGTACTTGTTGGCAGCTCAAGGCTGCTCAGCTTGGGCTGGACATTGAACTGCTGTTGCTAAGAGCTTAGCTCACACTCTTGAGCATATAAAAAGAGTTTTCATATGAGTGTGGGGCAGATTTCCATCATTCAGAACACAATTGGTTGCAAATTGCAGTGTAATTCTTGTGGATGCCACATCATGAGAAAAGGATCATGGGAAGAGTCTGTTTTCAGGAAGGTATATGCCCACACACATAATCTCAACTTTTTGATGCATCTTTGATTGAATATTCATCCTACTTCTAACAATATAGTATGAAGGAGCTATTTTTCTTCAAATTTATATTCAGTAACGCCCTCGACATTTCTCAAATTACTAGTGTCAGTTAAGACAAGAACAAAACAAGAATGTTAAAAATACATTGTGTCTCTATGCCATTGCCACAAAAACTGAACAGCTAACTTGCCAGCTAAGGCTTTCTTTTCAAGGAAGATAATTTGCATGTGGGACTCCATTCAAGTACTTTGAAAATGTGTCCAAGGAAATACAGCAATGGAAATGATGATCAGAAACTTGTTGTGTTTCATTGTAAAATCACACTTATTTCCAAGACCCTTTTGGTAAGTTAGAAGAGGACCAAGAGAGGGTATTTGGGTCTCATTCTTAGTCTTTAAACAAATAGGAAATGTTTGTGTATTCTCTAGTTTGGGCTATGGAAACGACCTATTTCCCTGTTTTATTCCTCCAATGTTTGGTAAAATGTATATTATTAGGCTTAGAACTTTGAAGAACTTTTGTCGGTGCCTACACATAAGACAGTTTTAATTAGTAGACATTGTAGTTGGCAGTTTGGAGAACAAGCTAGGGAGTCTATGAAACCAGAGGACTTGATCATATTTTGTTTTTTAATTATATTTTCTACAAGGGAGATGCAACAGAAGAGGCCAGGGGGCTGACCGAGTGGCGCTGTGGTTAAGCGCTGGCTTGGGAAGCCAGCGGCCCTGGTTTGGTCCCACATATGAGGGCCAGTGACACTGCCCTAAAAAGAAAACAAAACAAACAAACAAACAAACAAACAAAACCTAGTACCTAGAAGAGGCCAGGTAGGTATTATAGAGAGGCAGACAAATACCAATATCTTAGCATTTATGATATACAGTAATACCTTGGTTTGCGAGCATAATTTGTTTTGGAAACAAATTACTTGTATTGCAAGACATCGCTCATTTACCACGTTAAAATGTATTAGAAATGTTTGCTTGTCTTGCGGAACATTTGCAAACCACGTTACTCTCAATCCAAGATTTTACTGTAAATGAAATAGTGAGCTGCTGAGGCAAGAGTGGAGAAGCTGAAGTCCAGTGTCACCTGTAAGGTCTTCACTCATGCTGCATAACCTTGGGGAATTCACTTGCTCCCTCTGGACCTCATTGTCTCTTTTATAATGAATAAGTCAGACCACAGGAAGACAGAGATCCTCAGTTCCATAACTCTAGAGTCTTATTTTCTACAAACTCAGGAAGGCAAGTTGCTTTACATACAAAAGTTTACAATTGCATATTTTGCTTCTGACCTAAAATATCATAGAGATTCAAGTTTATTCTAATAAATGTTTATACTTCTTATTTAAGGAAAGAAAGACTTTTAATTTCAGTCAAAAGAAATGTAACAGCATATAAATTCTTGGTTAAGCCTGAAACAAAATCGCAGGCAAATATATCAAAACTGAAACTGTCCTACTTCGGGCACCTCATGAGAAGGCAGGGTTCTTTGGAAAAGACAGTAATGCTGGGGAAATAGAAGGCAGCAGGAAAAGAGGAAGACCAAATATGAGATGGAGTGACTCCATAAAAGAAGCCATAGGCACGAGTCTCCAGGAGCTGAGCAGGGCTGTGAGGACAGGTCCCAGTGGACGTCACTCATTCACAGGGTCTCCAGGAGTTGGAGCCAACTCAAAGGCACACAACACACACAAAAATTATAACTTGTTTTACTTTCCACTTTGAAGCTTCATTTGCTTTCCCCAGTGAGTGTGCTTTGAATCCCAGAGATCAAATGTGAAGAATCACTCCAATTACAAACATAGTTGACTGTTTTCCTTCATACACACACACACACACACACACACACACACACACACACACTACCAGGGGTGCCAAAAAAAATGTATACACATGACTTGTATTCATCCTTTGTTATCTTGAGTATTACAATTTTAATACAGTTTTTTTCTTTCTTAAAATGTGTATACATTTTTTTGGCATTCTCTGTATAGATACACAATTACATTTACATATTTATATTTGTTCATTATTTGAAACATTGTTACTACTAATTTTTCTTTGGTACTGCATGTTTTAAGGAATTATGGTTTTTCATGTACTAGCATGCATGAAATGCTTTTGGTTTATGAGAAATTGGTACAATCTGGAGTTTCTAGGAAATTTCCTCCAGGAAGTCAGCATTACCTAGAGTAAACTTTTGTTAGTCCATGTCTAGACTCAAGGATAGAGGTTTCGACAGATCATGAAATGATTAGTAGCCATGAATTATCATTCTGATTTTGTTTGTTTACTTATCTCTACCCTGTTCTACTGGTATGACCTGCTGTTTAGCATTGCCCTTCTCCAAAGTAGGTGTCTAGATTCTTCTTCTGTAAAATTAGAGGAAACTAGGACTCTGCCTACAAAAGAAAGAGGCTGTAAGAAAAGCATTTAGAAGCTATTCTTAGTTTTCAGAGGAAGACAAATACATGAGTATAACTTGTAATTAAAAAAAAAAATTGTCCCCACTGATGTCCAAAAGGGTTCGATGTAGCTTATAGTACAATACATAAGGGCAAAAAAAAAAAATGGAGAATCATTAACATAAGAATAAGATGAACCAATCTATAGGAGAGAAAAGAACAAGAGTTTTTTTTTTAAATGTTGTGTTTGTTTTGTTTGTTTGTTTTAAGGAACTGAAGGTCCAACACTGAATTATTACCCTAGGGAATGTCTACCTACTGACCAAATTTCCTTCCTTGTGGGACAAGGCTGTCAGTGGAATTACTATGGAATATGAACGTTTCTGATTTAGAGGCAGCTGAGCCTGATGAGTAGTAACTATCAGCAGTGACCATCTGACAGTTATTCTGTGGCTTAAGGAAAATGGCTTGTGGTCACAGCCCAATCTCTGCTGGACAGGTATCCACATCATAGGAAACCACCACTAAATTTGGCACTGAGACAAACTATTATTGGCAGCGAAGAGAGAAGGCCCGAATCAGCATTCAGACTTGAGAGCCCTGACCATCTAACCTGGTCACTCCAGGTCAGGCCTGAGAGAGGTATGTTTGCAGGGTAAAATGGGAACATGGAAGGAGTTCATTGCCTGCAAGAAGGGGCCAGTCTAGGGGAAAAAAAACACGATTGTTTTGATTTCTAGGCTTTCCCACCTGGCACATTTTTATGTGCTTAATTTCATCAAGAACAAGAACTCTCCCCACCCTCCAATATTGAATATGATCTTTTATCAGCCAATTAAAACAATATAAGAAGATACTACAAACACTATGCCTATGTAACAGGGTATCTAAGCAGCCAGAGTTGTTTTAAACACAGTCTCTGTGCTGACAGAGCTCACAGTTTTACAGAATGGTACAGTGATGATGAGAAAAAGCAAAGAAATCAGCAGTGAAAGCATGTCCTTCAGTAAGCTGGCAGGTTCATGGACAGTTCACTGCTGACCACCTCAAGGATAGGGGAGGCCCTATAGTGGTTCTGGCCAGACAGCGGCTTTCTTCAGGCCTTATTTTTTTTTTTAAACTTGATGTCCTAATAGGTTCTGGTATCTACTGCAGAGAAGTATAAATGGCTTATTCTTCCAGTAGGAGCTTACTTTGTTTCCTTCACTTCTCCATATCTGGTTATTTTTATTCAACACACAGTAAAACACATCCCTGAATGGAGAGAGCATACTAATGGATCAAAGGTGTTCCAAGGGCATTGCCACCAATATGTCAACAGTGGAATTTACCTGGCTCAAGGGGCCCAGCAGTCATTAAACAGGGTAGCAGTCTGAGGCGCCAATGAGCTCTAGAGTATTATATTTAACCTTGACCCTGGTAAGGTGGGTGCACCTCCTGCTGGTCAATAAATGAGGTAAATTTAATGGCAGCCTTTGAGGTGAACCCATGTTTTATTCCTTGGCCAAGGCTGAAAACGTGGCTGGCCAGGAGGAGCAGAGGGTGATATTTAGGAGTGTGGCGAGGCAGGCAAAGTGCTCGTAAAGAACTTGGAAAATGCTTACAAACGTGGTTGAAAAGAGACAAGGCATTGGAAACAAAAGCAGATTTTCCAAACCAAATCTCTGAGATGCAATTATATATGTATTTTTTTTTTCCCTGAAGACAAGCTGTGGTGGAGCTGTGTGATACAACTGCTAACAGCCTTTGCCAGAAGGAGTCAAATAAACACGGCAAAGAAATGTTTTGTCCTTTAGGGAATCGTGACTGTTTTCTTTCCTGGGACTTTTTTTTTTTTTTTTTAAACCCTACCTGAAAATAGTTATAGTTGTTGTAATCATATCAAACTAAATGCAGGGAAATGAATTAGCCTCGAAAGTACTTAGCACATGGTGTTGTCAACATAGTCAACATAACAGAATAATTAAAGTTTTGTGAGGTTTTCCCTTTAACTTGACACTGTATTTGCTTAATGTTTTTTGGATAGTCATAATTTTTGGCATGTGAATTTAAAATGTTGTCTCTACTTTTTACACTAAATCAAAACCAATATTTTTACTAAGCTTCGATAGTGTTTCAAAGTGAAAGGAACAGAATATAATTGTAAACAAAAGCAGTAGGATTGACATGATTAGAGCAAATATAGCCTAATTGCTATCTTAAATGCAAATTATTATGACTGAGGGCAGAATCTGATTTCTAACAATTCACAATACTTAAAAATACATTTACCTATTATTCCATGACAAAAAAAAAATCATTTTCTTTAATTTTCATTTTAACTGACTTTTGACTTTCAGAGTTTTCTCTGTAAATGATTTTGAAATTGAAGGAAGGGTATGGGAAAAGGCTCAGTAAACTTTTAGTGTTTACTTATCACCTCAACATACATTTAGGAAAAGTCAGTTATCTAATATTTCTAATAATTTAAATTAGTCATGTACAAAGAAAACATGAAATTTATGAAATGCCTAAATACTTCCTATTATATCAGTCTATTTTCTCACAGTAATGAAAGTAGAGCTCTTTGACATTTCATAAATCCTTCAACTTGAAACAGGCTAGGAGTTTATAGTGTTTATGCCAATAAAGCATCTGATTAATGCCTCTTTTTAAAAGAAATCAGCATGTTCACTTAAACCTCTAAAAGCAGTATGTTAAAAGCTATAATGCAACAACAATGAGTGTTTGGATTACTTCGTTTCCCTTTTAAATAGCAGTGTGAACTCTCCCCCACAGGTTCCCAGTTACCATTCTTATCAACCAGGGCCTCATGGTGACGCAAGCGTAACAGCTGTAGACACCACCAGGGGGTGCCAAAGGACAGCACCTGTTCGCACAATAGGCTAAAGGGCACTACACCAAGAGTAGAAGAGAATGACCCAAAGCGATAAAATTAGTACTTGGATCAACCTTAGGCCATGGTGGAGTATCTTCTTATGTTAATGGATTCATGCAAAGGGTCTTCAATCACTAAAAGTGGACGGAACCATTGTAATCATCTGGCAAACCTTATTTTATATACAAATCTATCGAAAGATACCAGTGGTGAATTGTGTCAGAGCTGGGACGAGCACTGGGACCAGAACTGAGGTGTCCGGATTTTTCCTGCGGAGCTTCTCCCACTCCACCATGCTATCTCCTCACACTGATAATACTGCCAGGGCCGTTCATACAATGCACTTGACCTCGCCCCATTGTCCTTTTCAACACTTTGGCGGTTGGAAAACCATCTCCTTCCATGAACTTCTAGGTTTGAATGACTAGATACTGAGAATTTTTCTTCTTTCTCTCTCCTTAGAGATTCTTATGGAAGAGAAGAGGATTCACTTGGAGGACTTTGTGTTCTACTTAGGGAAAGCACACACACCTAATGGAGTGTGTTCTAATTCTTCACTTCTTACCTCTACTTTTCCATTGAGCATCGGCAAGATCTTTCTTAATTTCTATAGTCAGGACCCTGTTGGTTTCTTGTCAAAACTAACAAAATCTCTGATGCCAAAAAATAAATTAGGAACTAATATTTTAAAATACATTACAATGTCTGTATTATAATGCATGCTAAAAACCCATTTTTAACTGATTTGGATCCAAAGTCTTCAGATAAAACCTCTGTTGCTGCTTGGTGATAGAGCCTCTGCTTTCTCCATAAACAACCAACTTCAGGCCTATATTATGGACCTGGGTGAAAAGCCCACTGCACAACATAAATTAGAATTAGAATCATAACCAAAACCTTTTAGAGGGCCTATCGATTTTAATATGCTTGATCCATAGAGGCAGCTTCAGTGAGTCCACTTCCTCCTAATTTGACAGCTGCTTTGTTATGGCCAGAGCTTGGACTAACGAGGTTACAGCTGTCAGGGTTAATCAACAGATCCAAATATGCGCAAGGAATTGGGTAGCTGGTTTCAGTAAATTGATGCAAATGTACAGATTGGGTGGGCAGTATTTACACGGGTGACTCAAAACAAACTTTCAGAAACTGAGCCAAGCATGATCTCACTAATTCTCAGCTCTGCTCTGGGGAGATAACACACAAATTATAGAAACAGTAGATGAAATACAAAGGCGTTCATAGCACTGAATTGCCCATGAAAAGCCTGTTTCTATCTAGCATGTTTTCCTCTTAAGCTAGTATCTAATTTAATTCCAATACTTGAGTCTGGTCATTCCCTAAAAAAGTTCTCAGACTGTCTTGATGATTCAGCTTGGGATTTGTGCATTGTTTACCCTTGCCATGGGACTTGACGTAAGGCGCCTCCCCCTGATCTGTGCACTGATGAGAGCATCCAAAGTCAGTGCCATGATGGCTGCACATCCATTTTGTTATGAAAACATCATTCTATTAATATAAATACAGACTGCATTTGCCAGGGCTCACTAGAACAGGTGCAAAGTCTTTAGATGCTTGCTTGTACTGAGAAATGAAAAGAGTAGACAAACAGTTTTGTATGGTGGCGCTGCTGCTGGCAATGTAACATTCATCTCTGTTGCATTCCTTGATGGTCGTGGAAGGTAGCCCGGGAAACTCAATCCGACTTGCTGGTAGGGTCGACAGGGAGGAAGGAGGAAGAGAAAGATAGCGATGACATGGTCTCTAGGATTCTGTTTATGCAAATACTTGCCTCTTGATCTGGGGCTCACATGGGTTATGTACAGAGTGCATTCTGTCAAATCTCCTGCTGTGAGTTAGGGGATGCTGCCAACATAAATATGCTGCTGATTCTGAATTTAGAAAACAGTGTAAAGGCTCCTAATGTTTCAGGTCTTACTCATTTTTTCTTTCTTTCTTTCTGTCTTTTTTTTAATTTATCTTATCTGTGTGACTGCCACTGTGTTTTCCGTGGTTTCAAATTCACTTTGTAGTTTTCCATGCAGGAGAAAATCCTTGCTGAAAGGCACATCTGGGTTCCTGTCCCAATCATCAGAATTATCACAAGATTTTACTTCATCTTATGGAGTGAAAGCATTAAAAGCATGGGCTTTTTGGGGATAGATCTTAATAAATCACTCTCTATAGTTATAGATCTTTATACTTTTAGGGAGCCTATCCTCAGAAGTGAGTTCTTGAGGGCATGAGCATGTCATATACACAAACGCACATGCATCTATACGCATAATACTTATATGCACACACTCATATGTAGTAGCTTTGGATGAATTGTGGCCAATCCCATTGTGGTGGTCTCTTCTAGGCAGAATTCTAATGGCTCCTGGATTCGTGCCCCCTGGGGTACATGTCCTGTATAATCTTCTCTCCTTGAGTGTGAGTAAGATCTGTGAATGTGATGTTGTTCCCAAGATTACCTTGCATTATAGGGCAGGTGAAGGAATTTTAAAGATGTCATTATGGTCCGTAAGCAGTTTACTGTGAATTGAGTGGTGTGACCTAATTAAGTAAGTCCTTTAAAAGAGGAACTGGGACTCCCTCTAAGGTCAGAGAGCTTCTCCTGCTGGTTTTGAAGAAATCAGCTGCCATATTGTGAGGGGCCCTGAGAGTGCCACAGGACAGAACTAGAGGGACTTCTAGGTGCTGAGACAGTCCCCGAGCTGACATCCAGAAAGAAAGCAGGGACCTCAGTACAGCAGCTAGGGACTGAATTCAGTCACAGCCCTAGATGGGATCACAGTCCTGGCTGAAGCCTGGATTTCAGCTTGGTGAGACCTTGGGCAGAGAACTTGGTTCAGCTGAAAAATGATAAATGGGTATCACTTTAAGCCACCAAATTTGTGCTCATTTACTACACAGCAATAGAAAGCTAATAAACTATGTTCAGTACAAATTGTATCTAGGCTTTGAACAGCAACAGGACTGGCGTTCTCAAGAAAGGGAAAAGTGTACCCACATGGTGCATACCACAAATTACCTGTTATAAAGAACATCAAATTATAAATGGTGGCAGTGGTTGTTACAGGCTCCTTGTTAAACATCTCATTTTCTTCTCTGCCTTGGGGTTAGTAGCTACTCTTTCATTTATCAAAAGGGAGAGGCGTTTGTTTGGATTCTGATTTAAGGCTTCAAAATACAACATCATAATCAAGATGCATTGTGTTTTTGTTATGGGATTAAGTAATTATTCATGAGGTTTCCTAGCTTTTTCTCTGTGCTACCTTCTGAAGAGGAGGCTGGCTTGTCACCAGACTAACCTTTAGGCTTTGTAATAAAGAATCAGAAGGAAAGGGAAAGTAAAAGATGACAGGAGGCGCAAATGCCAAGGCTGGGTATTTATTTGGTTTGGGAAAATATGTCCTGGCAGGGACTTCCTGACTATTGGAAGCAGGGATCCCATATCTCAGCGCTAAGCATGTCTGGCATGCAGTAGGTGTTAACTATTTTAAAAATACAGACATAGATGGCAGGCAAAAGTGGAATTTTAAAGAGGCATTCTCAGCTCTACGAATCGACTCTATGGTATTAAAAATCGAAATACATGACTGAGGTTTTGGTTTTTGTTTGTTTGAAATGGCTTTCATGAACTGGACTCTGTTCTTTGGACGTCATACCATTCAAAGTGTGGGCCACAGGGATCAAAGATTTATAAACGTAAATGGGTCACACATCTTGAATGCTTATGATATTCCAGGAACTGGGCCCTTATGACCAACGTAATGTATGAGATGCAGGCCCTGCCTTAGTGCTTCTGCTATCATGGGAGATCATACCAGGAGATCCTTCTTCCTCTGTTGTTGGTAAGGTCAGCAGCAGAAGGGCCAACTCAGGCACACCCAGGTTCCAGAGAGGCGCCTCCAGCCATGCCACAGGTAGAATAGTGCAGTAAGCCTGCAGTCCATTTACGCCCAATTTGTAGTCCTGAGAAGAACTGAAACATAAGAGCCACTCAACTTTCTATTTACTACAATGAATCATTGATGTCCTCAGCCTTGATTTTATCTCATGATTTACACATCCAATTTAATTACTACTATTCTGAGTCATATACAGAAATGTAATGCTTTAAGGAAAAAGGAGAAGGCATGGTTTACATCTGAAATGATTTTTTAATAAAGCACCTACAGACAAAGCTTGGGTAGGGACATGGGAAAGGGGAAAGACGCTCATAGCCTGTGAGCCAAAAGTAGCCATTTCCCTGGTTTTGTAAATAAACTTGCATTGGAACACAGTCGTGTTCATTTGGTAATGCTTATGAATCTTATTGTGCTACAGTGGCAGAGGTGAGTAGATGAAACAGAGGCTATCTGACAAAGCCTAAAATATTTCTACTCATTCCTGCATAGAAAAAGTTTGCCGAGACCTGTTTCAGAAAACTTCCCTTATTTATTAGTTATCAAGGAAAAAAATATCTCTATGGCAGGAGAGTTTGGTTATTTAGAAAGATTTAGGAAAATGAAATGTTTTTGTGGATCAATATGAAAAACCCTAGCCCTGAAAACAATAATTAACAATAGCTGTGCTCTTATTACCTAGCTGTGTTTTGCAAACATTACACTGTTTGATCCCATAATAACTCTATCAGGCCCTATTATTCCCATTTTACAGATGAGAAAACTGAAACTTAGTTGGGACAAAGAACTGTAAAAAGACTGCTTCCTGTTGCATATGGGATTTAAACCCATGTGCCCATGTATATCTTGATCCAGAGCCTAGAATCTAAATATCACACTATAATACTGTATCAAGATGATACATATTGGTACATCCTATGCAAGACAACCAAAAGAGAAAAAATCATTCTATTTTGGGTCAAATGCATATTTTGGGATTGAAAATGTACAGTATAAAAAAGAATGAATGAAATATGAACTTAAGAAGACAACAATTTTTCAGTATGGTTTACCTGAAACCTCTTATTTTTATTTCTTGCCTTTGAGCAACAAAAGCCATTCATTAATCCAACAAACATTTCCTGAGTATTTACTGTGGTTAGGCACCCCATGGCCATGGAAAAGCACCCTTTCCTCCAGATGGAATAATGTTTACTCAATAAACTTTTCTTTTCACCCTCAGAACAGAGGAAGATAATGCTTGCTAAACTTATACAATTCTTAGGCAAGAACTTCTGGTTACAAAGAGGGATAACTTTCCAAGTCTATTTTAATAAGAATCTGTATCAAGGAGTCTCTAGCTAACCTAGGGCGTCAATGAGAAACCCTCAGTGAATGCTGGGAGAAGAGGATTAAATAGGACTGGTTTGCTTGTGATTGAAAACGAGGCTTTCATTACTAAGGTTTGGAAAAATGTCTCTGAAGGCCATGAAAATTGGGGATTAAAGAATATCAATTATAATTCTATTTCTTTTTTTTTTTTTCATGAAAAGATTGCAGGTGTTCCCTGAAAGTATGTTGAGAGCAGTAGTTTTCAACTGGGGGATTATTTTGCCTCCTAGGTAATATTTGAAAATATCTGCAGACATTGTCATAACCCCGGGGGAAGTGCTACTGGCATCTAGTGATTAGAGACCAAGGATACCACTCAACATCCTACAATGCACAGGGCAGCCCGCAGCAAAGAATTAGCTAACCTAAAAATGTTAATAGTGCAAAGGTTAAGAAATTCTGGCATAGAGGTTTTATTAGCTTTTGAGGGCAATAGAGCACTTATCCAGTTCAGATAGTCGCATAGGCAAAAATAGAGAGCAAGTCTTAATTTGCTCAAGAGGAAGCTTACGCAACAGCAGAATCTAGCCCACACATTTATAACTACTCCTATTTGTGGGGATAAATGAATTTTCAGGTTCACCAATTTTTTTTTTTTTTATATCCTGGACTTATCATTTGCATTTATACTAGTTTCCTAGAACTGCCATAACAAAGCACTACAAATGGGGTGGCTTAAACAATCGAAATTTATTGTCTCACAGTTCGGGAGGCTAAAACTCCAAAATCATGGTGTTAGCAAGGTTGGTTCTTTCCCAGAGTCACGAAGGAGAATCTATTCCATGTCTCTTACCTGGCATCTGGTGGTTTGCTGGCAGTCTTTGGTTTATGCAGTGTTGCCCTGACCCCTACCTTCATCTTTACATGGTGTTCTCCCTATGTCTCTGTGCTGAATTTCCCCCTTTTATAGAGATACGTTGGATTAGAGCTGCCTTAATGATCTCCTTTTAACTTGATTACCTCTTGATGAGCCCTTATTTCCAAATAAGGTTACTTTGTGAGGCACTGTGCTTCAATATATATATATATATATTATATGGGGGGATAGGGGACACAATTCAACTTGTACAGCAGTAAAGGCCAATACTGTTTTAGAAATGGCCAGTTCAATAGTTATGGATTTCCACAACGTACTGAATGTCCACTGTCCTTTTAAGAATCTAGAAAGGCAGACATTTCGAAGAGACTCTGTGGGAAAGATTCAAATGAACTTCCATTTTAAAATGATAAAATTAATATGAAACAGATTTCGCTCTCAATTCATTCATGGCACCCTTGTCTGCCACAATAAGTGATCTTTAAACTCTTTGCATAAGCATTCAGCAATATCTACTACATAAGCCATAGAACAGATACGTTTGCTTGCAGAAAAGCGGCATTTGTCCTGAAACTGAATATGAGCAACTTAATTTGTGCTTAAAGGGAGACTAAGTTGGGCAGACTTGCTTACATGATTGCCTGTTCACGTTTCTAAATGGTCTCCCTGCAGCTTGTGGCCACCTTTGGTGGTCAGTGAGGTACTTAAACAAAAGAGCCCAATGTGCTCGCTGCAATCCTGCCACCCAAAAGTGACCAGCCAAAATTACCTGTGACCTTTCCCAGGCGTGTGAGCAGAAAACCCTTCTCGAAAGCGGGAGCGATAAAGAAATTTGGACTTTACTCTTTCATGGGTTTGCTCATAGGAATGTTTATTGGCGAGACACTAAGAATAAACCCAGTTATTGAAGAGGGAGCTGGGAAGTTGACAAGCATGGCTAAACCCAGCAGAGAAATTTGATGAGGAAATTAGATGCTGTGTAGATGGTGTGTAGCGATTAGTCTTCTGAAAGCCAGGATTATTATATAAGTAAGTGGGGGCAGGGCAGTTTATTGTGTCGGGCAGACTCCATTTATACAAGTAGTGTTCCAGTTGATTCAAACCATAATGCTGCATTTGTTTATAAATTTCCTGCAAACCCTTTTCCTTGAATGAGATGAAACACCAAAACAGCAGCATTTTCCCTTCAGAACTAGATATCAACAAGAGGAATTAGGATTAATAAAAATGTGCAACTCAAATCTCATCCTGAAACAGGTTTCTTTTAATTAAGGCAGTGTATTTTAAACTTTATGTATTCATTAATGCTTGGGCTTGAGTGCATCTACAGCAATGAAGAATCCTGGCTTTATAATCATATAACACAGAGGAAAAGAGATGAGTCAAAAACCCTGCTCAAGTGAGCAGTTTAAAGTCTTATTCAGTGACTTCTAATCTAGCTGGCCAAAACAGCTCCTTTGCAACCTCCAATCTCACAAACCATTTGTTTCTAATTATGCTTTCACCCTATTGATCAAATGAGACTAATATGTATAGGGCTTACTTAACACAGTACCTGGTACATAATAAGTGCTCAATAAAGTGGATTATCCTCTTCTTATTTTAATTCCCATCTTCACCCCACTACCACCTTCATAGTCACACACCAAAAGCAAAGGTGCCATGTGTTGGCAAGAAACAGTGTAAAAAAATGAATCTCGGCTGTCCACACGGTGTGACTGCTGGTGTTTTCCTCAGCACCCTCTGCATCGTCACATGTAGCCAGACCAGCTGCAGATTAAATGGCTTGTTTAAACTGTGGTAAACAAATTTTATGTGTGGATTTCTTTGACAGCCATTATAACCCTTTTGTGGGAAAAACTCAACCTTACCAAGCTGAAAATTCAAGTGACTTCAAATGTGGTCCATGTTTCAGATTGTACAGACCATTTTTTTTTTCTGTTTGAAGTTGCTAGATGCAGGGAGAAAGCATTTGCCTGCCTAATGTCAAGCATGAAACTAGAAAAACTACATCTTGGGATGTCTCCTAAAACCAATTCATCTTTGATTGTTTTTTAAAAAAATCATACATTTCATCTGGCCTTATAGTTCCTACTTTAAATGAACCATTTACATTTGCAGGTTGTTTGTTTAAATAATACATCCACCAAGTCACTCAAAAGAGAAGGAATATAGATTAGTAATGAATTAATTTTCTGGAGCTTAATTAATTAACAAGGACAATCCATTCTTGTCATAAACAAGAATGCAACAGAAACTTCTTCAAGTCTCTCTGTCGAAATTGCCCAGGAACTTCATTGGGTGGAAGATATTGTCAACTTCATAAATGGATTTTCCTCTTCTTTCCTAAATACAACCTGATAGTTTGTATATAGAGGGAGAAATGAGGCATAAACAAACAAAACCCCCAAGAAATTATTTATTAATGCTGATGTGTTATGTAAATGAAGTTAGTGCATTTAATATACCTAGAGTATACTTGATCTGTGCTCTACACATTTTATGAATGCATGCCATTTGCAGTGAAACAGCACTCAAATTGTACATATTGCAAAAGTTCTTTACATGTCTTCACTCACTAATTCCTTGAGACAACCTAATGGGCAAGAAATACTTTTAATCCCAATTTACAAATTAGGAAACTGAGGCCCAGAGGGCTTAAGTAATTTTCTCAAGACACACAGCTAGTAAGTGGCAGAGCTCATATTCAAACACAGGCAGTTTGGCTCCAGTTCTCATGCTCTAAAACACTATAGTACTCTTAATGGAAAGAGAGAGAGATTGAGAGAGAGAGAGAGAGAGAGAGAGAGAGAGAGAGAGAGAGAGAGAGAGAGAGAGAGAGAAAGAGAGACGGTGGAAGAAAATTCTCAGAAGAACAATCTCAAATCAACTATCTAAGCTTTCACTTTGAGAAACTAGAAATAAGAGAGTATAATATACCCAAGAAGAAGAAAATAATTAAAAGTAAATATTAGAAATCAATGAAATTGGAAAAAAAAAACAATAGAGAAAATCAATTGACCAGCTTTGACACAAAACTAGATGAAAGAGGGTTTGGGCCTGTTTATGCATTGTACTCAACTAATTGATTTTATTTCTGATTCATAAAGTAAAAAAAAAAATATTTTTTGGGTCTTTATATAATATTAACCCTTTATTAAGCCATCTGTATTTATAAACTACTTAGAAATTTATATTACAAGCTTGAGAGCATTTCTTGTGTAGTCCAACAATTTTACATTTAAATAAAAAAGCATGTGTTTTGAATATGTATAAGCATTTTGTGCACTTCCATTCTTCATTTCACACTGGTTTCACATATTGTTGAATTAATTGTTTTGGGCATAAAAATCATCAGCTTTTTCTGAAGTGAATATCCTGCCTCACAAAAGATACGGAAGAAGTACAGTGCCATTGAATTAGTCACGAATGCTTGCTTTGTTTTTCTTGCAAACTCTGCCAAACCAAAAGTGTTTCAGGGGTTTATTTTACCTTTAAATGGAAGGACCAATTCCTTGGAGGGAAATTATATTTTGCACATTACAGTTAAAATTATATTTATTTTATTTTATTTTTGCAGCAGAGGTATTGTGACAAAAGTTTTTTTTCTTTGCAGTCACTACTTGCCAAGAGAGCCTTGAAAATGTTGCTCATTTTCCTTTCTGAAGACTGTTATTTCAAGTATGTTTTCTCTCTCCATTTTTTTTTGCCAGCTGTGCAAATTTTTATAAAACAGCTTCAATATGAATCTTTTATGACTGTACTTCAGTCATCTGAGTTATACTAAGGACGAAAGGCATAAGAGATATCCACTTTGGATACTGGCTCAGAGAGAGAGCAGCATGCAAGCCACACAAAAGAAACTGGATCCTCTAACAGCTAATTAAAAAAGCATTACTTTCCACCAAGGCTGACCTCCAGCCATATAAAGGATAAAGATGGCTGTCTGTCAATCATGTTTACCTAACAAATTCTGGCATGGGATCATGATGAATGGACAGATCTAAAAAGGGATGATATTGCTCAGAACTCCTTGGTACTCTTAATACCACTTTTAAAGAGGCAGAAGACCTCATCAGTAATTCGAAACCCCTGCCTCAGTGCTAGGGATACACCAGGGCTAAATTTGCCGAGGACGCAAATATTAGATACAAGAAGGCAAGATGAACGTATTTCTACATCCGCAAGGATTTTGATGTAAGCGTATTTAAGATATAATGAGTTCATGTACTCTAATGTTTTTATTCAGACATTTTAAAACCTATTTCATTACTTGAGGGTAAACCAAAGATATAACAGTAGTCTGTTTTTGTTCTTCCCTGGAGTTATCTCAAAACTCACTGGCAAGAAGGAATCCCTGAAGTCATTTAGTCCATCCCCCTGTTTCCAGGCAGGTCAGCAATATCTTTCTTTCCCTCAGTCATAAAAGTACTAGGAGAAGAAGGGTTCATAATTTACTTTGCTATTCTACTATCATGATGGTAGGTTGTTACAGCCAAGAAATTTCTCCTAAGTCTAAATTAAATTCTACCATTTTTAAAGCAACGTTTCATTCTGCTCTTCATTAAAATAAAACAAAACCAAAAAGAAATCAAGTCTTTACTATCAGCCATAAACTATCTCTTCACAACTTTTCACTATGTGATCGGCCTGGTAAAAGTTATGATCATCTCCATAGGCCTTCTGGTCTTTGTGTTTCAACAACACAGTCTTTATTACCCAAGGTCTGTCTGTCATTCTTGCCAAGTTTACTTGATTTGCTTTAACGCTGATTTTCGACCACAACAAGGAAAATGTTGATATTTTTTTTTGTCATTAATTAATAGTAATAATGAAAATAACAATAATACTACTAACAAAGCATAGTTCTTAAAGAATAGGAAATATAAATTGGCTAGCTATTTGGATAATTTTACCTGTATTTTTCAGCTCCACGTACTACATCCTGAGATGGCAGGTGACAAAGAATAATCTGACTAAGTGTGTTGGTAGGACATCCGCAAGGTTCTTCTTTGGGTCTTCTTTATTTTTGGATTTATTTTAATTTATTTTGCTAACTCAGGTTGAGACTGTGATCTATCATATCTCTGTTCTTTACCATCCTTGTGCAGATTATTTATTATTTTTTTATTTCTCCCTTGAATTAGGTGACATAAGATGTGAAAGTATTTTATTTTGGTTTTATCCCAATTAAATATTATAATTTAAAAAAAAAAATCTTTGACCATGCTCTCCCTCTATAATATGAACATATTCATTCTCTACATTTCCTTGGTGCACATATATAACTTTTGTAATATATTTATAATTGTTTTCTAATTATGTAATGTAAGTTAGTCTTGTCTTTTCAATGGAAAGAGGTAGTGGAGAGTGGCAGCTTTGGTTCACTCATTCCATGGGGGAAGTTATGTAACCTTTCAGTGTCTCAATTTATCACAAATAGAACCAGGCGTAATAACAGTACTTTCTCATAGGATATTTATAAAGATACAAGGATTGATGCAATGCTTAGAACAATTTCTAATACATCATAAGCAGTGAGCTAACCATCCATTTAATGTTGTAGCAATATCAATCAAAAATCCAAACAACCAATAAAAATACAGAATTCTTTAAAGATAATTTCTGTGTTTTTGCTCAATTGAATCTGTCATTTGTGCTCCTCTTTTTCTCCCCTTCTGGCTGATATATTCTACCACAAGCAGTTTTCTTTGGTCAGGCATCCTCAGGTGTATGCTTCTCCATCATTTACAAAACTACATTATCTCAATTATTTCAATGCATTTATAGGATATGCTTAGATAATTGCTTTTCAGAATCAACTCATCATACCTATTTTTTTATTCTGATTTGTTAAATTTGAAGTTCTATGAAGAACATTATCAGGCTAATTTGGTTTATTGGTCTCACTTATCACATCAAAATTTTACTTAATCCAATGATTTTGATCCTAATAAATAGATTTTGGATGATGAGTTTTAATGTATTTCCAACTTTTGTCTATAATTTTAATGGTAATGATTGTTCCATGTCCATTCTCCTTTAACTGGAGAATATATCAGTGTCAATCTTTGGTCATTTTTTTCTAATTGCTACTAAAGGATTAACTTATAATTATCTAAATATTCTAGTTGATGAGATTATTGCTTTTTAATTTTTGCATGTCCACAAACTCACTATTTTAGTATGCAAGGTAATGAAATGAGGAAATGGATGACTTCTACTTAGTAATATAAATTCAGTGTTATCATGGGGCTATGTGTGTGTTTGAGATTTCCTTGCTGTTTCTAAGAAAGGAAAGAGACTTTAGATAATTTATGACATATTAATGATGCCTAGTTGAAATACGTCTGCAACTTGTAATGTTTAATAGTGGTGAGAAAGTTTAATTTGCCCTCTCTTTTACCTATGTTATAAAAAAAAAGAAATATTTGAGTTTAGAGAAAGTGAAACACTAAGCAGGGAATATTATGTGGCTCCTTCTTTTTATTTGCTTTCCATGAGCTTTACCCTAAAATTCCTCTAAATGTCTGTCTTCATAACAGCTTTTGGCACTGTTATTTTTGGGTGACCTAATAAAGAATGCAACACAAGAAATAAGTATAAGGGCTTTGGGCCCTGTGGACAAATATCTGCAATCAATCATGAAATTTACAACAGATACTAAAAGGAGAAGTGATTTTATAGAGAAAGGATCTAGAATGGCATAATGTCATCATAGGAAAAGATTCTAAATGGCATTTCATTCCAATGTACTCCAGAGGTGCAACTGATATTTCATAAATCACCTACATTAAAACATTATGTTGAAGGGTTATAAAAATTGAGGCATCAGTGCATGTAATTTAAAGTGCTTGGATTAAAATCTAAGTCACTCCCTTGAGGCTGATAAGAAACATAGCTGTCTCCTACACAAAACTTCATCATAGAACTTGTTTAATCTGAGAACTACCATAGTAGAAGAAATTTTGAAGTGTTCTATCAGTGACTTGTAAACTTAAAAATCTAGTGAATTGCTTATCCTACCATGCCATCCCTGCATACTATGAGCATCCAACACCATTTTGAAGGAATTGGGTCAAAGAGCAGACTAGTTGTCCAGGTTAAACTTTCAAGACGGGAAAATACAGTATGGTATAAAGCGAGCTGGATATTAGACAACCAATGAGTTGGTCATATTGACACCTGTAATGCTTTATATAAAGGCTATATAGATAGTCACGGGATGTGGATTATACGGTGGAAGGGAGTCAAAGGAATTAAAATAGTTATGTATTATACGGGGGAGGAAAGGGGAGGAGATTGGGGGAGGGGGTTGTCACTTTGAGGGGTAAAAAGTATAGCTATTGCACTTTGTTGTACACCTGAAACTAATTAAAAAAATAAAATAAATAAAGTTAAAATTTCTGGGAAAAACAACAACAACAACAACAACAACAACAAAACAACAATAAACCAAATCACTTGTAATATTAAAAAAAATATTAAATGAATACTTCAGTTGAGGAATCAAGACAATTAATGTTACAATTCAAATAGAGCTATAAGCAGAAAGCAACATTTCTCTTTTTAGTTTCATGGAGAATTCTAAACATTTACAGAAGTAAATGGAAGTGTAAAATGAATCCCTAGTACTGAACACTTGGCTTCCACACATGGCCAGTCTTGTTTCATCTGTAGTCTCACTCCCTTCATTAGTGCATTATTTTGAATCGAATTCCAGACATCGTATCACTTCAACTATAAATACCTGAGCAGGTATCACTAATAGATAAAGATTCTGCAATGTTTAACATAGCCACAATACTACTATCCTTCTAAAAGAATTAACTAGATTTCCTTAATATTGTCAAACATCCAACCAGTGTTTACATTTTCCTGATTGCCCTGTAACTTTTTTATAGATATAGCATGTTTGAATTAGGATCCAAACAAAGTCCATGAATCATGTTTCGTTGATGTGTCTCTTCAGTCTCTTTTAATTTATAGGTTTTTCCTTCTCCTTATTCCTTCCCCCTTGTAATTATTTGTTGAAAAAAAACAGGGCTGTTTGTCCTATGGTTTCCCACATTCCCGATTTTGTTGATTGTGTTCCTATTGAATAAGTTTGTCTGTTCTCGTAAACTGGCAATAAGGTTTAAATGCTTTAATAACACCACATTTTCAAAGAGATGGCCAAAAATTAACCCTCTTAACCCTTCACCCACAATGAGTGTAGAAAGAGTAAGAGTTAGAAATGGGAGTGGATGTTTGAAGGGAGGAGTTGGTATTCTATGAGTCCTTTTTCACCTGAAAGCAAGAGAAAGGGCTTTAATGAAACCACTCTAAGAGTTGTATTTAGTCAGTATTTGGATCCTGCCTGAAAAAAAATCTAAAAGGTCAGTAATGGAAGGACTAGCTTTTTTGATGTGGAGCCAAGGAGAGCTGACTGTTGTTGACATTTGCACTCCTGAAGTTTCTCAGTCTAGAGGATATATGAGATTATCTTATGGACCATAAGTGGGAAAAAGTGGCATGGGAGTAGTTAAGATTCTAGAAAGAAGATTATCAGAAGGAAGGCACTGGACACTCATAGGAAGAAGCAGCAAGAGACTGACCAAAGTGCAGATGGCTTTACCCTTGATAACAGAACTTGAAGGAGAGCTCTGAAGCCATTGGTGTGCTGTGGTTTTGTAGGGATAGTTCTCCTAAGAACTGATGAAAGTTCCTAGTAGTGAGAGCCAGATCCTGCTTTCTATCTTTTTCATGGTCCAGTTGAGAGGAGCAGCTTGATTAGAGAAGCAGTTAATGATGCCTTGTGACTGGAGCACAGGGGATGAAAGACGACAGTGATGAGAAATGGACTCAATTCTTGCTGAAATGTTTTCAATACAATCCCAAATCATGATGATACCTGAACTTAATGCTTATTCTTTGGTTTACCTCACCCAATCCTGGAATGGAACTTCCATCATAGACAGGAACTCTTGCCTATATCACCAGCAGCAATTACAACAGTGCCTGGCAATGAACAGTTGCTCAAGAAATACTTGTTAACTAACTTACTACTACTTTATCTTTATGTGTGATGTAAGTCTTAAATATTGGTATCAATTTAACAATGTTTGCAAATTTATTTAGTAACTATTAAATTTATCTCTTTTTCTGTCTTTGGAAGGAAAGAATATCCAAGTTTCTTCAGTGATTTTTTTCTTTTATTTAAGCTTATCAAAGATCTCAGGTATCACCTTTGAATTTCAGAAAGTGAAAAGAACAAAATCAAGCCTCTTATTTTATAAATGAAAAAACTCAGAGAGGATATCCTAAATGTCTTATCCAAAGACATAGGAAATCCAGTAGAATATAGTTTTTCCATAAATCCACTATTTTCCATTTCTTTCATTTGTATTAAGTTTGCTCTGTTAATTAGATTGTAAGCTTGTTGTTGATGCATTGATTTATACTTCTACCTAAACTACTTCAGCATCTATCCAAGTACTAGGCACATGTGTTACCTTCAAACAATACAGGTTGCTTAATTGAGTTATTGGAATATCAGAACGCCACTCAAACAATATCAAGAAAAATATATTACAAAAATTGTGATATTATCCAAATCCCTCGTTCTCACATTTAAATATTATTACAATAATAATTCCTTTAAGTAAAATACATTTTATATCCAGAACTGTGTTTACATGAGTGTGTAAATCCAAGTTATATGAGAAAACATTTACCCAGAGTTTTGTTTGCTGTTTGTGCCACCTCCTTCAGGTTTGCCCATTTGAATAAGTAAAGGAAAATAAAAGACAATTAATTAGGAAAAAATTGTAAAGATGCATAAAACAGGTAAAGGTCTACATAATTCTCTTCACTAAGGGTGCATTTAATATAATAGATAGAGCATCAGTCTCAGAGTTGACAGGCAGACTTAGTCTCTCATGGGGTAGCTGTGTGCTGTTGGCCTTCATGCAACTTTATGTGCTTTCATTTTCTCATCCCTACTATTTCTTTGCAGAGCTCAGTGGGTCAAATAAGGTAGTAAAAACAGAAACACTTTTGAAATGATAAGTCTATTGATAGAAGATTCTATATGACTATGTGGACTTCTCCATGCTTGGCAGTAGGAAGAAAAGCTTGTGCTTCAGCAGCTATCCACTATTTAGAATCGTAGATATCAGGGAAAAGGACAGTGAAGGTCCCTACGTATACTTATGTGTCTTTCACACATATTTCCTAAAAATGAAATGTATCCCATTGGTGGTACCTGCAGTGACCTCAGATGGTACCTGAATGGACGTTTATAAGTTATGTGCTTATTTCAATATCTTTTAGAAAAAAGATAAAGCAACAAGACATCAAACCTTTAATAATATAATAATAATGTTATTATTTTTAATAATATTATCACATTAAATAATATAAGCAAAAAGTCATCATTTTAATGTAAAAAATTAAGACAATACATAAATATGGTGAATTAATGATATAATATTTTAAATGACTAAAGTTTGAGAAATACTTTCCATTCCCGTCTGTGAAGAATAGTGGTCACTTGGCTTCTGTTCTTGAAACCCAGAGATGGAAAATTCACTGCTGGGCCAGCAAGCTTACTCTGTCTTTGGAAACCTCTGAACATCTCAATATCTTGCTCTTGTCTATGCAAAGTTCATTTCATTGTGGCATCCAACATTTGATGTCAGTTTTACAAATCAAGGACACCCAGACAAGTCTAATTGCTTTTATTCAGTGTAGTCATTTGTACCCTACCCCACTTCCCTACTAAAGATCAGTAAAGAGGGCAACAGAGTTGGGCTTTAATGATACAGATTGTTTCAGTTTTTTGAATCTTTACAGACCTTTTAAGATATTTCAATTTTGGCCAGTTTTATGTGGACTAATAATTTCCTTTTCAGCTTTAAAAATTGTATAAACTTTGAGACAAACTTGTTTATATTCTTTGAATTTTATGACACTTAGAAAATTGTGAATCTGTTACAGTTTCTGGGGCAGAAAGGGTCATTCCAAATTTTAAAATAATTTTTTTCTGCAATGTATTTTTACTCTGTTAAAATTATAGTTCTTTGTTTACTGAAGGCAAGCAAACTTGAGTATTCCAGCCACTCATTTTCTAAACTTGATTTACACAGCAACTTTTGTTTTCAAGTTATAATTCTGCTATCATTTCTTTGGGAGATGTCTATTATATTAGGAAAAAGAAGAGAGTTGGTTTGACCTAAAAAAATGTATCAGCATGCTTTATTTCAGATTACTTCCTTGGACTGAGGCTTCTGAGTTCTCATGAACACAGGTGCTTGTCATATTTTTTCATGTATGCAAAGGAACTAGAAAAGAATAATGTAAAGGAACAAAGCCAGGGTTTCAGATCCCTAAGAAATGCTGCTTTCGATAAATATTTCATTGTCTGGTGGAGAGGAGCAGTTTGATCAGAGAGGCAGAGCTGATGTTCTATGACTAGAGCAAATAGAAAGACATAAGCTGCAAGAAATAGACTAAAATAACATATGTATGTCTAATTCACCCAGACCCACAACATCGTTAAAATTCTGCCAATCCATGGCAGTCCTGAATAGTGAAGTGATTGACTTCCCAAAGCAAGCTCAGAGGCCATGAGGAACTTCTAATAACCATTGACCTCCTGGGAGTTTTTCCAGTGGAAGTGAATTTCTCATCTGGGAATATTTTTTAAAAACAAAATCTTACTACCCTGAGAGGCGTTTCTACAAAACTTATGACCACTAGAGCAAGAATGTCTATAGGGTTACTGTCATAACTGAGGTGAACTTCCATTGCATGCCAGAAACTCAGTGGCAGAGGCTGGTTGAACATGAATTGAGGCTAAAAAGGGATAATAGAGGAAGAAACTGACTTGGCTAAAGGGACTGACTCCCCAAAGTGAGTAGCAAGTACTTAAATGTACATGGTATAAAAAGATGAGTGAAGTTGGATTTGAGTCTGGCAGATGCTAGAGTCATAGGTTGGTTAATTTAATGCATGGAGCAGATCAAGGGAATGTGTGATATGTCATGTCAGTCTAGCAATGATACTGTAGTCCTGGCAATGGCCGATTCATGTATAGTGCGCCCTCACACACAACTAGAAGGTGGCATTTTTATGGCCTCTATTAGATATGACTTCTTTTCCTCCTACATTCCTTTTGGCTTAATCCGTTACCACCACACAGTTTTTTTGGTGTTCTCTGAACTTCCCAAATGTGCTGCCAACTCAGGGTATTTGCACTGGCTCTTCTCAGCATCACCATTAGCTTAACGATTGCCTTCGTGTGGATTAGAAATAGGTGTCCCTTTCTCAAGGCACACACCTGCATGGCTGCCCTGAGCCCCTTTCCTCTGCCTGGTACACTCTTCTGTCAGATATATGCAGGGTTGGTTCTGTCACCTCCTTCAGGTCTTTGCACATGTTATCATTTGAGTGATGCTTTCCCTGACCACCCTATTCTCAATTTATACTTTCCTTCATTGTTCAGCACACATTATTTCTCTTCTTTATTTTCCCTATAGCATGTATCACCTTCTGATATGCTACATATTTCACTCATTTATTGTATTGGTCTTCCCCTACTAAAATGTAATCCTCTCATGAGGGCAAGTATTTTTTTTTTGTCTGTTTTATTCATGGCTGTATTCCCAGAAAAGTGCCTAGAACATAGCAAGTGCTCAAATATTTGTTAAATTTTCATTTAAATACTTCTTATTATCTATCTTTCTTTGTTTCAAGATCATGTCTCTTCCTCTTAGCTGTTAATACTGAGGTTAGTCCATAACTACAGTTTATTCAGAGTCTATTCTTTCTAGAAGCTTTTTCTAGGCTTCCTTTTAGATTTGCTTCTGCTTCTTACAGCCTGAATACCTTTATATTTCATAGCTCTAATTGTTGTAGCAGACTAATTTCTATTACTAATTCCTAGTGAGGCACTTTTTAATTTATTTTTAACTTATTCTGCACATGACCACTGGTCAGCTTGTAAACAACTTTCTCTGGATCCCTCACTCAGACTCTTCAGCTGTGGCTCAGGATTCAAATGATGTTTACCCGGGGCTATATGCCTTCCCTCCTCTGGGTGAGGCAGAGGACTAATAGATCCAGGTGTTAAAATTTTTGGTTTAGGGCCAGCCGAGTGGTGCACTGGTTAAGAGCTGGTTTGGGGATGCCAGCGGCCCCGGTTCGGATACCACCTATGAGGGCCAGTGACACTGCCCTCTACAGCTCACAACAGCACCACCTGGAGCTGGGCTGTGTGAGCCCCAGCGACGGTGTAGGCTGCAGCCCCTGCTGCAGTGGGCTGCCATAGGCTACAGTGAGTGCCCGGCAGCCAGTGTGAGCTGCCAATAGCCGCGGTGAGCGACCATCCAGAGGCCTGCGACCAATCTGCCTCATCCGGGAAGAGCGCAATGACGATACCAACATGGGCCAGTGAAGCAACGTCCTCCGCAACTAGACTGAAGAACAAAGAGATAGCAACTTGTCTGTTCCCCTTCCCCAATTCCCCAACACTGTTCCTCTCCCCCAATTCCCCAATTTAGAAAAAAAAAAATTTTGGTTTAGTTTTATAAGATATGGAAATGTGATTTGAGTTGGATATCAAAAGTTTTCAAAATGTGTTCATCTGCATTACTCTTTCTCAACCTACTTCTAGTTAATTCTCTTTCTTTTAAAAAATCCCTTATCTCATGTAATGGCTAGCCAACCTGGCTAGAGATCTCAGTCCCTATAAATGATGACCATCCCTTGTCATTCTTATTTCTGAGACATCTCTTGAATGTGTGTCTTTCTCTGAATTCCCATGTATGCTTCCTTAGTTAGGTTTCTTTAGACTTAACTTCAGTAATATTACACACCCCTACCAGAATATCTTTTAAAAATACTAATACAACCAGGCCATTTTTCTCTTCAGAATCCCTCTATGATGCTAGCTAGTTCAGTAAGAGCAGAAAAAGAAAAAAATGTTAAAATATTTGAAAAAAGAAGGAAAAGGTAGATCACATGATGGTGAAAATATAATCTAGAGGCATCTGCAAATAATGTAATAGAATTAATAAGTCAACTTAACAAAGTTGCTAGATATAAGGTAAATTTACAAAAATCAATTATTTTACTCTACTTGCAATAAACAATGGGCAAAAATTACAAAATAAAACAATTCCATTAAAATAAGCATCAAAAATTAAAGTTAAGTGTATATCTAATGAAAGACCTAAAAAGTCTGTACACTGAAAATTATAAAACATATTAGTGGATGTTAAACAAATGCTTATTAAACTGACACCAAATAGTTCTGTTTAGAAAATGTTCTTCAGTCATTTCTGGAGATGTTATATATACTTAAAACAAAGTAGAAACCCCAAAAGTGTCAATTTACTTGGAAATACAAATGTACTTTGCTCATCCTTAGCAAAATAGATTCTTATATTCTAGCAGGATTGCAAATAATTTTTAAATATTTTAGTGACAGTTCACACATTAATTCTGTCTTCATGAATATTAAATACATAGAGAAATAAAACTAAAGGCTGGGCACCTTTCTATACATTGAGTAGATGTGTTTGTTGTGAAAGAACAAGCATCAGATGCAAAGACTTATTTATATATTTGGTAGTATGCTTGCTTTTTCAATAGCTGTGATTTGAATATCTGAATACTTGCAGGTTTGTCATGTAATTTTCTAAAGTGACAAAGTTGTCAAATTTAAATTCAATTTTTAAAAGATTGCATGAATCAAGGTTTATTTGTTTGCATTTTCCTTGAATGGGGCCTTGTCAAGTCCTTGGTTGGGTTCACCGTTGCTGAAAGATTGCCCTTGATTATGTCTGTGCTGCACAAGTGTAGGAGAGCAGCCAGTTTCAGCACGTGATTCTTGGGGTTCATTTGGGGCTTTGATGGCAGTGTGCAAAAAATATATATATTTGTTGTTTGGTTGAAAATCTTAATTGACATATTTCTAGATGTTGTCTGACTATGTAAGTTATATCTGGATATGAAATCATTGGTAGAAACATTTCCTATTTTGAAGAAACTAATTAGGTTAAAATGACTAATTCCCAGTTGCAGAGTCATGAACACAAATTATGATTCATGGAAGTAGGCATGACTTCATATCCAGGACATGGTAACGCTTTATTTGTGTGCATTTAAGGAAGGCAGGGGCAGAAGTTCATTTGCTGCACCTGTTATAGAAAGTTGTGAAGGCAAGTAATAGTCTGGAATGACCTGCACATCATGCCCAGTGGCACTTCAAGAATGACTGCATATGCCAGCCACACACTGGTAACCCTGATTCTTCAGTCTTACCGTGACTCACACGCAATTAGTGCAGAACAGGAAGAAACTGAAGGGAGGGACTCAAAGCCTCCACTGGAGTCCCAGTTCCAAAAGGAAGCTGTTGAGGTGGAGACAAAGAACATGTTTCCCTCTCAGTTTTATAATAAGTGGTAGGTTTGCATTTGTTGATTTAAGAATATTTATAAAGCGTATACATTATTGTCATTAATTATGCTTCTGAATTTGAATCAGGGGTTATCCACATCCCACACGTAATTTTTTTTAAAAAAAGCATTGGTATTTTCTGAGAAATTTAGTGCTGAGGGTTTCACAAATCATTAGTGCCCAGTGTTTTGTAACTTTCATCTGCTCTTCCAAGTTAGAAAGAAAACGTAGGGCAGATCAGCATTGCTGAGTGAAGCTGCCCTATATGTGGTAGCTGAGTTCCGCATGCTTAGCACACACTTACGAAAGCACAGATGTTTCAGGTTATGTCCCATGCCCAGGATGCAAGCTGCAGTGGAGATTGATTTTGCAGTGTAACTCAAATCTCTATACTTATTTGATTTGGTTTTTAAAGAAACAATATAAGTATCTTCTTTCCCTGTAGAATGTGTTTCGAAAGTACAAAAGACTTCAGTAGTTTCATTCTACTCAGTTTAGATAAGCAGCCAAAAAATGCAGAAGCCCAATCCAAAATTATTCTTAGTTTACTTGACAAAAGATCAGATTAAATATCACATAAGAATAGGCTTTCTTGAAAGATCTCTGGTTCAGGACTTCCTGACTTTGGCATGAAACAAGGACACCACAACACTACAAGTAGTTGACTCAGAACGGGTTATGCGCAATACCTAGAAGTCGAAAATAGAAATGCTATTTGCATCTTCTATCTGAATAACTCATAAGGATTTATTTTTATCTATTTCTACAACAGCCTCAGATTTAAATAACACTTTTCCTCTGAATCACTTTAAGATTAACAACAAATATTTAATGGCTTACATACACTTTTACTTGCAGATTGTCGAAACACTATTTTTCAAGGAACAATTGTTTGTCCTAACGTAGACTACATACCCTTTAACCGCTTGATCATTACATTTCTCTTTCATGCTTCTGTGTGGTATAATTTTTGCCCTTTAAATAGTACACTATTAAGACATGTGGAGGATATTTTGGACTATATCATACCTATGGGTATTTGGTTTTTAAACATAATATGGTTTCTTAAAAAGTCTGGCATTGCAAAAACAAATTTAGAGTAAAATGACTCTCTTAACCATATCCCTGAAATGGTTAGAATTCTAGCTGTGGAGAAACCCCAGTTCCTGTACCTCTCCCCCTTAGACCAGCCATCCCCAGTAATTAGATGGCCAGTGCACTCGTGCTGACAGTTCCTGCGCTGATTTACAGGCTTTGGAATTAAGGAGTTTTTCATGAAGGGTGGTTGCTGAGTGTTTCCTAATGCCTCTGAGGGCTACAAAGACTATGTATTTTATATATTTGGTGTTTATACATTTTAATCCACACCAGATATTTATATTCTCTGTTTTCTATACTTTTAAATCAATTGTATTCTAATTACTTGCTTTAGATTTTTTTTTTTCCTAAGTGAAATAAACCAGGCTTACAAGGCTGTATATTGCATGATTTCAACTACAGGACATTCTGGAAAAGGCAAAAACTACAGAGACAGCAAAATGATCAGTGGTTGACAGGGGTTCAGGGGAAAGGGGAAGGGATCAATAGGTGACACAAAGTGAATTTTTACGGCAGTAAAACTATACTGTCATGGTAGATATATGACATTATGCATTTGACAAAACCCACACCACTTTACAGCACAAAGAGTGAACCTTAATGTATGCAAATTAAAAAGTATTCAGGAGGTTGGGGGATCTCAGGAAGGAATGCAGACTGTAACTAGACAGTAGTATATCTGTGTTACAATGTATGGGGATGGGGTAAATGATGCTGACTCAGATAACTTTGGAAATGAGTAGTTTGTAAGACTAACGGTAAAAGGGACTGCATGTAAGTACTATACTCTAGTTAATAAAGTCGCTTCTCATGAGGGTGCAGATAAATGATTCTGATGCTGATACATGTGTATTAGAATTAGAATGTTAAGTAAATGGGTGGCAGATGATGAGAGTCAGATTTCTCCCTGTTGGAGTGGAATCTACAGATAAACTAGGGAAAGAGGCTAGAGTGATCCACGTGGTAATGGTTTCGAATTGGAGACAATCGGTATGAATTCATATTTAGCTTTATATACAGAGGGTGGCAAAAAAAATTTATACACATTTTAAGAAAGGAAAAAAAAAACTGTATTAAAATTGTAATACTCAATACATAGCGATAACAAAAGAGGAATACAAGTCATGTGTATACATTTTTTTTTGTCACCCCCGGTAGATATAGATGGTAACATATAGACATACTTATAGATATTTGTGTATTACAGGGGTTAGTTAGTTAATATATACATATATTGCTTTGCTTAGTTGAGAGGGCCTGGAAGCAATATCATAGTAGCAAAGAACATACCTAGTGCCTAAATCGTGGTTTGTAGTATCATTCCCAAGTAAAAGGAACCAGGGCACTTTCGAGAAATGGCTGACTATAGGGCTGGGGAAAGAAATATACAAGATAAGCCTGGAGCATCTTGTAGTGCCCAAAAGGAAGGCACTACTCAAACACAAAACAAAATACACTGATGGAGGCATGTCAAAGGAGCATAGGAACCGACTGAGAGAGCCCCTCATGGCAAAGTGGAACAATTTGAGTAATAAATAAAGTAGTATTGGTTATAAGCCAAAAAATACAACGAATATCCATGAATCCATACTTATATAAATAAATAATTGAATCAATTAATAAATGTGAGAGAAGTGACAAATCTCCTGTGTAGAAGCATTGCAAATAATTTATGTAGATACTCCACCCTTAGGGAGGGGGCAGCTACCTCCCAACTCTTCAAGTGTGGTCTGTTCATAGCAACTTCTGTCCAAAGAGTACAGTGTGAAAGGGAGGATGTATGGGAAGAGTAACTTGACAGTGGAGAAACCTGACCAATGCTATTTCAACCAGGCGATGAAGGTCAACATCAACAGTCATAAATCCGGTTGATCCTATTTACTTTTGACATGATGTAATGAAAATGGCACTTAACCTTTGTGATCTTCCTTCCCCAAATCCCAAACCCCAGTTTTATCATGAGAAAATATCAAACAAATTCTAGTAGAGGGGCATCCTACCTATACCTGACCAGTACTCCTCAAAACTGTGAAGGTCACCAAAAGCAAAGTCAGTTTGACAAACTGTCATAGCCAAGATGACGTGGCAATGAAATGTAATGTGACATTCTGGATCAGACCTTGCAACAGTTTGAGAACATTAGGTAAAACTGAAGAAAGCTGAGTAAACTATGTACTTTATTTAAAAACAAGGTATTAATATCTATTAATTAAGTATAGCAAACATACCATACTAGTGAATGTGAAGAGTAACTGAGCACGCAGTTATGGGAACTCTGTACTGTCTTCCAATTTCTCTGTAAATCTAAAACTATTCGAAAAAATGAAGTCTATTGAAAGGAAATTACACAAGTAACACGTGCTTGTTTTAAACAACACACTAAAGCAATTGAGAAGAATGGTAAGTATAAAATGAAAGCTCCTCAGCCTGTCTTGCAGTATTAAACACTAGTGGTAACAATATTAACACTTTGGTTAATATCTATTTTTCTAAACATTTTTTTGGCATATAGAAGTGTGTGTGTGTGTGTGTGTGTGTGTGTGTGTGTGTGTGTGTGTGTTGCTTTTCTTACAGAAATTAGATCATTAGAACATAATTTTGTAATTTGCTGTTTTTATTTGACAATGTAACATGGACATTGTTCTATGAGATGTGTACACATCTACTTTACTCTTTTAATGACAACCTGCTTTCTATATTGTGAATGTACCACACATATATTATCTCTAATTTTTGGCAGATAGCACTAATGATGCAGTATACAGCTTAAGAATATACCCTTACCTAAATCTGCCCATTCAGTCTGTTCTTTAAAAGAAAAGCTTAAAGAGTTTTAAAATCCTCTCATTTCTTTGCACTGTGATGTTTGGATTTTATGTTTTTATTAGGGAGATAATAAAAATAGTTTTACAACATTATTTTCTATTATTACTTTTAATGTTTATGCTAGGATAATTTATCTGGAAAGTGTCCTTTAGAATTTCTTTTTCTCCTAAATGTACAGTTGTTTAAATAACATCATTTATTAATAGTCCATTCCCCCCTGGGATTTGAAGTGTCATCTTTTTAATATATTAAACTCTTAAATAAGCATGGGATTGATGGCTGTCTTCACTTTGTTCTATTATTTGTTTATTTCTGTAGCATCAGAGTCTTAATTATTGCAGCCTTATAGTATGTTTTGATAGCTGGTAAGATGATGTCCTCCTTATGAACCATCCTTTAAAAAAATTATTATGTATTATTGTGCAACATAAAATTAAGGATTAACTCTATAAAAAATACTTTTCATCTTCCTCCTCTTGCTCTTACTCCTGCTCCCCCATCTCCACTTCCTTCTTTTTAATTTTTGTTGTTAAATTTTGCCTGAAAGTTCTTGTTAGGTTGTTTGCTTCATTGTCTAATTTTCATGGCTGGCATTTTGAACAGGAGTTTTTTGTAAACATTTTTTTTTTCTCCCAAATTGACTATAGTTGTGAAACATTTTACAAATACTATTTATTTAATATTTATAATTTAACTCAGTACCTTACTGAAAACTGTTTTATTAGTTCTACTTTTGCTGTTGTTAGTCTTGGATTTTCCTTTTGGAAAATGATACCCAATTAAAATTAAGAAGATAATTGATTCTGCTCACAGAGTTAACCTTATGGGAAGAAGTCCTCAATAACAAGTCTGCTACCCCAACTTTAGTTCATTTACATATTTCTTCAGAGGTTGTTACTTTGATCCATTAATCGATTTACTGTAGTGAGACATAGTATATTAAGATAATAGTTTATAATTATGATTTCATTATACGTTTATGTTTACAATTGTGATTTTTTTCTGAATATGGCATGAAGCCACTTACTAGGCCAATGAGTGACTGTTTTATATGGAAACTATATTCTGATTAAATGTAAGTATTATAACCCTTGGACCAAAATTATGTAAGTTATTTTAAACTTATTCCATTCTGTCCTGAGACAAGAGACTGGTTGTTACAGGAAAGCCTAGTTAAATCAAACTATTAGATTACATCGATTAGAGAATAGCACATTGACAAATAAGATCTCATTTAATCCTCATAATGACCTTTTTCAGTTTGATATTATTATTCTCTATTCTTCATAAATGCTTAGCAATCAAGTTAAGATAAAGACAAAATCAAACATCTCTTGGTGCACATGTTACTCTTTAATTCGTATAAATCTGGAATGGTTTTTGCTTTGAGTAAAGGTAATAGATCTTCATTTGGTTAAAACTTTAAAACAAGGAATCTGCTTACATGTTTCAAAGCCAAATTGTTTTTGTCCTTCCTCTCCAACCATGAGAAATAGAATTTGGGCGGACGAGGTGGGGGTGGGGGGAATGAGTGGGTAGCGTAGGGACCTCTAGGGGAGAGAACTGAAGGCAGGACAAAAAGGAAGCAGTTGAAAAGGGACAAAATCAGAAGAGATTTGTGAGAAATGGGGACTCAGGTGTTGCTCAGGAAAGGGAAGTCTTCGTAAAGCATGATAGGTTAGTCTCAATAAACAAGTGTGGATGGGTAAAAATATATGTGTAGGTGATTGGGTAATGGGTTACTGATTCAGAGAGGTCATTAATTAAATTGTAATGTAACATGTCTCAAATTTACTGTTAACTGATGCTTAATGTCCAACACAACTATAGTTTGAGAATCTCTATTGCTACTCATATTAATCAAGTAACATGTAAAATTTCACGTGCCTCCCCTCCAAATGATACTGCAATAATTTAGAAACATTGCCTTGTATGTACCAATACTGATCCTCACATCTCTCTATTGCTCTAAAACATTTTTGTTTATTTAATAGGAGATGTATGGGTGTTGATATTTATATTAAAACACAATGTGCCAGGCCAGCTGGGTGGCGCAGTGGTTGAAAGCTGGCTTGGGATGCCAGCGGCCCGAGTTCAGATCCTGCATGTGAGGGCCGGTGACACTGCCCTCTAAAAAGAAAAAAATAAAATAAAAGCAGTTTAAAATGAAACCATTAAAAAAAAACACGCCAAAATACCCCAAAAAACAGAAAATACAATGTGCCTATTAATCCAAAGACAGATGTTACTGATATTAGTTAATATGTATTCCAATATATCTGGGAATATACATATTGAATAAAACGTGGTCATTCTAACAATTTTCCATGAACTGTGTTACTGTCCTTAAGACATTTTGATTTTAACAATGAGAGCAGAATGGATGTCAAGATTGGCCACTTTATCCAGAAAGCTTTACTCTTGAGAACTGAGAAGAAAAGTGTAACAGAAATAGGAAGACTTTGTAGTGACAAACTCTCAATTAGACATCAGAAAGTAAAGTGGGATATGGAAAAGCAGTGCTTCTAAAAAAGCATCCGGCTTCTCAATCACCGAACGAGCATTCAACAACTACTGGGTGCAAGAAACTGCCTTAGATACTATAAAACCCTGTTATCTACCCATTTAGGAAATTATAAATTCTTGCCATCTAGTCTCTTTTGTGCGTGTGTGTGTCTGTGTGTATGATTCTCCATGGGAAAATCGACTTATAGATGGTAGTGTCACATTAGCGTTCTTTTTCTTTTAGCATGTTGTTATGGGAACATATACCAAGATTAGTGGTTAAGGGAGAGTTGGTAATATCTAAGCAAGATTTGCTGTTATCAGGCATTGCTTCTTTAAAGGGAGTTAAAAGAAGCCAGACTTGAAAAGACTTATACCCAGAACCAAAGCTGTTGTGCGGATTGTTCAGATGGCGAAGAAAGATTCACTCCTATGTTCTGAGAGGGTGTCCAGTCCAGCAGAGTGGAGATAGTCGCAGTTCTGACATCAACTTCTTCAGACAGTTCGGCATTCAGGTGTCTGACCTGGAAGGTGTGCCAGAGGCAGTCAGCCTCAGAATTAGTGTTAGCAGTTGCAGCACTTGAGCAATGGAAGGGGGCTCAGGTCAGAATGCTTTTCTATAGGACGGATGCTGGCCAGAGCTGGGAAGATTATTAAGCAAGAGATGCAGGCACAAAAAACTGCCAAAACTCAGATCTCAGAACCAGGACAAAAACACTGGACTGTACTAGGGACATGATGTTAAGTTTTCAAAAAGTGGCTTCTTTCGGGCTGGCCAAGTGGTGCAGTGGTTAAGCGCTGGCTTAGGAAGCCAGCGGCCCTGGTTTGGGTCCCACATGTGAGGGCCAGTGACACTGCCCTCAAAAAAAAAAAAAAAAAGTGGCTCCTTTCTGATTAAATACTCAAAAGCAGACCTGAACTTAGAGATATGATATGATCTAAGCATGCAGGAAGGAGACTTAGCTGAGAGAAGAGGAATAGTTAGATACAGGCAGGGCTAAGTTCGAGTTGAAGGTTATTTGTTGTTGTTTGTTTTATATATCAATATACAGTGGGTGGTGAATGCCATTTAGAGACATGTAGTTCAATTACACATTCGATTTTAATTTATTGGAACAATTTTATCAGGCTTGGCAATAAATTTATGCTATCTTTATAACATGAATTGGAGAGATTTCTTTTTCTATGGTCTGGGATAGTTTAGCAATGTTGGAACAATTTAAAAACGTGGCCTTTTTTTTTTTTTTTTTTTTTTTTTAGTGGCAGACTACCTCTTAAAACATTTTGTGTTTATTGCATTTATCCCTCACTTCTTAGCAATTTAAGGTACTTTACAGAACCTATTTTCTTATGCAGGAGGCATAAATTGGAAGGTTGAAGACTCACTAGAAAGGAGTGCTGGAGTCAAGGCCAGAGACAGCCTCTTGAGGGCTGTTCTATAAATACTTATGGGCTTTTCAAAGAGACATGGCTTAAAGGGCAATATTTCTGTCTTTTATTTTGATTTTGACCTAAGCTCTCTTTATCTAAATTACATGATAAATATAATTTATTTATATGTATGTAAATAATATGATTTTTTTAAGTAACTAAATATTTTCAAGCTGAGAAAAACAAGGGTCTAGTAACCACACTGACCTTGGCAATAAGTGCAGTTTAGAGCCACTAAAAGAAGGTGCAAGTTTCCACAGTTTTTAAATGATTTGTGAACCATGTCTCCTTCTCACAGTGGGATGACTTTGGCCAAATATGTACAGGTCAAAACAGGAAATGACAATAAGTTTTGCTTTTACTGATGTTCTAATAATGGTTTCTATTTCTTACACACACACACACACACACACACACACACACACACACACAGAAATTATCTGACGTTCAGAAAATAAAAGGTATCTATGCATATTAATGTAATGTTTCATTTATTTTTTAATACAACAATTTTATTTATGAAAAATTCTTAAATGCCTATTATGTGCTATGTTTATTATTGATCATTTGAAAAATACTTTCTATGTGGGCTCTTAGACTGAACATAAAATAATATAGTTAGTGTTTACTCCGGTTTAATTTAAGTAGGAAACTCTAACCCTAACATTGTTTAAAGAGAGACTCTGAATTTCATAACACACTATATTAAATTTTATTTCATTTTTATTGAGAAAAAAATTAAGCATACTTGAACAAAATGAGAATATTTTAAATATAAATAAAGAGTTAATGTAGAAAATATAGGTGGCTTTAACATTTCCTCTGTATTTCTAACTTGCATGTTATCCATAAGCTTGTGAGATTTCCTGCAGGGGAAAAGGCATAAAGCTATGGTCTAGGCGGCATGAGCTCACACTGGATCTGCTAGCACAGCCCACTCAGGGATACAATGAAACAAATCAAATGTTTTTTTGTGCTTTAAGGCAGGTTCAATTTAGAAATGAGTTGTATATATTGCTTACTTGGTCATTTTATATTTCCATATTGCCAAATTTGGGTTATGATTTCCTTGAGGAAGCCAGAAAAAAGAAACACAATTTAAATTCATTTTCCAAACAAGATGTATAAACAGATTTTTGTGTATTATGTGTATTTTTTTTACTTTATTGGAGAAACAAAAGGCTGAAGCCACTTAACAATACAGTTATGTTCATTTTAATTCTTTTACATAAATTTCACAATTTAGGAGTTGCACATCTATTTTCTAAGCATACATATATTTTTAATAGTGCTCTCAAGCAAACCATATTCAGTCAGTCAAAAAACACCTTTAGCCATTTTTCTTTTGGATTTGAACAATGTTTTGCATGTAGATATTGCTGAATGCGTTATTCAGGTTAATATAAACTATGTGCGAAATTGTGATTTATGTTTAGGAGCTAAGCTGAATTTTAATTGCACTCAAAAATGTATACAATATAAAGAAAAGTATATATACTCTTCATATATCTTCTGTATATAGCATATTTGAAAAAACAATTATGAAAAACAATTGAAAAAAAGCATAATTGAAAGACAATTATGCTATTCTGCAGTAGAATGAAAATTATTGGCCATTTTCTCAGCATCCATTGCCCCATTTCTCCTTCCTAAGAATGCCCTGGTTTTCATTTGTGAGTCTACCTCTCTTCTGGGAAGCCCAGAAGTTTCAAAAAAAAAACAGCTCATGTTTGATCTAAGGCCATCCCATGATTCTTCCCAAGGGAATAGGGTTAGAAACCTAGGGCTAAACCAATGAGACCCCAACAATTTTTTTCCCATATGACATGTGATCCAATTTGGGCCAATTGAGGAAAGATTGTTGAGATCTCCTGAAAAAGAAAATTTTTCTCTTCTAACTATGTTGTGGTGTACAAACATTAGGCCTAGTACAGCTACTTAGCCATTTAGCAACCAACTTGTGGATGCAGCCCACATATGGGGGCACAGCTAAAGGCATAGCAGGGAAATGGAGACAGCTGCTGGATTAAGCCCATTCTATCACTCATTTGCTCTACCTCTGTAATCTATTATGTAAATTTTTGCATGGTTTAAGGCAGTTTGCATTTTCTTGTCAAGAACATCCTATATTGATACACTCATACATGTAGAAACCACACATTTCAGATTTTCAGCATAGTTCTATTCCCAAGAAGTTTAATTATTTTTAGGGAAGGCAATTCATTCAGTGTTAAAATAAATATGATTGATTTTTAAACATTTTTAAGTGTTAATAGATTTGCAAATCATAAGAATAATTTGTCAGACCACGTATGCTGATTTGGAGTTTGAAAAGTAAGGCCTCCAATTTCGGAGCTAATTTTATTGGTATTCTCAAATTTTGACAAGATACTAGAAGCACAGAAAACTATTAAAACATTTTCTCATTTGTTAATGGCTTATGGTATCCTTGCTTTAGTCCATGATCAAACAGGTACTTACACATAATTTGTTCTCACCATTCTTCCATTCAGATTTTCATACAGAGCTACTATCTCACAGTGAACAATGGTACAGATTTTTGTAATCCACATGTAGCTGAACCTTTTCATTCATTCAACATTCAAGTACTATTATTTTTTAGTAGACTACCCAGTCTCCTCCAGCACAGTGTTAGCCATGGGTATTAGCCATGTTGCAGTTACAGCCCCTGACCTCTAAGGGCTCATTGAGTTGTAGCTTAGACAAGAAGATGGGCAATTAACTCACAGTGATAAGAATTCTATGGGGCTAAGTAGAGAGTCTTATAAAAACACCTGGTGGGTGTCATGCAGTCCAAACTTAAGTAGTTAGAGGACACTCAGAGAAAGTGATGTCTAAGCTGAGAATGACAGGCCAAGAAATAAAGAGCCATTTTAACCATGTGAAGTTCTCAGAGAAGGAAGGGAGGGGTGGAAGTAAGATTCTGGGTGGAGGAAGAGTATTACAGGCCCAGAGAGAGGAGAGAACATGGCACAGCCTGGGACAACTATCTATCATTCAAGATGCTGGAGCACAGAGCATCTTCACATCATCAGATACCTGATTAGGAAGGATCCTGGTTGTCTGTTAATGAATTTGAACTTTACTGCGAGAACAATAGGAAACTTTGGGAGGAAGAAACTTTGAAACAGGACAAGTGAGAGACTATCTTTAGCTTTCATCACAAATCAAAGGGGTCTAGATTAGAGGCAGGGAAACCAGTAAGAAAACATTTGCAGTA
This sequence comes from Aselliscus stoliczkanus, assembly GCA_033961575.1. NCBI lineage: Eukaryota > Metazoa > Chordata > Mammalia > Chiroptera > Hipposideridae > Aselliscus > Aselliscus stoliczkanus. The sequence goes on from CM066733.1 coordinate 130,885,999, forward strand.
ATTTGAATAAGACATGATGACGGCTTGAGTTCTTTCAGGAAGAACAACTAACAGGTCTAGTGCTTAATTGGGTGTTGTGAAAAGCTGCGGTTTTAATTGAATATATTATTTAAAATATTAAATAATTGGCAAAAGACTTGTTTCCATAGCATTCCTTTTGACTTGAACAGAAATTTTATTCATAAAGCTATCAAGATAGCTAGACTCCAGGGAAGGAAGCATGCGTACAACTCCCACATCAGTATAGTAAGCTGACTTCATCTTCCGAGTAATTGTAAAAACAGACTTGTATTTGAGCACAGTGGACTGGGCAGAAGCCTGTGCATGAAAGTGTAGGATTCTCATCCCCAAGGGGTTCTAATGACCACAATCTCATCAGTAGTCTTGAACAACCAGGACAGGAGAGACACTTGGCACCAATCCATGATGGATTAGTATCTATGCATGTGGTTTTGAACTTCAGAATAGCAGTGAGCTCATCACTGTTAGGAAATTTTAAAGTAGTAGAAAATGGGAAAACATGCATTTCAACATATAGTTAAAGGCATTTGAATTAAGGTTGTTTGGGGGTACTTGTAATTTGAATAAACTATTAAGAGAAAAGAAGCAGTTAAAGACAGAATGTATAAACTCAAAAGGACTTTGCTTGAATGAACTAAGAATCAACAAACAAAAAGAGAAAGGTCCATGCATTCTTACATTGAATTTCAGTTGCTTTTGTATAGCAATGTATCCTTTGCGGTAGATTTTTTTTTTCAGTTTGTTTTTTTCTTCTTCAGTATGTATTCTCTAAGTATAAAAAGAAAAAAAAGAGAAAAAAAAATAGCCTCCTTCACAAAAAAAATTTCTGATCACGACACACTGCTACTCAACCTCTTACTGAATTGCTAAAAACAAAGCAAAAACAAAACAGGCTTGTGAACTTGTGTTATATCCACAATGTGTAAACCCTTTCCCTTTCAAGGTAAAATATTCTATACTTTATATATCACTCCCTATTATTTACAGCCTGAAAAGAAGAATAACAAGAGGTGATGCCTACAAAAACTTGATTCTCAAGCTAAAATTTCCTTTATTTTAGATTTGTTTAGTTTTTAAATTTTTATTGTGAATATAAACTCATACAGAAAAGAAACATAGGACAAAAATGTGAAGTTCAATGATTCATTACAAGCTGAACATCTTGTAATCATAATCTAGGAGGAAATAGAAAACTGCCAAGATTCAGAAGCACTCGTTGAGTACCAGTCACTATCTCTTACTTCCTCTTCAAATTTCCACTACTATAATTTTTATGATATTGTACCATGCATATTTTTATAGTAACCCCATATTTTATATATATATGTGTGTGTATATATATATATATATATATATATATATATATATATCTGGTACTATATATATATATATGGTACTTTATATATATATTTAAATCTGGTACTATAGTGTTATATATATATAACACTATAGTACCAGATTTTTTGAAATTTATGCAAATAAAATTGTATAGTATACATTTTTTTTAGTCTGGGATCTCTCACTTCACATTATGTTTGCAAGATTAATCCACAGCATTGTTTGCAGTTGTATATTCATACAATTCATAAGAATTGAATGGGTATATCAGGATTTATTTATCTGTTTTACCTTAGGTGGGCTATTGGCTTGTTTTAAGTTTGGGGTTATTGGAAACAATGCTACTGTCACATTCTTGTGCATATCTCTTGGTGCACGTGCACTCATTTTCCATTGGATATCTACATAGGAGTGGAACTCATGAGTCAACAGATAATGTGTAAGTTCAACTTTAGTTATTAATGCCAAATAATTTTCCAGGGGATTATACCAATTTACACTTCAATCATCAAGTTACAAAGTTCTATTTGCCCCACTTCTTTGCTAACACCTGTGACTGCCAGTGGTTTTTGTTTTTTGTTTTGTTTTGTTTTGAACAGTTCCTGTGGATATGTAGTGGGTTACCCATTTTGATTTTATTTGCATTTCCTGATTACTAATGTCGTTGAGCCCTTTTTCGTGTTTATTAATGAGTCACTTTGGATTTTGTCTTCTTTGAAGTTCCTATTTAAATCTCTGGTCCATTTTTGGTATTGCAGTGTGTTTTTCTTATTGATTTGTAGACATCTTCTTTTTTTTTTTTTTTTTTTTTTTAATATTTTTTATTGGGGAATTGGGGGAGGGGAACAGCGTTGGGGAATCGGGGAAGGGGAACAGACAAGTTGCTGTCCTTTTTTGTTCTTCAGTTTAGTTGCGGAGGATGTTGCTTCACTGTTGGTATCGTCATTGCGCTCTTCCCGGATGAGGCAGATCGGTCGCTGGCCTCTGGATGTCGCTCACCGCGGCTATTGGCAGCTCACGCTTGGCTGCCAGCCGCTCACGCTGGCTGCAGGCCACTCACTGTAGCCTATGGCAGCCCACTGCAGCAGGGGCTGCAGCCCAAACCATCACCGGGGCTCGCATAGCCCAGCTCCAGGTGGAGCTGTTGTTAGCTGTAGAGGGCAGTGTCACTGGCCCTCATGTGGGATCCGAACCGGGGCCGCTGGCATCCCAAAACCAGCGCTTAACCAATGCGCCACTCGGCCGGCCCTGTAGACATCTTCTTATACATGCAGTATGTGAGCTCTTTGTCATGTACATGTATTACACATACAAATATAGGCTTTTCCAATGTGTGGCTTGCCTCTTTACTCTCTTCATGGTTTCTTTTGATACAGAGAGTTTGTTGGTTTTAATGTACTTCATTTTGTCAATTTTTTCCTTCACGGTTAGCGCATTTTCTGCCTTTAGAAAAGTTTTTCCTTACTTTAAGGTCATGAAGATATTCTCTTAATATATCTTCTAGAATGTTTGTTACTATTTGCTTTTCACATTTATATCAAAAATCTACCTGGAATTTATGTTTTGTGTGTGTATGTGTGAGGTAGAGAATAAATTCCTATATTTATTTATTTGTTTGTTTTATTTTATTTTTAAAATTTTATTGGGGAACAGTGTGTCCTTTCTGGACCCATCACCTCTAAGTCAAGTCGTTGCTCTCAACCCAGTTATGGAGGGTGAAGCTCACCAGCCCATGTGGGAATCGAACCGGCAATCCTGGTGCTATCAGCACTGCTCTCTCACCAACTGAGCCAACTGGCTGCCCATAACTTCCATTTTTTAATGTTGATATCCAATTGTCCCAACACATTGTACTCTCTATTGCTCTACAGTACTAACTTTTTTCATAAATCAACAGCCTAGCTATACATTTTTGTGTGTGTCATTCTCTTTGTAATTAATTTCTCTAATGTATCATTGTACCAATAACTATTTTAAATATACATTATCATTGTTCTATCCAGTCAGTATTCATTTAGATTTACCTACATATTTTTCCTTTATGTTGCTGTCCATTCTTCCATCTAAATTCATTCTTCTTCTACGTGTATCCAAAATTCCATCTGAACTTATTTTCTTCTGCCTCATGACTATACTTCAGTACAGGCCTTCAGAAGAGCAATCCTCTTAATTTGTTTGTCTGAAAAATATTTACTTCTCCTTTATTCTTGAAGTATATTCTTATTGGATATAAAATTCTGGATTCACAGTTATTATTCTCAGCCCATAAATATATTTTTCTACTCTCTTGTTTTAATTTGCATCTATTGAGAAGGTGGTCTCTGTGTAATTATTGCTTCTTTGAAGAGAATCTCTTTTACTTCTCTTGCTTTCTTTTTTTAGGGGCATGGGTGGGTAGGTTCAATGGGTTTGCTATGTTGCACGTACGTATGAATTTCTTTTATCCGGCTTAGGGTTTGTAGAGATTCTTAAACCTGTAATTTAATATTTTTCATCAATTTTGGCAAGTTCTGAACAATTATCTCTTCAAATATTTCTTCTTCCCACATTTCCTTTTTCCTCTATGTTTAATATTTCAAATACACTATTATGTATGCTCAGTCTCTCCCTCTCCCTCTCAGTCTCTCTCTCTCTCTCTCTCTCTCTCTCTCTCTCTCTCTCTCTCTCTCTCCTTTATTCTAAATATTTTCTTTTTCTTATTTTATGGCTACTAACTCTGTCTTTAGCTTGGTCAAATGTGCTGCTATACCTCATATTGATTTCCTAATCCTCGTAATTATTATTTAAATTCAAAAATGTATATTTTGGTTTTTCTTTTAACTTCCACTTACAATTTCCAATCTTGTCTGTTATTTCTTTGAACATAGGAAGCATAGTTACTTTACAGTCTGCTTCTCATATCTCCATATACCACCAATATATGGAGAATTTCTGAATTTGTTTCTTGCTTTTGTTTCTGCTGATTTCTTCAATGTGTTATTTTCTGCAAGTGTGACTGGTTATTTTTCATTGTGTGCCATAAATTGATTTTGCAAAAATGTATACAGAAATCATTTGAGGCTTTAGGTGGTGTTATCTTTCTCCAGAGAGGATTTACATTTGTTTTTTACCAGGTGCCTGGGCAGTACTGGCAATCTGGGATTCACTCAGTCCAATTTCAAGTATTTCTGTTTTTCTAGTTCACCCTTAAGGCATAGCCAAGCCAAAGCAAGGAGACTCAACAGCATCCCATATTTTTTAAAGACCCTGACCCCAATTGCTGATCCCTGGTCCTGCTAGTTTGCCAAAAGTATATCTCAAACTCACAGGCAACCCACCCAGAAGCAGGAAAAGTTCCCAGAGAGAAAATGGCTTAAAATCTCATACACAACTTTCTAGGCTCCTATACTTTTCCACATTTGGCCTCACTAATTCTTCAGTACCTTGGTAGATTCCTCTCCTTTTAAAGCATATACCTAAAAACATTTTGTCCAGTCTTCTAGTTTTCTTTATATTGGAGAGTTGTATGGACTTACCTCAGTTTGGAACAGAGTGGTTTATCTAATGAACTAATTGACCCATCTTCTTAAGAAAAACAAAAGATATAAGATAAGAGAGGTAGAGAGAATATTTTATATTCTAGAAATAGATTAAAGCAGGAAAATCATAGTAGTCTACTGAAGCTGCTCAATATGTGATTTAAAATATATATGAGCTATTCTGTATTTAAATAACAAAACCACTTCTAACTTTCTTGTTTGGCAATAGGCCAGAATTGCAAAGTGAAAACAGAATTGTAAGCTATTTTAGATTTTGCTAACTAAATTCTCAATTGTTTCATATTAGCATTACAGTCAGCTCTCTCTGTGTTCTTATCTTGTGATATAATTCAATTAGATCAAGGCACAAGTTATGATGACGAAGCTTATTCGCCTTTTACTTTTAGAATAAAAACAGCAGAGAAAGAGCTGTAGTTTCAGGAGAAGAATTAGAAAACTCACTGGTTGGCAATCTTTCATACTTCATCTTGGAGCATTTCTAAGATTCTTTAAAAATTCTACACCTAAGAGATTGAAGTGACTAGAGTGATAGAAAGGAGTAATGCATGGCTGTCAGCAAGTATTGCATTTTTATACAAAAAAAAAGTAGGTATTGATGTAGTTTGAGAGCAGCCAATCTTTGGCTGCCAGGATCTGTCCAAAATTATGTTACCATTATATACTGCTGGTGGGAATATAAATTGGTACAGCTGCTATGGAAAACAGTATGGAGGCTGCTTAAAAAATTAAGAACAGAATTACCATACAACTCAGCAATTCCTCTTCTGGGTATCTGCCCAAAAAGTCTGAAAACTTTTATTTGTAAAGACATATGACTCCCTATGTTCATTGCAGCATTATTCATGGTGGCCAAGATATGAAAACAACCAAAATGTTCTTTGATAGATCATTGAATAAAGAAGATGTGGTGCATATATACAATAGAATATTATTCTGCCACAAGAAACGATGAAATACTGCCATTTGTGACAACATGGATGGATCTCGAGATTATCATGCTAGGTGAAATAAGTCAGAAAGAAAAACCGTATAATTTCACTCATATGTGGGATATAAAATTGAAAGCAATAAATGAACAAGACAAACAAACAAACAAAAACTCACAGACACAACAGTTCAGTGGTTACCAGAGGATAAGGAGGACAAGGTGTGATAGAAAAGGTTAAAAGGGGTCATATATCTGGTGATAGAAGGAGAACTGACTCTGGGTGTTGAACACACAATGTAATATATGAGTTCTGACAGTTAAGTTCACAAACTCATCCTAGGAAAAGTGCTAATACCTCATTGCTGAATATCACTATGGTCACCTTTGAAGTACTCTCCTTGGGAAGCTATACACCAATACCAGTGCCTAGTTCACCCTTCAAAGCAATTGGAATTCTTTTTCTGGAATGGCCATCAGAGTTGTCTGCCATATTACCCTAGATGTCCTGAATGTCATCAAATTGTTTTCCTTTCAATACTTCCCTTTATCTTTGGGTAAAGAATGAAATTATTGGGGGCCAGATCAGGTGAGTAGGGAGGGTGTTCCAATACAATCATTTGTTTACTGGCTAAAAACCTTCTCACAGACAGTGCTGTGTGAGCTGGTGCATTAAGTTCAGATAGTCTAACTTTTTTTTTTTTTTAAAGATTTTATTGGGGAATTGGTGGAGGGGAACAGACAAGTTGCTGTCTTTTTGTTCTTCAGTTTTAGTTGCGGAGGATGTTGCTTTACTGTTGGTATTGTCATTGCGCTCTTCCCGGATGAGGCAGATCGGTCGCTGGCTTCTGGATGTCGCTCACCGCGGCTATTGGCAGCTCACGCTTGGCTGCCAGCCACTCACGCTGGCTGCGGGCCTCTCACTGTAGCCTATGGCAGCCCACTGCAGCAGGGGCTGCAGCCCACACCATCACCGGGGCTCGCACAGCCCAGCTCCAGGTGGAGCTGTTGTTAGCTGTAGAGGGCAGTGTCACTGGCCCTCATGTGGGATCCGAACCGGGGTCGCTGGCATCCCCAAACCAGCGCTTAACCAATACGACACTCGGCCAGCCCAGATAGTCTAACTTTTCATGAAACCTTTTCAGCACTTCCAAATAGTAAACTTGGTTAACTGTTCAGTTGGTACAAATTCACAATGAATAATCCCTCTAATATCAAAACAGGTTAGCAACGTTGCAACAAGTTCGTATGTTTTATGTCTGACCTTCGTATAGATGATGTATTATAGAACCATACACTTAATAATATAATTCTTTAAGTTATATTATTTTACTAACCAATGTCACCCCAATAAATTTAATAAAAATTAAAAAAAAAATTTGTTACCCAGGGCTTTGGCTTCTGTTCGTATGGCAGACCAGATACTGTGAAGGGCTCTCCTAGGGAGAAAAAAGAGATCTGCATAAAACACATTTTTATTGGATTTCTGGGCTTTCAGGAAATAAAGGAAAACTCTAAAGAAGCTGCCACCTGAGAACAAAAACACACCAAAATATGAGCTGCAAGTGAAATCATAAACTCGAGAGTTTAGTGTTATAACTGAGAAACTGAGTCTTGGGACAAGGATAAGGTGGGGAAAATGAATCAAAGGCTCTACAATTAACCTAAAAACTTTCTAAGGGGATAGAGTTGTCCAAGGCCAGTAGTACCTTCCCGCTTCTAACAGAAACAAACACAATTCTTTTCCAAAAATAAGCATCCTCAATTTAGGCCCCCCAATTTTTCATGGATGAAGGTAAACCAAATAGAGCTCAGAATTAAAGATCACTAGGCATATAATAAAATTAACCTCTATGAGTGAATTTCAGTAGAAACCACAAACAACTTATGTTATTGAAATTATCAAGTAATAAATATAAAATAACCAAGTAAAAATCTTTAAGTAAACAAAAGAAAATTATGCCTAACATTAACAAGATTAATTATCATGTGGTGGTGTGTGCATCATTTTACACTCTCAGCCCTGCCTCTTCTCTGGGCTTTGATTCAATGATCAGTTCCATATTAGCTGTAATCAGATTGTGCAGATGCACCCTGTCAGTATGGTGCCTCAGACTTTGTAGTTTCTACTTCCTTTCTTGAGACTTCTCTGACACCATAGTATATGAACCTACTTGGCACTCAGGTATATACCACTTGGGGAAATTCATGCTCATGTCACCGCCTTGGCCAATGGGGATGATTTGAATGTAGTCAAATTTATCACTGTTTTTCCATAGTTAAATGTTTTCTGCCTGTTATTTCATAAAAATTTCTCATTTCTAAAGTTTGTAATGATCTCCTCTTATATTGTTTTCTAACATTTATAGGTTTGTCTTCCACATATAACTCTTTAATCTCCTGGAATTATTTGGTAAGGATATGGCTATGGCATACAGTAGAGATACAAGTTTTTTAGGGTTTTTTTTTTTAATAGATTTTATTGGGGAATTGGGAGAGGGGAATAGACAAGTTGTGGTCCTTTTCTTTTTTGTTCTTCAGTCTAGTTGTGGAGGATGTTGCTTCACTGGTCCATGTTGGTGTTATCATTGCACTCTTCCCGGGTGAGGCAGATTGGTTGCTGGCCTCTGGATGGCCACTCACGGCGGCTCTTGGCATCTCATGCTGGCTGTCAGCTGTTCTCGCTGGCTGCCAGCCACTAACTGTAGCCTATGGCAGCCTACTGCAGCAGGGGCTGCAGCTCACACCGTCGCTGGCCATCTTAGCTATAGAGGCAACCAGGTGGAGCTGTTGTTCACCACCTAAACTATAGAAGGCAGTATCACTGGCCCTCATACGTAGGATCAGAACCAGGGACCCACTGGCTTAGGATGCCATCTCCTAACCAATGTGCCACTCAGCTGGCCCCTAGTTTTTTTTTTTTTTTTAATATGAATGACCAGTTGTCCTATCCCCAGCATAATTCTTAATCTGGATTCTTCTTTCTATTCAATGAATAAATTTATCCATATCTGTTCTAATTCTATAGTGTGTTAATTAATTTAATTTTATAATAAACCTTGATATCTGCTAAGAATATATTTTCCCTTACTCTTTTTTTTGGATTCTTCAATGTCTTGACTCTTCTTAGGTCTTCCATACAAATTTTAGAATTATTTGCCAAATCATTGAAAAAAAGATGCTTAGAGTTTTTAAATTGAATTTATAATTTTATTGGAGATAATTTATATCCTTATGATTTTGAGTCCTCCTAACCTTGGACATGAGCTATATTTTTAAATATTTAGGTCTTCTTAAATGTCTTTCAAAAAGTTTCAACATTTTCTCCCTGCATGTCTTGTGCATCTTTTGTTAGATTTGTATTTTTGAACAATGTCCCCTTTGTTTCAACTATAAATGGTATCTTTCATCGATTATATTTTATAATATTATTTTCTAGCAAATAATAATACAAATTTCTTTGTATATTGGTCTTGTATCTAGCCACCTTGCTACAGTTACTCACTTTTCTAATATTTTGTCTATACATTGTTTTCTAGCTAGACAATCATGACATAAGCAAAATAATATTTTTTTTCTTTCAGCTACTTAGGACATGGAGCTTGGCCATATTACTTGTTTCAGCCTTTGGGACATTATTAAGCATTATGGGAGTGGAGGCTTAAAATATGGGTGCACAACTGGGCTGGTCTTCTGAAACTCCTACATTTAACCATGAGAAGACCATGAATTGAATAATCATTGGTCCATAAAAGATGAAAAACACAAGTTGTAGATTTGGATTCAACTCATGGCTTGGAGCAAGCCCAGCCAATCCCAGGCTATATAAGCCAACTTCAGCAAAGTAAGAAATAAATGTTTACTGAGGAATGTCATTGAGATTATATGGTTGTTATGGCAACAGCAGACTGGTACAACATTGGACCCTTAGTCATGGGAGAGTGCTCCCATTTAAATAAATGTTTCTGATGTACCTTACAACCGACTTCCCTTTGTATTCCACTATTTCTAATCCTATTCCTGTAAAAGTTACTCTCACACTTACTCTCTTGGTTCCTGCCTTTATATTTTTGCCGGATTTAGTAATTTTTTGATGTGTAAGCTGTTTTCTCTCAAAGCAGAGACAGGTGTTTTGAGAAAAAATACCATCAGAAGCTGATAAGGTTAACAGAGCCAGACATTATGAGAGCTGTAACACAGGGTGACCAACATAGTCATTCATGTGGTAAGAAATAAATTAAGTTCCAGACACTATTCTAGATGCTTTCATATAAATAAACATTGGCTTACTTAATATTGTCATAATTTTATTGTTCTAGGAACTTTTCAGAGTAAGTGAGACAGTATGATTTGTTCTCAGCTCTGACTTCAATGCCTATGTTCTCTCTGCTAGACCCATATTAATCAAAGTGTAGCCAGTGGACCAGCACCATCAGCACCATCTGACAGGTTGTTAGAGATGTAGTGTTTCAGGCCCAATGTGGACCTTCTGAATTAGAATCTGCATTTTAATAAGCTTTCCAAGTGCACATTAAAGTTTGAAAAGCTATGCATCATTATATATGGTCTTCTCAGTATGTGTGTACTGGGAAAACGTAGAAACATTTAACAATAACCCTCAGAAAATCAGTCTTAAAAGAAGCTTGATAAATAACAAATCTCTTAGTGGCCTTAAAACAACATCCAAATGGGGCTTAGATAAATGGAAATTCTGGCTCATTTTGTGTCCATCTCTTTCCCTCATCCATACTACAAAACCTCAAGTTATTTGAATAAGTTATAGTGCAGAATATTTATTAAAAAGACCCTGTATACTAAATATAGTTCCAGGCAAGACTAAATAGAAAGACACGTTCCATATTCTTAAGGAGGAGTCTTTATTATAAAAGAAAAACGAAAAACACAGATGAAGCCAAAAGAATAGAACATGTGAAAAACACCAAAAATCACATAAACAAGGATCTAGGATATAACTAGTCATATGACAGAGATATGTGTTTTATGGTCATTGCTGGAGGTGTTAGTGACCAGAGCTACATGAGTCTAGTCAGTGTTTTAAGGGAAAAACTGTGGTTCACAAGACAGCAAGTACCCAGGCATTTCATTAAGTGGAAATGCCAAAAAATATTTGTTTAGTGATGGGGCCCAGAAAAATCATTATTCATATACAGAAATGAAGATGCTTGTCTAGAAAACAAAGAATGAATTGAGGTCAGACGCAGTTAAGGGTCCATGTTTCATCAAGTGTATCAAGCATTGGAAAAGAAAATAAGGAATAGCAGAGAAGGAAAGGAAAGGAAGAGGGGAAAAATGGTGTATGTATATTTCTAGAGAGATATAAAACCAGCAGAACTGAGAGAGAGAGAGAGAGAGAGAGAGAGAGAGAGAGAGAGAGAGAGAGAGAGAGACAGAGAGAGAGATTATTGTAAGGAATTGGCTCATACAATAATGGGGTTGGCAAGTCCAAAATTTTCAGGGCATGCCATCAGACTGGAAATTGTGGCAAGAGTTGATGTTGTAGTATGGAACATGAAGGCAGTCTAGAGGCAGAATTCTTTCCTCTACTAGGGATCTCAGTCTTTTTTCTTAAGGCCTTCAACTGATTGTATGAAGCCAGCCCATACTATGGAGGGTAAATGCTTTACTCAAATATATTGATTTAAATGTTAATCATAAATGACATCTAGATTGGTGTTTGACCAAACAAATGGGCACCATAACTTAGTCAAGCTGACAAATAATATTAACTATCACAACATATATGGAGGCACTCCAATTGTCTAAGATGTCCTTTCAGGGCTGGTGGAATAGGGTGATTATGGCCAATGTCACTGCCAACTTCTGCAGTGAGGGTGTGGCCAACGGAGTTGAATCAATTATTATTGTATTCACAAAATGTTTTTTAGCTGCGTTTTGACTATTAGGTAGGTTGATAGTACTGGTATTCAGTGTCAATATCACAGAAGTTGACATGAAATCCCCATGTTCCGCAGTAAAATTAGAATTCTTTATTCAGTTCTAGACACCGTGACTTGATCAAAGTCTAGTTCATCTAGAGTAGAAGGTCCAGAATAGCTTGCTCTTGAATTAAGAAGATTTAGGAGGATTCGATATTGGATTGTTAACATAACAAAGGAGAAAGTTAAACTCATTCTATGTTGCTCCAGAGTGCCGATTAGGACTGAGGGGTAAGAAGTGCATCAGGTAGGTAGAATTTATCAGTAAATGGAATTTCACAGAGCCTCTCCAACTATCTATAAAAGCACATTCCTGAAGCACTGTGCTGAGTCTGATTTATGCTCTCTCAGAGGTAGTATGCAGGGGTTTCCTGGGTAGGGTTTCAGGTTGTCTATTCTGTCTCTAAGATGCTGTGATTCAAGGGCACATTTTTTGCTTAGTCATTTTGCTGCCAGTACCTCAGCTAAATAAATATTTGGGTATAAACTATGTCAAAAGGAACCAGAAAACTCCAGAGCATTTATCTGCTCTTTTGATCTCTGTGTTTGTTTTTAGATCAGCAACTAAGAAAGTGAGTGGAGTGGTGGACCTATGGGTGATTTTTATTTCCTTTATGCTTTTCTGTATTTTCAAAATTTTGTACAATGAATGTATATTAATGTTATTTTTAACAAATCAAAGGGAGTGGGTACAAGGCTACAGTCTACTTTATGTTGACCACAAATGAGCCTGTGTATAGAAGCTTTTCCGGCCCTTAGAATAGAGCAGGGGTCTGTGAGACAGCAGCTGGGAGGCAAGAGGAGCCAGAACTTTGGGTAACCTCTTATTTTTTTAAAAAAGTCTCATCGTGGTTTTGACCAGTATTTTTTAGCATACAGCTATTCCAGGCCCCCTATTTTCTAGTAGATTCATAACACCAAAATTAACATGTGATTTTTGCTTTCCTTTCTTAAGTTGGCAGTGTCCAAAACTCAATGTCCCAGGGTGTGTCAAGGAGGTAAAACCTAGAGGCTGGTAGAGACTGCTCAATGCTCCCCTTTCTCTGATATGCCAGGAGGTCAAGTCTCTAGGGAAGGCTGAGCTCGTGCAGATTTCAGCAAAGTGTAGTGGGGATATGGAGTATAGCTGAGTGGAAAGCTCCTAGAGGAAAGGGATCTCCCACTTGTGTGCGTTCATTTCAGGCTGGAGAGAGACACCAGCCAGCTATGAGAGCACCCTGTCAGGAAGCAAGCTGATTACACTCTTAGACCAAGACCTTTGTGTCTCACTCTACTGAAGTTCGGCTCTGCAAACTCAACACCTATAGATGGGCAATGCAGGTTACTGTTAGCTACTGTTTATTTTCTTTTTTGAAAGGGACCGTGCTGGAGATAGTGAACTCAGTGACATGAGAACTTGAACACTAATATTTGGTAGAATTTACTGCTACATAAATATGTGTTCATAAGTCCTAACAAAGACTTCCAGCAGCAGATTTCATCAGGAATTGAGAGAGCTATTGTCACTAGAATCCTGAAACTCTTCTTTAGAACAAGGTTTTCCTCCTATAAAGCTTCTCCAATTGGTCAACTAAAGGTTGGTGATGACTTTTCAAGCTCCCTGATTCAGCAACAAATAAAACCAAGTAATAATTGACCAGTAATCTCCATGTTGTTCTTTTGACCCACCAGGAAAGCCAAACTAAAGGTTTCATTTATCATTTATGTAGTATATTAAGAAGCATGTATTCAAACTTTGAAAAACTAATTCAAGACCTTTCTTAATTATGAAGATGATGAGGCATTAAAACAGTAAGTTAGACTGGAAAATTCCATAGTACTGCCAAAAACAGTGCCGAAGAGAGCAGTTTCAGTACTTTTCTCTGGTGTAAAAATGGAACGATGGCTTTCACACTGAGGCTGAGACCCCTATGCCATCCAGAGGATGAGTTTGAAAGGTAGATGGAGGTAGAACAGGGAGATGAAGTAATCAAAACTACCCTTGTCTTATTTCTAATGTGACTCAAGTCTAGAGCCTGTGACAACATATTATTGCTTTTGTTACCTAGTTGAAAACATTCTGAAATGATATGCTACTGTAAATGAACAGAAATCTATGTATAAGAACAGTCTTTAGAATGTTGTTATAAGCAACTTAAATGTATTCCAATAGACGGCTAGTTAAATCATTTATCTTCCATTCATACAATAGGGTGCGATGCGGCTCTGGAAAAGACTGATAGAGAGCTATACATATTGGGATAGAAAAATCACCAAGACTCAGTAAGTGGAAAAAGCAAGGGGCAGGGTGACATATATATTTCAGTCCCTCAGATTGAACATGGCAAATGTTAATGAAAATATTAAGATTAAAAATATACTACCCAGGGCCAGCCGAGTTGCACAGTGGTTAAACACTGGCTTGGGAAGCCAGCGGCCCCGGTTCGGTCCCACATATGAGGGCCAGTAACACTGCCCTCAAAAAAAAAAAAAAAAAAAAAAACTACCCAAAATTTAAAAGACTTAATAAGTATAAATGAAATTTAAATGACTAACATTTAAATTTTTTTTTGGTAAGAGTTTGTAGAATTTATGCTTCTAAAATTACTAAATCTTAAAATTGCACCAGTACTTTTGAAACAATGCAGAGAATGCTTTACTATATTAAGAAACAAAAAGATAGATGATAGATAGACATATACACATATACATACATAAAGCTTCATATATGTGTGTATATATATATATATATATATATATATATATATATATATATATATCCTCATATATAATGACAATCTAAACTGCTTGTCCCAATGGACAGAATGGGTAGCCTGAAGTGAAGGTAGGGCAGATTGTGGGACTGAGGTAAAGGGGATGGGTAAACTTTCCATACACCCTATTTCAGTGTTTGATTTTTTTTGTTTTCTTTGCATTTAAAATGCAAAGGACTACCATGGTATTTTTTAAAAGAATAATATGGAAAACATTAATAAAATGCTGTGTGAAGAAATGATTTGAAAGGGACTTTTTCGTGCAGGACAGAGGACATTTAATCTAATTTCACCCATCACCAGCATGTAGAAAATGCAAAGTTCCCATTTGTGAGATGGGAACATCGATGAGCATGCCCAATGCCCCCTTAGTTAAAAGGGTCTGGCTTGGAGGAAAGGATTTGCTGTCCTGGTTGGGAGAAAGAGAAAAGCAGAGAGTTCTACTCCTGGAAATAAAAGGAGAGTACTGAAGTCCAGTTACCATCTCAGAGGGGTACAAGAATACTGGGATATCAGTAACTTTCTATGTTTGCTACATCTTTATTCTCTTCTTTTCCCTGTAGTCAAAGGCTACAAATCAGGGTAAAAAGATAAGATCTTATCCTTGGTAACAAATTGCGAGGAGAACACTCGAAGGACCTTGCTTTTTCTGTGGCAAGTCTTGGTTGAGGGTGGTAATGGCGGATAATACTCAAGAAGATAGTGGGTCAAATTGGAGAAAGGAGAGCAAGTTGGAGTCCTGTGGCTTGTTAAAGGAAGAAAGTACAGCCCTGGGATAGAGAAGTGGTTCTAGGGTTTAATTGTCTCCTGTTTGCCCTCTATCCATGAAGCCTGGGTGATAAATCTTTACATTTTAGGCTTGTCAGGCTTCTGCTCTTTGGCCTCCTTTTGTGGGTAAGAATTACCAAAACTTCACTTGCTTTCTGCAGTGATCAGTCTCTACTCAATACCTCTGCTGCAGTCAGGTTCTTCCTCCCCTTGAAGCATTATAGACTAACCAGAGGGCCCCCAGGGCTCTCTGGACCACACTTGGGAGAAACTCTGGCTCAAATGATGCATGACTAGGAAATAAAATACAGTATATCAAATAGTTGTCCTCACTTATCATATCCAAATTGTGACAGTTACAAGGAAAAAAATACAGAAAGCCTAGTAACACAATATACTGCTTTAAATATTACATCATCTTTCAGTAAAGGCAGCCACATTTTCGTGATGTATGGGATGTATCTTAGTTAAGTGAGTTCTTTGCCCTTGGGTTTTGAGCTGTGGTATGCCATGGCTGAAAAATGAAAGTGTAATAGGCATTTCACTGTACTAAAAAATGTGCAACATCTTTTCTCATATTTTGTGGGGGGCAATTTCTTTGCAATTTTCTTTCCTGTTGGTTAAGAGAAAAGACATGAAGTTATTTAGTTCAATTATCACAGGCTATTTTGTATGTAATAGTTTGGTTTTTAGAGAGTCTGAATCTCTCAACACTTTTGTTCTGTAGTGTCTGATTTTGACGAAAACATGAGTGGAATTATTTACTAAATTGGTCATTTTTTTTCATCAGTGGCAGCAATATACAAAAATAGAGATGTACCAATTAATTTCCAGCAATGTAGTTTATTTCTGATGATATGCATATGTATACTGAGAGAAAGAAGGTATATGTGGATTTATGAGTTCATAGTGCAAAAGAGAATTTTTCTTTTGCTGGTAGGTAACCAACATAAATATTTGAGATCTTGTTCATAGACTGCTGTGGACTGAATTGTGCCCCCGCTCATCCTCCCACAATTTCCATATTGAAATCCTCACCCCCAATGGAGATAGGGCTTGTAAGGTGGTAATTAGGGTTAAATGAAGTCCTAAGGGTGTGGTCCTGATATGATAGGATTCATGTCCTTATATGAAGACGCACCAGACACCTCTGTCTGTCTGTCTGTCTGTCCTTCTCTCTGTCTCTCTCTCCCTTTCTCCATCTGGGCGTAGAGGAAAGGTCATGTGAGTGCACAGCTGTTCACAAGCTGGAAAGAGAGTTCTCACCAGAAACTGGCCCTTCTGGACCTGGATCTGGGACTTCTAGCTTCCAGAACTGTGAGAAAATACATTTCTGGTGTTTAAGCCAGTCTGTGTTATTTTTATTATAGCAGCCCAAGCAGATCAATACGTAGGCTAAATAAGTGTTCTGGGAATCACAGAATCTTACATAGAGTTTAACGTTAGGAGCATCCTAAAATTGTGTGCATTTGAAACATTTTGACAACATGAAATACTTTCAGTACTTAATTTTTATTTTAGAATATGTCTTCTTAAAAGTTCAAAGTATTTAACTATAGGACTTTCTAGATAATCTTCACTCAAGAACTAGTAAATTCACATATTTCATCAGATCTCTTAGCTTTTTATTAGGACAGATTATTGGAAAACTATAATAGAGGGTTACAAAGGTCAGAGGTGAATTTAGTATGAAATAGTTTTAGTTATGCTCTGGCTATATCTCCATGGGGTAACCAAATAAAAGAGTCTTCCCCCATCTGTAAGGATTTAATATAAGGAGATGAGCCATTGAGGGCTCTGAGAATAGATATGACCATTCCCAGCTTGTGCCCTCATGATTTATTTCTCAAAGCTATAATAATTCTCTTCAATCTTGGTGCAATTGGTTTAGTTGTATTAGCTATTTTTGTCACTCCCATTTTTTTTTAGTGTAGCTATGATGTGTCTGTCTCTATCTCCATCTCAACTTGTACGTCTGCCCCCACATCCACCCGCACCTACCTATACCTGTATGCCTGCATCACATTTTCCTGGGAGATGATAGCGCCCACCTTTTAAGGATGCCACAACCTCTCTGCAGCCCCATGCCTCACTAAATCTGCTTTCTGCTTTGTCTACAGGAAATTAAAATCTTGAAAATAAAATGCAGATGGGTGACTTGCCACCTATTCCAAAAACTGTAACCAAAGAGGGAGAATTCAGAGGAATAAGGAAGCTTGACCAACCTTATCTGAGAAAATTCTTTCACAGCTGAGCAGCTCACAGTTGGGACAGTTGTTTGATTCTGAAACCCCTCATAAGCTTTAAACAAGAGCCCTATTTTCCAGTCTAGGTTTATGCCAGTGTCTTGCTGATTTGAAAATGCATCAATATCTCTAGACTTGTGTTGGACATGGCAAAGATCTGGAATCCTTCTCTCTTCTTGGAGGAAAGGGGAGGACGCCTCATGCACTGGCTGTGACCAATCAAGTTTTGCTTGATGCCAAAAAATTAAACACAGTAAGGCCAGACCCTGTCCGCAATGAGTTGATTGCTTTAAATAAGGGAGATTTCCTGAATGTTTAAATTGAAACTTCGACTTTGATTAAAGCAACGAGAAGTACCAGGATGGCTTCCTAACTATTTAGTTCCTAAAATTCCTGTGAGGTCTGGGGATGACAAATTCAATTCTGATGTGCTGTGTTTTACACTCTGCAGGCTGTAGTAAAAGGGAAAACTAATCAAGCTTGGGTTTCCCATGGGCTGAGCTTTAAGATGTTTTCCTATTTAAAGCCATGGAAATATGTTAAAACCCACATAGGCAGGATGAAGTTTACACAAGGCAAAATCTAGTGACTAGGGTTTTGCACAGTGTGCATATTTTGACTTTTCATTATTTTTGGTTTACTTACTCTTTCATTCTATTTTAAATTATATTCCTACTACATTTTTATTATGAATATGAAAACTGGTTTAAATACATATATACAAAAATATACAGCATTTATTACAAAATGATTTTGTTGTCAAGTAGAACACATTAACTTGAATTTAAAATTTGGAGTAACATATGAATAGATGGCTACATATCCAGCCATGCAAAGATAAGTATTAAGAATTTATTTTTACAGCCACTGCTATCATCTTGTAATTGAAATATTAATTACTATGTTAAAATCATCAAGTGAAAAGAAACAGGAAAGGGTACTCAATGGATCCATAGGCCATTCAAACAAGCTAGACATTTCATATACAAGCAAGAAATTGAATTTTACATAAACCATTGTTTGTAAACAAATCATAACTAAGCATGCTTTCCATTAGAAAATGGAGCAAGGGAATTCCATTCATGTCTCTGCTCCATTTTAAGCTGCTCATCAGGCCAGTTTCTCATTAAGTCAGGTCTATGAAATTATAGGCAAAACCAAAGTCATAAGGAAGTAAAAATGTTATATGTGCATGTGTGTACATTCTATCTATCTATCTATCTATCTATCTATCTATCTATCTATCTATCATCTATCTGCCTGCCTACCTACCTACTTACCTACCTACCTACCTACCATCCAACATCTATCTAACCTATCATCTCTCTATTTATCTATCTCTCTTTCATTTTTGAAGGGTAGTTATTTTTAGAGTATTAAAAGCAGAATGACTATCCACACTGGAATTTTATGCCATAGGAGAATGGAAATTTCTTCATAAATATACACAGCAGTTATTAAACTTAATCTTCGATTCTTTTCTCAAACTTAACCCACAGGTAAGCACACAATAAAAAAATATATATATTATCTTTTCAGTTCTCACAATATGACACACTTAATGTGTTTTGGCAAGGAGAATAGTACTCAACTTTCAGAGGATTATTAACTCTTTCAAGCCATATAATCTCAATGGTTTGCTCCTGCCTCCTGAGGGGGTGTACCCTAAATATATGTTCACTGATAATGCCCGTGGCTTTTCTGTTATGTCTCTGTTAGTCGACAGATCGACATATTAGACAATGAACATCAATTTACACATTTAAATAATCAGTCTTGATGTTATTTCTTTTTTGTATGTTAGCTTTGGAAAACATGAGACAGAGTCTAATTAAATTCTCTAGACGCTTAATGGAAGTGGCAGAACTAGGCAGTTGTTAGCCTTTGTATAGACAAAGCTGATTAAATGAAAACTTGACCTTGGTTTCTTTTCCACAGTTAGGCCCTTTGAAAAGTCAAAGCTTCTTTGCTCAATGTAACAAGTGACAAATCTTTTAAAACTTGTGTTTTTCCTACTCATTTGCAGAATATAAGAAATCTAGCCTTGCAGTCTATTCATTCTTATTTCCAAATTCTATAGATAAGGAAATTGAGAGCCAGAGATGTGAAATGCATTTTGGTCCTGCAGCTGGTCAGCAGCAGGCCTGGGACAGTCCTCGACACCAGTTCTTGGCTGTCTGCACTGAGGACTGTCACTGTGCACTGCTTCCCTTTCAATGATTGCTTACCATTTGTCATTAAAACCAGGGAGCACAAGATAAGAAAGCACCTTAAAACACAAAATTCACAACGGAAAATTCAAAATTCTTTTGGAGGAGGTTTTATTTCTCATAAAAAAGGCTTTATCAGCAGTTTACATAAAGGGTGGATGCACGGTTATTACAGCATTGCCTGTATAATCGGTTTCTATCTTTCTTAAAAATATAAAAGTTTTTAAACAAACAAAAATAAAAGTTCAGTAATAGAAAAATATCATTTTGACAAACCTTTCCACTATAGTTAAGTATAAACTTGGCTCTTGCGGTCTTTGAGGAATTCATACTTGTGTTAGAAGGGAAGTTAAGGACATATTTATGTGAATACCAAATTAGCTGTTTCAGAAACAAATAAACTCTATCTTTTCAAAATGAGAATGTTTGAACGCACGATTATAGATCTGGTTGGTTTTGATCTTTGGAAGTCCGTGGTGAATTGCATTGCATGCCTTCCTCCTGCCAAACTACACTAGGAACTGTTGTTATTGCTGATGAGAAGTTTGACTTTACCACCATAATATAAATGTTAGTTTAAAGTTCCTTATTTTCTTTATGGACATGTTCATTTGGATTGATAGGAGTGACTGCATTTCACCCAGAGAACTGGTTAGTGGAACTTTTGAGTTTTGTGTAGCAGCAAATATTATCTAAAGTTGAAAATACTTTTATGACAATATCATATCACAGTAGGTGATTGGTAGGGGAATACTGTTGAACATTAATATTATTTAATTACTTGTCAAGTTTAATTGAAGTTTTTGCTCAGATCAGTATAGTGCAAGATTTAAATTGGATTATATTTTGTCATCTCAAAAAGTGGGTTTTTTACTTTGTTTTTTAGTATTTGAAGCTTATTTAAATAATATAAAATTCTTCACTATCAATTGGTTCTTTGATCCAGGTCAACACTAATAGTCTTGTGTACTTTGATGATATATCCTTTGCTGTGTGATGAATTCTGTAGATCTACGCTGCCCAATAAGATAGCCACTACCTATATATGACAGTGAACCCTTGAAATGTGGCTAGTCCAAATTGAGACATGCTGCAAGTGAAAAATACACTCTGGATTTCAAAGGCTTAGTAGAAAAAAGGACATAAAATAGCTCACCAATTTTTTAATGTTGGTTACATTTTGAAATGATAATATTTTGAAATTCTGTGTTAAATAAAATATAGCGTTAAACTAATATCTTGTTTCTTTTTCTTTTTTTGTAATCTGGCTATTAGAAAATTTAAAAATTACACACCTAAAAAATCTAAACTTACATATGTGATTTGCATTGCATTTTTATTAGCTAGTGCTGCTGCATATAGTCTTTTCCATACATAGAATCTTTGTCACTTCTCCCTTAGTATATTCTTAGAAAAACCAACTTGGAAATTGTTCATCCAAACTCCATCCTGAAGTATGCATAGGCATTTCATAGAAGTCAGAGGACACTCTATCCATACTTGAGTGTTGAATTGTCTGTTAATAGGTTTTGTTAACAGAACAATGGAGTCAATTCAGAAGTTATTTCATTAGTCTTACATTTTTAAATTTTTTCGTTTATCCATGAGAATTTACTTTTGGTTATATTAGATCAGTTTTTCTTTCCATTTTTTTCCCAAGAACAGAGCTGGTAAAACAGACCATTGTAGGTCATAATAGATTTTCTTGTCCTTGTCAAAATTAAGGTAATTATTGTTTTATTTGAAATAGCTAAAAAAAGTAAATGTCAGTGTTATCTATCTGCAGTCTTCCTTCTCCATAGATAGTCCCTGTTTTTTTTCTTTTTTTGAGGAAAGCTCTTTAATACTTTTTTTGACATTCAATATTATTTTATATTAATTTCAGGTATACAGCATAGTGGTTAGACATTGAGATAATTTAAGAAATGATTCCCCATGACTAGTATAGTCCCCACCTGGCACTGTACATCGTTATTACCATATCAATGACTATATTCCCTATGGTTTATTTTACATCTTATGAATATTTTGTAACTACCAATATGTACTTCTTAATCCCTTCATCTTTTTCACCCTGCCCCCAACCCCTCCCATCTATCACCCCAACAAATCTAGTACACATCTGACACCATGCATAGTTATTACAATATTATTGACTATATTCCTTATGTTATACTTTACATCCTCATGACTACTTTGTCACAGCCAATTTATACTACTTAATCCCTTCTCCTTATCTCATTTACCCCCAAACCCCCTTCCATCTGGCAACCATCAATATGTTCTCTGTATCTATGAGTTTGTTTTTGTATTGTTTGTTTATTTTGTTCCTTCAATTTCACATATAAGCAAAATCATATTGCATCTGTCTTTGTCTGGCATAATTCACTCAGCACAACACCTTCTAGGTCCATCCATACTGCCACAGATGGCAAAAACCCATTCCCTTCCAAGGCCAATCAGTATTCCATTGTTTATATGTACCACATCCTCTTGATCTATTCCTCCATTAATGGACACCCAAGCCACTTACACATCTTGGCCATTGTAAACAATGCTATAATGAATATATGGATGCACATGTCCCATGGAAGTGGCGTTTGGGTTTCTTTGGATAAATACACTGAAGTGGGATTACTGGGTCCTTCATTGTCTCTTGTTATAGCCTTTTTTGTTTGTTTGTTTACTTGTTTGTTTTTGATTGGATTGGAGAATTTAACCCATTTACATTAAAAGTAATTATCAATAGGTAAAAACCTACTATTGCTGTTTTTTTCATTATTTTCTGACTGTTTAGTAGTTCCATTGCCTTTTTTTCCCTTAATGTTTTTATTTTTAATTTTTAAAATTTTTTTAATGTGAAATGAACATTTTTTAAAATTAGTTTCAGGTGTAAACAGTGCAATAGTTATACTTTTTACCCTTCAAAGTGACAACCCCCCACCCACAATTCACCACCCCACTCCCCACCATATCATACATATCTATTACAATTCCTTTGACTCCCTTCCATAGTATACTCCACATCCTGTGCCTTTCTATATATTCAATTACAGTTGGCATACAATATTATACAACATAAGCTTCAGTTCCATTGTCTCTTTCTTTCTCTCTTGGTTCCTTCCTTTATGATTTGTTGATTTTTTTTTAAAAGATTTTATTGGGGAATTGGGAGAGGGTAACAGAGTTGGGGAATTGGGAAAGGGAAACAGACAAGTTGCTGTCCTTTTGTTCTTCTGTCTAGTTGTGGAGTGTGGAGGATGTCATTTCACTGGCCCATGTTGGTATTATCATTGTGCTCTTCCCAGGTAAGGCAGTCGCTCTCCAGCCATTGGACGGCCGCTTACAGCAGCTCACGGCAGCTCATGCAGGCTGCCAGCACTCATGGTAGCTCATGGCAGCCCACTGCAGCAGAGGCTGCAGCCTATGCCATTGCCGTCGACTCACAGCAGCCCAGCTCCAGGTTGAGCTGTTTTTTTACCATCTTAGCTATAGAGGACGTAGCGTCACTGGCCCTCATGTGGGATCTGAACTGGGGCCCTGCTGCTCAGAGCTGGTGTCCCAAGCCAACTCTTAGCCAACGCGCTACTCATCTGGCCTGTTG
Organism: Aselliscus stoliczkanus; assembly: GCA_033961575.1. Taxonomy (NCBI): domain Eukaryota; kingdom Metazoa; phylum Chordata; class Mammalia; order Chiroptera; family Hipposideridae; genus Aselliscus; species Aselliscus stoliczkanus. The sequence goes on from CM066733.1 coordinate 130,909,360, forward strand.
ATTTTTTTAAAATTAAAGTTTATTGGGGTGACAAATGGTTGGTAAAGTTACATTAGGTTTCAAGTGTATAATTCTGTAATACATCATGTATATATCATATGGTGTGTTTACCACCCAGAGTCAGTTCTCCTTCCATCACTAGATATTTGATCTTGTTTATCCTCACCTACCACCCTTCTCCCCCCGACTATCCTTCAGTCATCCTAAACTATTGTCTGTGTCTATGAGTTTTTGTTTCTTTATTTTTCTTTTTCCTTTGTTCAGTTTTATATCCCACATATCAGTGAAATCATATGGTTCCCGATTTTTTATCTGATTTATTTTGCTTAGCATAATGATCTCAAGATCCATCCATATTGTCACAAATGGCACTATTGGGTTGTCAGAAAAAGTCATGATTTATTTTTTCTATGTTTTTCATTGCAAAAATGCATCATGACTTTTCCAACAACCCAATATTTCATGTTTTCTTATAGCAGAATAGTATTCCATTGTGTGTATGTACTACAACATCTTTAGCCAGTCATCTATTGAAGGACACTTTAGTTGTTTCCATGTCTTGACCACTGTAAATAAAGCTGCAATGAACATTGGAGCAAATATATCTTTACGGATAAATGTTTTCAGATTTTGGCATAAATACCCAAGGGAATATGTACCCAAGGGTCATATGGTAATTATATTTTTAGTTTTTGCGGGACCTCCACACTGCCTTCCATAGTTGCTGCACAAATTTGCATTCTCACCAACAGTATATGAGGGTTCCTTTTTCTCCACAGCCTCTCAACACTTGTTATTATATGTCTTGTTGATGTTAGATATTCTAACTGGTATGAGGTAATAGCTCATTATGGTTTTTGTTTGCATTTCTCTGATGATTAGTGATGTTTTATCCTTTGTTTTAAAGTCTATTTTGTCTGGTATATGTATGGCTCCCCAGCTTTTTTTGTTTGTTTGTTTCCATTTTCATGAAATAACTTTTTTTATCCCTTTACTTTCAGTCTGTGTGTCTTCCAATCTGAAGTAAATCTCTTGTAGGCAGCATACGTAAGGGTTTTTGTTTGTTTGTTTGTTTGTTTTTTGCACTCAGCATAATTTTTATCCATTATGTATTTTTATTGGAGCATTTAATCCATTTACATTGAAAGTAATTGTTTATAGGTATGTAACTATTGCCATCCTATTAATAATATATATATATATATATATATATATATATATATATATATATATATATTCTAAAGAAGTCCCTCTAACATTCCTTGTAATACTGGTTTGGTGGTGATGAACTCCTTTAGCTTTTTCTTGTCTGGAAATCTCTTTATCTGTCCTTTAATTTTGGTTGTAGGTCCTCATTTTTCATCACTTTGAATATTTCATGCCAATATCTTCTGACCTTCAAAGCTCCTTTGAGAAATCAGCTGACAGTCTTCTAAGCGTTCCCTTATAAGCTACTAGTTGCTTTTTTCTTGCTGCTTTTAGAATTGTCTCTTTGTCTTTAACCTTTGTCATTTTAATTATAATATGTCTTGGTGTGGGCCTGTTTGGGTTCTTCTTGTTTGAGACTCTCTTTGCTTCTTGGACCTGTATGTCTATTTCCTACACCAGGTTAGAAAAGTTTTCAGTCATTATTTCTTCAAATATGTTCTCAATCCCTTGCTTTTTTTCTTCTCTTTCTGATACCCCTCTGATGCAAATATTGTTGTCCCAGAGATCTGTTAACCTCTCCTCATTTTTTTTGATTCTTTTTCCCTTTTGCTGTTTCAATTGGGTGTTCTCTCCTACCTTGTCTTTCAAATTGCTGATTCAATCCTCTGCTTCATCTAGTCTGCTGGTGATTCCTTTTGGTGCACTTTCCATTTCAGTTATTGTGTTCTTCAATTCTGACTGCTTCTTTTTTATGAATTCTATGTCCTTTTTTATGCTTGCTATCTCTTTATTGAAGTGCTCACTAAGTTTCTTAAGCATCCTTATAACCATTGTATTGAACTCTGTATCTGGTAGGTTCCTTGCCTCCATTTCATTTCGTTTTCTTTTTTTTCTGAAATTTTCTCTTGTTCTTTTATTTGGGACATATTTCTTTGTTTCCTCATTTTGGCTGCCTCTCTGTGTTTGTTTCTATGTATTATGTAGATCTGCTATGTCTCCCACTTTTGGCTCAGTGAACTTATGTAGTAGGCTCCCTGTAGAGCCCTGGCACAGTCTCCCTGGTCAATTGAGCCAGGTGTTTCAGGAGTGTCCCTTGTGTGGGTTGTGAGTGCCCTCCTGTTATAGTTGAGCTTTGATTACTATTGACACATCAGTGGGTGGGATTGACCCTCAGGCTAATTGGCTGTGGGGTGTGGCCACATACACAGCTTACAGGCTGCTGCGCAGGGGGCTTACCTCACAGAGTGGGATTTTGCCCCAGAGAGCTCTGGTACCTGTTGAGACCACCCTTTGGGTGTACCACTTGTGGGGCTAATTGGGCAGTTCTCTGCTGTGGTCTGAAGCCAACCTCCAAGTATGTTGTTTCTGGAGCCTCTTGGGAGGAGCTCTGGTGCAGGCCCAAGTTACCCATTGCCTGTGACAGGCAGGGGACTACCTGGTAGGAGCTACAAAGTCATCCATGGTTATTTACTGCCTGTGTTAAATCTTGAGGTATGTGGGAGAGGTCACACTGTGAAGTGAGAACGTTTGCCTCCAGTACCAGATCTGGGGTAACTCCATAGAAAAACAGGACACCCCAAGGCCTACTGCCACTTACCAGTTCACTTAAGGTTTAGTCACTTATAAAACTTCCTGTGGTATGCCAGGTGGGTGAGACAGGGTCTAGGGAGTCACTACAGTGGGAAGAGTTGTGGTCACCAAGCTAATGTAGATTCTGGTTTGGTGCCAGTGCTAAGCCTGGAGCTACTCAATGAAAGTCTCAGAGCACACAGAGGCCAGTTTTCACCTGCTTGGGGCCTGTGGACTCAGGAGTTTTACAAGGAAGAATGCAATGTGGATGGGGATGGCTGCTCATGGATAAAGTGCCTCTGGCTTTGGGGGAGTCGGGTGGGTTGGGTTTCCAGTGAGTCAGCAGGGTGGAGCTGCTAAGCTCACCAGATCAATTCAGATTCAGATTTGGCCATGTTGGGGGAGGGCTCAACACAGGAAAGATGATGCCTGACTGCCGGTTGCAAGGAAAGTCCTTCTCACAGGAAAATGGTGACTGTCTTCCAGCCCTCACCCCAAAAGCCACACACCTCACTCTGCCCTCCATATGCCTCTGACACCCCTGATCCCAGGGTGAGTGCCTATGAGTGAGTCAGTTTGTGTGCGGGCCCCTTAAGCAGACACCTGGGTTTCTCCCAGCCTTCTGTCCTACCTGAGTGGCCACAATCCTCACTAATTTTCAGTTGGATATTTTGGGGCCTCCCCTTGCTGGCACCAGTATTCCAGGCTGGGGAGTCTGGTGTGGGGCTGGGGTTCTTTGCTTCACCAGGGGGAAGCTCCATGGCTGAGATACCTCTCCTGATTCTCAACCACCACACAGAGGTTTGGGGCCAGCCCATTTCACGTCTCTACCCCTCCTACCAGTCTTGATGTGTCTTTTCTTTTTTTTTAATCTCTAGTTATAAAACTTCTGTTCAGCTAGACTTTAGATGATTCTCCAGGTGATTGTTCTGTAATTTAGCTGTAATTTTTAATGTGTTCATGGAAGAAAGTAGGCACAGTGTTAATCTAGTCTGTCATCTTGGATATCTTCATCGTCTCATTTGTTCCCAAGGTAGAGATAGAGAATCACCATATGAATGGCAGTATCTTATTAGTGGGAATCAAAAATAGACCAAGATAAACCTAGAACCAAATAAAAGAGAACCCCCACTTTTGCCATCCTTTTGAACTTGTTGATCCTGAAATAGTAAAACAGCCGTATGATTGAATATGAGTGAGGTATAAGATAGAGAATCACCATATGAATGGCAGTATCTTATTAGTGGGAATCAAAAATAGACCAAGATAAACCTAGAACCAAATAAAAGAGAACCCCCACTTTTGCCATCCTTTTGAACTTGTTGATCCTGAAATAGTAAAACAGCCGTATGATTGAATATGAGTGAGGTATAAGATCTTATGGGATCATGGACAGTGTCTTCTTCATCTTTATCTCCCCACTACCCCTAGCTCCACACCAAGTATATATTAGGAAGTCAGGAAATTTTTGTTGAATGAAACTAAATCATCTAGAAGTATGAATTATCTTAATGAAAAAGACGTTTGAGGGGCATTACTTACAACAAAGTAAAGAAAAGGAACTAAGAATAGGCATCAAAATATGAACTTACTCCTGAAGTGTCCCTTTTAACTTTCATGGATATAATGTGTTTAATTTAACCAACTTTAGTTTGGGAGGGAAGTTTCTGTGCTCTTTGAAGCTTCTGTTGCAACTTACAAGAATGCCAGAATGTCTGTCAGTCAATAACACATACAAAATTTATCAAGTATATTACTTGACAAAGAGGTTACTCTGTCATTACCAATGAGTCTGCCAGAGAAATTTTTTATGGAAGCATGTGTTGCCAAAAAAAAAGTGTCTCTTGATTGATGGCCACAGCTGACCTAAACGCACAAGGATCACTGTGTAATAACCCCTTTATCATATATTAACCACAAAACCCAAGTCCAAATAGCAGTAAGGGTCTTGTTCAAACCCACAAAACCTCAGAAAACCAGAGACTGGAAGGATTTTCATCCTTTTTGCAACCCAATGACATCTCACAGCCTCTGTGTGAGATTGTCTGATTTGTGAGCCCTGAGAACAGATACACTAAAAAACCTTTTGAATTGAAGGTTGATCCATAATCCCAATATTTCCTTCTTTTCCTCTGGTTTCTTTTAGTTTTAAAAATCCATTTTATCTTAAAAATGTGAGGTATAATCATAATATTTTAAGCCATAAAAATGAATGTACATATAGATGACTGGAATGTAAGCCAGACCAACAATATTTCATGAGAGTGGTTTACATCATTTCATTTCCTCTTTTATTTTGGTAAATGCCAACTTGAAAAGGGTGCCAGTGAGAGGGAAAAATCTCCATGCTTTTGAAGTACATGAGAGTCTGCAAGATTGACTGTAATGGCTACTCAAGCCCATATGGTCTACCATGTATTATTCTAATTTCCTTTGTGGTCTAAAGTACAAGCTGCATTGAAAGTACCTAAGGAGTATCAGCAGGGTTTAAACTAATAGGATCTCAGGTTTGGTCCTTGTATGTTAGGGATAGATGGGGCTGGTCACTGGGTCCTCAGTCGGTATGAGCATGGTGACTAAGCTGACTTCTTTTTTTTTTTTTTTTAAAGATTTTATTGGGGAATTGGCAGAGGGGAACAGCGTTGGGGAATCGGGGAAGGGGAACAGACAAGTTGCTGTCTTTTTGTTCTTTAGTTTAGTTGCGGAGGATGTTGCTTCACTGTTGGTATCATCATTGCGCTCTTCCCGGATGAGGCAGATCGGTCACTGGCCTCTGGATGTCACTCACCGCAGCTATTGGCAACTCACTCTTGGCTGCCAGCCGCTCACGCTGGCTGCGGGCCACTCACTGTAGCCTATGGCAGCCCACTGCAGCAGGGGCTGCAGCCCACACCATCACAGGGGCTCGCACAGCCCAGCTCCAGGTGGAGCTGTTGTTAGCTGTAGAGGGCAGTGTCACTGGCCCTCATGTGGGAATCTGAACCGGGGCCGCTGGCATCCCAAAACCAGCGCTTAACCAATGCGCCACTCGGCCGGCCCTAAGCTGACTTCTTAACCTATCTATGTTCTATTTAGGAAAGAGTAAGTATGCTATATTCATGCTCATCTAATAATTGTCAGATAAAAAGCTGCATATATATATTGATGTTAGGGCAATGAATAAATCATAGAAACCTCAAAGGACTATTTTTTATCTTATCTGTCTGCCAGTTTTTAAAATTTATTTATTTGTTTTTATTTTGTCACTTTGTAAGAAAATCATCTTTTTGGAGGTGGGAGCAAAGTCAGTAGCTCTAAGTGAGAAAAAGACAATCACAGCATGGGGTAATTTCAGCAGTACTAGAAAATGCTCTTCAGTTTAGCTAAAGTCTTTTCTTATTTGTTCAGTAATGGTTGAAATTTTTATCATCACTGTTTCATTTCTATGGCTAAAGACTTTTCTTTCAGAACACAAATACTGTTCTCACCTCCCTCATGGGGAAAGGGGTGGGAATAGGCAGACAGTTCCTTAGTTATTTATACCTTAGGGTTAAATCCTGAAAGAAGGTATTCATAGTGTGGAAGTGGAAGAAAGAGAAAAGTCACAGCCTGGGAAGGCATGAGAAACATAAAGTTTCTCATGGAGGAGAGATTGGCTGCTGACTTTGTGAAGCTGAGTAATGTTGATCCTAAGGAGGGGTGTCTACTAAGATCTCTTTATTGGAAAGATGATGGGGTTAACCACAACCAAGAGATCCGACCCCTAGGGAGATTGAAACAAGTAAATTATTCTTGGAATGATACCACACTTTAAGAAGAACACAAAGAGATCCAAATTCCAGCACAAAAGATGAGAGAGAGAGAGAGAGAGAGAGAGAGAGAGAGAGAGAGAGAGAGAGAGAGAGAGACTGACCCACAGCTGGATCAAACTCGAGAGCGTCAGAATTAGATGGCGAAAATATCCAGGGAGAATTTTAAATGCATACACTGGGCTTATGTGTTCAGTTCTCATTAGGAGTAAAGCCTACATTTTGGCCCTACCTAATTTTTATTTCAAAAGGATAATGAAGTGTTTATAACCAGCTATGTTTGGCATCACAGCTTCGCTGTGTCACTGATGGCACTAAGTAGTGGTTATGCACCCAAATACCACCAAGGACTCTGTTATTATCTTCCACCCCCTCTAGCCAAGAAGCCAATGTTTTGACATGTTTGCACACTAAGTAACCTTTTTTCAGAAACTAATAATTTGCCCATCTATTTTAGAAGATTAATTAAAGACATTTATAGTTGTTTGTTGGAGCTAGTCCATTAAAAGGAATGTCTGCTAGATATTAAGATGTTTCTTATATGTATAGAACTTCAGGTACAGCGTTTGTCCATTAATGTAATTATGCAGCAGTATGTTAGCTATCCTGTAGCGTTTCTTTTTCTCCTCTTCATTACCTCTATTTTCCTCCTGGTCATCTACTGACTTGCTCCTTTGTTGTGGTCACTTATTCCCAGAGAGTCCCATGGCTTGACAACACCTGGCCCATGCTCAGGGGTCAGGGAAATAGCTCCACACCTGATTGTTGTGGTTCAATGAAATCCTAGTCTTAATTTGTCATCGGATATCCAATTTTAAACCTCAATAATTGCTTAAGTATACCCAGTCAGGTTTAACAAGAAGCTGACCATGTGATCTCAAAATCTTTCTCCAAGTTCAGCTAGATCATGGGAAAAAGCAAAAGACACTTTACAGTCTATTCCATTAGAGGTTAAAAGAAAGAACATCGGGTTTTGTTTGGCAAATAATCTCTTAGTAAGATTTGCTTCATGGCCAAATTTTCTCTAAACAATCAAGCATTTCATTTCTAATGATTGATTCAGATGACCTATCTGGAACAGATGTTAATTAGATGAGCTATAATTACCCATTTCCCACCCATTATATTTATAAAAATAGACTCTCCACTGTCTCGCCTAGTAATGTTATAAACCATAAGATTTTGAAGATTGACCTCTTGTAGTACTTAAGTGTCTATACAAACTTTGGAACTTGATTGTACTATTTTATATTGCTCTCTTATTACTTCAAGTTTGTAAGTCTTATTTTCCCAGTTATGGTTACAAACCATGGCAGGTAGGGCCCCATATTTTATCTTTTGCTTTTCTTAATATCCACAGAAACTCAAAATAGTGCTAACAGCAGAAGTAAGCTCTGGACACATGCTTGTTTAATAGAATTGAATGGCTCCTCCAATTTTCATACCTGAAACTGCTCCCCATGAGCAGGTTTCACTGTGGGACCTGATGGCTTTGTTGTCATTTTGAAATGTTGGTCTTCCTCCTCATCCAGCAGGATCCATTTCCAAATCACCTCCTCTGGAGAGCTTTCTCTGACCACTTCAGATAATGAGCCCCTCCCTTCATGGTGCTTTGTGCTTGCTTTGATTACAGTAAGTTAAGTAGACCCCCCTCCCGCCCCCCGACTTTGGAAAGAGTTCCGCTCTGGAAGAACGTTCGTAAGTTGGATCCGTTCATAAGTCCGACAAAGTGAGTCTTATACACCTTTGACACAAATATACAATGTAAAGCATAAAAAAAAACCTAAATACACATACAAATACTGTAAATAGACTATTTTTACTTTTACAGTTACCTTAAAATGGTGGTACAGTACGGTACAACAACTGGCATATGGGGGTTGCATAGAGTGAACTGACAAGAGCAGACATGTGAGATACTTCCGAGATTTGTTCGCATCTATGAATATTTGTAACGCAAGGTCCTTTTGTATCTGTGAAAGTTCACAACTCTAATGTTCGAATGTTCGTAATTCGGGCACTTACTGTATTGTGTATTCTACCTGCTCTGTAAATCCCTATTGCTTGTTTAAATGTTGGTTTTCCCTTTTGGAATGTGAACCTTTTGTAAAGAGGGTCTCTGTTATTCGTCTTCATCTGACTTGGCATAGTAGAGGCCGAATATGTTGCATTAGTGAATAAATATGAATCATTAGGGCTGTCCCATCCTTAATACACTGCTGTTTATGCCTATTGATCTGCTTTTGATGAAAATTCCAATAGACTTTAAAGGAAATTCCAAATGATGTTTGATAGTTGAAGGTCTGTGTTGAACTTTCTAGTATTTATTTTATGCAGTGCCTTGGCATTAGTATCTCTCTACATATACTTCTTTTTTTAAAAATACCCATGTGAAACTTGAGTTCCTCAAATTTCCTCTGCTTTTGCCTTCCAGCTCCTGCTTTCTTCACTTGCCTTTAGGTTTTAAACACTCTTTATACATTTCTATACTTGATATGTTTGAGAGAATATTTATTTCAAATTCCATTTTACTTTTTGTGCCACCTGGAAGAAATAGGAGAGACCCCTTAAGAGAGGAAGACAATCTAGAATTCTGGAAGTTGTATGAGCATCTTAGCTTTATAGGCTATTTGGAACAGAAGGTCTCTGGTGTGAACAAAGAAAAGTATGAGCGCAAACAGAACTTTGAAACACATGAAGTAGGGGTCATAGTCCATGTATCAAAAGTACTTCCTCCTCCAAAATTATTCTCAGCAGGGCTCCTTTCATAACATGTTCATGGAAGACAACTGATACATAACTGAATTTTTCAAAAATACCTTCAAGTGAAACTTTTCAGTAAGACAATAATAAGATTTAGTCCCACAATGGTATCTGCAATCCTGAGAAGCTGTGCAATGTTTTGGATTTTCTACAAGTTGTCTTTCTTAAATTAGGTGAATACCAGTGTATCAAGGGCCAAATCCATGCTTGTGAAAAGGAAATTATTCATATCTTCACATGCTGTAAGCTGCTATGCTTCCTTGAAGACATGAGGTAGGCATGCTATTCTTAATGGGGTTAAAAAAAGGATGATGGGAAGGACTGACAGCATCTCCATGTTGGGGAGAACAGAGATGATCAAGCATCATCTAGACTTGTGATTCCCGGGTATGGTTCCATTGTTGTGTTTGAGGCTTTGTATTATTTGCTTCCTTCACTTTTTTTACACCTTTCTAGGCATTCTGTCTCTTGAGATCTCAGTTTTTTAGATATTTCTTTTTACTTTCTCACCTCTATGCTACCTGTTGAGGCAAGGTACATTATTCTTCAGCCTAAAAAGACTTCCTATGTACTCCTGGGGACATTAAGATATTATGTATGATTTTATATATTTGTCCAGCTTACAGTGGACTTAAACTCCCCTCCCAGATTAAGTCTACATACCTTGGGCCCCTCCTGTTGGCTTTGGCAGGGTTTGACAGAGTACAGCATCAGCTTCCACCATTTTTGTGGGTGGAGCTTGCCAACCAGCAGCGGTTTTCTTTGTGCATAATGCTGGGCATAAATAGGCACGCCTGGAAAAGTGGTGCTGAAGCAGCAGCAGACACAAATGCTCATTCTGTTCCAAAGGTTACTGTATATTTTTTTTAAGTGTATATTGAAAAATTCATCCACATGCATCACATAGTTTCTTAGTGACTCTGAAACCAAGAAAAATAAGATAGTGGAAAAAAACCAGTGTCTTCTAGAAGTAAAAGACTGATCTAGGTTAAAACATGCATTATGTTTTCCATTTCCTTAATGATCTGTAAGGGACCTGTAAGCTTGGTGAGGAATGAGACTTCCAGGAAGAGGGAAAATGTGATCAATGGTTAGCAGGCCTGAAACTGTTTGGAAGATGGGGAAAATTGCATAGTCTCCTGTGGCTGCAGGTAGTATGTTTGTTTCTAGAGGATGCAGTGAGAAGGGAGGCAGGAGGTGCAAAGAAAAGCCAGGTCATGAGAGGGTCATGTGTTCCCCTCAGCAGTTTGGAGTTTGTACTATAGGCAATGAAGGGCCTTTGAACAATTGCGAATGGAAGAAGGCTTGTGTTGGTGGGAAGATTGGGAACTTTGGCAGGAGCAGGTAAACTGACACCCAGATATTCTACTTCTTACCTGTGTGAACTTGAACAAATAAGTGTCTCATCTTTTGTCTCCTTATCTGAAAAATGGGTATAAGAATAGTGATGAGGATTTAATAAATTTATACATGGAAAGCATATTGCCCGGAAGATGGCACCTCAAAATAGGCTAGGTAAATTAATATTTGTTTAAAAAAAAGTAAGCAAATGTTGCTTATTCTCCTTTAATTAGGGTGTTTTAGTTAAGAGATGGGCATGGTTGGCTAATTTGTCAAACATGAGTCAGGAAAATGAAGGTCAAGTGGTCATATACTTGACCAAGAGGTCAAGAGGTCAAATCTGAAAGGCACAGAGAATGTTCAACATGTACATATCTCAAGGAAAATACCCTAAACTTACATTGGCAAACAGAACAGCAAATTTCTAAATTCCTTCTTGTTTCACCTAATTTTCTGGAGACACTGAACAAAACGTTGTAAGCCAGCTGGCTTATTTGTTTCAGGGACTTCAGTGTCTAATACCTTATTTCCCTACGTCTGGTCTTATAGCTGGCGTTTAAAAATGGCATGGAAGAGGAGGTGTGATGATCAGTAGTATCTACCTTAGCAGGTATAGAAATTCCCATATTATAAAGACATGTTTGTGGAAAAGGTTCTGTTTTTATTCAAAACCTTTAAAAATAAATGAACAGGCCTTGTGCTGAAAATAGAGATGTTCAAAAGTGCTAGCTGAATGAATTGACAAAGTAGAAAAACACAGCCTGGGACATGGAGGAGCTGACTCCCAGCTTGAGATGTGCCAATATTCTACTATATAACCTTCCCTAGATTGGGTCACCTCTCACCGTTAGTTTCCTCATGGAAAGTGGTGTTGTTGATCTAAATCGCTCAAGTCCCTACTCACAATAACTGGGTGTTATTGTGAATTGTAATTCACATTTCTAGGCTCATTATAGCATCATCACCCTGACCCCAAGGCCTGTCTCTCTTCCTAGCCTCTGTTCAGTCAGCAAATGCTGTTCAGCATTTCTGTTAAAAATCAGAGCTTTGGAATCAGACATACTTGAATGCAAATTCCAGCTATGTCATGTATTAGCATAAGGAAGTTCTTTATCTTTCTTCACAGTCAGTTTCCTCTTCTGCAAAGTGGGGCACCAATAGTATTTATATCATAGATGGTGTGGATTGAATGAGATAATACAAGTAAAGTGCTTAGCACAATGCCTAGTGTTTAATAACTCATAGCTATAGTAAAAATATGCCTTCCAAAAAGCTTTTGAATTTGACTGTTCATCTTTACATGGAATACTAAAGCCAAACTGATTTTTGGAACTCGAGTGTAAGTCTTTGCCCTGGCAAAGAGATAATCTTTCAAAAACATGTGGCATTATAGCAATAACAAAATTTATATGGGGGTCCATACAGACATGGAAGGTGAGGATGCCTAGAAAAGCAGGGCCAGATCTGACAAATTTGAGACCAAATTTTTTGTGGTGTTGTTTAAAAGTGAGAAAAGTAATAAGCTTTTTGAACTTTTCAGGGCAATTGAACTCAGATTGAAGGCGAGTTCCGGGGTGTGTGTGGGGATGGGGTGGGGGGAGGGTAGTATTAGGAACTCTTAACAAGGGTCCTCTGTACACAGCATCTATGACTCCCTGCATTTTTTTTTCTGAACTCTTCCCAAGACTTGCTTTGATTTGGGGGACAGACTCCTGTTTGTCGGCTGAGCAGAGGTGTGGCTGATTGATCTCTGTGTGGGCAGAGGCTTTTGGGGAAATGGGGAGATGGACTTAGGTAAAGAATAAACTTTCTAAATCAAACCAGGCCACGTCCTGACATTTTCAGATGTAATTTGGAGCACAGCACAAGCTGCTCTGGCACGTGGCTAGAGCTTCACTTCTCTGTGTCTTTACTGAGGTGGAGTGTGTGTGTGTGTGTGTGTGTGTGTGTCTCGGGGGTGGGGGTGGGGAGGGGGTAAACTCGCCCAAAAAAACATGAGCTTAAACTGCAGCATCAATGATTTTGGTTAGGCATAGGCATTTCCTGCTATGGGTCATATGTAGGATAATAAAATTCACTGGATTTTTCATTTGTGAGAGGCGTCTCTCCTGCCTGAAAAATTGATGACTCTCCCGCCAATAAAAATAAATAAATAAAAGTTTAGATTCCATAACTGACCTGCTCAAGCTCTGGTTCACGGTGAGAAAAAAAAAAAAAAAAAAGTCAGCAGGGCACAACTATTTCAGAAGACAGGGAGCAGAGAGGGTTAGCGTGACGCCCAGGAGAACAGCGGGCTTTTAAACCCTTTTCCAATTTCAGGCGGATGGTAGCAACAGGGCCCAAGAGTGGGGAAGGGCAAAGGGGCCCATCAGAGGCTGATCGGTGGCGTCACATTACAAGGCCGGAGGGACTGGAGAACGGGAACATTTGGCTCTCATTACAGAACAAAGGGACAGGGTGCTAGAAAACAGAGCGAATCTGGGTCAGAGGTACCTGACTCTCCCACAGGTGCTGTAGTCAATTTGCACATCTCCACTCAGGAGGGAGCCTCCCAAGGCTGTCTCCCCACCAGCTGCTTTGCCAACAATAACATTTTACCAGGAACACAGCTTGTCAAAACCAGCGTTTTAGCTAGAGCAGTGGCTGATGAAAATAATGTTTTCTCAGGGGCAAAGCTCATTGCTCTTGAGAAGTTCGAGCTGTGAGCACGTGATTTGCATGAAATCTCCAAATACTCACGATCTTAAGCTCCTTCTCTAATAAACTATTTACTTTTATTAGATTATTAGGGATGGACAGGGAGACATGACAGAAAATCTGTGATCCTTAGGAAGAACAGCTATTAGTGATTATAATTCAAGATCTAAACTTTACATTTTCCTTAATTGTGACAGGGTTGCACATGATTTGATTGAAAGAGTGCTACTCTTTTTCTCCTCAGTTTTTTGTTTCTAATCAATTACTCCTTGTTTCCCTCTTTTCCAACCTGCCTCTGATGAAGCATTATTTTGAAAATCTGAATTTTTTGGTAAGGTAGTAATTGTCAAAGTTTTTGGTGGCTCCTCTGACTTCCCTAGTTATTTCTCTCTTCTTTTTTTTTTTTTCTCCTTCTTTCTCTTTTGAAATTATCTCCAGGCCTTAGAAAGGAGAGGAATTGGATCAGATGCCACAGTGCCTGCAGGTCTGCCAACTTACCACCCAAACCTTGTAACCGTACTTTAAGTCATTAACAGTGAAGCCCCAGAAATGTTGGCGGAGGGTATGTTTCATCTGAAACAATATAAAGTGTACAATGAGAGAAAAGCAGGCCTCAGGTATTTGCAGGGGTCCTGTTATGTAGTGGTTGTGATGAAAATAGGCTTAGTGACTTTAACAGCTGGCAATTTATTAGCAAACCTGGTTCTACTAAAAAAAAAAAAAAATGGAAAATCAGAATTGATGTAGAGTGTTAATCCCAAATCCTTTATATTAGCAAGACTTCTGTATTGTGTTAACTTTTATTATTTTGGGGAGCAGACATCTTTTGGAGCAAAAGGCTGGGCAAATGAACTTGCTTTGTCAAACACTGCTCTCGAGGGATCTAGGCCATGTCTGCCTGTGTCATTCATCCTAGAAGACAAATAATTTTCCTTTGTGGGATTTGGCAAAACCATAGGAAGAGCCTTCAGTCTGTGCGAGTGTCACTTTTGAGAATCCCTCCATTTGTGGTAGCTCTTTCTGTAGGCACATCATCCTAAGTTGCCTTCCCTTTGGCCGAGCTTTTATACACAGTAATTGAAAACAACACATTTTCTGCTGCCAACTGGAGACACCAGAGCGATCACTCTCTCTTTCTACTTTAGATTTAACAATGTGGCGGTGGATGAGATGGGAGACATGCTCTAAGTATTCAAAATGAAAAACACCAGAACACAACCGTTATTTTATGAAAGAGGCTGGAAAATGGTTAGTAAAGAAATCACAGATGTGTTTCACAGATGAGGGGGAAGCGAGTACTGCATTCTGAAAATAACATGACAAGCACAATCTCTTCCTAATTTCGTTCAGCATATTACTTTTGGGGTTTCCTAAGCTTGATTTGGGGATTTAATTTTCACTTTCAAGAGTATCTGTGTGTGTGTGTGTGTGTGTGTGTGTGTGTGCGCGCACACACACATGCACACGCGTTTGTGTGTATTTTCACTATTTCTAGGGAAACAATAGTAATTTATAGAATATTGACAGAATTTATTTATGGTCATACATGTTTGCATGTAACCACACTAAAGAAAGCTTGATGAAATATGGAGATAACTACTCTCCCAAATTAGAAATCACTTTTTTGAACTATTGTTCAAGAAAAGAAACTCAGAAGCAGGAGTATATTTTAAATAATGGACTACTCAAAATGGACCTTTAGTTTTGTAAAAAAAAAAAAAAGAAAAAAATCTACAAATTGTTCACTTTTCCTTTCATTTTGTCTCTACAGAAGATCAAAGTTTTTTGCGCATAGAGATTATATCTTGTTTTGCAGGGCCATGCACACAACAGGCATTCAATGACTGTCTGACTAACGAATTAAGGATATTCAAAGAGTATGCAATTTTATAGGTGAGATTTGTCTATCTTTTCCTCTGTTTAGGTAAAATTTTAAAAGAATTTTTTATTTATACTTTATTTCTTTGACTAAACTTTTACATATATTTTCGTGAGTATTTTTTCAAGTAGTTTAATTATGTGTCTAAGTGACACAACTGGTTATCACAATAAAATAGAGAGTTCCTAATATTTAACTTAAATCTCTTTAGTGGTTGTGGTTATCATCCACAACAAGTGATACATAAGGAGAATTATTTTGTGTTCTGCTATTTCCAACAGTCCTGGAAGAGAGAGGAGCATGCCACAGATACAAAAACAGTATCTCTGGGTCTTTGTTTGCTTTTGGAAAAGAGTTTAAACATATATTTCAAGGTGGTATTAAGCTTTTGTAAGAATGTATATTTTGGTTCATCTCTGTTGTTAGCATTCTTTTTATGGGACTTAATAAAAATGTCTAGCTATTCTAATTCTTTATCTATTGCAGATATTCAGTTTACAGCCTTAGATAAATTGTAATCATCCTACTCTAATTGAGACTCTGTTGGAAGAATTTTGCTCTACCTCTTTTAGAGAGGGATCACTTGCTTTGATTTTTAATTTACAAGTGCATATGTAATGCTACTCTATGCCAGGCACTATTTTAAGCACTTTACAAATCTTAATGCATTTAATCCTTATAATGCTATGAAGTAGGTACTTGTATTATCATGCCCATTGTATAGATGAGAAAACCAAGGTATGGACAAGCTGAGTATATTGCCCATGGCCACACAGGTAATAGGTAGGGGAATAGGCTTTGATCCCCTGCATTATGACATGGGAACATTTGCCCTACTTCTCTAGAACAGTACTGTCTAATAGAAATTAATGCCACCCATATATGTAATTTTAAATTTCTTATTAGTGATATTCAAAAAGTAATGAATAAAATGTAACTTAAATGATATCTTACATGAAACCATAGCTAAAGTGACAAGTAGTACTTACCGAAAGAATATATTTGTTTAACAGAAATATATTTTACACTACTTCCTCTTAAAATTTTAAATTAAGTAAAATTAAAAATTTAGTACTTCAGTAGCACTAGACAAATTTTACATGGTTAATAGCCACTCTGGCTTATGGCTACCGGATTGGACTGCCCAGCTATGAAGAGTAAACTTTCCCTAGACATATATTCCTTGGAGATAACTCCAGAGGATACAACTAAGGAGAATTAAGTGCATGAAATTTTGTTCTCCCTTTCACTCCAGGCACATTACCATTACAGAAGATGACCATGGCAGAAGAAAAAATAAACACTGACTCTAAACTTTTGATTACTGAAAGGCTGAATACCATTGTTTGTCATGAGAATATCCTCTGATGGGGTTTCTGATGGGTTTGCATTCTTAATACCACCATATCCAACGGTGCCCAGATCATGGTTTGTCAAGCGGGGGGAATCCATGTGCCTTATCCAGAGGAATTTTCTCCTTGGAAAGAAACATCAACACCACCAACCTCAGGTGAAGGGAGCGGGGAGACGTGAGGTGCCCTACCCTCATTTGTGCCATGTTCCCACCACTCACACATTGACACGTTTAAAAAATAAATATTATTGTGGATTTGTATTTCCTCTTTAAATATAGGCACAACCAATAACACACAATGTATTTCGAAGTTGGGGGTGTAAAATCAAATATTGGCAACTTGGTTGAGAGAGGATAGAGGAAAGAACTTTTGTTCACTCTTGATCACTAAGAATCAAAAAATAAATAAATAAATAAATAAAGAGAAGGCAAATTCTATATTAAACATGGCAAATCTACATACATTTTGTATTTATGCTATGAGCCTAATATAAATTTAATTTTTAATGAGGACAAACTTCCCACTCAGATCATTTACTATTAAAGTTCTCATTATTGCATGAAACAAATATTTTTATAAACTGATGTCAGTATTAACTAATTATATTGGTCTTTTTAGGTTTTTGGATGTAGTAGAAAGAGAAAGAGTTCTGGGATCAACAGACCTGGATTTTAATCCAGGAGAGCTGAATTTTAATCCAGGTTCTGCTACTTAAAAGCAAATTTCCCTTTAAACTTGAATGCTTTACCTAACCTTTGTGAGTTTCTAGTTTCTTGCCCTATAGATTGGGAACAATAAGGCATATTTCTTCAGATTATTAAAAAGAATAAATGACCCCCTTTACCCTCTTCTGTCATTCCCCTACCCCTTTTACCCTCTGGTAAGTACTGAACTGTTGTCTGTGTCTATGAGTTTAATTTTTTTTTAAATAAATGAGAAAACATATATAAAATGCTTAGCATAGTGCTTGATACATATTAGGAAATTAATAAAATATTAATTATTCTTTCCATAGTGCATGCACATTCTTTCATATGAATAGATCTTAAATCCATTTATATGCAAAACCTCAAAATTTTTTAGTAAAAAATATTATTAAATTTGGTTTATGATTTCTTCAACCCTTAAAACTCCTAAGAATACTTGTCATTTTTTCCCTTACAAGTGTCTAAATTATGCCTAAATCAATGATTCCATTGATAAAACTGATTTAAATGAAAAATCATTCAGAGCCTAAACTTTGGACAATTTCCTAGAGCAAGGGAAGATAGAAAGTAACAAAAGAAAGGGAGAAACAATAAATCTTGAATAATGGTATAGTAATTATACTAGTGATGATGTAGTGGTAATGGAATAAAAAGGTATTTGCTTTATTAAACCTTCTGAAGGCTTTTTCCTGATAGCCTGTCAATAATGACTGGAGACCCACCAAACTCATATCACGATGTCTGCAGTTAGGCTATTTAAAGGCTGCCATTTCATTTCCAAATTTCACTCCTTCTGACGTCTCTTGCACCCTTGGCTTCTCTTCAGCAGATAATCCGTATGCTACATATGCATTTAGAAAAACCCAAAGTTAAACCAGGAGTGAGAGTCATCAGCAACATTTATAGTTCCTGAGCTCTTCACTATGTGCCATAATATGGGTCAGAGGGCCAACTTTCAAGAGAAAAAAAAAATTATTGCAATTTCTGCCTTCACAGTAATGTGACAATGATTGCTACAGCTAAATCCAAGCTTGACCTCATTTGTCAAATGATTTTATCAATAGATTTTTTTTTTCTAGATGTTAACCATCAGTCATTTTTTAAATTCAGAGATTCAGCCTTTAAATTATGTTTGATCAACAGTTGATTTAAAAAATGCAAGAACAACATTCTATTGACAAAGATTCAATGTGAGGAAAATTTAGATAAAGGTATTGAATGCACGGAGTGTAATAAGACACTCTTTAGTTGAATAGATAAAAGAGTATTGTGGGGTTTTTTTTTCCTTTTTTTTTTTTTCCTTTACAGTATTGGAATATAGGCTCTGCTCATGGAAAGCAGCTGTCATGCCACTTCCTAGCACTTGGAAGAAACAGAAATTTGCTTCTGTACTATTAATGCATGAGGCAAAGATTAGGGTGACTGTGGAGGTGCAAATGGTTTGATGTATTTTGGGGAGAAGAAGGGAGTCAAGGAATCATCTTTCTTTGTACTTTTTCTTTTCTCCAAATTGGGCATTGCGTGAAATTGGCACATTCAGCAACATGGTGGGGTGAGGTATGTACAGGGCACCATTTCCCTCTAAGGCAAATACCTTCACCCCTGGCAGGCTCTCAGAATTTGCAAGCTCAGCCAGCACCTCTGACCCCACCGTGCAGCTGACTGCACAGTTGGCAGTTGGTAGCTTCCATTTATCCTAGGTCAGCTCCTGAGGCATCAACATAAAATGAAATAAAGATTTGGGCAGTAACTTCAGAAATAAAAATGGAGTGCCCAATAGTTTGCTCAGGCTGAGAACCACTTATTAAGCTATCAATAGTAGAGACGGGAAAGTCAGAGGACAGCAGCTGCTCAGGAGAAAGAAATGGCTAATTAGACACATTATCTGAAAATTCAGGTGGGGAAGTCACTACTTTAAAATAGTCAACCAGCTGATTGCTTAAGATATAGTTGGGAATGCCATACATCTCAGTGGGCAGAGATTGTCACTTCCACATCCTCAGTGCCCAGCACTGTGCCTAATGGTTGGTACTCGGTCATTAATGAATAAAGGCTGTCATTAGTGGCAGAGTGCTCATTAATTCTGCAGATGTGACAGGCCATGATTCTATAGATCAGTCCTATGATTTAATTCATTAACTTTGAAATTAAAGTCACTGGTATTTCATCAATAAAATAATACTGCAAAACACATATTGACATAGATGCAGCAATGTGCATTTTTCCACCAACTACTGTAATTGGACCAGGAGAAAAGTTATCTAAATAAATAATGCAAATGCATTTAAGATCTATACATATATATGTTTATATACAATTATCTTTTTCTAATTTATATATCTAAAGGTTAAAATTCCCAAGCCATATTTTTCTACAAGGAGCAGGATGAGGAGGGAGGAACTAATATTTTTCCTCCATTCCTACTGTGTGCTATATAGTAAAGCTCTGCGCTTTACAAAACTTCTTTCATTTTATTTCATGTTGACCATGTCAAGGGAAAAAAAAGAAATCAATCCTCTTTTGTAGATAAAGATGCTGATATTCAGAGAATATATAACTTGTCCAATTTTACAAAGCAAAGAAATAGTCGAACCAAGATGCAACTGTAGGTATCTTTAACGCTAAAGTCTGTGGATTTTTCTCTTTACTTAAAACTTAAAATGGTATCAATTCTAAAGCTCTTGGAATAGACACTGTGTATAAGGAAATTATCTTCAAGAATTTTATGTTAAAATAAATATACAAAGACTATTTTTCTAGGTAACATAAAAAATCATTTAGCAAAATATAATGGATTAAAAAGGTCCCTCTCAAAAGATACAAAATATGCAAAAATGTGTAGTAATTTAAAATAAACTTAGCAAGAAAAATACAAAAACTAATGAAAAGAAAGCTACAAAGGTTTATTGAAAAGGGAAATATAAAACAATAAATGGAGAGATATATCTTGTTCTAAACTGGGACTTTTCAACATTGTAAAGTTGTCACTTCACCCACATATTAATGTATACATTTAATAAAATTCCTGTCCAATATCCACAGGTTCTCACTTACAAATTTGACCATTTATTCTAAAATTCATCTGGAAAAATAAATGGAAGAAAGAAGGCAAGATTTAAAAAAAATAAGAAATGGCTTAAATAATCCCCTGTGACATTAATTGTACAAGATATTTTTTGAAAGAAGAATAATAAAGCCCACTTATATATCAGATGTTAAAATAAATTATAAATCATTTTACTTAGAACAGTGTGGTACTGCTATTAGAATGTACAGTAGATCACTGGAAACCGAGAGTAGATAGAAAATAAATAAATAAATAAATAGATATGTACAAAATGAACATGATAAAGATGGAATTTCAAACCAGTGAGGAAGTAATGGTTTATGCAAGTAATGGTAATAAGCTAATTGGTTAAAAATGCAAAAATGAATTAGATAGCTATTACATTAGACAATTTTATTCATGTGGTTTGTAGGTTTATAGAGTTAAATATAATAACTCATAGATGAGTGTCTAGTTGATCTCAGAGTGATATGCAAAGGCTGAAAATATAAAAGAAAATATAGCTCGATTTGGGTTGAAAACATCATAAGTAAAACATAAATTACAAACTATAAAAAATAAGTGTAACATATTGCAGAAAGATTGTTAATGTCTTCAGATTTATAAAGACTTTAGATGAAAAGAATGAACACTGCAGTAGAAAAAGAGACATGGACAAGCAAGTCACAACAATTATATATGACCAACAAACTTATAAATCTATTTTTTAATTCTCTAGGAATCAACGGTATGCTAATTAAAACAAGACATCATTTCTTGCCAATCATGTTCATATGTCAGGGGATATCTTTCTTGCATTTGCATGTTTGTTCTAGGACTCATCTCTCCATCTGCT
This sequence comes from Aselliscus stoliczkanus, assembly GCA_033961575.1. Classification (NCBI taxonomy): domain Eukaryota; kingdom Metazoa; phylum Chordata; class Mammalia; order Chiroptera; family Hipposideridae; genus Aselliscus; species Aselliscus stoliczkanus. The sequence goes on from CM066733.1 coordinate 130,930,510, forward strand.
GTTGCCCTGGTTCCAGCTGGGCAGAGCTGCCTTTCACTCTGCATTTGCTGGGCACCATTTTCTCCCAGCCCAGCAGAGATACTGAGAACCTCTACATACAGATACCTCCTTGAATCTTCTTGGACGAAAGTGAGATATGGCTTGTTTCCTTTTTGAGATACCTTCTGTTGGAGAAATACCTGGACCATCCTTTTTATTCCCCCGGAGCTTACCAAGTTTTATTGAAACAGCTTTTCATGGATCCCCAGCTCTGTTTTGGAGTAAGGTGTGATTTTAATAAGGAACTGGCCTGAGAGACAAATCCTGGCGTCAGACCCCATGTGGCACTCAGCATCTGGAATAGCAATGCCCTTTCAATGACTAAGTCTTTCTCAGAGGTCAATCTCACTTTGCTGGTATTTTCTCTCAGGCTTCTTGCAAATAATCTGAGATGAACACAAAGACTTCCAGCCTATATGATTTGCTCTTACAGTTGAGTTTGGATAACCCTCTTTTTTTGGTATCATAAACCCATAGAGTTGACTTTCTTTCTTCTCTATATTTTTAAAAATTTCTCTCATGAACTTGTATTATTTCTATCATTTTATAATGTATTTTTAAAGAGTAAATATTATATGTATAGAAAATACAACTTTTATTTTATGAATTCATAGCCCAGGAGATTGAATTCTTAGCCAAGGTTGAGGTCTACAATTTACTTTATTCCAGGAAGACTATATAACATTTATATGTATTTTAAATTTAAGAAATCAAAATTGAAATTAAGGACTTAGTTCAATTTTAAATTCCTTCAGTCTTGTTAAGTCCTCCTAACTTTTCACATTTAAATTATAGCTAAGACTGTTGAGTAGAAACTTACAGCTTGAACTGACATTGTATAAATTTAGTTGAGGATTCTTTTCAAAATAAAATAGAATATTTTCCATATTCACTAGCATTATGCTTCCCACAAAACACTAAAGGATATTTGAGGAAATGTTTCTAATTTTCATAGTGTCTCCTAAAAGTTGGTTTGGACAGGGAAAAGAGTTCAAGCTATAAATTTTTTAAAGGTGTTTATGAGCAACTAGTAATTTGTTCTAAGTTTACATTTCATATATTGAAACCCTATTATGATGACAAAGTTCTTGACATACACTGTAATACTTATACTTTAAAACACACTTACATGGGCTGGTATTTATTTACTCCATATAATTTGATTTAAAAATATTTTAATTTCTTTCTTTTTTTTTTTTTGGGCCGGCCGAGTGGCGCATTCATTAAGAGCTGGTTTTGGGATGCCAGCGACCCTGGTTCAGATCCCACATATGAGGGCCAGTGACATTGCCCTCTATAGCTGACAACAGCTCCACCTGGAGCTGGGCTGTGCGAGCCACAGCGACGGTGTAGGCTGCAGCCCCTGCTGCAGTGGGCTGCCATAGGCTACAGTGAGTGGCTGGCAGCCAGCGTGAGTGGCTGGCAGCTAGTATGTGCTGCCAATAGCCGCAGTGAGCGACCATCTAGAAGCCGGTGACAGATCTGCCTCATTTGGGAAGAGTGCAATGACAATACCAACATGGGGCAGTGAAGCAACGTCCTCTGCAACTAGACTGAAGAACAAAAAGACAGCAACTTGTCTGTTCCCCTTCCCCGATTCCCCAAAACTGTTCCCCTCCCCCAATTCCCCAATAAAATCTTTAGAAAAAAAAATTAAGAGCAAAGATTATGGACCTCTTGTTTGTTTTCTTTTAGACATCCTTCCTGGTGATTATTTGTGCACTTGTTATTAGAAATTATTAAATAAGTCAACCAACATATACTGATTCCAACTTACGTGCAACATTCAATAATATGAAGTGAAAGTCACTTAAGAGAAAAACAAGTTTAATGCATTATACCTGCCCCATAATCTTCTTGGGGAAGTACAAATGCACGAACACAAAATATTAACTGCAAGGCAACACTTGAGGTCAAGCAAGTGACACAGCTGATACCGATTTAAATGAAAATGTATCCATATTGAGGAACAAAATTGATGGTGATGCCAGCTACGTATTAGGTATTTAAATTGTTTGAATGAATATATTTGTTAAATTATATACCCAGTAAGTGCCTACTACATGTCCCCTACCTCATAACAGCCCTAAAACAAGACATGGTTAGCATCACTTTTGATGAGGAGAAAATTGACTATCAGGGAGACTCAGTTGATATGCTTTCCAAGTGGTAAAATAGAGAGTTTATATCCACATCTGTTTGACTCCAAGGTCCATGTTTCTTCTTCCTCACTATACTGCCTCTTGCAGAGAGAACACTTTCATTTATGGCCACTTGGAAAACGTGGATCTTTCATTGTAGATATATTCATTCAAGTTGTTCTTGCAACATACTATTGACCATGCATTACATGCCACATACTGAGTAAAATTGGACAATGTTCTCATTAAGTTTAAAGTATATTCAAAATATAGCAATAAAAATGCCATTAAATAAAGGTAAAATTAAAATATTAATAGTACCAGGAGTAAGAAATACACGGTGCTAGAGAGTTTATAATAGATTGATTCACTCTAGTCAGGGTGTCAGGATTCTAAAACCCGAAAAGCAAGTGAGTTTAAAGTTTGCAAATTGGAAAAATAAAAAAAATATTCAAGATCTAAAAGACCAAGAGGAAAAGAAAAAAGATGATTAAGAAAGACTAATCATGGCCGTACGACTCAAGCTGAGAAAGAAAAGGGATCATAGTGCAAGATGAAGCTGAGAAAGCAGGTAGGCACATGACCATTCAGGGTGTCACGAACCACATTGAGTATTTTGTCTTTATTCTGAGAGTAATAGCAAGCCAGTGAGGATTTTTAATTGGGAAGCAGTTAGGGTGAGGGAGCAATGGGAAAGAGCATCTGGACACAATAAGAAATTGGATTGGAGGGGGCCACAGTGAATTTGGGTAGACCAGATAAAAGGCTTTTGTAGGCCATTGAAGATATGGTGGTAACTTGAACTACAGAGTTGGTAGTAAATATACGGAAAGAAGAATGAATTTCTGACCTTATTCAGGTTATAAGTCAGCATAATTTGGTGATGGATCAGATGTGGCCATGAGACTGCTGAAGGAAGGGTAGGTCTCAAAAAGTTCAGATTTTTAGTTTACATAACTTAATAAATGTTAATTCCATTCACCGAGACAGGAAACAGTCCAAGTTAAAAGAAGATTGTGATTTTGGTTTTTGATGTATTGAATGTACAATACATTTGAGACTGGTTGGTAAACATGTAAAATCAACTATTGGATATATATATATATATATATATATATATATATATATATATATATATATATCTGTAGCTCAAAGAAAGTTCTCAGCTACAGAGATAAATTTGTGGGTCATCTGCATTTAGATAGTGATTGAAGTTACAAGCATAAATGAGATTATCTACACAGAGATATAGAGTGAGAAGAGGAAAGGGCCAGCGACTGAGAGCTAAGCAGAAAGAACATTTATTGGCCAAGTAGGAGAAAATGTACCTTTTAAGGAGACAGAATAGAGACTGGAAGTAGGAGAGTAGTGTACCTGAAAACCAAGAAAAATAGCATTACAAGAAAGGAGTGTCCCAGTAATACCGAATGCTTTTGCAACGTCATCTGAAATACTTCAAGGTGAACCAGAGCAGGCTGGGAAAAGAATTTCTCACTGCCCACCCTTTTGTCACAAAAAAATGAGATGGAGATATAAATTCCTCTTTTTTAATATTCAAAAATATGAGTGTGAGGGGGAAAGCAAACCCATTTCTGAATAATTGTTACCCAAGGAGATCTTATTAAGAACCATTGTACCTGTTTCCTCCACTACTATTCCTAATTTTATTACCACTGGATGGTCCCACAGAGAGAGTACTCACATTAGTAACAGAGTGCCTAAAGTATTTATCCAAGGATCAGTTATGCTATCTGAAATAAATTATTGTTGATTATGTTTGCAGAACTGATTGAAAACCTACTGTCATTAATTTATCACATACACAACCATTTCAAGATGAGAACTTTCAGGCAACAAAAACTTTTTATAACTTTTTAAATTTGATTCATTTGGAATGTCCATTTACATTCTCAAAGTATTTTGAAACTCTTTCCAAACTTGGTTTTAACAAAATATTTATCTTTGACTCATTAAAATTAGCATAAATATCTTATAATATAAGAAAAAAAACTTTAAATATATGCATACATTTGGAATTCAAGTGATTTGAGTAAGAGAATGACTAGATCATGAGAATCTCATAGAGAGATTGTCTAGAAAGAAAGGGGAGAGTCTGGAAAGTAAGACACTAGATTGGAGGCTATTGCAATAATCCAGATAGGAAATATTTCTGTTCTAGGCATCTAGACTGGGAGATGGGAGAGGAAAAAAAAGATAATTTCTGGAAATAGGTAAAAAATTCAAATGATGTTGTGACTGACTCAAAGTAGAAGCATAGATTTGAGGTTCAGCAAATGTTTACTTAGCACTAGGCTACCTGTAGTGTTTTCTCCATTTTGTAGAAGAGGAAACTCAGAGAGATGGAATAATGTGCTCCCACACCTATTTAATAGGTTGTAGACCTGGAATACCTACTTAAAATTTCTGACTTCAAATGAAACGCTTTTTTCTAATCTAAAGCCATAACAAACATTCTGCAAAGGAATTAACACAAGTCACAGAAAAGTTCATGAATGTACAATACCATCAAATACATTTGATTAGGAGCTCTTTCAGTAGAAGAGTAGTGTCTTTGCATGATGTCCTTTCTGTAGCGGGGAGGCTTTGATGGCAAATGAAGAGAGCAAGGAAGGTCCATCTTGGGGGAGCGCACTGAAGAAGCCCATCCTCACAGCTGAGACAGTGTAAGTCAATTTTCCCACTTGCTTGCTCATGGTCCACAGTGAACGACCACACTGAGTGAATGAGATAGTTACTATGGATCAAATCATAGCCAAGCCCCCAAAGGTTTTTATCAAAGGGGCTCAAGGGAAAAACTCCTTTTAGTTCTTTATTCTTATGCTGAGGAAAAAAGGCTTTCAAGAAGAAGGATGCACATCTTGCAAAGAAATAGAAAACTAGGCCTCTAAAAACACTGTTTCTATACCCTAAAGAAATCAGCTCTTATTTCAGTCAGGATCACAGAGGACTTGGATATATTTTATATTTTCTTTTCTGAAGTGTAAAAAAATACTTAAAAGTGCATATATAGACTGAACATAGATTTATTGCCAATGACTTTTGTAAGGCGGGTGGATTGAGGCTGCTAATGTAAGTTTATGAGTACAGCTGGTCCATTTAACGGCAGGTTTATAGGCACACCTCAAGAACTGCCCCATGTCTGTGGAAGGTATGGTATCAAACAAACTCTGTTGGACATATGGGCCCATCTATGGGCAATGTACTATAAACTGACCCATAACTACTGCAGCTGTGATCATAAACCTTTTTAGAAAACAACTAGAAAATCTGACTGAGAAATGTTTGCTGTGTTTCAAAATGGGAAAATGGAGCGTACAAAGTGAGTGCCAATGCAATGGCTTGGGTGAAAATATCACAGGCTCAGGTTAAACCAACAAAACCGACTTCACTCTCACTCTTCATTGTTTTCATAAATCTCAATTGAAGGATCAATGGCAATTAATTTTCTGCTTTTAAAATTCTAAGTGCCTGAGACCACTGGTATTCCACTAAACACCCGGTGTTCCTCACATAAGTCGCCAGGATGTTGGTACTTACCTATAATGTTGATATAGTGTTTTATTACACAGGCATACCTTGAAAGATTTGTCTCCCATGTAATGAAGATACATTTCAAAGTTGAGACTTTTCATCTGGTAAGAGGGCATTTTGCCTTTCCTCTGACATTTTGAAATATTTATTTTCAAAACCATTTTATGGAAAAGACCACCAGTGGACTAGCTAAGTGCATTATAAAATCTTATGGAAATACTATGATTGGTTTTTTTTTTGGTATTTTTTTTTACTAAATATTGGCACATGGATACAAGCCTTTCTCTGTCCAGAGACCTGTCCATGGACCACATGAGGTAGTAAGAAAGCAAGGATTGCATTTAATTTATAGTAAATATAATTTATAAAGCTGAGATACAAATTTCTTTGAAGGCTAGAACCATTTTAACCACTTTTATGCCTCCATGATGCCTAAAGTTAGGACTTGCAGAGTAGGCATTGTTGGTTGGTCTGCAGCATGCAAAGTGATTTCGTATTAAGAGAAGGCACACACAGAAAGGTAATTTTACTCACTTCTGCGATAGCAACAAAATGTCACATTGCTTTCCCTTCTTCTGAATTATGTTGCCCAGTCCCAGTTGGTGATGTTGATGTTTCTTTTCTATTACCTATGAAAGAATATTTTTAAAAATGTGTATAAAAACCACTTTGATTTTATCTACTATTATTTGAGAAAAATACATAGCTAATAGGAAATAGTGTGTGTATGTGTGTGTATAAGTATGCATGTGTGTGTGTCTATGTGTCTTTTGGTGTTTTAGCCTTTGTCTGACACTGATTTGGTCTCCATTTCTTTTTTTTCTTTTTTTTTTTTATGTTACTAAATCGATTGAATATACTTCAGCACATTTTGAGTTGCATTGAAGACATTTGTAATATCACTTTAGTTAAAGGAACCTGTCATTGACTTTGTAGTGTATTAGGATTAGCAAGTGGAAATCACTCCTTTATAAAAGGAGGAATATTTCTTATATTAGACCCAAATTTTTTATATTTACCTCTCTAGTTGGTTACCTTGCAGAATAGCTGATACAAAGGCTTTGAAGTTTTTGATTGTCAGTTCATAGAATATTTCTGAAAGCTGATTTTATATCCTGAACATTGTTGTAAAAAGATGATATTACTAGCTCTTGAACAGAATAAATGGTTGTGGCTAATCTTTCCATGCTATCTAGATGACTTTTTATTTTTTAGACTTCCTAAACTTGGGTGAGTAGAATTCAGGAGTAGAACATTGATATATATTATTTGGTGGTAATTGGATTTCTCAAGGAGAAACACTGAATTAATTTCAAGATGACTTTCAAAATATTTGAAGAAAATGTAGATAACTGTCTACTTATGTGTTTGAATGGAATACCTACTTAAAAATATTCAGAGTCTAAGCAGTTAAAGCAGTTACCATATTAAAAATTGTCAGTAGTAAGGCCGGCTGAGTGGCTCAGTTGGTTAAGAGCTCGCTCAAGAGTGTGAGCTCTGAGCAACAGGGTTGCTGGTTGGATTCCCCACCCGAGCTGGGCAGCTGCTGAGCTGCCAACAGGTGGCAGGATGGCTCAGCTAAAAAAAAAAAAAAAAAAGAAAAGTAGTGGGATTTAAAAATTGTCAGTAGTAAAATCAACCATTTGAACAGGATTTTAAAAAAGTAACAGAGATTTACATATTTCAAATTACTTTGTTATATTTTATTTCATTTACTGTTCACAATAATCCTTTGAGGTGGACATTTCAGGTATTATTTTCCCATTTTGCAAATGAAGAAATAGGATTTTGTTGCTTCCCATAAGTCTCACTGCTAGAGATTTACCTTGACCTTTAACAGAAGCCTTAGATGCCAAAATAAATTTGCAATTTAAATTCACATTACCTAAGTAGAGGAGGGTCAAAGAAATCCAATTTCCACTCCCACTTTTAATGATATTATTGCTATTATATTGGAATGCTGGAAAGAGAGAATCCCATATGAAACAGAACACAGTTTAGGTACATTTACTTTAAAAAATACTGTTGGAAAATTTTGCCATTTATAGCACTGGCTTGGGAGGGCAGAGTTAGGTCATCCTGTGGACAGCTGAAGGGAGGAGCTGAATGAGCACATGGGTGGCTGAGTATGGGATGTCAAGATGACAGGGACCAAAACATAAGCATCACCATTTGACTGGAACCAATCATGTGTAGATATCTAAATGAACTACAGCCAACCGTGGAAAATACCACTAACATATCTTCTTTTATTTTTTCGTTTCTTGCATATTAAAATTTTAAAATGCTGACACTTCACTTTGAGCACAACGTGGAAGTAGAAACCACACCAGGAAGAACTATTTAACTCAGCCACCACATCTGTTCAAGTACAACTGGCATTCCAAAAATCTTTCGTGCTTGTTTAACATGTTAGATATTCTCTGTTAGACAACAGGTCAGGAAACCATTTTTTAAAATGTCATCTGATTATCTAAGAGCCTAATTCATCTTAATTTTAATTTTTAGATTGGTGATAATAATGTTTATTTAATATTCATCCAAGTTTATAATTTTATTTCAGCTACATTATTTTAAATATAATAATAAGGTTGGTTCTTCTTCATTTGATAATGCGTTGAGAAAATAATGTGAAATGACCTCATATATATTTTTCCTGTTCAATTATAAGGATTTTGAACCTAATTCTTGAAAATAGGGAGCCATAGAAAATCTTATTTTATTCAATCTACTCTTCTCTATATTTTCCTTGCTTGCCTTCTATTACATTGATCAAGTTTTCTTTGTTCCTTTTTTCCCTCCTGATTATAGTTTGGAAGCCTTGTAGCCTACTTCTACTTTATTCAAGATCAGTCTTAAAACTTAACATGCACAGAGTTCTTAATTTGAGGTTCTTAGAAATTCTAAATTTCCTCCTAGCCAATAAAGAATCATTGGAACATGTTTACTCCAAGCATGTCCTACAGTACTTTTACTTACACCTCATTTTTATACTCCAAAATTAATCATTTCAAAGATATACAACTAAAGATTAGTTAAAATTACTCACCTGTTGACTAATTTTATTTCACACCATTTGTTCTTGTGTTTTACGTATTCCTTTTGGGTTCAATTTCCTTCTTAAAATACATTTTTAAAGAGTCTTATTCAATGATATTCTTGTAAATAATAAACTGCTTCATAGTCTTCATCTAAATGTTCCTTTAAACACTCTGTTTTGGTTTAACAACAGTTTATTTTGTGTTTGTTTGCTGTCACTTTTCACTCAATACAATGAACTGGTTATTGCATTTTCTTTAAACTTCACTGTTGCTCCAGGAAATCACTGTTAATGGAATCATAATTACTTCATAGGTGATGGATTTTTTCTTTTATTCTTAATGATATGCTCTTTATCTGTGATGTTCTGTAAATTTGCTACTTTTTGTTTAGCTCTGGAATTATTATATTCATCATGCTGGGAACTCGTATTTCTTTAAGTTAAGGAGTCAAGTCTTCATCAATTTAGGAATATTACCTTGAAATATTACCTTTCTTCTATTCATCTGAAGCTTACAAATTTGCCCTAACTCCTCTTTCTGTGCTCCATGTCTCATAAACTCATTCACATTTTCTATTTCTTAATCCACATCTCCATCTCTGCTATTTTGAGGTCAATTTCTTATTTCTCTCTTTTAAAAAAAGAAATATATTGATCTTTCAGTTTATCAAATTTTATTTTATTGATGTCTATTATTTGATTCTTTTTCAAGTCTGCCAAGTTTTCTTTCATGATGACTTTAGGTTATTGTATAATTTCAATTTTCTTTTTATATTTTTAGTCATTTTAAAAAATACTTTTTTGGTATGCCCTGTCAGATTGTCTCTTTTATTCATGTTATTGGAGTCTAAATCTGCTGTTTATGATGCCGTCTGAAACTTGTTCATGGGGTATTAGAACTCTGGATATTTTACATTTTTGAATTATAAATCCTCGACTATAGCAGCTACAACATCAGATCATGAGCTAACTTTTCTGCTGTTCAGTTCTATTTTATTCCCAGCACTTAGGGAAACCTATTTTTTTTTTCCATATTTCAGCTATGTGTTTGAAATGAAGGTTTTATTTTGTCTTGAATTTCTAGGTGTTGGAGGTGGAAAGGTTTACAGGCTGTTTTTATGCTTTGTTACCAGTAGCTTAAAGAGACATACACATGCTTCTGGTAAGATCTTAAGCAAATTCACAGAACAAGGAAGAATTAAATCCCTGTTTCTTGCATATTTTTCTATTTGGTCCTCAGACTACTGGATTATAGAGATAATTATAGTCATTATTGAATCTCCAAGACCAAAAAAAAAAAAATAATAGAAGAAATGACCTCTAACATAAGAGTTTTCTCAGAATTTAATGAAGCTTAGTCTTCACAGTAAAAGAAACGAGCTAATCTAGTTATTTTTCCAGGGTAATATGTAAAGCTCTATTTCAATACAAAAATTTCTATGCCGTATGCTTGCTCATTGTGTTAATATAAATATTCCATTGGATGTCATTTTGTAACCTTAATTAGGTCACCTTTCATATTGAAATCTGAATGCTTATCCAGATTTCTGGGCTGTTTTGTTTCCTTTCTCATGTAAACCAGAATCATTCTAAATCACGTGAATTGTTTCTTTAGAAAAAAACATGTAAGATTTGTAGTTCTGTCTAATTTTCTATTTCATGATTTATCAATTTTCCCTTCCTTTATGGTACATTTGAAATAAGACCACAAAATTAGAAAAGGGATATTTTATTATTTCCTGCCTCTTTTACATCTATATCTATATCTACATATCTATCTATGTATCTATCTATCTATCTATCTATCTATCTTTCAAGGGGAAAAAGGTTTAGACGGTTTTCTATAGTTGAAGGGACTAATTTAATATACTCCTGGGTAGCAGTAATAATCATGCCAAGAACTTATAGAAAGTTTATAATCTATAATCTTGTTCTGGTGGCCCTTCATAGAATAGCAGAATAACGTTGGAATCACATGGAACATAAGGTCTATGAATCAGTTTAAGAGTGTGTGCAGTATGAAAACACATGTAATAGGCATATGTATGTGAGTGCACATACTAATAATACAATTATGATCAGTGTAAATCACAGAAATGTTCACAAAACAGATGTTCATATAATTTGGATTTATATATGAAGTGATTAATTTTATATGTAAATGGCTAGAGGAATATTATTCATTTTTATATATGCTAGTCAACCCAAGTATTCCAAGTTCATTTGTACTTTAAATACAAATCAAAATAAACTTGGTAAAAATTAAATTTTAAAAGATTATTATTACTGTATTGGTCTATTCTATTTTTTAAAAATTGTATCAAAAATTTAGTATTCCCATCAGTTTTGCTAAGCTCTTGGAAGAGCTACTTGGATTTTAAAAATAAACAAATGGCAGGAGCAACAAAACAAGAAGTGATTCAGCTTTCTTTAGCAGGAATACAAGGGACAAAAATTGATAGCCTTATTGTATTTAAAATGGGCAAGTGAATGAAAGAATGAATTTTTCAAGTCTTAACAGCCTGGCCTTAAATTTTAGGAAAGAGTCCATTTCCTGAATCTTAGTCTTGATAAAAATTACTAGAATTAGGAAGAGTAGAAAGATCCAACCAGTAGGATGTGGTTGGAGTGATGTCTCCCACTTCCGGGTCTGGTGCATAAAAACATCCTACTTGATTGATCCTTCATATTCTTTTTTCTATGGTCTGCTGGCCAGTTGCAAATGATTAGCCAAGGATCCAAGAAATCAAAGACTCTACAATACTTGGAGAATCATACAGAGAACTTCCCATTTATCAGGCTACACTTGTGGACTTACCTTAGAGATAGTTGGATGGATTTAAGCCACTGAGAATTGGGAGTTTGTTGGAATTAACTAGAATTATATAATGAATAAAAAAGAGTTTAAAGTAAGTATCCCAAACATATGTATCTATCAATCAGAGGAAGTTATTTGAAAGATGCAAGTCATAAATTACATATATAAAATATATTTTAGTAATTCTTTTTTAGCTGTTGTTGATAGCAGAGACAAAAAAATATACACTAAAGATCCTTGGCTTTGAGCTTCTTAGAAGAAAATTTTAAGGTAGACAATCTAAACAACTTAACCTAGGAAATAGCAAGTACTCAATAACTGTTTGATGAATAAGCTCTCTAATAACTAGGCCTGACTCTTTTATGGGTTATCAGTCAGCAGATGACATCATACATTGTATTAATTATCTATCACTGCATTACAAGTTATCCAAAACTAAGCAGATTAAAATAATCAACTTTTATTATCTCACACAGTCTCTGAACTTTGCTAGTGGTTCTGACTCAGGAGACTCTTTCATGAGGTTGCTTGAGAGGTTGGCTGGGTCCACAGTCATCTGAATGTTCAACTGGGGCTGTGAGATATGCCTTTAAGCTCCCTGGTGGCTTGCAGGGCTTAGCGTTTCATTACATGAACCTCTGCCTTTCCATTGGCCTGCCTGAGTGTCCTCGTGATATGGCAGCTGGCTTCTCCCACAGCAATTAGTAAGAGAGAGGGAGAGATGGAGATAAATAGATAGAGAGAGAATCCTGAGAGGGAAGGCTCAGTCTTTCATATCCTAATCTCAGAAGTGACATACTTCCCTTCTGTCACATTCTATTGGCCATATGGACCAATCCTGGTACAATGTAAAAGGGGAATACACAAGGGTAAGAAGACTATAATGAGGATATGGGGATCAATGGGGCCATGTTGAAGGCTACCTACAATGTACATATTATAATTTCCATGAAGTTTATGAATGTAGATTAATTATCATTAGTGTTACAAAAATACTGAGGTGAAAATAAATGTTTATTACCTTATTACAAGGAAACACATGCTCATTGTTCAACAAAGTTTTTGAGAAACATAGGTGTGTATAAAAACAGTAGAATTCTCCCTGCAATGCTTCTCCTTTATTCTACCTGCCTTCGTCTACTGTATTTTCTTTCATGCAAAAGTATATTACCCCAAAAAAGTCTTCAACTGACAGAACATCTCAGAGAAAGATATTTTTCAGAATACTTAAAGCTCAGTTCTAGGTTATTTGAGATCTTAGAAGTCCAGGGTTATATTTTAAGTTCTGTTGTTCTTCCAGATCACTTAACTCAGGGTTTACAAATGGTATGAAATTAGTTAATATTTGTTGATTTGAAATTAATTCAATGCAAAGCAATAACATTAATTTTCAGTATAGAAAAAAAGAAAATCGCATGGACCTTTTTAATAAGATTTTAAAAATAAAACTGGTTTTCAATAAATCCATTAAATAATTGGAAATAAAGAAATCCAGACCCTAAGATAGAGCGCATGGCCCCATTTAAATGATGCTAAATTAGCTGAAACGTAGGTACTGTAGCTCCCTTAGGACTTTCAAAGATTTTTGGCCTGAATACAAGACTCACAAAATACTATCAGCTGGGGACCTGGGGCATGTTTTCCAAAGGGCTGCCTGGTTCCCTATTCATGTAAAACTTTGTTTATCCAAAAGCTTCATATGTGCATTTCCCTACTGTATCCAGCTTTCTAGCGTCTAATGACAGAGCAAACTACCTGAATTTTAGTCTTAGTAAAAACAATTATAACTAACCCTTAAAACAGTCCCCTTAAATATTAATAAACTGTATTTGTGCATGAACTAAACTCTATTCAGAATATCACATTCTATATATGGAACATTTTTTATGGTAAAAGCTTGAACTGAACTGTGGCACTTATGTCCAGTGTTTTGGTGTAACTATTCATAATTAATAAATGAATATACTTAAATCAAAGTATTTTTTCATAACAACAGGCATTGGTAAGCATTTATTCTATAACAGGGCCGATCTGTTAATGTATTTTAGCATTTACCCTGAAGAAACAAATGTAAAGCAAAAGCACTTTTATATATATTCTGGTTTATCAGAGATATTTTGACAGAGGAGTAATTTGTTATTTAGAAGTGGATCTCTTGTTCCCTGAAAATTTATATCTTTTTTAGTTAAAGGTACATGTAGCATAGATTCACCAAATAATCAACTTCATTGTGGAATACTTTTGTAGAAACTTTGCTGCAGAAATCGTCCTATCAACTTTAAAAATGTTCTTACGTCACAGAGGTTCTTGTTGCTTTCTGTCACAGTTATTGTAATCAGCATGTAATTTATGAGTTTTTACTACCATTATTATTCTTCATATATAGCATGTTATTATTGATAGCTAATTCAATGGCAGTTTTTGTCATCTTGCTTACCAACACAACCCTGATTTTTTTTTCCAGATATTTGGTGATACTGTACTTAGGGAATATAGACCCCATGTCCAAATTCAGGGGATAAACCATGACTGTTCAAAGCCAATCCTTTCAACTTATTCTCCTTTGTTAATGAAAGTTTACAGGTGAACATGTGATCCATTTCTGGCTGTGACACATGGATAAATATGTCATAGAATTTCTGGGAAAATGCTTCCTCTCTAATGAGAAGAGAGATATGCAAGGAATAATTTTCTTTTTATTCTTACCTTTGGAGCTTGTATATGAAAGAAGTTATGGTTGAAGCCGCTGCAGCCAAATTATGAGCATGAGAGAAAACCAATTTTCCTCCAGCACTCTGATCTTGTTAAGCTGCTGAATTTACCTACCATGAAACCATCTATTTCTTGACTTCCTGTTTTGTGAAATTATATAAGAACTTTGTTTAACCTTTATTTGAGTACTTTATTATTTGCACCCCAAAATATCTCAACTGATATACCATGAATACTTTATATGTACCATTAAGGCGCTAGTATTCATGCAATTAATTTATTTATATCTCTATTAGTGGCATTTTGTTTCCATAATTGTTAGTAATGGTAATCATGAATAATGCTTGATAGTCTCTTAAGACTTTTCTGTGTTTTATTTTTATAAAGTAGGCAATATCAGTTCTATTTTACTGATGACAAAAGAGAGGCTTACAGAGCAGTCATACCAAGGTTGCCCAGCTGATAAATAATGGAGCTGCAATTGGATTCAAGATGTAAATATTTGACTTCAAAGACTGTACTCGTAGCTACCGTGTGATACTGCCTCCCTCGTGGGCCATGATACTACCCGGTAGCTTCTCACCATGCCAAGTCTTTGTGTTCTTAACTTATTTTTCTTAGTTATAACTTTTTGTTTTCCTGAATTTCATTTTCCATATATATTCATAAAATTGTGAAACATACAGCAAAGTTGAAATAATTTTATAATGAACAGCTAAGTACCCTCCACCTACATTCTACCATTAACATTTTAATATCCTTGTCTAATCATATATCATGTTTTATTATCACTACTAATTACACCTTTTTAACTTTCTCTTCTTTAACTTTGAGCAGTTGTCTAACGTATGTATACCTGCACATTTCATTAACAATGGATTTGATGGTCCCTGGAACGCTGATTTACTTTTCTAAGATCTGGGTGTTTCAAGTGGTTATTTGAGTAAGCTATAACTCTTCTTTAACGCTATTTTGTTGAGTGGTAAAATAATAGAATGGTGCACTACTAGCATTATCACTAATAAATTATAATAATCATTATGAGAACTGTTCAGGTCTGAATCTGTTTGGTTCAGTATAGAGAGGTGGCATGTAATGTTGCTGTAATGGACTAGGACTATTTCACTTCCAATTATGTTTACACACTGGTTAATAATGGTGCCATTAAATAATCATTGAAATAGACAAATGATTTATTTGTTCTCATAATGTTCTTGAAATATTTCTGATTCGGAGTGCTCATGAATGCCTTTTCTAATTGCAAATGTTTGAAGGAGTTGTTCTTTTGATTTACCAGTGAGAAAGCTGTCTGTGTGTTTTCTGTGTGAGACTGTGGGGGTACATGTGAGGGGAGCCACAGTCCTCAGTTTGAGGTTCCCCTGTGCCCTCTGCCATATGTTTCTGTTTCTGAACCTCTGGCCAGACTCACTTAGGCCAACAGAATAATTCAGCAAAGTTCTTTAATTCAGGTCTAATAGTCCAACTGGGAAATATAAAAGAAACCAGGTTTGTAGTGTGGGTCTCTAGCTACTCTTTTCTATTTCCATAGCTTCTAACCCTTCAGCTGCTCAGAGCTAAACGTCTTGGGTAGGCAAGAGGTGATATTTTAAAAAACTTATTTTTATCCCCAATATGTTCATAAGCATAGGCAAAGCAATGGGGTTTTTTTGGGGAAAGGACTTAAATATTCCATATAATAAAGAGAAATGAATGTATATCCCAACTATTTGATGTACAATACATTATTATCTAGCTTTTTCAATTAGCATTTGCTCTCTTTTCTCCTAAGAAAACGCAGTGTCATTCTTTAGTTGCTCAGTGGTTCCTTTACTTGATAGTGTATTTCTTTGTGTGCTTTTTGTGCACATGATAGAAATATTTTATCATTTTCTTTCCTTAGGATGTATTTGCTAGCCAATTTCTTGGTTATCATTCACTTTTTATTCTTTTTAAACAAATGTTTGTTGAAGCCTCCCTTTGTGCAAGACACATCTGGGAAACAGAGATAAAATGGTTAGAGTCTGTCTTCAAGCAGCTTTAACTAATAATATGTATGACTCCTTTCTATTTTGTCTTCTTATTTTATATAATTTGACATAAAAGTAGCAAAACAGATATAGTAGTAACATATTTTTTGTAAAATTGTAGTTTCCTATCTTTTTTCTCCCCCACGACTGGATGTGTTCTGTTTCCTCTCAACTATTGGATCTGCGTGTGGAAATGGGATTTACATATTACATGCTACTTTAAATACCAAACAATACTTCAAGAAATGAGACCTAACTTGCACTAATAAGTCCTGTAAATATAAAGTCGCAAACACATTTTGGTAAAGAATGTTTTTCAAGAAATATCCCTATGGTGCTTCACATCCTTTCTGAGGAGTGGGTTTATGAGAAGATCACACAGTTTCAAGGCCTAATAAAAATGCTAAAACTGCTAAGAAATGAAAGGATAATATTATTACGAATGTCCACATTATCATCAAAGTTGTCTTACTGCAAAGCTGTAATTCTGCCTGGTGTCACAGAAAGAGCATATTTGTCATTGGTCAGAAATAGGTTGGCGACTGCCACTTCCTCTGCTTTCTCGGGTCACGTTGCTGAGCATCTGCATTTACCTTGGAGAAGTCCATCTTCTCTAGTTGGATCCAGTCCTGGTTCCTTCTCCTCTTTCAGATGTCTGTTCAAATGTCTCCATTCCATTAGGTCTCTTCTGTCTACAGTAGTCCATGCTCTGCCCCTCCGTCATTCCCTACCCACCCCCAGGAGCCTCCATCTCACTGGTAAATACCAGGAAGAAAACAAACAGAGTGATCTCAGAGTACCAGCGAGGGGAACCACCCGGCTTGTTATTTGTCATCTGTCTCTCCTCCTGGAATGTGACCTCCACGGAAGCAGAGACCTTCCTTTATTTTTTCATTCACTGCAGTATCCACATACAACAGAGCCTGGCACATAGAAACTATGCCATTATTCGTGTTGATATTTTTAGCTTCATGATCAGGGATGCACTCCGGTCTCCTACTTTACAAAACAGTACAGTACACGGGCTTCTCATATTTTATCACAGGGTGGACTCAAAGCCATGCGATCACATAGACTGCCTTCAGTTTTAGATGATCGTTTTGTTAGGTGTAGTTGATGAACTATTTCACTGGGGTAGAGCCAATGGGTCTAGCAGTGCTGGCAGGAATCTATTTTCTACAACCTTATTTTCTCTTGCTGTTCAGTACTGCCAGTTTCTAAACAGGGAGACACCTGAGCCTTTTGTGTGCCACATGACAGTCTTGTATTTTTTGTCCCCACAGGTGTTAAAACAAAACTGGGATAAGCAGATTTTGTAATCTTGCGTGCTCTGAGCCAAGCCGAAGCTGTGTAACTTGTTTTCGTGGCACACCTAATAGTGCTGCCCAAGAACCAAGCAGAGCATTATAAGGGACATATTTCCATTTATTTAATTAGACCTCTGGCCAAAGATCTGTTTGAAGTGAGTGGTGGAGTGATAGAAAATAATATCGTGAAACATTCTACATATTCAGCTTTGCATAAGAGGTATCAAGGCTGGTTCAGGATTTAAAATATTTGTATAATTTGTGATAATTCAACGTAATTTGTAAATGGAACCAGACTTCAGGTATAAAAATACCTTCAGTCAAACAAGCCCTCAGTGGGTTCATCTTCGTTGTTTATCTTTTAGACTACTCATTTTATAAATCAATACTTTCAGTGATTGGCAGAAAATTCTCGTTTATGTATTTGCTTAGTTTCATTGCCCTATTTCTTTTTCACTGAGAGATACACTAATATACCCAGCTAGTTTTTAAATGTGAAAAATAAATTTTAGGGCCGGGCAAGTGGCTTGTTGGTTAAGATCTGGCTTGGGATGCCAGCAGCCCTGGTTCAGATCCCACATATGTGGGCCAGTGACACTGCCCTCTACAGCTAAGATGGTGAACAACAGCTCCATCTGGAGCTGGGCTGCTGTGAATCCCTGGGTAGGCATAGCTGCAGCCCCTGCTGCAGTGGGCTGCCATAGGCTACAGTGAGTAGCCGGCAGACAGTGTGAGGGCTGACAGCTGGTGTGAGCTGCCAAGAGCTGCTGTGAGTGGCCGTCCAGAGGCCGGCGACTGATCTGCCTCACCTGGGAAGAGTGCAATGATGATACCAACATGGGCCAGTGAAGCAATGTCCTCCACAACTAGACTGAAGAACAAAAGGACAGCAACTTGTCTGCTCCCCTTCCCTGGTTCCCCAACAAAACCTTTAAAATAAATAAATAAATAAATAAATAAATAAATAAATAAATAAATTTTAGAATAATTTTTATAATTCTGTAGTTCACTTCTTATAAAACTTGAAAGCTTGATACAGCATTTGACATGACATAGGATTGGAAATACTGATTTTAGAACCCTCATTATCTTTTATGAATTATTCCAGGTGTTATCTCATATATATGTACATATATAATGATGTCTTTACCATAATCTAGAATAATACATTGCAAATGATTAAACTGAATCTCAGAGAGGTACAGTAATTTGCTCAGAGTTACACAGCTTGCAGCACCAGGATATAAACATTTGTCTGACTCCCAGATACCCGCCGTTTCCACCATACCAGGTGGAAGACTAAAAATCTTAAAATTCTGCTGAACAAAGCATTTGAATATAATTGCTAGAACAAATGACAGCAAGCCAAATTTATGTAATAATGTGCTTCAAAATGGAACCCTGAGTAGTGTTTAAGGGAACATAGATCCAAAGTGAGCAGTTTCAATGAGTACAGGCAAGGCCGAGACAACTTGATGCCTAATGATGATGGTTGTATTACTGGCAATTTTGTAAAATTTTCTTTGGAGCTGCATGAAAGTACAATTTGAAAACAGAGTCCAAGCTTTGATTCATTTTTTTAAATCTAGAGAAATCTGGGTGCACAAAAGGAAGCTCTGGCTTGGAGACCTCACTGAGGAGAACCTTTGAAGGGAGAAATACAGTGCCCCCTTTTCCCACTGTCCATCAGTGTTCCAGTATTCTGGGAGCACAGCACCTGGGGCAGGTCAAATCATCCGATAGTACCAATAGCAATGTGAAGTGTATTTACTTCCCTGCTGTTAGTGTCTTGGACAACCATTCTTTTCCTTCCTTATTCTTATGGGTTAAAACAAACCTACTCCAGTCCCTCTGAGTCTCTTCATCTTAATCTCACTATAATGCTAACACCCCCGACATCAGCACTACCAAAACACACACACATACACGTGCAATTATGAACAAAATTAAGTTTGTTTCTATTCTTTATTGTTACTATTTATCACAATGTAATTTTGTTTTTGCTTTGTTTTTTAACAAAGCAGCAAGTTTCTTCTGCTAATTAAGCATATGGAATGTGAAAGCATCGATTGCTTGCTTGCAAAGAAAGAATTTTGATAGTTAAGAAAGAAAACTGGCCATCTGATTTCAATAGGAATAGGAGTAGATAATGGTTGCAGTCATTTCTTCTGAAGTTATTCATGTATGTCTGGCCAGGTTCAGCTATGATAACTTCATTTTTGAAATGATGTATGTTCCAAACACAAATAATTTCCAAATCCAGAAAAACAGTCTTTGGGAAATTACTGACTTCCAGGACTAGAGCTGAAACAATGCCAGCTCTAAAGTTTTGTAAATTGGGCTCTAAGTGTGAAATCCTTCCAGCTGTTAAATGCATCCCATATCAAATTATATTCACAGTTTTTTCAGAATATTTCCTTCTGTTTAAAGACTCCTGAAAAAAAGTATGCCTTGAAGCTCAGATGTGAACAGTCTTTTAAATTATTTAATGATTATGAGAAAAGCATATATACAAATTAAGTGTATACAGGTCATATTTTTGGATGGTTTTGTGTTTTGTTTTTGTTTTTTTCTGTATGGCTTTCTTAGTTTTCAGAATAGTTCTTCAAAAATAGAAAGAACTATAACCTACAACCTGCCCATTTCATTATTTAAAAAGCTCCAAGCAATTGCACATAAGGAAGTGTGGCTTACACGCTTTCTTTAGTGGCTGTGACTTTTAGAGACTGACACTTTCTGCTGTTGTTACAACAGCTGTGTGGAGCTGATGAGTCCCTGGAAGGAGGCAGGGATCTCTCACCCTCCCTTTCAGCTTCAGGTAATTTATTCTGAATAGAACTCAGTCCCACACTCTAATGTATAGAATGTAACTAATTCACAGTCCAAATTCTCAAACTCTTTACTCTTGAAAGATGCAAGTTTTTATCTGTATTGGTGAGAACTATAAGATTTTGTAAACTTTAGAATCTTTCATTTTCTGATAATCATCTTCCATCTATTCAGACTTCCATAGTGGAATACCCTAAAGGAAAATATATATTCCCCTGGAAAAACATAAAGTAATTTTTTTCTGCTTTACTAGGTGCAAGAGAGGCAAAAAGAGTGAATGGAAATTTGCCAGCTGACTGACTTGTGGATGTTTTCCTGGCCTGTTTTGTAGGAATCTGTCAAACTCATGGAGCTTAAGACATACAAGTCCTTAAAATCATTAACTGATTCCTTTTATCTTGTCCTTATTTTCATCCCATTCGCAACTTTTATGAATTGTGAAAATTAATAAAGGGAAACCTCATAGAATGGAATCCAGAGGCCAGAAGGGGGAGCTCTTAAGTTCCTGCCCTCACTTACCCCAAACAGGAAGAGACCGTACATTGCATCACCAACAGGAGGGGGTTTTCTACTTTTCTACCCCAGGAGGAAGAAGAAAAATTTTCCTCTTGCCTAGCAATAGCTCAGCCAATAAGAAACTGTCACAGGAGCAGCCAGTGAAAAACCACTGTACTTTGAACTCCCAGGTTTCCTCCAATGGACTCTTTGTAACAGCTCCCAACTCCCCATCTCAATACATATTGCCTGGGACTATTCTAGGAGCTTAGAATATATCAGTGAATAAATTCCTCTATCTTTGCCCTTGGGGAACTTACCTACTTAGTGAATTCTTTACTTCTATTCCCCAAGCTACTTTAAATAATAGAAATTTCATTAGCTTTTCAGTAACTCTGAATCTTACTAATTCAGAGGCACTGATTTTGAGGCACAAGGCACAAAAGATTGATCCATTGAGCCAATGTCATATAGCAAACTAAAAATTCTGTCTGGATAGCTGCCAACTTTTATTTTACTTTGAAAGTTATGAGTTAAAAATCCATTTTAGGGAGACAATTTTACATTAGTGTGAGCACCAAAAACAGATTGGAATATTGAGCTCTGAATAATAACATGGAGGTGTTTCAGAGACTAAAAACTGTAAAATCCACTAAATTAACACGTTCTCTGTTCGTCTTGTGCATGTATGAAAGATCCTAATCTCTGATAGGTCCACTGGGAATAAAGAGACTGTAAAGGCTATTGAACTCTGCTCTCAAATAGAAGGTGATTCATAGATGAGGAGTCCATTGAAAACACCATCTAATGAATTTCTCCCCTAAGTGTGTTGTCTCTTCCTAGGCATACCAAAAAGTGAATGCACATAAACCAGATCCAGTGGCATGGCTTATCTTAGCCCTTGAATTGACACTTGGTGGTGGCTGAATGACCTTCAGAGATGCTCACACACCCTAATGTTTGGAATTTGTGACTATGTGATGTTAAATAGCATACAGGATTTTCAGATGTAATTAAGGAGAGAGATATCCTGCTTTATCCAGGTGGGTCCTTAAACGCAGAGAACTTTCTTTAGCTAGAGACAGGATAGATGAAGCAAAAGGGGAGGTCAAAGAGTTTGGAATGTTGAAAAGAGCTTCCCTAGTTGCTGGCTTTGAGGATGAAGGAGGCCATGAACCAGGGACTATGAGCAGACTCTAGATGCTAGGAATGATATACAACAGTCAGCAAAGAAATGGGGCCTTCAACTCTAAAATGGCATGTAACTGAATTCTGCCAACAACCTAAGTAAATCTGGAAAAGGTTTCTCCAGAGCTGCCAGGTAAGAGCCAGGCTTGCAGACACCTTGATTTTGACCTTGTGAGATCCAGAACAGAATATCAGCCAAGGTAATAAGTTTGTGTTTAAGCTGCTAGATTTGTGGTAATTTGTTATAGGAGCAATGGAGACTAGTTCTCTAGTCACATTTTTGTTAGAAATAAATACATAAATTATCACTGGAGTTTTGTGTGTTAACATTTACATTTGTCAATAAGACATCTTTCTGGTAAATTGGCACTTACTGACATATTCTCCTTTATTTCCTAAGTGCTTGAACATTCTTCGTTTATTATGTCTTTACCCAACATGGAAATAATGAGTGTTTGATGTTGCTACTTGGTGTTTTTTCTGTGCTGGTCTCCTCCTATTTGTAGCGTTGGAGGATCATTTACAATAGTTAAGAGTTGCTTGGGGCCATCCATGGTGTCCCAAAAGCTTTGGCTGACAAGGACCCAAATGAGCTGCCTGAAAGGTTAGTATACAGAAATCCTGGATGGGAAGCATACAGTGACTGAGCAGTCCCAGGTTGGGTTCTACCTTCGTTACCTAACACTTTCTTAAGTGGATGACAAGTATAGCATAAACCAGAAAACCTAGCCATCAAGAAAGTTGAGTTGACTAACAACTTAGAGCAAGTCAGGCAAAGCAGGGGAGGACTTTATCTTCAACTCAACAGTAAACCCAATAACATCATGTGTGCCATTTCATCTGTATAATTTCACAATGAAATCTAAACCATTTTTTTGAAAAGACTGCTAAGTGCAATGACAAAGACGTACTTTGTGCTTAACTCTACCAACTCTATGCACGTTCGATAGCCATATGATTCTAGAAATCTGATTTTAAAACAATTACCTTGGCTTCCAGGGAATAATTACTTTAATGATCTTTTAAATATTTTCCCCATAAGATTTAACCTTGCTGTAAATTCTTTATTGCCTCTTTATATGGTGATAGGGGATTAGGCAGACACTGTTCTTGAGTCTTTACTGAGCTAAAGGAAAGTGGCCAACAGATAGCCTAAAAATCATGGAGAAATATTTAAGGGGGAAATGAAAATTCAATATTTCCAGAACCTACAAAAACAACCAAAGTGAATGATAAAAACAGACGTCTTATGTCAAATTAACAGTAGAGGGAACCAGAAAACATCAATTTTTACAGTAAGGCTTAGCTTGGGAAGCTGTTGGAGCTTAATGATTATATATTTCAGAATAATTTTATTGAAATGTATAAATTTGAAAACCATAATAATCAACTAATAAATTAAAAGAGATGGAGGAACTCTATGATTTTTAGCAAACATATTTCTTGTGTTATACTTAGAAGGATTTTTTTTTTTTTTTCACCTCAAAGTCATGGTTTTCTCTGACTACAGATCAATCAGGAAGGAAGAAAGGAAGGATGCAAGGAAAGGAAAGGAAATAAAAAGAAAGGAAAGATAGACACAGTAAATGAATTGGAACATCACAGAAGGGAAAACTAAAATGACTAATGAGATAAGCTTTTTACATCCATCAGATCATATAAAGTAGAAAATTAGATAATACTAAGTTTTAGTAAAATATGTAGAAGTAGGAACTTTCATGCACTGCTGGTTGGAATGTAAACTAGCCATGCTGGATAGCAGGCTGACAGCACTCAGTAAACCCAGTATGTTCCCTGGGATCCATCAGTACCACTCTTGAGTATTTCTCTAGCACATGCCCTTAGGGAGACAGGTTTGAAGGTGTTTCCCACAGCATTGTGTGTGAGAGAAGAGAGTTAGAAGGTACCTAGAGGTCCAAAAACTAGGGATAGATAAGTGGTAGGTGTGTTTTTAGCATTATTTGGCAGTAGTAAAAAAACAACAAATTAATAGTACCAATGTGGCTAGATCTTCAAATCGTAAATTTGAGAGAATAAAATTAAAAATACAAGGAAAACTATAACATAATACCATTTACATAAAGTAAAGGGCACACACATATAATAGCTCAATAACACTGTATTTTCTGAGGATCATTACATAGCCAAATACATGTATCAAAACATTAACGAGGGTGCCAATCAAAAGGAGGGGAATTGCAGTGGAAAATGGAATAAAGAGGAAAAAAATAAAACAGGAAGGAAACTTGTACAGACCAACAATGATGGGCACCGTGTACTGGAGAGAAGGAGTTACTGAATTCTCAGAGCTTGATGCCCAAAGCAGAGTTGGGGCAGGACAAATAAGAACCCATTTTACATGAGCAAGTTTTATTACCATTATACCACTCTCAATCCTTTGCCTTGTCTCCCTGTTTCCAATCACTGTAGCATGCAAACTATAGAATCAACGGAACCAAACTCTAATATTAAACTAGAGTGCTCTGAATTAGTTTCCTTTTGTTCACAACAGACTATGACAAATTCAGCAGCTAAACACAATACACATTTATTATCACACGGTTTCCATGGGTTAGGAGTCTGAGCGTGGGTTAGCTGGATCTCACCAGGCTAAAATCAGGTGTCAGTCATGGCTGTGATTTTTGTCTAAATCTCAGGATTCTCTTCCAAACTCACTGGTTTCAGAATTCAGTTCCGTGTGGCATAAGATGAAGCCCTCAGTTCCTAGAGGACATCTGCCATGTCCTGTCATGTGATCCTCTGCACATCATGGCAGTTTACTCCTTCAAGGCCAAAATGATATTTGCTACAGCTTTGAGTCTTTGTTAAAGGACTTGCATGATTAAGCTAGGCCCACCCAAGGTGATCTCGATTTTGATTAATTTAAAGTCAATTAAATAAAGACCTTAATTCATCTGCAAAATCCATTCACCTTTGCATCATAACATAACATAGTCACAAGAATTATGTCCCTTTATGATAGCAGGGCAAATATTCATTTATACATTTGGCAAATAGTAATGGCATAGCTACCATGTACAAAACATGTGAGGATGAGGAAAATAAAAAATTAATAAAACACAGTACTTGGCCATAGGAGCTCTCATTCTAGTGGTGAAGAGAGATATGCACCCATTTAAAATAAAATAAAATAAAATAAAATAAAATAAAATAAAATAAAATAAAATAAAATAAAATAAAATAAAATAAGATGGAAAACAATGGTTAGGGTTTAGATCCTGGCACCCAATTGCCTAAGTTCAAAGCTTGATTCCATTTCTTGGTAACTATCTGCATGACTTCAGAAAGGGGCTTAAATTTGTTGTGGAAAGAAGAAAGGGAGAGAGGGGAAAAAGAAAAGAAGGAAGGGAGGAAATGGGGAAAACTTAGAGTTTTTGTGAAGATTAAATGAGTTAATAGATGGAAAATGTTTAGAACAGCACTGGACATATCTCAGCTCAGATAACGGAGGTAACTTTACTGTCCTATGGGAACTAAGACCTTATAGTTTAAATCTAGAGTTTTATAGATTGAAAAAAATGAGGCTCAGCAAGTTAAGTGACTTCTCGGTGAGTTAAGTATTCACACAGTTAGTGAGTTAATAGAACCAGGAGATAACCCTGAACTAGAAAAAGGAGATAACCCTGATTCACAGTCATTTAAGGCATCAGACTCAGTAAACAAGGGCCCAGGTAATGTTAGGGCCACGAGTGTGAGGATGGAACTGAGTCATTTCTTTATTATGTTGGTACAGTGATCTCTACATAACTCCTTCACTATGTGACTTTTCTTCTATAAGTGATGGAATAATGACTATACGATAATTATAATAATGATACATATTATATATAAATCTGTCAAACTGAAAACAATTTTCAGAACTATAACCTCATTTAATTGTTAAAACAACTGCCAAAATGACTTTCATTTTGAGGTCTCAAATCCTTTTTAGGAGAAAGAATTGGATAATAGTTTTATTAGTTTAGTAAATATTTTTATTGTTTTTTATTTTTATTTTATTTATTTATATTTTTAGTAAATACTTTTTAAATGCTCTCTTTGTGACATGCTATGTACATTTTGTTAAGTGGTACAACAAACTTGCTAACCTAAACTGAAAACAATGCTAACTAGTTTTCTATTTATCATTACTCAATGCTTTATAATGAGCGACTACTATGTACCAGGTACTGTGGACACAAAATGAATAAAACAAATCTCCAGGCAAGGAAAAATTCCACCTATGCACCAAAACTGGGCATCTGCTGTAGTAATAATGACAAGCTTCTTGAGAGATTGCTGGCTGCTTTGAGCAGCAGCACAGCCTGTAACTGTCAACTCCCCTCACCTGTGTCTGTCATGGCCCGCACTGAAATGAAAAGTTATTACTTGGTATTTTCCAGGATTAGTTTGAGCATCTGTTTATCCTGAACAGTAAATAGAAAAGAATTGCTACAAGATAATGAAGTTTGATCAGCTTAATAAAAGGAGCAGTGCAATTCAATTCTGCCCAGCAGGCAGACTTTTAAATTCACATGCAAATTAATAATAGAAATGTACGCTTACAGATGCTTTGATCCACAGGATTCCAAAGGCTTTGCAAATTTAGGTGGTTGATGGGCAAGAATGGAGTTTGCACACAGCTGTTTGAAGTAGCAGAATTGTGCAGCCATGCCTTCCATTAAAAGTAGAGGTGGCTTCCTAAAACTTTCACCGTATTGTAGGAGAAATAGGATTTGGGGAAATAAAATCAGGACTTTATGAGCCATTTTATATTCTTGAAATGAAGCAATGGTGATAGTCATAGCCAAATCAAGAGATTATCAAGGAAGTTGAACACATCTTAAAATTTATAAACAATTAGCATGGTATGCTAAATTCTATTGATCATATTTTATTTATAATAAACTGTCATCCTAAATGAAATGCATATAGATTTGTATTATTGTAGTATATATACATACATATGTTCCGTCCAACTATCTAGTTGCAGTGTACTTATTATTTATCACACAAACTGATACAGTTTCGGGAATGATATGGGGGACTTTTAGCAATTACACTAGGATAACAGGTGTCAACCAGGAATGTTCTAGGCAAACAGGGACATATGGCCACCCTCTGATAAGTGCTTTTTTTGAGTTATGACAGTTGTTGACTCCTGCATTCTGGGCCACATTTTCCATCTTGCTGAATTTCCCTCCCCTCATTTCAGATTTTCTCTTTCAGCACTTTTCATATGGATCTCTTTCCCCTCCTTCCTTCACTCAATAACTATTTAATGAGCTTCTTTCACATATCAGACATTACTCTAGTAACTGAAGATATAATTCAGTCCTTGACTTCCAGGTGCTTATACTCTAGACTGGGAAGGGGCAGGCTTCAATTAACTAATTACATAATTATGTTTAATTACAACTTTTGAAGAGTGCTACAAAGGAGAATCATACAGTGTCTGTGAGGACATGATAGATCTCAGGTGAGCGGTGAGAGAAAGCTCTTTCTTCACAGCCATCTTAGAAAACCCTCAAGAGATATGTTTACTATTCCTCATCTCAATTGTTGATTATACTGTTTTTCTGCCATTGTCTCCTTGAATATCCCTTCTTTTTAATGATTATTTTTTAAAATTTTCTGTCTCCAGTTTCTTTTTTTTCTAATAACATGGCATAGTATTACACTGAACTCAACTTCTGCCTGTTTAAAATGAGATATGCAAAATTAAATTAATCTGTACTCCAATTTCATGAAGAATTCACAGATACGCAATATCATGGAAGAAAAGATGCCTTTGTTACCAGCAGGCAAGTTGGTCAGGGAGAATTCTATGAAGTTTGTCTTAGTCAAAATATCAGTATTTGGTCCCTTAGTCAATAGTTGGTTGCTTTCCAGTACTTTGTCTGCTCTTGATCTCATGCCTCTTCCTGACCTTTCCCTTTAAAGTCAGTGCTCTCTGTGGTTCTGTTTTTAGCACTCTTATTATTTCCCCCTGGAAACATTTTCTACTTTGATGGCTTCAAAGGTGGTGATCTCTGTGCAAATGACTGAAAACTTTATCTTCCACTTTCTAGAAAGTTCCCTACAAAGTGCAATCCTGTGTGCCAGACAGTGTCACCGCCCAACTCACTGACACCACCCCAGCTCAAGCCACCATAACCTCTCTTCTAGATTGGTGCAATAACCATCTTACTGGTTTCCCTGTCTCCAATCTGTGCCCACCCAATCCACTTTGCCTCTACAAACATGATCTTTCTAAACTGCATATATTGTCTTCAAACCCTACCATGGCTCACAATGTTCTTGAATTAATGTCCAAAACCTTAACATGAACTGACACATCTGAATCATCTGGCCTCTGGTTTTCTCTCTGGATTAATTTACCACTTCCCACCTTATGCTCCCACTCTCGACCTGAAAGAGCTCATGCTCTCATTTAACTCTAAGCCTTGGCACATGCTTTTCCTCCTTCTAGACATTCTTTTCCTCTCTCCCAACTGACTTGCATTCATTTCCCAGGTCTCAGATTCTGGGAAGCTTTCTGGAACCCCTAAGACTGGATTAGGTGCCCTTATAATGTACTTTCATAGAACCTTCTGTCTTCATTATCATAGCCCCATTTTACTTTTGTCTCCTAAATTACCCACATTTTCCACTTGGCTGTGAAGTATATCAATGCATGAAATGTAAATACTACCATAGAATGGTAATATTGAACAGACAGGTACTCAATAATTATTTGCTTCATATAAAGACCTTAAAAGTGGTTAGACTTTGGTAGGCGATCAGGGAAGTCCACAAGTGGAAGAGTATCGGCAAAAATGTATAAGGAGATTGAAAACTACAGGGCAATTATAGTTATTAAGTCATTTGAGTGCAACTTAAGTTCATGTAGGAAAACAGTGGGAGCCAAGGCTTCAACAGCTAAGGCCTTGAAGAGTTCCAGATATTTGATATTTATTCTGAACTTTTGCTGTGTATGAGACTCATCTGGGGAGCTTTTATAACAGCACCATTACCTGGGTTCTCCCTTCAGAGTCCTGACTTCATTAGTCAGGAGAGATGCTCAGGCACAAGCATTTTTAAGGAGATTTCTTAGGTGAATCAGCTACCAGTGAGAAGAACTACAGACCTAGTAGACAATAGCAACCACTGAAATTTTTTTACAATGATCTGATGTATATATTAAATTAGTAATAAAAATGTGCAGATGGATGAATGTCAATGCCGCACACACTAGATCCCCTTGTTATTGATTATAAGATTTTTCATGTTTTATAAAAATATGTTTATTCATTTTTAAAATGCCTTATACCCTTTTGTTACAGGTAACGAAACCATTTAACACTAAGTCAGTTGATTATTTCATATTTTAAATCTTATGTTTCTTCTGTGTGTAAACATAAGCGCTTTAAACATGGGTTTGAACTATTTTTTTCAGGATGTACTTTTTTTCTGAATACTTTCTATTGTTTAAATATTTTATGTAAAATTTACTGTTTTTAATAATGTCTTAAAAGCCCTGGCAAAGAAAGAGGTAGAGTGTGAGTGCATCTAAATAACACCATTTCAAATGATTTAATCATTTTGTAAGCTTCCTCCAGTTCTTTTTTTTTTTTTAAGATTTTATTGGGGAATTGGAGGAAGGGAACAGTTGTTGGGGAATTGGGGATGGGGAGCAGCCAAGTTGTTGTCTTTCAATCTTCGTTGTGGAGGGCGCAGCAAGCTCAACTCCAAGTCCAGTCGTGCTGCTCAGTTCAAGGTGTTTGTTCGATTAGTTGCGGGTGGGCGTAGCCACCATCCCATGTGGGAGTCGAACCCAGCAGCCTTGTTGTTAAGAGTGCACACCTTATCCACTGAGCCATCCGGGGGGCAGCTCAGCTCAAGGTGCCGAGGTCAGTCTTAGTCACGGGTGGGTGTAGCCCACCATGGAACAGGCAACCTTGTTGTTAGGAGCACACGTAAGCTCCCTCCAGTTTTACCTTGAGCCACATACTATAGGAAACCTTCCAGTCAAAGCACAGAACACGATGCTAGAATTTCATAACAGGCTGCATCCATGAAGTAATTTGATTGTTCAGATTGATTTTCAGTTTTGACAATCTTGATTTGATACTGTATCACTATTAGAGGCTTTTCAACACAATTTATATATTCAGTATACCGTATGAGCTTTATGGTGTTCTTAATTTATTAAAATTATGAATGTACATATATGCTAATGTAAGAATTTCGTGCCAATAGCAATTATCTCTGAGATACTCTAAAGATCTTAGTCTAATAGTCAAAGGAGAAGTTAGCAACATTACATACTATTTTTTAAAAATTAATTATTCTCATCTCAATATACGGTACTTGATAAGCAGGCACAAAGATTATATGATATAATCAGAAAAAATGATCAAACAAGTGGATGCAATCATATCTTAGATTGAAAGAGTTGAATTATTCCATTATTGCAAGAGTAGACAAAAGAAAATAATTGTCATTATCTAATGAATTAATATAATTTTAATCCCACTTGAGAAAGAATTCTGTTCTTCTGAGAAATTCCAGCATCTATGCCTCTGTAAAACATTTCCTAATAGTGATTCTTTTGTTAGGGGCCAGGAAATCATTTTTCCTAAGTGAGAAGGAAATTGGTTTTAAGACATTCATAATTGGGGAATAGTAAGATTTAAAACTGCAATATTTTCAATAGATTTCGCATTTTCCCCCTGATTTCCATGCTCTTTGTCCATATAATATTTCTGAAACATCTAATAAAAAAGAAAAATGCAATGGAAAACTCAGAGCCTGCAGTTCAGCCCTTTATAAATAATCAAACAACAATCAAGTATTTATGCTAGCACTTCGGCAGAATGGCCAGAGCTGAAATTCATTGACAGTTCTCTTAATTTAAATTGTAGTTGTTCTGTACAATAAATAAAAACAATAACTATAAACTTTAGGTGGAATAATCACTAAGAGGATTTTTGAAAAAAAACCTACTGTTTTATAATCAAATTTGAAGATTAAGAAAAACGTTTTCTCTTGGTAATGTGTGATTATACATAGTTGTGTGTGACTGCTGAAAGACGTCTAGAGGGATTGCTCAAGGTTACAGGAAAAACTCTAAGGAATTCTTGCAGCAACATCCTGAAATAAGAGCTCTCACATAATAGATTCACTGTGGTTTCCTCTGAGAAGCAAGCCTTATGTGAGGAACCCGCAACTTTTAACTATCCAGGATCAGGAGGAGGGTGGACTTATGCATCTGAATGCGTTTAGCTTTAGTTTACCCCTCTGTTTAAAGAAGAGAGTTATGAGATTAGCTTAATTTGATCATTTTCCTTTTCCCTTTGGTAATCTCCCTCTTGTACTATACGATATATGATGCTTTCTTTGCCCCTCAAATGAAAGCTAAAATGAATTTTCCAGGCACACTATGTTATAGATGCAAAGTGAAAAATTTCCATAAGCGTGAATCTATAGCATGTACAACTGAGAGTTGAAAGAAACAAACTCTTTTTCATCATGAAGATTATACATGCAGTAAGGAAGAATGTTAGGTTATACAGGGGTAGGCAATGGGGAGGCTGGAGTTTTGGCCTTGGATCCCCCAAATCAGTCAGTTAGCTAAAGTCTCCTCTGGAGTTTTGAACTAATCATCCTCGTCTTTGAACCTCTTTACCATAGTTTTACTTTTAATAAAAAAATAGTAATTTTTCTATGTTGATAGATAAGCATCTTAATGTTGTAAAGATGACAATTTTTCTCAAATTAAGTCATATAGTGTTATAATAGGGGAAAACCTAATGAGATTTATGTGAAATCATAAGCATCCAGAAGAATAAAAAGGCAAGAAATCAAAGAAAGTTTTGAAAAAGAAGAATGCTGGGGTACTTGCTCTACTGGTTATTATAAACATAATACAGAATAATAACAAGACAGAATGGCCTACATTCAAGAAGCAAAAGGCAGATCAAAGAAATAGAAAAGGAAATCTAGAAGCAAATCTTAATCATTGTAATAAGCATTTTCTAAATGGCAAAGTTACCGTCACAAATAAAAATAAGCAAAAAGTAAAAAAACCTAACAAACCAAATAAAATCATTTAATAAAACTAAAATATAAAAATCTAACGTATTGTACAGAAAGATATTTAATGAATGGTGCTATGACAGTGGATTAAATAAGCTAGATCTTAATATTACAACCATGTAAGTTTCAGATACATTAAAAATTAATGTCAAAAATAAAACTACAAAAAAAAAAAGAAGTATTTGGTTAAATAGTAATCTGAGACCATATTTTAGAAGAAGAGGAAATAATTAGCAAGGGAGGAAAATATCAATATATTTATATTTGAGTGAATAAAAAGTAAACTGCATTATATTGAACCCTATCATAAGCAAGACTAAGGGTCAGCAATAAACTTGGAAAAGTATTTTCAGAATAACAACAAAGGATAATATCATTAGAGTTCATGCCAATCAGTAAGTCTGCCAATAAAAAAATGGGCCAAGTGCTTGTAAATAGAGTTCACTGACCAGAAATATACATGTGACTAATAAATATAAAACATGTTTGCCCTCACTACGAAATAAGGACATATCAACTTGAAATAAAATAGCATCTTGACCCTCAGATTAGTGGAGTCTCTAGCCCATCTCTTACTAGAAGGGTATCTTCATCCATCCTTCTGGGACACCAGTCTAAGGATGATA
This sequence comes from Aselliscus stoliczkanus, assembly GCA_033961575.1. Classification (NCBI taxonomy): domain Eukaryota; kingdom Metazoa; phylum Chordata; class Mammalia; order Chiroptera; family Hipposideridae; genus Aselliscus; species Aselliscus stoliczkanus. Next base: position 130,963,364 of record CM066733.1, read on the forward strand.
CAAGGACTGGGGCCAACTACAGCCACTTTGGAAGACAAATTTGGCTGTTCATTATAAAACTAAACATAATCTCTTACCATATCACCAAGCAATTGCACTCCTTGGTTTTTGCCAAGGTGTCAAAAACTTACATGCATACAAAAACCTGTACACGTTTACAGCAGCTTTATTCACAATTGCCAAAAATTTGGATGCAAACCAAGATGCCCATTAGTAGGTGAATGAATAAATAAATTGTGGTAATCCAGGTAATGAAATATTATTTAGCACTAAAAAAAAATGAGCTATCAAGCCATAAAAATAGATATTATTAAATAGATATTAAATAGATATTACTAAGTGAAAGAAGCCAATCTGAAAGGCCTACATATGAGTACATATGTACTGTATGATTTCAACTGTATGACATTCTGGGGAAAGCAAAACTATAGGGACAGTGAAAAGATCAGTGGTTGAGTTAGGGGGAAAGGAGAATGAGAAGCAGGAGCATAGAAGGATTTTTAGGGCAATGAAACTATTCTGAATGATAATACAATGGTGGGTACAAGTCACTATACATTTGTCCAAACCAACAGAATGTACAACACCAAGAGTGAGCCCTCATGTAAACTGTGGATTTGGAGTAATTATGATGTGTTAGTGTAGGTTCATCAATTGTAACAAATGTCCCTCTCTGTGGGGGATGGTGATAATGGGGGCAGCTAAGCTTGTGTGGGGCCAGGGGTATATGGGAGGTATTTACCTTGTGTTCAATTTTATTGTGAATCTAAAACTGGTCTCTAAAGCAATTATTTTTTTTTATTTTATAAAACTTGGAGCAACAGTCTCATTTCAAAGGAATGTGAAAAGATTAATTACTGAGAAAATTATAATATGTAATATAAGCAGCTAAAAATTACATCCTGCCATTGATTAATTTCACTTTTCTTTACCCTAAAGAGCATACAGTTATGTAAGTATGCTATGTTTTATTTTGTTTTTCCATTATCAAAATAATACATGCCTTTTGCAGGCAAAATAGAAAATACGAAAGAATAAAGGGAAAGAACAATTCATATATTAGTGCATATTTTGTTTACTGATCCTACTTTACTACAGAATTAACAAATTCACAGTTTGTGATACACTCCTATCTTTTAATTATAAAATCTATGCATTATTAGTTCTTTCATGGTGCATTTTTGTAAGAGGTCAAAAAAGGTTCACTACTTTATTTCGTTCTACATCTTATGATATGATCTATAATGTTTAGCCTCTGATACTGCTGCCGTCTAGTGTTTCACTGGAATTTTTCTTTTTCACTTTCATGCCATAAACTGCAACCTTAAATTTATTGCAATATTTACATATATGGCAGCTGTTAAAATGACAGTAATTGAATGCACTTTGGAAATAGTTGCTCAGGCAAATGTGTACACACACACGTACACACACACACACACACACACACACACTTTCAAGTTACCTGTTTATTGTAAAATTGAACTTTTTTTCCCTGGTGGTGAAAAAAGGACATGTGTGTTGATACTTATGTAATAAAATTACCCAATTCACCCACTCCATTCACGCATTTCTTTTTTCATATCAATATTTACTGAAAAGTTTATGGAGAACCTACTATGTACTAGGCAGTGAGCCAAACAGCATAGTCAGGGAGAAGAACACATAAAGAGAAAAATAGTATTGCCATATGGCAGGAACTGCTGAAAGAGGGTATAATCAAAATACTGTGGAATCACACAGAGGAATGGGAGAAGGTGACCCTTGAGCTGGGTGTTAGAGGATGAATGAGGATTGATCAGGCAGAGAGCATAACGTTAGCACCTGCATGAAACTATGAAAAGAAGAAGAATTGAGGCAGGAAATAAAACTTGAAAAGGAGGTTTGGATCAGCTTGTGATGAGTCTTGTATGCCAAGCTAAGGAATTTGGGTTACATATTGCAGGTCATGGGGAGTCAACAGAGGTTTCTTTGCATTGGAGACTGTTCATGATGAGTTAGGACGGGGAAGAACATTCTACAGCAATCTGAGGACACATTAGATTAGGAAGAACTGGTGATAGGAGTACCAGGGAAAGGCTGTGCTCAATGCTAGAGATAAGGAGGGCTAAAACTTGGGCAGTCTCAAAGGATGGAGGGGAGGGTTTGATCAGCGAGGCTATTTGATCAGCAAACATAACAATACGTAATGATTGATTAAAGGGGCAGTGGGTGAGGAGAAAAAATAAAGAATAGCTTTTTTTTAAGTGGGTATGAAAATCAGAAAGATTGGGAAGGATTTTAAAAAAAGTATTAAAATTAAAGAGATATTTTTTAAAGGATACGTGAGATTTGAGCATGTAGATACAGGGGGAAATACTGAGGTCGTGGGGAAACAGAGTAATATAATTTTTTAAATTGAGTCCAATGTGTTTGAAATATTTAATGTTTTCGTTTTTCCTATGTGAAGTAGGAGAAAAGAGCTGGCAGAGCTCCTTTCACATAGACAAATATTGGGTTATCAGAAAAGTCATGATGCATTTTTGCAACAAAAAACTAGAAAAAAATATGTCATGACTTTTCCGACAACCCAGTAGATACCCAGAAGAAAGGGTAATGGGTATCTAAAGATGATCAGAAGGAAGGTGCCTGACACAAGGAGATTCAGAACCTTGATTTGCCCTCTGACCTTTCAGACCACTGAGAGTTTCTAGGATGAGCATAGAACTCAACCTGAAGCAGAAGAATGGGTTGAGGTACTGGGGCTTTGCAGTGAAAGGGTGCTTGATATTGCCAACAGAGACCAGTGCTTATAGATTTCACACTTCTTCCTCAGTCTACACTTTCTAATAGTGTCATCACTTCAAAATGACAGGGAGGTCATACATGAAACCATTGAATTAAGAACAAACTTTGTGTTCTAACCCTAGCTTCTCCATGTTCCACAAATATGACTTCCAACAAATCACCTTGTGCTTTTGTAAATCTCAGTCTCATTATATATAAAATGGTATTGTTAACACATAGTGGATCGGTGACACACTGTTTGTTTCCAGAGGTATCACACCCTCAAGCACTACTAGGGTCTTTGGTGAGTATTTCCTGAAAATTGCAGTTTACAAAAATTGTTAGCGAATTTGCTATAAATTTTTAAAGAAACACAGTATAAAAGTTGATTTCAATGGTTTAAACCCCGGGAATGTGCAGTTAAACAATTTAAATGCCCCATCCTCAATGTGTTAACATGCTCTCTGTCTACCTCATCTAGTTTTGGGAGGAATTAATGTAAAAAAGGGGGTTCTGAGAACGGTAAATCACTATTCAAATGCAACACATCCATGTGGTGATTTTCATTATTATCGGTATGTTCACTCAGCTAAAACCATAGGACCCCCAAAACTTGAGAGAACTTGCTATCATTAGATGTCCAATTGTGTTTAGTGGCTCAAGAAATCTTCAAGTTGTATGAGTTTCACCAATCCTGAACCATACATTGTGAATCATGATAAAAATCAGCAACATGAGACTTTAGGCATAATTCTTTCTCATCACCCTATAGTTCTTTCTATTCACCCAGTTCTGACTCCTAACTTGACTTGAGCTACCAGGGCCAAATTGCAAAGTAGATTTCAGGAAGCATTTTTTAATTTGTGCAGTCTGTTCTTCTGCCTTATGGGTAAAGAATGGAAAGAAGAAAAAAAAAAAAAGAGGGACCTTGCATTCATACCCAACTGCCTCCTCAACAATTTTCTTAGCACAGTCTCGGAGGTCCTATTCCATCTAACACTCCCTTCATTTTCTCAGCTCAGCCCCATGGTCTTAATGGCAAGGTTGCTCCTGCCTCAATACTGCTCACAATTTCCCTAACTACAACATATGAAATAATAAAACATGACCAATGTCTAATTTCCTTGCCCTGCCTCACAACACTCCATAACCAGCAGATGTAAAATATACTTGTTTCTTACCTGTCCCCCTTCATGTCAATAGAAGCTCCACAGCAATAAGACTTTCTCTTGTTTACCATTGTAAGCTCTGTCCTTGGTACATGGAGGGCATTCAGTAAATAATTGTTGAATAGAAGAATGAATTCATCTGTAAAATGGATATATCCATTTCAAATGTCTTCTGTTCTTAGAAGGATTTTAAAAACTAAAAATATAAAGGAGTGGGAAGACTATTGCTCAGGATTAAAAGAAAGAAATAAAAAAATGCAAAATTCAGGCAATGGATGAGCTTTGAAGTAAGCGACCAGAAGGGCGGGGCAGTGGGACACAAAGGGCTAGCACAGCAGGGAAAATGGCAGGTTTTACTTGGTGACCAACTTATCTCCAGTTACCTAGGAATTGTCCAGTTTGAGGACCCCAAATCCATCATTCTATGCAAACCTCTATCTCTGGAAGACTGGGATAGATGGCTACCTAGGCTTTTTGCATGGATTTGAATTTCCCATTCATATTTATTAGTGATATGACCTTGGCCAACATGTATTCTCTGTGATTTTAGTTTGTCATTCATAACTGAAGATGAAATATCTGGATCAAAGGTTTGGAGGGATTTCTTAAAAAGGACTATATAAAAAACGCTTAACACATTGCATGGTTCATAATGATGCTGGATCAACAACAAATGGTGTTATTACGATGCCTGGTTTAAAATTGTCATTCCATAAATGCCAGCCTAAAGAAGAGGGAAGATGCTAACCCCTGAGTATTTTTTGTGTGACTTGGATGATGACTTTTCGTAATAGAATTAAATTATCTCAAAAAGTATACTAAAGAACCCTTTCATTTCAATATTAAATTTGCCATTCTGTTTATAGAGCTTTATCACAATTTCTTCATCAATTAGAAAAACATTTTAATTTCATTGCCTTCATCATTATCAAATAACTATGTAGTGCAGTAGAAAAAGAAAATATTCTAAAATTTTATACATTTTAAAATACTACTTAAACATTTTTTTTTTACCTGTAAGTACAAATAATTCATTCAAAGTCCTTCAAATAAGGTTGGAAATACCATATTAAAGGAAAGCATAATTTTCTTATCAACAAAAACAAATGCTTCAACTATGAAATAAAAGCCTTTCAAATAGTCACTTGAAGTTGATGTGAAGAAAAAAAAGTGCTCTTGTCTGTTTCTGTTAATGCCCACATGAGTTTTACTAGTTGCAACTGAAGTCACAAACCAGGGTTTGATGCTTAGCTGGCAAGAAGCCAGAATAATGAAATTAATAACATATGCTGAAGAGCCCATTTGTAACAATTTTTACACTAAAAAAAAAGAAAAAAGAGAAAGAAAAAATGAGGCAGCTCAAAGCTACTGACAGGGCTTTCTTCCCTCCACCCACCCATTTATTTTCTTTTGCCTTCAATATGTCTGAATGTTGAAGCCGAAGGTTCTTAGTTACTTTCACAATTCAAGTGACTTCAACATTTAAGCAACCCCATCCCTGTTAGACAGTTTGTTTTTGTTGTTGTTTTAAGTCAGAGTTGAATTCTTCGAGTCTCTGCCCACTAGAGACACTCTGTGATTTGGAGCCAAGCCCTAGGCTACTAGGGGCACTTACTGAGACTGGGTCTTGGTGGGATTGGCTGGTCTCACCTGTCAGCAGCTTGCCATGCAATTCTCCTGCAGGTAACTCTCAAATCACAGAGCCCAGGACCAAAGATACATCACCTCGTTTAGAGAAGACCTTCTGAAGCCTCTCTTAGAACATCTTCACCCTGACTTTATGCACATTGCTAGCAAGCCTGGTCATCCAATTTTGCAAATGTAATAAATTAGGGACAGCAAATTTGGAGGAAAGAAGCATGCAGGCTAAGAGCAACAAACAGCAATAACTGATAGCTAAGCAGGAGATGGAGACACGATAAAACCAGGAATAGGAAAAATCCAGTGCTCCCTGTCCTTCCTAGAAGAACATTTACCAACTCAGCAGTTTGGGAGGGCATCACAGGATAGCAGGGAGCTACAGGCTCTGAATTATTGGTGTCGGTGTTCATGTAGATACACAAATCATAAGAAAATATCCTAAGAAAACAACAACTTCAATATTCACCATTGAATATTGGGCAAGACGGTCACACATTTTTTCACAGTTGTTAAAATGAAGATATATGTATATCATATATCATATATAAAGCAACTCATGTGTTATAAATGTATTCATTCTTCCTATGCACAGACATTGAACCTTTGTACTATGCTATATCTCTTTATGATATCTCTATTATTTATACAAGGAAGAAAATATATATTAGATCTAGGTCTGTTTCTCTAGGAACTAATAATTGAGTAAGAAGCTAAGAGGATAAGAAAAAGCATGATGTATGAAATGTGGCAGGGGTGCAGGAAATGAAGGGAGAAAGCCTTAGAGCAGATGGTCTTGAAGACCAGTCAGGACAGGGTGCAGCCAAGGAGCATGCTGGGAGGCCAGTGGAAGCAAAGAAGCATCAAGGAATAATGACATAGAAGGCAAGAAGGCTTTGCCAAAGGGATGACAGGGAGAGGTTTGAAAACAAACTGTAGTGATGTTAAAATGTTACAGAGGTCAAAGTCATTCTCACCGTGGACCCTTGTTTGGGACTAGGTTGTTCCATTTAAGGTACTTAATGAACTCAGAAACCCCCAGAAAACCTTCCACTGTGTACCTGTGAATTTACCACAAACACCCACTACTCTGCTTTGTGGCCCAACTCCCTCTGCTACTACCAGACACGAGGGCCCTTGAAGGAAACACTGAGCCAGTACAAAGCAGAGATACAGTTAACAAATTCTCTTTTAATAAATAATTTTTAAGAAAGCATCGGTAACTTGTAAGAGGTCTACTTTGTATAATAGCTCTGTCAAGTGTCTTACATATAGGGCATTGAATATATAGGTGTCCTCATCATGAGCTATTCTTTCTTCCTCTTGAATTCAGGAACAAACAATGACAAAAATCAACCAAAGACCCTTCATAATAAAAGAAGTTCACCCATGTGGCGTAAGAGTCTTATGGATGTGTCTATCACTTTATTTGAAAAATAAGAAGAAAGGAAACAAATTAGTGTCAAAATCACACGATCGTCTTGAAGGTTTCCCTGCACTGCACCACATTCTGGGAGTTTATATGACTACATTGGGTGGTACGGATTGGGGGGAGAACTGATATCCTGTTGAAGGTTATCATGATATTGAATAGCAGACCTGTTCATTATCTCTAATTCAGAGAGAAACATATGCATTTGAGCTCTGCAGTGCAAACTGAAAACCACATTTCATGAGTTCTGTCTGTTGTAGTGAGAAAAGACTAAACACCACAAAGAAAGTTCTTTTGGAGGAACTAGGAAAGCTTTACTGAGGACATATGGCTGATTTCAACATGAAAGGAGTTGTGACAGGAGAAAGAAAATCAAAGCTGTGTGAGGCAGGGTGAATGTGTAGAAGGAAGAACACAGAGGAACTGAATGACACTAAAAGTCAGTGAGTTGGGCATCCAGAATTAGTTAAGGGGACTAGGCCCCAAAGAGAAAACTGGGGGTGTGATAATAATGTGGCAGTGGGCATACAGGTTATAGACATTGAATGTCACAGGTAATTGAGAGAAAGAGTAATACAAGCGGGGAGATAAGCAGTGAATGACATAGCAAAATACAAATAGAAAGAAATATTTGTGGCACAGGTCTTGGTGTGTTGGGGTCATAAAACTCAAAATTTCTTAAATGTTTCTGTAAATTCCTTAAAACCCATAAGGTCCTTAAAAAAAACAAAACCAAAACCAAAAGCAAAAAAAAAACAAAACCTGACTAAGTTTTAAAGCTGTTGAGAAAGAAAAGGGACATTTACTGTTAAATAGGACATTAATCTAGTAAAAATAAGTGTGAGATAATAAAACAATATGGAAGCATATGCAGGAATCTTGAAAACCAGAATAAATCTGGAAACTGTAAAGATGAGGAAAAAGCCCAATTTTTTCTATGAATTCTCTTCAAAAGGAAAGCAGCCAAAGTAAAATCCATGTAGAAAGAAGGAGTATTGAAGAATCAAAAATGGCTTCATTGCCAAAGGCCAGAAAGGCGAGGATACTTTTCAGTATTTTATATTCAGTCTTAACAAATACAATATGATGTGCTGAAAACTCTTCCCAGTACCCTACAAATGCGAAGTCATGAAAGCCATCCAACAATCCTATTCCATAGTTACACAGTGATTATCATCTCCAGATGAAATGGATGGATGAAGAAACTGAAATCTGGATGCTTTAAGTATCTTTTTCAAGATAACCAGCCAGTAAGTGGAAGAGCAGGTTTGAACCCAGCATCTATGCTTTTCATCTCTATGGTATATTCACTACTTTTTGCCCTCAACCATGACATTCAGCGCAGTCTAGAAAGCTGGTACATGTTTCACATTCTAAGACATGTGACATAATGACCACTACTATGAATTAGAACTAACCTCCTCCAGCGATCCACCCAATTATTAAGTTAGCCTCGTTTAAATGGATTTACCCACATCGCTTGCTTCCTTCATCCATAAAGTAAGCATTACTGATGGTCTAGACTCCACAGATCCATGTTTGACTCCATGGGAGAAACAGAAGCTGTAGGATATACTTTTTTGCTTTCAAAGACTATGCAGTAATTGGAGAAGGCTGACTGCTGTAACAATCCCAAGCTTTCAGTGGCTTCTCTCAATAAAATGTTACTTTTCCCATTCCAGGGTGGTTTGCATAGGTGGGGGGAGGCAGAATAGAGGGACCCTACTATTTGCTCAGGAACATACATCTTCTCTGTCAAGGGCTCTGCCCTCCTCCAGGAACTGGTCTCATTCAGCTGGTTGGTGGGGAACAAAAAGAGAATCACATTTGGGATGTTCCTAAGGGCCAGGCTGGAGGGGGGCACCTGGCTGATGCTCCCATTCACTGGCCCCCTATGGGGCACACGGACACACTTCACTACAAGTTGGTGACTGAGCAGAGCCTAGAAATGTCTACCGAAGTCCAAAGTCAGGAATAGACTACACTGGCTTTCACTTTTGGTACCAACTGTTGGATCAATGAGGATTTAGAGGGGGGAAATATAAACTCCTCTAGGATGTCCAAGCAGGAAGGGATTTAATGTGGGGGATCAGAGACTTACAGAATCATTAGAGGAGCAGATTGCACCAAGGTTAAGAAAACTGCTGCTGATGTTTAGGAAATCAGGAAGGGCGGGATTTTCAGGGAGCCACAGTCAGTGACCTCACTGCCCATAGCCTTCAAGTAGGTAGTTTGCAGTAAGTGCTGGCAAAATCATCACAGTATCTTCTGGCCCTCTGCTGAGCCCCACATGTGTTCCTGCCACTATCAGAGCAGTAATGGTCCTTCCTCTCTCCCACCAGGCAAATCTCACACACGGGCCTCTGATTCTCAGATCTTACCCTGAAACCTGGTGGCAAGGGCATCCAGGAAACATAGTTTTCTGGCCTTGAGCTCCTGCAGTACAGGAAAGAAAAAGAGGGTGTGAAGATGGTTTTCAGATGACAATAGACAGCCCAATGTGGGTCAGGAGACATTTTTATTTCCTTTATACAAATTTTATTTTAGAAATTACAGAAAGGGAAAACTCTGTGTGTTAGAATCCTATGCAATAGACCTTGATTCAGTCTTTCATTCATTACTGTTAAACTCTCTTTTATGTTTCAGAGCCAGTTTTTAAAGTATAATATTTGGAAACTTAACATATCACATTTGTATTTGAGAAACTGCACTTTGTTTGGGATGATTTGTTTCCTAAGAGGTTCTGATGAAAACAACTAATTATAAAAATCATTAGATTCAGCACAGATGCCATCTATCTACCATTAAATTGATGGATAGTAACCAGTCAAAGAAATAAATCAATATTAACATGTAATTCTTACCAGCAAGAGCGGCCTCAGTCTTATCTCTAATTTTAGCTCTAGTTTCCCAGGAAAGGTCATATCATTGACTTCATGTTATTTGTAATTTGGTGGGGGGTGGGGATGGGTTACAATAGTCCTTGTTCAGTACAATAAGGGATTTTCTTTTTATTTTGCTTGAATTCTGTGGTCGTTGTTATTTTAAACCATAGCTACAATTCAGTTTTAATAGTTTGTGGTGTCTTTGTTTCTTTACCATTCACTATGCTGAAGTAGTACCACACCTTAGGTGTTCATTATGTAAAGAAGATTACAGTGACGCAAGAACAGTTGCAGATCACTGTGTGTAAATATAACCAATCAAGGGCCTCGGGCAATTCATAAATGCAAGCCTCAGCCTATGCCTACATATAAAAAATGGAGGTTGTGCAAATCACTGGTGCAAATGTCACTTTCTGGTTGGTGAACAGGGTCAAATAGTTCTGCAGGGCTTAATCAAGTTTCATCGCTGTAGGCATGAGTCAGTGTGAGCAAACTCTGAGCATGTCCACCTCAACTGTGTATTCTATGGCGCTGCAGACAGAGTGGAAGCATTTTGCTTTTATTATAAATGATGAGTACATATTTACTAATGTTTACTGAAAAGAGTCATAGTAACTAACCCTTATATAATCTTACTTCGTCATACACTGGGTAAGAACTGTGATTATCCACATTTTACAGATGCACTACTTTATGATGCAAATAAGTTAGCAAGTTGCCCAAAGTCAAAGGCAGTAGTCTGGTTTCAAAGTCCAAGTTCTTACCCAAGGTGGTAATATATGGCCCACAACTGTCATTATTTTGATCATCTCAAGTGCACATAAAACATCTCCCTATGCGTCCAGGACTATCATACTCACTGAAGAAGTTTTTATAGGAAGAGATGAAATCAGCCACTCTCTCTATTTTCACAACCCTGAATTAAGAGAGTAAGACTAGCTCTTCCCTTGAGTGATTCCTGTCCTTGTTGGAAATGATTGGCTTCCTACTGCAATTACAGTGCAAGTAGGAGCAGAGAATATGGGAGACGACCTTTAATGAGACTTTTTCCAGGAACACATCATGTATTATGACATAAATAAGAGGAAGCTACCTTAGAGGATCAGGGTAGTTCCAGGCTGTCAATTTGTAATTTCATTGCAAATGAATTTATCTATGTATAATTTTAATGCAAATCTGTATCTGTCTAATCTATCAATCAGCAAGCACTACTTATAGCAAAAGATTGGAATCAACATGAATGTCTAGTACTAGTTAAATAAATGATAGTATATCCTTATAATGAAGTGTGCAATTTAATAATTGAGAAGGCCCGCTATATATTAATGGAAAGATATTTAAAATATACCATTAAGGTATAAAACAATGTTCAGAAAATTATATTACCATTTATATAAAAAGGATCTGAAAAAAAGCAAAGCTATAACTGTATTGGCTTACACAGGAATAAAATTTTTCTGGAAATATAAACATGAAAATAACAATGGGGGTTACCTGTGAGGTGATGGGGACTGAGAAGAGAGGGGATAGGATGGGAGAAAGACACTTCACTGTATATCGTTTTATCTGTTTTAATGTCTGAACCATGGAAATAAGTTCCCTATATTGAAAATGTATTCAAAAATTAAAAGAAGCATTTATTGAATACTTGCATATAGACTATCCCAGGTAGGTACTATGGGTGGGGAGGATGGGAAAGACAAGGTTTTTGCATCTTTCTCTGGGCAAACAAAACATATGCTACTTAACTCTTACTTAAACCACACATAGAAGGAAACACAAATTAGGAAAAGACAGACTGCTGCCATAAGTGTGAAAGGCATGCAGAGAATATGCTGAATATAATTAGGGACATCTTTCTCAGGGAGTTGAATTCCACGTCTTGTTTTGAGAGAACAGAGATATGGTGTCATAAACAGTGACCTTGCACATGCAGCATCATGGCAAATACCACAAGTGTGGGGATCAAACTAACAGAAAAGAGTTACATTCATTTTATTTTTAGAGTTGAGCTTGGTCTTGGTTTACATTTATTTTCTACCCTCTTCATTAACTGGATTCCATTATTGTTTGTAATAGCTTTTAATGGATCCTCTTAGATATTCCAGGTACATACTTATACCATTTATAAAAGATAATAATTATACTCCTTGCTTTATAATTTTTATGTCTCTATATCCCTCCCCCCATTGTAATTGCATTGGCTGGCACCTAAGTATAATTTTTAATAATGGTAGATACTGGGTATTTTTCTTGTTCCTAATTCAGAGGGAATCATGTAGCTGGCTATTGAAAGAAGATATATTTTATTATGTTAAGGAGCCATTTTATTAAGTGTTAATTAAGTACTTCAGTGGTTTTTTAAAGTAAGAATAGATATTGAATTGTGTTAAGTGCCTTTTTAGCATCTATGGAAATGTTCATATTTTTTTGATTTAGACCTGTGACTATAATGGATTGTAATAATATTGAGCCATCCTTGCATTTCTAGAGTTATCTACTTATAACATTCTATTTCTTAAAGTGTTGCTATATATTTTTGCAAATATTTTGTTCAAAAGTTTTATATTCATATTCATAAATAAGAGTCACATATAGTTTTCTGTCAGGATCTGTGGAGGACAGACTTTAGGGTGACCTGGTGGTGTTTACGCGCTTGTACAACTGACTTCCTTTGGGTGTGTCTTGGCTCCTTGACTTGCTTCTGATGAATAGAATATGGCAAAGGTTATGGGGCATAACTCCCAGGTTTACCTAACATTATATACATCTCCATTTGTCTAGCACACTTTCTCTAGAGTCTCTTACTTCATTGGTGACTTGGAAAACATTAAACTGGCATGAGTTCTACAGCCACAAATAAAATAATTCTGCTAACCACCTAAGTGAATTCAAAAACAGATTTTTCTCAGGCATCCAGATGAGAATGCAGCCAGCTGATATGCTTATGGCAGAAAACCCAGTGAAGCCATATCTGGACTTCTGACTCATAGAAAATATGAGATCATAAATGTGTGTTGTTTTAGACTGCTAAATTTACAGTAATTTATTATGCAGCACAGAAGCTAATATAGTGACAATCCTTATTAGGCTTTGGAGTCAAGGTAGCTTATGTTTTCTGGAAAAGATTTGGAAGTTCTTCTTGTTTATTTATCCTCTGAAACTAATTAAGTAACATTATCTTCCCGATGTTTGGTGGAAACTCTGGTAACTATTTTCATCTGGTACTTTTTAGAGAGGAAATTCTTTGACAATTTTCTCTATTTCTTCCATATAGTTAGATTTTTCTATTTTTCTTTTTCCTGGAGTCAGTTTTGGTAAACTATATTTTTCAATAAAAATGCCCTTTTTGTTCAGATTTTTTCATTTATTGGTATTGAATTGGCAAAACATTTTCTTAAAGTTCTCTTAATTTCCTTTATTTCTGAACTTTAAAAAAAAATAGGTCAGTAAGTGCTTTAATCTATTTTTTTTCCGACAAAAAACAGGTTTGGGTGTTCATATTGCTTTTATTTATTTATTTATTGGTTTATTTATTTTCAAATTAACTCCATCTTTCTTAATTCCTTTGTAATATTTTTTATTTCTTTTCTTACATTTTTGATATATGCATATTCTATTTGTAATATTTATGGTTTATTCATAAACTATTTATGACTACAATATTTTCTTTGAACATTGTGTTCACTGTATCTTGTTAGTTCTAATATGGAGTGTTTTAATTATCATAATTTTTAGACATTTTATAATTTGAGATTAAATTTTCTCTTTTAGAAAGTCATTGCTAAGAATTTTCTAACTCCTAGGAATTGGGACATTTTGTTGTTTTTGTTAATTTATAGTTTCAATGAATTGTGACCAAATGATATTTTCCATATTAATTTTACTCTTGAAGTAGTATATTGAGATTTTCTTTCTTGCCCAGTCTGATTGATATCTATGAAAGGCTTATAGATACTTGAAAATAAGATGTATTTTCTATTTTCATGGTTCAATTCTAGATATATAGCACTTGACTTCTGACATTAAATATTGCTGTAAAAATGTATGAGGGAAAACTGATTGCTTTATCCCATATAAGTGATATGTTTTCCCAACTGCTCAAAAGATTTCTTTATTTTTTAAGTCCAGTAACTTTACTAAAAATGTTCAGGTATTGAATATCTATAACACACGACCTGCCCTTTCTATTTAGACTCAAGTAGTTTTTATTTTAGGAATGTTTTCTTCAATTGTATATTTAAATATTTTACCTATTCTATTTTCCCTCTTTCATAGACTCTTTATGCATATGGTGTGTCTCCATTTTCTATTTTCTATTGCCATTTTCTCTCTAATTCTTTTTGATTATTTATCTTAATTGTATCTTGTTTATTGTTGTCATTTCTTTCATCTGAGTCCATTACTGTTTTTTCCCCAATATTTATTCCCTTTTGAGTTCCTTCTACTTCCTTCCTCATTTTTCATGCTTTTATTTTTCCTTTCCCCTTATTGAGTTATGCTGGTTTACCTACTACAATATACTCTTTATCTCTTTCCTAAGTTTTTGCTCTTCCGTTTTGTGTCTTCATTCCCAGAAGCCATTGTGCATTTAGTTAAAAATTTTGTATAGCAAAATATTTGTTTAAAATTTAGTCTGTTTCACGGTAACATTTTTTTTTAACATAGTAAGTAATTTTGTTAATAAGTTTTGCTGCTTGTTTCTTTATTGTTATTGCTTCTCTTCATAGATATGTGCTAATTTCTCCTTATAGTTTATTATTGTATTAATTGAGCGTTCGTGGACCTGTTATAATAAGTTTCCTATAAGTGGAGAAGGGACAAGGTAGTGCTCTAGAGTAGCCTGTTTTTGTTTTTGGGTTTGTTTGTTTTACTAGTAACAGACCCTACCTTATCCTCAGTTACCACAAATCTAGATGGCTTCATGCAAATATGGCTTTGTGTATGATTCTGTTTTTTTTTTCTTTTTGTAAATCCTTCTCTTTTTCTGATTTAATTATTCTGCTTGATCAGGGGTGAGAGATGGTATCTTCTGCCTTCAACTAGCCCATTCCTGTTTCTACACCCCCCGCCCCCATTTGAAGATATAGATAAATATTTTGACCCTCAGGTATAATTCTCCCCTTCACAAAGTATATTTTGATTATGCCTTCAAAAGTCTGCCACCATCATATTCTTACTTTCTACTGTTCTCCACGTCCTTCCATGTAGCTTCTGTATGAACTCTACTGCTTTTGGCAACCTCCAGAAATTTTGTAACTCCAGGTGTTAATAATGGAATTTGTACTTTTGGTTTTAACTTTGCTTATACTCCTTTTGGTAGTACCCAAGAATAAAAGAGGAGAATTCTGGGGATGAATTGCTGTGTCTATACCAAGAAGTCAACAAATGCTTCTTGAGCAACTCTGATCAGCAACCTCTAGTAAAGTTAATATCACTTCTACAGAGTAACTATATATTTACTGCATTGTGGCAAACATCTGGTTTTATTTTTTAAAATTTTTTCTGTCTTGCTTCCTCTCATACTGTGATTATGAGGGGGCCATCAATTTCATTACCATATTTCCTGAATACAAGGGTAGGCACATAATTTTATCCCTTAAGGCAAAGTACTTAGCCCAGTTTAGGCAAATGACCCAAGCTGTATCAAGCAGAGTTCTTTGGGGGAGATTATTATAGAGTAAGGGGATGTGATCTTTCTTCTTTCCAGATTTGAAGCCATACAAATCCTATAAGCCTGGTGCTCCTTGTAGGTTATCTTTTCCTTCACATAGAAACAGGTTTGCCTAAGAGTGCAGAAATGGAGGGATAGAAGACAATTCCTGGTGCTATCACTTGAGTACCAAACCAACTATGCCTAAAACCAGTCTAGTATTTTTACGGGACCCAAAAAATTCTCTTTTTTGCTTGAATTAATTTTAATAGAGGTTTCATCTTTTGCGACCCATATAGTCATGACTGATTCTAAGATATTTAAGTTTTCCAGATTTATGATCGGCTTAGAGACCTTTTTTGAAAATTCAAAACATTTTCCCATTATTTTGACCCATGAATATAATATATATGAGATTTTAATATGCTTAATTAAATTACACTTTCATACATGTACAACTTTATTTTAAAATTTATTTTCTTAATACATCATTATATTTCTATACATTAATTATCACTGCTTAAAACAAACTTGGTTATGTTAAGACTGCAAACATTTGTGAGATTTTCTTTAAAATGTCAGATAATTTTTCTACCATTCTGAAGTCCTTTGATGTATTTCCTCAGATGTAGCTCTGATTTTCAAAATATACATCTAATAGTTTTATATCAGTTAAAATATAGCTAGGTGACATCATTCCCTCAACCTTGAATTCCTAGGAGGTAAACATGCCTTTGGTAGATTGTGTAATGCCAGACCCGTGGTTATTTTCCTGTGATGCTAGATCCAGATGGAAATATGTGCTACTCTCTGTGCCATAAAAGGCCTGAGCAATTTTGGATACTGGAGGTCACTTCACCTCCAACGACTATTTGGTGGAAAGTGTGGTTTTTCAGAGCCTGAGAATGAAAAGAGACTTGTGTAGAAGCAGTGTTCCTTACTGAAAAGCAAGATTTACAATTTATACATCTGGCTTTTGGCCATTAAGCAAAGACTTCTATGGCCAGTGCAAGCAAAGCTATACAGAATCAGATAGGTCTTAGGTTTATCTTACTTTTATTGTTATCATCAGATATCCTACCAGTAAAGAATTGCCCTTTTATTAAAAAAAGTGACTCCCTGATAAGCACACTGGCTTTGCATGACTTCTACATACTTTAATAAAACATTATATATGAAATAAAATAGAATTTGGTCTATATCTTTAATATAAAAATTGTGTGGTACTGACTATATGCCTAAACTCTCTTACTGTATTAGACAAAAATCCTTAGATAAAAAAAATGTATCATTTAAAAACATTTAATAATATAGTATGCATATATAATAAACATAAATTCCTTATTCCTTAGAAATCTACATGCTGAAATAAATGTTCATGGAAACAAATAAGTTATCGGTCATTCATGAATAAACCCTGTTTTTCAGAAATATAAGTAAAAATTAATAATTACAAATTTACATTATACTTTACCTAAAACAAAAAAGATAGGCCCAGTGGTGATGCTAAATTCTGGGAAGTTAAGCTTACCCAAGTGTTCATCAAATGAGGATGATTGTCCTGAGCCCTACAGCTCAATTGGTCATGGCTTTTGGGCCTTAGCTATGTATTAGGAGGAACGCATTGGAGGAGGGGAAGTGACAGGGAGGCAACTGCAGGAGACAGCTCTAAATGAAACCCAAGGCTTGCAGTCACAAAGTTAGTGCTGAATTCACTCTTCTTTTCTCATCCTCACAATAAATGGGTGTGCATGTCCCTCTGCTTCCTCTAGACACATTGTAGATACTTCTGTTATGATTAGTTTTTTTCTTCCAAGCTGTCCACAGTGTTGATTTTAACCTGATTTGGACAGACAAACACGTTAGTATAGGGAGCATAGGTCATACATGGGAGCTCTAGTGTGGCCCAGGGTTGTCTTGTGTAGTATTTTTGAATAATGATATGCATGACTCAGAATTTAGAATAATAAGAGCAAATGTTTATTGGGTGCTTACTAAATGCCAAGCACTGTTAGTACATTAAAGTACCATCATTAAATAACAGTGCATATAAGATGAGTACTGATAATATTCTTTCCATTCTACAGAGGAAGGAACTGAGAGCTAGAACAAAGTGCCCAACTTCACACAATTAGTAAGTAGTTGATTGGGAATTCAAACCCAGGTAGTTTGGCTTCAGAATGCAGGCTTTTGATCACCACATTCTACTTTCTCCAATGTGGTGTCTAATCGTCTTACATATTATAAGGTTTTGAAGAGAACATAAAATGAAGGACTATTTGAGGGATGAAAAGAAAAGTTGACCCCTAAAATCAAGATAAGCTATCAAGGAGCAATAAAGAGTTACTAAAAAGGAGTTGGAAGGGAAATGACTAAAAATCTCTCTCTGTCCCCCCTTTTTCTCTAATAATTCTGAATGTATTAACAGAGAAGCAAGCTCAGAAGAAGCAGAAATGAACAGAGAAGATACAAAAGATTAAAACACTATCTTTTATACTGTGAATTGAGAGTGAATTTCAAAATTTCTAATATAAATGATTCAAAGTCCATCAAATCAAACTGGGAAATAGATTTTCAGGTATGAAGCCATGCAATAAGTAACCAGACATGTCAATTTTATAGCCACTTAATGATTTGATTTGAAACCAGTACCAAAAAAGCTTGCATGGTAAATAAACACAAAAACTGAAAAACATCTTACAGAAGTATACAAAATGTTTCTTATTAAATTTAACTATCACAAATTAATATAATTTAGGGAAACAAAGTTTTAATGTAGAAATTAAACAGGTGGTAAACTTACCTTAGTTTATAGTTTATTTAATATAAACTTCCAACTTTAAAGAAAGATTTTTAAACCTTTCTGCATTGCTTTGTGGTGGAGATGTTTATTTGTGTTTTAATCATCAGCATGCCATTAGTCATTTCAATACTGACAGGATTAGGTGCAAGCAAGATGAAAATGATATATTGCCTTAAATGTACTTTAAGATATAGTTTTCCTTTTATTCTGGTTAAAAAATATATTTTTATGTCATTAATAGTATTCCAGACACTTCTGGCAAGCCTAAATATTGAGAATGATAAATGGAGTATCCTGAAGATATGATATTGTGTTGGGCAGGAAACCTAGGAATGTCTGAATCATCTGCCAGACCAATATCCCTCTGTGGGAGGTCTCTGAGAAGATAATGTGCAAGACAGTGATTAGCAAAAGCAATTTTTATTATTAGCTAGCCTAATAAACTACTGCAGAACATCAGTGAGTTAGGAAAGGTAATTTTCCTTCTTACAGATAGGCCAGGTTGCTTCAAACCATAGCAGGCCATATGTGAGCTTTGTCATTTCAACCCAAAAGACCAAACCCAAGACTCAAACCTTACCACCACTATATAAGAAGAGAGAAACCCAAAGTATATCCATCAACACCAGAGAAAAGGGGAGAGTGAGTAACCAAGAGAACTTCCTGGACAAGGACAGCAGCCCTGGGCTCTATTGCCCTGCAGGAGAATAAACATTCCCAAGAGAAAAGAACAAAGGTGGCCAGAGCTGCTCAGAGCTGTCCTGGATTTCCTATCATTCTCGTTGAATAAATGAAACATGGCTACTCAGAGCTCTGAAGAAAATAAAACAGACTAAGGTGACAGACAGTGGCAGGGTGGCAGTGGCTATTTTAGATACTGAAGACATTTAAGTACATGTAAGTGATGTTTAAGTAGATACCTACTTCATATGAAGAACTATTTCCAGCAGAGATGTGAAGAAGAGTGTTCCTGGAAGTGAGAGTACTTAGTGCTTAGAGTAAGGCCTTAGTATAGTAGCAAACTGGAGTGTTTCAGGAAGAGCAAGAAGTGCTGTGTAGCTGGAGTGGACTGAAGCAGAGAAGAGGATCTATAGGATGATCCTGAAGAGGAAGGCAGCGGCCAGAGGTAGGGTAAAAGAGCTTGGGTTTTATACTTACTGTCATGGGAAGCTGTTGGCAGACTTTTCCGCAGTGTCATAGGAACTTATTTGTGTTTTAAAGATCACTCTGACTGTTCTGCTGAGAATAGATTCCATGAGAGCAAGAATGGAATTAGGAAGACCAATAAGCTGGAAATTCCTGCAGTTGTTTATAAAGCGATGGGAGTGTGGACTAACAATCAGCATTCTACTAGAGGTGGGACTGACTGTCTCCCTTAAGAACAAGTTTAACAAAGGTCAGAGATGTCCCTTGAGTATCATTGTGAGGTTGTTTCC
This sequence comes from Aselliscus stoliczkanus, assembly GCA_033961575.1. NCBI lineage: Eukaryota > Metazoa > Chordata > Mammalia > Chiroptera > Hipposideridae > Aselliscus > Aselliscus stoliczkanus. The sequence goes on from CM066733.1 coordinate 130,983,146, forward strand.
CTAGTATTGGCTACCAAGAAACCACAGGGAACCAACGAAACTGTCAGTTCAGTTCCCAGAGCCTTTTATGAATGGCTGTTTTATGTTATCTCCAGAATCTTCTGATAGGGGTCAACACAGGACATGGATATTCCCCCAAGGTAACATTGTACGGTATCTTCAATTGTTACCTTCCATTCTATTTTCTATCTGGATTTATGCTCTGTTCTAATTTTACCCAAGTTCATGAGAAAGGGTTATACAATGAGCACCAGGTTACAGATAGCCCAAGTAACTCAATGCCAACATCATGTGTCTGATGTTTCCTGCTACCTTATACAACTTAATAATACAACCCCCTTCATTATCAAACTCTCACAAAGTCCCTACAATGAATCAAACCCCATAATTTCCCACAAATAAATTTTATTTCCCTAAAATGAATCTTCCCTTTCTTGATTCCACTGAGAAATGAAGGGCTGCAATATTGAAGTCTTCATCCCAAAGCCATCTTCCTGCCTTCACCTCCCATTCTGTCACAGAAACTCATGTAGCACCTTCAGCCAACTACAAAGCCTGATTGTTCTATCTCTAAATCTGCTATATTTGTCACTTTCCAAAATTCCCATAAGAACATTGCTAATGTAGCCTGATATCCATTCAATACTAAATACTAAATCATTCAAGTGATATGGACATTATGTAATAGGAACCTTTTCTAGAATAAGAACCTGAGGTCTACAAATATCTTATAAAGGCTTTCATCAAATGCAGAATAAAATAACTGCAAACCATGGCCCCCAGGAGTCCCCAGGATCTCCTTCCCATCTACTTCTCCAAACTCATCTTCTATCACAGCCTCTCATTTGGGGTGTTCAAGAACATACGGCGGGGGGGTGGGTGGTGGGGGGTGGCGGCTACTTTTTCCTAGTTTGCCCAGGACTTTCCATGTGTTAGCACTGAAAATCCATGTCCTGGGAACTCCCTCAGTTCTGGGGAAATTGGAATGGATGGTCACCCTACCACAGGTTTGATTTCTTTTTCTCAGACATGCAGGCCGGTTTCTCTGCATAAACATTCTTCTCCCAGATGCTTCTCTGGCTCACTCTTCTGATCATTTCGTTCTTCATTCCAAAAAATATTTCCAGAAAGACGACCCCTAATTAACTCTATTATTATCTGATATTATATCTTTTATTTTTTCATTTAATTATCTATTGTCTGTCCCTTCCTCTAACAAACTCCATGAAGTACTTTAACTTCCTCTCTGTTGTCTCCCTACCTCCAAGTACAGTGCCTCATACATGGGAGGCTCTCCAAAAATATTTACTGAGTGAATAATTTTTCTATCCTGTTCTAGTCTCCATGTCCTAAGCCATAGGGGTCATCATCATAAATACCAACAAAAACAGAAATTATATTCATTCAATAATTTAAAATTTCAGACCTAGTAAAATTTTATGAACTATGGCAAGTCACTAAGTGGGAGAAGCCACTGAATTCAGTCAATCCATTCTGAAAGGCATACCCAGATGGGCAAGTCATTTAAGGGGTTTAAAACGGTACCTAATGAAGAAATTGCTTCCTTCATGTCCTTTTGGAACTCTCATGACTCACCTTCCCCCTTCCTAACATGAATCAGTTCTCTAACATGGGGATACTGCCTTCTGTAAATGTTGTCTCCAGTCCTGCTCAGGGCAAAAGGCTTGTCCTTTTAAGGGTTCATCCTTGAACCCTTATTCCAAGTGTATCCAATACTAGACACCTAGAACAAGGCTTGGAAGTTTCCTCACATTCTGGTTTCTTTGTTGCTCTAATTCTAAGATTTTCCAAAATGGAATTCCTCCTTGACCCACAGCTTTGTTCAACTCAAATGACCACACCAGACCATTTAGAAACCCTCTCCAATGTTCCTACATAATCTGAGACTTTTGAACCATTACTAGAAAACCCATGATTTTGATTTTGTAACCCCCCAAAAAATATTAGGCACGAGATGGTGGGATACACAGAAGTCTTCTTTTACCTTAAATTCCATTCTTCTGTTGCTGAGTATGAGGCTGCATAACTTGGAAGTCCATCCCAGCAATGGACAATTGACTTCATTTCAAAAAATTAATTGAAATAAACCTTATACAAGCCAGCCTCTCCTTAACCTTACAGATGAACAAAAGGCTGGAGAAGTGGAGAGGCCAGGTGAGGGTGGCTATGTCACTGGACCTGCAGAGGGCTCTCTAGTGACTACCAAGAAAGTAAGTGGACCTCTGATAATTAGTGGACCGGAACAGCCTACTTTAAAATAAGCACCCGGAACCTGGATACAGAATGTTTACTGTGTTGTCTCCTGGAGGTGACTAAGTGGGCAGGCATCTCCAGGAGCCCCGCCAAGTGAGCTCTGCTGAGGAGTGACACTTCCCCACCTCCCATGCTATGCTTGCCTTCCTGACCCTGAGTGTGCCACGAAGCAGGGGATATAGCTAGTCTATCAGAGGTGCTATCAAAACCATCAGTGGGGATTACAAAAAACTAATGGCAGAAAGGACCACAATTTGTTTTCACATTCTGTCTTTCTAAACCAAGCTTCTTCTTAAACTGCGTGTTGCTTGTCAGAGAATTGTGATGTTGGTTTGCTGCTGGCAAAAATAATGCCGAGGCACGTCTTTGTAACGGGGGCAGCCTTGTAGAGACTGTGGATTGTCAGTTGTGCAGGAGCGGGCCTTTCCACCTGGCAAGCCTCTGGAATTTCAAAGGTAGAGCTCAGCACCCCTCCCTTTCTTCCTCTCAACAGACCTCAATCCTCCTCAACCTCAGGGACTTTGGTCTGTGCCGTAAGAAATGAAACATATTTCCCAATGTGTTTTCTTTCTTTTTTAATAAAAATATCAAAGGCATACTTATCAGTGGCTGAGGAGGGAAAGCTGCGGCAAAGGCTATTTTTTAACTGGAACATGCCCCGTGCTGTGACACACTCATCCAGGGGCGGCAGAAGATTGATGGCTGGACATGTGGAGGGAACCGCCGCTGATTGAAATCAGACAACTGCAAACTGTGAGGGAAGCCGGGGGAAACCATTTTAACCACAGCCATCCAGTCTTAGCACATTTGGACAGGGCTTTTCCTCGGCCTGCCGTCTGCACCACAGAGCTCAGAGGAGCTGGGCAACATGAGGCCAAGGACAGAATGAGGGTCTGTGACAGCTTCAAGGCTACCTCCTCTATGTCTCTATCTCACCTGTGCCTTTTGAATAAGCCCACAGCCAAACAATTACCCGTCACAGGCCTTAGGACTCCACATGAAAAGCAAGCAGCCTATTTTCACAAGCAGAGAAGAGAGATAAAAATGATAAATCCCACTGTTCCCCTGGCCTAAATCCCTGATGTTACCATCCTTTAATTTTGTGCAGGACTCTTTATTTGCTTTTCAATGGGCCGGGGCACAGAGGAAGGAAGTCATGGGAAATTGTCAGTGCATTACTTAGTACCCATCACCAGGATCACAGCCAGAGTTCAGGGTTGTTAACAATTGTGCAGCTATGCACTTGAACTGAGACATTTTTATTTCATTAGGGGTGTCAGTTTACAGCCATTAGCTAAGCAGATTGGCCAGGACCGAAAGGCCTTTTTTGTGCCTTATCACCAAATCTCTCTTCCATTATTCAGGTCTTTAAAAAAAGAGAGAAAGAGAGGGAGCACAAGTTTAAACACATTCTGTTTTGTGACTTGTTTCCATCCTCTGGCTCGCTCAAACAGTGGAAAACAGGTTTTATTAGAAATCATTATTTAAATTCCTGCCCGGGAGCCTATCGATCTCCCGGGTATAATGGTTCCCAGATCACGGAAAGTAGCAGAGACAGTCTCCAATGGGCCGACATAATGTCAGTGACAATTCATTTTTTTTGCCAGTTAGGATGCTGGTTTAATATCCTGAAAAAGGCACTTAACACCACCCTTTCATAACATCTGTCAGGGCCCGTCCAGTGGCTTGTTTCTCACACTGTGGGCTCCCAGGCAGTTTGGGGCCTTCCTCTGAAACATGCTTCTCTCAGAGGCTGCGGAATTCCTCAGACATTCAACCGCCCCCAGCCCCGGGGCTGAACACTCGCAGACCAGCTGTTACAACTTTCCAAGGCACTCCTAAATTTTCTAAATGTGTGCCATATAAAAATAAAATTTAGGACAGTGAGTGTTCAGGAGCTTTGTTTATAAGAATGTAACTCATCCCGTGTGTATGGCCTATTATTTCCACATTCTTCTACGGCACTCGGTTTCATCTTGGTCCTCAGAACAGCTCAGGAGCAAATATCAAGATTGAAAATTTGGGACAAGTGGTCATTGTTTCCCCTTTTCTCTCTTACCTTTTTTTAAAGTCCCATTTTTATTTGGGAAATTTTAAAAAATACGTATAGGTTTGAAAGAAAATTATAATATACTCTACACTGGGATTTAGAAATTGTTAAAATGACTTCTCGTTGTTATAATTTGGTCACTCACACTGTTATACTCACGCATACATTTACACATAACCACATAGTCTCACACCCAAATACACACATACATTCAAAATCGCACTCACTCTCACACATACACAAACATACACACTCGGGTAGTTTTTTTGTGAACTGTTTGAAAGTAAATTGCAGACATCCTGACACTGTATCTCTAAGCACCACAGCGAAAATTTCCTAAGAACCGTATAACAATACCATTAGCAAACCTAAGAAAATTAACAATAATTTTATGATATAATCTACTGTCTATTCCATATTCACATACCTCCAATGGCTCCCAATAGACTCATATCTATTTCCTCCGCTAATCCAAGATTCAGTCAAGAGTCCCACTTTGCATTTGGTTGTTGTTGTTTTTTAATGACTTTCTAAAGAATTCAGGTCACGTGGCTTTTAGAGTGTCCCTTCAGATCCTTGGTAAACTTTGTTACTGACATATGACGTATATCAAAGCACATAAGTGCTAAGTGAGTGGTTCCACTAATTTTTACAAAGTGAACACACCTAGGTAATTAGTACTCAGGTTCAAGTTAGGCAACATTGCCTGGACACATAAGCCTCATGTAACAAGCTCCACCCATCTTTGCCTTCAGCAAAAAGTAACCATTGTTCTGACTCTGTCACCATAGATTAATTTTCCTCCCCTTTATCCCACAAACTATACTAGGTTAGTGGCCCAGGATGTCTACTATAGCTGGAGACCTGATGAGATCTCCTTTAAGCACATACTACACCAAAATTGATCTCTCATCTGTTTCAGACCTCTGATGTAAGCCTGTCTTTAAGAATAATTATGCAAATGCCTCTTAATTTACATTGGCCAATGAAGTAAAAAAAAAAATTTATAGTGAGTTTTCCTCATTTCTGGATGCAATGCTGTCATGGTATTCCTTATAAATCTTTTAAAAAATCCATAATATTGGTAAAGTTTTAATATTATTTCTCAGTTGGGTAATAGTTTGTAAAGATATTACATTAGTTGCATCAGAGTCTTTGAACGTTAAGCAGTGTTTTGTTTTTCTTTTGATTGTTTGCTTTTTTTTGTTTGTTTTTTTTTGTTTTGTTTTTGAGGGCAGTGTCATTGGCCCTCATATGTGGGACTCGAAACCGGGCCGCTGGCTTCCCAAGCCAGCGCTTAACCACTGCGCCACTTGGCCGGCCCAAGCAGTGTTTTTTTAAAAAAAATAAGAATGAAGGTTTAAACTTAGACCCTGGGGTGCCTTCTAAATGTTCTCACCTTTCTTTTAAGGAATTAGAGCATACAACAAAAAGTAGATCACTGAATACATCATTATGTTATAACCAAAAAAATGTGTTATTTAAAGCTTTGAAAACAGGTTCTTCATGAATAAGCAATGAAAAAAACACAACATATGACCACGGACTTTCTCTAACCATGGCTTCTCTCTGATGATCTATTTTGGCCAATAAGTAAAGAATTGTGTCTTTTTTTTTTTTTTTTTTTGAGGGCAGTGTCACTGGCCCTCATATGTGGGACCCGAACCGGGGCTGCTGGCTTCCCAAGCCAGCGCTTAACCACCACGCCACTGGGCCAGCCCCAGATTTGTGTCTTTTAAAACCATATTTTACATTCATTATAGTTGTTGAATGTCTCTGTTCATAATATTTTGGTAGATATGAGGGGATATTTTACACTAAAATTTTAAGTATCTGGAGATAAGTGGTGATTTTTAAACATCCATTTTATAGGACATGTGTAATCAACTTCCATCTGACTGAATTTTACCGCAGAAGGATAATAGTTGCCTCTTTATTGTGGTTTTTTAATTCCCTGACAAATATTATTAGTGTTTTTCTCTGAATATAATATTATTTTGGAATCCTTCTTGTAACACCAAAGGAAAAAGCTCAGAGTTGGCTGAGGTTGACTCATAGTCTTTGTTTGAATGCCACAAATTACAGTATTTAAGAACTAACCAGAGTTATCATTTTGAATGAAAAAAAAAATGATGACAGAGTTCAAAAAAGTTTGGAGTGGATATTAGGATTTGATGTCATATTTTTATAGAGAAGGTCCTCGAATCTGTAAGGCAGTACGAGGTAAAGAAGTGGGGTTTACTATCTCATTTAAGGAATGACTTCTTCCACCATATTTGGGAATTTAACCATATTCCAACTTAAACCTGAGAGCAACTACTATGAGCTGTCAAATCATCACACATTCTCAACATTATCCAACGCAAATTTATTTGTTTGACATTTGTAGAAATTCCAGTATGGCTGCAGTTCTATGATCTGTTTATCAACTCTTCATTCAAGTCATCATTCTCTTTCTCTACATAAACTGTTAACTCATTTCCCTAAGTAAGTGAATAAGATGTAATTATTAACCTTCCATACAAAAGCTTTGAAGTAGTCTTTTCAGGTTTAACCTTAGCTATATAGTAGTGCAACAATTACATGTAATTTTAGCATATTAGTGTAATTAATTTTATTTCATATAAGCAAAAGAAGAGAAATAAAGTACTAAACAATAAAAAATATTCAAACTGTTCCAATAAGTCTAGAAATCAAATGCTACTGATAAGCAGTAGATGTTTCTACAACTCATATTAGTCATGTTACAATATATTTGAAACAGAGAAAACAATGTTCTGTAGTTTTCAGAACACAGTAAATCAGCAAGATCTCTATTGTGATTTAATATTAAATATATTTAAGCCATTTTATAATAAATTTCTTGTGTTTTTAAGAGCATAAAAAAGTAGTGTGTTAAAAACACATTATAGTAAAGATATTTCCCCCAAAATATAATGCTTATTACTTTTATTATGGATTATTTGCTGTAAAATGCTGATGTACACTGAAACAATGAGAAAAAGAGAATTGAAAAATAGAAACATGCAAAGAAATATTCTTTCCAACATGAAACTGATGTTAATACTAATACTAATAGCTAATATTTATGATTATCTTCATAGAAAATATATTGTTATGTTTAGTGGGAAGTGATCCTAGAAAATGTTCGCTAACATTTTATTTTATAATCAGAAGCATTGAAATGGTATGATTTGCCCAAGTTTACATAGGGAAATAAAGGAAAATCTAAAAACCTATTCATGCAGCTAATATTTCCTGAGTGTGTGCTATGTTGATAGATACTGCACTTGGTCTCTCGACTCCTATTCCACTGATTTTTCTTCAATTCTAGAAGAATGTTTTGAATAAGCTATATTGATGATTTTTCTGACTACTTTCTGTTTATGTTAGTCTTCTTGTTTTTGTTGTTGTGGAAAGAAAGTTAACATTAGATATACCCTCTTAAATTTTTAAATGCTCAATACAGTATTATTAATTACAGGCAAAGTGTTTCACAATGCATCTCTAGAAGTTATTCATCTTGTATAACTGAAACTTTATTCCTGTTGAACAATTCCTATGTCTCTCTTCCTCCAGCCCTTGGCAACCATATTACTCTATTTTTATGAGTTTGACTATTTTAGATACCTCATTCAATGGAATCAGGCAGTGTTTGTCCTTCTGTCTCTGGCTTACTTCACTTAGCATAATGTCCGCCAGGCTTATCCATATTGTCACATATGGCAGGACTTGCTTCTTTTGTAAGGCTGAATAATATTCTATTGTAAATATATACCATATTTTCTTCATCCAATCACCCATCAATGGGTGCTTAGGTTATATCCATATCTTGGCTATTGTAAATAGTGCTGCAATGAAAATAAGAGTGAAGATAGTTCTTTATTATCCTAATTTCAATTCTTTTGGATACAAATCCAGAAATGTGATTGCTGAATGATATGGTAGTTCTATATTTACTTGTCTGACAAATAATGTGATTAGAAAAACGAGCATGTTACTTGAACAGACATTTTTCCAAAGAAGACATACAAATGGACAATAGGTATACAAAAAATGCTCAACATCACCAGTCATCAGTGAAATGAGAATCAAAACCATGATGAAATATGATCTCAGGCCTATCAGAATGGCAATAATAATAATAATAATAATAATAATAATAATAATAAGTGTTGAAGAGGATGTGGAGCAGTTTGAACCCTTCTATATGGTTGGTGGAAAGGTAAAGTGGTACAATCACTGTGGAAAATGGTATGGAAGTTCCTCAAATTAAAAAAAGATAGTTGTATTTTTATGTGTCTCCTTAATCACTATACTTCAAATACTCATCGAATGTAAGAACAGAAGCCATAGTTGAGACTGAGAAAGATACAAGTATGATATTTGAGTGAAAGGTGGCAGAATGTTAGGGAGAAGGAGGAGGAGAAGGAGGTGGAGAAGAAGGAGAAAAAGAAGAAGAAGAAGAAAGAGAGACAGAGAGGAAGAGGAGGAGAGAAAAGAAAAGAGAAAGAAGAGAAGAGAAAAGGAAAGAAAAAGAAAGGAAAGGAAAGAAAAAAGTTTCTGGACAAACCAAGAGAAGGAGAAAGTTGAAGTAAATTTTAGAATCTATGTTCATTAAATACTAGAAGCATCAATAGTCATGAAGCTTCCATAGATAACAGCAATGATATTTTCACTTAAAGATTCATTATTTTCTGACTTATTTGGGCTTTAAATTTAGGCATAAAAGGACAAAACAAAAGAAGAAAAAAAATATAGATGTAACCGTAGTAAGCCAGAATATGCTTGGGCACCAAACCTCATATGTATATTTTATGCAGGTACTTGCAGAAAAATAAAGATACATTTTAATGCCATTCTTTTTTTCCCCATCAAAATAAAAAAGTCCTAGATATAGAAAAGATCCAATCCAATCAAGGACAAAATTAGTGGTAGAAAACATTTCTAATTAAATTACTTTCTAGTCTACATCCTCCAGCTTTCTAGATCGTTTTGCTTTACAGAGTAAGAGAGAAACAAGGCAATAAAGCAAGTAAATGGAAAGGAGAAAAGACTTTATACAGAAGGAAGAAAGTGAGAAATCACCATGGAGGTCTTTTTGAAACCATTTTCATCCAAAGGCATTCCCAAAATTTGACATACTTGCCCAAATTTCTTGCTGTACCCATGCCGTAAGGTCACAGAAACTAAGTGGATTATGGGCTTGTTTGATTATTTTTCAATGCTGTCTTCTGAATATAGCTACTGTCTCTAAAAGTAGTGTTGGGGAAGTATAAAAAACTCTCTTGGTTTCATTTCAAAATGTTTTTCTAAAACAGTGTGGTTTAACCAGAGTTTCTTCTGCAGTACGTTTCATTCTTTAATTCCTTTGCGATTCGGATTTCAACCCTAAATGTCAGATTGAAATTGTTTTCTTGAAAATCACCAGTGATCTCCTAATCACCAAATTCTGAGACCTTTCCTTTATCTCCATCCTTCTCAACTTCTTTGTAGTCAGTGGTCTTCAAACATGACCACACACTAGGTGATTCTAATAGGAAGCCAACAGTGAGAATTACCATTATACATAGCAATGATCATCTGAATTCTGCTGAAGCCCTTTCTTTCCTTGGTTATGCTTTCTTTGTTCTGCTAACTCTATAAACATTTCCATGTCTGTTGCTCCTTCTGCTTTCTTAAGTCCTAATGGCACCTCTCTCCTTGTCCATACTCAAAGTTTTAAAAATACCCTTCCAAATCAGCATTTGCTCCAGCTTCTTTCTAGAACCCCAACTTGCTTTTCCTATAATCATCCAGGACTGGCCACCTGAATATTCTAATAACCTGTCAAATGACAACTCATGATTTCTTAACTTACCAAACCCATCTTTTTCCTCTTGCCAAACAGCTCACCTTCTTGATTGTCCTTTTGAGAAAATTCTTCAAATAGCAATAATAATACAATTTAATATTTAAAAACAAACAAACCCTGCAAGAGACAGACAAAGTAAGAACTCTGAGGGTTGAGCCAGAGCTACCAGCATTTTTAGAAGCTCTTTAAGTGTTATGTCAAGTCCTTTAAGAGCACACCCTGGTTTTATTCATGCTTTACCTTCAAGAAGAGCATGACTCCTCCAAATGCCAACCATAGAAATATGCCATATTCTCCCAGAAAGTCTATTGCAACAGTCTTCTTTCTTAGATTTTTTTCAGATTCTTATTGCCAGAATTAATTCCCCCTTAAAAGTCTACATAGCAGTTCCTAATTCTTCTATTACAGAAATCAATTATGCTGTATATCATGGTAGCTTCTTAGTTTGTTTTATTCCTTCATTGAATGGAAGTTCAAGAGCAGTGGTTTTCACACTTTGGGATACATAAATATTTTTGGGAAGAAGGTCACACTACATGTTCCTGGGCCAAACCATCCAAAATTCTTATTCAATAACTTGGATGGTTTCTAAGTTATTGACATACACATAAGGCAGCTCTGCTGTAGACGATCCTAGCTCACACTTTGAGAAACATTCTCTCAGACCAGAAATTTGTGTCTTTCTCACTCCACTCTGTCTCTAACAGCACCCTACATATGCTCATTGTATAGTGAATAAGTGGGTCAACATTGGTGCTTGAGTAGTAAGAGTGAGTCACTTCTCCTCAGTGTAATGAACTTGGAGGTTTATCCCTCGTGGGTTGGTACAATACTTCAAGCCCTCCTCTAAGCTCTCTGTGAAACTCTTTGAGAAACCACCAGCAAAGATAGTGTTTTTCCAGCCCCTCCCTTATATCACTCTCTAATGCTATTTCCATAAAAGCATGTACTACCAGATTTGTTCAATCTTATCCATGAAATAAATTGAGGATTTCTTACGGTGAGAAACACTTGACTTTGTTACCATGCCAAGCTCTGAATTAATCACACTGTCCGCAGATTGGAATAGTTCCACTGGTCTGGATTTCATCGTCATTTAAAGCTGATCTAGGGAAAAGGAACTCACAGACTCTCTGAGGCATAATCAATTGGATTAGGAGTCTCTCTTCTGAAGCTGGTTTTATAACTTTGTCCCTTCTGAATTTTCCCAGTCACCAGTCATTTGGCCTTTCAAGCTCAATTGAAGAGAAGGTGCATTGCTCAAATGATTCAGTAGGTGAAAATAATTATAATACACTTAACAGCAAATTTTATTGTGAGAATGATATTTCTGTGCCAAAACCAAAAGTTAAAAATTATAGACTTATCTTGTTTCAGATTCTTTAGAGAGCAACAAAATTATTTTCTTTGATTTACACTATAATGCTAAATGCTATGCTATGTTGTTCTTTATATTACCATGGCTTAGTGTGAGAATGTTTTCATTAAGGTAGAAAGCAATAAAGAAAGAAATTTGAAAAAGTTTGGCCCGATTCTATTACTACCCCTTTATCCTCCAGCAGCTTTTTTAATTAAGAAAGAGCAACCATTATACAAAATCAAAGTGGAAAAACCAGGAAGCAGGAAATATTTTTAAAGTATTGTGTTGTTTTAAGATTACCTAAAGAAAATATGACAAAATGAATTAAAATTTAATTATACTATTACTGCTAGAGTAAAAAGGTGGTTTTAAGTCGGTTTTATTCCCTTATTAACAGTTTTATGGATTTTTTTTTCTGCTTAAAAATACTGGCAATGTAATAATTGAAAAACTTTGTTTTAACTTCAATAATGTGAGACCAGGATACTTGAGATGTATGAACATCACAATCGTACTGGGTTCAGAAAGATATAAATCTAGATGATGGAGTCTGTGGAATAATTTATTGATGGAAAGTATGATGTAAACCTGTTTCTCCTTTCTCAGAGATGCTTGGATGGTTCCTGGGATAATTTTTACCTTCACGACATATTTAGAAAAGTAACAATAGTTGGCTCTTGTGTATCATGATTTTATATAAGCTATTTATGTTTTTACCTTATTGGTCTTGAGATTATACATGTATTTAACAAAAATTTATTGAACTCTGCTACCTGCTGGGAAGAAAGTCAAGTAAAACAGAATTGCTGCCCTCAAAAGCTCACAATCTAATGGAAAAGTGATTAAAAATAAACAAATAATTTCAACCCATCAAGAGTGTAATCATAGCAGCTTGAACAGGGTGCTTTGGAATTACAGGAGAGACAGGGCCTAATTCCTTGGTGAATTGTGGAGAAAACTTGGCAAAAGTTATTTAAACTGAGTCTCCAAGTAGGTGTCTGTCTGACATGTAACAGAGGTAGAAGCTTTAAAACTAAGAAAAAAGGAGTGTTTGCCCAATGAGGCAGTTCACAAATTGTGGTTTCTTGGGAGAACTCCAACTTGTTCTACATGGTAGTAACACAAGATATGTATGGAGGAATTACAGAGGACCATAACATCAAAAAGAGGGTAAGCCAGGGAGCTGGCTTCTATCCGAGGCTATGGAGGTTCTGAAGCATAACCAGGACAGTGACATAATCCAATTTGTTTTATTTTTAAATGACTTTATTGAGGTTTTATTGACATACAATAAATGATTTTTTACATGGAATTATATATATCCATAATCACAATAAAGGTAATAAACACATTCGTCACTCCCAAAAGCTTTCTTTGGCTACTTGGTTCTCTCTCTCTCTCTCTCTCTCTCTCTCTCTCTCTCTCTCTCTCTCCACTCTCTCTCTCCTACAGCCAAACCCAGGAAAACATTGAACCATCGATCTTCTTTCTGTCAGCATATATTAAACATTTTCTAGACTTTTACATGAATGGAATCAGGTAGCATGTACTCATTTTGCCTGGCTTCTTTCATTCAGCATAATTATTTTGAGTTTTATCAAGGTTGTATGTATCATTGATTTTTATTCCTGAGTAGCATTCCATTATACAGACATACCACAATTTGTTTATCTATTTACCTTTGATAAACATGTTGGTTGTTTATAACTTTTGACTATTATAAATAAAGCTGTTATGGATATTCATGCCTCGGTCTTTGTAAGAACATATGCTTTCATTGTCTTGGATAAATACCTAGAAGTGGAATGGCTGGATCCTATGATTGGTCATGTGTAACTTTTGAAAAGATTTTCAAATAGTTTCCCAAATTTATCATACCATATTACATTTGCATCCATAATGTAGGGGAGTTCTAGTACCTACAAATCCTTGCCAATAGTTAGGGTGGTCAGATTTCTAAATTTTAATAGGTGTGTAGTGTTACTTATTGTGGTTAAATATACATTTCCCTAATAACTACAAATATTGAGTATCTTTCCATGTGTTTATTTGCTACCTGTATACCTGTATATCTTCTTTGATGAAATGTATATTCAAATCTTTTATTCAGGTTTTTAAGTTTCCTTATTATTACATTTTTAGAGTTCCTTAGATATTCTGGATACGACACATTTATTAGATACTATGGGGCCTGCCGAGTGGCATGGTGCTTGGGAAGCGCTGGCTTGGGAAGCCAGAGGCCCCGGTTCAGGTCCCACATATGAGGGCCAGTGACACTGCCCTTAAAAAAAAAAAAAAAAGTATTAGATACTGTGTTTTGCCATGTATAATGTGCACTCATGTTTTTGGCCCAAATTCTCAAGGAAAATGTCTTTTGTTTCAATTTTTTAATTCAAATTTTTATTTGTTTACTTGTTCTTTGAATTATAGAGGAATTTTAGCATTTATTTTTAACATATTATAGTACAAGACATTTTGAGTAACAAGTAATTACAAAACAGAAGAACAGATAAAAGGTACAAGAAATTTTATGTGCCAGTAACAAATTTATGATATTTATGGATCATAGAAAGCCAAGAACTCTTCATTGTTGCAAGTTCATCATAAGTGCAACAAAACCAATTCTAGTATTCCAAGGTATTATTTTGCATATGGATACAGTTATTGCTTTCTAGAGTTAGAGTTTTAACTCATAGGCATAAATAAAAAATTAAAAACATTAACGTAGACATGGAATTAGTACTACCCATGTACCAGGGGTGAAAAAAAATCTATACAAGTGGACACTTCAGTCAATGTTGCTCAAGCAGTAGTTTGCCAGAATCCAGAATTGTCTGGACGCTGACAATAACCACTTTGAGCACCTCTTGTAATTGCGGAAGTCAAATGTGACTTGTATTCATCTTTTGTTATTAGTATATATTGAGTATTGCAATTTTAATAGTTTTACTTTTTTAAAATGTGTATACATTTTTTGGCACCCTCTGTATAATGTGCATTCTTATTTTCCTTCACAAATTTGGGCAAAAAAATGTGCATTACACATGGCAAAATATAGTGTGATTTGAAACTCTTTTCTCCAATGATAAGGCATGTTTTGTAAAGAGTAGATGTCTTTAATTTTTTTTTTTTTTTTTTGAGGGCAATGTCACTGGCCCTCATATGTGGGACCGAACCAGGGCCGCTGGCTTCCCAAGCCAGCACTTAACCACCATGTCACTCGGCCAGCTCTGTCTTTAATTTTTATGAAGTCTAATTTATCCATTTGTTCTTTTATGAATCATGATTTTGGTGTCATTTCTATGAAGTCTTTGCCGAAACCAAGCTTATGAAAATTTTCTCTTACTTTTTTTCCTGGAAGATTATAAGTTTAAGGTTTACATTATGTGTGTGATCCATTTTGAGTTAATTTTTGTATGTTGTACAGGTGTGGATGGAAGTTTCTTTTCTTTTTGTTTCTTTTCTTTTCTTTTCTTTTCTTTTCTTTTCTTTTTTTGCATATAGATGTCCAATTGACCCAGCATTATTAGTTGAAATTATTTTCCCTTCTCTACTGAATTGCTTGTGTACCTTTTTCAAAAATCAATACTCCAACATAACAGACATCTATAGAACACTCCATCCAATAACAGTATAATACACATTTTCCTCAAGTGCATATGGGACATTCTTTGTGATAGACCATATATTAGGCCACAAAACATGTCCTAATGAATTTATAAAGATTTCCCATACAAAGTATCTTATATGACCACAATAGAATGAAACTAGAAACCAATAAAAGAAGGTTGTCTGGAAAATTCACAAGTATGTGGAAATTAAACAACACACTTGAACAACCAGTGGGTCAAAGAAGAAATCACAAGGGAAGTTAGAAAATGCTTTGAGATGAATGAAAGCAAAATTTACATGATGCAGCAAAAGCAGTGATCAGAGGGAAATTGATAGCTGTAAATGCCTACATTAAAAAAATAAAAGATCTCAAATCAATAATCTAACTTTATACCTTAAGGAACTAGAAAAAGGAGAGCAAACTAAACCCAAAGCCAGAGAATAAAGGAAATAGTTATCCACAAAATGCTGAAAAAGAGACAACAAATGAGGCAGCCTGCTCTTTGACCCTGAGCATACTGGATAAATTATACACCTAAAATAATGGCATTGTCATAAGGAAATTTTATTGTAGGGTCAAACTAATAATAGATATGTAGCTGTTAGGTACATAATAAAGTTGACATTTGTATGTCATTTATTACAAAAGAGACTTTGACTTTGGAGAACACAGATTTAACATAACTTGACCTCAAAATTCTACACGTGGTGTTTCCATAGTACAGATGTTCATGCTGAGGTTGCAGCTTATTACATAATGCACCAATGGGGAAAATATTCATTTCAACAGTCCGTGGCCAATGTGATTCACCATAAAATTCTGTCAGAGCAACAAGTCCCTGAAATATATCTTATTTGTGCATTAAAGAATAGACTGAGAGTTTTCAAGGGAAATTACAAGGTTGAATTCAAGCAAACTTTTTAAAAGACAAGCATAGAAAAGAGTTGACATCCAACCTCATGATTTTAAGGTGTGATCTTACCCAAAGTACCTTGAAATCACATAAAAATGAAAAGTTTTCCACATATGTGGAATTATGGGGAAAACTGAGTAAAGTCCAGCTTTATATGTATAGGGAATGATTTGTTACCACTCAATTTCTGAGAAGAAAAGGCAACTTTCTGTTCTGGCTGATCTACTGAAGAAGCTAAATGATTATCCTAAGTGAGACTGCCAGGAAATCCACTGTGAATTGTTTTCATGTGCTGTAAGCTTTAGATAAATTTAAAAAACATGCAAAGCCATAAAAAAGGGATTGAGTTACGTAACAAGTAAACACAACCCAGATCTTCTAACTTCTATGTGTACAGTCTCCTTCATACAGCAGACAATGCCTAGTTATAGGCACAGTAGACTACTACCTCTGTCCTTACACCACATTCAAAACATGAACCAAGCTGTGGTCCAATGTGGTAAATCACATGATAATGCTAGCTTGTGGTTAGGTACCCACAGAAAATCTAATATGAGCAACACAAAGAAATCTGGCATCTGATATAGCCAGGGGTCAGGGCAGCAGCATTTCATTTCAAAGTCTGAAGGAAAATGGACTCAACAGTAAAGAATTGGGCTTTAGGACCATCAGGCACTCTAGACTTAGGAACAGTTTCCATACTGTCAAAAACTTCTTCCATCCTTAAATGGATAATCATCTTTTCCCATGAGGTGAGAAGTCATTTTACAGTATGTGAATTCATAAACACAAACAAAAAAGCAAAATATAAAATAAACCGTGTAGAAATTCAGGAAACTCAGGAACACATTAGGAAATTGCTTAAACCTGGAGTAGGAATACCACAGGATTTAGATGTTACCTTATTCATCTCTTTATTCAATAACCTCTTATTGAACACTGCTAGTCTGTGAGATGAAACAAGTTGTCCAAATACTTACCATGTGAGTAGGGAGGTTGAGTTTTCTGGTCTTATCTGCATTAAGAATCTAGGCCTAGGTACAGGATTGGACAGAAAATGATGGTTGGCTATGGAGCACTCCAAACCACAGAGCTGTCCACAGCATCAGCTCCTAAGAGCGGGTGGGGGGTGGGCACGACAGGCAAAGAATCAAGACTTAACAGAGTTTCGATCTGCAGCCGGATCGTGCAGACAGGATAACACACAGAAACAGACCCAAAAGCAATGACTTCAGACATAGGTGTGGAGAAGGAAGGCTTTCTTTGAAAGGAATTGTCCTGTGCAATAATGCAATTAAAACACTGAAGATCCCTATTTCTTCAATTCTTTTATTTTTCTTACTTTTAATTCTTGTTTTATGAAAATCACTGACTTCTTAAAATCTTTTCCATCGACCCCTTAATCAAAATATGGTATCTTTTGGAAATGAACTCATATGTTTAAGGTTGCATTCCCAGCCACCCACCTAGAGTTTTATAAGCAGTAAGGGTCTAATGATTTTTTTGGTGAGTTCCAATTTAAATTTATTATGAGAATATTGTGTCAGTCCAATACATATCCATAACAACCTGTTGTCACATATTTGGAGTTGCTGAAGAGGCCCTGGGTGTCAGCCTGAGAGATCATGAGCACTGTTTTGTGCAGATAGTTCTTCCCCATGAACACTCTACACTATTGAGAATTGCCTCAGCAATTAGTGCACTGATGGGGTTTTCTGACCCTAGAGCCAAGGGTTAATGGTGTCTAAGCACTTCCTGGAGCATATATTTAAATGCTGTGCTGAACCCTCTGGGCACTGTTTCTGGGTGAACGATATAGAAAATATGCATTTGAAAAGATGCCTCTTTAACATCCTGTGATATGAAAAGTGTACTTTAAATAATCCTCCACCAGTCACCAAAAGCCTTTCTGGTAGGAGAGACAGAGCTGACAATAAATCGCCTTATCGCGTATCATTGACCACAGAGGGTTTCCTAAGAGCACCATATTTCTAGTCAGGATTCCAACTCTTATTTCTCTTTGATATTTATTTTACCTAATTGGGTAGGAAGCTGACACTTTCAGATTCTCTAGAAAACATGACCAAATAAGTGCAATAGATTTCTATTACATTAAATATCCTCTACACCTTTTATTTCTATTTTTCATGTAACTCCTCTCCCTTTCCCAGACACACTTCTCCTCAAATATCTATAACCGCTCTTGTGAGGAGTAGGCATAGTCTCACACACAGGAAAATCTATGCAAAATATGAATAACAAATGAATGATTGGAGAGTGTCTTAACTAGGTAATGGTGCACATACTCTCAGGTTGGAATGACAATAGACACATATTATAGAAGAGTTCAAAAGTGCAATGAGCAATTAAGCAATTAATTTGTCTGACTGTGTTTGAATTTAATTCTTTCTTGAATAAAATAAAACCTTTTCCTCTTCCATCCTCTATTTCTCACCTTTCCTTCCTAAAACACAAAAGACTCAGCCCTGGCAGAATGGCCAAATTGGTTTAATTACTGTTATGTTTTGTTTTGTTTTTCTGGACAGTGACCACAGCGGATGGTACATATACAAAATGCAAATGCAAAACCCATTCAAGAAAATTCTTTGTAATTAAATTAATCTCTGAATAAATCTAATACTTAAGCCTATGTACCTATGTATTCTCTAAGTTACTCAAGCTCAGAGACATCAGATCACTAAATCAGCATAAATCTAATATTTAAGCCTATATACTCTCCAAGAGAATCAAGCTCAGAGATATAAGCTCTAATTAACATAGAAAAGTCCATCAGTGACAAGCTATATTTGACTTCAGAATATTTTCTTTTGCTGCTATATTCCATGAAAGAAATCTTTGCATAAGTAATAACAATATTTGACACCTGCATGGTGTTTTACACATTTTGGCAGCTCATGTAAAAACAAACTCTGGATCTATAAATGGTCTTTTTATACTGGAACGTACACAGCAGACAAAACACATGAAGGTGTGGCACGCATGTCCAATGCCACCAAATTGAACAAAAAGCATAATAATCCTTGTCATGACCTCATTCCTTTCCAGAATGTTAAAACACAATTTTTTCCCCCCCCAGAATCAAACATTTTTCAGAAATGCTAGCCTGCAATAATAAGGCTTTATTGGAAAAGCTGTTTCCCTTTCAGGCAACTGTAGTGATTTTTCTTCATTGTCTGCTTGAGATATTTTGGTATTGTAAAATTATTATTATAGGTTTCAGAAGTGCACCCTCATGGATGGTGCTTGAATTGATTACTAGGAAGACTCAGGGGAAAGTGATGAATCTGAGAAACTGAAGGGCGAATATTTATTAAATTAAAGATATGCCCTGTGATGTGATATAGATGTGTCATCTGGATGGCTTTCAGACTAGAGATAAAGAGCATTTTGGAATGTCCATCAAAAGTAACAAAAGTAGGTAGCCAATAGGTGTGGTCAGAGAGAGAAACAGTGATAGAAGGCAGAGGACTTTGGGGTGACAGGATCCAGGCTGGATCCAGACATGATCTAGAGGGGAAAATGCAGATGTTACCTCCCCTAAGTGATGCTGCTTAGCATGAAAATGTATCTGCTTCATGCCTAATAACTCATAACATCTATAGCTAAAAGGCTGAAAATAAACCCTTTGAGGAATGGTTTTTAAGCTTTGCTTTTCAGGTCCTTAAACTCCTTTGAGTTGACTAGGCAATCACCTTGAACAGCAAAAGGAAGGCTCAGCTGATGGGACTCTGAGTCCCTGCCTCCACATTAATCAGAAACTTTGTCTTTTGATATATCGGGCTGTAGAATAGTACTTTACTTAGAGAAGGGTCTCTACTGCTAAGAAAAGTTTGTAAATAGATATTAGAATTACCTAAGGGCAAACCACCTTTATGATAGTTTTCAATGGGCAAGAAACCTGTTTTAAGGAAAAAAGTTTCTAGTTTTTTGAAGCCTAAGAATTTGCTATGGCAAAAATAAAATAATTTCTTGAAAATATCTATACCATTGTTAGTTGATCACAACTTGTTTTGCTCTAGTCAACAAGAGACAATTTCATTGCATAGGAAGAGACACACCTTGAAACATCTAAGACAAAGTGCTCTACTAGACCCAAAGACCAGTATATGGGCATTTCTATGAAGCCACACCACTGACTATAAAATGGTTAAGGAATGGGGTGACATTATAGGCAATGTAGAGGACCAGGGTACCCATGCAGATGCTATGTGTGGCAGTGCTGCTCAATTGTGCATCTTAACTGCTGTGGCTTTCTCTGTATGACTAGATGAATCAGAGAGGGCCAGAAACGATGAGGCTTCATTTCTCCATGTGATGATCTGGCAAGGCTGTCTTAACTGGGATTTCAAAAACATCTTGGAAGTAAATTTACTACACTTTCATCCACTGAATCTAAAACTTTAGTCCAAAGGACTACATTCTGGAAAAATTACCTCCAGCAACCAGATATTTGAATGTTTCACTCATTTTTCCAGTTTCTTTTTTAAGGTTTCGTGAGATATGCTAAATAGGAAAAAAAAAAGGTTGATATATTTTGTGGCAAACTTTTGCTTCACCAAAAAGCTAAAAGTATTAACTTTTGAACAAAGACCAAGTTGGACAAGAGCCTCTTTAATTTTGGAAATTTTTGAGGGAAGGTCTGGAAATAAAAAATGACAAGTGAATGAGTTGGAAATTACTACAATAATTACACAACTTTGAACTTACCATCATAAATTGTAGACACTTGTTAGAATGCATACTAGAGTTTCAACAAAGCAATACTAATGGGCATAATAAATCTTAAACTGGAGCACTCAAGTATTTAAAACAAGCACTAGACCAACCAAAGAAAATATCTTAAATGAGCAGTGCTAAATGAATCAAGTCCTTTTCAGGTAGCACAGGTCTCCTGGATCTCATGGTCTGGAGCATACCAGATGGTTTTAGCATGTGTTAAAATCCTATTTGTAAGTATTAGTAATGGGGCAAAAAATAATAATGAGATAGACCATTAAGGATGTAATAGAAGTTCTAACACTGTTCAGGCCAATAGCAGAAGGTAGAAAATTAGTAGGATGTTTTTAAATGGAGCAGGAGAGAGAGGGAGATGGATGGGGGGAGGAGGGGAGAGAGAGAGAGAGAGGGAAAGATATATTACAGGACAACAAAATCTTTATTACAAAATCATCTATATAAAAGTAGTCATTTTTTTAAAACCTGTTACAGAAATAAATCTAAAGGGTTTTAAATAGATGATGGCATGATCAGTAAGTATTTAAAAGTAACAAAATAAATCTGTAGTATCTAGGTAATATGTAAATTCTTAGGCCAATGAACAGGAGTCAAATGCATCACATATATAGTGTGGTCATTTATTTCTTTGGAAGGAAACTTGCTTTATTTGTCCCTTTGCATCTATCACTAGCAGTAAGGGATAGCATGCAATTGTTTTGAGAATATTAAAGTGGCACAGTAAAAACTAAAATTTGCATAAACTCTCATCACCCTTTTTAAATAAAAGCATATAGAGCAAAATTACTTGGATTTCCCATTTTCTTTCTTCATCAGTACAATGGAAACCATTTAAACCAATTTCAGCTCTTTCCCCATCATGCTATGTGTTTGTGATGAGAAATCTGGCCAAGATCACTGGGGAGGTTTGCATAGTTGGCAGACTTAGATAGATGCTCTCTTGAAAGTGGGGTTGGGAAGCAGTGAGGAATGGGGGCAGTATGCATGGGTGGAATTCATGACGCTGAAAATTTTAGGAAAAAAGGGAAATGCCTTTGCCAACTCAATCATCTTCTGCTGACAGTAGCCTAGCCTTGGGGAAAAGAAATGCATTTATGTGATTCTTTTCTCTATTAACCTTCAGGCTGATTTAAACATGGATTTTCCTCTTTTACTAGCCAGGGTGCAATGAGCTTGATTTCCCCTTTCTCTCTGGAGGATCTTGGCTTTTCCCATAGCTGATGAATCTATGAACAGCCTCCACAGAATAGCCAAAGGCTACCAGAGCTTCTCACATAGTGCCTTACTTTCAAATGCCAAAAACAGGAGAACAAATAGTCTATTCGTACTTTACATTTCCCCTCTGCCATGGGGGCATACCCAGGGTCCAGCTCTAAAATTCTGATTCTTTATATTTCTTCACATCAGTAAACAATGAAGTGTAGTTTCACTTCACTTCACAAAATGGGAGTGATTGGAGTTTATCAGTATTCTTTTTCTATCTCTCGTCTTTCTTTTTAAGAGACTTTATTTGTAAGAGCAGTTCCAAGTTCACAACAAAACTGAGAGAATGGTAGAGATTTCCCAAATGCCTCCTGCTTCCTCACACATGCAGCTTCCCCTACAATCAACATCTCCCCCATTATCAACATTTGTTACAATCAATGAACCTACGTTGACACATCACATGCACCCAAAATTCATAGTTTACACTAATGTTCACTCGGCGCTGTACAGTATATCAGTTTAAACAAATGGATAATGACATTTATCCATTATTATACTGCTATACATAGTATTTTCACTGTCCTAAAACATCCTCTGTACTCCACCTATTCACCCCCTCTCTTGAGTCCTTTCTATGTCCAGCTCAGTCTATATATGTCATGGCTCCTTGAATGATATAGCTCTTAATACATATATGTTGAATTAATAAGCGAGTCTCTGAAAGACCATAACAACGTCCTCTTCTGGTTCAGGCTCTCTCCGGACAAACGGATCTAAACCTTTTCTCAGTGAAACACATGGCCTAGAAAGGGTCTTTTTATTTCATTATGCCCCTGGTACAGTGAACCAAACACACAGAAACAGCTGGGAGAGGAGGAAGTGATCACACAGCAATTTCATGTGATGGCCCCTTTGACTATTGTCAGTTCATCAGAAATAATGTCAGGTAGGATGTGCTCAATAACTATTTGTTACGATTGATCACTTATTGATTACAGAAAATAGGCAAGAATTTCTAAAAAACTATTTATACGTGCTGTTGATTTTAGTTCTAAGCCCTACTTGAGAGATTAGTTCTCAGGAGAATATCAAGGAAGTCACTGGTCCTCTCTGGGCAGCAGATAATTACGATAAGTTAAGCGAATTCTCTTAAACAGTATTTTATATTCAGTGTTGGACCTTCAAGGGAGAGGGCCTATAAGGATGCTGGTGGAACACAGGCAAATCAGTTTTCCCCTTAAATTGTACTATCATTTGCAAGGCTCTTTCCATGTGTCATGTCTAAAAATCCAAATAGTTTTGTCAGGGAATAAAATACAAACGATTTTGTTGTGCCATCTTGAGTCAAATTTTTATGAAGGTGATTTTTATGAAGCTGTGATTTTTTAAAGTGAAATTCAATATGTGGTGATGACATTGATGTTCTTTTCCCAAGGGAATTTGCATAAAGGCAACAAATATTACTTTTGAAAAAATATCTTAATTAAAGGACTTCACAATGCAAAATTGATTCATGGTTAAAACTTGCAGTTTTCACATTAATGTCATATTTTACACTTGTGCTTATTAATGCACTGAGCATTTAAGTTAAAAGAACAAGTTGATATAAGGCCTAGAGCTGCAAACCTTTTTTATATGAAGATCTTATTTTAAATGTCAAAAATTCCATAAATTTCCATGTAATGTAATCCATGAAACTTAGTATTCTTTGATTGGGAATGTATGTAAGAGGATAGACATCAATGAATTCAGTGGTGTTTTCATTTATTAGCATTTTGTTAATCACCATAGAAATTCATTATATGTGAAAATTCACACTGCATAAATGTGCAAAATATATTCTTTACTCATTCAATAGCCCATGCTTGGCTTTATTGGATAATGCATTTGTAGACTTTCCTTGCAGTAGCTTGCTGGCCCACTGGATTTTGTGGCCACTGCTCGGGACCCACTAATCTTACAGAATAAACCTGCCTGTGTAAGAAAGATCTCATTGGTGTTTCAGGAGGCCATTAGGCAGCCTTCTGAAGAAGACACAGGAAATACTCTTTTGGGATAAGCATCTATGCAAAACACTATATGTCTGCACAATGGGGCAGTGAATAGACCACACTCTGTGTGGACATCTGAAGGCATCAGTCATGGACTTTTCACCTCATTCATCTTTGACTGTTGGCTGCCATTCCCACAAAAGGCCACATAAACCTCTGTCCATTTATATCAATCGAAATAATTTTGAAGTTCAATTCATATTTTGGATAGCTTGATTAGAAACATTCTTTACAACAATAATTTCGAGAATACACACACACACACACACACACACACACACACACACACACACTCACATAGAATTTGGAGTGGTTCTAGCCTGTTAGTGAGAGTAATTAAATTTTATCTCATAAGTCATCTATATAAAAACAAAATAAATATTAAAAGGACAAATTTATAATCTATGCCACTTTTTTCATAGCCTTAGGACAGATATTGTACCAAAATTATGAAATACAAAGTTAAGCTTTTTAAAAATCATATTGAAAAAAATCCATTAAAGGGAAATACTAAAAGGTAGAATACTTACTAAGGCAACTTGGAAATGTCTAATATCCAAAAGCTGGAAACATGCTCTTTGGTACATTAGTGACCCAAAATCTTTAGCTTGAAAAAAATAATAATAAATGAGAAACTTTGACATTGCAGATCTATGCTTTAGAAGAAGTTGTATATATTTACATGAGTTTCTGTGAACAAGAAAGAATATAGAACAGAGTTTAAAAAATTCAGAATGTGATTTATGAAAGTAAGTAAAATGTAGGCTTGCAAAAATATCCAACAAATCTAAGAAATACACAAATGCAGGGGCATTCATTTAATTATCATCAAGGTAGAAGCTTTTATTGAATTATTAGCCTGAGAAATTAAAGATGAAACAGAACTAAAAAATGTAATCTAGCCAATTCATCTTCCCTTACAATGGCCGTTGTCTTCAATCACAACAAACTCCATTATTTGGAAAATTGTTCTGGCAAAAATACCTAGCATCTAAATAAAGTCTCTAAGACTTTAGTGAGTATATTAAACACAATTTTACAGCCAGCTCTATTAAAAAGCTAACCAAGTTAATATAAGTTTTCATAGATTTAAAACATTTATATATCAAATACTATATGTTATATATAGGTTGACATGATACTTTACATTTTATGGATAGTGAAACTTTAAGTGTATGTTATATTTACATTTACTTAGTTTTAGTTTTAGTTATAAGAAAGATCATAAATTCAACTAAGAATTATTTACAAAAGAACTGTTTTCTAATTTTCATGTTTTATTTTAAGTACTTTATATTAATTTTAGGTACATTCTAAAACTACATCATGCTTGACAATGGTGAAAATATTCTTGCTTTTCAGGTATGATTTTAAAACCCAAGCAAGAAGAAATTGAATTACAAGGGATTTTATACCTAAGTAAGCAGTGTATTTAATATTAATTCATTGAGACTTTCACTAGCTTATTCAACAAATACTTATTAAGTTTCTACCATAGTCCAAGCACATTATACATGGAAAACTAATTATGTCATGTGCCCTGGTGGAGCTCAAGTCTACTAGAAGCAATAGGTAACTCAATAGATAGTGAGTGACATACAGTAAGTAAGATACGTTCTGGCACATAGATGTATGTGGCCTACATTGTAATGCCCATGATGGGCTGTTTTCTTACTGATAAATTTCCCACAGGTGCTCAGAGTTCCAGCAGGAGTTTCAGAAAATGTTCACATTCATTTACGTGATCCGAAATGCTGTTAAAACAAAAAGAAAATTGCTGTTGGGCCAGAGTAAGGGTGGAGGAGGGGAGTTTTTCTAACAGAATGAAGAATTCCTGATAGATAGAATGGTGGGCCTCAATTAACAATACTCAATGCCCCTAGAAAGAGATCAAAATCTTAAGGTCAATTTCAGTAAAATTTGGTACAAAATGGGTGAATCAAGAGAAACTATGAGCAGAGGAATGGACACACAAGCATGGTCTCCTTAGTCCTTAAAACACCTAAGAATCACTGTGGTGTTGTTCAAGCCTTTGGAATGTTGTGTATGTGGAACCTTTCATAACAGTGCCGTAATGGAATTTGTCCCTTTTGGTGTACAGCAGGAGAGACTTGGTTCCACTGGAGGATCATAGTGTAAGCTATTTCCAGGAGAAGTGGGAAGTAATCCCTTATGACCTCCACAGGATAGGACTTCTCATGCTCTGATTTACCTACATGGCAGACCATGGTGGCTCTCTCTTTCTGTCCATCACTGTGGCCTCAAGCACATTGGTCCTGCTCAATACCCACCTTTTGTCCCTACTTCTTCAATCCTCCCCTAAAACACTGGAGAACCAATTTTACATTGTCTTCTTTTTTTTCTGTCTTGGGAGGATGATGAAGTGCCAAGGTGCTAATAAGCTAAAAACAAACAGAAAATGGGACATAGATCAAGGGAGATACAAAGCTTTAAAATAAGTAAAATAATGATAGAAAGGAGAAAAAAATAAAATTTGTTGTACATGGAAGTCTTGACTAAACTTTGATTAAAGTTACAATCCTCAATTAACCCAATTCATTTTCTTTAAACTGCTTTTAATAAAAATAAGCAAATCATAAGAGTTTCAAGATGCTCCCAAATATGACTTTCATAGTAGGTAGTTGGACAATATAAATTTACTCTAAATTTATACATTTCTTCTATCTTCTTTTACACTCATGGCAAGATAAATATTGGCTACTTAGAACACTGCATTATTATGAAATATGTATTTATCAAATAAAAATCATTAATATTCAGATTGTAGTGTTTATGAATATGTGGTGTCACATTTTAGAAATATTTCAAGATCAAAGATTGAAATCTATACATAGAATGCTTCATTTCCTAATGATCCCAAAGAGTTACAGTATTTGCTCTGACCCATTTTTAAGAAACAATTTATTAATCTGATATATTATTATTATTATTATATTAGGAATGTACCCCTGTTCCTGCCTTACAGCTTTTATTGTTCAGTGAATTTTAATAGGCCAAGTCAAAATGATGCTTATGGCTTAGGTTACAGGGAGATTTGACTCTAAGAATCTAAGTTTCTTTCCATTGTAAATGGATCCATTCATTCAGTAAATGTTTGTTGAGCATCAACTGCCAGGTCCTCTTCTGTGTGCTCAGGATACATCATTGAACACAGCAGACTAAGGTCCATGGCCTCTGAGACTTATCTTCTAGTGGGGAGAGACAAGAGAACACAATAAATGAGAAGGTAATACGAGCTGTGAAAAAAATTAAAATGTGCAACAGCATAAAGGGTGTCAGGTATGCTGTGGTAAGGAGAAGATGAAGAAGAAGGGTGGATTGGGGTCTTCAGTAAGGTGGGCAAGGTGACTCATTGAGAAGATGAAAAGTGGGCAAAAAACTTGAAGGAAGAGGGTGAGGAAGCCAAGCAGATATCTGGAAGAGCAGTGTTACATGCAGAGAGAACAGGTGGAACAGATATTCTGCTTCAGCAGTGTCCTAAGGCAGCTGAAATGTCCCCAGATAATGAACTTTAGCATTGGCTGAGCCATTAACAATCATATTTCTGAACATCTTTTTCATAGGTAAAGAAATTAAGACTTCAATAAAAACAATAGTTCTCCAGGATTCCATATCTAGTTAATGGCAGAGATAGGACTAGAACTCAGGCTACATAGCTCTTAGCCCAGTTTACCTACAATTCTACATGCAGGTTTTCTTTTGATTGTCTTCAGTAATTAACCTTCAAGACAGTACTGAACACTTCATTTGTGATGCAATTCCACAAAATATTACATGTACCCATTTTTTTAAAGAGTTAAATTCTAGATGGAGAAATAAGATTTACATAAACTAAAAGGTAGCACTTGGTAGTGAATAATTAAATATTAAATTATTTAATGTAGTTCAACCTTTAAAGAGTTTAAAGATGAAAACAATCAGTTGCTGCATGGGTGATAAGGAATGAGACAATGCTGTGCCTTAAAGGATGGATCCAGTAGACCAGTGAGCATGGAAGAAGGCAAAATACAAATAAGGAAAGCAAGGCAAAGCCATTCATTCAGTGAGCATGGAAGAAGGCAAAATACAAATAAGGAAAGCAAGGCAAAGCCATTCATTCAGTTATCCCTGGAATACATTTAATGTGCCATGAACTGTAGGAGGTATTAGATTCAGATGCATGAAATCTTCTCCCTACCCTCAAGAAAACTGCAAGCTCTTAGAGCAGACAAATGGAGGGGAATAGTATGTAAATAGTATGAGGCTTATCTTGGTAAGACGATGATATCTAGTCACATGTGTGATGAGTGTCCATGGGTAATATCCAGAGAAAAGAGAGACAGATAGTTTTAGAGGAAAAATGACCATTATAGAAGCTTGGGAATCAGGAAGGAAGGGCTTCAAGAGCGCATGTGGCTATATAAGAGCAATGCCAAAGGCATTAAGTAATGGACCACTTAGAATTTAAAAATCTGGCATTTCTAAATTTCTTGTTGACAAAGGACCAAGGGCATTTTGCTGAGCGTGGTGGTAAAGGCCAGAGGTTATTAGGACACGGGGAGAGATAAAGTCTAGAAGGCATGCCATTAGTCTAACAGGAAAATCAATCAGTAGTGAATCAAAAAAAAAAAAATTGGTTGGGATTTAGCAAAGTCCAATTTGAATTGAGCTCTAAACATTTGTAGAAAATCCTATCTCCTCACTGATCATATTTCTGCAATACCCTGAGGCCTGGAGCTAGATTTGGAAAAGCAGACAGTAGTAGGTTAGGTACTGGAACAGTAAAAAGGCAAGGCAAGAATTTTGGAGGCATTGTCATAACTGACATTGAAATTATGGAAGAATTCAAAATGGGGGCTATCAGTTTTATAGTCTATAAATACTGGTCAGTGGGCTAGCTGTTTTAGAATCCCCTGGGGGAGTGGGTGGAGGACGCTTTTTAATAATATAGATTCTATTTTTTTTTTTTTTGAGGGCAGTGTCACTGGCCCTCATGTGTGGGACCGAACTGGGGTCGCTGGCTTCCCAAGCCAGCGCTTAACCACCGCGCCACTCGGCTGGCCCAATAATATAGATTCTTGGGCCCTAACATCAGAGATTTTCATCACACAGTTTTGGAACAACTGGCATAGACTATAGTGGGTATAATGGACCATGCTTAGAGCATCTCTCTTAACTGATTTGAGTGGGATACAAAAATATGGAGCTTCTCTGGGAGATGGCTAGTGCTACAGTGTCATAAGAGAGTAACCTTTGAATTAGGTCAAAGACGTCATAAGAAAGAGTTGGTCTTAGGGAAGTTTTGTAGCGGCATTTATAATTGTTGATACGAAATGAATCAACAGCACTGGTATTTCTGTTCATATAATTGCTCATGTTTTATAGTGTTTCTTCCCCTTAAAAATGAATCTGAATTTTACTTCTTTATAAATCAGTCTCTATTGTGGAAGTGTCAAACTGACAATAAAATGTATGAGGATGCATGCTATTGTTTGTGTGTTTAGTAAGTAAATGCTGAAGAACAGTGACTGGGTTGAGTTTATTATACAAAAATCAGCAGTTATCTTTTGTTTGTTTGTTTTTTTTTAGAGGGGCATGAGGCCTACTTAATTTTGCTAACTACAGAAGAATTAAAAAGAGAACGAAGGAGTAGTCAGGCCAATATATTGTTAATAGGACATGAAATGTTTGCTTTGAACCCAGAGAATTACCTGAAAGAGATAACAGGTTTTTCTTCACTCATCAGGTTGAATTACATTATGAGTATCCTTAATTGAAAGCATCATCCGACTTCAGGGAATACTATTTTGAGAAGGACTTGCCTTAGACAAAATTGTTAAGTCATTGAAAAATGGCTACTAGTTGGAATGAAATCCAGAAAATCTTTTTGTTAAAGCTGAAGCATTTATAGGTAGACGGATTTCCACCCCTTTGCCCCGGTTGGTGTGACTCCTTATTCTAAAGCTCTAATCTCCAGTCATGGTCTTGACAGGAGATAAAATAAGGTGTATGCTTGCTGGGTTTCCTTATTCACAGTTAACATTGTCTTTCCTGTAGTAAAATGCTTACAGAAGCACATCTTCGTGCCTCCCTGTAAAGTTTTACCCTCTAAGGTAGCTGCTATGATGAGTCCTGTTGGTCAAAGGGCCTCTTGGGAGGGACGTCACTGAAGAAGACATCTAGGTGTCCATGTGTCCTGGGAACTTCTGAGAAATTTCCTGGGAGTCTTCAAAGTGGGCAGAGAGCTTATATCACAGAAGAATGACCACATGCTTGGATTCTATCTTACACATGAGGTGATGCAAGTGGAGAGAAATATTTCAAGGCTTCTTGTCACATGCTTAGGAGGTTAGGAGGAAAATACAGCTGTATGAAAGAGCAAAGCTATCCCCCGAGGGAATTCAAAGTCAGTATGGTGTAATGGTATAATTACAAACTTTGAGATCCTTCCACTACGTTATACTGCTTGCTGCTGACTATTCCCACCATGCCTCTTCTATCAAAGTATTATAACTTTTTTATAACATTGATAGAATGTATATGGAAGGGGGCCAGCTCAATGTGTTACACATTTAGCTCTTTTCCATTAAAATTTTTAACATGTGTCAATAATTACAGGTAGAATAATTATGTGAAGTACTGTTTACTGTATTTTTGAGATCTAAGGACAATTTAAATAACACTTCTTTAAATTATAGTATTTGTTAGGGGTGATTTGAAATGACCCCAAAACTCTAGGGGGATATGGCCTTTCAATCTATAGCTTAAACACTTCGTAGTTACCTCTTGATGTTGGCTTTCTCTCAGAAAGAGAGTGTCTTTTTCAGGAAGACCAGCTGCTTTTAGTCACACTGTTTAAAACTGAATTTAAGTATCTTACAAGGGCTATTGCCTTTCACCGTTATTTCTGAATCCCTTATTCCTATGCAAATCAAGCCAAGAAGAATCAATGAAGCACCACCAGGCAAAAAGCCAAAGATTCACCACCCATGTTGGCTAGCCTAGAGACTTCATTTTCTCTTGGCATGAAGAGAGGCCAGATCTGTAACAAATAAACCTACATGATCTAACTCTTTCAAATGTTTAGAATTACTCTCCCAGTTCCAAGCTAAATACAGAGTCATTGCTCCATATTTGTTTTAAAAATTCACCATAGACCAGCTGTTGCAAAAAAAACCCAAAAAAACCTTGGAACTTTGGGGGAGAATATAGAATAAGGGTTGCCAGCTAAAATACTGGATGCTACCATAAAAACAAAAAAATAATTTTTTGGTATCAGTATATCCCCAGTATTTCATGGGGTATATACTAAAAATATATTCACTGTATATCTGGAATTCAAATGTAAATGGGCTTGCTGTATTTTTATTTGGTATATCTGGTAACCCTAAATAGGGAGAAATAAAATCCATATGTATTTTTCTTTCAGCTGGAAGCAAAATTAAGACCTGGCTTAATTTCTGGTTTTGGAGATGAGCAAAAAAAATCCTGAGCTGAGGCTGCTTATGATGTATCATGATACTTCATACCAACTTTAGCTGTGTCAACTTTCCATCAGATTCTAAGCTGATACTGATACCATCTCATGGCCTGTGTAAGGCCCTTGTTAGTCATCAGGTATGAATGAGTTCCAGTTCCAACCTTGTCTAGAATAAAATCAGCTACTGTCCTCTGAGTTGAATGGATGCCTTTTTCTTTATTATTACTGAATCTCTTGAAGCATCCAGTCCCCACTTCCTACTCTTTATGGCAGTCAGTATACAGCACTTTTTGTTCTAACAGGTGTATAATGATATATCTGATTACTTATCACAAGGCATTTTGTTTTTCAAGACACTGACCGAATGTCAGTGTAAGGAGTCTGGCCCTATTTTAACATGTACTAAGAGTTTTTAAATCCTTACACTGAGAGGATTTTTGCTAGATGTGTTTTAGTGTATTGGAGATTCTATTCATCAAGCACATTCTCCCTCTTTGTTTGGTTATATGAACAACAAAACTATCTTAATGTATTAACTGAGAGGTCATGTTTAAGCTTGAATATGAGCTATCAGCTTTCCACCAATTTGATTAAACAAAAGTTGTATTTATTCCATTGTAAGTAAAAACCAATTATTTCAAGACATTATTCTTGAAGTTTTTTTTTTAAAAAAAAAAGAAAAGAAAAGACAAAGAAAAACCTCTCCAGAATATCAGAATACTAGTAGTAGAAACATTTCATTGTGACAATGCAGGTTTTACATCCTGTGTGTAGAATTTCAGTAAGAGAAATACCTGTAGAAGTACAAAATCAACACTTCAAATAGCATATGAATGGAACAATCCAAACATCTGTCTCCAGAGACAGGATATGATGCCTGATTAGAGACTCTTTATTAATAATCAGACTATATAGTTCACCATCACTAGAATGGTGCAGTGACCTCCTCCAAATCTATATATAGTATACACATAATATAATTTGTGGGCTTTTTCAGTTTTTTTAAAGAGAAACGAAATTTATGATAGTTTTACAAAAAACTATGAGCCTAAATCTTTTAGATTTATAAACATGCATAAAATAGAATTGACTTGATTTTACAACATCAGATATGCCATTTTTGAGAGTACAGGTTTACCCTGATGTCAAAAGGTAGAACGTTCTGGGCCAGCCGAGTGGTGCATTGGTTAAGAGCTGGCTTGGGATGCCAGTGGCCCCCGTTCGGATCCCACATATGAGGGCCAGTGATGCTGCACTCTACAGCTAACAACAGCTCCACCTGGAGCTGGGCTGTGTGAGCCTCGGTGACAGTGAAGCCTGCAGCCCCCTGCTGCAGGGGGCTGCCATGGGCTACAGTGAGTGGCCTGCAGCCAGCGTGAGCATCTGGTAGCCGGCGTGAGTGGCCAATAGCCACCGTGAGTGACCATCCAGAGGCCGGTGACTGATCTGCCTTATCCGGGAAGAGTGCAATGACGATACCAACATGGGCCAGTGAAGCAACGTCCTCCGCAACTAGACTGAAGAGCAAAAGACAGCAACTTGTCTCTTCCCCTTCCCCGATTCCCCAATAAAATCTTTAAAAAAGAAAAAAAGAAAAGTAGAACGTTCCTAGGAAACCTTTCATAAGCCAAAATGGGATAAAGTGAACAGTATTCCCCACTCTCTGAGAAAGTTAGCGGTTCGCTACTTAGCTTTTATAAAAGACCTACCTTGGTACCTGCTTTTGCTAACCAAAAGAATTCCAAAGAGGGTTTTCACTTTTATGAAAAAAGCCGTTACCTTACTAATGTAGTGGCATGATGCAAACTTTTCGAAAGTGTGAGATACCTGTACTTACTTAGCTATTCATCTTCACCCTGCTAACTTAATACCAAAATCATAGTTGCCTTTGGAAAGAATGCATCACTACTCTTTCTGAAACCCAACAAATGCTCAATATATATTGTAATATATTTTTACCAAAAAAATGTATTAATTATAACATTTTTACATGAGAAAATTACATACGAAACCGAATGCATGTTAACATCTGTCACCCTTATGAAGTAGAACATTACCAACATTTTGAAGTCCCTGGAAGATTTTGTTGTGATTATCCTGAATTTTAAATATATCACCTTGTGTTCCTTCATGGTTTTACCACATGCATACACATCCTCCCCCAAAATGTTCCTATAAATATTTATATATTTATCTCATCTTCCTTTTAATAGGATTTGGATGGTTTTCAGTTTTTCATAACTATAAACAGTGTTTGTAAAAATTTTGTGTACACAATTCCTGTGTACATCTGAAAGTACTTACCTAGAAATGGAAATGCATCTGGAGTAGGCATCTTTTAAATCCTATTAGAAAACGACCAACTGTTTTCAAAATTGTTGCATTTATTTTCCCATTAGCAGCCTATTAGAGTTGCCAGTTCTTCACTAACCCTTTATATTGTCAGATATTTAAAAATTTTTGCCATTATGGTGGGTGTAAATTTTATCTCTGGATTTTCTGTGTGCTAATGAGGTGAGAATCCCTTCCTATTTACCAGTATTCTAAGTTTCTTTTCCAATAAAATGTCTATTCAAATCTCCTCCCCACTTTTTTTTTTCTACTTGGTTGTTTGCCTTTTTAAAATCAATCTATAGAAATTCTTTATATATTTTGGGTACTAATCCTTTGGCAAATAAAAATATTGCAAATATTTTCTGCCTGTTTTTTGGCTTGTCTTTCCATTTCCAAATGGTGTCTTTTGATAATAGAATTCTCAGTTTTCATGTTGTTGAATTTATAAATATTTTCCTTTTCAGTTTGGGCCTTATGTGTCTTATTTAAGGAATTCTTCCCTGTGTCAAGGATACAAAGATATTCATAATACTGTCTCCTGAAGGTTTGAAAAGCTTTGTCTCTCATGTATGTTCATTATCCATCTGTATTTGTTTTTATTTATGGCATGAGTTAGGGATTTTATTTATTTTTTGTTAACACATGGATAACCAACTGGACTTGTTCCATTTCTTGAACCCTTTTCAAGTGACATATCATTCATATATGAAGTTCCCATATATGCATGAGTCCATTGAGGTCTCTCTTCTGTGCTATTTGGTGGTTTGTTTATCCTTGCACCATATCACACATGTTATAGTTACTTTATTATAAATCATAATATCTGTTAGTTCCTCTTGAGGACAATATTGACTGTAGTTATTTTTTACTCTTCCATATGTATTTCAAAATTATTTATAATTTTCTATGTGGATGAGCATATTACATGAGAATAATGAGTTTATTTTTTATTTTCCAATTTCAGTATCTTATTTATGTTTCTCACATTATTATATTGGTGAGATCTTACAATTCAATGTTGAATAAAAGTGATCTTAACAGGCATTCTTATTTTGTTCTCTATAGAGAATGTTTAACACTTTACCATTAAAGATGTCCACTATAAGATATTTTTAGATATTATATTCACCAGTTTGAGAAAGTTTGCCAAAAGATTTTAGGTTGTTTTAAATTTTTCTTTAAAGTGTGAATGAATCTGAAATTTTGTTGAATATTGCTGCTTATGTGAGAGAAGCATGTGTTTTCCTTTAAATCTATCAAAGTGGTGAATTACATTAAATCATTTTCTAACATATTAATATTGCTTTCCTGAGATAAATCCAATTGGTCATAATATAGAATCTTTTTATATATTGCTAACTCTATATGTGAATAGTTTGTTTTTATTTTTCCATCTATATTCATGAGTGAAAATGTCCTAAAGTTTTCTCATACTTTTCTGATTTTTTAAAATTTCCTTACAAAGCAAGTTAGGAAGTGTTCTCTTATTTGTTTGGTATCTGAAGAGTTGATGTAAATAGGAATTTTCTCTTCCTCAAATATTTTACAGAACTCTCGATTAAAATCACCTAGCTCTGTTGTTCTTTGTGGGAAGATTTTAAATGACTGATTAACTTCCTAGTATAATAGGACTCTCAGATATTCTCTTCTTTTGTAGTCATTTTTAGAAATTTCAATTCATTTAAGATTTCAAACTTAACAGTCTCATCTTTTTAGTCAGTGCTGCAGTTAAATTCTTTTTAGTTACTAATTTTGTTTATTTGTTCTCCAATTTATTTATGTATTTATACATGCCTGTATGTATTTTTTGTCTAGTGGTTTAAAACTTCCCTACTTTATTTCTAGTCTATTAGTGTTTAATGTTAATAATTATCTTAATAAAGTCCACATTTAATCCATTTATTTACTTCCTTTAAGCAATTCCAGGAATATGGAATGTATTCTAAACATACTTCTCCCCAATTTATGTAACTCTTACCTATTGTTTTAGTTCTGTTTTGTTAATTTCAGAGATCAGGTAATTATCAATTTATATGATCAAAATCTGTGTATATCACCCTCACATTTATTATTTTATTTGCTCACCACCTCAAACTTTTCTTTTGGGAACATTTTGTTTTTCTTGAAGTTGGTTCTTTATAAGATAAAGAGTGAGTTGGTGGTAAACTTCCTTAATTTCAGTATAAAATATTTTCATGGCTCTTTCATATAATTCTAAGTTTGTAGGTAATATTTTCTCAGGACTTTAAATATCTATCAGTCTGCCTTTTAGATATTTTTCTTCCTATTGAGATATCAGCCTGATATTCATTCCTTCATATATAATCACTTTTTCCTCAGTTCTTTTTGTCTTGAAGTTCTATGATTTTACTACAATTTGTCCAAGTGTGGATTCCTTTTTATATATCTTGCTTGGGATGCACTGAATTGTCTCACTCTGAAGTTTTTTCATCAATTATGGAAAGTTCTTGGACATCACCTCTTTACATATTGCCTTTTCTACA
Organism: Aselliscus stoliczkanus; assembly: GCA_033961575.1. NCBI lineage: Eukaryota > Metazoa > Chordata > Mammalia > Chiroptera > Hipposideridae > Aselliscus > Aselliscus stoliczkanus. Next base: position 131,019,540 of record CM066733.1, read on the forward strand.
TTTTCTCTACTTTCTCATTCTAGAATTCCACAGTTACATGCTTCACCTTCTTACTCCACCTTACATGTTTCTTAACCTATTTTTAATATTTCTGATCTCTGTGTCTCTCTGTTCTGCAAACTGGATAATTTTTTTTATCCATCTTCCAATCTGCTACACCTCTCTTCAGCTCTGTCAAATCTTTTATGTACAGAGGTTCTATTAGCAGGTTTCCTCCCCCCAAAACATTCCTGAACATTTGGAATAGTTTGTTTTTTCTTTGTCATATTGTACCATTTTTTTCCCAAATCCATTGAACATACATATTTTACAATAAATAAACCTGAAGTCTTTGTATATTTTCTAATTTTTCAATTGAGACCTCATATTTGTAACACTTTATAGGGGTATTTTTATGGCCTTTATTTAACATGTATTCCCTCACAGAAGATAAAATTTTGCTTCTGCCAGGTGGCCAGAGGCACTAGCAACCCAGGATCAGTTTAAACTAAATTTTCATATTGGGGTTTTAGACCACACAAATAGAATGAATTTTGGCCCAGAACCTGAGTAATGCCTTGCTTGTGGTTGCAGATTCTCAGGAAAGTTTTTTTTTCTCCTTCTACCTAAAGCCAATTTTTTTAGATTTCCTTTTAGTGTGTTTTTTTTTTTTTTTGTAGTTCATTCTTCACTAAAGATGTTGTCTTTTGAAGGTCTGGCATCATAAAGACACTTATAATTAAACATCCCACCTTGATGAGTCCATAGGGTTTATTACCTATAGTCCACTTACTTGGTCCATTGAAAGAAAGCTTTGGGCCACCAGGGCCAGGCAGATGTTCTCCCGGGCAGCTGTCCAATTCACTACTGTAATAGATCTCTGGATATATGCTTGCTTTCTTTTTGGCTTCTATGACTCTGCCTCCTTTATTTCTTGCCAGAATGGTTAAGCATTTAAAAAGATGTTTAAAAAAAATTTATCCAGCATTTTTAGGATTTTTGTACAAAGGAGGTTATTTTTGTTATTGCGTGTGTGTTTTTAAGATATCTAATCTGCATGTATTCAGAAATTAAAGTCTAGAAATTATCCATGCAAATAATTTAATAACACTCTATTTCTTCTTAAAAATATCTAAAACTTTTATATTACAATTTCAAGAAATAAGAAAAGGCTTGCTAAATCAGGTTTTCACTTGTGGTATGTTACTTAAATCATAAATTTGAAGGTTCACTCTTTCCATGTCTAAAGTTTATTTTACTGTAAATATTTTTGCTTATGTTCCACTATGAATTTGCTTTTTCAGACGTGTATACAGAACTCAAAATGAAATCTACTACATGTTCTGATTCCCATATATTTAACTGTGTTATTAGAACATACCATCTTATCATGAAAACAAACTCATTTTACCATCCACTCATGAGAATTTTCATCTTTAGACAAAAGTCTAAACTTTTGTATGTGTGGGTAGTGGGCAGTTTGGTGGAAGCATGGTGGTGCCAAGGGTGATTACAACAGTTTATAACCAATACCCATTTAGAAATACAAATTGGTAGTTACAAAAAAGTCATGGGGATGTAAAGTACAGCATAGAGAATATAGTTAATAATGTTGCAACAACTATATATAGTGCCATGTGGTACTAGACTAATCAGGGAGATCACTGCATAAATTATGTAAATGTCTAACCACTATACCGTACACGTAAGTTAATATAAAATAATATTGAATGTCAACTGTAACTGGAAAAAATAAATATTAATTAAAAACAAAACAAAATAAAAACAAAAAGCTACAGGTTTCAAATCACTGTAAGGACATTATTCCCAAACTTTTGAGTAAGAATAGAACATTCACTACTTTTTTGGTGTAAATTATCCCATTGAAACTTTATCGCTTAATTTTTTTCAGAGGCATTTCCACCCTCAAACTACACATGTATTACATTGTATACCCCAACTCTATACAGAATTGACTGTATTCCTTAAGCAAAATATAAATAGTCTTTAGTCAAAAATAATGAAAATTACTGAAATGAAAATTCAACACTTCCCAAAGTTTAGGACCAATAGGTCAGCAGGCAGCAGTTGAAAGGGGAGAGTAGTAGAGAACACCCATTTTCATCTGAGTTTTATTTCCCCCATTTATAATAAGAAAATTGTTCTGCCAGTTGAACTGATCTAAAGTAACCAAGTACCCTTTGCCATTACTTATACCTACCACCTTAGGGGAATTTTTCCTGGTTTTGTTATTTCATCAAAAAGATACTTAAATGCTAAATAACTACATTTTAACCCTCTAAAATGGGAAATAATTCTATTGTGACATTTCATTTTTATGATTTTGGCTGGATAGTCTAGGTAAATACTTCTCACAATCTGGATACTTCCTTAATAGGAATTAAGTTTTTAAATTCATAGTTAATAATATATTATCTATGTAAGTTTTTAATCATCTGTAAAAATATAGATAAAACATGATTTTTGAAATTTGTTCCTTAAAAGCCTGCATAGAATTAGTTCTTTGTGAATGATATTGGGAGGGGAAAAGGTTTATTTTGTTTTTTATTTTTATCTTCTATATGAATTATCTTTTAAATAATTATTACAAATGTGTTGACGTTTGTAGTTAAGTAGTTAGTTAATTTGTGTATATATATATATATATATATATAATTTTGGTGTTGTCTATTTTCCATTTAAGTATATTCTTTTTTTCAGTAGCTAAAAGTAAATTTTACCTGCTATAGCCAATATATTCAGTCTCTAATATAATACTTGGATTAAGAAGGTATTCTAGAAATAAGATTATTTTCTTCTTCTTTTAAAAGGCAATATGTATACATTTTTAAAAATCATTACTAATTTTTCAGTTTATTATGTTGGATTTTCCAGATTTGTACATAATCTCTCTGTGTATATGTACACACACACACACACACACACACACACACACACACAGACATACACACATTCTTATTAATATTTCATCCTCTTGCCCAACTGGGTTGATAACTCCTCAAGAACAATATTAAATAACATCAGGAAAAAATCTGTAATTATGTGAGGTGATGGATATGTTAACTAACCTTACTGTGGTAATCATTTCACAATTTGTACATGTATCAAATCATCTCAATGTATACCTTAAACTACACAAAATTATATGTCAATTATATCTCAGTAAAGCTGGAAAAATACTATCAGAATTAGCAATCCTTGCCTTATTCCTGAATTAATGATGATACTTCATTTCACCAATAAGTATGCACATTTTAATTGCATTAAAGTATCTTCTTAATTCAAAAATTAATGTAAAATGTTATCAAGCTTTTTTGTTTTTCAGAATTTATCAAAACTATGATGTAGATTTTCCCTTTTGACTTAGTACTCTAAAGTATTTTAGAAATGCATATCTATATATAAATGATTATTGTATTTTGGAAATAAACCTCTTTTGGAACCCTACTTAGTCACTCCTTTCAACTTCTCTTGTCCTCATTCTTAGTTTGAATTCTTAGTAATTCTTAATTTACTTCCTGCCTGGTATTTGTACATGCCTTGTCTCATTTAATTCTCACAACCACCCTGCAAGCTAAATATAATTATCCTAAGGTGCTGGAATTAGGAAATGAAATTCAAGGAAATTAGAGAACTTGATTCATGTCTAATAGCTAATAACTAGAAATGTCAGCTGCCAAAATCTGGGCTCACCCCAAGACACTGACTGATGAGCCTAGGATGTCAGTGGATGTTAATATTTATTTCAGAGATTTCTAGGGCAAGTAGGTGACTATGAGCTCCACTGTTCTTATTGCCAATGGCCAAAATTCTTAACATCCTGGCTGTGCTGAGTTCCGCTCACCAATGTCCCCCTTCCCCTAGACACAAGAATACCCACAACTACAGGGAAGATGAATACAAATGAAGCCAATTAATTTTTCCTGCGGAGACTAGATAACTCCCTATGGAAACTATATAACTGTAAGCACCTGATTGAAGTCTCCCCTTTCACCTTTTATTTCTTAGATCCTTTACTCATCCTTGTATCATCATCTCCCTCTTTTTTATTGCTTCTGATTCATCTCTAACTGCTGTCAGTCTCAGCCTCTCCTGATTATATGAGATTGCTCATTCTTATCATACTGTAGGAAGTACTAATGCCCATTATTTTTTTTCAATTCTAAAATTTCCATCATGGATGGTCGTTCCATCATCAAAATTACCTTAATATGACATATTTTCATCTTCCAATTCTAAATTCCAAGATGAGTTCTCGAAAACCAGAAATTGAAGCCAGTAACTGATTTACTCAAAGTCCACAAAAAGGTTTCTCAAGTAAGTAAAACACAAAGCATAGCTAGTTAACTAAGTATTAAACTTAAAATAAAGGAGATGTTAGTTTGTAGAAGGCAAAGATATGTTTTATTACCTCTATTATGTTCATCAAGTTTGAATGCCATTCCATGCACCTTTTAAAAATTATCTGTGTGTGTATGGGAAAGTGAATAAAAACACTTATTTTTTTAAAAAAGATTTTATTGGGGAATTGGGGGAGGGGAACAGCGTTGGGGAATCAGGGAAGGGGAACAGACAAGTTGCTGTCCTTTTGTTCTTCAGTCTAGTTGCAGAGGACGTTACTTCACTGGCCCATGTTGGTATCATCATTGCGCTCTTCCCGGATGAGGCAGATCAGTCTCCGGCCTCTGGATGGTCGTTCACCGTGGCTATTGGCAGCTCACGCTGGCTGCCAGCTGCTCACACTGGCTGGGCTGCCAGCCACTCACTGTAGCCTATGGCAGCCCACTGTAGCAGGGTCTGCAGCCTACACCGTCGCCGGGGCATACGCAGCCCAGCTCCAGGTGGAGCTGTTGTTAGCTGTAGAGGGCCGTGTCACTGGCCCTCATATGTGGCATCCCAAAACCAGCTCTTAACCAATGCGCCACTCGACCGGCTCTAAAAACACTTTTAAACATCACTATTTAATTGTCTTGAAAGGCAAAATCAAATATGGGGGCTGGCTGAGTGGCTCATTAGTTAAGAGTTGTCTTGGGAGCGGGAGCTCTGAGCAGCAGGGCTTCCAGTTCGGATCCCACATGGGCCAGTGATGCTGTACCCTCTACAACTAAGATGGTGAACAACAGCTCGCCCTGGAGCTGGGCTACAGTGAGTGGCCAGCGATGGTGTAGGCTGCAGTGGGGCTGCAGTGGGCTGCCATAAGCTACCGTGAGGGGCCGGCAGCCCGGGTGAGCTGCCGTGACTGGCTGTCCAATGGCCAGCGATTGATCTGCCTCAGCCAGGAAGAGCTCAATGATCACAATACCATCATGGGCCAGTGAAGCAACGTCCTCCACTGAAGAACAAAAAGGAAAGCAATTTGTCTGTTCCCCTTCCCCGATTCCCCAATGCTGTTCCCTCCCCCAATTCCCCAATAAAAATCTTTAAAAATTTTTTTAAAAAATCAAACATGGAAACTGATACACAATTATCTAATTTCTACTTTTAGTGTATCATTATGGACTGCAATAATCTGATTCTCACACTTGATAAAACACATTGTATAAATTATCTTCTAAGAAGACTGTTTCTGTCTTGTGGAGTGAGTAGTGATGCTGATGGTGGGGGTGGGACACCCAGTAAGGTAACAGCGGAACAATTTAGAATACATGAGCAACTGCAGGGGAAAAAAAGCCATGTATATGCTTCCTTTTGATAACGAACAAGCCCCATTTCTGTTGCTTTTATACTTTTAATCATGCAAGTATGAAGAATACGTGGATTAAAGTCAGCTTTTCAAGGAGACAGGATTATTGTCCTCCAGTCCTAAGTTATTTGAAAACATGGATCTTATTCTTCTCATCACCAAGCACAAGATCTTGTTCAACAAATACTAAATTTCCTTACACATGCACTTCTATAACTAACTATAATAGAGGATAAAGAAAGCTCATTTGGTAACATGCACAGGACCTCAGCGGTTTGAAAGAGTGTCACATGTAAACTAAGGCACTCATTAGGGTGGTGGGATTCTTAAAGGCACTCCAACTGGAGTGCAGCCATCAATAGTGGCACCTTTGAGCAGACTTCAATGGAAGTTGTATAGCAAACAATGGCAAATCGAAAGCTTCATTCAAAGCCCTGTGTCCTTACAAATGGGTTTGTTGAAAAAACAGATGTATAAAATACAACACTTGCCCTCTAGGAGTTAACAGACGAGTTCAATGTATAAATCTATCTCCACGTTTCTTCAGATATGGAGGGAGGGGGAAATTCTGTTCATCTCATAAATGAAATCAATAAAAACTCATAATGATTTTAGGGCAGATAGTGATAATATCAATATTGACCAATTTATAACAGTTTCACCAAAGCAAATTAGAAAAATATATTTTATGATTTTTTTTTGTGATATAAGAGAAATTTACCATTTTGCACAATTGCACACATTATCTAAAATAATTTAAGAGAAGGACATGTAAGAGAATACGAAGACTCTATTAATACATGTGTTCTAGTTAATTTACAGAAAATATCACCAAAAAGTGAGGAATTGTTATTTTAAGGCCCATGAATGTCTTCAAGTCTTCCAGAATTTAAAATTCTTATATTTTTGAAAAACATAGTTTGAAATCACAAAACAACAAGGATTTGGGGCCCCAAACAGAGCAGAACACACCATCACAGTAGAAACAGTAGATAGATGGAACGTATAACTTTCACTTCTAACCCAATGATTTCTGTGTGACCTATATAGGTCCTTTAGCTTCTCAGAGTCTCCTTGACCAGAGACAGTGGCAATTAAATCAATATGGTCTCACTAGCCCCTTCCCACTTCAAATTATATATCTTCCTGGACATCAGGAGATGCTATAATGCAGAGAAAATAGGGCTCAGAGACGGACTCTGGGTTCCAGGCCCAACTCTGTTGAAAATTTATTTCATGACAGTAAATGGCATTAGGCCTCACTTTCTACAAGTATCAAATTATGAACTTAAATTATTTTTCACATCCCTTTAGCTTCTGAAATTTTATATTAATTATAAATATTTGAAAGTATATTTCAGGGTACACTGTGCATTATCGTGAGTCAATAGGGGGAGCTCTCACATTGCCTTTTTAAATGTATCCCATGAATACTAGAACTTACATTACCTTAATTGCAAAGATTGGGGTGGATTATTTCATTACACTCAGGTATTTATAAAACAGAGGAATCTCATTACCCACTACAGCAACATTAAGGTAGGCCATCGACTCAGCTCTGCCCCTTTAACTTGGAGAGCTTTTTAATCATCCATCAAAGAACACGTTTGTTAGTCTGTTTAAGCCATTTCAGAAGTTGTTTTGTTTTCTGTTTGTCTTCTAGACTCCAGCTCCAGATGAAGTGAAGGTCTACCTTTGATTTGTATGCAAACCTATCAGAGCTAAAAACAGCAGGAAAGGTTTATGGAGATTAAAAAGCAAGAAACCATTTCGTTAGGTCTGCACTGCTGTGGGTTGAACTTGCTACATACACAACCTGACATGTGTACTTAAATTATTATTATTCAATTATATATTTCAGGGACTGGAGTCTTTGTTCTTGACTGGGTTTTTTTTTTCCCCCCTCAGTGTGTTATATATATAATTTACTGCCTTAGCTCATGGAATATAAAAGCAGTTCATCATTGAATCTTTAGGAAGTTTGCTTTCTTTAATTGAAACAGATCTCTTTTATGTTAATTAGAATATGAAACATGGGTTGCAAACTGTTAGCTTTCAAATGAAACCCATACATTAATGTTTAGGTAAAATGAAAACGAGACAACACAATTTTAATAGATATTTCTTCAATAAAGTTGTGGTTTATTTTTAGGATGGAATTTTATTGCTTACTGTGATTTATACCTACTTTATCTAAAGGTTCATGGTGGCCGACAAATAACGGCTCATATTTTTTGGCCATTTTTCCCTGAAAACATAACTACATTTTAAAATATGGAAAAGTAATTTATAAGGGAAATGAAAAAAGCTTACATGGAAGATTACATAAAATACATCTGTCTTTTCAAGCCATTGAGATATATAAACAACTCGTTAAAACCTTAAAATGCCAAGAGGAAGGACAAAAGATTCTTTTATTGCAATGAACTTTTGAAAATATGTCTTTTTTTTACTTTAAAGGAGTAAGATATTACTTCACTCTAAGACCTTGATTAAATGTGTGTGCATATATATTTTTAAATAATATCACTTCAAGATATTTCTTCAAAAGACTCAATGATAGAGCAGAAAACATAGGAAAAATAAACACATTGGCAGCCAAGAGCTTTTTTCAATGAAAGTACAGCCTTTTGTTTTTGACTGCACAGTTTTTCTTTTTATGTCAAATGAAATTTTAAGATCACCTATGAGTTTGGAACAGAATCCTTGACTGCCAAATCTGATTCCAATCCTTAAAATCTGTTTTTGTAATACTGCCAGCAATGCACTAACTTTAAATAGGTAGCCAGACATATTGGCAAAAATATACGTGGTTAATCAAATAAAACTATGTAGCAGTTTGGGAACAATCAATCAACTTTCAGAATCTTTTAAGTATGAAGCTGCTGTGAAGATATCGTGGCTTGCAGTGAAATCATGCAATCAAACTGCATCAGCAGCTGCTTTTGAATTCATCTTCCTCTTTGTTTCTAAGTTTTCATAGACCTGCCTCTTAACTATGAATTTTATAAGCTTTTGAAAGAGAAAACCTGGCAGGTCTACTGCTTCAACTAACAAAGAGACGAGAACTGGTAATACAGTTGGAATCTAAACACACTTCGAGACCTGCCAACTTGAACTTATCTGGTTAACTGTTATTGTATGGATTGCACTTGAAATGCCTTACGATGAAGGACATTATTTCACTGAAAAGGAGCCTATGTGTGAGAGACTTAATTGCTTTTTGTTGTGTTTCACAACTTGATTACGATTATTTTCAAGTAAAATAGCATTACTGAAAAACAAATCCTGATACCCAAACATTAACATGTTTCATTCTTTACAAACTACATGTCTATTATGTGAAAGAATTATTACTCTCCTTTAATACATGCTGATGTCAATCCCATAAGAACTCCGCTTATTTAAAACAAATTTTTTGTTTTAAATCAGGAAACAAAATCGCATTTTACCAATGAATTATTTATGAAACAATTCTAAGCCCTGTACCATAGTTAAATTAGAAAGTTTTACTATTTTTATTTTGTTATTCATTCTCCTTTTTTGTAATCATAAATTTAATCAATTGGAATTTTAAGACTTGAAATGCTAATGAACAGTTTGGCTCTGTCAAACTAAAATATTGGATCTGACCAAATTTAAAACTCAATTACCAAACACTTGGAATTAAATGTTTCTCTTCTTTTTCAATGTCTGACGTCAATTTTGCAGAATCTCAATAGTGGCTAATAATATTAGTTCCTAATACATTATGTTTCTGTGTAAGGTTTCTTTGGGGGCTGGAGGGAAGGAGGTTCTCATTTCACTAAACAGTCTTAGTATGTTTTTTTTTTCTCTTATGTTTCATCAAATATCCCCAGATTTGATCAGAGATAAAAATCTGAGGATTATTTCTGAAGTGGAGATAAACATCTATTTGGGAAATACATGACTTACAGTGATAAAGTTTGTTTTTGATCAATGTTCCTAAAAACATTGCAGTGTTAGATATAATGCTGAATTAAGAGCTGGATTCAGCTATTTCGTGAAATAGCTGATGTATATAATATAATTTAAATATACATACACCTGTATATTGACTACTCCTGTTTTCTTTAATAAAAGCATCACTCTTATGGAAGTCAAAGAATAAGTTATCATAAATAAAGCCAAGACAAAACAAAACAAAACAAAAAGACTAAACCCTTGGCTCACCCAACCTGTCCCCCACCCCCACTCTTGGCTGCTCTAACTCCGTTCTTATCTCTATAGTCCAGGAAAGAAGTCTTTTCTGTGGAGATCTGAATATATCCCTCTCTTTCCTCAACCCTGCCACACCTTCCGCATCCTGCCTACATCAGGCAACTCTTCTGCATGCTCCAATTCCTCTACCGATATCTGAATCATTGTATTTGAGAGTTTTATTTATGTGTTTAATGTGCCTGTCTTTGTTTCTGACTAAATTGTACTCTTGAAGGTAAAAGTGTCTTATCATTGTTACATCCCCAGTGTTTCATAAAATGCTTGCCATAAGTCAAGGACTGAAAGAATGCACAGTTTAAACTACACTTTCCATCTAAAGGCCTACATACTCACAAGGGCAGCCTCTGAAGCCCATAGGGTCGTTCTGAATAGTGAAAAGCTAATATGAAGAGAGAGGAGGGCTGAGGAAGGAGTGACAACTTGGCTGTTCTAGAGTTGTATGCTCTAGGTTCAGTCAGGAAAAGGTAACTGAGTCATCTACAAGTCAGCTCTGCAAGCAACCCAGCCTTCAGCTCTCCTCAACTTCTGCTGTGAGGGAGTGAAGGTGTAGGGTTGTCAGAGCTCAGGACTTTTCAAGTAATGGATGAACTTAAACTTTTTAATGTAAAATATCCTGGTTTTTAAATTATGGCTCGATATTTTTTAAAACGTCCTGGGAGCCAAGAAAATATATGAACAAGCCATAGATGGCACGTGGGTCATCAATGTAGTCTCTATGTAGGAGATGCCATAAACATCTTCCTTGAATTAAACCAGCAATAAAAATCATCAAAAACCTTTCTACCAAATTGGAAAAATATATTTATATGTATGTTTGCATTTATGTTTGTTAATATTATATTTAAATTTACACTCAAGCTGATATATAAGCTTATAATTTGTATTTACACTTTTATTAAATGGAAACACATGTTTATATTTGTATTTATGTTTATATGGTTCCATTTGACAAGTTAGGGCTCAGAATGGGGAAAGTTAAGGTCAGTTTAGACCTAGATGGCACCAAGAAGAGAGTACAATTGTGAAAAAATGCTGACCTTATTACTTGGGTTTGAATCCAAGTGTTCAGGCAGCTTGTTTTTCTGACCTTAAAAACCACCTCTGAATCTCTGATAAACACAGAACTAAGCTGAAAAGAAAAGGTATTTACAGCACCACCTTTGGATAACTTTAAAGCTGCTCAAGTATTTTTGCAGTGACTGGAGGGGATGGAATGCTGGGAAAAAAACCAGCACTGGAAACAAAGCAAACTGGCTTTATCTCAACTTTTTATATCCAACTGAAGCACACTTCACCTGTGAATAGTGATTATTAAGTTTCTTTCAAGGAAATGGGGCCTGTAATTCATGAATGCTGCAGGTGTGAACCCCCACAAGCCTTTTCTCTGAGTGAAAGAACGTTAATCATTATTCATGGGTGAGATAGTCCATTTATTCCACAACAGAGAAGGAATTCCTTTTTTTTTTTATCTTCTTAAAACATGAGACCTTCAATTTCATAAGCTTCACAACAATGATTCTCTCTTAGAATTATGTTTATTAGGGTTGTTCTTATCTCATGCTTTTCTTTTAAATACTTGAATTTGTGTAGTTATAACATGTTTGTAGGAATCTGTGGTGTAAAGTAACAATTAATTAATTACTTATTCACTAAAATTTCCAAAGACATTGGTTATTCTAGGCCAGTATTTATATCTACGAATACAGAACAAATCTCATCACAATGAGATCGAAGGGAGTGGTTATACTGGATTTTGTTAGTATCAAATGCGCTTGAAATAAGTGAGTCACTGGCTGGAGTTTAGACACCTTTTGAGTGTAGACATTTTAATATGTTGTGAGAATCAATTGACAATGTACATTGATAAATATTTCATTACTTGACAACCTTTTAGATGATTTTAAATTTAATTCCTCACTTCATACATTTCACCCCTTTTCTAGCCAGTTTTTAAGAAAATATTGAAAATATATTTGAAATATATGTACTTTACATAGGTATGGCTGGTCTTGTTTTTGTTTTCAAGCAACAGAGTTCACATGGTATAAATTCTTGCAGATCATGTGGGCATCAGATTGATGCTGAAGATAGATCAAGTATTTTAATGGTTTAAAATTATTTTTCATTTGCCTTAGCACTTTTTATTATGTCAGATTAAAACAACAACAACAACAACAACAACAACAACAACAACTTACTCACTTAACAAGGCTATGTTTAGAATTTATGCTGAGTAACCAAAGAGATTTTTTTGACTAATTCTTCCCTACTGAGGTACAAGTTTATATATCTGACATAACAGAGAAATTCAGTCATGTCAAACAGCCAATAGTTGCATAAAATTATGAAAGATGTTGGAAGAGAAACTGTAAGTATTAAATTAAATCTAATAACTAAATGGCTGCCTTATTCAATTTAATCATATTATCTAATAATATAGCAAAACTAAAACCTAAAGTGGGAACCAGCACCATACCCACTCCTCATTAATGTTTCACTTCTAAAACAAAAAGAAGCTGCAATCCAAAATTTGATCAGGCGGAAGAAGGTGAGATTATAGTTTATATTCTTCCTGAAAGAGTTAGACAAGGTTTGTTTGTAGTTCAGATCTATAGAGATTTTATTTTTGAGCTAGTCTCAATAAGTAGGAAGGTCATCTAGATATGTTTTTCCTTTTTTTTAACTTTATTTGGGAAATTCCCCCAAATATGAGACATTATGCAGTAGTGAAAAGATTACTCTTTTTTTTTTTTTTTTTTTTGTGGGGGCAGTTGGGAAGATAGGAAATTTAGCCACCATGAGTCCAGAAAAGCATTAAGTTTTCTATCATTGGAAATGACCTGAACTTCAGCCTGTTTGACTATGTGCTGGGTGAGACATTCATTTACTATCATGGAGGAAATGGCCTCCCATGTTTTATCAATCATCTGGGTGAAGAATTATAAGGTTGTCCTATGGCTATCCCTAGCACAAGGATCTAAAGCCAGAGACAACTCATAAAAAATAAAATAAAACTATCAACCACTCATTCCACAATGTATTTCTGTTTGCTAAGAAAACATACCCATTAAAATTCATAGAGAATTGGACCATTTTCCTCAAAGGCAAAAATAAATTAGACATTGCAGGCATACATATTCATCAGCTGTACCATAACTATAATAGCTTCAAGAGCCATCTTAGCTGACCTCTGACTTTTCATACCCAAGTGGCTTCTTGCTGCCCTTACTGGATTGTGATAGATTCTTCCCTCGCTATGCGGTGCAGCTCCTTCAACCATGCTTGGTGACATGAAACATGTTTACTGCCTCTCTCTTGCTTGCTCTCCTTGGCAATGTGAAATGAATCTATTTTTAGATCCTGCCTCTTCTTCAGGCTGTCTCAGAATTGGCCTATGAAAAGGCCACTGTTCGCTACAGAGAGCTGCCAGGACACCCCACAAGTCTATCTGAGGTACACTTTTCCACCCACGGAGAAGTCTATTTCCCATTAAAAAGCAAATTCTAGAAGGGAAGATGTATTACATTGTTACATCTTTCCAAGTTTCAATGAATCCCAACACAACTGAACTAAATTGTTGAATGTAAACACTGGGTCTGTATTTCTCCAGACTCACAGGAGGAACCGTGCTGAATAGCTTCCCCAACAACTTTCTCAAAGTGAAGTAGAAATTGCTCTCAAATGCTAGTTATAAACGTGTAATCTGAACTCCAGCCACTCCACAGGGCTGCAGAAGAATTTACGATGTGCTAAATATTTCCTTTGTTCTTCCCAGTGGTAGCCTGCTGTAGCAATTAGAAAGCAACTGGCTCCACATGTAAACTGCTCGAGTTTTCTAAAGAATTGTTGATAACTGTTCAACAGGCTCAATGAACAGGACTTTCTTATTGTGCAGAATTCTGACTTTTTAATTTCCTTTCTTTTTTGAAATATTTTCTAAATTTTTCTTCCTTCTTCCCCGGTGCCTTTCCACTGCCCCTTTACGAGGAGGGAGGAGAGGTCAAGATGACTGGTCTAAGCCAATGGAAGCCTAGGTTCGCAGACTCCTAACACTGCAATCCTTTTTAAAGCCATATAAAGGTCCTTTGTGTTGCTATCAAAAACACCTCTGACCTCCTCTTTCTCATTTTCATAGAAAGTGACAGCCCAGTCCCATCCTTCATAAAAAGGCAAAAAAAATATGCCAATATCGTACTTCTTCAGAAGCCAGACACTATTAATCATCAGCAGGAGGCAGTATGGCTTCAATTAGCTACATAGTATACAATAAATTCTCAGCTATGCAGTGTGTATGTGTGTGTGTGTGTGTGTGTGTGTGTGTGTGTGTGTGTGTGGTGGGCTTACTCAATTCTGGACACTTCTAAAGTCTTTACATGTATTAATTCTGTGAGGATGCTAGTACCATTAGAATTTTAAAAATTTATTAAAATTTCTATTAAAATTTTATTAAAAATTTAGCTACATACAATATTACATTAGTTTCAGGAGTACACCATATTTATTCAACATGTATATACCTAAAGAAGTGATCACCATGATAAATCCAGCAACCATCTGACAATGTACTATGCTATCACAATATTGACTATATTCCCCTGTTGTACATTACATCCCCAATACTTATTTGTTTTATACCTGGAAATTTGGACCTCTTATTCCCCTCCACCTTTTCTAATTTTTTCAGTTACAATGACATTCAATATTATTTTATATTAATTTCAGATATACAGCCTAATGGGTAGACATTTATATAGTTTAAGAAGAGTTCCCCTGACTAGCCTAGTACTCATCTAGCACTATACATAGTTATAAACCATTTACTATATTCCCTATGTTTTACTTTACATCTCTGTGACTATTTGTAATTACCAATTTTCATTATTTAATCCCTTCACCTTTTCACCCTGCCCCCCAATCCCTCCCATCTATCACCCCAATGTATCTAGTACCCCTATGACACTATACATAGTTATTACAACATTATTGACTATATTTCTTATGCTGTACCCTACATCCGCATAACTACTTTGTAACAACCAATTTGTACTTCTTAATCCATTTTCCTTTTTTTCACTTATACCCCCAACCTCCCTCCCGTCTGGCAACCATCAAAATGTTCTCTGTACCTAGGAGTTTGATTCTGTTTTGTTCTTCAGATTCCACATATAAGCAATATCACATTGCATCTGTTTTCATCTGTCTGATATACTTTACTCAGCACAGTACCCCCCGGGTCCATCCATGCCACCGCAGATAGTGAGAACCTATTTCCTTCCATGGCCGAGCAGTATTCCATTATATATATGGACCACCTCCTTTTTACCAATTGCTCCAGCGATGGACAACCAGGCTGCTTCCACATCTTGGCCTTTGTAAAGAATGCTGCAATGAATATATGGATGTACATGTCCCCTTGAAGTAACATTTGGATAGAGAAGTCTTGGTTATAGGTCCACCTGTTATAGTTGGGCCTTGATTGCTATTGGTATGCCAGTGGGTGGGATTGACCCTCAGGCTAATTGGCTGTGGGTTTTGGCCACATCTACAGCTTATGGGCTGCTGTGTGTGGGCTTACCTCACTGAGTGGGATTCACCCAGTGGGTTCTGGTGCCTGTTGAAGCAGCCCTTTGGATATACCACTTGTGAGGCTAATTCAGCAGTGCTCTGCTGTGGTGATCCAACCTCTGAGTATGCTGGTTCTGGAGCCCCCCTCCGAAGGGGCTCTGGTGTAGGCCCAGGTCATCCACTGCCTGTGTCCAGTTGGGGATCCCCGAGTAGGAGCTACAAAGTGATTCACAGTTGTTTGCTGCCTGTGCTAAACCTGGA
The DNA here is from genome assembly GCA_033961575.1 of Aselliscus stoliczkanus. Taxonomy (NCBI): domain Eukaryota; kingdom Metazoa; phylum Chordata; class Mammalia; order Chiroptera; family Hipposideridae; genus Aselliscus; species Aselliscus stoliczkanus. The sequence continues at coordinate 131,035,291 of CM066733.1, forward strand.
GATGTGTGGGAGAGGCCACACTGTAAGCCAAGGAGGTCTGCCATCAGTACCAGGTGTGGGGTTGCTTCACAAAAAGCCAGGACACCCTGAAGCCTGCTGCCACCTGCTGGCTCCCTTAAGGTTTAGTCACCAATAATGCCTGATGTAGTACACAAGTTGGGTGAGGCAAGGTCTCAGGGAGTCACTAGAGTGGGAATAGTTGTGGTCACCAGGTTAATGAAAATTCTGGTTTAATGCCTGTGCTAAGCCTGGAACTATGCAGCAAAAGTCTCAGAGCACACCAAGGCCAATCTTTGCTACCCTAGGGCCTGCAGGATTCTGATAGTTTTCCACGAAAGAGTACAATATGGGCGGGACTGCCTGCTCTGAAGAAAGTGCCTCCAGCATTGTGGGAGTTGGGTGGGGCAGGGACCTAATGAGTCAGTAGGGTGGATCAACGGAGCTCACCAGACCAATCAGATTCAGATTTGGCTGTAAGAGTAGGGGGAGGGGCTCAACACAATAAAGATGGTGCCTGCCTGCTGGCTATATTGGAGAAAGACCCCTCACAAGGCAAGTGGCTACTGTCTGCCTCAATCTGCTCCCTATATGCCTCCAACATGCCCCAAGTCACCATCCCTCCACTGAAGCCCAGGGTGAGTGCCTGTGAGCAAGTGAGTGAGTCTGCGTTTTTCATTTAAGAGTATATCTGAGTTTCCCTCAGTCTTCTGACCCACCCAGATGGTTGATATACCTATTGTTTTTCACAGCCAGATGTTTTAGGGGCTCCTCTTTCCAGCACCAGTACTCAGGCTGGGGACCTGGTTTCATGCTGGAGTCTCTCACTCCTTTGGGAGGACCCTCTGAGGCAGAGATATCGTTCTTGATTTTCAATCACCACATGGAGGTTTCGGCATCTCTGCCTCTCCTACCAGTCTTGACATGTCTTCTTTATATTTTTAGTTTTACGACTTCCGTTTAGCTAGATTTCAGATGATTCTCCAGATTGTTGTTCTATAACTTAGTTGTAATTTTAATGTGTTCACAGAATAATGCAAGCACAATGTTTCTCTACTCTGCCACCTTGGATCTTGATGTTAATTTTTATTTTATTTTAAAAAAGGCAAGGTCATGAGAGCAGGACTGTGAACTACACAATTCAGAAGGGAGCAGCATGTTTAGGGAAATCATCTCCCTAAAATGTGCTAAGCATTATCCTATGTATGATGAATATGATTAAAACACTTGAGGAGATAAGCATTGGAGGAGAGCTTATCTCCAGGTGTGGCAATAGCATAGGCAAGGACAAAGAGAGAAAAAGGTATGGTGGCTTTAGGGGACTGCTTGGTTACCATTTATGTGTTTGGATTTAAGGCAACATGAGGAGGATGTGACTAGAGACCTTCAGAGGCTGATTCACACACAGCTGCCAGATTATTCTTCCTGAAGGAAAATTCTGGTCAAGGCCCACCCCTATTACAAAGCTGCAAACATTTCCCCATCATTAAGAGATGAATTGTGTCCCTCCAAAATTCATATGTTGAATTTCTAACCCCCAGTACCTCAGAATGTAAACTTACTTGGAAATAGGGTCATGGTAGATATAATTAGTTAATTAATATGAGGTAATATGGTAGTAGAGAGGGCCCTTAATTCAATATGACTATGTCCTTATAAAAATGGAAAATTTACACACATAGACAGACACACCCAGGGACTGCACCATGTGAAGATGAAGGCAGAAACTGGGGGTGATGCATTTACAAGCCAAGGATTGTCAGCAAACCACAGAAACTAGAAGAGCTGCATGGAACAAGTTCTCCCTCATAGTTTTCAGAAGAAACCAGCCTTGTCAACACCTAAATCTTGGACTTCTAGCTTTCAGAACTTTGAGGCAATAGATGTCTGTTATTTAAGCCACCCAGATTATGGTACTTTATATGGCAACCCTAGCAAAGTAACAAACCAACAAGTACAACATAAACACTGCATTTCTAATTTTTTTCCCTCCGAATTTCCTAAAATAATTGGGAAAAGCAGTGGGAATTAATAGGAAGGTAACAGGACTGCACCCACACTTGTTCCTTTTCTGACATTCTGAACTGATATGACTCCATCCCACAATGACGAAAAGCACTACAACACTTACTCCTCTTAAAACATGTTCCTCATTGTCTCGCATTCTTGCCTTTATTCTTAATCATTTTTTACATCTAGAATATATTTTCTGTGACCCATAATTGTGACTCGGGTTTATATTCATTCTCAAATACCCAGCTGAAGTGTTCCCTCCTCCAGAGAATATCTCTGAGCCTGGACCATAAATTTTATTTTTCTTTATGGTGTTTTATATATTCATGTGTTCTGCCTTGTATAGACAAAGAGCAAACTCTACTTGTCTTCTGCTCCTGAAGAGAATATGATATCTTTAGAGCAGGGGTAGTAGGTACTTTATTCCTCATTTATTGCATGAATTATTATGATATTTGACATATGATAACTGATCAGTATTTGCACATTTATCTTTAAATTAAAAATATACTAAAATAATTAATAATTAATAAAATGAGTTTAGTTCCTCATTATCATAGTTAAACTCCAATTACACATGTTTTCCCACTTGTTATTGTCCCTCATTCACCGATACTTTTTTCCTTGAATTTTATAACAATTGTTTTAATGTTCTTATGTATTCATTCTTTCATCTCTCATTGCTAGGTCTTTTTCTATTAATTATTTTTTGTCCTCATTATGGGTTGTATTATCCTGCTTTTTTGCCTACCTGGCAAATTTTAATTGAATGCAGATGTGAATTTTGTTTCTCAGTGCTAGATTTTATTTCTATATTAAACTTAGTTTTTCAAAGGTTGTTTTTCAATTACAGTTGACACACAATATTACATTAGTTTCAGGTGTACAACACGGTGATTAGATATTTATACAACATACCCAGATAAATCTAGTACCAATCTAACACCATACATAGTTATTACAGTACTACTGACTATGTATTCCCCATGCTATGCTCCACATCCCCATGAGTATTTTTTAACTATCAATTTGTACTTCTTAATACTCTACCTGCTTCACCTGTTCCTCCAACTACCCCCACCCCACAATCCAGCAATCATCAAAATGCTCTCCGTATCTATGAGCCTGTTTCTATTTAGTTTGTTCATTTATCCTGTTCTCTAGATCCCATGTATAAGTGAAATCATATGATATTTGACTTTGTCTGTTAGACTTACTCCACTTAGCACAATACCCTCTAGTCCTCCATATTGCTGCAGGTGGCAATATTTCATTATTTTATGGCTGAATAATATTCCATTTTATAGATGTAATACCTCTTCTTTATCCATTTATCCATTGATGGACACCCAGGTTGCCTCCATATCTTGGCTATTGTAAGTAATGCTGAAATTAATATATGTATGCACATGTCTCTATGAAGTAGTGTTTTGGATTTCTTTGAGTAAATATCCAGAAGTGGAATTACTAGTTCTTTCTTTGTCTCTTGTTATAGCCTTTGTTTTAAAGTCTGTTTTGTCTGATGTAAGGGTTGCTACCCCAGGGTTTTTGTTTTTGTTTTTGTTTTTCCACTTCCATGAAATATATTTTCCTCATTCACATTTATTTTTAGTCTGTGTGTATATATCAATCTGCAGTGAGTTTCCTGTAGGCAGCATATGTAAGGGTCTTTTTTTTTTTTAAAGATTTTTTTTATTGGGGAATTGGGGGGCGCGGAACAGCGCTGGGGAATCGGAGAAGGGGAACAGACAAGTTGCTGTCTTTTTGTTCTTCAGTCTAGTTGCGGAGGACGTTGCTTCACTGTTGGTATCATCATTGCGCTCTTCCCAGATGAGGCAGATGGGTCGCCGGCCTCTGGATGGTCGCTCACCATGGCTGTTGGCAGCCCGCACTGGCTGCCAGCCACTCACTGTAGCCTTGGCAGCCCACCGCAGCAGGGGCTGCAGCCTTTACCATCGCCGGGGCTCGCAGCCCAGCTCCAAGTGGAGCTGTTGTTAGCTGTAGAGGGCAGTGTCACTGGCCCTCATATGTGGGATCTGAACTGGGGCCACTGGCATCCCAAAACCAGCACTTAACCAATGCGCCACTCGGCTGGCCCAACAGTCTTGTTTTTTTTATCCATTCGGCCACCCTATGTATTTGATTGGAGCATTTAACCCACTTCCATTGAAAGTAATTGTTGAGATATATGTAGTTATTGCCATTTTATTCATATTTTTTATTTAAAAAAAATTTTTATGGTTATTTTTCTTTTCATTTTAATGATGACAAACATGGACATTAGTGGTAGGATAGTACAAATTTTTAAAATAGTAATGATGATACCCTATTTATAGTAGCTCTTAATATATTATAAGTGTTTTTTATATATTGTCTTTTAATCCTCAAAATGCCTGTTTTTATGTAGTTACTATATAAAAGTTAAATAGAAAACACTGTCTCCAGCCCTTTGACATACCATTTAGTATATGTCTTAGATGATATAGTGAATCCTTACTATTGGTTAAATTTTATATTTTACCCTGCAAAACCAGCTCAAGTGCCTCTTCTTTTATGATGACTTACAATGATTTTTTAACTTGTCTCTCTGGATGGTGAATTTCTGGAAGGCAGAAACTGCGTCAGTCACAGTTATATCCCTAGTATCTAGAGCTATTTTTTAAAAATTATTTTTTTAATTTAATTTTAATTACTGTTGACATACAATATTATATTAGTCTCAGGTGTACAAAACAACATAGTGGTTAGACATTTATATACCTCACAAAGGGATAAACTCAAAAGTCTATTAACCATCTGACACTGTAATAGTTATTACATTATTATTGACTATGTTCCCTATGCTGTACTTTACATCCCTGTGACTGTTTTTTTTTTTGTTTTCATTTTTAAAGTTTATTAAATTTATTAGGGTAAAATTTTTAATTATTAATTTTTTGGTCTTAAAAGAGTCCCTCTAACATTTCTTATAATACTGGTTTGGTGGTGATGAACTCCTTTAGCTTCTTGTGTGAGAAGCTCTTTATCTGGCCTTTGATTCTAAATGATAGCTTTGTTGGGTAGAATAATCTTGATTGTAGGTCCTTGCTTTTTATCACTTTGAATATTTTGTGCCATCCCTTCTGGCCTTCAGTTTTTGTTGAGAAATCAGCTGACAGTCTAATGGGAGTTCCCTTGTAGGTAACTCACTGTTTTTCTCTTGCTGTTTTTAAGATTTTCTCTTTGTGTTTAACTTTGGCATTTTAATTATGATATTTATTGCTGTGGGCCTGTTTGGGTTCAACTTGTTTGGAACTCTCTGAACTTCTTAGGCTTATATGTCTATTTCCTTTGCCAGGTTAGGGAAGTTTTCTATCATTATTCTTTCAAATAGGTTATCAATTCATTGCTCTCTCTCTTCTCCTTAGGGTGCCCTTATGATGTGAATGTTGTTATGCTTGATGTTGTCCCAGCAGCCCCTTAAACTATCCTCATTTTTTTGGTTTGTTTTTGCTGTTCTTGTTGGGTATTTTCTGCTACCTTATCTTCCCAATTGCTGATTATATTTTCTGCTTCATCTAATTTACTGTTGATTCCTTGCAATGTATCTTTCATTTCAGTTATTGTATTGTTCATTTCTGATTTAAAAAAAAAAAATTTGTAATCTTTATTTTTTTTGTTTCCTGTCTCCTTGTTGAAGTTCTAACTGAGATCATTAGAATACTTATAAACAGTGTTTTGAATTCTGCTTCTGGTAGATTACTAGTCTCCTTCTTGTTTTGTTCTTTATCTGGAGTTTGTTTTGTTCTTTCATTTAGGACATGTTTCTTTGATTTCTCATTTTTTCTGCCTGTCTATGTTTATTTCTATGTATTAGGTGGAGCTGCTATATCTCTCAGTCTAGGTAGCATGGCCTTATGTAGTAGGTGGCCTGTGGGGCCCATTGGCACAGTCTCCCTGGTCATCTGAGTCAGGTGCTCCAGGTATGTATCTTGTGTGGGTTGTGTGTGCCCTCCTGTTGTTGTTAAGCCTTGGTCACTGTTTGCTTGTCAGTGTGAGGGACTGACACTCAGGGTGATTGATTATGAGGACTGGCTGTGACTACAGTGGAGGAGCTGTTGTGCAGTGGATTATCCTATGCAGCAAAATTCACTTTAATGGGTCTCTGGTGCCCGTCAAGTCTACCCTTTAGGTGTGTCATTTGTGGAGGTGGTTGGGTGGTGTTCTGGTGTGGTCTGAAGCTGGACACCAGGTGTGTTGGTTCTGGGACCTCTTTGGAGTAGCTCTGTTGTAGGCCAAGTTCAGGTGCTGCCTGTACAATGTCTGGAGCCACTTGGTATGAGTTACAAAATGATCTGCAGATGGTTGCCACTTGTGCTGGGCTTGGAGTTGCCTGGAAGAGGCTAAGCTATAAACCAAGGTTGGCTGCCACTGGTGCCGAGCTTGGGGCTGCTGAGCAAGAGATATGGGGCATGCTGATTCCAGATGCTGCTTATTTTGGGTTTGTGAATATTTTTAGGAAAAGATTGCCTAAAAAGATTTTTAGGCAAGGTTTTAGGAAAGTCCACAGAATGGGCCAAGGCAGACTGTTTCTGTGGACAGGCCACTGGAAGTGGCTTGGATGGGCCTGCAAGTAGGATAGGGTGGGATCCCAGGGAATCACCAGGGTGGGGTGAATGGTGTTAGCTGGGTTGAGGGAGACTCAGGTATGGTGGCCACCTGTGTCTGCATGCCAGGAGTGGGGAGGGCTCAACAAAGAAACAGTGGATTCTGCCAGAACTTCTGTCTGGGAGAAAGCTGCTCCTCCAGCCCTTGCCTTGAAATCCAGCAATTAAGTTACTCCCTCTATGTCTCTGGCACCTTTTGAGCTGCTGCCCCATCACTGGAGGCCAGAGCAAGTGAGTCCATCACAAGTAAGTTGGAGCACAGGCTCTTTAAGAGAAACCGGGGACTCCAGCATCTCTCTGTCTCACTCAGTCACAATGTCTGCTGGTTTTCACAGCCAGAAGCTATAGGGATTTCTCTCCCCAACACTGAATCTCTGAACTGGAGAGCCTGGTATGGGTCTGGGACTCCTCACTCCTCATTTGGGGCCTCTGCAACTGAGATATCCCTCTCAATTTCTAACCACCACACATGGGCATGAGATCAGCCCAATTCTTGTCTTTGCCCCTCCTACCTGTCTCAGTGTAGCTTCTTCTGTACATGCTTAGTTATAGGACTTCTGTTTAGCTAGGCTTCAGGCAGTTCTCAATGATGGTTGTTCTGTAGTTTAGTTGCAATTTTGATGTCGTCATGAGAGGAGGTGAACACAGTGTTAACCTACTCCACCATCTTGACTGGAGTCTTAATTTAATTTTTAAATAATTTTAGTCTTTGTTCTAGCATACAGATAAATTTTTTGGAATCAAACTTAAGATTTTCTTTAAACTTTGTTAGGATGGGCCCAGAACAGCCTTTAGTATAGGGATGAGTTATCTTCACTACTGATACAATACCTTCTAAGGATTCTATGTCCTATATATGAGGTCTTTAAATTCTTGCTGAGAACATAACCTATTCCTAGTCCTGTATGAACTTTAAGGACTTTCTTTTTTTCAGGTGTTTCTTTCCATTGGCTCTTTTCTGGATTCAAGTCTTTTATTCTCAAATGTACATAATATTCAGCCAGAGATTTAAGGGAGCTCCTTCTCTAAATCTGTCGAATTTTCTTTCTGTCCAGATCCATTTTCCCTGATTCTGCCACTGAAATTCTAGCCACCTTAGCCTCTCCAAACTCCCAACCCCGTCTCCTCAACTGAACAAGACCACTGGGCTCTGTTTGGGCTCACTATCCCCATGCTCTAGCCTGGCACCTGACTAGGGGTCAATTCATTTGTTTCCCTTCTCTCAGGAATTGTTGACCAATGCTACCTGCTGTCTAGGCTGAGAAAATCATAGCTTTAGAGATTTAGTCTTATTTTCTAGTTGTTTAAGGTAGGAGGGTAAATTCAATCTTGGTTACTCTTCAAAAGCCAGTAAATTACGTATGCTGTTCTACTTGTGAACACTGATTAGAAAGTACTGTAAAGGACATAGTGACTGAGCTAAATGAATTCGCTCTTGTGAATAAATATCTGGCACTACTTATTGCCTCTGAATCTTTATCTTTTTTGTTTTTTCCTCATGGGAGGACCACTTAAAATAAAATTTAGGTGAAAGAAAGATCTATAAGGACTGGATAAATCCAGAACTTTGGAGTCATGCAAACCTATGTTCCATTCCTGATTTCACCATCTCAAGTTGCATAACTGATTCTGAACTTCCTTTCGTTGATTGTGAAACAGATAATAACACAATAATCCCACATGATACTTCTGAAGATTAAATGTCCATGATTTCCTGCAGCTTTTATGATGAAGCTTTATTCTGAAATCCATGCAAAAGGATGGATCAAGAATTACATGTGAAGTTCTTAGTGGAGTTGCCCCCAAAACAGGCACACAGTAAGTTTCCTTCCACATTCTCTTCCCCTCCAAACAACAGGAAATATTGTATTGGGAAGGCAAGTGAATTGAAGGTCTAATCTCTGCTGACTTCTCAAATTTGGGATATTTTTCCAGGCACTTCTTTGCTCAAATGACTAGGCAATTAACCTGGTTCCCCTATTTTACCACTCTATGTCTTCAGTATGGAAGTCCACAGTGTCGTGATGAATTAGTTCATTTTTCATTTTGATAGGCCTTCTTCATATTCTTCCTAAACTCTTCTTCCAGGAACGTAGCATATGATTTGGCTTATAGATGAACCAATATTTCTCATGTCTGTTATTCCCTGTTTTGCTGTTTCCTCCTATTTTCATATCCTTTACTGAGCTTCCCCAAAGATTCATTTGTTATCCTGTGCAATATGCTAATAAATCCCAAATAGCCACTTTAATTCTACCTTTGAAATTTCCTCTAATGCCATTTAGTTAATCTTTATCAGAGCTTTATTCTCAGTGTCTCATTGTTTTTACCATTACTACACAGGCACGACTCATACGTCTTCCTCTAATGTTATCTGATTTAAATTCTCACCAAGCCCTGATGTTTATTCCTCTATGAGACCACACTCTTAGAAAATGCTTTCTCACAAGAAGTAGTTTGTGATGGAGTAGAAAGAGAATAGAATATGTTGATCAAAAATCTGAGTTTGAATTCACATTTGCAGCACATTGTGACCTAGGGTAAATTCCTTAAACTCTCTGAGCTCCAACTTACTCATTTGTAAACTAAGGATAATAATTAACTCATAGAGTTGTTATAAAAGTTAAAATTAACTTGTGAACTGCTTAAAAGAGCAATCAGCATATTGAAGATGCTCAGTGACTGTTAGCTTTCTTTTATATGGTACATTTCTAAATCCTAAAGCTTCATGCTTGGAGTGTATTAAAAGTTACCTGATATTTTCTTCAGTTTTCAGTTTTTTTTCTTTTTCCTTTTTATGATCAGGGAATATTCATTCTGAACAAGGTTGTTGAAGATCAAATGAGATATGTGAAAATTGTTATGCATGTATATCAGTTCAGATGTATTTTCCTGTAAATAAAAGTATTCAAGTTTAAACATAAAAAAAAAAAAGAATTAGTTCATATAAGAAAAATACCAGAGATAGCGCAGGCTTCAAGGATGGTGGAGTCAGCAGGTTCTTTCCATATCTCTTTTCCTCTAATAACATTGTTGATTTCATCCAAAGATAGATCCTTTCATATCAAAAATTGAGGTCATCTGTTTCATTCTCTTGTCCAACGAGAAACTGGTTCCCTGTACCTTTATTAACCTCCAGAAAATATTTCTTCTCATCTCATTATCCAGATTTGGGTTATAAGACCCTTTCCTCAAGTAACCAATGACAAGAGATAACAGGGTTACCTTGAGTGAGATTGGCCTACCCCTTGAATGGAGGAAAATTCCTCACACTATATTACTGCTACTCAGTGAAGGAACAGTGGAAAAGATGGTGGGAGCCAGTCTCAATGTTTACTGTCTATCTTCATGATGGTAAGAGCTTATTTTGTCTGTTTTTTTCACTGCTGACCTCCTGGTGCCTAAAACAATGACTGGCATGCCTAAGCCAATCAAAAGTAATTGTTGAGTAAACATCAGTTATTTTCATTGGATGACTTCATATTTCTTGAAGCTACATTGCTGCTCATTTCAGATCTAATAAATAATTGTTGAATGAATTATGTATCAAAATAATCTAATCTTGTGCTTCTAATTTTTCTACCTATGAAGGCTCACTATCTTCTCCATGTTTAACTTCTCTTTTCCCGTCACATACTAACATGAACTCTTAACTTGATGAGGGTCATGAATCTTCCATATGCTTTGCTTTTGTGCATTTCTGAAAGTTGGAATGATTTTCTTCTTCACAAATCTGTCTCCCTGAATAAGATAAAAAATTTCTAGCTTTAATCACTGAATCCCAGCAAAACCTCAACATTCTGGCACATTTCCTGTATCTTTTGCAATATTTATAGGTATGTTTCAGCCTTTCTTTCTTTCTTAATAATAAGCCCTGGAAAACTATGTCTATTTTGGGTAATGTATGCCCTATGCAGAGTAAAATACACATTGATAAGATATTAATGTTTTAGTGGTAAGTACAATAGGCATTGGCAAGATATTAATGTTTTAGTGACATAGAGATGATTGAGGAAAATATCATATTATTAATAAGGTGAATGCTGTTTCTTTTAATGTCAAATATATGGAGTATTCAAATTCTAGGGTATACCAGATAGATGTGAATAACTTGTTTAACCTTCAAATTCTCACATCCCATTTCTAAAGATTCTGACATAGATAAGGTGCTGCTGAAAAATTTGTATTTTTATCAATGTCACAAATGATAATTGGATAAACAGCATTTCACTGAATGGATATTTTTCAACCAAATTCTTCTTCTTACATCAATACAAAACTAATGAAGTAAGGCTCAATGACTAGTGCTAAATAAATGAATAGAATGAATATTGATGATACCATGAGTAAGAGCTAATTAGAATTACTAGAATATTTAAAAATATATTTAAAGAGGGAGCAGGGATGGATGGGGGGGAAGGAGGGGCAGAGAGAGAAGGTACCAGATAAAATGATTGAGTTCTGATATTGAAGCTCCTTGACTACTATGCTAAGGAGTCTGGATTCTTCTGAAATCAGTGGGGGAATTTTGGAAGGTTTTTGAGCAGGGAATAACACAAATATAATATGTGTTGTAGAAAGCTAACTTTGTCTGTGTGTGATGGATTGACCAGAGAGGGGAAGCTGGAGGCAGAGGAGAATCACATGTGATCAAACCCACAAATGGTTTCTTCAGGCCACAGGGACAGGTGAGGCCATGCTGTACCATGAATCAACAGAAGGTAGGTATTGTGAGTGATTGCCTATGAAATCCATATGGAGTCAAAATGATTTATCTCCTTGATCGACCACTAGTGGCTGCTCAGTCCAGACAATAAGGTTCTCAAACCTCAAACACTGTATGCTGGGGTTCAAAACACAAAGGCAGCCCAAGAAAACCTTTTCTTTTTCACTTATTGATGATAGTGGAAAATGTAGCTTAAAGCTAGCACCTTAAGAGGAGCAGCAAATATTTTATATTAGAAATATATCAGCAGCATAATTTTTTAAGGGAAAAAAAAGTCAATAAATAAAAAGAATTCCTGAGACAGATTGTTTACATGTAGAGCTTAAATTGGAGTAGAGACTTAATCTCCCCGAGCTGGAATCATCAGGGTCAGGTGTGAGGAAAGCCCTGGTGTTCTATATTTAGAGTGAAGGAAATAGGCCATTGAGGGTGGCCAGGGAAACAGGCTTTCCCCTTATTATGAGAGTGTTCTCTGCCTTTGCCACATATCGCTATGGACATTTCCCTTTTATCATCTTTCCAAGGAGTCCACTTGCTGGACAAAATGATAGATGGTAAAATTGGAGACACTGGAGTTAGTTGTTTCCATTGGAGAGGGACCAAGGAATGAGAGAAATTGATTCTGTGCCCAGAAAGAAGTCAGCTCGAAGAGCCAAAAGTTATCAGGAAGACAGAGAATATTAAATGAGAAATTAGCTAATTTTCTTATCTTCTTAAATGCTAAAGACAATCTTTTAAAATCTGTATAACTCAAACTGGTGTCAGCTAGTTCCTTTTCTTGGAGCTTGCTTCCACCCTCCACTGCCCCCCCGCGCGCGCACACACACACACACACACACACACACACATCATTTCAATCTTTACCTCAACCTTAGCCTTATTCACATATGTAAATTCACTTACACCAAAACATTAATAAGAAACTGCAGATTTCATTTTAATATGAAGCAAGAAGAGAATTTTATCATAAAACCAGCAGCCACCATTTAAAATATCCTCTTTAGACATTACTACAATGTCCCTACTGAAAGGCTTGGGAAGTCTCCCCTCTTTTCCTTCCCTGCTGCAGAAGCTCAGTCTCTGCCTCTCCTCCCGTCTCATCTTCTCTCCTCCCTTCGATCAGTCAGAGCAAATCTGCCCAAACCCCCAACTTGCCATTAATTCCTGGTTCTTAGCAAGGCAAAAGGTCCCAAATTTAAAAAGAAAGGATAGTTTTCCCCCCCACTCTTATTATTATATCTTCACAAATCTGTTGTTTTACTTACCTTTCTATTGTTTTTGTTATGCGTGAAAAAAAAAAGAGAAGAAGATAGCCCAGTGAAAAAGGCAGTACTTTCATAGTTATACCTGCCAGAAATTGTGCAACCAAGGGAAGCCTCAGGATTTCTTTGTCAAGTCGTCCTCATTGAGTTTACTGCATTCTGGCCACTGTGTTGGGTACCAACATCTCTGTATTCAAGGCAATGCCTGAACAGAAATGAAGTGCAGTCCTGCATCACTGTATCTCACATTCTGAACATTGATATTTCAATCGAATGTTTTGCAGGGGATCCCCAGGCAACTTTCCCCGTGGTCCTAACTACTGTCATGTAAATTTATTACCTTTAAAAATTGTTGATAAGATGATAAATTAGGAGAATGATTCTCAGGGGTTGAACCACTCTTTTGGCTCCCTCTAGCCATGATTCTGACTACATTCTGATCATGTCGGAAAGGGAGCATTTAGTCCATACCTCAACCGGCCCTATAACTAATTTGTCAAGCCACAGGTAGAGAAGAATCTATCAAGTTGTCCTTTATTTGGAATTTGAGTAATAAACTCAATCCAACTATGGCATCCAATATGAGAATTGGGGTAAGGAAGTAGCAGGGCCAGGTACAAAATTTGTGGGGTGCAGTGCAAAATGAAAACGTGGGCTCCCTTGTTCAAAAGGCAAGAAAAGTATTGTTAGAGGTCCTAAAATATAAAGGTTTCTCCTTTTTTAAAATGGTCTCTTTCAACTTGACATGAGTGTTTTTTTTGTTTGTTTGTTTGTTTGCTTTTAGTGTTCTAAGTAAAGAAAAATTAAAATTTTAAATTAACATCAATTTTATCATTCATCTTTATGTGGTGGAGTGCCCATTTTAAATGAAAACATAAAAAAAAAATATTTGACTTGTATGTGAAATCACCAAAATGCACAATTCATATTTTCATAGCTCTAGGGCCGGCCGAGTGGCGCGGTGGTTAAGCGCTGGCTTGGGAAGCCAGCGGCCCCGGTTCGGTCCCACATGTGAGGGCTAGTAACACTGCCTTCCAAAAACAACAAAACAAATAAAGAGGGTGCCATATTTTCATAGCTCATACATGTATTTCATTCTTACTAGAATAGCAGAAGTGTTGCACAAAACTGTCTTCATTTCATTTGTCGATACTCACACAGTTTGACCAGCAGTCTACCTTTGGCTTAATGATGGACAACACTAAATGGATGGAAAGACTAAAAGGATGAGGACCTATAGGTTGTCTTATTTTTTTCCTTCTATGTCATTGTTCTTAGCCTATGTGGCTGGCTAATTCAGAAAGGAAGGATATGACAGGGTTCTCTGAGTATAGTGTTTCTTAGAACATCATTGTGTTGTTTCTGTGTTCAAAGCATGTTCTGGTTCTCAGGGAGAGTGGCCTCTTGGAGCTGTCAGCACTCCTGCCCACTCAGTGGTAGACATAACATGCTTGGCTTGTCCTCAGAGTCTCAGTGACCTCCCACACATTGTGAGTCCACTGGAATTCTGTGCTCATCACAGGCAAGGAAAAGTGGACACACACATTGAGCATATTTCCACTCTTGAATGCTCAATTGTCTCATAGATTTCAGGTGTAAACAAGTTCAAAAATAAAATTATTAAGAATTTCAAGAGGGTGGCAGCAGAATATTAAACCAAGAGTGGGCCTCTTCTGGGTGTGGGGCCCTGTGCAAATGCACAGACTGCATACCCAGAAAACAGGCTTGTGAAGTGGCCATTGGCTTTACCCCTCACGTCCCTGCCCTTCCCAGTTATTCTCACAGGTAGGAGGCACCTACTAGGCTATCTCCTCACAACTGGCGGAGAAATTTTGCCTTCTCTTTTCTTCTCCATTCCCATAGTTCTTCCCTTTTTACGTTTTCTGCTCCTCACTCCAGAATCAGGCTCTTCTCATACTGGTTGACAATCTTTTAGCTCTATCTGTACCTGCAAAAATGGGCTGGAGTGGTTTGAGAGAGATCCCCACTCTAGTAAACTTTCTTCAGGAGTCATTTTAGAAATAGCAAGGTCTAGTATGTTGAAGGTGTAGGGTATTTTATGACTTTTGGAATATATGCTGTGTTTAGAGTCACTCATAAATACAGGTAATGAGAGCCATAGAAGATTTAAAATAGGAAAGGAAATTGAAAAAATAGAAAATGTTTTATTTTAGGAAAGTCTTTCTGGCATAAAGCATGGACTTAAATTGGAGAAATCTGGAATAAATCATGGAGACTAGTTAAAAGGAAACCATTCTCACAGTCCTTTCTTTGTAAAATGATAGTTGCCCAAGACTCCAGTACTGAATGACACTATGATCCCTTGATTTCACTTATGTGGTAGGGGTCGGGGGATCAAGAATTATTCAGTGGACAGCTTCAGGACTGGGGGAAAATATCTCCCATGTAGATATGGCTGATGGCAGAAAGGAGACAGAAGGCATGTGACAGAGGGCAGGTAACTCTTCCAGGAGCTTCAGGGAAGAGGAAGTCTGGGACAGCAGGCTTGGTTGTTCCAGTCAGCCGGCAGCTGTGGCCCTGCTTGAGGTTATATAAGCTTGGCAATGGCATTGGAGCCTGTTGTAGCGAAAAACACTAGGACTCCCTTGGGATATGAGTTGTGCAAATGCAGCCCCTTTCTGCCCCACTTCTGGAGTAAACTCCTCTGTAGGTTTGTCACACTTCTCTGTAGTGGCCAATCTGAAGATGCGGGAAAGTAAGAAAAGGAAGTCATTAGCATTTCTCACAAAGATGCACATACCAGTTCTTGAGAGCCTACATTTTGGCTCAGACAAAAGAATGAACTGAATTCTTTATTCCATCCTATTGGAGCAAGAGGAATCCTATACATTAGGAGAAGTTCTTCTATGTGAACTCTGACTCTGCCTGGCTATGTTGGTTTGGTTTTGGGGTGTCCTGTTATTTGGGTTTGGCCTATTTTCATTCAATGATATAGAGAATTCAGGGGAATTTCTTGGGATAGTTACCTTTATTCAGCTTGTGAAATTGCTTTTTATTTGAATTAAAGCCACATGTGGAAGATTGAAGGCACTGTTGGGCTCTTGTACAAAACATTTTGATTTTAAGAAAGTTTAGGTAGTTTGTCTTAAATAACAATGTCAGTATAAATGGAAACAAAACTGTGAATGCTTAATGTTTTCTTTTATGTCAATCTTTCTTGCTTATTGTTAGCACAGTGTAAAAACTGCTAGAGAAAGATCATATGCCTGCTACCTCATTTGGCAATTCCTATGTGCAAATTCCAAGTTAACATGAATAAATGAATAAATAAAATGTTATCTTATTGAAAAGTTAAAATGAATAAGTAAAAATAAGTCAAGCTCTGAGAAGTATTACGGTTTTTAATTCTACTTTTAAATGTATAAATGATTCCAAGTTTCTCCTCCTAGTTTGATGCCCTAAAAACACTTTAAAAATTATATTAAAGACAATGTAGTTAGAAAGACCCAGAACATTCTTTCCTCCAAGGTTGATGTTCTCAAATCTAGAAATATAATTAAAATTTCAGCAAAATGAAATTTTATTATACTACAATGGTCAATTCCATGGAATAAAAAATGAAATGTACTTTTGTGCAAGTTTTCCCAAACTATGCCCCAACCCAAGATTGATATTAGACATTGGGTAGCACTTACAATTATTCCAGAGACAGCTCTATTCAATTATTTCAAATTCCTTTAAAATTGCTTTATAAAAGTAATTTGAAGATATTATTTTGACTATAGTGTATTTAAATCAATATATTTCCTAAGTCCTATGTATAGTTATTTGACAAACGACACAATGTTCAAAGGAAGAATAGAAAATTTCACTGTACCACCATCAGTAGCCTGGGACACCGGACTCTGATTATTTTTATACTTTGTTTTCCAGACACTTCTGATGATATTTTATTGTTTTACATCAGCACAGCCCCTAGCAAAGTTTCTTACAACTCTTTAAAGACTGCTATGCTGGTAGGCATTTACTCAGCCCATCTTGATAAGAATCTGATTGACAACAAAACTCTCTCTCTCTCTCTCTCTCTCTCTCTCTCTCTCTCTCTCTCTCTCTGTCATTTTCTCTCTCCCTTTCTTTAATGAAGCAACTGCTCTCTAAACTTGATCCCATATGGTTCTGTTTGAGAAAAGAAGGGGAGGGAAATTAAAATCAGTTCTCACTAATTAGAGGAAAATTATATGTAAATAATTGAAAAGCCTCTCATACTTATGGCTGACATTTCTACCAATGCCTAATTGACTGTTGGGTCTAAAGGGTTATGTGCTTTTTTAAGTGACATGTGCTCCTGTCCAAGTACTCGCTGGGACATGCTGAGTGGTTTTAGATCACCAGCAGCTCTTTCTATTTTAGTCTATGTCACTACTTGAAGTTGTAATTAATTTGGATGATCCTAAAAATCATTATTATGAAGTTCTGATATTTGATAAGAATAACTTATATTCAGTCTTGCCAAGAAAGTCATGGAGCATTTAGCAGAAGGGCAAAAGAATCTATACAGTGACAAAGAGTATCTCACATAGAAGCAGACTGCAGAAGCCTTCATAGGGCTAAACTTGTCCTTGTAAGTAATTTGTGGAATATTTCATGCTTGCTAATGAGTTGCTCTGCATTTTAATTGTATTTTCTATCAGTAATAATGGGTGTTGCATTTGTTTTTTTTAATATAAAACTTCATTTATGGGCGACATTTATAGCCAACGCCAATTTAAACTCATTTTTGTACAAATTAATGCTTTGTGTACCCGCAGAGCACAGTATTTAATTTTTTTTTCTCAACTAAACCATCATGATTAATTAAAAAACCCAAAACCCTAGTATTGTTTTTATGTTTCTCTTTCTCTCTTGCTTCTGATTTCTTTTCTTCTTTTAATTCAGTTTTACTTGTAATAGCTAAATTTCCTAACAGGTTTTCCTCACTATTCAAACTATAAAAAGAAAAAAGAATGTATAAAGGAAAGGTATAAGGAGTTAACAGTGAATGTCTAAGATATTGAACTATGATATTCTTTTTTGATTTACTGGCTCATTTAAATTATGAACATTGAAAAAAAATGTATTTTTCATCTGCAAACAATGATCTTTAGAGCACAGATACGTTTTTATAAGACCTTTCTGGAAATACTCAAGAATTATGCTTTTAGAATATGTCTCTATTGGATTGATAACAGGCTTTGAAATAAATTATGTTTTAGAAAAACATTTATTTAAATTTATTAGAGTTATAGGTGCATAATTAAAGAAAATGAAATTTAATTTAGGGTCAGAAGTGCTACATTTAAATATTGACTGTAGTCTGTATCAGCAGTTTTATTTTTTGATAAATGATTTTCTTTGAACTTCAGGTTCATCTACAACAGGTTCATTGTTATTGTTTTTCATATTTATTTTTAAAAAGTTGATAAGCAGAAGTACGACTTTATTATGCCTTAAATTATCAAGCAGCAGTTGTGAGGAAGTAATGAGTGCTGATTTAAAAGACTGTGTTCTGTTTTCACCTATTGCTAATTCGGTATAGTCAGATAGCAGGCCCTGCACTGCTCCATGATAACTGTGGTTGTCTGTCTACAAAATGGGAGCGGTACAGTGCAAAATGTAATCACCCACAAATACTGCTCCTGGTTCTTCTGAACCAGGCGCGCTCTGCTAAGTGGTCAGAACTCCTCTGTGGTGAGCAAGGACAGAGCCCCGAGAGGCCTGCTCCCCTCCCTGATGAGTCCAGCGGGAGCTCGAGTGGGCTTGGGGGTCAGGGGCCAAGTCTCAGGCTGGGCAACGGACACCCTGAGAGCTTAACCCCGGGTGAGGCTGTGATTCACTTCCCCAGGACTGCGGGGTTGGGAGGAGAGGGAAAGTTACTCAGTGGCAGCACTTTCCTCTGGCGTGGGGTATCTTTTCTCCTATAAATATTTCAAGGCACTAGGATACCACTATCTGTTCTTTGGACCTCATAGGCTGTCGTGAGATTAACATGATCCTTGAGAAGTGTTTGCAGTTCCTCGTTGGAGAGAAGTTGCCATTTTATAACATAGGTCTTTCGTTTTCCCTCCCTCCCTCCCTCTCTCCCTCCCTCTCTCCCTCCCTTCCTTCCTTCGAGTTTTTGTTTGAGGTACTTTTTTTTCCCTTCCCTCCACTCCCCCCCAAAATATTGTTTACTTGCTTCTTGTTCCGTGCCTTTTTTTTTTTCTTCCTGGTAATGTGAGTAGGTTTGTGCTCCTAGGAAGTTAAAAAATAATAATAAAATAAAACAGAAAGAAAAAAAAAAACTTGCACCAATATAATATGTACATAATAAGCTCCAAATGAGGACATTTTGTGTTTGTTCTGTAGATTCATGTAAAGCACACTTTAGAATCTGATGTTTTTCTCCAAAGTGAATTGCTATGTAGTATTAAGTTTTTTAAAAAAACAAAACAACTGCACATAGCTGAAAGTATACATTTTTATTTAGATGGGTGCGTCACCTTTTGTTCGGAAACTGATGAAATTTTTTTAATTAAAATTTGATATATTTTAGTGGTAAAAATATTATTCTAAAATATACCTTTAAATTAATATTTCTCTAGAATACACTTGAGACTGTAAGCAGCCCACAGCTACAGTAAAAAAAAAGAGGGGGAAAATAAAGCTAAAATGCTGTGGATTTAGGTATTTAGTTGACATTTTGGTTCTTACTCCCCAAACCCTGTTATTTTTATTTTTTCTAAATACTTAATTTAGATTTGTAACATGAGTTAGTATGGGTTGCCTAGATAGTAACCAGATATTAGTTATGGGCTTTTTTGTTTTCATGGTATGTCCCATAAATGAATGTCTTAAATGTTAAGTAAAATAATAAAAAAAATCCTATCATTAAAAATATATCAGCTAAATTTTTTAATAATTTCCTTTTCTTAAGAGTACAATCCATCTCCTAAGTTCAATTTTACTTTCTCTATGTGTTCCATTTTTATTTTTTTTAAATCACATTACTTTGTATGCTTTCTCTCAAGCATACCTACAATAAAGCCATCTGTTGTCCAAGGGGTTGTTCCTACATGAATCATGCTCTGTCAAAATTTTGAGGTTATAAATGTTCAGCTAATTGAGCAGTCTGACTAGCTGAATACTTGTAAGTGCTTTATAATATCTTTCAACACTTCAAAACTCCGGCCCACTTAAAACTCCAGAATCCCAGAGCAAATGGACAAGTCATTCACATGGATTCTTGCTGATAAAACTAAAAACATGTTTATGAATTTCTCAGAATTTGGAATAAAGTGAATGTGGTTCTACTCTTATTTATTTTTGAGCTGTGTCTATGCTATGCCAAATCAAGTAGTTGGGAAGTGAAAAACTTACCAAAGCAGCCAATTATTTTGACTACTCTGTATTAAACTTGCCTTTTCTTTTCTCACCAATTGAAATTTTTGGCATCATGGATGCTTACAGTTTCTAAGAAAGAAGTCAGTCTCTCTCTCTTTTCCTCTTTCCTTCAATTGCTTTCTTTTTCTTTAGGAGACTTCATAGTAATGAGATACGGAAAATGAATGCACAAATAAACAGTTACAAGTCACCCATCCCATGTTCTTCCTAAGATTTTTATGCATTCCTGGAAGACACATATTTCCATGGTCTCTTCTGGCCTGAAGTTCCAGATTTCACAGTATTCTGAGCCACATTCCTGTATGTTTTGTCCTTCCTGCTTTGCATTCATTCATACATGGAACTCAGATCTTTTCCTTGATTCCTTCAAAAAACAAAACAAAACAAAGAAACTACTCATAAAAAGTATTTTTCAGTGTAGCTGACTTTACTGAAAGCTTGGTGAGACTAAAGCAGTGCACATAGTAATTACACAAAATATTGAATTTTAGTCATTTTTCTACTTAAAAGTATATTGGCCACCTCAGCCATATATCACTAAACACCCTCTTCTCCTTTGTAAAATTAATTCCCTTTGTCTAACCAACTCTAAACTCAGCTCTCAGTTTTCAAGGCATAGGAAATCTACTTCTAAACAGCTACTTCAGGTATTACACATTTTCTTTCCTTTGCCTGGCTCTACAAGGGGAAATGAGGAGTGTAGAAAAGTTTTACTCCACTCTTAAGAAATATCCATGTCCAAACCACACACCCAAACCAACACACACTCACAGGTGCTAGTGAGTGACATGCTCCCCATACGCACACCCCACAGAAGGTAGGAGTATCTATAGTCAATTTGGGTTTTAAGCAAAATTCCCCTTGAATGAATTTATATTCGTGTTTAAAGGCTCTTAGTTGTTGTAGATATATATTTTGGTGGAAAATCTTAACTTGTTCTCCAAGCTGGTTCTTGCCTGAGCCTCAAACCTCATCCCATATCATGCTACACTGGCCTTCTTTCTGTTCCTTGAAGGGCAAACTCATTCGTACTGCATGACTTTTGCAGCTTCCTATCTCTGTGCTTCTCAGCATAACTGATTTCTTCTCATGATATATGCCTTAGCCAAATATCTCCCTTTTAGAAGTGACCATCCCATGTATAGCAATATCTTTTTACCCACAGCTATATCACCCGATTATTTTCTATAAAAATAACTATTTTATTTCTTTTTTTTTTTTTTTTTTTTGAGGGCAGTGTCACTGGCCCTCATATGTGGGACCTGAACCGAGGTCGCTGGCTTCCCAAGCCAGCGCTTAACCACCATGCCACTCGGCCGGCCTGAAGAGGTAGATTTTTTTTAAAAATTTATTTCTTAATAAAAATGGTCACACTCTGAGATTATCTTTATTTTTTATTTGAATATTCTCAGTGCTCTATTCTTGAGAACAGGGTCCTTTTCTATACTGTTTACTTGTGTATCTCCAGGACCCAAAATATAAGTGATAGTAAATGCTTAATATATTTTTAAAAATAAGTAATTGTATCTATTGTTAGAATGAAAAAATAAAATTTTCTTAATAACTTTAAAAAGTATAACTTAAATCTAATATATTTTAAAGCACAGATCATATTATCTGTCCCATCATAGTTAATATTAATTGAGTAATAATTATTATTATAACCAAGACTTCCAAATATTAACTTGATAATAGAGACCAACATTTACTATGCTCATATTTAGAATGTAAATGTTCAGAAGAAATAGAATTAGCCTGGAAATTATAACAGCCTAGTTAGAGATTAGCATCATGGAATTCTAACCCAACCTTCTCATTTAACAGCTGTGGCAACTGAGACACACAAAAACTATCTTGCCCAATATTAATGGGAAATTTAAGTCTGGAATTCGGGTTTCTTGAATCTCAAATGACTATTTTTCCACCTAAATCATGTCCCCAGTCCTAATCTAAGAGGAATCAGTTACTTCATGTTTTCATTTATAGAATATGCAGGTGAAATTAGATGTTCTCTAAGTATTTGCAGCTCAATCCCTCTTTTTCTTCTTTCCCATCAGTCCATCAATTATTCCACAACTTGACTGGAAGCAATCTCCTTAAATTCTCATTTATATTGTTAAGTTCCTAGTCAATGATACCTTGAGTCTCTGACAATGCTAAACGTCTATTCCTCGGCGGTGTTGGTGTCATTTGACTGGTTGCTGATGATGTACAGCACAGAACTTACAACTACTGAATCTGCACAAATAGATAAATAGGGATAGTTGACCAGTTGCATGCACTTTATGGAGGCCCTCCTGAGTATTGAGGAATAAGGCATAGCCAATCAAGTATAGTGTAATAAGGTCAATTAGGGTCAAATAGAAGTTCACGCTGCATTTAGTATTGACCAAAGTTAAAATTCAGCACCCCAGGATGACATTGTTAGGACATTTTGGTAATCAATGTATTTGATTTAGAATTAAATTGCCTTGTTCATCATGAGGGGAAAGTTTGTCCTGTGTGTTTCCTTTCTTCTCAGTGGTATTAGTTTTTGCTATCAGATGAAATGGATTACCTGCAAACATATGCATAAGAATATATAGACTAGAAAGTAATCATATCTACTTATGCAAAAGCCCTTGGATAAATCAAATTTAGTTTACCTGAATTAGATTGTTATCCGATTTATTTTAACAGTTCACAAGAATATTACAGAATTTTCCAGGTTAGTTCAAACTTTTCTGTAGTCTTCTGAAAATTATTTTTAGAAGGAAATGGGACTGAAGCACATTTTCTCAGCTATTACATCAATTCAGAGCCTTTAATTTTTCTATGTTTTAGAATTTTTAAAATACACTAAGGAATTTAACACATATTTTTTAATGTGCTACCTTTGTACCTGAAGAGGAGTTTCCTAACACTCGTTCTACAAATGTGAGGAAATCGAGATAATGATTTATCCTATACACCAACATAATCTCCTGCCATGTTTCCTCAGTTGATCTCTGTGGTGTCTGGTATACTTGGCTAAATCAGTCTTGGTCTAACCACTGGAAAACAATAAAGAGGTGTAGACAGGGAGGTAGTAGAAAGAGATAAACTATTGGGACCAAAAACCTGAGGTGTATTTCAGAGGAAAATAGAACAATTGAGATTTGCTATGTTTATATTATACAATACTCAGTGTTAATCTGGGAACTATGTACTCTCCTGAAACATTCAGAGGGGGTCCACACATCCCCCAAATTTTAATGTAAAATCATGCATGTACATTTTTGGGGTGGCAGGAGACAATCCATACTTTTCATCACATTTGCAAAGGGGATCTGTGATTCTAAAAAGGCTTAGAAGAACCTAGTACTATGTCAGCAGGTTATCAGAGAACAAGCATCATAAAGATGGAACACAGTTTATTAATATTATTGGGTTGTCGGAAAAGTCATGACGCATTTTTGCAACAAAAAACAGAAAAAAATACATCATGAGTTTTCCAACAGACCATCTCTCCTCTTCCCATCTCCAATTGCATTTAACATTTTTTAGTCTCAGACTTGAAGTCATGTCTAGCTTATGGCTGTATACCTGAAGTAGATGAGGATAATTTATTAAAAATTTAGGGAAGAGCACTTAGGATGAGTAAAGGGTAAGAAAGTGATATTTATAAGAAAACAAAAATAAGGTTCAGCTAAATGGTAAAAATAATGATCTTTGCAGGTGGAAAATTTTAATATAAAGATATAAAGCAACTGTTTTCATCCCCTATTAAATTTTGTTTTCATTAGTAACAACAGCCAGTATTAATTGAGAACTTACTATGTGTCTTAGAGAGTGCTTAAGCATATCTTTTTATACTGAGTTCTCACAACAAACCAGTGGAGGAAGGAAATTTTCCCTCCATTTTTCAAACAAGGAAATTATAATCACCCTGGCATATCAGGAAGGGATTTCAAGAAGACATAACACTTAATGCTGAATTTCCAAAGATCGGTGTGGATAGTTTGGGAACAATGTAGAATTCAGGATGGAAAAGAATGGATAGAGGGGCTGGCAAAGGAGCAAAATAGGAACAGTAACAGCAAAGTTAGGTTTCATTTGGTATGAAGAATCTTATCTTGAGAGAGATTTGTACGTAGGAAGAGGTTGATGAAGAAGGCTTTGAGATTTTAGAGATTTGCAATAGAAGAGAGTTACAATGAATCAGGATGAGGTTCTACATGAAGGTTGGGATATAAATAACATGTTTGGGTTTTTTTCCAAGTTTCTTCCAGCTTTGATCCCTCAAAAGCTAAAATTTAAGTCTCCTTAAGCAAAATAAATATTCAGAATTTATAAATAGGCCAAGAATGGTAGACCATCTTAAGAATCCTCTTTCCATTGTTTTGTAAGAAATTTTATCTGCCTTTCCAGGGCACGGAGACATGGAAAGGAAAAAGTACTGATCATGGAAATTCTAGGGGAGGTTATAGTGACACTGCGTCACTCAAAACAGCAACAACTATCTTTCAAATATGAAATAAGCCCATGGGTAGATCAAGAACCTATTAAAATATATTGCAAAGAACTCAGAAATTTCACTTCTGTGTATAGCCAAAAGTATTGAAAGTGGGGACTTGAATAGATATTTGTACACCTATGTTCATAGCAGCATTATTCAAAATAGCCAAAAGGTAGAAGCAAGACAAGTGTTCATTGATGAATAAATGAATAAACAAAATGTAGTACATGCATCATCCAGCCTTAAAAGAAAGAAAATTATGACTACAACATGGATGAACCCTGAAGATATTATGCTAAGTGAAATAAGTCAGTAACGAAAGGACAAATATTGTATGATTCCACTCATATGAGGGACCTAGATTAGTCAAATTGATAGAAACAGGAAATACAATATACTTTTTGGTACTGGCAGGAGTGGGTAATGAGAAGTTATTTCTTAACGGGTACAGAGTTTTAGTTTAGGAAGATATAGAAGATTTCAGAGACGGGTAATGGTAATTACTACACAACAATGTGAATGTATTTAATGCCACTGAACTGTACACTTAACATGATTAAAATATCAAATTTTATATTGTGCATATTTTATATATTTATCTAGCTATCAAAGAGAACAGAGCTTAAGTTAATTTATTGGTATTTTTAAAGCAGATTTATGTTCCTTGTCTTTAAATACATATATGCAATTGGATTTCATTCTGGATAAGGCTGGGTTAAAAATTATACATTTGTGGGCCGGCTGATTGGTGCATTGGTTGAGAGCTGGCTTGGGACGCCAGTGACCCGGGTTTGGATCCCACATATGAAGGCTAGTGACACTGCCCTCTACAGCTAAGATGGTGAACAACAGCTCCACGTGGAGCTGGGCTGCTGTGAGTCCCCAGGAGGTATAGCTGCAGCCCCTGCTGCAATGAGCTGCCAAGAGCCACAGTGAGCGGCCATCCAGAGCCGGGCGACCGATCTGCCTCACCCAGGAAGAACGCAATGATGATACCAACATGGGCCAGTGGAGCAATGTCCTCCACAACTAGACTAAAGAACAAAAGGACAGCAACTTGTCTTTTCCCCCTCCCCGGTTCCCCAACGCTGTTCCCCTCTCCCAATTCCTCATTAAAAAATCTTAAAAAAAAAAAATTATACATTTGTAAAACTTAGTAGTTAATAGATTTGTGTATGTGAGATCAATATAAATGTTTTGCCTTAAGTTCCTGTATGTTATATAGCTTGATTTAAATATGCTTAAAATATTATATGGTTAACATTATATATCTCTTGGTTATTTATTGAGTATAGTCAAAGTAGAATTTCATTATCCAAATTGAAAATGTTGTTTGACATGGTTGATGACTGGTGGCTTATGTGGTAGGAAAATATTTTACCAGGAACTCGGCTAGTGGGAAGGCCAATAAGATGTATTATCAACAGTTTAAAATGGTGGTGTATTCACAGAGTATGCAGTCTAATAGATGGCTAACAACTTGACAAATATCATTTTTAAAAAATTAAATACACTGGAATGTCTCTATAATGTTTTCCAGGGATCTGGGATTTTTTTTCTTCAGTGTTACATGATCCCCGTTGGGCCCTTTGCCAGTCCTTTAAAAAATGAACATTAGCTGCAGGAAAATGTTAAATGAAGGCATATTGTGATGAATTTCACTGTCTAGTATTTATTTTAAAGGTTTTAACCTAATATACAACACAGTGAAACTTTGCTTTCTCATACATAATGTATTAAAAATTTAGTCCCTTAGAAAACATTACCAATGAGTTACAGTGAATAACAAATCCATATATACTTAAAGCTTGAATTTTTTCAGTACAGTTTATTTTTTCATAGCTGTCTTGAATGGATATTTTAAACGTAAATGGTTCCATTTCTCCTAAAATAAAGCATCTTTAGAGGAGAAATTTTAAGGGAACAGATGAAATTTCATTGCCATGCATGTGGTCACACCTTGTCAGAATTTAGGTCCTGAATTTCACTGTGATATTGATATTTGCACACATTAAAAGTGACATTATTTGGCAAAAGAACAAGTATCTAGTTTGAGTTAGTGGTGCACATGGTGATGACTAACCACGTACTACAAGGTTAAAACAATTTTTAAAATCACTTGTTAATGTGATAAGACCAGGCTCATGTTTTTCCTGGGCTTGTTTTCAATCGGCTTTTTTGTTCAGCCAATAGGTGAATAAATGTTTGGAATTAACAGATGTGCTCTTTACTCAAATGGAAAGGACACAAGGGTGAGATATTAACTGGTTAATTCACACCTTCGTGGACATTAATCCCTTATTCTAAAGTTGTGTAGTGCTTTTAGTATAATAACTGTACCTAGCTTGATTCTATACCAGAACATCACCAAGGTGAATGGACTAATTAAGATTGACCTTGTTGATGAAATTAATCTGGAAGAATTCTGTTCTACAGAATAATTTATTGAGTATAAGTTATCTTAGAATTTCTTTCCCTTCTCCCTGGTACTCCTCCTCTCTCAGCCCATCACTCCACAAAAAAATAATCTGCCAATGAAAATGAATTCTACCAAATGCTTAGACTTTTCCTTCCTTAGCCCTTTCCACTCTGTAGTGGTGTCCCCGGCAGTTAATAAGTATTTTGAATATGGAAATTAGTAGGTATTTAACAGCTACCATATAATATTTAAAAATTTTTATTTTTCTTAAATTTTTATGGATCAACATCATCAATAACCCTTAATTATTTAAGACATGTTTAGTTTTGTTAAATCACTTGAAAAATTAAATTTTCTCATGATTATGGCAGCTATTGCTATATAATATATCCAATTGTACCTCTTGCTCGTTCCCCTCCGCGCAGCCTTCCAACACAAAGCAAACTCTGACATTTTCATTTACCACTCGGCCTCACAAAAGCTATGCTCTGTTGGGCTTCATGAAGTCTTGCCCTGTGTGTGCAGAGTTTAGACCATGGCCAAGGAAGCAATGGAGCGCACATTTTTACCCCCACCTTTCTGAGTAGCTCCCTCAATACTGGGAACCTACCTCTCAAATTTCATCTTCTTCTCCACTTCTGAAACAGATAATTGCATCCTCAGCTAAACAAAATTATTATATCTATTTGGGTTCCATCTTCATATGCTCAAGTATAGAGAAGATGAGGCTCATCTCATAGTTTTCCATTTGCTCAAAAACAGTAGTTCTTTGTCACCCATTATCCAATGCTTCAAAAGTATCACAAATTTTGTCTGTTTAGAGTGATTAACAGTGGGAACATAATTCTCTTAGCAATTACTGTATCATGATTAGAATTAGAAATAATGTGGAATTCTTTTTTAAAAAATTAAAGATATAATTTATATATCATAAAATTCACCCTTTACAGTGTATATAATTCAGTGGGTTTTTTCTAGTATATTTACACGTTATGAAGCCATCATCAGTATCTAATTCCAAAGCATTTTCGGCACCCTAAAAAGAAAACCCATATACATTAGCAGTCACTGCCCCTCATCCTGTCCCCTTAGCCCCTAGAAACCACTAATATACTTTCTATCTCTGCAGAATTGCCTATTCTAGACATTACATGTAAATGAAACCATAAAACAGGCAGTCCTTTGTGAATGGCTTCTTTCATTTAGCATCAAGTTGTCAAGATTCGTCTATGTTACAGCATTTATCAGTACTTCATTACTTTTTATTGGTGAGTAATATTCCGTTGTGTGGATATATCACATTATTTATCTATTCATCAGTTGATAGTCACTTAGGCTGTTTCGACTTTTTGACTATTGTGAATAATGCTGCCATCAACATCCATATAGAAGTTTTGTGTGGACATACATTTTCATTTCTCTTAGGTATCTACCTAAGAGTGAGATGGTTTGGTCACATAGTAATGCTATGTTTAACTTTTAAAGAAAATATTGGGGGGCTGGCCGAGTGGTGCAGTGGTTAAGTGCTGGTTTGGGAAGCCAGCGGCCCTGGTTCAGGTCCCACATATGAGGGCCAGTGACACTCCCTTCAAAAAAAGAAAATATTGGGTTGTCTGAAAAGTCATGATGTTCTATGTTTTTTGTTGCAAAAATGTGTCATGTCTTTTCTGACAACCCAATAGTAGGTTGTTTTCCAAAGAAACTACACCATTTTACATTCCCACTGCAGTGTGAGGGTTGCAATTTTTCAACATCCTTACCAACATTTATTATTATCTTCCTCTTTGATTATAGCCAACTCAATGGGTGTGAACTGGTATCTCATTGTGGTTTTGATTTGCATTTTCTGATGGCTAATGATATTAAGCATCTTTTCATGTACTTATTGGGTATTTGTATATCTTCTTTGCAGAAGTGTCAACTCAAATTCTTTGTCTATTTTTAATTGGGTTATTTGAATTTTTATTACTGATTTTAATAATTATTTATACATTCTGGATACAAGTCCCTTATCAGATATATGACTGCAAATTTTCTCCAATTCTTTAAGCAGTGTTTTCACTTCCTTGGTGGTATCTTTTGAAGCACAAAGATTTTTAATTTTGATGATGTCTAGTTTATCTCTTGCTGTTGCTGCTGCTGTTGCTCAGGCTTTTGTCATCGTATGTAATAAACTACTCACAAATTCATGGTCACAAAGATTTACACCTCTGTTTTCTTTTAAGAGTTCAATAGTTTTGTCTCTTACATTTAGATCTTTTATCAATTTTAAGTTAATTTGTGTAGATGGTGTTAGAGGTACAACTTCATTCTTTTGCATGAAGTATCCAGTTGTCCCAGTACCACTTATTGAAAAGACTATTCTTCCTCCATTAGAATGTTCTGGTACTTGTGTTGAAAATCAACTGACCATAAATGTGAGGGTCTATTTCTGGATTCTTAATTCTATCTATTGGTTTTCATGTCTATATTTATGCCAATAGCACACTGTCTTGATTATGATAGCTTCATCGTAAGTTCTCAAGCCAGAAAGCATGACTCCTCCAACTTTGCTCTTTTTCATGATTGTTTTGGCTATTTTAGGTCAGATGCTTTTCATATGAATTTTAACATTAGTTTGTCAACTTCTGTAACAACAACAACGACAACAATAACAAAACAGCTGTAATTCTCATAGGGATTATGTTGAATCTTTAGATCAATTTGGGGACTATTGCAATCAACAATATTATGTATTTCAATCTATAAATATGAGTATCTTTCCATTTATTTAGGTCTTTAATTTCCTTCAACAATGTTTTGCTGTCTCAGAGTATGTTTTGTGTTTTTTTAAAACTAAATTTATACTTAAGTATTTTCTTTTATATTTCTATTGTAAATAGAATTGCTTTCTTAATTTTATTTTTGGTTTGCTCATTGCTACTGTATAGAAATACAATTAGCTTTTGTATATTGTTCTTGTATCCTGAAATCTTGCTGAAATTGATTATTTGTTCTAATAGTTTTTAGTAGTATTTTTAGGGATTTCTATGTATAAAATCATGTCATTTTTCAAATAGAAATGGTTTTACTTCTTTTCCAATCTGAATGTCTTTTATTTCATCTTCTTGTCTAATTGCTCTGGCTAGAACCTCCAATATAACATGAATAGAGGTAGCATTTCAAAGTCTCCCTTCCTTCAGCCCTGCCTCTGGCCCCAACAAAATAATATCTATACTGCACTCAATCATTTAGTAAATACAGAATTTGTTCTGTAAATATTGAGTGGACATAATGTACAGGTTCCATTTTAGGAGGTACTGCTAGGTGTCAGTACTCTTTCTAAACACAAATCTAAACATGATATTCTTCCATTTAAAACTAGTCGTGGCATTACATTTTAATTAGAAAAAGGACTAACTTCTTAACAAGTCTTACCAGATCCTTCATTTCCTGGCCGGAGCGTAAATTTCCCACTTTTTTTCCTTTTGCTTTCCTCTTGAACACTTTTGTCTAGATAAACTGAATTTATTTCAGTTTTTCAAAGCTCAAAACAGTTGATCCCTATTATTTATGGATTCTGTACTTCAAGTTCACCTACTAGCTAACATTTATTTGTAACCTCAAAATCAATGCTCACAGGACTTTTGCAGTCATTTGCAGACATGGGCCTGCACAGACCAGCCAAAAACTTGAGTCACCTGAAGTGCACATACCCAGTTGAAGTTGAACAAGTGTCCTTTTCACAGTCTATCTATGTGATGTTTTTTGAATTTTTGTATTTTTTCGTAGGTGATTTTGCTGTTTAAAATGGCCCCCATGTGTAGTGCTGAAATACTGTGTAGTGTTCCTAAGTGGAAGAAAGCTGTATTATGCCTTATGGAGAAGATACCTATGTTAGATAAGCTTTGTTTAGGCATAAGTTATAGTGCTTTGGGTTGAGTTCAATGTTAATGAATCAACAATGTATATTAAATAAGGTGCCTTTAAACAGAAACACACATAAAACAGGTTATATATTGTTCAGTAGATGAAAATATTGTGACCGCAGGCTTGCCAGAGCCTAACCTTCTATTTCCATTACGGACAGTGATTCAGTATTTGTTAATCCAGTGCTTGTAGAGACTTTTTAGAATACAGCTACAGGGAATAACCAGAACCCTCTGTGTATAAAATGATAATAATGACAATATAAAAATAGCTAAAATTTATCGGCTGTCAACTATGTACCAGGTACTGTGCTAAGTAGTTTACAGTCATTGACTTGTTTAATTCCCATTATTTTACTTAATTCATTAGGTAGGTATCATTATTAACCCATGCTTTAGATGCCTGTTAGGGATATTAACAGGTCTCCCCATGAGACGATATTTTTTCCCAAGTAGTCTGAATTCAGAGATTGAGTTATTAACAATATTTCTCAAATGATGAATTATTTTTATTATCTTACATCCCATTCTATTTGAATATGAGTTCAATCTTTAATATATTTTTAGTTATTTTCATTTTGTTCTTTAATAATAATGATAATAGTAATAAGTTTTAATTTATTATAACCACCTCTGATTCATTTTAACCATTGGCATGTTCCACAATTTCTGTGTTTAATTTGTGCCACTTTGGAAGTCTTGAATTGTTTCTCATTCTACAATATGTAAAGAAAAACTCTTTGGGGGGGAACAATGATTACTAAGTATCTGATTGAGTTCCTGGTGACACCGAAAGTGGCAGAGTGCCTCAAAAGCTGTTTTCTCCATCTGTAAATTAAGGGACTTTTAACAATTCTGTAATTCTTTTTTGTTTAAATTCTTTTATTGTAAAATAAACATTTTTAAAAAAATTAGTTTAAAGTGTACAACATATTGCAATAGTTATACTTTTTACTCCCCTCCCAATTCTGTAATTCTTTAAAAAAAAAGCTTTCTCATTAAATTGCAGGGAAACAGAAAACTCAGGCAAAATGTTAATTTTCAATAACTTTTATAATATAATAGTATTCCAGTTATTTGAAACATTGCTCAAATGACATAATGAAGAATTACTTTAATTTCATTGATGAGGAAAATATGAAGGTTAAGTAACCTTCTCAAGGCATTGGTTATAGCCATAAATGAAAGTAAGTTTTCTTCATGGGTCTAGATTTAAACAGCATTATCTCCCTATAGAATTAATGTAACATACAACACAAAGTATCATTAGAGAGAATTACAGTATTTGATGAACAGTGGAAATAGTCATTATTTATAAGCCCGTTTGTTTTGTCATGGGGGAGGTTAGCTAACCCGTTAGCTAATGAGGAGCCTTACAACATTCCCCAAAAGGAAAATGCCTGGATGACCAGTGAAAAACAGAACCATAATGATGCATAACTTTTGAAGTATAATTTTATATCTCACTTAGAATTCTGTCATAGATCTCTGTTCAATTGCAGATACCTACATCGAGAAGGGCAGAGTGGCTCAGAAGAATGCTTCTAACACTCAGGGCCAGGTTAGCCCAGGAAAATTCAACCAACCCTTTTCTAAAAAATATGATGAAGTCCTCAGACAAACATCAATTGATCGGGCTTCATTTCCTAAGTTCAAAACTGCCTTTTTATTTCAGGATGTATATTTCTATTTCAAACTATGAGGAGCCAGGTATCTTCTTTTAAAAAAATGGGGAAATTGGCTATAGGCAGGAGGAAGGAATCATAGGTTGAAACCCTATAGAGATTAAGCAACATTTTTGTTGAAACACAAAGCAATTTCTTTACTGCCAAGAGGAACTGATCACTCAGGGAGGAAAGAGGTTGAATGTCTCTACTTAACTCAACTTCACAGATCTTGGGTTGAAGCCATCTTTGCTATCATTGACCTAAAGAAAGAAAGGAATCCACTGAGATTGAAACCTACTGTGGGAACTGCAGTCTTTGTTGCAATCCAGGAGAGTAACAGGTCCTAGAAAAATGAGATGAAAACAAGTGACCACTCTACTGCATGTTCCGCCTGTAGAAATAGTGCCATTTCAACACATAGACAAAAATAAACACTGTAAGAGTTTCATTACAAGGGCTCAATACTTGCATGGTAAGAACAGTTAAACATACAGGGAAAAGTAAACATTTTTAACTGGTATTAGAAACATATTCAACAGAATTTAAAGTGCAGGATATTTTATACTATTTTATTTATTTCTCAGTTCTCTGCCATATTGTTGAATTCATCAGAAGGATTCTAAAGAACACCTATTTTGGATGCATGCCACTCTTTTATTTAAAATTTTTATAATTTATATTATAGTTATAATTTCAAATTGTTTGAGGCATTTATGCCTGTGACTGTTTCTATTATTCATGGTTCTTACAGGTTTAAAAAGTAGTACCTAATAGTGGCATATGACAAGGGTTCATCAAGTATTTATGAAATAAGTGAATGCAAAAATATATAAAATTGTTTATCTTAAAAAATTATCTGGTGAATAACATTATTAATTTAAGTCCTTGCATTTACTATTGAAAATATTTTGAGCTGCATTAAATTAGTGTATAAAATAATAATCCTGTTGGTGAACCTTCACTATCTGTAATCTCTATAGAATGTTCTGTATGGATTTAATCCTACTTCCTTCCCTCCATTCCCAGCCCCTCTCCTAGTGAATCATTAATGAAGAACTAAGGAATACACACTGTATGAGATCACCAAGGCTTGCAGGGAGAAAGCATACATACTGTTCTGAATTATTAGGGAGATTGTAAACTCTTCGCTACTTGGAATAACATCAACATTATTTCTGAGTAGGTCTAGTCCTGGGTAAATTGTGAAATAAGAGAAATTTATTTTAAGGTCCTATCCTCTAGCTTTCCATTCTCTATCCTAGCATCTCTTCCTCTCTTCCATTGCCTGCTTGCTCTTGCCCTTATCCAGGTCCTTTAAGGAATTCACAGGTTGCCTTCTAGACAGAGTGGGCACACAAAAATAGGTCTCCATCTGGGCCTCCGGTGAGCTATCCTGTGCTCAGATCCTGTCAGACTTTCTACCTTCTTCCCATCCATATCCAAACTTTCTTGTCCCGAATTTCACCCTATCAAGGCCCACTGTCTGCTTTTTAAGGAGGTTGCTACCTAATGTGGTAAATGCAACCTATCTGATGTGATACTCAGATGAATGCATCTCTTTGCCCTTAAAAAAAAATGATTTTATCGAAGGAACAACATACCATCAGAAAAAGTGCAATAGTCATAAGTGTGTGACCCAATGAGGGAGAACATACATGTAACCAGCACACAGGTCAAGAAAGAGAACACTGCCAACAGCCCGAAAGCCCTTTCTAAGCACTATATTCCCAAGAGTCTGCATGATTCTAACTTCCACCAGCATAAATATCATCCACTTTGCACTTTTCTTGAATCATATCATATGCACTCTTTTGTGTCTGGCTTCTTTCACTCAATATCATGCCTATGAAATTCCTCTATGTGGCTGTATGTGTTTGTGAATCAGTCTCCTTGTATATATAATATGCCATTGTATGAATACACCACAATTTATTTATTCATTTTATTGTTGATTGACATTTGGGTAGTTTCCAATTTAGGATACTATGAGTAGTGTCATGAATATTCTTCATATATTTTTTGGTTTGTTAATTTTGTTTTGTTTTTTGGTGAACATAGCTTTGAATTCCTGGTGGATATATACCTGGGAGTGGAATTGGTAGGTCATGGGATACACATAAGTTCAGGTTTAGATTTTCAAAAAGTTTTCCAAATTGGTTAACTGATATAGGCTCCCTGTAGCAGAGTGTTAAGAGTTTGGTTTTTTTTCCACATTCTCCCCAACACTTGGTATTGTTTAGCCTTTTGTTTTAGTTATTTCTGTGTGTATATAATAATGTTTCACTATAATTTGAATTTGTGCTATATTGATGATGATGAAATTGAGTATCTCTTCATGTGTCGATCAGTTTTCTACATGCCTTCTTTTGCAAAGTATGTATTAAAGACATTTGTCTGGTGTTCTAAGATTGTCTTTTTCTTGATGGCTTATAGAATAGACATAATTATGTTTGAGAAAGAAACACTAATCAAAGGAGCATGGAGGTAAGCAAAGTGTAGAAAGCCTGGGAAAGATGTCTAGATATAGTGTTGTTTCTATTTGTCCCAGCCTTCTGAGTGTACTTCTAGGGAACACATGAACACAACTGCTGTCTTTAGCCACGTAGACTATTTAAACCAATATCCTTCCTTAGAAAAAATGGATGACATTTATCATCTAAGTTACACATTTCTGTTATTTATCATCTTAAATTGGGGATGAGAAAAACCTGGTTCAAAGTCAAGATTCTGCTTAGTTGACATCAAATATCAAAACCCCAGTGGAAAAAACAAATGCAGAAAAATAGAATAAGTGAGGGCAGAATGGAGGACACATCCTACCCTTCGTTGTTGTGTCTCTCGGCCATGGATGCCACTATGGTAATGTTATCCTACATGTGTGGTCACAATAACTGAAAGCACGGCCTCGCTGAAAGGCACCCGGAATGAATTAGTCCACAACATTGAGCCAGTCTGAGGAGTTTTCCCATCAGGGCTCCTCCTAAAAGAATGCAAGCAGTGATGCAGAGAGTAACAACAATGCAGAATTACTAATGCTGTCAGCTATAATTTCCATTTTTCTGACATTTCTTACTTAGTCACAGGCTTACTATAAGTTCCTACTTTTGGCAATAACTTCTTTCTTTAATTTGTATAATGGTGAGCATATCAGTTAGCTTGAGAGCTGCTGCAGGAATGCTGGTTGATGACAACTTTATTTCAGCCTGATTCAAATTAACCTCAGACTCCAAGTCTGTAACCTACACATTTTTACATAATTCCATAAAGCACTGCAGCAAATAATTATCTTTTGTTTTTATTTTTGTCTGTTTTCTTTTCCCCAATGGTGTGAAGCCAATGAGTTCATCTCCCAAAGTTGTTTAACACTCCAACTCCGGGATCTCAGGAACCTGGATTTGAATCTCTGTTGAGCTTCCTACTTAGCAGACTGAGCTTGTGTAAGTGACTTCACCTCTCTATGACTTCGTTGTCTCATCGGAAAAATGGGCTAAAAATAGTACCTACTT
Source organism: Aselliscus stoliczkanus (assembly GCA_033961575.1). NCBI lineage: Eukaryota > Metazoa > Chordata > Mammalia > Chiroptera > Hipposideridae > Aselliscus > Aselliscus stoliczkanus. The sequence goes on from CM066733.1 coordinate 131,071,292, forward strand.
TTTAGGTGAGCACATAATAAAGTTGGCTAATATTACTATGTACTTTGTTATATAAAGATTACTACATAGATCTTCAACATACAGCGTTTATCTGTAGTAATTTTAACTTTGCTAGTATTTTGGTAATGATTCTTCTTTATCTACCTGCCCTATAACCATTGTGCTTTCTAGAAACCACTGAGCCTTCTAGAATCAGAAATTAGGAAAAGTGAATTTATCTCTGCATTTAGATTTAGGGGAATCAATCAATTGACCTGTGGTTCTCCTAATTTATGAGTGAACAGAATTAACAAGAAAACTTTGTGTCAAGCAAGTTCCCAAGTGGTATAAATATAAATAAAATGCTTTAAATATTCAGATAAAATAATCACAAATAACATTTTATCAAAACTACCAAAGATGTAAACAAAAGGCATCAAGAGAGTCTAAATAGAGCGGGAAGTTGACTGAGTTAATCTTTTGTTATTCTCCTGTCTTCCCCTTTGTCCACTTTTTACTCCTTGTGTCTGAGGACCTCTTCCTGAACCTTTCTAGTTTCCATTTATCTCCACTGTGACATTTCTTCCAGACCTATGGTCCCCCAGCCACTCACTATGTCTCCCTAACCCATATCAAAACATCTTTATTGTGTGATGCACTCGTACAATGTGGCACACTTTGCTATCCCATCAGAAAATTGAAAAGTCCCACTAAGATATCTTCAGAGTATTATGGAACCACCTATCCAAAGGTATGTCCATGTGAGCAAGCAGATTTTAGTTTGACCCAAAGGCATCAATTCTTAATGGTGGAATGCTGGGAATTCTTTACTGAGCTGTGGGTGAGACATTTGGGGAGAAAACAAATTTCCTTAATAGACCAAATCAGTCAACCTATCAATGGCTATGTAGCCCTATGGGTAATCCCAGTCTTGATTAAACATATCTACTGAGTGTATGTATGTATATTTGTGTGGCTTTAACTGAATTTTCCCAATACTTTTTTCACTACATGTAATTTCACTACATGTAATTACATACTGCGTATGTCTACTCATATGCTCACATCTTCCCCTCCTCCCATCATTTGAAAGTTGTTACAGGACACCATCTGAATAATGGCCATATTCACACACCCTTGATAAGCTGGACCTGAAAAGTAATTATCCTGGATTAGCACGGTCCTCTGATGCTAAATTAGCAGCCATACCCATGCATACAGTTGCTCTTTGACCCTCAGTTACTCTTCACAGAAAACCTGAAGAAATCTGAGTAGAGCAGTCCTTATGCTATTGGTTTAATTTACTTACCATTTATAGACCTGGCCTCAGTTAGGAAAGAGTTTTATTTAGTCACCAAGAAATTCATCCAACCTAGATTCATATTGGGCAACAATTAAATGCTTATTCATTGGATGGCAAATAAGCAACATAAAGGGGTGAAGGGTGAGAATCAATGTCAATGCTGGGGCAGGCCTTAAAGATAATTACAGAGCTGGATCCCTTTTTTCTGCAGATTAGGGAACTGAGCACAGAGAGGCTAAATGACAACAAATGGTGGCAGAAATGGTCCTGGTCCCCAAGGCTCTGGCTTTCTGGTGTAGTGCGTCTTCTGCTATGATCTCTCGTCTGTATCAAAAGGAAGAAACCAGGGGATTAAAACGTAGTATGGTCCTGAAGTTGTAAAGTTTTATCACCTATGATTAGGAAAAGCTGCATATACACCTTAAAATTCATTTCACTCCTCTAACCCTGTGACTACAGAATGTTTATGATAGCTTCCATTCTTACAGAGTTCCCATTTATATATTTAATTTTTGTATCTCAGACTCTAAAAAAAGGGGCAAATCTGTTGGTTTGCAGCTGGCTCCACAATTGGAAGGTGAGATAAAACTAAATGTTCCCTAGTGGCAGATATTCCTGTCACAGAATCACTACCCCCAGAGCCACTCTTCTCTGTAAGTGTACCAGTAACAGTACAACACATGAGGTGTCCAGGACCAAAGTTTCTCTAGTGATTCAAGTAAAGATTAGAAGAAGCTATAAAATGGTATTATAGGGAATGCCACGGGAGAAAATTGAGGGAATACAGCGTGAAGTGATTAGTCTGGTGTTAATATTAGGTTATTCATTTTGAAGTAGGAGTTAAACGAGAGCTGGAACACCTGAGAATATGGTGGAAATAACTTTGGATAAAACATTGAAGTCAACCAATTGATATATTACATATCATTTCTTCTTTTATTTTCTTTATTCTGCTTTTTTTTTTTGTAAAATAGCAATTTGTTGCTTAATGCCAGTACAAAGTTGGCACTTGTTAAATCTTGTCTGCTCGCTAATTTGAAATGTATGGACTTTAATATTATGTTACTTTTCATTTTGATTCAAGGATGTTAAAATTCTCCTACAAATCATGAATTAATTGAAAACTGATTTATGTAAACCTCCTAATAGGGAACAAAACCGAAGCATTCTAATCCTTGAGAGAAAATAACCTAATTGTCCTCTTGTGCCCATTAGAGAGTAAATAGTTACTCCTAAGTCCTTCTCTGTATAAAGGAGACAACTCCTAGAACCAGGAGGCATTGCTTTCGCACCTCTAGGGAGGCTCACATTTTCCACGGAAACATGAGGGATCAGTCACAGCCAGGCACAGATGGAATTCCCACAGTGCTCTCATGGTACCTAACCATCACACCGTTTGCCCTTGTCCTGTGTGTGCCACTATTTCTGTGACTTCTCAAAACAACTGTTTCAAAGAAAAAGTATCTCAGAAATGAAATGGAAAGAGTTAAAATAGGCTGCATGCAAATAAGAACAACCCAAAGCATGGAAATTATGGGTTTGGGAAAAATGTTTTCTTGGTTTATTTGATTAACACTTTGCCACTGAGGAGAATTTTCCTTTGAGGTTTCTTATTCTGGATAGTTTTTAATGTAATTGGTTTAAGTGATACTTTACTTAAGTATATCTTAAAAAGAAATCTGCCACTAACTATGAAATTTTCATGTTCAGTCCAATTGACTTCAAAGTAATCCAAAATGCTTTTTCCCAAGTGACACCTATCAGTCTCCAGCTGTGTTCCTGATGGAGACTGACATCTGAAACCCACAATTAAAGTTACCTAATGCCAGGACTCTTTAAAGACGAGCGGGCTTTACAGTACCCTATCAAAGCAGCTCATAACCAATTCATACTATTATTGTTTCTGTAAGTGTGCTGGGAGGATTAATTTCTTGACACTCATTTAACATTACAGGAAACATAATTTTCAGAGCCAAAAGGTCATTCTTTCTTGACAAATCAGCACATTCGCAATTGTATGTTTTGATGAAAAACTGAAAATAACATTAAGGCTTCGACTATTTTGTGTGTATTCTATAATCATCCTGGTCTTTTTCTCATTATCTATGTGACATCAATTAAGGAATATTAGTTAAATTTGAAACTTGCCTTAAAGTAACATAAAAACAAAGGGGGGAGAGAGAGAGAGAGAGAGAGAGAGAGAGAGAGAGAGAGAATCCCCAGAGCACATTACCATTCAGATTGAGGTATAATGGAGCAATTTTCTTTCCTTCGTTTGAGTGTTATAAATGAATTTATTTTATTTATTTCACAAACCTTTTACATTGGCTTCAGAGGGGTTTTTCAAGCAAGATTGAGCTGAATTTAAAGGTAAAGAAACAGCGATTTTTAGTTCTGTGATGTTGAGGTCTCAAAACTCATGCAGCCATCATGACTGCTCCAAATCACAGAAAAGGTAATTTTTTTTGAAACATAGGGAAATATAATTAGTATCAAAACTACTATGTGCCAGGTCCTGAGATGGTCCTAAAAGACTATAGGTTATATATGTTATCAAAGGAATTCTTGTTGAGAGTGGGAAGTGGACCTCCTTGGCTATGACTGCAAGTAGAATCAACATGTAACTCCTTTGTCTAACCCTACCTCCTTTCCCTTCTCCTTCCTACCAGTTAATCAGCCTTTCTACAACCCTTCCTTCCCTTGATGTGCACCAATAACAATAAGTTAACAGGACCACATAGAATTGACTATATTTAAGGGACTTAATAATGAAATTGGACAATTATTGAGCACCATGCTTGATCTATCAATACAAACAATTAAGGCACTGGATGGCTGGTCAATTTCCAATGGGATTGTTAGTTTTTTAAGTTTCCAGAGGGGAAAGTCTAATCTGTAGTAGACTGATGAATCTCAATTTCATATTACATAAGCAAAATTACATATAAACAGCATACAGAAGTACTGGTAAGATGAATAAATGCTGAAATACAAACCATTTTTATTTATTTCAGGAACTAAATTATTTCTGTATAAAATATTATATTTTAAATAATAGGTTTTGTTTTGGCATAGATAATAACTGACTTTCAGCTGGACAACAGAATGAGCTATATGGCACTTTTAAGGGTTAGTGTCAAACTGGGTACTAAATAGAGAATAGACATATAATGCATATGAAAGTGATCTAGAGGGAGAAATATTCAGTTACATATCTTATTTTTTATGTGATATTAAGCCAGTCCAGTTTGTAAAATGTCAGGTAAATATTCGGAAGAGTGTTTTAAGGCTATGTGTATGAACAGCTTTATGGAGGTGAATTTCAGGATAGGTGTTGCAAGGCAATTGACTTAGCAAAAAGTACCACAAATGATACTTTGGGATAATAACTTTTAAATTATAGGTTACAATCCAAGAGGGATAGCTGTTATAGTTAGATTATTTTCTGAAGAAATTGGCCCAAGTGAGATTATCACAAAGAATTTGGTTACATTCTTGAAATTGTTTAGAAATACATTAGGAGCACAAGAGAAATAGTTGTTGTTCCTTTGCCCAGAATTATGGTTCATCTGCTCCTGGAATGGGATTACAGTTTTGGTGACTATGTTCCATGAAAAATCTGATGGGATTTGGGAAAGTTCAAACAAAAGACAATTGTGTTTGGTATTTAGGGCTCTTCAGTTTTCCCACAAGAAAATTCTGGAGGGATTTTAATAGAAGTCTGTCAAGTCATGAAGCTATAAAGAAGCACTTAAGAATATTAAAACATGGGAAGAGTCTTTGCAAGAAAGGTTTTTTATTTTTGGTGTGTGTGTGTGTGTGTGTGTGTGTGTGTGTGTGTGTGTAAGTGTAGATGGACTAATCTGTAACAATGGGTTATTAATAAAAATTAGAATTTTCAGATCAACTTAATAGGCAGAGATGATTGTTTCATTTGTTAGGCCATCTCAAATCTCAGATTATACATACCGGGTCATAATTAGAAGTGTCTGGATGCTGATGGTAACTACTCTGAGCACCTCTTGTAACTGCAGAAATCAAATATGACTTGTATTCATCTTTTTTTTTTTTTTTAAGATTTTTATTGGGGAATTGGGGGAGGGGAACAGACAAGTTGCTGTCCTTTTAGTTCTTCAGCTAGTTGTGGAGGACGTTGGTATTATCATTGTGCTCTTCCCAGGTGAGGCAGATCAGTTGCCAGCCTCTGGACAGCCACTCACAGCTGCTCTTGGCAGCTCACGCTGGCTGCCGACCACTCACTGTAGCCTATGGCAGCCCACTGCAGCAGGGGCTCATGCACCATTGCTGGGACTCATGCAGCCCAGCTCCAGGTGGAGCTGTTGTTCACCATCTTAGCTGTAGAGGGCAGTGTCACTGGCCCTTATATGTGGGATCTACACCGGGGCCGCTAGCGTCCCAAGCCAGCTCTTAACCAATGAGCCACTCTGCTGGCCAGTATTCATCTTTTTTATCAGTATATATTGAGTATTATAATTTCAATAGTTTTTTCCTTTCTTAAAATGTGTATACATTTTTTTTGGCAGCCTCTATAGAATTTAAAAGCAAAAAGACAGCCCCAGGCACTCATTTTCAAGCTCATGTACAGTTCTCTAAAGTAACAAAATTCCATAAGTACTGAGTTGAATATTCCTTTATGAGTTGTAATATGAAAAATTATTCATCATCATTACTGCGACAAAAATGCTAATGACATTAAAATAAAAGATTTTCTGTTTAATGATTTCAGGGATCTAAGTGAAATACAGATTGAAAAAAACAAAAAGACAAAACATTGTCTTTTATGTCTGATCAAGAATGTCTCCAAAGTAAAATTTGTATGTTCCATAACAAGCGGTGAAGTTAAACTAGGAGTTAATCTAGCTAGTTACCCCTGGTATACAGACCACTGATGCGCATGAGAAGCTAACTGTTTCATATAAGCACACACTTCAAAGTTACAGGGAAATGAAAAGGAACTAAAGCAAGTTTTTTGTTTGTTTGTTTTGTTTTGAAATACAACCCTTAGTGGAGCATTGTTTGCATATTGAACTAAATACATAAACAGTGCCGTTGTGGGTTTAATTTGTGAAATGAGTAAAGCCTTGATGAGCTGTGATGTTTGCTATTTGGAAACAGAAAACTACTTTTAATTTAACATATTCATCTGAGGATTGACACAAACATGAAATATGTAGACTCTGTAAATTAGCTTAAAGCTTGATATTTTTTTCTCAGCAAAAATTTCAAATGTAGCGTAAAAATGAACATTTTAAAAGTTGTGTGTTATAGGTTATGAAGTTTTATGACAAAATACCTAATAAAATATGTTAAATGCTCTGATGTTAAAAAATATTTTCAGTTGTTGGCAATGGGGACCTAAATCCACGCACAATTACGTCCTCAGCCTGCGTGGCCAGTCCTTGTGTGTTGCATGTGCATCATGATTTATTTTTAGTTTAATAGTCTTTTTAAGTTAAGTAGCACAGAGATGTGCTCAAAATGTATTAGCATTGTTTTGAGAAAAGTAATCTAATGTTAATATCGATAAAGCACTTGTGTTATCAAACACAGATATGTTTAAATTGTATTTTGATACTAGAAATAAAACTGTAAATGCAAGTCAGCTTTATTTTAAATATAGTTAATATAAATTTTATACTAAAAAACAATGTTATACACACACATAACACTACTGATTTATTCTTATTTATCAGTTATAACTTGCCACTGAATTGATATCCAACTTCTATAAGTAAAGAGAGTATATTACATTCTCCTGATTCCTGAAATTTGATAACCATGGTAAATGGATTTAATTCATTCCATCTTAGTAATAATATTCTGAATTATACACAACAGGAAACCTATACCAAAGAATTGTCTTATAGGTTTCTGATTTTAACTGGAAAACACAAGGTGCTACAAGGAATCAACCTGGAAAACAGAAAAAATGGGGGACATAAAAAGGGTTAGTTTTGCCAATTATGTTACTGCTCCATTAGTTGAATATTAAAAAAAAATATCATACTTATAGAATACCTATTAAAAGACTCATCCACAGGCATAACACTCACATGTTATGTGCTCAGTAGCTTCAACCAGCATGGGAAGAGTTCAGAGGCCTGTATGCTACTTCCCTTTCCTCAACTATTAATGAGCGAATCATGGAAATTCTCTGCAGCTAGAGTTTTGTAGCTAGAGAATGAGAAGTTTGGGCTAGATTATAACCCAACCTATTTTCTAGGTTTAGAAAATCAGTTATTCTATGACAATTATTATCTTGTTATTAATAAAAGAAAAGAAATAAATTGTCTGGAACTTTTTGGTGGGTTGCTGACAAGGGTAGAAAAAAACAAGTTAGAGAAAAGTAGAAGGAATTACATCATAAAAATTAATGATATATTTTTTAAAATGCAAGATTCCTAAAATTCTAGCCCTGGATATACTTTTATGACTTTTGCCCTATTTTTGTTACATAATCATTCATAACAGTGTGAACACTTTTAAAAGCTATTTATTTATAGGCAGCTTATATGGATAAAACGTGATTAGAAAATAAATGGAAAGCACATGAGAAAGAAGAAAGGTAGGATGGGGCCATAAATAGTGTAGGGCTGAGGCTAATACAAAAGGACAAACCTCAGCAACCAATCCCCTTGCTGTGGATGAGTCCCAAAATTGGTTCCAAACTTTTGGGCTATAAGTAAAAAAAATAAGCTTGATTAGTTACAAATCTCAGTGCCATGACGATGTAAGCAGCCTGTAATTCTGATGATGCTAAGACTTCTTTGTCTTCACAAGAAAGAGAATGTGTAATGCTACGAACTATTAATAATTCTCAACAACAGCCTATGAAGTAGATGCAATAACTCCTTCCATGGTTTGAATTTCTTGTGTATTTTTTTTTAATTGTAACTTTACTAATAATCCTAAGGTATATTTCAATGATGCTCAGGCAGTCCAAGGAGGCTTAAACAGTATGTGTAGAGTATATCTATTAAAGAGTTTTCTTTGATTTACTCAACATGTTTTAATGGAATGCCTAGTATGTGTGTGATTCTACATTAAGCACCACAGAGGATTCAAAGGTGAATAAGTGCGCTATGAGCAGTCATATACTAAGTAGATTGTTATCCATACCTAAGACATATATATCTATGAAAGATGTTCGTAAGAAACACCAAAGTTCATCCATGTCTGGGCGGCTGAGAGTAAAACAGATAGTGTTGGAAAGACAGGATGGGAACAAAAATTGGAGGCTCTGGAATATCGGCAAAAAGCCAAAAAAATAAAAAATAAAAAACCCATAAAGGAGTACTATAAACAGAACTGTGTTGTAAAGTGAATAATCTGATAGATGTGTGGAAAGGCATTAGAAATGGGGAAACCAATTATGTCACTACTTAAATTGTCTGTGTGAGCATAAATGAGGCCCAGATTAAATTAGTATTAAAAGAAATGCAAAGTAAGGGAGAAAAGCAAAGTTTATGGCAGAAGTGGAAGCTACAGGACTTAGCAACTGATTGGATGGGAGGATGAAGGAATGAAAGGACTCGTACCTACCTGTGTGTGGCTGGGAGGTCATTGGTGCCTTTCATATATCAGGGAAAATGGGGAGAGGAGTGCCTTGTTTGGGGGAAGGCTGAAAGGGAGAGACAAGGGTTTCTGTTTTTGTTGGATTGAATGATTATAGTGCTATGCATAAACACTCGTCAGGTTCTAAGGCCAGGTCCAAATGCTACCTTCTCGTTCCCTTAGCTGGAAGCAAACTCTCTCTGCTCTGAACTAAAATAGCCTGTTTGTCAATGTTTCTTTTAAGGAGCTTGACACTTTCTCATGTAATAACTATTTTTAAGTGCCTTATTTCCTGCTCTATACTGAAATTTTCTAGAGGAAAGGACTGTGCCTGGTTCATTTCTGTACCTCCCTGTACTTAGTAAGCACACTTGAGTGCTAAGAGCATATGCTAAGGAATAGTCACATTTAAGTGGCTAGAGGGGATTCAAGGAAAGGATAACAGAGGAATGTTTAGAGAGGTGGAGGTGATGGAGGCCAGCCCAGAACCACAGGAGCCAAGGGAGAAGAAAGTTCCAGCAAGGAGCTTATCAGTAGGACCATTCACCAAAGAACAGGTCTGAAAATCGGAGGACTAACAAAAAGATTTGACAGCAAAAAAGGAGAGTTTTAGGAATTTGATGTCCTGAAACCAAGGATGAAAACCAGGCGATGCTGCCAGGCTCTTGGTTCCCTCTGGATTAATGTCCTAGGTGGCTTCAGTCCTGGCAGTTATGGACAAGCTTTGGCCACAGGGTCAATTTGGTGGAAATACTGTTTAAGGGATCCTTATTTTTTTCTTCATTCAAAATTAAAATAGCTGCTTTATTGGTTCTCCTGGGGACAAGCTGTCAATTCTTATAACCAAGACTGCCTCTTTGAAAGATAATCAAAAGAATGGTTCAGCTTTTTAAGCATTCAAATATTCAAATGAGGCAGAATTGAAGAGCAACAGCACTGAGGCCCCCCTAAGATTTCTCATGCATGCACTAACTCATTTCACCTTGAAATACAGGTTTGTGGGCTCATCCCTCTGTTTTAGATGGCGTAGCTATGGCTTACTTTAAGTTAAAATCAAGTTAGCAGGAGAGCTGCAGCTGGCTCAGTTCATTCAGTTCAGCACAGCAATAGTGAGTGCTTGTTACTTTCCCAGCGTTACCACCAGTGAGCCACTGTGGATGGAGAGAGGAATAAAAGGCAGTCATCCCCAAATCTCCCCCTTCTGTCTTTTTCTAACCCAGCCCTCAGTCTCCTGTAGATCATAAAGTTTCCTGACTCTGGGGGTTGCCCTTACCCTCTGCTCCTGGGCCACAAGCCTCTGCCTCTGTTTTATGGAACTCATAGACTTTTTGAAAATTCTATTAGGAAGCTAGGATGGTTCATCACAGATCCCAAACTATAGGACATGTGCAGAAAATTTTGTCTCTGTTACTGCAGAATAGTGAAAAGTAGAACTCAAAAGAGGAAAGTTCTTTTGGGATTAGTGGGTAAATCAAATTGCCCAAGGAGATCCTCTGTGAGATGTCTTCCCCAATTTTGACCAAATTAAACACACAGTAGAAGGGTCCCCATCACACTTCATGTTTTCCGCTGTATTATAGTCAGGTTATCTTCATTTAAACATCTATTTTTTTCCCCATAAATATTTATCAAGTGATAGGCACAAAGTACTGTGTATGGGAGAGGAAGGAAGGTGCAAGATTCTGGTCTGTCACATCTGCTCTGGGCAGTTGTCACTGCTGGGTTAAGGCATTTGCACTTTATTAAATAGACATCTGGAACCTACTGAAGATTTTTAACTGAGAGAAGAGATGTACTTTAGAGAAAGAAAAACTCCTATTTACATCTCATGAATTCTCAAAAAGAGCTTGGCGGAGGAGAATGCCAATTATGAACAGAGAGGCAGATGTGGAAGTAGGCTTGGAGCTGCAGTAATGATAAAGAAACAGAAAGATAGGTGAGGAGACACTGCCAACACAATAAACTTGTCCTGTTGACTTGTTGTATATGGAAGATAAGGAAGAAGAGTGAAGGGTGAGTGCAAAGTGTTGAGCCTGGATGAAGATGGTGCCATTATCAAAATCAAGTCAAAAGGAGGAGCTGGTGGGAGGGGCGGACAGGATGGAATGATGCATTTAGCTCTATGTTTGGTTTGAGATGCCAACAGGATCTGCAGGTGAGAATGCCCTGCCTTCTGGGAAGGAGGTTTATGTCCTTAACTTACCCATTTAGAAGCAAAAGAAGAGGTTATGGAAGTGAATAAAATTGTAAAAAAGAGAGAACATAATGAAGAAAGAGATGAGAACCTATGTCTAGGTCTATTTTTTGAGTATAATTAAGAGAAAAGAAGAACCTCTGTGGAACTAGAGAAGTAACAATCTGGGGATAAAGACAGAATCATGGACACTGAGAGTAGGGTAGGCAGAAGGCTGCTGTCAGTAACACCAAATGTTTCCTGAAAGTCAAGAATGATGAAGGCTAAGAAATGACTGTAGGAGACCACTGAGGGTCTTAAAGAGAGAAGTCTCAGTAAAGAAATGAGAGCAGAAATCAGATTTCTAGGATTTAGTCGAGTCTAGAAGTCGAGGTACTGAGTGCTAACCACGATTTGAGAGGGCTGGTGGCAGAATAAAGAAATAGGAAAGTTATGTTAATGCTTGTTGAAGGAGGTGCTGAGAATATATACTTACAATTGAAAAACATTGTATAAAGAAATTGTTTCTAAATGTGCTCTGAAATATAGTGGAAAGAATGGACATAACAAACATTCACTACAGTTTTCAGTGATATAAAATTTCCATTAAAAAATATTCAATCTAAGTGAACTGTTGCAATTTAACAATTTTCCTAACTTTGAGATTTTATAAAATAAGTGGCTAACTGGAGTTAATCGTGCCAAACGTGTTCCTTTAAAATTGTCACATCAATTTATTCGCCTTCCATAAAGTAAAATCCCTTCTTCTTCCAATCATGGAATCGTGCATTTGGGGACTTTTGAGTTATAATCAGCAGATATTTTCTTTTTGTAAGTGGATAAACATCATAAGGCTATACAATAAAAAGCTGTATATACAGTAAAACCTTGGATTGCGAGTAATGTGGTTTGCAAGTGTTCCACAAGATGAACAAACATTTCTATAATACATTTTAACGTGGTAAATGAGTGATGTCTTGCAATACAAGTAGTTTGTTTCCGGAACGAGTTATGCTCTCAAACCAAGGTATTACTGTATATTTTTTAAAAAGATGAATTAGATCTTTCCAATGTTGAAATGAGGTAATAGTGACAAGGCAAGGGAATCAAAAGGACAACAAAGTGATATTGTTCATATTCTGACTGTTATAAGCATTGAAAACTGGGCATTTGAAGGACTTCAGAAATCAGGATTGTTACAGTATCCTGAAAGAAACACTATGGGAAAGGAAAATACAGAAAAAAAATTACATGCAAGTTTGTTAGAATATGAAAGCAGCATGAGTTGGTGAGAATTTGCAGTGAAGCCAAAACTGAATGCCACAGAAGGAAAAAAGGGACTCCTTTTTTAACATACTTCTTGTATGCTAATGAGACCACACCTGGAACAATGCATTCAACAGGGGCTACCTCTAAACAAAAATGAACATCTAGGAAACTGGAAATAGTTCAGAGACAAGCAATAAGAATGATTAAGGGCTTGGAGATACTTTTAATCTTGCAACAAGATTAAAAGGCCTTACATTTGTTTAACGTGGCTAACAGATGACTAAAAGTGGGCATGATATCTGTTTATAAACATCTGAAGGGTGGGTGTAAACATGAGCGTTAGAGTACAATTGCATAATATGGTATGAAAAGGATTTAACTTGGGGGAAAAAAATTCAAGAGAGAATTTGAAGTGAATATAACGAAGCCCTCTCCTGGAGAGTGTGTATTTCCTTTTCTTTAGAGACTCTGCCAAAAATGAGGAAGTGGAGCAGAGAGCCCCTTGGAAGAGAATGACCCAACAGGTCCCCTAAAGATCTAATTTCTTCACTTTCACAAACCAGTAGAAACCTTTTTAAGCTTGATCTGTTTGCACAGAATTATCCGGAAAGGGTGTTTATTTACAGATTGTAGAAGATCAGCAGGCACAACACTTTAGTCCTGGGCAATCATGCTGTATCCTCATTTGTTCTGTCATTGGTAAGTAGTCCAATAAAGCACCATTAAATCTAGTTTGTATTGATGCTGGCCTCTAAAAGGCCATTCTCCCAAAGCTCAAAGGGTTTGGCTTAGAATTTACTCAGAAACAATTGAATGGCTTTATTTTTAAAGAATTGTGTATACTTCCAGCTGGAGTTCAAAGGTATACCAATAGGCAGTGTAATTCAAGAGGTCTATTTTGGTATTATTTCTACAAACATCCAATCTTCTGTTTTCTTTCTTGGTGAATGTAGTGTTTTATACTTTTTTCTTTTCTGTTTTTTTCTTTTTTTCCTAAGGTTTGTTCTTACTAAAGCGATGAAATTGTTTTCCCTTAAGGTTGCTTTAAAATGAAATTAAAATAGAAATTATGTTTTGTATTATGAGCCCCTAGAGGGCTTTGTTTGTTTAATTTGACTTATATAAAACCCAATGCCAAAATAGTGCCATGCACCCTTGAAGAATAAACAAATAGTAGATGATAAGTGAAGAAGCACTCTGCCCCTGAGAGGTTGATTAAGGGAATGCTAGTAAGTGAATCTTATATTTCCACTGATTTCCACTATAAAGTCACATTTATGGATATTCTGATGGCCTGATTGTGTCATGTAGGGCCTGCTAGTGTTTCTGAATCATTTCCAGAACATTCCAGCAGATTTCAGGCTTCAGAATTCCCCTACCTGTCCTTGCAGGCCCTTTGAGCTTCTCCCATTGATCTGCTTTCCCCTCTCCTCATTGCCTTGTAGAACTTTGTTGCAGTACCAAACGGGGCCAATAGATGCTGCCACTTCATGACATTAGGAGTTACAAGGTTCCTTTTTCAGTAGTTAAGGCCTAAGATGAACTGTGTGTTGAGGGCCATGTGGAGATGAGAGTGAGGGTAAAAGGTAGCTGGTAAAGTCTCTCAGGAGAGGAATTTGGTTTTTAATTGTGTGCTTATGAATTATTTGACTTTTACCACAGGTAAGGCAGTAGGCAAAACGATAAAAAATAAATTAATTTTAAAAAGACACTTCAACTTCAGGTGCTTCAAGGTATATTTTAGGCAATAAAATTTTAAAAATAATAAAAAAAGAATAGCAGAATTTAATAGTAATACCTAAAAGAATTTTAGACTTAACATTTCTCTATAGCCTTGGAAAAGAAAGTCTTGAAAATATGTTTTAGAGAGCCTGAGGGACATAACAAATGTAATTCTTTAAACCACTGTCTCTCAAACTGGTGTGTGAGATAATTTTAGGTTTTACCGAACAAATGATTTTTATTTCCACAATATAGACTCATTAGCAAGATAACCTTCTATTCGTGGCTAATTATATTGGTTTTCCATTTATGGTGATGATAAAAAGTTTCCTTTATCAGATAAACATTTAATAGCTTATTTAAAGAAAAATATTAAATGAATAATATTACAGGTGATATGGGAATAATTATAAAAGTGGTATTTGATAGAAATCCTGGAAATAGTGCCTTATTTAAACAAGCAATACTCTTTTGCCTATAGAACCTTACAATTCTTTGTTTCCTGTGTTCAAATTCTTATTTCTAATGTGGACTGATAATGTGACTTTTATGTTACTCTTAATGAAATCCATGTAATATATGTATATTTAAGACTAGATGGATTAGAAGCTAATAATAAGAAGTTGAATAACGAATACTCTGCTATAATTCTGGGGTATTTGGATAACTTCTGTGAACATACTATGTAGATGTATAAAAAATTATGTGGGAGCAAAGCAATTTAAAAGCAAGGTGAGTATTGCTGAAAATCTGATTTTAGACAGAGTGAAGAAACATTCTAAACCACCATATTTGTATGAACAATAATCTGTATGTACTAAAATATGAATTTTTATTTTTTCCAAATTATGCACCTTCCCACCTTATTTGGAGGTCAAATTAACAAGTAATATTCTATGCAAAAATGAAATTCAAAATTTTGTGGCCATACGAGGAGAGTATTAAATTAAGCACTGTGCTCAATTTTTACACGGTATTTGCAATAGCCACTGAGCATTCCTAGACACTGACTGATTCACAAACCTTTTAAATTGCATATTTTGTCTGTAACATACACATGGTACTAAAAACAACTACTAATTTTTTGACTACTAATATATCACAGTGGCTAAGAGTGGCCTTTGGGGTGACACATAGGCTGGTTTGAATCTTAGGTCTGTCATTTATTAGGAAGTTGCTAAAAATTATAAGCCCTTTGCTTTCTCTCCTGTAAAATGGGGGGAAAAAGATCTACAAAGTTATGCAAATCTACCCACTGAGATCTCCTTAAGTGCATAGTTACAATAACTGGCATCCTCCTCAGGCCAGAATGTTCTCTAGTTTTCTGCAAATCCTCTTTGTGCTAAACCCACCACCAGGACCCTTTCTTCCTTGAGAACCAGCAAAAGGGACATTATGCCTGGCAAGTGCCTAAGCCTCCCCTCCCCAACACCCCCCCCCCACATTAATCTGCAAGAAAGAACACCCAGTGAGTGGTGAGAGCAGCAATGAATACCTTTATCAGTTTAAATTCACAGCCTTACCGTTTCCATTGCCTGTTAATAACTGTAGATAATGCCCCAGTAATTAAGAAATAAATTATAACTACAAGTATTCAATATAGATTTTTGCTTTAGAACTTGACAGTGTTCATATCAGTTGCAGAAGGCCAAGCTGAAGTAGAGGGGGAAATCTTTTTTGTGAACCTTTTATGAATATAATTTAGTCAACAATATATTACAACTAAGTTTTCTTTGAATGGGAGTAATTTATACTAGTTAACTTCTAATCTCTTAGGCCACATCTAAGACAGTGTGTGGGGCGGGCGGCTTGTTGAATCATAGGCTTTGTGGTTAGAGACCACTGGGTTTGTCTTTGGGAAAGCTACTTAGGTTTCATTGGGCCTCAGTTTGCTTAGCTCTTATATGGGTTTAAATAACCATCCCAGAGGTGTTGTGAAATTAAATGAACTCACATGTACCATAGGTGACCCATGTAAAGACTGACACTCAGTAAATTAAAACATTTATAATTGATGTGACAAAGTAGATGCTTGTGAAATAGACAATAGGTTTTAAGGAAAAGGTGATTAAATGGATGCAAAATTTATGTATTGTTTATTGTCTACTTTGCTTCAGCCTCTGGTTGTGATATACACGTGTGCAATCCTATGTGGGTACATGATGCATGCGCAGTAGGCTTAGGCATGAAATGTCACTTCAGCAATGTGCCTGGGGAAGCACTGACGCTGCCTTGGAAGTCAGTCGTCGCTGTCTGACCTTTGAGCGTCTGGGAGGGATGCCTATACCTGCGCCCGGCGCTGGAAGGGGCCCAGGCCCTTCCCAGCACAGCCTATCCCCAGATTGCTTACTTGTTCCTAGCATACATCTTCACGGAAAAGGGTATTTTCTCCCTTCAGAGAAAGCTCCCCAGTGTGGAGTGGGTTGGTGTTTATTTTACGTTGTTGCAAGTAGGCGAAGTCCCTTCTGTCTCCTCCCTTGGGGTAAGTGGAAAGGGATCCATCAGCATGCCGGCAGTGGCCTACACCAGGGACGGGTAGCGGCAGAGTTTGAGAGGACTCGGGGGCTGCCCCGTAGAAGCAGGTGGGGGACAGACAGTAGTTCCCTGGTCCGGGGAGGGACTGCTGCCGCTCGGGTCCCTCCCCTCAACCGGGAGGTCACAGCAGCCGGCGCCAGGCCGGTGGGGGCGGGGTGGGGACGGCGCTGAGAGCTCGGAGATTAGCACGGCGCCACCCGGGACGCCAAGGGTCCCGAGCGGTCCCCACGCAGGACCGCAAACGATGACAACAGGCAGTCATCTGAGGTCGAATAAAAAGGAGTCTCTTCCCCGCGCTCTGCTGCCCCTCGTTGCCTGCCTGCAGGCCCCCAGCGGCCTCCAGTGGCCCGGGGCGCGGGCGGCGGCGTCCCCCTCCCCCAACTCCGCGAGCAAGTGCGAGGCTGCCCGCAGCGCGGCGCACACTCCGCGGTTCCCCGCTTCCGCGCAAAACTTCGAGCCTGTCCACGTGAAGTTGTCTCTTCCCTTTCAGAGGAGGACAGAGCTTTGGGAAAAGCTGGGCAGTGACGACTACGGTGGCTGGGCGCGCGCGCTCTCTTTTTCTTTTCTTCTACTTTTTTTTTTTTTTTTCCCCTGCCCCTGTCGTCAGTCTAAAGTTTTGGCTCCTCTCCTTTCCTCCTCCCCCTCGGAGCCAGCTTGTCCCCCCGCCCCGTTTCTCCCCCACTTGTGTACGCTATTTGTTGGGGGGTAACCGAAGGGGATGTCCTGTTTTCACCAGAGGCACAGCGCGAAGGGGAAACTTCAACACTGGCAGGGACGAGCATAAATACCTAAATACGGACGCAGGGATCCGCTGTTGGGACAGACACTTGAACTTCAGGATCTCCAGGCGGTCGGGGCGGCAGGAGGTGAGTGCCCCTTCTTCCGACCCCGTCCAGGGGCGGGTGAACTCGCCCCAGAAAATGCGCGCGGCTCCGAGGGCTGGAGAGCCAGGGTGCGCAGCCAGACAGTGTGTGGGCGTCGGGGTCCCCTCGGGAGCTCGCAGGCGGAGTGCCGCACGCTGGAGGGTGCGAGCCCCTGGGGCTGCGGCAGTGTGCTCTGCGCTGGAGGGCGCCCCCGCGCCCCCAGGGTCCTTGCCGAGCCTAAGTGTCTCTTGCGGGGCCACGCTGGAACCGGCGCAAAACGGGGTGCACCACTCCCTACCTGCACCGCTCCCTACCTGCGCTCTGCTTCTGTCTCTCAAGAGGTGCGCACCCCAGGGGCTCCCCTCCATCCTCCCTGTGACATTTATTACTTGGGGAGGATCCCCTACATAAGCCAGACGCAAGGATGCTGCCCTGGGTCGGGTGGAAGGCCCGGGTGCCTGGGGTTTTCACGATGCTGGGTGCGTACGTACGTTCAGTGCTTGTGCTCTCCTCTCCAGGCACGAACCGGGCTTTTAAACTACGGCCATCCCACTTTAATAGTTTTTATGTGGCGTGGTCCGAATGTCTCCTGCAGTTTGCCAGGGTCCGTGAAATTAGAGGCGCCTTGTCAGAGGAGTCCCGTTCATTGGCTCGGGATGCGGATGCCATGGAGGGATTATAACATCTCCAAACGCAGGGATCTGGCTGGGGAAGCAGGTTTTCTCTCGTTTCAAAGCCTGCTGGGTCGGGGGTGGTTGTGGGACTGGAAACGGCTCCCTGTTTTTCAGGTCGTTCAGCGGGATTTGGGGAGTAGACCCTGTGTGTGCTTGTTTTATTTTTACACCACACAGCAGCCAGAACTTTCGTTTAGCAGCACTTTAAAGGTATTTCTTGCTCGGTATTCGTTATTCGGAATAGCTTGGAGCTGTTAGGGAATTTGCCGACTGACTCCCTCGGCAGAGCGGTGGCAAAACTGGAGAGCGCAGTTTAGTTTTTGTCATCTCTTCCCTAGTTGGGGCGGCCGTGTCCCCCTCACCGCCACCTCTCTTTCCCTTTCCCTTTCAGGCTAGGGGGTTTGTGTTTTGGGTGAACGTATGTGGGAGAGGGTGTTATTTGGAGACGCCCGAGAATCTCTGCCTTCGCCCCTGCGCCTCTGCGTTTCGCTACCCAGCGGGCAGAATCATTCATGAATCCTAACCTGAGGGCAGTGGAAGAAGGTGCAGGTCCCTCGGCCCTCGCTGCCAAGGTGCAAAAGAGTGAAGGGGCGTGTGTTTTGGTTTCAGAGCAGTTCCACGTGGAGCCACCTCCGTGTGCGTGTGTGTTGTGTACTTGATCTGTGAGGAGGTAACAGGAGTCTCGTGTTCAAACCCAGTGGGCCGTTGGCCATTAATTTGCTTTCCTGGCTGTCATTACAGACACTTCCAAAATCTGATACCTAAGAGAACCAACAGGTTAGGTTTCACATTAAGAGCTCATACTTAACAGTTTTCTTTCTCCCTTACCCCTTTTGGCTTGGCACCCTGGGATCAACGTAACTGATGGAGCGAAACATATCTTCTCCAATATGGCATTTTGTTCCTCTTCTTATCAGCGGCCACTTTCTGCACCCGCGGGCGTTTGCCAGTTTCAGTGCGGGGGGAGGGGGGACTCCTTCGGGACTTAGGTGGGAGTCTTAGGAGCGTTTAACAACCCTGGGCTTCAACAGCTTCTGAAGTTTCATTTGCACGTTGGTGACTGACAGTATTCAACGTTGACGATGGCCTTTTTTTCTTTCTTTTTTTTTTTCGGTTAGGCTCTTTATGTTTTTATTTTTAAAAACCCCGTGACAGCAATTGTACTTGATAACCTTTCCCGGGTAGAACTTAAACAGAAACATTGCACCCATCACACACACACACACACACACACACACACACACACACACACACACACACATTTATTTTTCCTTTACACTATTTCTGGCCAGGTTATAGTATAGCCCAAGAACCAAAAACTACGGAAGGGGTTGGGGAGAGGATCCTAAAACAAAATATTTGATACGTGGTATGGTGCCTTTTAGGAGACTGCATTCAAAGACATTTGTATATTTTTTAAAATAACATTATCTCAAGAAATAAGTAGCAGTAGTAACAAGAGACAAACTGTTTTGTGTGGGGCTAGCCTACCAGAGTTTAATTTTTATGGCAACAATACCAAACGCAGATATAACTACATCCGTTTTTATTGTTACTACAAACCATAAAAATAGTTTGTTCCACCTGATTAAAAGTTGTAAGTCATTCAGAGTAAAACCAATTTTTAGAAATGACTGTACAAGAAAGTTTAAACCTTTGACAATTACAGCTTTGAAAGTAACATGATTAGATTATCTGGAAACTGTTTCTTTTTT
This sequence comes from Aselliscus stoliczkanus, assembly GCA_033961575.1. Classification (NCBI taxonomy): domain Eukaryota; kingdom Metazoa; phylum Chordata; class Mammalia; order Chiroptera; family Hipposideridae; genus Aselliscus; species Aselliscus stoliczkanus. The sequence goes on from CM066733.1 coordinate 131,091,100, forward strand.
TTTCTGGTTATTAGGGGTATATCTTTGTCTTTCATAATAAGTGAATGTCTAAAATCAATGTGGTTTTCAAAAGCCTGTGTTCCTTTGTCAATTTCCTGAAAATAGTATGCTTCAACATTTTAAGGCCATCATAATGAGAGGTTGTTTCACAAATAAAACTGAAATAAAAACTTCACTTCATTATTTTTATTTACTAGTATTTTATTGGATATTAGAAAGTTAATTTCTCTTTTACAAAATGAAAAGTTTTGTGTATATATTCAAAGCTAATATTTATTTAAAACAATATGTTCAAGTTCAAAAATTAAAAATACCCTGATTTGTATAAAAAGAAATTGTTCAAGAACAATCATTATTCTTATTAAGAAATACAGATACTGCATTATTGAGGATTTGTAGAAACTAGTTTGAAAAAACTGTTTGCACAAAAGTTTCTTTTTTGAGGGAAGATTGGCAGATGAGTAGTTTGTCATTTTGTATATATTTTTCTTTTTTAAAAAAACCTCTGAGTTTAAAAAAGAAAAATAAGCTCTCTATTTCTAAGAGTTTCCTTTTCACTTGTATTGTGATTTGGGGTGTAAATAAATTTTACAGAGCCACGGGAAATAGAGTGTCCAGTTTCATGTTTTCAATCTCTGTTGCAAGCTCTAAATGACTGACTGATGCCGTGTCTAAAAATATATTTGTATGTCTTGGTACTTCATTTTTTTTTTTTTAAATACACTGCAATTGAATGATCCAGAATTTTTAGAAGAGTCGAATGGTAGAAAAACCATAACTATTGTTATGAAAAGTTAGGGTGTTGGAAAGTTCACATTCTAACTCTCAAAAATAAAATTAAACTTATTTCACCCAATGGAACTTTTTATGCGGAATTCAAGAAGAGAGTAGATAATCCTTTTCAAGACTTAGTGAAGTGTTAAGTAATTTAAGAGTGCAAGTATTTATTATGTTTTTCCATTATCTTTTTTTCTAGTAGGTAAATGCAAGAACACTGAACATTCAGTAAAAACAGGCCCCCCTTTATAAGGAGTTTAATTCACCATAGTTCTGTATTGCAGCTGCTGATCATATTTCATGGAGCTGTTAAAGCACTTAAAACCTAAAATTAGGTACTGTCTGGTTGTAAATATTTCAGATCACTCATTTAAGAAACAAACAGAAAAGCGTGCTATCAGAAGTAGAAGACGTTTTGAATCCTCTCATTGAAGAGCTGAAAAAGTCTCTGTCAAACACCTTGGTATTTTTCCAGTGAGAATATAATCATGATAGTTTCTTTTACAAATGCGTATTATTCTTACATATTCTAAACTCTTATAGCATGTCTCTCTGTAGAGTATCTTAAACTAACTGTATTCAGAAATACAGTTGGGGGATTTTATTACAATGGTTACTAGGTGAATGAAATCAACACCAAGGAGGAATGGGATGAGGTTGCAGCATACCTGCTTCTCGCATGAATTTTTCCCAGTGAACTTAGAAATGACATGCTCTTTCAGGCATTTATTCTAGAGATGGGGGAGATGCAACATGGATTTAATTGCAGTCTGTGTACTACTGAGTTTTGCAGTTAGATGTGTATTAAAGTGGAGGGTGCTGCATATTCATTAAATTGTACATGGCGCTGAACTTGGCATCCTTTAGCTTGAACTTGAGTGGAAGAAAATACACAGGACTCACATATTCAAAAGCAGTACAAGCAACTTCGATTGCTTTTAAGTTTGAAGCCTTTGTAAATATTGCTGCCACCTAATATTACTTGTGGCACTGCACATTAATATATACCTTCGTGATACACCATTTTGCTCTTGAAAGTTTGTGGCTGTTATCATGCCCCCCATCGATGTTTTTACTAGTAGAGAGGCACTGAAAACGAATACCACTATCCTTACTTTCCTAACCACTTTTCCCTCTTTCAGAAAAAGAGATGAAACAGATTAATTTAAAAATAGAAACCATTTTGAGTTATCAAAACCACATTTATATGGTGGTTTAAAACAGTTTCAGAGAGTGCACCTCAGAGTCTGGCTGCAACCTTTTCTGTCATTGAAAGGTGCTAATTGATCGTAGGGCACTGACATAATAGTATAGTTTGATATTTGAAACCTTTCAGCCTTGGTCTGGCCCTTCCCTCACCCTGAGATTTCAGTGCATGGTTGATGGAGAATAACGCCATATTTAAAAGGCCAGGAATTCTAATTTTTTCTCCATGTGAAACATTTGAATACAACATAGTCATATTTAAGCTTTTATTTACGTACTGTAAGTAAATTTATTTTAATGCACTTCTGAGTCATGAGAGAAAGACCTATATTATCATGTTAGGATTTTTAATATAATTTTTTCATAGGTGGATTCTTTTTAGATTGAAACTTTTAGGTTAAGTCGGATTGCTATAAGCACATTTGAATACTTTCAAAACAAAGTTTCATTAAACCAATATAGAAGAGCCACTGTGAAATTTAATATCTGAAATATATTTTCTTACATATATTTATATCTTAAAGTATATTTTAAAATAAAAATTGACAGTTTAGTTTTTGTACATTTGTAATTTTATTTGTCTAAATAATCACTGTTGTCATCATTCATTATCATCATAACATCATAGCTGACATTTACTGAAGATTTGCTTAATGCAAAACACAAGTATATATGTGGGTTAGCTAATTTTCATTTATTTCAACTATGCCACAAATTCGACACTTTTATTATCCCGTTTTACAGATGAGGAAACAGAGACCCAGTCATGCAGTGGAGTGGAGCCAGAATCCCAGCTCTGCAGTCTGACACCAGATTCCTTATCCTATGTGATGTTCTAGGCAGTTGACCCCATCAGTCAAAGATGAGTTCATTTTAGGTGGTACCCAAACATTTTATTTTTATATTATTAGTTATATATTTCTAAGGATGCTTAAAAATACATTAAATTTTCCTTTAAACCTATACTTTCATGGATAATATTGTTTAAGACACAGCCAAAAAGGTATTGAAGTAAAAATAATTTTAAAAAGCACCTATTTAAAGAAACATATTAAATAACAGTGAACAAGTGCTTGGCTGAAATAGCCAAAATAACAAAGCTTGGTGACAAACGACTAATTTGGAGAAACTGTTACTCTGGAATGCTTCCCAAATGCCAAGAACTTATGACTAGATCTTCTGAATATTTAATTTACATGTAGAATTTTTCTTTACTTTTCAAATCTTATCCATTGGTAGAAGTTATCAGTTTTACAGGGTTTTGTTTTGTTTGTTTTAAGCCTAAATGCTGGTTTTGAATCTCTAATCTACATATTTATGTTAAACCAACTAATAAGGGCTGTATCACGAGTTTCTAGAGTCAAGTTTAAATTATAATGGGGTCATCCATAATTTGGAAATATTTTCAGTTTATAAGGATATCAGATTTTGCATTTTTAAGATTTTCTTTAGGTGAATACTTTTGTTTTGCTGTTAATAATTTGTTTTATAATGTCTTTTTGCACTGAAGCAGTGGTTTTCATTTTTATCTTATTTATGTATTTAGCCACAGATTTCTTTATTCAAGTGAAAATTGACATTATGCCCACTGGAGAAATGTCCACCTTTCTAACTGAAACAGGTTATGAGTGGCCCTCCAAACTTTGCCACCTCCCCAAGTTTCTGTAAGGGTCTTCAAGTGTGTGAAAAATCACTGACAAAATGAATAAATCTAATGAAAGAGGACAATTAGAAATATCTGCTTTAGTATGTTAGTGTGTCATCCACTAAAAAAAACAAAAAAACAAACAAACAAAAAAACCCAGAAACAACTTTGAAACACCACAAAATTTCTCCAGTGTAATTTCTCCAGTATGTAATATGCAAAAGGGTATGTCTATCCACCCTAGTATAACTTGAGTATTCTTATTAACCAATCTGCAATGTTGTTTCAGTTTAATACTGGAAAAATAAAAATTGTCAAAATGTTTCCCACAGTTACAGCTCTGAATGAGGCACACAGAATTTGTACATGCAAAGATTTGTTTTATTAGAGCATCTTTTTTCCTTTAAAGCCTTTTTGAAGAAACATCAGTGGTGGCATAAATTTAAGTGGCCTTAGGTTTTCATTTAAATTATTGCTATTGTTTCTGTTATTCTTTCCTCCAATCTTTTTTAAATGAAAGGGACATTTCTTGTGAAATACTAAAATTAAATTATAAAAATTTACATTCATATGCCGTTAAGTTTAATTCTACTCACAAAAGCAATAGCATTAAATGTGAAATTCTATCCTTAATCAAGTGTGTGTACCACATACTGAGAGAGCTTATTCTCTGGAAGGCCATATACACAAGTCATAGACCTCTGCATATATCCAGTGGACTGATCTATTCATTACATTTCACCTCTGACTCCGAACTCCCTAATGTTAAAGGATTTGCAAAGACTTGAATATTCTAAGAGATTGGACATTTCTACATTAATCTGTCCAGTATGTTGAAAGTGATGGTAACTTGGGAAATCAACAGGTCTCTGAATTAGCTAATTTTTTTCATTTAAAATTTTATATTTTAATGCAAATGTATATTCATGTATGATTATGACTTTAGTAATTCTATCCAAATTTAATCACAGGATGGGTGAGTCATGTTCAAATTGTATTTTGCATATTTTCAGTAATCTCAAGTAGGTCACTTCTTGTGCTTCTAATGGGTCACTTAAGAATGTATATCTCAGTAAGTCTGTCAAGATCAGCAATACTACCAAAATGTTTTATGTGACCTTTAAAGTGTTAAGATGATGCTACTGTTTTATTTTTCTTAGTTTACCCAATAAGATTTTTAATTTAGGTCTGCTTTGTCTCCTTAATTGTTGACTTTAGTTTTCAAAGGCTTCATTTAGGAAAATACCCAGCAAAGGTCTGTGTACATGTCTGTGTACATTTTTAAATGACTTTTCATTGTATCAGTGTTGCAGAGGACATGCAAAAAATAGAGTGGGATGAACAGGTTCTTTTTCTACTCTGTATAATTTCAAATACGTTGGGGCTTTTAGTCTCTTAATGATGTTAAGTTTTAGTTATTCTTGGCATAAGGTATTCACAAGGAATGGTTAGCATTGTAAGTAAATTAACAATGGTAAGCCCCATCACAGGTTTAATCCTCAGATAATTGTGTTAGCTTTTGGTGGTCATTTGCCCTATGTATACTTATCGTATTGTCTTTGTCATAAGAAGGATAATTCTGTTATCTTCACTGCCTCTCCTGAGAGATCATTCTGGACTATGATGGGTCTGTCTCCACGGTCCGTCTCTCCATGCCTAGTATATTCAACCACATTTGTTCACATTAAAAAAAAAATCAGGTTCCTTCTTGATTTAAAATTCTTTTAAAAATTTCCTGCTTCCTATAGGACAAATTCCAAAATTCTTAGCAGGGAGTACAAGGCATCTCCATGCTGAGATCCTTGCTCAAGTGGCCATTCTCATATCTCATCACCCACTCACAAATAATCTCTTCTCCAGCCATAGGAAACAGCGTTCTCGAATACATCCTGGTCATTTCCACTTCATTTATTTGTGCATGTGATTTTTTTCTGTCTGGAAGATATCTTTCCTCTGCCCCTGAAACTTTCCTATTTCTTTTTCAAGATTGAAGATGCAAAGTGTTACCTCCTCTGGTAAGTTCCTTTGGCCTCCAGAGGTTGAATTGGATGTTTCCTTTCTCTCTACTGCCAAAGCACACAGTTTCTACCTTTAGCATAGTGTTTGTCACATTGAAATGTAACAGGTTACATGAATTTAAATCCTGCTCTAGACTGAGAATTTACTGAAACAATTAGCAATGTTTGTCATCTCTATATCTACAATAAGTAGGGGTCAGTAAACTCCTGTTGAGTGTGAATGCTGTTGACCTCGAGAAAGAAGATACTTGCCAAGAAGGGCTTCTGTGGGCTGACATTTAGAAGCACAGCCTAGCAGCCACTTCTAAACAGTGGCCTGTCACACAAGCCAAGCTTCAGGGAGAAGCCTACACTTTGTTGCCTGTCTCCGGCACTGATGCTTTCCTGCACTGTGTTTCTGCCATCTGAACTAATCCTTATAAAGGAGTTCCTGGAATTATATTTCACTCAATAGGACTGAGATTTCCCTCATCCAGTTGAAATTGTGCAGCTATATCCCCATTAGCATCTTTACTGACCAATCAGAATGGTTCCATTCTGACCTATCTGACCCATTGGTCCAGAATGCTTTTTGGACCAATCAAACTGTCAAAATTTGGAGTCTTCATTTACATGAGGATGGAACACTCAGAGACCAGGGGTGAGGACTTTTCTCTATATAAGTTAGCTCCCTGTGGCTCGTACAGCCCACTTTCCCTTTCCACCAAAAAGCTGAAGACTGTTTCCCTGGCTGGAGCTGAGACACCAAAGACGTCTTGCTGCACCAGAGTAGAGCCGACTGGAGTGGAGTAGAGCCGAGCTCTCTAGCCAGAGAGGGGCCTGGGCCCAGGTTGGCCTGCTAGCTCTGTTGCCCCACAGCCATGCTGTTTCATAAGTGAATTGTAATGCTATTGGGCTATGTATCACTGTTGAGATGTTTGCACTGAATAAAATTTCCTCCTTCGCCACACTCCAAATTGGGGATTCCTATTTGGATTGGATTGACAATGCATAAAGTAAGTGGGGATGAGAGCAGTGGTGGTAGCGCTGGACTACCCCGCCATGATATTGGGAACAGTGGTAATACTTGTGACCATTACAAAGCAGGGCCACCTTAGGAACAAACTCGGAAATTTTGGGTATTAACCCAGCAGAATTGCAGCTCTCAATCTAGGCAGAGCTTATGAGTATGTATCGATATAGAAATGTATTTATTTCCCCCATGACCATGGGGAAGTCAGTGATCTAGTGGATAAGCCAGGGGGCCTGACAATCTCTGGAGATATGGGTATTTCATAGCACTTGAAATCTGAAGGGCCCAATTTGTTCTAAAGCACAGTGATTAAGTACAAAGAATATGGAGCCAGGCTGCTTGGGTTTGAGCACCAGAGTTGTTAAACTCTGCAAAGATGAGCATGTTACTTAAACTGGTGCCTCAGTTTTCTCATGTGTAATAGAAGCTACTTCAAGGGGTCTTATGAGAATTCAACACATAAATATATATAAGCATTTAGAATAGTGTCTGATAGGAGTTTTAGTCATTATTAGGATTGCGTACCCTCTATTAGATTACCCAAAACATTCAGAGATTTTTAGAGCTGAAAGTCCTTTTGGAGATATAAACTAGGGGTCATAATTAGTTGAGTCCCCAGTGTTCCACATACAAATTTAGTGTTCTACGCACAAATTTAGGGTTCTGGGATGATCTTGGCAAATCTGTGGCTCTATTTGGAGCCCTAAGAGAAGACATTAAAGGTGCACAAAACTTAGCTGTGGACATCTACATTGCACAGTATTTCTTTTAACAAATACTTCCACATACAATAATCTAGATTACTTAAGGCTCTGATCTGTGCGGTTCCTTAACTATCCTGAATCTTTATAAGCACATTCTATAATGGTACTCCTGTTTTATGGCCAATATTTAAGTTTTCTCAGTTGATTTTTCTTCTAGCCTGAAGGCACCAATTATAAGAATTTGTATAATTTTCAATTGACAGTGGAATTGCTGAACTCAGTGTAAACTTTTTCAAAGGTAGCTTTAACTGTTACTATGGTTGTTATGTTGCAGAGACAATAGGCAGTTATTAGCACCTCTGTTTGTAGGATTTATCACTCATCCTTGGATTCAGATGTAATGGCTTTACGGTAGAGTGGGGCTGAGGGAGGAGGGAAAATTACGATGTTAAGTGTCAAGTCCTGTTTTTACTGCTTACCTGGAATTACTATGACCAGGTGCATCTGTATATTGATGTTATGCCTGAATTGTCACTATATTTAGACCAGGGTTTCTCAGACCCTGATTATTAGCACTTTGAGCTGGATAATTCTTTGGTGTGTGTGTGTGTGTTTGTGTGTGTGTGTGTGTGTGTGTGTTGGCTCTCCTGTGTATTGTCAGAGGTTTAGTAGCATCCCTAGCCTCTGCCCACTAGATGCCAGTAGCACCCTCCCCCAAGTAATGACAGTGTCCCTAGACACTGCCAGATGTCCCCTGGAAATAAAATTGCCCCCAGTTGAGAACTCACAATCAAAGTAGATCTAAAGATCTCTTGATAGTGTCAAAAGATTCCCAAGGATCTGCATGAGAAGATCCTTCTACTTTCAGTGACATGTAGATGATCATTCCTGCCTCTCAAATTTAAACACCATGTCAAACGACTGTTGGTCTGTGTTGATAGGTAAACTGTATACAGAGGTGATTTATAGATAAGCTTTACACAAATGACAATCTTCAGCATATTTTCCTTTTGGGAAAGTAATATATGAGTGGGGGTGGGGGGAGAACAGAATACCTGGAAAAGTGTGTTGGAAGTAGATATTTATTTGAATTAATTATATGTCTAGTCTTTCTATTATTTTCACTGGTACTTTTTCGTAGATACTTTTGATTCATATCTAGAAATGACAATTACTTGTCCCTTCAGATAAATATTCAGTAATAAGAAACTTTATTTAGTTTATAGTGTCAGAAAGAGTAAAGCTACCTATAATCACAACTGCCTAAGAGTAAAATACTTAATGAATTAAATCCTGTGTATGTAATGAGCCATTTTCAAATGAAGTTCTGTCTTAGTTTTCAGTTTGTACCACAATTTGAGGATCTGGGGTTTAATAACAATGGTATAGTTTGGAGAAAGTAAAATGTAGCTATTGCATGTAAAAGCTCCTTTGGTGAATTACCCATTCCAAACTTCTGTTCTAATTCTTTATGTTCAATCTTGACATATACATTTTATCTAGGAATTGATGTGCAGTCGACTGTAAGTAAATGTGAATGAAGCCTGCGTACTGCCTCTGACTTCTTCCTGGTTTAGTTATATATGAAAGATGTTTCAAAAATTACTGAAAGGAACAAAATGGGAACCTGTAATGTTAACATAAAATGAGAGAGGATAACTGTGTCTACAAGAGTTTTGAGTTGAATATGAAAATTATTTTGAAATACGAATATTATAAATATATGACTAAACAACTATTCATATGAGGTCTAAACAGTAAAGAATTTATTTTTAAATCTCATCGGTCATTGCAAAGATACTTGAAATTCCACCCATAAATGTTGTCTAATTTAGTGGTTTTACTGTAATTGTATTAGGCAGGTAATCAGGTTACCTGGAAGCAGTCAGGCTGACCTGGGGATTTCACATCATTTACTAATTGATGCTGAAGCAGTCAGGCAGAGGAGCTTGAAAAAAACCTCTGTCTGTCTGTCTGTCTGTCTCTCTCTCACCTCTCCTTTGATTTACTCATATGCTTTAAGTTTTGGAATGTACTCTTAAGGGGACAAAGTGGCTCTATGTGACCAATATGTCTTTCTCTTTTCTCAGAGGAGGACCGGGACAGCTACTTGTTAGCAGAGAGATGAAGTGGGTTCTGTGCAACCCAATGACAGAGGGGGGCCATTCCAGGGGAGCGAGTGGGGGTGGTAAGTCAGGGGCTTAAATCATGAGTTTTCAGACAATGGAGAAGAACTCTCCTTGCATTCACAGAAAGTACAAAGAAAGGCTAGCAAACCACAAGTCCATCCAGGCACTTTATGCCTGATGTTGTACAGAAAGCCCAGTAGCCCTCTAGTAATTGGAGAATAGCCAGCAAACCAGAGGCTCTATTTTTCTAAATGAACACTTTTTGGGTTCATACATCAGAGACCACCTTTTCCCCGCAAGAGGATTCATGTCACATATCTATTTTCTCAGGTTGACTCTTTGTGCAGTGGATCCTAACAAAACACTTACCTATTTTTATGAATGCCTTATGACACAAAATACAATTAGGCACTTCCTTTCCCCTTTCTGGGGTATTCTCACCACACTTGTCCTCCACTGCCCGAACTCCCTTAACCTACTTGCCTCTTGTTCTTTTGCTACCAACATGGACAAAAAATCGACTCATCTTTCAAGGCTTAGCTCAAATGTCACCTCCTCTGGGAAGCCTTCCCTAAGACTCAGGCAGAATTAATTCTTTTCTCTCTGTAATACCATAGCACCTTATTTGGGTTATTAATATAACAGCGCATTGTGCTGGGGCTAATTATATGTGAGTCTGTCTTCTAGAGAGATCCTGAACTCACTGAGGGGAGAGATTCTATCTTACCAGCTCTGTAGCCCCACTGCCTGGGTGTATCGATGGAAATTTACTAACTGCACCAATCCATGCATATCTTCAGAGGACATACATCCAAAGCCAGATAACTACAAAGAAGGAATCTGTTTACGTTTTGGAAACAGATTCTTTTTTGCTTACGGTCGTAGAAGCATGTTTATTGGTTATTTTCTATTCCAGCTGATTTAAAGCTTCATTTGTTCCAAAGTGTTAGTGATTTTCTAGCAGAAGAAAAGGTATGCCTAACATGAACTTGTATTTTGAATAAACTGAAATTAAAAAGACAGATTCTAGTTCAGGTTTGTGGTATCCCTATTTCCAGTTTTCTCCAGAAATAAATTTTGGCCCTTTCGGTTGCTTTCTGCTGAGATAAATTTAATGTTACATTGAAGAATTTTTAATCCTTAAAATTATGGACTTCATCTGAGAGGAAGCATGTTCTGTATTTGTTTATATCAGTGTTTCAAACTATGGGCATCCAAAATCCCAGATGTGTACCTTAAAAGTATACATGGTTTTTTGGTGAGAGAAATCAGGTCTTTTATTCAGGCACAGTTGAGGAAGGAGAAATTTTGGTTTAGTTTCTAGTGGTTTGTTTTCAGGCATTTTCCACAAAAAGATGAGCAAGACCCTTCAAAACCACCAACTTGCTTATTTAGGGGAAAAGAAACCCCTTCGATGTCCAAACATAACATTAAATTAAGGTTATTATTTCCAATAGTTTCCAAAATTATGGTTCTATTTCCTTGTATGATTCATTTCTAAACACCGTACAGGACTGCACTACATCATGATAAAGCATATTTGCTCTGTATTTGAGTAGGTCACATTATTTATCAGAGAATTATTATCAGAAGAGGAATTGAGCCTAGCCCTTCATTATGCGGATACACACTGGATTAGAGACACTGGGTGATTTATTCAAAAGGAAGCTTGAAAACACATCTGCTGGAGACACCCCCAAGTGCTCTCAACTTTACATCTTGCTGCCTTTCTTTTTCTTTGTGTCTGACAAGAAGTTGCAAACACTGGCATCAAACTACCTTTGTGTATGTCCAGGCCCTGCCGCCACTTGTCACATCAGCGTGTAACCTTGGGGAAGTTATTTACTCAAGTGCTGAAAGCCAGAGTGTGTAAACTGGGGGGATAATAATGATAGTAGTACTGGCCTCGTGGATTCTTCTTAAGGAATAACGGAAAGACCCTGAAGGCCCTGAAAATGCTTGGTATGTTTTCAATTGACTTCTTTGAATACACTGCTTAGTACACTTAATATTCAAAACAGGGATGTTCATGCTGCTGAAGCATATTTTCTTTTTAATCTTTTTTTTTTTAAACAAAAGTAATCCATAAGTTCTGTAACATGTTAAAACAGGGGAAATATGGATTACCTCTCAGAGGAGAGACTGGAAAAGGGAAGGAGAGAAGCTTCTGGAATGCTGATAATGCCCTTTATCTTGATCTGATTGCTGGTGATATGCTTGGGTTTATTTAATAAAAATTCATCAGCTGTCTACTTGTGATTTGCATATCTTATTGGGTATATATTATATTTATTAAAAAGTTTAAAAATACAGATATAATTGAAGTGAAAAGTGGATGTCCCCACTTTATTCATCTCTCCCACATTCACACATGCTTCCTCTCACATTTTTTTCCATACATGTGTAAATGTATGAACTATTGGGTTGTCGGAAAAGTCATGACACATTTTTGCAATGAAAAACAGAAAAAAATACGTGATGACTTTTCTGACAACTCAATATACGAGGATGTAATTTATTTGACATTTTTTTTACCCAAAATGGATCATCAGTTGTCTTAAAAATGGCCTTTGATTTGCTGTATTTTGAATACTTTTCCACATTAGTATATACAGTTTTGGGTACTTTTATTTAATGTTTGCTTACATTTTATAATTTGACTGTTTCCATCTTGGTGTATGTTTAAGCTGCTTCCAGGTTTTTATGATTAAAAAGAGTGTTGCAATGATGATTTTTATATATTTCTCTGTCTATCTGCCAAAAATTCCTGTAGATTAAATCTCTAGATATAGGATTAATAGGTGAAAGTTTGTGTGCATAGAGGGTGCCAAAATACTTTTCAAAAAGTTTCTAACACCTTGCATCTATCTTGCTGATGATGCTTGCATCTTTCTCATAAAAGTCCAGAGCAAAATTTCCTGCTTAATTGAACATTATAATTATTTGTGCTCTGGTTAATAAGGAGGTTTATAGTACTAAATTCCTTGAGACTCATACAGTAATTGAGATAGCTCATTGATAAGTGCAAATAATTCTATTAACCACATATATAGTTTCTGTGTTATACATAGTTAACATCTGACTTAAGGATAGTAGTTACTACTCAGTTATATGAATGATTGTTATATATATTCATAGTTCTCAAACTAATAGATAGGAAGAAAACAATCAGTGTATGTCATATTTACATGTTTTCACTTAGCACCATAAAATATTTATAAGAATTATTAGGAGACATGGCTCTAACTCTGATGTTGTTGATGAGAATTTATGAGAATTATTTATAGTTATTCTAGTAAGAGCCAACCATGTTCCAGGCACAGTTCTAACTAAGCACCTTACATCATAAATGTAGCTTTTTAATACATAGATGAAAGGTATCGACATTTTGCTATTATAAATGAGATTATTCCATTCTGAATGTGTTGATAAATATAACCATATATCAAAATATCAACTGTGTCTTATCAATGTAATAATTTGTAAATCTGCAAAATGTTAGTGTGTTTTATGTGAAAATTAAAATTGATACATCAAAACCCAGAAAATCACCACTCAAGTCCTGGCTAAAGTAACATGATGCACATCAAGTTTAAAATGAGGTTTGCTACTCAGTTGACTTTATTGTTAAGAGTCATATAGGTAGAACATTCTGTTCCCAGCATATTCAGTTCTTATAGTTTCTGGTTAACTAAGATGCTAGTTAACCTGTAATGGTTATCTAGTGCCTTAAAAGAGTAAAAATAGCTAACTTATTCCTGTAGCATTGGATAAATATGGCTATCAATTTTTGTGGGCTTTTTTTTTCCTGCAGAATTTCCTGTTATTCTAAGGGATTCAACAGGACTTATGCACATAAAACTGAAAATTATATTACTGTGGGGATACGGCTTTGTGCCTTTGAGAAGGCACTCTCTCGCTAACTTAAGTACTGTATGTGTGTAGAATAGCTAACATATTCCTCCCAAGAAATTTCATGTATGCAGTTAAAACACTCTTAAATTGATTAAGGATTTGTTATATATTTCCAGAAGCACTCAAGAGTACTTTTATGGTTATAATAGTAGAGTACATTAGAATGCCAGAAACCAATGAATACGCTAGAGGCCTTCAAAACCATGCCCGACATTCCTGATTTCACCATATAAACATGTGGGGCAGCCTGGAAAAACAAAACAACCCTCTTTCCCCCAAGTGTACGTAAGCCTCTGCTGATAACGCTTCGACTGGCTTGAATATTAATTTGCGATTTTTCTGTTAGAAGTAATTTTTATTCCTTAGGAAGTGGAATGGAGAAGTAATAAATAGATCTAGTATTTATTTCCCAAGTAAAATGTTATTTTACATTAGATTCGACCCAGTTGCCATTAGACTTTTTAGAAAGTGCATTATTCTGTAACTACCATGGTATTTTGCCTATTAATCAGGGAAGCTAAAAAGCGTTTTATAAATGTTGAATCAAAACTCTTACTGCTGTGAGAGAATTAAATTTCAAGCAATATACTGCTTTTATAGGGTGAGAAACTGAAGTATGGAGAAATTACAAGGTTTTCCCAAAGCCATCCATTAAGCCATAGCACGCATGGAAATCTATGATTCTGTTTCCTGATTCATTCTGAAAGTTCATAAAGTTAAAGTTATCTATTTCCTGATGTGTGCCTTAGTAGTGTTTGCTTCTTTACTCCTTGATTCATTGATTCATTTGTTTGTTCATAAATTTAAAGGAATAGATGTTTTTGCAAGATACAGTCTTGATGTAGGGACTCTGAGTAATATTTTGAATTTATAGATCTTAGATATTTTTTAAAAGAAGCTCATTTTTTGTTTGTTTGTTTGTTTGTTTTTCATGATCATGAAAAGAAATTAAAGCATTAAAATCAAATTGGATTGTCCAGATGTGGTGGGGCACAATGGTGTCTGTGAGAAGCATCTGAAGCTTCTTAAGGAGCTAATAAAGTTTATTCAAAAGCTTGAGCTACAACTTGGCTGAAACCCTTGATAGACCTGGAACAGAGTGGGGACCAGGAGGAACCACAGCACACATCAAGAGTATGGAAAGAAATAGTGTCTATATCTCTGTAACCTGATGTCCTTATATTGGGTTCAACCAAGAGGAAGCAAATTATTCTGCTTCTCTGTCATCTTCCTGAGTTGCAGTTCTCACAGTTAAATTCTTATCCATTGTGATCTTTTTCTTACTAGTTTAACCTTTCTTTACCCTCTTCATTTTCTTTTTTCCTCCAAGTTTTAAGAGTCATATTTAAAGCAAATAGCATGGGTCAGACCTCACTTCTTGATTGAACAGCTGGTGCCACAAGTAGCTACGAATGAGGAAAGTAGCTACAGGAGGAAAGTAGCTACATAGCACCCTCCCCCAGCAGAATGCCCTGTAACAGGGAAGCCTAAGAATAGAGGGATGCCATCTGCCCTTAACTTCTCCTCCAGAGAGGTCAGTGAACAATTGTTGTTGGTTGGTTTGTTTTCTTGTTTGTTCTAGCAGCCCTGAGATTTAGGACTCAGACTTGACTCGGGCGCTGTGGCTCACTAGCCACACTTCTTCCCTTCCTCACTTCTTCCCTTGGAACAGTTCTTAGCTCCCAGGAGGCTCTGCAGACCCAAGGCAACCCTTAGATTCTACAAACAAACCCAGGCGCACCCAAGTCCTAGGCAAACCAAACTTTCCTGCAGCTCAAACATTACCCTTTCTTACTTCTTTAATTTTCCTGAAGAATAATTCAGTCTTCAACAAGCCAGGAAACAAACAAAACCCTAGGGTCTTTCTCAGAGGAGTGTTCTTAGTGTTTTGAAAATTTATTGTCATTAATTTCCATTTCAGCTAATTGGGTTTCCTTTCCATTTTTTTTTTTGGTCTGGGTGTATATAATATTTAGTATACATTAACGCTTATCTATATTAATTTAATGCCAATTTTCAATTGAGTGGTTTAAAAATAATGATGCACTGTGACCTAGTTCATACCCACCTTCCATTTAATGTATTTCCTAGGCAATTATGCGTTTGTGGCTGACTGAATTTCCCCCATAACCTCTGTTGAGAAACAAAGACTTTTTTATTAAAAGATGCGGTCTTGTTAACTAGGGGTATTTAACTTGAGGAAAAAAGATTTAGGGGTGACATGAATGATAACACTCTTAATATCTAATAGCCTACCATACATATGAAAGCACAATTCAGTTTATGCTTTGCGGCTCTGGTGGGCAGACCAGAGTGGAAGTTCTGAAAGGTAGATTTTAAAACTAATATAAAAGGAAGAATTGTAAGAAGGAAAGAGGAGAAGGGGGTGGTTCTATTCACTGGAGCTAAGAAGCTTCAAGTGTTATATCTATAGACTCCTGTGACTGGTCTGTAAATAAACCACCCTTATTTCTATGCTTCTCCTGATCCCAAGACAAAGAAACAAGACTCTATGGATTCCATTCATATTATCCGTTTTTTCTTTCTGTATGCCTCTCTAAATTTGTCCTTAAAATCAAAATATACAGCAAAGCATGGAATTGAACCACAACACCAAATTTATTTGAGATATTATTTTCTGAATTCTTATAACTTTAGCCCTTAGAAAGTTCTTTGGATTTTTAGAAGTTATAATAGCAGTTTTTTTGTAAATGGGATCCTATTTTGAATGCAGTACAAAGTCAGTGGAATGCTGTCACACTCTGATGCTATAGGGAAATTTTTAGAGAGGAAAGGACGTATTCAAATTTTCCTGTGCGCCTCAATTAAAAAATCTGGATGGATAAAATTCTCCTCAAGAGTCTTGAATTTTAGAAAGGCAGATAGCATCATATTCAATTAAATTTATAACTGATGTTTACTATAGACACAATTCAAGCAAGTAACTTGGTTTTAGGTAAGTCAGATTTACTGCTATATTTTATACCTCCTCTCATGTTTACTTTATTATATATTGGCCCCTACCTCCAATAGTAAAAAAGAATGACATTCAGATGTCATACTGAGAAACTGGTGATGTGGAAAATTTGAGAGGGAAAGATGTTTGTGTTTTTGTGGTTGTTATTGTTTTTGTTATCATTAATTTCATTTATGGGGATGGGTGCTTCTTCCTGAGTCTTACCTTGTACTTCACAAATTGTTTCTTTAGCTGAATCTAATTTGCTGAATCTAATAAATCTGCTGTTTAATTCATTCATTCCCTTTTTGATATTTCATTGCACATACAGTAATACCTTAGTTTGTGAGCATAATTTGTTCTGGAAACAAACTACTCTTATTGCAAGACATCACTCATTTACCAAGTTAAAATGTATTAGAAATGTTTGCTCGTCTTGTGGAACACTCACAAACCAAGTTACTCGCAATCCAAGGTTTACTGTATTTTAAAACATATCTTATGGCTATTTTCCAAATATTTATTTTTTCATAATATATGGTTTCTTCAATTTTATTTCTATTTCTTCTGTCTCTTTAATTGTTTTAAGAGTACTTATTATACGATATTTTTCAGGTTGCCCTGTAATCATGAATTCTTGGATTCTAGTTCCCCTGTTGCATCTGCAGTTTCTGCAGTGTTTTATTTCCTTATGTAGCTTATCATTTTTGATGAATTTCTCTCTAAGAATCCATTGTCCTTATGGAACAATTTCACATTTACTTTTCCTTGAGTCTAGGGACTTCAAGCCTGGATCAGTCTAGATTTTAATTTTTCAACTTGGGGTTTTGATGCCACAGGTGCAGTAACAATTTAGAATTTACATTTATTTGTGTAAGGCTGAGGTTTTTGATTTATCTCAACTAATTATTTCCTTTTGTTCTTTTCTCAAAGGCTCCCTTATATGACAAGCTTCCTTGCTGAGTTGTGTGGTAGGCTGAGTTTTCCAGCCCTCCTTCGATAAAAAGGACAAACTTCTCAGACTCCGTCCTTGATGCTTTGCCTCTTGCTTTTGTGTCCTGCCCATCTCCATATATGAAGATAATGACAACAAAAGCAATAACACAAACACAAATGTATCTTTCCCTCTCACCTTTTCCATATTACCACTTTCTCAAGAATCAAGATGTGACGCCTGAAAGTCCTATCACTTATATTCATATATTTCCTATATCCTATTGATTTGTCTTTCATATTACCTCTCCGAGCCACGTCTTCTCTAGGCTTTCCAGCCAGCACACAGTCCAGGTCCTCTTGACTTCTTACCTGGGCTATCACAACATCCTTCAAGCTACCCCTTAGCTCCAGGCACTGTTCACCTTGTTTTTCAGAAACCTGAAGTATAAGTGTTGTTGCAATTATGTCACATATGCCATTCTTTATGTGCATTTTAAGGCTATCAAACTATAGTAATAACCAATTATATTTATTCATTGATGTTTAACACTTTACTCCTGTTTTGCTAATTCAAACTTCTTAGCATTCCATTAACACTGAATAGTCATCCCTTTCTCTCATGCTTTCTTTTCCAAAAAAACACACACTGTCCCTTTTCTTTCACATGCCCATCTAAAATTATGTTATTGGCCACATTAATCTCTGAACACTAATGAAACCAATCATAGTTTTGATGTTCTGTAGAATAACAAACTAAAAAGGGACAAATGCTAATGACTTCATTGAGATTTTTGTTTATTTTCACAAACTTATGTGAGTGCAGAAAATTGGTAAAAGTCTGGTGAATTTTTACTAGTCTCTAAATATAGATAATGCAACTCCTGGAAATCACTGATTAGTAAAATATTAGGTGAGCAGAGTTAAAAATCATGACATTTTCATGAGAAATTGCATAGATACTACTCCACTGTATAGTGAAAAATGTTTTTACTTTAGTACATGAAGAGCCAAATATAAAATCAGAGGTTTTCTGTCACTCGAATGGCTTATGTTTTTGAAATATATGATTTAATTTAATTCTAACAAATATAACATAGGTATTATTATTGTCCCTATTTTATGAATGAAGAGAATGATTAATTAACTCTGCCAAGGCCATACAGTTATCCAGTGGGAGAGCAAGGACTCACATATAGACCTGTTTTACTCTGAAAGTCTTTCCTTGGAATTACTACATTTATATCCCCTCTAACAAACCTCTTCTAGACCTCTAGGTTTCAAGAATTGAACACTAACTTAGGAGATGTATTCTTAAGTTCTTTCTTTCTTTTTTTTTTTTTTTAAAGATTTTATTGGGGAATAGGCGGAGGGGAACAGCGTTGGGGAATCGGGGAAGGGGAACAGACAAGTTGCTGTCTTTTTGTTCTTCAGTTTAGTTGCGGAGGATGTTGCTTCACTGTTGGTATCGTCATTGCGCTCTTCCCGGATGAGGCAGATCGGTCACTGGCCTCTGGATGTCGCTCACCGCGGCTATTGGCAGCTCACGCTGGCTGCCAGCCACTCACGCTGGCTGCGGGCCACTCACTGTAGCCTATGGCAGCCCACTGCAGCAGAGGCTGCAGCATACACCAGCGCCGGGGCTCGCACAGCCCAGCTCCAGGTGGAGCTGTTGTTAGCTGTAGAGGGCAGTGTCACTGGCCCTCATGTGGGATCCGAACCGGGGCCGCTGGCATCCCAAAACCAGCGCTTAACCAATGCGCCACTCGGCCGGCCCTTAAGTTCTTTCAAAGAGCAACCAATTTTCCTCAAGAGGGGCATAAAGTCATCAGGCATGTGTTAAGTAACACATGTGGCCAATCAAGAAATTTTCCTGGGTATGGGAGAAAGGTTTATGGCTGAGAAAAAAGAAGACTGCTTATAAGGAAGGGCTCAAGTAATTCTCTTCTACCACGCTACAGAAGAGCCAGCTAGATGAGCCATTACATTGTATACAAAAACTCAGCAGAGTAATTGTGAACTATATATGCGGCATGGCAACGGGCAGCAAGTGAGAAGGGAAGTTGGTCTGCAGTCTGTAGGAATATCTGTAGGAGTAACAAAAGTTGCTCAAGCTCAGAATTCTTTGAGACATTTCTTTGGGACTACCCGGTTATAACCGTGTCTGTGTTTTCTAGGATAGCTAGCCAACTATCAACCATTAGCAAACACAAAATAGAAAACCTTGGCTGGCCCTGATTGTCAAAAATCAAGTGATCATAATTTATAATTCCAGGAAAATTATTGCTATTAAGTGATGCTATCACTAATGACCAAAATGAGTATCATGAAATTGAGCATGTTATAATATTTAGCATGAGAAATGGACCCCATTATTATTCCATATTATTAAATACATGGACTATTTTGCAAAGTCTAGGCTCTATTTTTATAAACAGTTCAAAAATAGCTCAGCATCTAATTTGTAGCTTGGCTCCATGTAAGGGGATTGAAGTCAGGCAAAATGCTCATTACTGTTCACTGAGATCTGTTTCTTGGATACCTTTGTGATCTTTTGTACAAGGGAGTCGTGGGCATGGTCAAAGAATGGCTCTGTCCACCTCTCGGAGCAGTTGGCCATGGAATTGGAGCTAGGTGTTCTTTGTGCTGTTGGCCTCCCTTTGTCTCTGGCATGCCGCCTGAGCCTTTGGAACCAGCCAGTACCTGTTCCAGCTTCACAGACCCATTAATGAAATTTGGAGGGCAGCATGGGTAACCCGGTGCACAGGACGTGAAAACAATGCCCTTCTTGACAGCTGATCCCAGCTATACTTGCTCCATAATGCAATGAGAATATAAGTTGTTAGGCTTCCCATATGATTGCCATTTAATGTTAGGCAATAGGGTTAATACAGGGGAGAGTTAATTGAAGACTATGAGGATAGCTCATGGAATCCAGGGAAGATGCGAATAACCAAGCAGCAGGAAGAGCATAGAAACGGGGAGACTTCAGGGGTAACAAGATCCAGGGCCTTCAATGCTGCCAGCACTTGCTTGCCATCTCGCTTTTGCTCCTCTTTCTGGGTCAGCTCCCTCTGTCTTTCCCTAGCCAGCCAGCTATTTCCATGTGGCTATAAAGGGCTACCAAGTTTTATGTCTCAGGATTTTGCCACCGAAGGAGGACTAGCCTGATACTTCCCAGGCTCTATCCTAAGCCATAGGGAAGAAGTGAGATGAGTCATTAGACAAAAGTAATTTGGTGTAACCAGAAAAGACCTAGGGAATCTAACAGGTTATACTCTGAATATGGATCAGTGTAATAGACGTACTCATATATACTACATATGTATAATATACCCCCATGCAAGCAAGCCTTCATTTTGTAGACACTATGTTTCTTAAAATTCACTTGCAGTGTGTAAACCTCAAAGTCAAACAATAGATGAGCTGTTCTGAATGATAGAGGATAAGGGTGGAACACCCACCCTTGGCCCAGAAAATTCTGCATCTGTACCTAGATTCTTTAGAGGCCCCATCCACGTTGACAGGGGCTGTCACAGAGGTTATGGGTAGGACTAGCCACCCCCCTCCCTCCTCATCCCAGGGTCTGCACAGGGGCTGGAACAAAAGTTTGGGCAGCCTGTAATCTTGATACCATCCCCTAAAGGGATACTAGACATTTCGAACATGGGTGGGGGGAATGTAGCCTCTCCCCGCTCCTTTTGGCTTTGCACCACAGCAAGAGGCAAGCATGACCTCTATTGGCACAACCCTCACAGGAGATTCCTGCGCAGTTCCCAGCCTTTAGCTCCAAGGCACTCTGATGATAGTGAAAGGGCATGGGAATGGCAAGGACGGTGGGACAGCGGCTAGGGAAGAAGGAAGGTGGAGGTCTCCCTCAGAACTCCCACTTTGGGCAGTGACCCCAGGGAGCAAAACACCCAACTACCAGTTGCCCTTGATGGGACATTTTGGCAGAGGAGTATTCTACTTGGGACTGTCACAGCTGCAAGTCGGACTGCCTAAAGAATTTCTGGTTTATTCTAAGGATGCGGTGAAACTCTGCATTGTTTTAAGAGCATACAATCAGGTCTTTATTTGAAGATGATCACTGTGGCTGCATTGTGAAAAATGAGGTCCAGGGAGCAGGACTGGAGCACCCTTAGGGTGCTGCTGCCCCAGTCCAGACAGGGGACAATGATGGCTTGAACTCCTGCAGTGGCAGGGAAGAGACACACTAGAGAGACTTGAGCGAACTCTGGGAGGTGTAATATGACTTGGTAACTTACCGAATGTGGGGAGGAGTGGGCAAGGAGTCGGCCCCGAAGCTCAGATGTCTGGCTTTCATGGTCTGTGGAAAGCTGTGCCATTTGTGTACATAACCCAGAGAGAGATGCTGAGGTGCATGTGCAGCTTCTGCCCTCATGCCATGCCAGCCCTGGCATGGAGAGCCTCCTCCTTCACATTCATGTTCTTCAGCTAGAGTAAAGCATGCCTGGAAAGTCTTTTTATTGAAGGTCTGATTAGAAAGACGGAGGATTAGGCTACATCACACAGACTCCACAAACTTCTTTCTTTAAGTCACAAGGTCTGTTGCTATCTCTACCCCCTGGGCCAAGCCTAAGTACCTCATTCCATTTCTGAGAATTGTTTTTAAATTTTGACATATAAATCTCATTGAATATTTAAATTAGAAGAATTATTGATTTTTATTTTAATTTTCTAAGAGACAGGAGTTTATAGCTCACTTGTAGAGCAGAGTTAAAGAAAAGGATACAATCAGTTTTCTGTATATTGAAAACCTAACCGCGGAAGAAATTAATAGGGAATGGGTGAAGTTGCCATTACTCCTGTATTAAATTCACTTTTTCTAGGAATGGCCTTGAAATAGAGCTGGGAACTAGATTATTGCCTCATAAAACAGCATGAGGTTACTGTTATTCCTTAATTTTATATCTTTATTATGAGGTAATACTTCTCTTACTTGATTTGAAGAGTGTTCTCGTTTTTTTCTCATATATTTGTGAAAACTAAATGTTAAAGGATTTAACATAACAACCATTGCTAAATTATGATGTAAAATAATACCATGTCTGTAATTAGCCTCGGTAGTTTTACTTGGTTCAATAATATAAAATCACTAGGCTCATAATATTTTAGTACCTTAGTGTATTTGGCAAAGAAAGAAATTCATGTTACAATAAAAATGTTAAACTAAGTAACAATTAATCTCAATTTTAAGGAAATATAAATCAAAGTATTATGTTGTAACATGGAACATTGATGCAAATAGTTCCCCAACTGGAACATTAAATAAGTCCTGAACTGGTGGTTTACCAAAAGATGCTAGTTTTTTGCTAAATTCTCTTATGCTCCAATATCATTCCTGATTTTAATTCCACTTGAGTTATCACCAGTGCCCTGGTATGGCTGTTCTAGACAATGATCACTTGTTTCCTAATGATCAGTATTCTTAATTAAACCTCATATATCTTTTTGGGAGATATTACATTGAAACCTTGATCCCATCCTAAAAACAATTTCAGTGTGATAACTGTATATATGCTATGGATTGAATTGTGTCCCCTAAATGATATGCTCCAGTTTTAACCTTTACCTGTGAATGTGACTGTATTTGCAAATAGTGTCTTCACAAATATAATCAAGTTAAGATGAATAGTCCTGGATTAGAATGGGACCTAAACCAAAGACTGGTGTACTTATAAAAAGAGGGAACTTTGGACACTGAAAGACCCACACACAGAAGAAGGCCATGTGAAGAGACAGGCATGGAGAATGCCATGCGGCAATAGAGGCCAAGTTTGGAGTGATGCACCCACAAGCCAAGGGCTGCAAGGATTGTCAGCCCACACCAGACACTAGGAAGAAACAAAGAAGCACCCCTTTCGAGGGCCTCCAGAGGGCGCTTGGACCTGCCAATGATTTCATTTAGGACTTCTTTGCCTTCAGAACTGTGAGAGAATAAATTTCTGTTCTTAGCCACCAAGAGTTCATGGTTCTTTTTATGACAGTCCCAGGAAATGAAAACAACCTGCTATGTTGTAAATGAACAATTGTTAGAATGGTATCAATAGTAATTTTATTATTAGGTCAGCTGAGTAGAAAAATATCTGGTAGAGTAATTGTCAATATTGAATTTTCTGAAAAGTTAAAATATTCTCATATAGCAAATAAAATTTCCCCCCTAGTTTCCATTCTTACTGTCTTTATACAAAGTGAAAAGTAAAATGAAGTCAGTTATGTACCCCCAAAGTACAGAACAAAACAGAATTTTTCTTAAAATAGCCACATACTTGTGACATCATTTTCAAAGGTTAAATTATCTGGCTGTTCATTTTTTCCCTTTACATCATCAGATACATTATGTATGATTTCATCCACCATTATTTGTATCATTCATTCAAGTGATATTAAACTTCTCATGCTTGCCAAGCACTGAGCTAGGTTCTTTAGTACATACTATAAAGAGTGCCTGCCTTTAAAGAGATTACTCTGTTTGTGAGGTTTAATCCATGTAGAAGAAGCACAGAGGCCACTTGAGGAATGAGTCTACTTAGAAAATTCATCTTCACTATAATATCTATAGTTTTAACTGATTTTATAAAACCATTTTGGCATCATTTGGTTTTACTTACTATGTGAGTCCTGTATTATAGTGAAAAATTTTTTATCGCACAGACTATATAAAATCAGCAATAATAAAAGTATATGGAACCAAAAGTATTATTCTTTATTATTTTTATGTTTTAATTTGCCTTTTAAGCAATACCCAGAGTCATGTACATTGGTGTAAGCATAGCTGAAATTTTTTGTTCTGATTTTTTTTTTACTTAATACACATTCAAAAATGTTCACTCTTCTATTTTCAATAATTACTGTTTTGATCATTAAATATTACATTAAATTGGTTGACCATAATTTGTTTAATCAATCCACTACAAAGAGGAGGCTGTTTCTAGTTTTTATTATCATGAATAAAACTGTCATGAATACCTTGTAGCTTTTTTGGGGGGATATTTACTCCTTAGGAAAGTTATTATTAGATAAAAGAGTTTAAACTATTTCTACCTTTTAAAATGCAGTGACAGATTGCTTTCTACAAGTGTTAGAAAACTTGACATTATTACTGACAATTGAGTGCAGACACCATTTGCACTGTATGCTTTCTGACAATGGGTATTATTAAGATTTAAAATGGTTTGGTTATAGGATATATATATATATATATATCCAAAAGTGTACTTGTTGATTAAGTTTACATATTTTGGCAACTGTGAAAGTGAAACACTTTCCATATGTTTGTTTATTTACATTTTCTTATAATGACTTGTGTTGTCGTATCCTTGCGTAATCATCTAATAGGCCCTTACACTTTTTCTTACCAATTTCTTTTGTTCTCAGCATCATACTTATAATATCAACTGAAAATATTTCCTGTAATCTGTTGTGCCCTTTTATTTTGGGGGCTGTTTTTCTCTACTCAAAAATGCGGAGTTTTGTGTTGTTTTTATGGAGTTGCATCTATCATCCCTTTCCTTTGTAATCTGGTACAGTGTTTTTACCATTCATCTTACTCATTTATCTGTTAGCATGAAAAGGACCATCAGAGTCTCCACTTCAGGAGAGCACTTAGCTAATTTGTTATCCAGGTAGTGAGGAGAAAATGACTCTAAAGGAGATGATTGCCACAATCCCACCGGGGAGGATGGAGGAAGGGCTGGAGGGGCAGGCAGGTGTGGACTCATAGCAGCAGGTCAGCATCAGTTGGACCAGTGGCCCGCACTTACCATGGTGTGCACCATATCCAAGTCCAGCCTGAGCCACAGTGTTCCTGGTCACCAGGGGATATTTTCATGTATCTTTTAATTTTGATTATTATTAATTTTTTGTGTGTTTGTGTGGACTCAAGGAGGTGTTTGGCTTTTTCTGTCTTATAGTCCATTGCTGCTATTATAAAATCTTTATCTGGGAATTTAAAAAAATATACATCCTATTTTTGCTTTGAGTTTTTTTCAAACTTTAATTTGCCAGGAAATTTTTTCATGTATGGTATGGAGAAAAGGCTAACTGTTTTTGGATAGTTAACTGTCTCATCATAATTAATTGACCAGTTGTTCTTCCCATATATATTTCTGATACTTTATCATTGGTCTTATTTTGATTGTCTTTAAAATTGGGAATGTATTTTACAATAATATATTCCTTTGAACTGAATCATGATCATCACTTAATTCAGACAAATTGTCCTGTAATGGAAAGCTGTCATATTAAAAAACACACTGTATTTTAGAAAGTGAATGATTAATGTAGACTATTAACTTTTTTTGTTTTTTTGGTAGACTCTTTTAATCCATCAACTGTTTAATGATAGATCTCTCTCAGCAAAGTAACGTATTAAGTGTTTATTCAGACTGTGACTCCAAAGTTGTCCTCAGATGTTCTTGTTTATCTGTAGGATTCCTGAGTAGCTGTTCACAAAGCCCAATTTTGCCATGATGTGTTTTTCAAGATCATTATTTCTATTAGATATGGGGACAATATTAATGAATTTTGTTCTTTAAAAATAATTCTACAGATTACAAACTATCACGTAAATCATAGTATGTTTTGGTAAATTTACAAATAAACAGAAAAAGATAACTTTTTAATATTTCCCCTTTGTTTCCATCTTTTTGTTTTAGACAGTTCATTTTTAATTGAAGGAAGCTGCCTCTACTTGGGAGTGGCAGGAGGAGTGAGAAAACCACATGGAAGACTCCCAGGATTTAAATGAACAATCAGTAAGTCAATTCAATCACAAATTTGCTGAAAAAAGTTGTGGTAAAACTACTCAAAATCATACTAAAGGGAATATTGTAAAAAACAGTGCTTTTTTTAAAAAAAACATATATTTTAGTTGATTTTGGAATTCTCTTTCAAGACCATAAAATAGACCTTGGGGAATTTATGCTGTTCCTGCTTAATGATATCATGTTTTGAGGTCTCCCTGGATTGTTGACTTGGAAAGCCACTGGCGGAAAGACTAGGGCATTGAAATCATGCCCCGTGTTATAGACAGTAGAAACACTTTCACATACCCCCTTTATTGGTCTCATTCCAAATGTGCTTAGGTAGTGTGCATGTCGCCGAATGTCAGAAGTATAAAAAGAGAAAGTATATTAGTAGCCCGTCTATTGTTCATTTCCAGGATGGCAACCGCAGTCCTCAAGGGCTTGCCCTATTTTGCTAAACTCTTTGCAGATTGAAGGATACACAAGATCGGTGGCTGTCGTTCTCTAAGATTCTGATTTCTCGAAGTGACAGGATTTATATGGCCTTTCCTCCTAATTCATTAGCAGTGTCTCCATGGCACTAGTTCTTTGGTTCATGGAACTGGAATCAGTGAAAGGCCTTCCCCCACAATCCGATACTATTGCTGATTTCTGCACACAGACAACCAGTGATCTCACAAGTAAGGAGACATGTGTACCTACCAGGTGGGTGTTATGCAGACTGATGTTATTCTTTATTAGCTTGTGTGATAGTGATTCGATCTTGAAGTCTAATGTTTCTGTCAGGCGACAGAGGGCAGTGTGTTTGTATATAATGGTGGTTCTAGAAAAGATTTCTACACTGAGTTCAATTTTAACATACAGAGGAGTGTGTATTCCAGTGTATATATGCCATTGCATGTTAACTTTTTTCTAGGAAGTATTTTATTTAAAGGAAATGATAATCAAGTCTTTAATTTATATACAGATATGACAATTGTCTGATTTAATTATATATTCTACTAGCATGTAATTTCACATGGAATCAGTGCCAGAAAAATGGAACAAAATAATTACAAAGCCATAAAACTTCTAAAACAAGTCTTTCAAATGGTAAAGTTGTTATTCTTCAAAAATCGTGACTTTTTTAGAAAGTAGACAAATGGCAGTTGGGAGGCAGGGGCTTCAAAGTCATTTTTCTTTTTTGAATGCTTTTTATGGAACGTAAATATTCCTAGTGTGGGCTCTAAAAAAATGGACAGGAATCAACATGATGATATGTCAGCCATGCCATTGTGTGTTTCTGGGTCCCAGTGGTGTTGGAGGTCTCTAAGTGTGACCACATACATATCTGAGTGACTGATGATGTCATCTTAGTGGTGTTGCTTTGTGAGAGGGCTACCGTTGATCTGTACTTTGTTCTGACATACTAGGGGTTACGTAAAATCTGTGTGTGTGTGTGCATTTGCACATGCATGTGTGCTAGATTGATCCACTGTCTCTGTTTTCCAGAGACCCAGGGGTTTCCCAGAACAGAGAACTTTCAAAGCTAAAGCAGGTGGAGTTCCCATGTACCAGGATGTTTGATCCATTCAGTTAATCACCGTTAGGGTGTGTGTATATCCAAGAATAAATTTTTTTGTTTCAATACAGTGGAGGTTAGAGACAGTATGTTGTTATGTTTAACCTTGGAGTGAAGTTATTACCCAAAGTGCTTCATACCACCTTTTACAAAATGAAACCCAGCACTTGCAAATCATAGTTTCCTCCCCTTGATATTTTAGGGTTGTGGAGCTCACTATTAAAAAATGTTTTTATTTTTAAGTTCCTAGTGTTGCTAATGTGAAGCCAGGTTTGAGAACCAGAAATCTAGGGTGACCTTCTGCCCTCTCAGCTTGAATCCAACTGCTGAATTTGTGGTGAGAATGGAAGAGAGACGAAAATAATGCTCTTCACTGTCCCTTTCGCTTTTTCCTCCCACAC
Organism: Aselliscus stoliczkanus; assembly: GCA_033961575.1. Taxonomy (NCBI): domain Eukaryota; kingdom Metazoa; phylum Chordata; class Mammalia; order Chiroptera; family Hipposideridae; genus Aselliscus; species Aselliscus stoliczkanus. Next base: position 131,119,128 of record CM066733.1, read on the forward strand.
ACTGAATGCTCCAACCTGGGGGTTAGGATCTGGTCAATCACATTAAAAGCTGCTGACCTGTGGAGTGATTTTATAGGCCATCAAGGGTGGGTGCTTCTGGTTTAAACCACAGGAAGCTTGAAGTTTGTGTCAAGGGTTCATTGATGGCTTTCATTTTATAAACATCGTAAATCCTTCCTCCTTCAACATCCTTAGACTAGAAGACCGTATAGGCCAATCTCCATCTTGTACATGCACAAAGGGATGCTTGGGACTGTTAAATGACTTGCCCACTTGGCACGGCTGGTAAGTGTCAGAGATGGGACTTCATGCAGGTCTTCTGACTCCAAGTCCAAAGCTCTCGTCATAACATCAACACGCCTTATCGCTTTTGGGTTTTCTTATTTTGACATTCTTCCCCACAGAAATGTCACAAAAGTCAGAATCAACCCCCTTTACATTGAAGTGATTTCCATTGGGATGAAATCTTTAAATTATTTTAAATCTTGCAGGGTATATTAATGTCTCAAAACTTTGTGAGAAATGATTCTTAGTGTTAAGATAGAACCAAGAGGATGGAATTAAAAGAAAGCTCATATTAAGATGAAGCAGAATTTACGTAGGTCATAGCTATTTTACTTGAAGAAGAATTCTTTCTGTAGGCATAGACATAACAATAGGTGTTATTTATTGCCCATGGACACTCCTTCTAGCATTTTTTCATACCCCCTCCAATCCTTATTATAGCCTTACAAAATCATTATATGGTCACCATTTTGTAGATAAGAAAACTATGGCTTAGAAAGTGTCAAGGTTAAACAACTGTTAAGTAGCAGAGATTAGAATTGAACCCACTTTTATCTGTTCCTAAAACATATAATGGATTTTGCATGATACAACATCCTCGTAGTATAACGGGTAAGAGCTTGAGCTCTGAAGTCAGACAACCCTGACCTGTAAACTCTTCGTAACCACTGGCAAATTACTTAAACTCTTTCTCATCTGTGGAGTAGGGGAGCATAATAAAAAGAAGTGATATGAACAGCTTAGCACATGCCTTACTTAGAGTAAAAACTCTATAAATGTTAGCTGTTATTACAATTACCTGATAAATTCAGATGGTCTTAAATGAGTATGCATTCATTCTATTCTTGTATATCTGCCTACCTTCTGGCGATATTCCTGCCTAGGAGTACATAGGTCTACGAACTCCAGCTTTCCTCTCAATTTTTCTCCCTTTCTCCTCTGCTTCAGTCCTTCCCATCATCAGCTTGAGTAGGTTAAGTCAGAAAACAGGTAGTCGTCCTTTCTTCCGTCATCCCCATCTCAAAGCCCTGTCCATTCTTGATGTTTAATATCTCTCAAAACTGTTCTTTTTGCTCCAGCTCTTTGTTCTGGATCTTGATATTATCCCTTGACTGTCTTTTTCTGCTTTAAGTTACTTTTAGAGAGGTCTCTCTAAAATGCATACCTGATCATATCATGGTCCTACTTAATATCTTTCCCAGACCCTTTCTTGCCCTCAGAAGAAAGTCAGTCCCAAGTGTGAAGTAAAGTGCACGGACTTAATTGCTTACCTGTATCTTTCCAGTTTTATTTCTGGCTACTTTTGGTTCCCTGAACCTCACAGGTTCTCTGAAGTTTGTATGCTTTTGCTAGTACTATAGCCTCTTCCCCACTTGGATAACTTATAAATCTTGAAGACTCAGTATGAGCAAGCCTCTGAAATTGCCTCCTTCTCCATGCTGTCAGCCATGTTGGGTTAAGGGTGTGTACAGTTTGTTTCCATACTCTTTGGTAGTTATCTCTATCCCAGGATTTACCCCACAGAACTGAAACCTTCCCTGTTTATTGCCACTCTACTGGATTATAAACTATGTAAGAGTAATAGCAAGTCTTGTTCATCTCGTATCCTTACTTTTTAGCACAATTTTTGCTGATATTCAATAAATGTTTTCTTCTAAAGCTTTTATATACTATTAGTAAGGTATATTAATGAATAGCCTGGCAAATTTTAGCGAGCCAAAATGTTATTCTCAGAATGGATTATGAATTCATGTTTCAGATGCATACATTTTTAAAAACTTGCATAAAACATGTAACAGTGGTCTAACATCATGTGATTAAAACAAAGTTTGGTGCTGGAAACAGTTTTGTTTTTTTGTTTTGCATTATATCTGTATTTTGTTTTATAATCTGGTTTAAAGAACCTAGAAAATTTTAAGAGGTAAGCATTTAAAGTAAGATTTAACTTTCATAGTTGTCTGAAGTTCTATATTAGAACTTCACAATTACTTAGAAACACTTTAAGTTATATCCAATTATAGCTCACTACAGTTTTTAACTAAATATTATTCTTATTCATAGAAAGAAATATGAATCTAGATTACACATAGCAGTATCTATATGAAGAATTAGGAGTTCCTATGATGCTGTGAAATATGCTATGTGCCCTGTATTGAAATAAAAGCTGAGCAATATTTGTTGTTTTTATAGCTTGTTCAGTATACTTATGCTCGAACAGCACAGTATTTTAAAGTTCTGTTTTGATGGTGCTGGATATTCCCACAGATTTTTCTCTGGTTTGATTCATTCATATCAAAGTGAGAGGGAGCATGGCCTAAATTTGTCACCACACTAGAAGATTTGGGAAAAAAATATATATTGTTTGTTAATTTTAAGTATTATATGTTTTGCTCGTACAATTAACTACTAAGTAAAATGAGGTAAAATGGATAAGTTACAGTTTATAGTAGGATTGCCTTCTCTTCTATTAAATATTAAGGGCCTGAATATTCCTACATATGTCAACATTGTTGTTGAATCAGGTAACTTATTTTATTGATGACAGTTTAGTCAGCAAGGTCTGAACTATTTCACATCCACTGGATCCATATTATATATTCTATATTTCGGCAGTATATTTAGAAGTTCATATATTTATAGATAATAGTATTTATTTTTTTGTATCAACCTGATGACAGTAACATATATTAAAATTCTAGAGTTAGTTTAATAAATTAATCTTTCTGCCTGTTTTTTTTCTCCCTTAGAATAACAAATGACTTTAGATTATTGCTCCATACTATATATATATACACATATATTTATATATATACATATATTTATATATATACATATATTTATATATATATATACATATATTTATATATATACTGTTATATGTAGTATATGTAGAGAGAGTCTATTGTATCATCTTTGACTACAGCAACTAGCCCATCTTTAAAATCTGTGCTGCTATCTATGCCATTTGGACAGGTTTCTAGCAGTTGTATGGAATTGAATATACCATCCAACTTATCATCTAGATATAGAATTTCAGAATAACTAATTCCTGTTAGTGTTTCAACACTATGATAGAAAATAATCATTTTGATTAGTTTCAGTTTAAATTGTTTTTTTTTTCATTTTTGATGAATGTAGCATTATCAAACCCTGAAATCCTATTCTTCTATTGCTTTTTAAAAAAGCTATTCTAAATCAATTTAAGCAGCATGCACACTTTTATTTTTAAATGTATTTTATTCAATTCCATCCAGAATCAGATATTCTTTTTGAAGCTACAAATCTATTTGGAAGTACTTGGCTTTTAAATTAGTCAAAAGAATCATGTTTACAACATATATTTTTACACCATCAGAGTACAATAGAATTCTGCTTGAAGCCAAATCATTTTCAGAACTGTTGTAACTCCCAATGCAGTTATATAGTAGAGTACCTAAACTGTGAAATTACGAAGTAGATACATTAAATATATTTTAATTTTATTAGTCACTAAGAGTTACTCTTTCATTTTAAACAATTTTTAACTCTGAATTTTTACATTTTTGCATGAGTTTGTTAAGACTTATAAGATTCCATTTCATCTGCTATGACTTTCTAAAATTGTAATTTAATTTATTAAAACATTTTATCACGTTTTGAAACACTTGTATATATAGAGAGAACCTCATATTGTCCCGAATATGGATTGTGATTGTGTACCATTTACCAAAATCTAGAAAGCAAATATTAGGCTTTTCTTCTTTTAGCTGTGATCAGTTTTTAGCAGTGTCCTATGTTGAGAAGGAGCCTAATGCTACCTCCTGGCTCATGGAGAGAATATCATTATAAATTTAATCCAATCTGCTGTGGACTTGGTAAGGAGGCGAGGTGGTACTAGAACCTATACCTGCTGGTCCTGGGCTGGACAGTTGTCAGCATCTTTGGGCACTTTGTTTTGATAGTATAGATATAGATAAGAGCTATGATAGCTTTTGGTGCCAAAACTCTCTTACATGAATTTACAGTTTACATGTGGTATATTGATTGTCCAATAATTCTGCATTATAAATTAACATGAAACAACTGTTGATGATAGAAATATAATGTATTGATTGCATGCTTTAATAATCTTGAGAAATGGAAAAAATGAATGTAATACAACTTTTGCTATCAGATACACTGCAAATGGTGCTAAGAGCTTATATTCATTGGTAGGCACCATACCAAGTGCTTTATGTGATTCATTTCCTGGAACGTTACACCAGCCCTGAGTGGTGGGCTCTGCCCTAACCCCAGTTGATGGAAGAGCACACTGAAGCTGAGCTTAGAGATTTTATTTAAGGTTGTAATAGCTAGAAAGCGGTGCTGATGGAACATAAGTCTTATTCCAGAATCCATGCTGCTAAACACATGATATGACCTGTTTTGATCAACTTAAATAGTTTTCAGACCCTTCAATACATTTGGTGTTTTAAAAGTATCCATTAAAACTCAACTTGATCTCAACTTATTTAAACAAAGAGCAAAGGTTTTAAATATCATGTGTCTTGATGAGAAATGCATTATTCCACCATGACTACAAATCAACTGCACAATCTTCATTAGTAAATATTTTGAACAGGCAGTCATAAGGTAGGAGAATGTATGAAAATTGAATGATCATTCAACAAGTTAAATTAAACAAATATTTAAAGATTCCTCACTCTCTGTCAGGAACTTTGTTAAACTAAGGATTAAAAGGTAAATATAATGCAATTCCTGTCCTGCCCCAAATTTTAGTTTAGAATAAGATTGTAAGATGTTATGTCAAGTTCTCAAGTTATTTTAAAATGAGATTTGGACAGTGCCTACTAATTTATTCAGTGAATATTTGCAAAGAACTGTTATATTTGCAGTGTGGTTTTAGATGTTGGAAATGTTTGGTGGACAAATATTATTTTCGTGGAGCTTATATTGTAGTGGGGGGAGATGAATAGTAAGCAAATATAGTATTTTAGATAGTGATAAGTGCAAGGAGAAAAAACCAATAAAGCAGGAGAATGATAGGAAGGTCTGGAGGCAGGTAGGTGAGTGGGGAAAACTATATTTTTTGGGAGAGTAGTTAGAGGGATCTTACTGAGAAGATGGCATTTGTGCAAAGATTTGAAGGACATGAAGGAATGAGTTGTGTGGATATCAGGGGGAAAGGGGGTTTTGGCTAGAAGGAAGAGCAAATGCAAAAACTGTGAGGTGGCAGCCTGGTATGTTCAAGGAAGAGAAAGGAGGCCAGTATTGGTAGCTGTTGTGGAGAAAACAAGGCAGAGATTAGGAGGTAATCAAGGTATGAAGGTAGAGGAGGAGGATGGATTTTATAGGATTTTTAGGCTATTATAAAAGCTGGAGCTTTTGTCTGAGTGACATGTGAAGCAATTGGAGGGGCTTAGGGATGACATGATGTGACTTAAATTTTGAAAAGATCGCCCCATTTGCTATTTTGAAATCAGCTTGTATGGTGACAAGAGAAGAAACTAGGCTATTGGAAGTATCCAGATGTACAAAGGACAAGATGGCAGAGGAGGTGGTGAGAAATGAATAGACTGAGGATGTGTTTTGAATGTAGGACCTAGAAGATTTGCTGATGGATTGGGTGTGGATTGTGAGAGAAACAAAGGAGTCAGAATGACTTCAAGGTCTTTGTCCTGAGCGAAGGGAAAGAATGAAATTGGCTTTCAGTGAGAAGGGATGATTTAGAAGGAACAGACTGTGGAGATCAGGAGTTAAGTTTCCGACATAGTTGCAGAGACATTGTTGTGTTTTTACCAATCATGTTTCATACTCTTTTTTTCCTGGTGCACCTAGGACTACACTTCCTAGCCCCCTTCATTTAGACTGGGACATATAACTAATTTTGGCACATAAAATGCAAGAGTAAGTGATGTGCATATCATTTCCAGGCTAGGGCGTGAGAAGCTCCTGCACAATTCCTTCATCTCTATGTTTCCCTAGCATGAAGAATGAGGAGGAAGGCTCAGGTAAAGATGGTGGAGCCCCAAAGCTGAAGAAGGTTGCATTCCTGAGGCACTGCGTGGAGGACAGATTCCGGGGAGAGTATTAAGTAACTGAGTTAATAGGGACATATTGAGTTTTACCTGATGTGAGACATAGAAGTGGATATGTTGGGCAGTCAGTTCTATGTAACCCTTTGGAACTCAGAAGAAAAGGTAGAACTTGAAATATAAATTTGGGAAGCTTCAGGGTATCAATGATATTTAAAGAAATATCACTGCCTGAGATCACTAAGAGAGTAAGTGTAGACAGAGATCAATGAAAAGGCATAAGCATAGTCAGTGAATTTTCCTTCAATGTGCTTTCTTCCAAATTTTCCGGCAATCACATCATATATGGGTTACTTGTTATTGGGTTCACCTCTCCCAGTGGAGAAAGAGCCAGTGCACAGATGATTAGATATTGAGATATTATTAACTCTTTTGTATTTTTCATCAAAGTAACAAAAAGCATAAATATTTAAAAGAAAATAATCAGCAACTATTATTCTCTCATTGTTGTGTTTATAGATATGATGTTTCTAGCATTCTAACAATGAAGAATTGACTTATATCAGGGTTTCTCAACTTCAACATTATTGACATTTGGGGCCAGATAATTCTTTGTAGTGGGTGCTGTCCTTTGCATTATGTGATGTTTAGAAGCATTTCTGGGATCTACCCACTAGATGTCAGTAGTACGTCCTTCCCTCCCCCACTCTCGCTCTCTACTGAGAATCAAAAATGTCCCTAGACATGGACATATGTCTTCTGGGAAGAGGGAAGAATCAGTGATCTATATTTTGTCTGCTTTCAGTGAGTTATTTATATATTTATTCTCTACAAAATATCTGAGGAAGTTTACCTGAACGTTTAATGTCGTATGCTATATTAAATTACTTGGGGAACTGAGATGAAAAGACAAAGACATGGTAATACAGAATTAAGTAAGAAAGCAAATTACATTGCCAAGTCCACAGTATAGAGTAAGTGCTGTACTATCAGCAGGGCAGACCTGTTCAAGAAAGGTCAGGAAGGGAATTATAGATAGGTCATTCCTTAATTAGGTCTTGATAGAAGGGAAAACATTGTATGGACACAACAGGCCCTATCCTGGCCTGGCAAATTGCAGGAATGAAGACTCAGAAGTTCAAAATATATGACAATTCGGCCTGCCGGGAACTATGGATGGATTAGAATGACTAAATCTGAAGCTCTGTGGGGATGAAGATGTAGAGTGATAAGCAATCTCACTGAGAAGTCCTGAGACCAGACTGCAAAGAGCCTTGAAGTGGAAGGAGGACGACGGATCAGAAGAGACAGAGAAGAGAAAGAAAAACCAATAGAAGATCAGGGCAATATAGTCTTCAGAGCCAATGACCAAGATAACTTTCAAGAGGAAATGGTCATCATTATCTGAGACTTCAAGGTCAAGCAGAATGGGGACTGAGAAAAAGGCTGTTTCCTTTGTTTATGAGGTCATTGGTAGCACTTCAGAATATCACCCCATTAGAGTTGTCGCAAGAGATGCCTCAGAGGTTCAATACAGAGAAGATGGGGAGGAAGTCAGAGGAAGCCTGAGTATTTAAAGAAGAGAAACAGAACAGTAATTGAAAGGAGCAGCTTTTTTAAACAAAAGAAGGCTTGTGTTGGATTGATGATGCGGAGGAGGACTCATTGGAGGACAGAATCAGGTTGTTGCAGATGGCCTCAGTGGAGATGAGAATGAAGATAACATTGGCATGAGGGACGGATAGCACCCTTGGACTCACAAAATGTTGGGGAATGTGCGAATCCTTGAATATTCCAAGGTGATCTCCATTGATGGCATTTGTTTGTTAGATTTTTGAGTAACAGGAAGAAGCTGCATTTATTCACACAAGGTCAGGAAGTGGATGGAAGCTTGGTAGGATTAAGGATTTAAGTAGACAGAAGACTAACAAATGGCCACTATTAAAAAAAAAAAATAGTGGGTGATCTCCTAGAACTCAATATTTAGATTATTGAGAGACATTTTCAGTTTCCTTTAGCAAAGTAGGTCACACTGAGTAGGATTTAAGACTATATGTTAGTATTGAAAATTTATTTATTTATTTATTTATTTATTTATTTATTTATTTATTTATTTATGCATTGAAACCATTAAGAAGAGACAAGAGAAAACTGAACACTTTCGTGGTTACTGAAAATGCCTGATACCTTTGCATGAAACTGCTTGCCCTGTTTTCTTTGGATCTCAGTATATCTAACAGAAAGAACAGCCTATTTATTTAGATGCAATTGGGTCAAATTTAACCATAGAGTCAGGTTGAAAATGAACTTCTGTCAAAGTATGCGAAATTCTGTCATGTCATACTTTTTTGGATTAAGGATTGATTTCTCTCCTCGGACTTCTTTAGGGTACAGACCCTTATAGGGGTTAATATATTAAGGAGTTCATGTTAACTCTCTTGGCAGGAGCCAGGGTAGCAGAGTGCAAGAAGGTCTGCAAAAAAAAGCAAATGAAAGTTAAAAAAGAAAGGACGAACATGGCCTAGTTACTTTGTTTAGCTTTCATTATTTTGCCCAAATTCTGTGGATGACACATGTGGACAACAGATTATAACTAGATTATGAGCCCCAGATGCTCATAGCTAACATTTATGTATTTATGTAGTCCCTCCTTGGGCCTTCTAAATGCCTTAATGTATATTAACTCATTTAATTCTCACAACAGTTTGATGAGGTGGGCACTATAATTATCCCCCAGTTTATAGGTAAGGGGTTACCCGGGTAGGGGCAGGGGGGTGGTGGGCAGGGGGAGCAGGGTTTTATTTTAATCCAGATACTCTGGCTCCTGAGCTGACAATGTTCGTTGCTAGGGGAATCTGCTAGGAAAATGCCTTATTTATTTTCAATCCTCACCCTGACTTGTGTCTTCAACAAAAAAAGAATTGAAATGTTTTGAGTTTTTATACATAAGAAAACAAATTTGATCTGTGGTCATTTTTTTCTATTATCATTTTCTTTAATTTGCAGATCTATCACACTGGAAATGGTGTGAAAGGGGTAGATTGAGGACTATAAAATAGATGGTATTTATTTTTCAATCTACTGATTACAAAAGGGACTTAGGTAGAATTTGGGTTTTCCACAGTAAGATTTTTAGAAAGATTCAAAAGTACACCCATTTCATTTACATTAACTATCTTACCTCCTTTATCTCCTTTTTCAGATTATCATGCTTGATACAGAAGCCTAGAGGACTTTGTTTTGCAGGTGTTAGGGACCTTTAGAGGTTAAGCTATCCAAACACTTTATTTTACAGATGCAGAAGTGGAGGCTGAGAAGGCTTTAGGCACCTTATCAGGCTAAAACAATCACAACAGCATGGTGTTTTCAAATATGAATTTTTAATTCATTTCAACCTCAACACTAAAATTTGAATACTTTTGTATACAACTTTTTAACATCTGGAAATGAAAATTGGCCGCAAGAAAACTGCATTGAATTCTTGTTTTATTTAGAGGTTGATGAAATAATTTTATTTGAGCTTGTACTAAAGTTCGTAGATCAGGGTCATTTAAGAAAGCTCAAGCAAAGGTGTGAAACACTTCATTTTACATGTTTATTTTTCTCCTAGTTATTATTTACTGCTCAATCAGCATTAACAGAAAAAAAATAATTTGGCTGCTATGTTACTGTAATATAGAATTTCAAAGGACCTTATTAGAGGGAGATGTAATTTCATCCTTCTTATATAACAGAGTGCATATTTGGGTTACTTCATTCTGACCCGGAATTAAACAATAGATTAAAATTGTGCACAGGAAGTTAAAATATTTATTCAACGAAGATTTAAAATATATTGTGATTGTTTTTCAGATTGCTCACGCTGTCTTTGTAAGTTATTACTTTACACTCTTATTTTATAACAGCTAACTCTTATCTGAATAGCCCTTGCCTCAAAGTTTTCTGTTTATTTCATAAATCTTATACAATGTATTTGATAACTACTATATATAATCAACATTTTTAAATGTATAACTTTGACAAATTGATATACATTATATGCTTTTGTATATTGTTTAACTATATACAAGCATAGTTTAGTTATGGGATTCAGTAATGAAAAATATAGAGTAGATGTCACAGGTCGTAACAGTGTTTCATATATTAATATTAAGGGAAGTAAGCCGGAAGATAAGTAAATTTAAAGTAAAAAGCCTTTATGAAAAGGCTTTATGACCTCAGTTTTAAAAGCATTTTCATAAGATGACAGAGACAAATGATGTCAGGGTGCTACTAACTCTAACTTTCTAACAGGGCATGTATTCTTCATCAGGATCTTTTGAAGGTGTGACCTCTGTTCATTCACCCCAGGACTGACTGCTCCCCCTTTCTTCAGTGTGCTGTGATTTGTATAATAATATCCACATCGATTCACTGGAAGATTGTGGAATTTATTTTTTCTTCCATGAAGTAAAGTTTACATTGGCTGGGACCCCAGCTAGACTGATACTTTTTTCTCATTTTGTTTGTTTGTTTAATAGCTTAGATTTTGAAAGCCATTCAAAATTAAAGGGCTTGCATATTATTCTAGGAAGATAATTTGTGATTGAAGCCCTTTGTAAAAAAATCACAAAAGACGTTTAAATGTTTAAGTGACTTGTTATGGATGGTTGGATAAGAGGTCTTTCTAGAGTCTGGCTGAACACTTTTATGGTAGTTACTGTAATGGTATCTGCTTACTTTTTGGTTGATTCAGGCACGTTTTGTTGTACATAAGTTACTCCATAGATCAGGGATCATTAATGCTAAGTTCAGGTTATGCATAATTATTTGTATTTTATAATGTTGATTGAACGTGCTAATTTGCCAAAGAGTGAATTTTACACTGAACATTTCTGATTTAATAGTTTTAATATTTTAATGCGAGACTAATTTTTCCCCCATAATTTATTTGATTGTTTCTCACAGTGTAATAGGATTGTAGGTACATCATTTTTGTTCTTGAAACCTTAATGTCAAGCTTGAGATTTAGGGGAATTAATGGAGAGCCTTCAGGATATTGGTGTTTGTTACATGGATTGAATGCTGATGCTGAGATCTGAAGCTGGAAGTTGCTTTACTGTTTGATTCTATTAGACTGCATGTATCCACCTTTATATAAGGAGTTGGGGGCGGGGGGGAATGTACTCCCAGCGCCTGGCTTTCTCTATCTTTCTCTATTTTTTGGGACAAGGAACACATTAGGAATGATAGAAAAAGAACATTTTTGTTACTTTTTTTTTTCTTCAGACTTTAAAATATTTCTAAATGATATCCTTTGGCATCTGTATGTATTTGAAAATGCCCCCAGAAATGTATGTATATCCATTTAAATAGTTTTTTTTTTTTTCTAAATGTTGTCCTTTTGCCAGAGTCTTTGCATGTTAAATCTTGAAGAGACAACATTTAGGCCATCCAACTCCTATCACTTCATAGATGTAATTAAAGTAAATGAAGTACCCAGGAAATAATGAGGTCCAGCGGGTGGGACAGTCAGGATTCAAGCTTGAGGCTTTGAATCCCAGGCTGTGTTCTCTATAATCCCAGCATGCTTGGCTTTTTCATGTCCCAGAGCTTTCAGCTATGACATTTGTTCAAGTTTTGAGTCTAGAGAACTGTCATTGTTGAATTTTTTGAAGTTGCACAGAGTATAAACCTTAACTGAAAATTTCAGACTTATTTGCATCCACATCAATTCCCATCATATTCAGTCCCCAGTATTGCATAAACACAACGAAAAGCCTTAGTTAGCCAGGATTTCCCATCCTCAGTAGAATAATCCGAGGTGGTTTTTTTTTGTTTTTTTTTTCACACTGAACACAACCATAGGCCCTATGGCACAAAGAATGTGAACTAATTTTAATTGCTTCTGAAGAAAATGTTATTAGAAAATGTCGTGAGTAAAAATGAAATGATATAAACATTGCAAAGAAAGTTATTCTTCATATTTTATACTGTCTACATCAAGAACTGTTTAGTTACTCATGTTTTCCTTCCTATTTTTGTTTCTTTGAGATTCTGAAATGAAGTTCTCAGCGGCAGCAGTGAGTTTTCAAACCCTGTATTCTGGTCGCAATTGCCAACACTTATGCCATACCCTCTCTCTCTTTTTCTCTGAACTTGACTTAGGCTATTTAACCCTTACTTTAAAGCATATTGGGGCCTGCTGAGTGGCGCAGCGGTTAAGCGCTGGCTTGGGAAGCCAGCGGCCCTGGTTCGGATCCCACATATGAGGGCCAGTGATGCTGCCCTCAAAAAAAAAAAAAAAAAATTAAAGCATATTGTATTGTTAACCACCAGAACTGCTTTTTTTAGAAACCCAGGAGACTCTGTGAATAAATAATTAAGCTTTCATATTCATGCTTTTCTTCTAGAATGTGGAGGATAGGGAGTTGAGTACATCAGTAACATAAATCACTGTTCAGGGTTTCTAGTTAAATTACTAGCCAACAAAGTATAGAAGACTTTTTCAGTTGTCTACTGGTCATGTACCTCTTCTTCTTTGTTAACAGATTCCTGGTTTTGTTGAGGGCCCCCATTGCCCTAGATGTTGAATTGGTTGAAGCCCACTTTATGGTCATCTTAGTTTTCTTTGAAAGTGATTGGTCGAGTGCTGGGCAAGTGACCCAAGGGGCTTCTGGGAAAGATGTTAGTTCATCTAAATAGAGTGCTGCAAGAAGGAGAACTCCTTTCTCTCATCCCCTTATTGCTTAGGGCTTTGGAGGCTATTGCAGCAGAATTAGCCATGCGCTGACAATGAGGTGGTAAGCCTAAGAATGAAAAGCCAACATGCTAAGGGTGGCCAAGGACAGAGAGAACTTGTATCGTTGATGAAATTATTGAACTGCCAAGCCTGGTACATCTGCCTTCCAGACTTGTTGCTTATGAGGTCATTGTATTTCTGAATTGAGGTATTCTGTTATATTTGTTAAGATGTGTGTGTGTGTGTGTGTGTGTGTGTGTGTGTGTGTGTGTGTGTTTTCAATTCCTGGTGGAAAGGAAATAAAAATTAGAAATTATAACCCATAACCTTCAGGATCACATGATCCTGTGCTTCTAAAAACTTATTTTTTAAATGAGATAAGAATCTTTCTGTAACTAGGGATTACCTTGGTTAATGTGTTTTACTTTTAACTTACATTTTTTTGTGTGTGTTTTCTTTTTTTTTTTTGAGGGTAGTGTCACTGGCCCCCATATGTGGGATCCGAACCAGGGCCACTGGCATCCCAAGCCAGCGCTTAACCACCGCGCCACTTAGCCGGCCCTGTGTTTTACTTTTAAACTTTTTATTGAGATATAATTTATATACAACAAACTGGACAGAAATCCTTTTCAAATATATACTTTGAAAATATTTTCTTTCATGCCTTTCATGATCTTAGTAGCTTGTGAATTACAAAAGAAAAAAAAACAGTAAAAGAAATCTGCTGGGATTTTAATTTACATTGCTTTGAATTTGTAAATCATGAGGGGAGAAGTAACACCTTAACACTGCCTTCTATAATTGCTCTTAGCAATGCTTTGTAGTTTTCAGCATACTGATCTTGCACAGCTTTCCAGATTCATCCCTTAGTCTTTCACATTTTTTGATGCTATTGGAAAAGCGTTTTGTTTTTGATTTTTTTTTTTTTAATTTCAGTGTTCGATTGTTCATTCCTTATTATGGAAATAAGTTGATCTTGGTATATTGATCTTTCATTATACAGCATTACCAAATAATTAATTACCAGTTCCACTATATTAGGTTTTCTATATAGGCAATGATAATGTCTGTGAATAAAGACAATTTAAAATTTGTATCCCTCAATCTAAATACCTCTTTTTTCTCTTTATTGCCTATCACAGTGACTAGAATCTCCAGTACAATGTTGAATAGCTGTTGAGAGAACGGGTAACCTTTACACCTCTTTACATCAAGTTGAGGACAGAATCTGTAGTAGTCCATAGAGAGTTTCAAATGAAACTTCTTAGAAGGCTCATGATTGATTTTGAAAAAAAAAAAAATCTTTCATATTTTGCCTTCTCCACCATATTTTTGTTTTAAAAGGTAAAATAAACTTTAAAAATTTAATAGTTAAATTATCTCACTCTAGCATGGTTTGTCCCTAGCTCCAAACAGTAATGAAAATGATGCTCTAGGGAAGATGTGCTATATTTAATCCTGTGGTTTTTTATAGCATGTTTCTTTAAATCTAATTTGAGAAGCAAGGTTACGTAATAAAATATGAGTCACATAAAATACATCTAAAAAATGCAAAGCAATGTAAAAACAAGTACAAGCTGTAGAACACTGTACTGAGTTATATTGTAGACTATATTTTTAATTTATCTCAGGCCTCTACAACCAGATTGTAAGTTTCTGAAAAGTGGGACCAAATCTTACTCTGCTTTTTATCTACCATAGCCTGTAGCACAGTGCGTTATATATGTGCTGTGGAGTGACTGTTTTACAGGAGCTTACTCAACTTGCAGATGTAGAGATCACTGGAAATAACTAAGAATGTAATTATATTTGAGTGGTTAGAAACCAGAATAGAAGAAACGGATGTGTGTGTGAGTTGGGGGCTGGATTGGATTGGAGGGTCGGATGCCTATGAAATGGAAGTAGACTGTATATCCATTATGACTGGGAAATGATACAGAACAATGTTTCTCATATTGAGATCTATATATCTCATGGTCTATAGACGTATTTCTTGAGGGAGCGGGGTTCAAGTTTTTTGTTAAAAAAAACCAAAGTTCTAAAATAGTATATGTTTGAGCAAACAAAATTACTATGCATGTTTTTGGGCCATGGGACTGACCCATGACCTTATGAACAAGTACTTCTATGAAATTTTTGTACTATAGTTGTACATTTTTAATTATATTTTATTGGCTTAAACTCATCACACAGTATCAACATTTATCTAGTTAATCTGTTTTCTTAATCCTCAAATTAGACTTTACAGATTATATTCTTAAAGGTCTTCAAGTCTGCGAAACACAGATCTAGGACAGTGGGCCAGAACAGGATGGGTGAGAGAACACTGTGGTACCCAGCTGTGTCTAGCCTCTGTGCCCGATGTGCTCCTGTCCTGCTTTCTGACATCAGCAGGTAGGAACCACTCCTCTCTTGAGTGAGTCACTGCCGCCACCTGCATCTCTGCTCTCCCTTGGAACTTTACCATGGCTCTCAGACCGAGAGGGCGCCGTTCCCTCTCCATGTGATTTTGCCTCACACTGACCACAACTTTCTCAAGTTCCTGCTATGCTACTCTGTGAACACAAGGCAATTACTGTTGCAGACACTTACAGAGTTCTAGGGGAGGTTGTAGAGTGAGTACAGTGAAATATAAGAAAGAACTTTAAACTCACTGTCACATATGACAGTTTTTAGAAATTCATTAGTCGCTCATTGCTCACTGGTCATCTATTCCCAGAGGTCTCTTCTGTTTGCACTAGATTCCCATGGTCTCTCTCTCTCTCTCTCTTATTCCTTTTGCATCTTCCCATCTTCACTAGGTGTTCTGAATTTCCCTTTGTCCTTAATATCCTCAATTTCTCTCACTTCTGTCTTTGGTGTGGCCTCACCATCCAATCTATGCCCAGAGAAATTTTGCTTTTTTTATTCAAAAATCCATTCGAAGATATCAAAGTTTCAATCAAAAGAGTATATATGTACCCTGGAAGGGGGTCATGTTATTTTCTATGATGAGGCCATATCATCTGTAGCACTAATTTTCTTTCTGTTACAATTGACACATAAATAGGCATATTGACTTAGTAGAGTATTTACAATACACATATGTACATGCATTTCATGAATGTCAATTTTCATTTTTATATGTAAAAATGCATGGAAAATAAATGAACTGTTTGATATCAAGAATCTCAGAAATGCTTGATGCTGCAATACTATAGTTATAATTTATGAAAGAGTAAGAAAAGGCGACACAGTATTCTGGGAGGGACACTAAGGATCAGAAAAAGGATTTCCAGCCCCCATCTCGGTTATTCAGTTACCTGATCACTTTGCCTCCAGCAACTTAACTCCATTGAGCCTCTTCCCTCACCTGTCACTTTCATGCCTGTCTGTCCCAATGGGGTCAGAGTGAGGCTGTGCTTCCTAAACCATAGACTTCATTATAAACATAACTGTTATATCATTGTGATGATCATCACCATCTTTAATATCTAAACTAAAAAGTGCTTTTTTTTTGGTAAAATATTCATAGGTATGCTATTCACAAGCTTATCTTTACAAGTGATTTATATATACTTGAATTGTCTATGTAGGATCCAGACTAGGTTTTATTCTGCTGACTAAAGAACAAGAAAAAGAATATTCTTTGTTTCTTGCCTTTTATGTTGTCATTCAACATTGAAATAATTTGCCTATTCAACATTGAAATAAAAAGTAGAAGTCAGTTCTACCATTTTAAAAGGACTATTCAACATTGCATTGGTTAGATATTTCTTAACTTTCTTCCTTATTTGAATATCCAGAGTAAATTTATTCTGCTCTAGTGTAGTATAGCAAGACTCTGAACCAATATGAAAAAACATTTATCCCCCATGAGATGGTAAGTATAAATATAAATATGTTTAAAGGTTTTTTAATGGTTTCAAAGTTAATATTTTATTTATTTATTTATTTATTTTATCATGAGTTTATTTTTTAGAGCAGTGATCTGGGTTCACAGCAAAATTGAGGAGAAGGTATAGAGGTTTTCCAGATTCTCCTACCTAGGCTCATGCGTGGTCTCCCATCATCAACATGCCCCACTAAAGTGGTACATTTGTTGTAATTGTTGAACCCACATTGACATGTCATAATTACCCAAAGTCCATAGTTTTGGGTCACTACAGTTTCCTCTTGCGGCTGTACATTCTATGGGTTTGGACAAATGTACAATGACATGTATCCATTATTATAATATTATACAGAGTATTTTCACTGCCTTAGAAATCCTGTGTATTCCACCTATTTGCCCTTTGCCTCCCCCTGTCCACAACCCCTGGCAGCCACTGATTTTTTTTACGGTTG
The DNA here is from genome assembly GCA_033961575.1 of Aselliscus stoliczkanus. Classification (NCBI taxonomy): domain Eukaryota; kingdom Metazoa; phylum Chordata; class Mammalia; order Chiroptera; family Hipposideridae; genus Aselliscus; species Aselliscus stoliczkanus. The sequence goes on from CM066733.1 coordinate 131,136,474, forward strand.
CCATAATTTTGCATTTTTCAGAATGTCCTATAGTTGGAATCATACAGTATGTATCCTTTTCATATTGGCTTCTTTCACTTAGTCTATGCATTTAAGTTTCTTCCATATCTTTCCATGGCTTGAGAACTCATTTCTTTTTAGCATTATATAATATTTCATTGTCTGAGGGCCGACTGAGTGGCGTGGTGGTTAAGTGCTGGCTTGGGAAGCCAGCGGCCCCAGTTCAGTCCCACATATGAGGGCCAGTGGCACTGCCCTCAAAAAAAAAAAAATATTTCATTGTCTGGAGTTACTACAGTTTATCCATTCACCGATTGAAGGATATTGTGGCTGCTTCCAAGATTTGGCAATTATATATAGAGCTACAGTAAACATCGTGTGTAGGTTTTCGTGTGAACATAAGTTTTCAGCTGCTCTGGGTAAATATCAAGGGGCATGATTGTGGAATATATGGTAAGAGTATGTTTAGTTTTGTAAGTACCCGCAAAACTATTTTCCATAGCAACTATACCATTTTACATTTTTACCAACAATGAATGAGAGAGTGCTTGTTGCTCCACATCCTCACTAGCATTTGGTGTTGTTAGTGTTTCTGATTTTGGCCATTCTAATAGGTGTGTAGTGGTATCTCATTTTTGTTTTAATTTCAATTTTCCTGATGACAGATGCTTATTTACCATCTGTATATCTTTGGTGACATGTCTGTTAAAGTCTTTGGCTCATTTTTGTCTGGTTGTTTTTCTTAGTGTTAAGTCAAAGTTAATATTTTGAGTTGTAAAATATTATGCAGAGAAAGCTCTTCATGATCAATACAATTGTTTTCCAAGTTATGCAAAATTAATGTTTCAAATGGCATCTGAGTTTCAAAAGGATTCTATAAATGATTGGCTCTATAAATATGTTCTTTATCTGATTATATATACAAGTGCTCCCTTACAGTGGTGATCAGTGGAATAATTGATTAATGCTAGGATTCTGAACTCACCTGAAAAAATCCTTTGAAGCGGTAGTCAAAGAATTTTATTCATCCACCCCAGGGCAACTGTCTTTTTCATGCAATATTGTAGGGACTTCCATTGAGATTGGGTTTGATCATTACAGAGAGAGCTACAGCAGAAAGGTGTCTCCAAAAAAATAAAAAAATAGTGACGCCTATTATCGAGCTTTTACTAATTATAAATTGAAGTGATTTATATATGATATACAATTTTTCATACATATCAAATTTGTGTATCTACATGCAATTTTTATCCTTCCAAAAATTACAATTGCAACTTAGGTATTTACATTCCCTTTCCAAAGACAAGACAATGGAATCTTAGTGAGGTTAAGATTTTAATGAATTCACATATCAACTGGTAAATATGGGCTCCAAATCTAGGTCTGCCTGACCCCACGGCCCTTGTTTACTCTGCTATGTCATATTTATTACTTATTGATGAATTTATTAAATCAACATTAATTAAGTACTTACTATGTGCCAGGCACTGTTATAGGTGCTGAAAACACTACAGTGGAAAAAAGACACCAAGTTTTGCTTACAAATGTTTTATATTCTGAAAGAGATAAAGAAGCAAAACACACACCTTTGTCCTGTGTTTACTACTATGGAAAAAGAGCAAAGATGTGTAACAGTCTAGAAAGTGATGGAAGAACAGGTGTGCATACTATTTTTGTATAGATTGATGGTCAGAGAAGACTCTTTTATAAAGATGATATTTGAGGAGAGGCCAAAAGGAGGCAAAAGGGTGAGCCATAGGAATATATGCAGGAACAGCCTTCAGGCAGAGGGAACAGCACATGAGGTGCTCTGAAGATAGGAACTTGCTTGGCATGATCATGGAACAAAAAGGAGATGCCTGCACATTGAGTGTAGGGGACAAGGTAGGATATGAGATCAGAGAGGTGGTGTGGGGCTAAAACCTGTAGGCCTTGGTCAAGTCTTTGGTTTATACTCTGAGGGAAATGGGAAGTCACTGGAAATATTTGAGCATATGTTTTTGATGTGGTGTGACTTATGTTTTAGATGGAGAACAGACCATAGAACAGCAGGGAAGGATTTGGGGGACCAGTTATGAGGTTATAGAAGTGGTTCAGGCATAAGACAATGGTGACTTGGGCTAAAGTAGTAACTGTGGAAGTGATGAGAAGTGCTAGGATTCAAGATTATTTCAAAGGTAGAGCCAACAACGTAAGCTAATGGATTGGATATTAGGTGGGAGGGAAAGAGCGGGTCAATGATGACTATAAGGTTTTGACCCTAAGTACTACAATGAGAAAAATCTTCAGGAAGGAAGATTGGGAGGGAAATCAAGAATCCAGTGTTTTTTTAATGTCGGGTATGTTTTTTCTCCACTAAATGGTTTATTATTCACAGCATATTTACTGCCTTTTTTCCCTTTTCACTTATCATCTAGTTTTCATTTATCAGATACCATATATGTGCATTAAGGTATGCATAATTGTGTTATTCAAAGCTTCAGTAATACCATTTTTTTATAACTTAACCTATCAATTTTGTTTTGCAGGGAGGTGTCACTGAATCTATTAATTACTAATATAGACGTGTTAAAATCTCTTATTGTGATAGTAAATTTATCATTTTATCTTACCATGCTATTTTGGCTTTATATATATTAAAGTTACGTTGCTGGGTTCATGTACATTTAGAATTGTTCATTCTTTCTGGTGAGTTAGCTTTTATCAGTAGGTGTAAATATTTTTATCAAATGTCCTTTGCGCTGAGGTCTGTGTGGTCTTTTTTTTTTTTTTTTTAATCTGGCTACAACCATTGTTATTTTAGTTAGGGTTTGTGTTCTTGTTTTTGAGCTCATGTTGTTTTGAACTTTATTTGTCGGAATCTTTTGGGGTCTGGATTTAAAATATGTTCCTCCACAGAGAATTTGAATTTACTCCTGCCAATTGTCAAGAAGCCCTATCATTCGGGGTTCATTTAAACTAAGTTTTGATTCAGGCTTTTTTGGCAACCCATGTAGCATGAATTTTGAATTCCAAATTGAGTGATTATGGGCTTGTGGTTAGCAATTCTCAGGAAAGAGTTTTCTTATTTTTCCATCCAAGCCAAGGTCAGGACAGGCGTGTGGCCCCATCATCGCCCTCTGCAAGATGGGGCTTTTTCTACTTCATCACAGAGGCTGCAACCATTCAACATTCCCACACTGACATGAATGTCCCAGTTCTTAACATCTTACCCTGTTTGGACTCTTGGCTTTGTCTTATGAAAATACAAGTTTGAATCCACTGGGGACTGACTCCACGGCAAAGCCCATCCTGTGCTCATTAACCATGCAGAATTTTCCAGACTTTTCATTTTTGGTCCTCTGAGGAATCCTCTTACTTTCCTGCCATTTCATGCATGCTTTAACAATATTTCATTTTTATACAGGCTTTTTACATCTGCCTTGACAGGTAGGGCCTCTCTGAACATCTTGTGCACTATGATTGCTGGTGGCATGCAAGGCTGTAAACACATGAAGGCTTGAGGCCAAGCCCAGCACTGTGGGTTTTGTTCAGTAGCTTTGTGGGGTAAAGACCATCAGGCTGCATGAAGGTGTGCTTCTCTAACAACCTTTCACTCAGCGTTTAGCATCCTCTCACAACTACTGCCTGCATTAACTATCATGCCGAGGGCTACAAAATGGCGACTCCCAAGCTCTAGTATTCCTTCTACGTGTATTATTTGCCTTTTTTTTTTTTTCTTTTCCTGTAAGGAAGAGCTGTTTCCTCTGACCTGTCTACCTTCTTTTTCTCTTATGGTGGTCTCATGAATTATTTTTAATTAAATATGTTATAATCCTTTACTGTCATTATTTTTGATATGCAAACTATCCTGAATTTGCTAAGTAGGAGCCCCTCAGACCAAATCCTGTGTCCTTTTTTACTCCTCCACTTAAAGCTTTGAATACATCTTTGGTTTTTGGAGCAAAAAGATGTTCTAGGCTTGCTTTGTACCGTCCCTTCACTAGATCTGGAATCAGCCAGTTTTCCCAGGGATCTCTTCTTCTTTCGGTGGGAAATGGCATTTCTAAACCAAGGTCAGAGTTCTAGATGTGGTCATCGGGATTGGAGTATCATTACATTTAGGTCCTTTCAGTGGAAACCACTAAGAAGTCTAATTTTAAAGTCATAAGTTTACACTGATATCCTCAACGTATATCGTTTATTTGTTCAAAAAAAAAAGAAAAAGGAAAAGAAAAAAGAAGAAAAAAGAAAAAAAAAGAAAGAAAAGAAGAAAACAATGTCAGAAATGATAGCATAGTGGTTAATAACCCATTCTGAACTTTACTGGCTGTTTGAGCTTGGACAATTCACTTCACTGTGTCTTCTTTAGTTTCCACATCTACAAAATTGGAATAATAAAAGTACCTACTTTAAGAGGTTGTTGTGAGAAATAAGTGTGTGATATATTTAAATCTGTAAATTGGTTAGAACTATACCTGCGTTAGAGTGTGAGCTTTATATTCACTTGCCAAAAATATTGGGGTAGAGCTTACGGAACTACCACTATTTGACCATTTTGACCTACAAAAGTGATAATTTCATGTGAGTCAACCTAATATATGTATGAACACCTTTATTCACTGAGTGCCTGTGAGAGCCTGGCACCATGCTCTGTAATAGACACTTAAAGACAAGTACAAAAGTCCTTGACCATGAACTGAGAGATAACTGATGGAGCTATATAGTAATAAGGTGTCTCAGTAGGGCTTCTTATGTCATGGAACAGTGAGGCAGGGCTCTTCTTACAATATCATGAGTCAGTGGGGGCAGGAAATAAAGTCTGGAAGTCTAGAGATTGAGAAAGGTAGGATCTTAGATTGGAGACCCCAGACTCAAGGCGGGAACTCCTATTATATGTCCCCAGGGAGTGAATTAGAAAAACAAACCACAAGTGTGCAGTACTGTGTACACTTATGCAAATCAAAATTCTAATAATCATGAACCTATTTCTATAATGTGAAAAAACTTAACATATGCATTAGAATCCTGCTTATTCCTTTGTTGACTTTATTTAAACATTTTTCTTTCCATACTCCATATGTGACCAAACCGAGTTCCATAGTGATATTTTTGCCATTGAAATAGTGCCATTAAACACTTACCATATGGTTATCCTTCACAATCTTACTGCAAATAGAAATTTATGTGATGAATGTTAATAATTCATTCTTTGATTCTCTCATCATCTCTTATTAAATGTTAATGAGCAAGAATAACACAACATTAGCACAAATATTTGGCTGAAGACAGCTGATCTTTCTTTACAAATTAGTGTCTTTTATTGACCAGTATTTTGTTAATCTCAATATTCTCAATATTAAGCACAAATATTTGTACCAAATGTAATATAACCTTTTTTTTTTTTTTTTTTTTTTTTTAAGAAGTGATGCTTGCTTATACTGGCTGCTATCATTTTTAGATGAGCTTGACTTCATGGAAGTGTCAGAATGGAAATGTATTATGAGCAACTTCTCAGGAAATAGTCTTTTTAAACTTGTAATGAGCACAGTAGTTAGATTGTTACCAATTGTTATGCTTGCCTTCTAAGTGTCCTGTATGTCCAGTTAATTTTCCAGTGCTTATAAAATTAAAAACAAGGTTTTTGCAAAATTTTAAGAAACTTCATCTTGCTGAAGGCGAGCTGTAGCTGAGACTTGAATTGTCCTACCATATGCTTCATATTTTATACACTTTTGACTATAATGAGGCTAGCATATCGATGTGAGTCATGCTATTCATCCATGTGAGAATGAATAGGATGAGTGTGTGTTTGTGTTTATGCTCTGTATAAGGGTTCTGGGAAATGTATAATTATTACAATCATAAAAGTTTATTAAATCATCTCGATAAAAAAATCTTAAATATGTAAACTATTCATTAGAGCACTTTTTAGAGAGAAATTCCTTAAGGAGAACATGATGAATGAATGTTTATCTTTTAAACATACTATTGTATTAATAACACATGATGAAAATGCTAACCACCATTGTATTTGGCTGGTGAGTTTTTCCCTGTGTGTACATTCTGAATTCCCAGGTTTTCCCTTGGTGCACCAATATGACTTCTATGATTATCAAGATTTTAGTGGATTCTTGGATGACTTTTAAGGTTCTTTTTTTAATTATTATTTTGTGAAAAAAGCAGTATCCTAATACAAAGTGAATGAAAGTAGCTATCCATATTGGGTACTGTGCTAAGTAGTCTATGTGCATTATTGTACTTAATCTTCATACAATTATGTAAAGTAGAAGCTATTTTTATCTGTTTTATATATGAGGAAAAGTGGAACTTGAAGATATTTAATAACTTGCATAGTCAGTAAGTGATGGAGCTGGAATTTGGACCTGTGTTCAGGATTCAAATTCTTACCTCCTATGTATGCTTGATTTACTGTGCTGGTTATTGCTGATGCATTCATTCATGCAACAGATTTTTGGTCACTCTGCACTTTGGATGAGGAAACGTGATGGACTTCAGAAGCAGAAAGATGATTTTGACATGTCCATGATATTGAAGGAGCTCATATCTGCCAGGTGGTACAGTCATTGAGCTGAGTACAAGGAACTGTGGAAATAGAAAAGGGCATGACTAAATCTGCCTGGTAGAAATGCAGGGAAGTATCAAGTTAACTTCTTGGAGGAGGAAGGTTTAGGCTTGGTGGACATAGAAGGGGAGGAGGGTATTCCAGGAATTAGGGACAACATGTGCAAAATGGTGGTTTTGCAGAAGACTCAAAAGTCATTTTCTGAAAGATCTTAGATGCCCCGTGAAGGTGTTTTGTCTTTTGTTGTGGAAACTGTGGAGACCCATTAAAAGAGTGTAAGCAGTAATAAAATCAGATTTGCTCTTTTACAAAGATGTCTCTAGCAGCCATGTGGAAGTTTTGTTACAGTGGGAAGTCTGCAGCAAAGGAGACCAGACTGAAGGTTGCCAGGACTCCTTTTGGGAATAGGGCAGAGACAAAAATACCTGAGTGCCTGTGATTTCAATTTAATTTTAGAGTGGTTGCACATTGAGTTGGTTTTTGGAGCCTAGACTATGTATTGTCATGTACCAAAATTAATAACACATTTTATACCATATTCATTAAATAATTGTTTCACAACTGAATGAATTTTGGACCTTATTCAACCAGAAACCTTGACATTGTAGAAGCAAACTGTTTATAACAAATGGTCAGTTATGCTTGTGTTAATTTTTAACCTAGCTGTTAGCTCCTATAACGAAATTGAAATTTTAAATAAAATATACACACTGTACACAAATACACACGTTTACACAGAAACTTACTATTTACTTTTTTTTTTTTAGCTGAGCCATCCTACCACCTGTTGGCAGCTCAACGGCAACTCAGCTCGGGCTGGCCTCGAACCGCTGTTGCTCAGAGCTCAGCTTGCACTCTTAAGCGAGCTCTTAACCAACTGAGCCATTCGGCCAGCCCTACTATTTACTTTTTATAGTAAACCTGAAGTAACTATAGATTTTAAAACCTAAAATCGTAAATATATATGAATAGATGACAGATATTGTCAGCATGATGATAATAAAGTTGTATTTATTAAATGAAACACTTCTTGAAAAGTTAGTAGAATTAAAAGTTTCTATAGTCACGAAATATTATATCAGCTACACCAGTAACAGATTAAAGATTTATATTATTAGCTTAATTCAGGGGTCTGCAGAGTTGTTCTGCAAAGGGCCAGTTAGTAAGTATTTCCTGCTTTGTGGACAATACAGTCTGTGTTGCTAGGACTCCTCTGCCATTGTTGGGTGGAAGCAGCCATAGCCAATACCTAATGAAATGAATGTGGCTGTGTTCCAACAAAACTTCTTTACAAAAACAAGTGTGGGACAGACTTGGCCCATAAGCCATAGTTTGCCTCCTCTAGTTTTCTTTGTTGGCTTGTTTTTGATTCTTTTTTTTTTTTTTGAGGGCAGTGTCACTGGCCCTCACATGTGGGACTGAACCGGGGCTGCTGGCTTCCCAAGCCAGCACTTAACCACCATGCCACTCGGCCGGCCCAAATACTTTTGTGTGTGTGTGTGTGTGTGTGTGTGTGTGTGTGTGTGTGTGTTTGATTCTTAATTGTATTATAAAATGTAGGCTTGCACCAAACAGTATTGTGTTTGGTCCTGGCATGTGCTTAGTGTAAGCATATTGGTATTCAGTAATTTCTCAGTGACTTTTGTTCCCCTTAGCAACATAGATTTGTTTTATATTTGGTAGAACTCGGTATATCAGTTTTTGTTTCTGTTTTAATATTCTCTTTCTGTGTGAAACCAGTGAAACACTTCACTGGTGATTCGACTATGGTGTATTCATTTTAATTATTTCAGGTATTCATTTAAACAGAGACAGTGCCATCAAAATTCAAATGAAAAGAAGTGCCAGAGCTAAGTGTTTTCTAGCCCATGTTTTAAAACTGAAGAGGCCAATGTTTATAGGCTCCCTTTCCCCTGCCTCCAAGATAGTGCCAGTGTGCCTGGGCCCTGTTCTGCCCCTTTCTGCCTCTCCTCATTCCTGGGGTCAGTCATGGAGATTTTGAATATGTTACCAGCATACAGTACAAGTTTTGCTTAGAAACACTAAATTATTTGAGCCTGTATAATTGGATGGATGGAAAAGAAAAGATTTACTATATTCCAGCTTTTAAGATTTGGTGTAAGTGAAATATTCTTTTCCTTTAATATAAAATTTAAATGTGACAATACAACCAGTTTTTTTAGTTTAAACTAAATATTACTTTCTTCATATTAGCTTTTCTTATCACCCCACCCTGGAAGTGATGATATCTCATGTGTCACAGCTCCGACAGTACTTTGTTCATATCATTCATGTGAAATTTATGGGGCACTACATTTAATATGAGATTGTTAGCTCCTAGTCAAAGGTGAGGGTGGAGTGAGTGGAGGGCTCAGATAGGGGAAGACTTATCATCTTCATCTTCACATTGGAGACATGGAGTCTAATACAGCAGGATCATCCCTTGGTACCCACAGGGGATTGGTTGCAGGATCCCATTGGATACCAAACTTCACGAATTCTCTAGTCCCTTATATAAAATAGCATAGTATTTGTGTGTAACCTACACACATCCCCCCATATACTTTAAATCATCTGTAGATTACTTATAGTACCATATACAATGTAAATGCTATATACATAGTTGTTATACTGTTTAGGGTGTAATGATGAGAAAAAGTCTGTATATGTTCAATATAGTTGCAACTATCATAGACTTAACTACATAGTACACATCAACAGAATGTTCAAATAAAGGTGTTGGCTGAAGGAATAAAGAAATGGATATTCTCCTTGAAGGAACAAGAATTGTGTATATAATATTGCTTGTAGCAGTCATTTCCACCCATGCCCTAAACACATAAACTTTCTTGTGGGTTTCTGTGGCCACCATTCAGTTCTTAATTTGAGCATTGATTCTGTGCTACATTTTACGTTAGATCCTGGGGATACACATAATGAATTAGTCAATTTATTATTTCATGAATTATTGAGTAGAGAAGACAAACATTAATATATTATTTTAATAAAATATGGGTGTGCATCACAGGGAGCATGTGCGGGGTTCTCTGCTCGTCCAGAGGAGGGCACCCCGCTCAAGAATCTCCTTCAAGAAGAAGGACATTCTTTCTCATACATTCCCAGCCAGATTCTGAAATGTGAAAACTGGCAAGCAAGGGGAACCACAGGAAGAAGGAAGGATGGACAGTTAGGCTGAAGAACTAGCTATAGTACAGGCAGAGCTGGGTGAGACATGTGGCATGCACTGGGAGCTACCAGCAGCTCTGTGTTGTCGTGCTGGGCATTGGGCCTGGAGAAATAAACTGGGCCAGATTATGGAGGGTCATGTACATCATGGTGAGGGACCATCAACTTTGTCTTGGGTGGCACAATAGTGCAGTGTTCAAGTGTGCAAGCTAGTCAGTTTTCATCCTGCCTCTGCATCCTACTGCAAGCTCAGACTCCCTCTCCATTTTTCTCACCTGTAAAGTGGGGATACAAATGATACGTCTTCTAAAGTTTGTAATTAATTGAAGAGTCAATTTATGGATGCTTACTAGGTTCCAAGACTTTCTAGGTACTGGGAATATAGCACTAAATAAATAAATAAGAACGCCTATTTCATAGAGCTTATATTCTGGATGGCTTGGAATGGGGAGATATACAATGAACAATATAAGTGAAATGCATAATGTGTTTAGTGGTGGGAGATGGATAAGGAATCTTGGGGCTAGGTTAGGAGTGGGAAAAGGGGGAGGGTGCAATTTTAAGTAAAGTTGTCAAGGAAGACTGCTTTGAGAAGATGACAGTAGAGTCAAGACCTGAAGGAGGTAGGGGTGCAATCAGTGAGGGTACCTGGGGGAAGAGCATTCCTGGCAAAGAGAACAGCAAATGCAAGAGTCCTCGATGGCATGTGCTTGACATGTTTGAGGGACAGAAGGATCCACTGTGGCTGAACCAGAGCAAGTGGGCAATCGGGGGTGAAGTCAGAGTGGTGACGGGGCCAGGGTTTGTAGGTCCTCATCGGTCACTGTTAAGACGTGGACTGAGATGAAGCACTGGAGGGTTTGGGCAAGCAGTCACATGATATGACTTTTAACAAGAACACTTTGGCTGCTATTTAGACTAGGTGGGGTAAGGTCAGAAGAAGGAAGACCAGTTAAGAGGTCAGTGTGATAGAAAAGGAGTGGTAAGAAGTGGTCTTTGTAAGGACTAAACAACTGGTAAATCACTTCAAATAGTGCCTGGCACATAGCAAACAATTGATGTGAGCTATCAGTTGGTTGTTAAAACTTCTAATGACATTCAGCAAAGAGGGCTCAATACCTGTTCTTATTTGCCCTTTCAGTGCTGAGCACAGTGCCCTCCATGATTTGATGAGCATAAGGAACATGTCTTCATTTTGAAGCTGATTGAGAAAATGTGTTGAGTTGGAAAAGTCATGATGTATTTTTTCTTTTTTTCGTTGCAAAAATGCATCGTGACTTTTCCGACAACCCAATATATTCCATCATTAACTCAAACATGATGACCTGGCCTGCAAACAGCTGACATCAGTTAAGCATAGAGATTTAGCCAACCAAAAAGATAATGGCGGCCCTTCAGCGAGCACTCACCACAGGCCAGCATTGTACAAGCTCCTTACCATGTTTTCTCCTTAAATTTCTGAGTAACGCAGCCTGGTAGCTATTGTTATACCAGGATCTATGCTTCAGGTGATGCTGTGGAGGAAGTTGAGTGCCCTTCTCAAGGCCATAGAATTGGGAAATGGCAGACTTGAGTTTGGAAACCAGGTCTGTCTTTTTCAACTAGGTTAGATAGCCTCTTATCCACAATTTCAAGTAGATGACCCAAAAGAATAAAGTATGTAAGTAACTAAACCAATGGAAGACACGTTTAGCTACTTATGCTATATTTCTGCCATTATGTATAAAACTTGAGTGATAATGATGATATATGTACTTAATAAATGTTATTTTTTAATTTATTTTTTAAAATTTCCTCAGCTTTATTGAGATACACTGACATATAACATGGTGTGTGTTTGGAGTGTACAATGTGCTTATTTGATACAGAAATATGTTATGAAATGATCACCACAATAAGGTTAGTTACTGCATGCTTCATCTCACATAATTACCATTCTGTTGTTGTTTTTCTAATAGCGAGAACATTAAAGCTCTTCTCTCATAACAACTGTCAATTATACAATACAGTATTGTAGTCACCATGCTGTGCATTACATCCTTGGAGCTTATTCATTGTATAACTGAAAACCTTTACTTTTTGGCCCTCATCTCCCTATTTCTCCCATCCTTCAGCTCCTGGCAACCACCATTCCACTCCTTTTCTATGAATTAAGCTTTTTAAGATTCCACATTTAAGTGAGATCATACACTGTTTGTCTTTCTCTGTCTGACTTATTTCACTTAGCATAATGCCCTTATGGTCCATTCATGTTGTTGCAAATGGCAGGATTTCCTTTTTTTTATGGCTGAATAATACGCGCAAGCGTGCACATATACGTACAAGTGTATATATATCTCACATGTGGTTGATGTCATATTTTCTTTATCTGCTCATCTGTTGATGGACACTTAGGTTGTTTCCGTGTCTTGGCCATTATGACTAACACTACAATGCACAACATAAGTGAAATGGGAGTGAATATATCTTTCTGAGGTAGTGATTTCATTTCCTTTGGATATACACCCAAAAGTGGGATTGCTGGATCATATGGTTGTTCTACTTTTAATTTTTTGAGTAACCTCCATAATATTTTCCATAATGGCTGTCCCAGATATGGAGTAAAGGGAATAAATGTTATATTTGTGTGTGTATATTCTTCTGATGGCATGTCTGATTGATATAATCACAGTAAACATTGGCCCAAACATAACCTTTTACCTAACAGCTTTCATGATGTTGCAAAATTCTGTTCTAGGTGCTTTTCTCTGCCAGGTAGACAGTGCATTCGTATTGCATGATTATCATCATGAATTAAAAAAGCAATGAAAGTAGGATAAAGAGAGATTAAGTGCTGTGGTGCAGATACTTGCCTAGGGAAATGTAAGAGTTTACGTTAGAACCGAACATATTGGCTCCGGAGCCTGTATTCTTAAGGAATGGAGCACTAGAAGGCATAGTCATAGGCATGTGGTGTTAGAAGGGACCTTACAGTCAGAGGTCGTCATTTTGCACATAAAAAAAGTGAGGCTCTGATAGTGCAGTGACTTGCTGTCGCCATTAACTGCTAGAGCCAGAACTGCAATCTGTGCCTCTCACTTCCATTACCCTGCACAGCTTTAATTAGATCAGCTGTTTTTCCAGGTGAAAAGCATATCCTCCAAGGGAAAAAACCAATACTTCTTTTATTCTCTCAAAGTTTCTAGCAACTTAATTTTATTGTGATGTATTAAAAATGGAATCTGTAATTTGAAAACCAGACTTGTATCTTTCAGTTAGGTTGCATGTTTAATTGTATTGAAAAAATGAGCATATTCAGAATCTCTCTTGTTTCTTGCTTATTCGTTTGCAATACTTCACATTTTAAAAGACTGATACTTTATCCAAGTTTAAGTAGTCATTTAAATAGATCAGATATAAGGGATAAAATGTGCCTATGTATAACTCACATACATTTAAATCCTAAAAGTAAACTGAACTGGACAGAGATCCTCAGTAGGAACTTTAATAAAAAAAAATCACATATATTTAATCCACATTTTACAGTCACTGCAACAAAGCAGGGAACGATTTATGTACAAGAAAAACATTTTTTATTATTTTTGTAGTGGGGCATTTATTGCACGCACAGTAAGTGTTATAACCAAAACAAATATACAATTGGGACATTGTGTTTCAATTATCTTCTGTCATGTACTATATAAACCAACAATGGTTTGAAATGTATTTAACTTACCATCTGGGACAAAGCAAAAGCCGTTCCAGGGTTCAGCACGTGATGAATGGGAGCTGAGTTTCATTAGGAGCCTCCTAGCACGTCTCTGCATCCTGGATCATTTCTTCTACGGTTTGAAAGAATTCCAACATCCGTCCTCGCTCCCAGAGGTTTTGAGTGTTTTTAATAGATTATGACATTTTTTTTTCTGGCTTCATAAAGAATGAAATCAATGAAGTTAAATATTATTTGTTTAGATTTCCTTTTAGTCTCGAGAGATAAAGTTCAGGCTTGTGTCTTTTAAAAGCTTCAGCAGACAGTCCCATCTGATGAGAAAATTTCTTATTGGGACTTGACAGTTTGAAAGGAGCAGTCCTTCCTTTAGAGCTATCTCACCTGAACTGAAAACCTGCTGACATAATAACAGGTAGGTATTTAATCAAGAACCCATTACGTGCTATGGACTGGAGGCATCAGATGTTAATACTAACCTTGCACCCTATTCCGGATCTGATTGGCTCTAAAGCCTGCATGTTTTCTTTTCAGGACACTGTTGCATTTTTCCTTATATTGACAGCAAGACAAATAGTGATGATTGCTGAGCCCTTACTATGTACCAAGTATGGTTCTAAGTACTTCATACAAATAATCTCATTTATTCTTAACAACAATCTTACGAGATATCTACATTTATAATCATCATTATTTTACTTATTAGGAAACTGAGAATCTGCAAAGCAGTGTCCTTTGCCCAAAGTTAGCGGCTGGTAAGTGCTAGCCTTCTAATTCAGTCCTCACACAATGCAGACATTACCTGTTTTTACAGGTGATATAACTAGGGTCAGAGAGATTAAGCAACTCTTCTAAAGCTTATGTCTAATAAATGGAAAAAGAAGGAGTTGAATTCAGGAGTTATGATTCTAAATTCAATAATTTTAGACTAAAACATATCTCATTTTCAACAATTTTTATATTTTTGTACATATGAACTTTCATACACATATTTAAAAGAAGTTTAATATATAATTTAAAAATAAGTTTTATTCAGACAGGATTTTACAATTTTTTATTTAAATTGCATAAGAGTAGACACAAGATTGTAATTGTGGATATGATTTTCTGTAGCTACTAAACTTTACAGTTGCACTGGAATACTATGTTTACCTTTTAAAAATAAACATAGAAAAAAATAACATGCACACAAAAGCATTTTTAATATTACATTTGAAGAAACAAACATAATATGATGTCTAATATAATACAGGTCCCTTTAGTAGCTGTGCAAAACTTTTTTTCTTTATTAAAATGATATAGTATTTTATAGGCAATTAAAAATTACCAAACTGTGGAAATCAAAGATATTTAAATTGATATTTAATGGAAATACTACATTTGTTTTCAGGGTACCCATTTCAATATATTGGAATTTAAGTGGAGTGATGATGGTTTTATGACAATCCAGAGGAGCAGTAATTTTAGACTAAAGCCTTGCAATTTAATGAAAGATTTTTAAATAAACTAGGCAATGAATGACATTGTAATAATATATAATCTTTTAAAATATTCAAATTTTAACTTATTAAATAATCATAGATACATATAATATACAGCTGTGGTAGAAACACATAGTTTTATTCCATAAAAATTTTCTCTTTTGGAGTCCTGCAGACATTTTCAGACAAATCTTTGTTCCATGTTCTGATTAAGGTAGTACTATTCCTAAATACCTAAAAGTGGTTTTCACTAATTTGCTATGAATCTTACCATTCTGGCATTCTTTACGCAATAGAAAACTAATGAAAGCATTTACCACAGGAAGATAATGTACTGACCGGCCTGTTTGTTTTGAAAACAGATCTTTTTTTTGGTTTGCGACTTGTCAATCTGCAAGTTCTCAAGCATAAGGAATCCAAGTGAGGTTAACCTGAGGAAAGTGCATGGTCCGACCTCGTGGTAACAGTGTTTATGGAGCTCCGTCTTATTCTTTTAATTCTGAGACAGTGTCCTCTGTTGATGAAGGAAGTAACCAGGAGAAGGTTATGGGGTTTGTAGGAAGGTAGAAGAGATACCTGGAAAAGCCTCTATGATCTGCTAATAATTAGCAAGTGTTAAACAGGGAACCTTCCTTTCGTGTGAGGTTTTAAGATGATGGAGTGAGGGAGCATGGCATTCACCCCATAGCTTCAGTAGTCAGGGCCTGGAAAGTGAGGAGGAACATTTACTTATTTGGTGACTTAAAGTAAAAAGCCGGTGTGAAAACACCCTGCTGTGTTTTGATAAATCCTGCTTTAGAGGACCTTTGATAGTTTCTACATACAGACAGGAGAAAGCTTTTTTTCTTAGCAGAAGATTTGTTGGTGAACAGGTACCTTAGTGCCTTGTTATTTCTTATTTATTTGTTGTTTCATTCTGACTAAGAAATAATTTACCTTCATTATATATACATATTTAGGATTCTGAATAATTCTTTATTTATCCCCTATCCATACGTTAACTGCAACATAGACTTTCTGCCCGCCCCGCCCCCCCGCCCCCTGCCAATCCACTAGTTGTTTAACATATAATACAATCCGCTAGGATATGAATTTGGTCAGTTTGAGTTTTAATATTTTTTTTCTGGCTGTGAGTAAACCATTAATTGCCACTATAAAGCAAAAATGTAGCGTATAATTAACATGGGAAATGATTATCAAGTGGTTGGTGATAGTTTTCTGAGGATTCATTAACTTGGATATGGCACTAAGATTTAGTTAACAGTATTTCCACTTATTTCAAGACTTTAGTAACTTTTTTGGAGGAGTCCTGGGGAAAAATAAATGTGAAAATCTCTGAAAAGAAATGTGAAGCATCATAGATTATAACAAAATTGTATAATTTTTTTTTTTTGAGGGCAGTGTCACTGGCCCTCATATGTGGGACCGAACCGGGGCCGCTGGCTTCCCAGGCCAGCGCTTAACCACCATGCCACTCGGCCGACCCAAATTGTATAATTTAGATGTCTAGTGCTTAGCCAAATTCAAAATCCAAAAATTGATTCTTGAATATTCAAGTGTTAGAACAATTTCAAAACTATATAGCTAACACTAATTCTGTAGGAAACAACTTTCCATCTTTTGAACTTTCCTTTATATTCGATTTCTAGAAGGACATATTTTATCCTTTTAAAATTTCTATTTCTTAGAATCTTTCTGTTGATGACTCTGTCGTAAGAGCTCAGACTATTTTTCTATTCCTGTATTTGAAGTTACATTCTCTAGTTTTCTTTTTAGTCCTTCAAGCCTAAAACTAGGTTTTAATATTTTCTTCTTGCTCATTTTCCATATGTACAGCCCATTACCGTTTTCAAGGCCTGTCCACTCGACACCCAATATGTGCCCAGCCTGTTCACATTTGTCCCAACGGGTTGTGATAATTCTTCTGGGCCATTGCAGTTGCTTCTAGCAGGTATCCCTTCCTTCCCCTCTTTCATGTGCCCCATCTATTCTTTATACAATGGAAGGTGCCAATTAAAAAAATTAAAATAAGATCACATTCTCCTCACCCCCAAAGTCCTTCAGTAGCTGCCCATTGCACTCAACTAAAAATCCAAACCACTTACCGTGGCCATAGGCAGTGTATGCTCTTCTGCCTCTCAAATGTAAATTCCAGGGAAACATTCATTTTCATTCAGGATTATTTATAAAACTAGGGTACAACCTCAGCATGGTATTAGGTACTGGGGGCACAGCAATCAATTAATCAGTAAATAAAAATGACAGAAGAAAAAGAAAAAGAAAAAAGGGAACATATATGGACCCTGTATGCATGGAACTTACACCTAGTGGTAGGGTAAATATTACATTAAATAATCACACACCAAACACCCTATAAAAGCACCACAAAGATAGATGCTATGGAGGATAGGTTGGTGGTTTTATGAAAGCATTTAACAGTGAAGTCTTACAGAGATAGTAATGGTTGACATCATGAGTAGGAGTTAATCATGTGGAGTGGAAGGATGGAGTGTTTGTGAGGTGAAGGAGGAGGTGTGAGGAGTTGCAAGCAGAGAGTATTCCAGAAGAAAGAAGCAGTAGGTCAAAAGCCTGGAGGACATAAGAAGTCACCATTTCTGCAGAATGTTGTGGGGCTCATTTAAGGATTTCTAATAGATTGAATGTAGGAAGGAATGAGGAAGAGAGGAACTGATAGATTTTTGGGTTCAGTGGTTGTTGGCAAACATAAACACATGGATACCTAGAGTCAAGTGTTAGGTGGTACTGCTTACTTGCTCTGTGTGTGTGTGTGTGTGTGTGTGTGTGTGTGAGAGAGAGAGAGAGAGAGAGAGAGAGAGAGAGAGAGAGAGAGAGAGAGAGAGAGAGAGAAGGGGAAGTAGAAGTGAAGAAAAGAACCACCAACCTGCCTTAGGCAAATCACTTAACTTGCTGAATTTCAGATTCTCCATCTTATTTGTAAAGGAGACATAATAAAAATACTTAACTCATTGTAGTGAAAAATCAAAAAAAAAATAGTGAAAGTACTTTGCAAACTATAAATTGGTGTAAACATGCATTATTATTATTATTATTACTATTATTATTATTATTACTATTTCTCAAATATTTTCCTGTATTCTTCAATATTAGTTTCTGGCCATTCTCCAGCTAGACTGTCATGTAGTCTTACTCATCATACTGGAAGTATTCCCTCAAACATTTATTCTCATCCAAAGCAAATTGCTCCATTAAAACTCATTCTCTTTAATAGCTTCTTCCATTTTCTTTTTCTTCCTCCATGATATTTATTTTCCTTTCTTGTTTCTTTCTTATCATCCTCCTCATTCCTTTTCTTTTTCTATTCTTTCTGGCTTGGTAATATTTCACTTTCAGAATATGACCGTCTTCCATTCTCCTATAGCACTGAGCCTAAGACTATATCCTCTAATGTTTGCTTTGTACTCCCTTATGGGAAAGAGGGGATTAAGATTAAGTGTAGACATATCCAATCTTTTAAGAGCATTCATTTTCTTTTATCAACTAGACTTCTTTGCTAAAACCTCTCGAAAAGCTTGACAATAGCGTTTATTTTATTACTTTTTTAAAGATAGAAGTTACATATTGGATTTATAGTATGTATGGTATTTATGAGTATTGTAGTATTTACGTGGTCTGACAATTAAGTTTGTGAATTTGTTGTAAATGATGTTGCTAACCTTTTTTGATATCAGAGGGATTATTCATTATGAATTTGTACCAACTGGACAGACAGTTAACCAAGTTTACTATTTGGAAGTGCTGAAAAAGCTGCATGAAAAAATTAGATGACCTGAGCTTTTCACCAACAATCAATGGCTGTTGCACCAGCTCACACAGCACCGTCTGTGAGGGAGTTTTTAGCTGGTAAACAAATAACTGTATTGGAACACCCTCCCTAATCACTTGTCCTGGCCCCCAATGGCTTCTTTCTTTACCCGAAGATAAAGGAAATACTGAAAGGAAGACATTTTGATGACATTCAGAACATCAAGGGTAATAAGATGACAACTTTGTTGGCCATTCCAGAAAAGGAGTTCCAGAATTGCTTTGAAGGGTAGATTAGGCACTGGCATTGGTGGATAGCTTCCCAAGGGGAGTACTTCAAAGGTGACCATAGTAATATTCAACAATGAAGTATGTAGCAGTTTTTCTAGGATGAGTTCGCCAACTTAATTGTCCAATCTCATATGTATGAATATGTATGTATGAGTGTGCATCCCTATGGGAGAGCTCTATTTGTTACATTTTGATTTAAGGAGATGTTTCCTTTCTTTTAAGATGGGAGGGTATTGTCCCTCTCACCCTGGAGAAGGGAAGTTTGCCCTAAGCCAAGCATATCTCTTCCCTGGAGAATGAGGTATGGCCCTCTGCCTGAGTCTGCTCAACAGACCAGAAAGAGTTACCAGATAAGCAGGGATTGAGGATCTAGGCATACTATGTGTTTCTTACTCCAACTCATACTTAACATTTATTGTCTTTATTTTGGAGAAAAATTATTTAGATTGAAAAATCCTCCCCTTTTAATTTAAATCCTACCCCCATTGCTCTATTAGAATTTCTAGGAGAAAATAGATTTATATGCTGATCAGGATAATTTAATGGGATATAAAATCTGTATGAGGTTAATTGTTGCTTTTCCAATAAAAAAAATCAAATCAGGCTTGTTTATTCGGTGCCAAAATATGGTAACCAAGATCCAGCTATTTAGATAAATTTGAGTCTATATATTTTTATTTTATTTTTGTAGACTCCCTTTTTTATCCTTGTCACAGGTATATCTGCAATCATTCTCTAACTTCTTTTCCTTATGTAATTGTTAGGTTGGGACATTGTTTTCTGTTATCTTTTTTCATTGTTTTATTGTATTTATGCTGACTATAAAGGAATCATGTTAAAGAATATATATGAACTATTTCTGTCCATTAGATCTTTCTGAAGTCTTATTTTTCTGAGGGAGGCTCTGTATTGACTTTGATCAGACTGGTAATATTTCAGCATTTCAGAATACCTTTTATGGAATTGAAAATGGCTAAACCCTAATATGAAGCTGCATTTAAAAAAAAAAAAACTTTTTGTATAAAAAAAACACCTTATTTTAAGTTGTAGAAAGTCTGTAGGTTCTACCTTAGTATCTGAGTAAAGCTAACGATGGAGGCATATATGGTTATGAGAAACATGAATATATAAATATGTCCAAATCATTCATCTGATACAAATTACTTGTAACATCTGAGTTGCACTTAAAAATTAAAAGATAAGTTGAACATTACCGATAAAGCTTTATGCTAGAAAATTATAGCTGAGGACATGATAAGTAGCACAGTATGTGCCTGTGTGTGATTATGTGTTTGTACACAGAAACTTGTATATTATACAATAAACTTTTTAACTTCTGCAGAACTTACGCTATTTGACCATTTTCAGTTTCCACCATTAACTTGCATATTCTTGATTTAGAAAGAATATTTTAATATTCACTTACATGAAACCTAACTATAAATTTTAATTTCCAGAAAAATGATATCTCATTTTTATTTTTATTCTACTTTATTGAATGGATTAATCCTCCCATATGGCAATAAAGTACTGTTTTTCTTCCAGGCTCACTGCTATAACCTGCCTTCTACATGAAAATATTTCTGCTTTTCAAATCATATTTCTCAAACAAAAATTTAGTTAACAAAGCAATAATACCATCATATGAATAAAAAGTTAATATGATACATGATTAATTTTTATTTTGATATTCCTTCATTACCTTTGACTGCTAAAACATTTTTGGCCTGTAGAACACTTTATATGGTAAAATAAAGTAATCTATAGTTCTCTCCTTTTAGTTGTTGGTTATGGGAACTCCAAACCAACTGACATTTCTAGGTGAACCTGGACTCTATCATGAACCAGTGTCAGGAGTTGCCCTGTTTTCCCTACTCATCTAATAGCAGGGGTGTGCAGCTTTGGGTGGTGGCTGATTTTCTAACAACAAATTAAAAACACAGCCTATATAAAATGTTGCTCCCCTCAGTACAGAGGACATGTCTCAGCTGAGGGGAGTCCACCCGCATGGAAAGGAGCCAGTCTCTTGGAACATGGTTTAGGGGAGTCCCTGGACAATAAAGATCAGTGATTACTGAGGCGGCACAAAATTTCGGTGTTCAGGCCCCTAAATCACACTTGGCCTGCACAGCTGTGTAGTCAGGGGAGGCTGCAGATATTAGTCAGGACAGCAACCACAAAGTCTGTTTTTTATAGGATATTTTCCCAGTGCTTTTAGAAAACCACCCAGTGTTCAAATTAAGTGTTTGGGGTGGGGGGAGTTGAAGATTTTTCTCTCCTTGTATGGTGATTTCAACCTTAAGGTGAAATAGTTCTTAATCCTATGTAAAATACACTTTGTAATTGAGAAAATTACATTAAAAAATTTTGTGAGACATGATTGAGCAAGAAAAAAAATGCCTTTTTATTTGAGGTTTGGTTATCGAATATTCTTACATTCAGAAAATTTGCTGAAGTTCTCAAAAAAAAATCGATAAAAGAAGATTGAGGAAAGACGAGTACCGCTGATAGAAAATATAGTAAATAAATGTTAGGAACAGAAGTGATAACATTGACTGAAGCAAATTCGCAGGGCCTTTAAATAGAAATAAAAATTTAACCTATGTCGACACAAATAGAAAGCTTGTGGCATTGAATTATGTTTAGAAATGTATTTTACTGAAATGATTCTTATAGTCATTCATTTTTAAAGCATTTTTTCTTTTTTCCACTGCCAAGATTTTTATTATAGAAAAGATGTTTTTGCATCTCCTAATAAAAATTGGTATTGAAATACAGTTGCAGCCACAGTGTGATAATGTCTAAAAAGGGGGAAATGTAAAATCAACAGAAACAGAGTGTTTTTTGAAGTGTCAGCGGAAAGACCTGGCTCACTGGTGCAAGCTGTGAGGCTCTGCAGCACACACTCCAGAAAGCACTTCTGCTGTCCCACAGGGTATCCTGGGAAGGCAGGCCGGCTCCAGGAACGCCTTGCAGCTGATGTCACTGTGTAGGTGGGTGCGTGATTTACGTCCCTGTTCAAGAGGTACTTGCTCATTCTCACTTGAATAAACTGAAAACTCCCTGATTCTCCCAAAAGCCTGGCTGGCAGCTTTACGTTTTACTCAGCAAATAGAGAAGGCTTATACAGAGATTTCTTTAAGATGATAAGAGGTGTAGATGAACATATAAAAAAATAAATAAGCCATTTTTGTCTATTTCCTTAAATTTTAGGTACAATCCTTCTACCACACGTGATTCCTGTAGGCCTTATAGTCTTAAGGATACAAACATAACCAATAGAGTTCTATCATCAGCTACTTAAACAGGTTTTAGCCTGGTTATCAGTTAAGGTAAAGGCATGCTAGCAGAGGTTTTTCTGGGTAGTGAAGTTTTTTAATAGGTTTTAGTAGATAGTGTGTTTTGGATAATTTGATAATTTAGAAAATTGATATTCAAGTGCTTAATTGAAATATTACTTTAGCCCACCAATTCCTCCTCTGTCCTGTTCTTTAGTTATTTTCCATAAATTTTCTTCTCTCCTCCTTTTTGGTCCTTCCTTTCTTATATATATATATGTGGCTGTTATTCATTGATACTGTGTTTTGTCTTTCCCTCATCTCACACCAATAGATACGTAGTATGTCTGTCTCGATCTTTTCCTCTCAAATCACTCTTTTTGGATCTGGCTTACACAGCCTTCCTTTGCCTTGTACACGTTTGTTCAAGGTACCTGCCAGCAGGAGCAAAATCTCTGACCACATCTAAAGGCCTGCTGATGACTCTGCTCTCCATACAATAGGCAGGCTCTCTGGTGTCTCCCGTTTTTCCTAGTGGCTTACAGCACATTTTTCTTTGGGCCTGCGTGGAAGCCTAGGCTTGTTTTATTTATGTTGGATCATTGGGCCACATCTAAATTCTTTGTTTATTTTGGAATAAGAAAGAAAATGACAAAGAGAGACAGGATTAGGGGTTCGAGGGGCAGTGTATACTAAGCAATGTTTGTATCATCAAGCAGCTGCTCAAAAGTGTACAGCTCCATTCACCCTCTTGGCATCCCAAGAGGTCAAGACTTTGGGACATTAAAAAGTAGAGATACTTGTGGGCAGCTCATTTCAATAGCTCACAGTATACATCTGTAATTACCAAATCACAGATCTTCGTGATGCTCCATGGATTTCAGCTTCATTTGAGGCATGCTATTATGATCACCCACATAGGTAGAGGGCTAAAGATGAATTTAGCTTAATGCCAGACAAGCAATATCCAAATTGAACTTACTATAACAAATCCAATCACTAGTTCAACCCTGGCCAGCACTGACCAAAGTAATTATGATTTTATTATTAATAATTTGTATATGTATTATGGACAATGTATTTCTGGTCTTCCTCTGGCTCTATGTTAGAATTACTTTAATTTGATAGAATTCTAAGTGTATATCTATGGTTATATCACTATGTAGAGTGAATTTGCTTAGATTAATAAACAAAAACAGATGTAAAATAAAATGTATCCAATATTTTGGAGTGAAACTGTTCTTAAGTGTATGAAATAAAAGAGAATGATTTTATCTCCTTATCATGTTGCTCCTATTCCCTCAGTAATAGCCATAGAATAGTGTGGTATGTATCCTTTTGAATTTTTTATTAGTTTCAGGTGTACAAAACAACAATATAATAGACATTTCACCCCTCACAAAGTGATAATCCCCCTCCCCCAATCTATTGCTCCTCTGACATTGCATATATCTATTACAATTCCATTGACTCTATTCTCTATGCTGTAATCCATATCCCATGACTATATATATATATTTTTTTTTTCATATATATATATATATATATATATATATATATATATATATAAAATTATAGTTGACAGACAATGTTATTCAGATTCAACTTCAGGTGTGCAGTCCATTTGAATTTTTATATAATTATTCTCAATCTTACTCTCATCCTTCCATCCATCTATCCATTCTTCCATCATCTATCATCTATCTCTCATACATGTGTCACCATACTATTTACCTTGTAATGAAATTTGCTTTTTTCATGCAGTTTTGAAGACAAATATATACATTTGTAGGACTTACTTGTATTTGTTTGTGGATCTACAATTCAGAAGGTTTATGTACCAATGCTTTATTTCTTAGTGGTTATTGAATTGGAATTTTTTTCTGAAGCATGGCAGTTTATGAGCAATTTCAGTCTCTGATTTGTGGTAGGTTTTGTACACTTATGTGGGTATGACTGGTTATTGTTTGCTGGCTCCACTGAGGATAGATCTAAATTGGGAAAATGTGAGAGAATTCATCACAAATTTAGAATCATAATCTTGGAGCAGAATGGGCATTGGTGGTTATTTAGGATTTAATGTAAAGACTTTTTTTTGCCAGTGAATACACTGTTTAGGAAAATTGTGAGTTACCTGTGGAGATAAGCAAAAACTAATGCTTCTTTTTGTTTGTCCAAGTTATTTGCACATCCTAATTCTTATGATGCCTACATGTTCATCTTCATGCCTACTCTTCCCACCTGATAAAAGTGACACTTGGTTTATTCTGTTTACAGAGGGTCTTTTTGTTCTGCTGTCCATATCCTTCTGGTTAAAAAATTAGACAATATTTTTCACCATTCAGTGTCTCCTGTAATAATTTGGTTAATTCAGCAACTTTAGCCGCCCTTTTCAGCACCCAGCATATATGAACATCTTCCCATTGTAGGGACCACTTACAGATGTCCCTTCTGCTTACTACTCTTCATTTGTACCTAAGTGTTTCTAATTTTGACTTTCCCTCTAAGTCTTGGACTGCTCTTTCTACTTTGTTTTCTTTTACTTCCTTTGGCACCATTCACATTTTGTGTTTTACGTAGTTGACATTGTATTAATATGATCACCTGAGCATAAAATACTGGAATATCTAAAACCCACATGAATCTGTGGAATTGTGTCAAAGCAGTGAGTCTATTTATAGGAGGCCATATTTACAGCATTTTAACTTATCACAATTGCAGCAGGCAACTCAAAGGCTATGCCATCTAGTCAGCCTTCCTTCTGATGGGTCCAGTGTTTAGTAAAAGCCATCCTCTCTTGCCGTCTTCCACCTCCCCCTACCAGATTTTAGACCCCAGGGAGCCTCCTTTACAGCTCTTCCCAGCGAGGGAGAAAGTTCTTCATCCTAGATTTGCTTAAATCTGCATATATCCACATGGTGATATCTCTTAAGAGGTTGAGAATTTCACATCTAGGCACAAGCCTCTGTGCTTAGATCCATCAGTCAGAATTTAGATATAATCAATTGCCATGAAAATCACTGTGTAAAAATCTCCCTGCAATGTATATTTTTGTTCATTTTGTATATTTTGAATGATATGCTGTGCGTGCATAGCAGTACATCATTTTATATCTTATTGGTGGATTTTCCCTTTTGTTATTGGACAATGCCCCTTTTTACCCCTATTAATACTCTTTTTGACTTAAACTTTATTTTTTCATATCAACATTGCTGTATCAACTTTTTTTGTTTAGTATTTTTTGAATAAATTAATTGTTTTGCATGGTTTTGTTTAAGAGATGTGTCTTCCAAAGCAGAATAAGCTTGATTTCTTTATTTTTTTTTAAATAGCTCCGATAATCCTGTTTTTGAATAGAGAGTTTGTTTACATGTATTATGTTTTCAGGTGTATTCATATTTATTTGTTTATTTATTACCTACTTTTGAGATTTCTGTTAACATTCGTTTTTATTGCCCCTTTTGTTCCCTATCCTGCTCTCTATTAGATTGTTAAAACTTTCTGTATTTTTTTTTCCTCTGTTTATTTGAAAGCTGTACATGGTAGCTTTATTTTTTTGTTTTGTTTTTTTTTTCTTTTCTTTTTAGGGATACTTCCATTTTAAAAATATACATAAATTATTATAAATTTTGAAGTCTAAAGTTAATCTGTGTTTAGATCCTCTTCCTGAACATACATTAGTATGCTATAAGTATTCAATGAATAATGCCTATTGTTAATATTCACTAAAGTTTCAGTTTTGTCTTTGCTTCACTACAATATTATTTTATAGTGCAGTCAATTAAATGTACAATAATTGACCTTTTTTTCTTATATGATGTTGCATCCATATGGATTTATTTTTCTACATGCTGAAGCAGACCCTTAAATAATTGACCAATGATGGTCAAAGGGTGGCTTTATTTTAATATAATTTTTGAATAATTAGCTGGGTATAAAATTCTAAATTAACTTTCATTTTCTTCTCAGCACTTTAAAGATGCTATTCTATTGTCCTTTGACTGGGACACAGTAAACAAAAAATATTTTTTGAATAAATGAATGACATCTGTTGTTTCTGATAAGAAACCCGTTAGTCTAATGGTTGTTCCTTTGCTAGTAGTCTGACCTTTCTCTTTCTCTCTGGTGGCTTTTGATCCTGTTTGCAGTTTTATTATATTGTATCTAGGTTCAGATTTAGCTTTATTTATCATACATGATATTTAGAGTAAATTACTGATCTGAGGAGTTATATATCACTTCATGAAAATTCTAAGGTCCAAATAACCTTTACCTTATCCATAATCTATATATATATATATATATATATATATATATATATATATATATATATCATAATCATAAAAGATATTTATAAGGGCTGGATGAGTGGCGCAGTGGTTAAGCGCTGGCTTAAGAAGCCAGTGGCCCCGGTTTAGTCCCACATATGAGGGCCAGTGACACTGCCCTCAAATAAAAATAAAAAAAAAGATATTTATAACCTCTTTCAGCAACTCCTATCAGATATATGGTCTTTATCTATAATCTTTTTTTCTGCAACTCCTTTCAGAAATATGCTGGAGTCTCTCAGTTGCTTTGCAATGTCTGCTTATTTCAACAGAAAATTTTAATTTCCTTTTCAACATTTTAAATTTGTAACAGTTATGTGTCCTGTTCTTTCAAAATTTCTGTCAGTTTTTGTTTGTAAAAGTTTTACTTTTGAGGGAAGAGGGCAAGGAAGTTTTCCTCTTATTCATCTATTTGAAAATTCTACACTAAATTCCATGAAGGTAATTTTATAAAAAAATAAATTGATATTCAGATTGATTAATGTTATTGGTTGTATTTTTTGGGATTAGTTTTTTTTTTTTAAATGTGTTTTAAAATGTTGGTATGCAGGCTTATTTTGAGTGGGAGGATTTCAGTAAAAGTTTTTTATTCCTCTCCCCAGGCATCTTTCACAATTTGATGAAATTGGGTATAAGGGAGGCAGTTGAGCACCATATTAGCTCATAGTGTCAATTAATGACCCTAACTGTGGTCCATATCTTGTATAGAGCATATTTAAGCTTGTGATGCTCAGAGGGCAAATTCCTATCTGCTTTTGGACATAGAGGTCAGTAGGTCCATGGCTTTCACATCCCTAACTACTTTTCCATTTCTTACCTAACTATACTGACCACATTTTAAAAATCTCAATTATGACTTTATGTTTTCTTATTGTTTTTATCATTGCTATGGGTTTTGAGCCAGAGGAGGTATGGCAGTGATTGAATGAATGGGAACATTTTGACTGTAATTTGAGACTAGGCTTGAGAAATAATTACTGAGAAAAAGTAAAAGGATAAACATTGGTTATTTAGATTAAGTGGCGATATCATTTATTATTCAAACTGAGACACTTTTGTGACTGAAAGAAAGCACTATTAGTAGTTATACAGGACAATAAGTAAACCAAGGTCACTACAGGAAAAGAGAGTTGTAGAATCATTCTTCTATAAAAGACCGCTCTCCTATAATTAGTGAATATGAATATTTGTGACTCAGTATCATAGACAATCTTTCCATTGATATCTGTACTTCACCCAGAGCTACAAGATGGCTTTTCCTGCAAGAAACACATTACTATTATATAAATATAAAAGCCAGTGGACTTTGGAAACTTGAAATATAAAGCTGTTGAGAGGAAATGTGGTTCATGAGTAAATCTGAAGCTAATTTTATTCATTAATTTATTTAGCAAATCTCTTTAATTCCCTATTTAAAATATTTATTAGTATTACATCTCATGACAGTTGAGCCTATTTTCCTAAGGAACAGACACAAGAATGTCAATTGTAGGAGCTGATTCTGAGGTGAAGTTGGTGTGCTCACTTTTGACATGTATGATCAGACTATATCTTGAATATTATAACATACTATAACCAATGAGTCTTATAAATAGATTGAACCGATATAAAGACCTTTAATTAAAACTAATAGCATAAAAGGATATATTACAAACACATTTTAGACATTCTGTGCATCACAAATTTAAATGTGTGTACTGCAATGCCTACTACTGGTGAGATATGATAGCATGATCTATAATTACCCTACTACCTTTGAGGGACTGCGATTCTACTGATTGTAAATGCAAGAATTATCTTTTTTTTTAAGAGATTTTATTAGGGAATTGGGGAGGGGAACAGTGTTGGGGAACCTGGGAAAGGGAACAGACAAGTTGCTGTTTCTTTGTTCCTCAGTCTAGGTGTGGAGGTCAATGCTTCACCAGCCCATGTTGGCATCATCATTGCGCTCTTCCCGGGTGAGGCAGATCAGTCGCCAGCCTCTGGACGGCCAGTCACAGTGGTCTTGGCAGCTCACACCAGCTGCCGGCAGCTCACACCAGCTGCCAGCCGCTCACGCTGGCTGCCGGCCACTCACTGCAGCCCATGGCAGCCCACTGCAGCAGGGGCTGCAGCTATGCCATCTCGGGACCCACATCAGCCCAACTCCAGGTGGAGCTGTTGTTCACCATCCCAGCTGTAGACGGCAGCACCACTGACCCTCACATGTGGGATCCGAACCCAGGCCGCTGGCATCCGAAGACAGCTCTTAAACAATGCGCCACTCAGCCGGCCCAAGTATTATCAGTTTTTAAGGATAGAATTAATTTTCATTGTATACATCTATATCTATATGTAAATATCAATGTAAAACCTGTGTGTGTGTGTGTGTGGGGGGGGGGGTGTAAGGATCAAAAACCCATGATGAATACAAGCTTTAAATTTTTCTGCTCATTAGCATACCTCCTCAGGCCAATATAATTCTTGCTTTTCTCGTTCTAGAATAAGCTCATGCCATCAGGTTGGTCAGATAGAAGGAGAACCATCTCATCTTTTGTTTGTTGGAGAGTTTCAATTATTTAATAAGTGCAAGTAATTAAGACATTAAGAATTAAAAGGACTCCAAGAAGAGCTCTGAGACTCTGAACTGCAGGGTGTTGCCTAGGTTTATGAGTTTGAATTTCAACAAAAGTGAAAAAGCCCTCTTTCAAAATGGTAAGATGCCATATGTTGACTTTTTAATCCAAATTAGAGACTGAAAAATTATGTGAACTTTGGTTAATAGGAACAGTTATAAAATCCAAATACAATGCTTTCATTTCTCACTAAAATTGGAATTATTTGAATCACCAAATGGCTCAGTACAAATGTATATTTGTTTGCCTGTGTGTAATAACTTAATAGTTTGATAATGTGGTTCCAGTGGAACCAAAGATTATTATGTGCATGAAGACACTGTGTGTGTGTGTGTGTGTGTGTGTGTGTGTGTGTGTGTGTGTGTCTCAAGGAAGGGAGGAAACTAGGGAGGGAGGGAGAGGGAGTGGAATTGGAGTAAACATGTCAAGGGTCAACACTTTCAAAAACTCGTTTTCTGGTCATTGTATTTTGTGTGCTCATGAAGACAAAAATAATAAAGGAATTGTCAGTTATTGCTGTAATCTTACAAAATGCTTTATGGTCTCTTCTGAGGTTGTAAGTCACACATCAGGTAGAGTTGGTACAAAGGCAAGGTTCTTGATATAGATCCATAAGAAGGTACCTAATGTGGTGTCTGGATACTTGAGTGGCCACTTTTTATTTCTCAGATAATAAAAGAACCCTTTGGGATTAAAACTCATCCTCCATTAATTAATGAAAAATTCCACCTCCATTTGAACAAGTTCAAATATTATTGATTTCTTCTTCTTCTTTTGAAAAACAAACCCTCAAGTTTTCAAAGACGACTTGAAAATTGGATACCAGTTCATATATAATGCATATAACCTCTCCACTGCTGTCAAAACAGTCTTTCTGTAGCTTCCTGTTAGAAACATAGTTAAAGTTCTTAAACTTGGAAGAGTGTATTAATTATTCTAAAGAGATCATCTTTTTATACGACAGAAAATTTATAATGTATTTTGTCCCCCCAAAGCAGTGTATGTAGTTAGAAGTTTTATTTATGAGTTTTCAGCTTCTGAAATGAAAAATGTAGTTTTGAAGGAAACACAATATTTAAAATATTTGAAGATCTTAAAATTGTGTGTGTGTGTGTGTGTGTGTGTGTAGTGTCACATAATAGTTGATTCACCATCTTTTTGTTTTCAAGTATTTAATTTAAAATGTGTGTCTTATGGAATATATAATGGTAGTTCCTACTTTGGTTTTGTGAATTCCCTTTTTGTTTTATGTAAAATAAATGTGTAAAATTATTTCACTGTGTGTCTGAAGTATTGGGAAAATACAGGATTCCTGTGAAAGTTAAAATATAGAAAACAATACCAGGTTATTCCTCTGGTCCAAACTAGTACCCAGCATAGCTCAGAGCACAGAGTAGGTACTCAGGCACTACGTGTTGACTGAAAGATTGCATGAATTTTCTTGAATTTGGATTTTAGTAACAATAATAATAATAAAAGACAGTTTCTCATTAGAAACTAAGCCACTATTTTAAAAAATCTAATTAACAAATCTAATTCCTTCTTTCAAGTTTTGGTAGTTTTTCCTGGAAACTTACAGAGCATATTTCTATAATTATTTTGGGAGACTCAGTCTTGTCTCTGAAAGACAGCTGGTGCATTTCTAGGGTACCAGGTTCGCTCACCAGGTAAAATATCCATTGTGTCAACCAAGAATGCATTCATAAAATCATGAGTGTAGCATGTGCATTTAGGTAGCTGGGAGTGAGGGTTGTACGGGAAGGTGGTTGTGATTCCAAGAAGAAAGGATGGATATAAGTTTGGAAGATAAGCATGTTGATTAGAGTGGGAGGAAAACAAACATGCATACATATATACAGTGAGAGCTAGACCAGGAAAGGGAGAGGGAGGGGGTGGGAGAGGGGGAAGGGAGAGGGAGGGGGAAAGGAGAGGAAGAGGGAGAGGGAGAGGGTCTACTTCATGGATCCTTTTCTAGGAAGACTGTGAAGGGGCTTCCATACCTCTTGGTACGTGCCCATTTTCGAAGATGGTGCAGCCTCTCCCCTTCTTTCTGTTCCCTCATATGTGGAAGCAGTGATGCCCAGAGCAGCCCCTTTCCAGTGCCAGTCTTGACTACAGCTTAACATGTGCTGGGACCTCAGCCCCATAAGCTGGCAGGTGTGGGATGAGTTCTGCTGAGACTGGTGCCTGGAAGGGCTGGGTAACTACTGGGCAGGGCTGTGTGGCTACGGAACTGAGCCCCACTCATGTCCCAATGACTGTTGACCTGCTGGGATGGGAGCCTAACTGGATTAACTGGACAGTGAGATTCGCTCTTCTAGAGAACTCTGAGTTATCGTCCTCTTACCATCACTGTAGCTGAAGTGCTGCTCTGAAGGGACAGCTAGCCCTCAGCTAATGCCTAAGGCATTACGTTCTGGTGGCATCCTGGTCTCCTGTGGTTCTGCCCTGTGGTTCCGGCCTTTTTGGGCTCTCAATGCCTACCCTATCCAAGCCTCTTTGGACTTTCTTGTTGGCACTTATCCTCCTCCTCGCATGCTTCTTGCCTTCCTAATGCCACCTGTTGCTGAAGACTTGTGTCTCACTCTGGGCCCAGCATAATTCATGTCAAAATAGAGATTTTGTTGCTTCTTTTCAGTGTAGTGATATATCATTTGATTTTTTTATAGGTACTGTTATCCTTACATTTTACAGTTACTGTTCATTAAGTACACATAAAACTTACACTAATATTGATTTTTTAAAGATAATTTTTAAAGGAACCTTAAAATCAATATTCAAAGGTGCAAAAAAGAAATTAAAACCAGAAAAAGATCATTGAAGTCTCATATTGGTCAGGGTACATAGGGAGCAATTTGAGATTCACAGGAGATAAAAACAGGGCTGAAGGCATTGGTTTTCCTCAGTGATAAGGATGTGCTAGAAGGTTTTCTGCTTCTAAATTGTCTTTTATTATTCTAGAGTCTAAATACTTGATACAGCTCAGGAAGTGGGCTAACGATTCTTTACCTTTCCTATCAGAACGTTTCTAGAAATGATACTGAGTAAATGTAATTCTTCTATTACAAAATCAGTCTTTGGAGACCATTTCATATGTATATGGACTGAGAAGAGGAAAAAAATACTGGATGCTTAAAGACCAGTTAAGAGACCACTGTAATGTCCACATGATGGGTTGGGTGGGTGGGCAATGTGAAATAAAAACAATTGCTGAAGACTGCAAATCGGTTAGTGTCACTTTCCATATAGGTCAAGCTGGTGCTCTTTTAACCAAGGTCAGAATCATTTACATAGCCAATTTAACCCTTTGGGATAAGGGACCGGTAAGTTTGAGGCTTTGGGGAGGCAATGTTACAGCAATAGTTAAGAGCAGTACCAAGGAGTTAGACAGCCTGACATTACAGACCAGCTCTATATTTTAGTAGTGGGAAGGTTATTTTACCTCTCTATGCCTAGTTTTCTTATCTTTAAAATAGGGCTATTAGGAGTAACCAATTTCATAGGGTTGGATATGTAAGAATTGAATGAGACAGTACATGTAATCAAACACTTAGGACATTAAAAAATATATTGTTATACAGAGTCAGAAAGACATGGATTTTAATCTCTGCTCCACCATTTACTAGCTATATGGCTGAGGGTAAATTAAGTAAATTACCTTTGTTTAATGATCTTTACTGTGGGATTAATATTACCTGTTTCATAAAATGGCTGTAGGAATTTGTCCAGAAAAATACAGGTAATTTTTTAAATATGTAGTAAGTGCTCAATAAATGATAGTACTTTTTAACATTCTCTGTAGAGCTAAAATAACTAGTTTTAATTCTCGGATTTCTCTTAGGGAGGAAATGAAATATATAGAGAAATAAAATCTATCTCCTCTATGTCACTTATTTAAATTTAGTTTATAGTTTTCCTCCACTGACAGATATTTTAAATATGTCATCACTAATTGATATAGTTCAGTATTTTGTATCAATAGAGAAATAGGTAACAAATACCAGACAAGTGTATATATAGGGAGTTGTCCCTCAAGACCCAATATTGATGAATTTTAAGACCTTGAAGATGGGTTGTTTTGATAACAGGTATGCATAAGACAATAGACTATTACAGTACAGGTAAGCACTAGCTTATAAAAATCACAGGTAAGCATTTAGCTTATAAAAAAGTCTCATCTGATATCAGCTTCAAAAACTTGGAGATTTAATTCAGTTCAACAAATAGGCTGCTTAAGTGCAAGAAAATTTCTCTGTTCAGTCTCTTTTTGAGGTATTTTTCATTTATTTGCCTAAATCCTTTAAAAATACTTTTAAGCAGCAACCTCTCCTAATTTTGGAGTGGTAACAGTTAACTCTAGTATATTGTGATGTAATTACTAGATCTGTTTTTATACCATCCAAACTTTTCAAAGTTTTAAAACTTTTTTGAGCTTATTTTTTCCATGTTTATTTTCCCAATATAAATAATATCTTCCCTAATTGTCTTATTATGTGCTAGACAGTCCATTCCCAGTCTGGAGCCCACATAATAACTATTGCAAAATATTTACAGATACTAAAGAGGAATACAAAAGAAAAAAAGTGATGTAATTTTGCATGAAAGAGCTAAAATTCTAGCTGGGAAATTTGAAATCAAATGATAATATTTTTTTCCTAATTCACAGAAAAACATTTTTTTTATAGTTTTGGTAAACCTTGGCCTGTCTAATATGAGAGAATAAGTCACAAACATCAATTAATAGAAAAATCTCAGAAACATCCAGTCTTGGTTAAGTTGTTCATTATTTTTTGCATGTATGCTCATGACTGGTTTTAAATTGCATACACAGTCATAATGCCTTCTTGTAAAACTGTTCCTTGTTGATATTGATAGAACTAAATACCCAGTACTTCTCAAAACGCTTGGTGTTTCTCCACAAATTCTCTGTGTCTTATTTGTTTGAGACCTGCCATTGTAATACCAGGTATGTCTGCATATAAATCTGCATAGCACAAACCACAGGAAGGGCTAATAAGGATTCTTTGTGGAAGTGATTGGTGACATGATGTCAAAGAATTCTGAAATGGCATGTTTGGGTTCAACTCTAAAAGACGTGATCGGTAGAGAAGGAGCCATGAATGCAAAGAAATGAACGAGAGGTATCAGAGGACTTTGGATCAGCTTGGCCAGAGTTAGGAACTTGCCCATTTAATAAAAAATAAAATAAAAAAAAAAATACAGTAGGCATGGGAGAAAAAAGGGAAGAAAGAGAGTGGAAAATCTCAAGTGATTCATACAGGGCCAATATAAAAATTTTCTAATTCTATCAGTTGACTGAAAATGAAACAAGTTGCCTAGAAAGTTACATGTTGCACTGGGAGAGATGCGCAAGTCAAGAGTGTCTCCCTATGAGATGTTTAAGGAGTTCATACATCAGCTAGAAGATAGATTAGATGCCTTGCAAGGTATGTTCCACTTTTGAGATGCTGTCATTCTATGATTTATGTTGCTTATTAGCCAATGAACATAGTGTGTCAAAGATATAATGAAACAGTTGATTGCTCTGTAAATTACCCCCTTCATTAACTACAATGAGGTTTGGTGTTTTTTTTTATATTACTGAAGCAATACATTTATTTATGGGAAAATTATGTCACATTTTCTAAAGTGATTTTCTAAATATCATTTCAGGAAAACCTGCCCTCTGCTAGTAGAAATCAAAACTACATTCTTCGACTGAGATTTTAATATCTACATATCTTGGGAGGAGATGGTCAGAATCCTTAAAAGAAACCAAGTAGACTCATTAAAACCTATATTTTTGATTGATAATTTTTGGAATGGCCTAGATCTTGTAATAATACACTATGGCATTCAGAAAAGCCCAGATTTTCCCCAAATAAATAAAGAAATGGCTCTTAAATGTTTTCACCTCTACAAGTCTGGCTTAGTGGGTTTTATTTTTTCTTATGTTGAGTTATCAAGCTATGTGTCTTGTACAAAGAACAGTGAGAACAGTACGTATGTAACAGTGAAGTATATGGTAATGGAAGCCCATAAGCTTTTGTGATTATGTTGGTTTATGGCAAATTAAATAAAATACATTAACTTTTTAAGACTCTTTTTACTGGTTACTATATATAAGGAAATCAAACAAAATTCTGAAGTTTCATTCCTAATGCTATTTGATTATTTTGTATAATTGAACTCTTTTTATTTTTTGTACCAGAAGTGTCAAACTTAATGATTAATGCATTCCTCTCAAAGGTTAAAATTGAAATTTCAGATTATTAATTCTGAGACCCTTTGTATACTTATTTTAGAAAAGAACTAGGTTCTGTGAATTAAAATTTTCACCGAATGGATACATTTGTATGACAAAATGGTGGCCCTGAATTTCCAGTGGACCTTAAAAACTTTGCGAAAATGTCAGAAATCTTGGGAAAATGTGACTTTGGAGAAGAATAATGGATAGGTGTGATCGGTATCATTTATTGTCGGCAGAATGGCAGAACCCTATAAATAATTCACTTTCTTAAGGCTGGA
Source organism: Aselliscus stoliczkanus (assembly GCA_033961575.1). NCBI lineage: Eukaryota > Metazoa > Chordata > Mammalia > Chiroptera > Hipposideridae > Aselliscus > Aselliscus stoliczkanus. The sequence goes on from CM066733.1 coordinate 131,172,235, forward strand.
CTGATACCTAGTGAATCCCTGTGTCATCATCAGCATTATTTAAAAGATGGCACAGAAGGTAACATCTGGGAGCCAATTCATCATTTAATTAAATTATCCTGTAATGAAATCTTCTGTAATGAGATTAATTTTAATTATTAATCAGGAGTTGACATGGGCACAAGGCCCCATGAATAATAAATGAAAGGCTTTGTCTGTTCCATTTCTAAGAAAGGACCTACTTTACTGCAACAGTGCTTCTTTATAGAGAGCCCTGCTGAGTCCTCGCAATGTGATCATCCAAGAAGCTGGCTTGATTTTTATTTCAGAACCTAGAGAGAGGATAGTTGATCAATACTTTCAGATTTGGATTCCAAATCTATGCCTTTTTAGTGTACATAATGATTTCCTAGTTGAAGCAATTTTCAGTTTTTAAAATATATTGAAGATGTCAAAGATAGAAAGTACTTTAAAAAATAATCATAGTTAAATTTTTAATTCAGGTATAAAAAGTCACTTGTTCTTGATAAATTTATTGAGATATAATTGACATATAACATTGTGAAAGATTAAGGTGTACAATGTTATGATTTGATACGTATATATAGAAAAGTGATTACTATAGTAAGGTTTGTTAACATATCCATCACCTTACATAATTATAATTTTTTTGTTTTTGTTTTTGCAGCAAGAACATTTAAGAGTTACTCTCTTAGCAACTTTCAATATATAATACTGTTTTGTTAACTATAGTCATCATGCTGTATGTTGGATCCTAGAACTTATTCATCTTATAACTGGACATTTGTACCTTTTGGAAAATGTCACCTTTAATGGCTAAACATACTTATTGCAGTCACACCTTGGTGTCAACTACAGGTGTGTAATTGTGCTCTTATGAATGGTCGGTCTGTCCTTGACAAAAATGTCCACGGCAGGGTGGGGGCGTCTCTGGCCTCCAACCAGACCTATATCCATCCTGACAGGACAGGGGGTGGCTCAGGAGACTGACCCACAATTTAGTGGGGACTCAGCAATGTCCCGGAATACTGGGCATCCACACAGTCACCAAGCAGATGCCTTCCCTGAAACCCTGGCCATATTAGCTCAGGTCTCATGACTTCCCTTTCCCTGGCTGCCTGAATAAAGGAGTCACAAAAAAGAGGATTGAGACTTACCCTTTGTAGCCATAGGAATCAGGATGAAGGTTAAATTGACAGGAATCTAGACTGAAAAGTCTTAAAATAAACAAACAAACAAACAAATAAAAACCTGATCATCTCATTTCCCTTGATTAAAGCTCTTCAGTAGTTTCCTATTTTCATTTAGACTAAAATCTAATATGTTTAATAAGGCCTACAAGGATTCTGCAACTTCTTCAGTTTTCTTTCAGTCATCTATACCTCATACCCCCATACACTCATTCTACTACTACAGTGTCAATAATATTATTTTAGGAGCCGGAAGGTGGCGTGACTTTTCCTACTTCAAGGCTTTCATAATGCAGCTTCTGTTGCCTTCTCCTGGATCTTTTCTAGATGTGAGCCTCTTCATCCTTCAGGTCTTAGCTTAAATGTTACTTCTTCCAAGTAGCCTTTCCAGATTTCTCAGTCTAAATCATTGCCCCCCCATTTGGTATAGTCTCTCATCACATCTCCATTGATTCATTCAATATTGTGTTATTTTCTTACCATGCGTTAAGCAGCTTTTACTTTCCTTCAGATTACGTATCAAAATATGTAACTATATAGTCATAGTTCTGTGATGATTTTTTTGTCTCTCCTACTAGACTGCAAGCCTCAAGAAGGCAGGGAACATGCTGAAACTCTGATCCAGTCCCTGGTACATAGTATTCCCTTAATGAATACTTGATAAATGAGAACATCAGAGATGAGATGAGAGCTTCCTTAAGAGGCAGTGCACTTTCCATTCGTGGAAATGTTTTAAAAGAGGCTAGACAACTGTTTCATAGAGTTTGTCTCCAAAAAGGGGATAGAAGCATCAGAAAGGAAATTCAAGTAAATGACAATAAAATTTCAGCCTAATGCTATGTGGGGGTAGTTCTAACATCTAGGAAATAATAAATAATTACTTATTAATTGACTGAGACATTACTTCTTGGTGATAGTCTCTCAATAATTTCTTCATGGAAGAAATTGACCATTTTTCTAATTATTCTTTAAGCACTTATTGAGAATGTTGTATGAAAACTGAGACTACTGGCTCAATATTTTACTTAGCCATAGCAGTTTCTAACACAAAATAATCTCCTGTGATTCTGTTTTCCCTGTATTTTCTACCAATTGTGTCATAAATATCTTAGTATTCTGTCTTAATATAATAGAATAGTGATGAATGCATAGAAAGAGGAAAATAACATAATTATAATGAGTGATAGCACATTCCATAATCTGATTAAATTTTGCTGTACATTTTGAATGTTGGTCTATGTAATGACAAGACTTTTGCAGATAATAAAATTGTCTTGCCTTCTGAAAAAATTCCTTTGTGGTTAGGAATCTACTGGTAGGATATATATATATATATATATATATATATATATATATATATATATATATATAAATTCTTTCCTTTTAATTGGTCAAATTCCACTGCCCTCAGCTATCTCTCAATCTTGACCACTTAGTGTAATTAAAAAGACAGAGCAGAAGCAGCGTGGAGACTCAGTACAATTCTCTAGCTCAATTTGCTGTTTCACTCAATGACAATGAATCAGCCCGTCTTTGCAAAGGATGTTTCCTACCTCACCTAATAGCTTTCAATTTATGACAGAAATTTGAGTTAGTATATGTATGTGTTAAAAGCAAAGCATCTTTTTTTTTTTTAAATTCTAGTTTCACTTGCTGAAATGGACCATGATATGCCTCAAAGGCACATGGGGACAGAATTCAGGTAACTAGTGCCTTTCCCTCCTGTGTCTAAGAGAGGCAATGAAAGCCTTCAGGGTTTTGTCACTAGGGCTTTAGAATAGTTCAGTCCAGAATGGAATATTTCTTTCAGTGTGATCGCTCTGCTTACAGGTTGGTGGTGATAGTCAGATTTTCAGAGCGGGCTATTCTTTTTCTTATGTGGTATCTGGAAATTCTATTAGTAATTGTGATTAACAGGCGCTGCCTGAATATATTTTCCTGCTACCGTGTATCTAGTTGGCATGTGTCACCAGGGCTGAACATTTTAGCACCAGCTAGAAGTTGTATTGTGTTTCAGTACTTTTCCTACATGAGTGTGCATGTGCCAATCTATCTATTTGATCGCTCTTAGAAAGGAAAAAAAAACACCCTCGTGACCTCCACCAAATTCTTTATAAAATAAACAGTCTATTTTATTAAGTTCATTTTATGAAGGCTCTAGTATATACTTTAAAGGTTAGGAATATTTGTATAAATATTAGAAAGAGTACCTATATAAAGAATATTTTAGCATCTATTTATCTTTTGTTGAGAATTTCTCTCATGGATGAATTTTCAAAATCCAGCCAGTAACTGAGCTCCCTATAGATCTAACTAATAAATAATATTCTTCAGCTAATTTTAGGAGTATGGAATATCATCAAAGCTCTACTTGACTATTTTACATCACTTTTGCTATGATATAATATGTTTGTTAAAAGAGAGAATTTTTTATTCCACAAAAGAAAGGAAAGTTATTTTTAGACATGACTGATGACCTGATAAAGGACTTTCTACGTTTCTGTTTTTTTTTTCACGGCAGTTCATTGATTCAGATCAATAAAATAAAATTAAATTAAAAAATTAAAGAGAGGAAGAACTACAGCAGTGATTCAGTCATTTGCATTTGTATGCTTACAGATCTGCTTTTCTAGCTAAGCTAATTATAACTGGACTCAGTAATAAATTCTGGAGACTTTGGTTGCTAGTTTATACACTTTCTAGATACATCCATTCTGTCTATGAACAGTTCTAAAGGTAAATACAAATAATAACATCATGGATCAGGTTCATTTATTGAGCATCTACTATGTTCCTGGCACTGTGCCAGGTTGAAAAAGAAACAGATTCTGTTCTTGTCCTCATGTTGCTTGTAGTGAAGTTGGTAAAAGAGATATAAATCAAACAAATGTAAAATCTTTTTTAAGTACTGCAGAGTTAGGTAAGTAGTTAAAAGGTTTCTCTGAGGAAGGGTTTGATTGAAGATGAAAGCTGATGAATAGGAGTCAAGTGAGAAGAGGTGGTTGGGGAGGATATTCTAGGTGGGGGAATGGCATGCGCACTTTGTGGAAGGATGGAGCATGATGCATTGTAGATGGAACCCTGAGAGCAAAGGAAGTTCTTAGTACAGCAAAGCTGTCCAGGTGAGTAGGGCCAGGTTGCAGGCACTTATAGGCCAAGTTAAGTTGGTTTTGCCTTTGTGTCTTTATCCTAATAACAATGGGAAGCCCTTAAAGTGTTAAAATGTGTGGTGTGTGTGTGTGTGTGTGTGTGTGTGTGTGTGTGTATGTGTGGTGGTGGAGGGGGGATATTAAGAAAAATATCGTTTGAGAAAAATATGACTTTGGCTGCAATGTAGAGCATGGGCTAGAGGCATTAATAAAGGATACAAAGTAATCATTATGATTTAATGTAACATGAAAGGAAGAAATTAAAATCCATGGATCCATAGTGATGCTGGGGTAGGGGTGAGGTGGAAAAAAAGCTCTTCTTTACAGAAAAATGCCAGCCCTTGTAAGTAGAAGGAATGATATAAAGTCACCATTTTTTGTAGTTCCCATCCCAGTATAAGAACTGATTGGAATATTATTAACAGAAGCTTAAAACCATTAGATGAATGCCTGTGGGGGAATGATTTATTCAAAAGGTACCAAAATGATCATGTTAGAGAATGAGTATTAATTACAGAAGAAAAACTGTAGCTTCCCAGTCCAGGTTCGCCACTTTATCCAAGGGTTAAACTTAGCTTCATGATGGTGGTACAACCTGATGTTTATAGGTTTTGCGATGTGATGCGATATGAAGTTCCGAACCTCACATATGTGAAATATTTATGCAAAAGGAAAGAAAAGGTTTAATTTGACTATAGTCAAGCCTCTAGATCTAACTCCGAGTTTGTAGATCAATGAGGTGACACCATATGGTTGGGTATTCTATAATACAAACTCTTGGCCTAGAGGTTTTAGAAACTTGTTATCATGGATTTAAAAGGTGGTAAGTCTGTTTGATATTAAAAGAGATTAAAGAGATGTAACAGCAAAACAAGTTGTAAAAATCTTTATTGTACTTTGGTTTTAAAAGTTGTGAGAAAAGACTTCCTTGAGAGAATTGGGGATATTAGAAAATTTTAAGGTATTGTTTGTTTTCATAGGTATGATAATGAACCCATTTTTAGGAGACAACATGTGTAAGGCTGAAATGTCAATCTACTTCCAAATGATTTCACAGTACTTATAAATATAACATAGACATAAACATAAGTACATGTGGGAAAATGTTAAAAATTATGGAATCCAGGAAGAGAATATCTAAGAGTTTATTGCACTAGTCTTTCATTTTTTTTTTGTCTGTATGAAAATGTTTATAATAACATTTTAGAGGGAGAGAGTGGAGAGTAAGCTGGGTAAGTTACCTGACTGAGTCTATACATCAGGCCACAGGGTTTCTGGTACATGAGGAACCACAGCTGATGGGCTGATCCTTTACCAGTTCAGAAAGTCAACTTAATATCTACCAGCCCAAAGTTGCCAAGCCTTCCAGGTCTTGCACACCTAGAGTGTGATCACATCAGCAGTGTAAACGTGTATTTTGTGGAATGAGCCTCAAACCCTATGTTCCTCCACTGAGAGTCTGGAACGTAAGGTTGATTCTGAACGTAAGTTTGTGCCTGCAACAAATAGAGTGTTTGTGCTTGACTTAATCCAGAAGGAAAGGCCGTGAAACACCAATTAGGGGGCTCTTGCAGCACACCAGACAGAAGGTAATATGATAGCTTTGTACCCGGATGGTGGTGATGAGAAGGAGAAGCATAAAGAGTAAAAAACAAATTAATTTGAGGAGGTAAAAAGTGCCTACACTAAATATTCCATCATTAATGGGGAGGGAGGCAGGGAGGGGTATAATGGATAGATGATTTCAAGGTATCTGCCTCATATTACTATAAGAATAAAGGGTCAAAACACTAAGAGGGGACAAGTGTGAGAAGAAAGATCCAAGGTTTGATTTTAGGCACAATGGGTTTCAGATATTTTGAGAAATTAAAATAGAAATGTCTCATGTGATTTTACTGGGTCATTAAGTATAGTTTGGCTGGAAGAAGAGACCTGTAGAAAATAATATAGTACATTTCTTTTGCACAAAATAGCACAAATTTAGTATACTCCCCTAACTGTGCCCACTTAAAACAGTTTCCAGACAATGAAATGATAAATTCTTTCTAATGGTAAAAATTTCAAAAGCACTTTTCTAGGCTGTTTATGCTCTATGAAGCTATATCATGTAAAAATATTATATAAGCTATTATTTTTTTTCCAGAGTTTCTCCAAATATAAAAGTTAACATTAATTCTCTGTAGGGATTAGAAAAAAGCCAAATGCTTACTTTAGAGCTTATTCTATTGGCTGAACATATCAGGAAAAAAAACCCAAAATATTATTGCCACAAGTAATGGACACTCATTTTAGAAACATTAGAAATATACTAATAAATTAAGAGAAAATATTTCATTTGTAATTTCACTAGCATTTGATGTTGATCATTTATACTCATTTTAGCCTTAAACTGCATTGGTGCTTTTTGTGTAGTGTGTGAATTTATTACTTTTGTACTATCCTTGTATATTTTGTCACATTTATTCAACTAGAAGTAACTGAATGGTTTGTTTCATTTCACCTGATTGTGTATATATATTCCACAATAGTTGTTTCTGTAAGGTCTCTACTTAATTTACATTGACAGAAATTTATAAAAAGTAAGCCTTTAATTTGTACCTCCAGAAGTCAGTTAGATGTCATAACCATTTAACCTCTATTAAAGCTGTATCTATAAACAAATGATAGATAGTGTAACATAAGACCATGGCCCCTGATGCAACACTTTCGTTGTATTGTACTTTTACTCACTACCTCATTTGTTGCCTTAAAATAATTTCTTAGGAAACATTCTAGCAGTCACATACTTGGTGGTGCTTAACTGAACTATAGCATGATGATTATAGGAAAAGTAGCAATTTTAGTTCTTGTTGAAACCATATAGCATTGTATGTGCAATGCATACTCTCATGCACATGCACACACATAATAAAATCTAGAAAATGATTGCCAATAACTTTTTTTGTCATCTCAGAAATAGGCAGATGTATTATGCACTAAAAATACAAATTCTTAAGAATCATGTTTATCCTGTGAAGATGATGATGTCTTCTAGGCACCATTTGTCTCTTATAAATTAATTGTCACAGTCATTTTTTTAATTGCCATCAGCATACCTTATTAGGTGCTGAAATCAATGCTGGGGATATAGAATGTGGTAAGGAAAGCCCCAGGTTCTGTACAAACTGGATCACAGATTTGTCACATGACTTTGCACAAATCGTTATTGATGAAATTATCATTTGGTGAGTTTGGATAGTCTGTTTAGGGAACTGGCTAAATGGCCAGGAAAGGGACTGGTTTTTTTTGGACTTCTGCTGAAGAAGCACAAGGTATTGAGGTCCATCAGGTTAGACACAGTCAAATTTCATTTGGTCTCTGAGGAAGACAAGTTCAGATAGCAAGTCCAAAGAGCTGGTGGAATGAGTGCAGCTGTAGCTTCCAAGTAGCTATGCAGTTGCTGTGAGTATCACTGTGTTTGCTACCTGCTTTTAGAGACCAGCAGGTATACCATGGTTGCAGTTAGGTCAGATTGTTAAGTGGCCAGAGGTGGTACAGAGCCATCAGTGGAAGAGTATCAGATTTTTGGTTTGTTTGTTTTAGAATTGGGGAACTATGATTATATGTCTCAGCAAAGTAGGGGACAGCCCTGGAGGGGAATGGAAACATGCAAGAGAAATGAGGAGGAAAAGTCATTCTTGCTTGTTGGTAAAATTATCCTTTGAAAAGGTGGTCATGGATCCTTGGCTGCCTAATGACCATGATAGCCAGAAGGGGCCTAGAGCCTCTAGTTCGGGCAGAATGCTCAGTGGAAATGTGGTTTCTGAAGTGAAAAGAGAAGAGCTTGTGTTCAGAGCTCAAGCTTAGATAGGTTTATTAATAATAAGTTATGACAAGGTCCAGGTAGGTGTTTATAGGTAAGTAAAGTAGAAAAGAACTGGGAAGTCACTGTGCTTCCAGAGGCAGAAAAGGTTAGTAACATGATGTTGAATCGTCAGGGATGATGGCCAAGGGTGGATTACAGAGGTGTGTACAGTAGTTGCTGAAACCATCAAGTAAGATAGGAGAATTGATCATGGCATTGGTACAATTTAGCAGCCAGTAGGGGTCAAAGTTAGTATAAGGTGGTGGGAAAGACTGAAAAGAGAATGGGATGTTAAGTCACAGTATCAGAATTTTTTATATCCATTGAAGGGCATTAAAAAAATGGGCCACTAATGTTAAAAGTGTGCATAGGCTTAATGAGTTAAGGCATGGTCAAAAGTTCATTCCACGCCTTTTCTGTTTACTGGAGGGATTGTGGTTATAGACAAAACAAAATAAGCAGAAAAGCAGAGCAGCAGTTTGTGTCATCTCATGTCCCATTCTTTACCACATTGGTTTCGGACCACTCCTCTGGATGCAAGAATGGTGCTTCTTCTGCGTTTACCCCTTTGAACATACTCATGTATGTCTTTCTCTCAGGACCTGTGACATTGAAAGGGCATGAGTGTGTTTGACCTGGAGTGTTTCACAGCCACCCTAATTCCTTTCTTTTCATTTCCATAATGCAGGTCCTTCAGTTAGTCTTGGCATCTGTTTGCTGTGCTTATCCAGTGCTCATTTGGAAAAATCTTCCTTAAAAGATTGGCAGACCATCTGTTAAAATGTATAATATATTTAGAGCTCATGTTTAGGGTTTATACCATAGCAAGTGTACATGTCAGAGAAGTTAGACTTCATTATTTCCTAAATTTGGAGCTCCTAAATTTTGGGAAGTTACATGCCAAGTAACTTGCATTTAAAATTCAGTCCAGAGGTGAATCGCCAAATCTTCAGAATGCATCCAAACTTTAAACACAGCTCACAGCACCCTCTAATTTTGGGCTGAATAGCAGCCTAGACCTGAGTTAATCTTCCTGTGTGTTCCCTCACCCCTCTGCATTTCTTTCTTCACACAGCAGCCTGAGTGATTCTTTTGAAAACTTACATCATCATGACACTCTTCTGCTCAAACCCTCCAGGAGCCTCCATTTGACTTACAGTAAAAATTCATGTCTTTAGTGGCCTCCAGGGCTCAATAATCATCAGTTCCACCACTCCCTCTGACCTCAACTCTGAGTCCCTATCCTCTTTCTCATTCCTCTACAGCCACTTGGCCTCCCTGCTGTTTTCAGACACTCCAAGCGCAATTTGGCCTTAGGACCCTACACATCCATCCATCTCCCGGGAAGTGTGTCTCCCACTGACACTTAGGCTTCCTTCCCTCATGTCTGTAAGGTCTCTGTATAAACCTCACCTTATCAATGGGGCTTGCTTCTCCCTCCCCAATATTCTCTAATCTCCTTTCCAGATACATTTTCTCAAAGCCCATATCACCATCGGACATGCCATCTATAATATTTCACTTGTTCACGTACTTATCTGTGTGACTCTGTTAGAATGCAGGTACCAAAAAAATCAAAGATTTGTGTTTGTTTCATTCATGCTTTATCCCTGAGTGCCTACCAAGTACCCGGGACATGGTAGGTGTCCATTAAATGTGCTTTGAATGAATAAGTGATTAGATGGGCATATGGATGAATTTAACCTACATGACACTTGAAATTACAAAGGTAAGTGGTAAAGCCGGGATTGAACGCTCACACTACCTTTTGGTCAAAGCTGCTATTCTTTCTACTTTACCATGTGAACTATCTGGATCCTTTCCTGAGAGATGGGGATGAAGCTTTAACAGTAGATTTCTTTGTAGAGTCTACTATAACATTAAAATTTATATTCTAGCTGGATTTAGTTTTATGGACTTCCAAATAAAAATGGTCTTAATAAATTCTAGTTTAAAGGTGTAGCATTGAACAGAATTTAGAAAATTCATTTCTAGCCTTGAAACAAAGGACTTTTGCAATTGTGGAATTAAAAAAAAAAACATTGACTCACAAATGACTAGCTAAGGGAGAACAGGATTTCTAGATAAGCAGGACAAAAAATTTCCACTGTTTCTCACCAAGTATGTAGCTAATGGGGATGGTGGCTTTAAGCCAACTACCACTTAAGGAGGAAAAAAAAAACTTACCATTCAACAAGTGAAATAGTTAGTGTGGAATGGATAGCGTCTATTGAAATTTGATTTTCAGCAGTCTCCCCAAGTGACTGAATAATTTTTTTTTCAACCTGTTTACTTTTGTAACATGTCTTTTCATAGTCAAATTTTGGATTAATTATATGTGGTCTAATGCTACTGAATTTTCCCCAGAATATCTTGACGGGTCATTTGAAACATGTAGGAGCCTAAATGGGCTGACTGACATATGATCATTAACCCACAATGGTCAGGGTTGAGGGACAATTGACTCACTAGGACTGAGCCCCACACCCAGATAATAAAATCTCAGAAAGCAAGTTGAAATTGAGACCAGTTTAGATTGGAACCAATACCTGTGGGTTTCTTCTGTGGCGGGTGGAGTCAGGTGGGTGGTACCATGAAGCTATTTTGGATCGGGGCTGATACAGATCTAAGGATGAATTCTAGTCAGTAGGTAAGTAGGGTACACGGGCAGGTCCAATCCCCAGAAGGGCTTGACGAAGCCTGGGCACATTTTCAGGGTCCAGCCAAATGGGCTAAGTTCCAAGACAATTTGCATGGGCCCATCTGGGGGAGAGTGAAACAGATACAGGTCAGCAGGCAAATCAAGGTGTAGGGGGAGACTGTTTTATGGTAAGCATCTAAATTTAGGTCTTTTATTACCCAGGATTATCTGATAACAAAGTATATTGCTGCTGTCCAGTTTAAGATGCCCACTGTAATACATGTGGTTTCTAATATGTTTATAAACTTAACTGAAGTTGGCTTAAGGCCCACAATGAACTTACCCTGTGTACGGTAAGTCTGTAGCATTTTTATATCTGGGCGTGGTTAGGGTAAAGAGGTATTGAAAAGAGAATTTGGGATTTCTGAAATATATATTCAGTATATCTGAACCATCAAGTAAGCTTGATATAAACAAAACCACACTGATTTATTTTAATAACAAAAACGCCCTTACATTTTGATGCTAATATTTCTTTAATATGTACAGACTTGATTTCTAGTTGTACACTCTACTAATCATTCTCTATTCTGAATACTATTATCTATATTGGGCTTATTAATCTTTGTGATTGTGATAGAGTAAATTTCTGTTTACTTTATTTTATAAGTTATAAATATGAAAATATGCAGAAATATGAAAATTTACAGATTAATGGCTACTTTGTATTACTTGATTTATTAGCTTTATAGGTTTCTGCTCAGGAGGTGGAAAGTAAATTGATCTTCTTTAAAATGTTTTATGGGCTGTTCTAGAATATGTGCAGATGTCCTGGGAAATGAAGGAAAAGGCTTCTTTAAGAAGAGCTGGACCTTAGGCCAACCAAACAAAAGCTCAATTGTGAATGGATAGAGTGCACAAAATTCTACATGAGCAGATACAGTTTCTGCATGTGACTCCTCAACAGAGTTTCCTGGGATGGGTCTTGACCTGTCTTTTACATCAGATCTATTATTGGTTTTCATTTCCTACTTGCTTGGACACTATTCTACTCTGTCTCTGCTCCGCCATCCTCGAGTCTCAGCCCTCATTTTCCATTTTGTGTTTCTTGGTATAGACCTTGATCCATTTCAGCTGGTGTCCTAGGACAGCAGTGGTCTCATTCCCTGGCACCTAGCTCCACTGTAGTCCAGTGATCCTTCCACCACTGCCACCGTCATTAGCACCCCCATACACTGGTACAGTCTTCTGATGCCCTTACTGTAATAGATTTGACAAAGAATAATGATAGCAAATAACACTTTGCTATCTACAACGTGTTTATGCATTTATTTTTCTTATTTGAAATCATGATTGCAATCTCAAAATAAAAGAGGAAGATTATGAGTTAACAGAGACTTGTTTTTCATAAATATTTACACATAGTCCCATAGAAGTAAGAAAGGATTCACATATGTTATTTATAAATATTTTCTTGTGATAGGATGGGAAATAAAAGATTATGGAGTCTTTCTTATATGTGCAAGGTTTTATTTGCTCATCAGAAAAATATCACCCAAATGTCTTACAGTTTGAAAGCCATTATTTATCAAAAACTTTATTTATTATTAAAGAAATCATTACTTTTGGCTTTGATTATTATACTCTGATATAAGAGTAACCTGTTGTTCTTGGGGTGAGAAGAGAGAGCAGGAGATGCTCATTCAGTATGGGTACAGGTGAAGGTAGAAAAGCAGGGCATTAGAGAAAAAGAGATAAGCATGCTCTGTACACTCGCTAAATGTTAAGGCACAGCGATACACCCAGAGCACTGGACCGGAAGTCAGAAAACCCAGGCCCTGAATGACATGACATATCTGACTTACCTGAGATCTTCGGTTTTCCAGCATATGAAATATACTGGAGTAGATCTAAGATGCTGGGTTTTCAAGTACATGTAAAAAGGGATGTTCATGTCCAGCCCCCCCACCCATTTTTTTGGAAAAGACTTCTAGTATTTCATGATTTTTCAGAAATAACTTTGTAAATTGAAGAGTCCCAAACTGTGTTTTAGTTTTTGGAGAGTTTTAATTTTGCTTATGATTTTAAGATTGATTAAACTATTTCAATCTTATCTGATTAGACAAGGTTTTAGATCAGTTTTGTGGTCTGTTTGATTTGATTTCATTTATACATAATCAATGTTAGGTTAATAGACCAATTGGGAAGAAAACTGCCTTTAGACAAAGTTGTTTTGTTTAAGATTTTATTGGGGAACGGGGTAGGGAACGGCTTTGGTGAATTGGGGAAGGGGAACAGACAAGCTGCTGTCTTTTGTTCTTCAGTCTAGTTGTGGAGGACGTTGCTTCACTGGCCCATTTTGGTATTATCATTGTGCTCTTCCCCGTGAGGTAGTGGCTCGCTGGCCATTGGACGGCTGCTCACGCTGGTTGCCGGCCACTCGTGGTAGCTCACGGCAGCCCACTGCAGCCTATGTGGTCGCGGGCAACTCCTGGCAGCCCACCTCCAGGTCGAGCTATTGTTCACCATTTTAGCTGTAGAGGGTGCAGTGTCACTTGCCCTGATGTGGATCTGAACCGGTGGCCCTGCGGCTCAGAGCTTGTGTTCCCAAGCCAATTCTTAACCAAAGAGCCACTCGGCCAGCCCCAAAGTTAGTATTTTTAAATGAGATGACATCTGAAATCGGAGCTTTGATGTAAATATATATTTTATTTATTATGCACTTATAGACTACATAAATGAAACATTTCAGTATGAAATTGCATACAAATGTGCATGTATCACAACTCAAATTGTGCATTCTGATGAGTGTTTTATTGAAGTTGCATCTCTTTGTTTACTCATCTCATTTCAGTTGTGTTATAACAACATGAATTATATACAATTTGTATGGCATTTTAATCATATTACTCCATATACCAATATCATCAGGACTGAAAAACTGACTGGCTTCTCTCCTAAGAATGCCATTAATGCCTTAAGTTTTTTTTTTGTTTTTTTTTGTTTTTTGTTTTTTTTTACTCTCTACTTAATATGGTTAAAGAGATGGCTTCCGGTATAGAAAGAAACAGCCTAATTTCTGAAAAGACCTTGGATAATCCTTCATGTTTCTTTAATTAGGTTCAATTGTTAGCTCCTGACATGCTGTTTTCATAACTGTGTGTTTATATGGAACTATGATCTTATCTAGCTTTTAGAAATGAATAATGAAATTTAAAAGTTTAAAAGAAAAAAATATGTAAAGTTATTCTGTAGAAGAAAGAAAATCATTAAGTACACTCTTTCTATATAGTGTGCTAATTAGATAGTGCAGCTGTGACATTGAAGTGAAGTGGCAGAGGTGACATGTGCACCCTGGTTCTTCTGTTTGATGAAGAGTTCTATTTTGTGACCTGAATTACCTGTCCAATCTCTCTTGGCCAGATAATCTAAGCTTTCCCATAATCTTATGAGGAAGATGGATACTAAGTATGATGTATATATTTTTGCATAGACACACACACACACACACACACGCACACACACACACGAAGATTTACTAAAGTATTTTAATTAAAATGTAAATCCCGAACATGCATAACCAACTTTTAACCTCCAAAGATATTTTATCAACATTGTCAATTAACAGTCTTATTCTCCACGGAGGGGGTTTTAAAGAGATCAGCCAGTAAGTTTCACAGTTCTGATGATATAGATATATGGAGTAATATTAGATAAACACTATAAAAATTTTAGACCTTTCATGTTATTATAAAACAAATGAAAATAGAATGAGAACAGCATATTTAAAGAGATTATTGGCCAGGCATTTTTCTTTCATCATGTGTTTTAGTAATAAGTGATAGTGCATGCTCACATTTTAAAATCATATTTTAGTTGTATATTAAAAATTGAAATTGAAAATAATAGTAACTAAACTGTGAGTTTGTATGTCAAATCACTTAACAATAAGAAAAGTGATTCTGTGAACAGGGCACAAGGAATAAAAATAGTCTATTCATTGGATTCTCCCTCAATTTTCCAGGCATTGTGAAACATATTTTACTATTTACTTCTGCACAATATGTAATGTGCAAGAGAAAATAAGGACAACATCAGAGAAAGAGAGTATTTCTAATTCAGAGTTACTCCAAATGGTTACCTGGAATGAAGACATAAGAGCATACAGACCCGCAATCCAAGAGCTTGAAGGTGTAGCTTCCACCTGTTCACTCCTTCCTTAGCTCAGTGCGCTCATCCCATCCCATGTGTGGGGACTGAGCCATGCATAGTAGTTCTGAAAGGAAACTGCTCCATATGATTGAAGTGATTGGTTTATCCTTTAGTCTTTTGAGCTTTCTAGGTTATGTCTCCAATGGGCTCCAGAGATACGATCGTTCATTTCTTTTAATTATACCTTTAAATAATTTTAATTTTGGTCAAACTTTGGGCTAAAATTGGATATAGATATTAAGATTTTCCTTATAGGGGATAGTTATACTATCTTGCTTGACATATACTTAGAAAGCACAGTTTCATGGACTTGAAAAAGAATACAAATAAATATTTGTCATTAGCATTAAAGTAGTCAGAGGAAGGGTTACTCAGATCAATAAACCATCTTATACACATTCTATTATTTTTAGATAAAATTAATAACAATCAAAATGATTTTTTCCCAGAATATAAAGTTTATTCTATTTGAAAATCTTATGGTTAGAAACTTTGGAGACTCAAACTTACAGTCTTAGGACATTCTAGAATTAATTCTCCTTTCTGCTTATTTGTGCAGTTTCTTAATTATTATTCTTTTTGCAAAATAATAGCTAATATTTATTGGGTGTTTCCTGCATCACTGGAAACTAAGTGGTTTTCATAATTTATTGTTTCATTCTGTCTTCAAGCAGCTTTATCTTCCAGACATGCCCATTTTACAGTGATAGGGCAGTGGTTTGCCCTGTATCATATAGATGGTGAAGTGGGGTTTTTCATCCTGTCAGGCTGACTCCACACCCTGGTCTTAACCCCCACACCACACCACACTGCCCCAGAACATGAACTTTACACATGATGCACAAGGGCTTTCCCTGTTGCTACACTTCTACATCTTATAGAAAGAGAAGCATTGTTTTAGTGATGAGGTATAGCCAAATTACATTTAAATACTCTTTGGTAAAATGATATTGTAAAAATGAAGACCTAGTCCCTCATCTAAGGAGCTCGTGGTTACTGGAGAGAGAGACAGTTTAACAAATAATGGCAGTATGTTCTTTCAAGGGTCAGAGAAGAAAGTGGCAACTCTGCCATGGGGAGGGCTTTGGAGAAGACTGGATGCTTCAGATTAAGTGGCAGCAAAAGTCCCGTTCTTTTATATGACCCCTGGGCAACTTTCCTCAGCATTTCATGATACCCTTTTCATATCTCAATTCATGATACGCATTTCTGTACAGTTTCATTGTAGCTGGTTTTCAGATGTGTTTCCATTTCCCTTTTTGAGTATTTAAAATGTATATTTTACATTATAAATTTCTTGAGGAAAGATTGATTATTCTATTCTTTTCATTCTTTTTCTCAAAATAGAATTGTATTTAACTATTTGCTTTTCTAACTTCTGAGAGTAAAATGTATACATTATACATGTAAAATGGGGCTTCTTGGTTTTGAGAGAAATCTATGATTTATGAAATGATCGTAACTTTGTATTTATTTAATAAATGCTTAGTTAATATTTCCTATTCTAGATTAGAGAATTCTTTTTCTGAGTGATGATAATGTTGTTTAAATAAAATCAAGAGAGGCAGATTATATAGTTTAAAGAGAAACTCAGATAATCAGGTGTGCCCTATTCAAGTCCAAGATCTACCATGACTTTCGTTGTGTGACTTTTGCAAAACCCCACTCCAGCCCTCAATTTCCTTATTTGACAGATGTTATTTTAAATATCTTATACCTTTAACAACTGAAGATACAAGGTTATTCTAGTATCATTCTTGCTTAAACATGATATAAGTTGAAACCTTCAAACCCATGTAATGGGTGCTCTTCTTTGCATCTCTTTCATCTTTTCATGTTGGATATTCCCTTTGTGGTCTCATCCAGTCTCTGAGTTTTAAATAGCATTTTTATAATGAAGAGTCACACATTTTGACATTCAGCCTAGACCTTTCCCGGGATCTGCAGACACCTAATCCATTAGCAATCCCATTGTCTCTACCCTCGAAATGTAACCAGAATTTGATTATTTTCCAATACCTTATTTCTACCCCAACTGGCTCAGGGGGCTCCATCTTCATCTGAATGATTGCTTTTGCTTCCTTACTTGTCTTCCTGTGGTATATTCTCTGCATAGTCCAAAGTGAGCCTTTTAAAACATAAGTCAGATCATGTCACTCATCTACTCAAACCTTCCACCGGCTGCCAATCCTACTCAAAGTCACACTCTACAGTGGCCTACAAGGTTGTACATGACCAGGCCCTCAGTTTCACCTGTGACATTCTTATTTCTCTCCTCTTCAGTAATCTACTCTAGCCAAATTAGCACGTTGTGGTCTTTGAATACCCTAGGCATATACCTGCCTGAGGACCTATGAACTTCACTCCCTGCCTAAATTATTCATTGCTCAAATGTCTCCTGAGGTACTTCCTCATCCCCTTTAGGTCTTTGCTCAAATATATTTTGAATGAGGCTTTCTCTGATGACCTAGTTTATAATTGCTTCCACTGCCCTTCCAACTCTTATTTGCTTTATTTTGCTGATGGTAATGAACATCAGCTAGCATGGTAGATTTTCTTTTTCTGTTTGGTTACTTTTTTCTATCTCCTTCATTCATATGCAATCTTCATGAAAATACAGATTTTGAATGTGTTTATTTCAGTATTATATACTCACTACCTAGAAAAGTAGTTGACATTTATTAGGCATTCAATAAACATTTATTAGTTTAATATATGAATGGGTTGAATGAATGCATGAATGAATGAATGAGTGAATATGTCTAAGTTTTATTAGGAACTTGTGTCTTCATTTGAAAATAATTACAAGTTAGTGCTGATATTTTGTTCTGGTAACCAGGACCTATGAGTGCATGGTATGCTGAAAAGAAATGCATTGATTCCCAGGCAGGAAATGTAAACATGTGAAACACTTTGGGATAAAGCAATACAGAGTTTCAGGGGCTGTGTCAAAGCATAGGGTCAAGCTCCCATCTGGGGCCTGCAGCTCACTGCTGCCATGGGCAAATGGTGCAGCACCATTTGACTTGAAAGAAGCAGCTGGATATCCAGATTTTTATGTGAAGTTTAATAACTCAGAAATGTTGACTTCAACTTTAAAATTTCATGCTGGTCAGACAAAACATTTCTTTTATCCAGATTCAATTTGTGGGCTACCAGTTTAGGAGCTCTGGTAAAGGAAGCATAAGTGATCATCAGAGAGTTACCTATTTTATTTTTTATTTTATTTTTTTATTATTATTTTTTTAG
This sequence comes from Aselliscus stoliczkanus, assembly GCA_033961575.1. Taxonomy (NCBI): domain Eukaryota; kingdom Metazoa; phylum Chordata; class Mammalia; order Chiroptera; family Hipposideridae; genus Aselliscus; species Aselliscus stoliczkanus. The sequence continues at coordinate 131,190,520 of CM066733.1, forward strand.
CTGAGCCATCCTGCCACCTGTTGGCAGCTCAGCTCAGCTCAGGCCGAGAATCGAACTGGTGATCCTGTTGCTCAGAGCACACACTCTTGAGCAAGCTCTTAACCAACTGAGCCACTCAGCTGACCCGAGAGCTACCTATGTTAGAAAATCTTATCTGTATAAAATATCATCAGAAAAGTCTGTAAAATAGCTCGAATGAAAAATATGTTAGACATTAAATACCACTCAAATCAAGAATATTTGATGAAAAACAATTCCTAGAATGTTTTTAACTGTTTCTGATTCCCTGCACCATTTCTCTTGATTGATCTCCAGGGTGATAGAGGCCTGGTATATGATGTTGATGGTATATTTTAACAGAGAAGCAAACCAAATTTATTGAGGAGGTCCTATTACATGCCACACATTGTTTTAAGTGCAGGTTCAGGGATGAAGACTAAAAAGGCCCATCTTCAAATAAAAGTTCCAGTCCATTTGTGGGGGAGAGTGTGACAGTCATCATTTAACTAATGAAAAAGCTAATTTTACAAAGACATAAAACAAAATGTCCTGAAAGACAGTGCTGGGGTTGGGGTGGTGGTTAATTTACAGAGTAGTTAATGAAGGTGTCTTTGAGATGGTGACATTTGAGCAGAGACCAAACTGACAAGAAAAGCAACCATTCAAAGATCTGGGACAGAGCTTCTAGACAATGGGAATATTAAGTGAAGAAACCAGAAAACAGAAAGAAGCTTACTGTGTTTGGGGAGCAGCAAGCAGGACAAAGGGGCTGGAACTCAGTGAATGAAGGAAAGAGCTAGGTGAAATTGGGGAAATGGGTAGAGACTATATTATCACTTAATTATAAAGATGACCTTAGAGCCTAGGGTGTGCAATGTGGATTGTATATGAAATGCATTCAAAGAGAAGGCATTGGATAGTTTTAAGTATAATCTAGTTTAAATTTGAAGCAGAGACCTTCATACATTTTTTATTTAGATTCATAGTCAGAAATGTTTTACAAATACACTTAACTTTATTATGCACAAGACACTCTGATAGTTTCTTTTCTCTTCCATTGCATTAAAAAAAATTGGGGTTTTAATATTATAACCCAGTAAAGAGTCATACCCTGCAGGCTGAAGAAGAGAGTGTTTGAAAACACTCTTACTGGTACATAGATGAATCGTGGTAGGTGAAAAACAGAAGCAGAGAGCACATGAAGAAAGTTTCTGCAACAGCAAAGGAGAGAAATAATGCGGACTTGGACTAGGACTGCCATTGTGTGGATAGAGAGGAGTGTCATGGAGAAGAAGGGCTGGATCTGAAGGAGATTTTTTAAAAATCAGATTTATTGAGATTCAAGTTCCCTAACAATAAAATGTACCCACTTTAAATATGTTTGATTTGTTTTCACAAATGTATACGAGTACATCTATGTAACTCCCACCATAATCAAGATATAGAACATTTCTATCACTCCAAAAAGTTCCTCATTCCTCTTTACCATCAATAAATCCCCTATCCTCAGGCCCTGGCATTCATTGATCTTTTTGTAACTATAGATTAGTTGTGCCTTTTCTATAATTTCATCTGAATGCATTCCTGTAGTGTGGTGTCTTTGTGTCTGGCTTCTTTCTGTTAGCATGATGCTTTGGAGTTTTTCTGAATTCTTGGGTGCCTCAGTAATGCATACATTTCATTGCTATGTATTATGGCTGTATGACTCTGTGGCAATGTGTTGATGTACTCCACTCTGAATGTTTGGGGTTGTTTTCAGGGTTCTGTTTTGTTTTGTTTTTGGCTACTATGGATAAGCTATGAACATTCATATACAAGTCTTTGTGATATTTATCATTTCATTTTTCTTGGGTAAATACTTAGGAGTAGAATTGCTGGGTCAGATGATAAATATCTCTTTAAATTGGTAAGAATCTGCCAAATGATTACATGCCCACTGATAATGTCTGCGAGTTCGATGTCCCACATTCTCACTAACATTTGGTATTGTCTTTGAAATTTTAACTTTTCTGGGGTGTGTAGTGATATCTCCTCGTATTTTCTATTTGCAATTCCCTGTTAATAATGGTGTTGAGGGCCGGCCAAGTGGCGCGGTTGTTAAGCGCTGGCTTGGGAAGCCAGCGCCCCAGGGTTTGGGTCTCACATATGAGGGCCAGGGACACGGCCCTGAAGAAAAAAACAAAAAAAAACACAAATAATGGTGTTGAGCATCATTTCATGTGGTGTTACCCATTATATATCTTGTGTGTGTGTGTGTGTGTGTGTGTGTGTGTGTGTGTGTATGAAGTGTGTGGGTAGCTCTTCCACCCATGTAGTATTGGATTTCTTATCTTCTCATTTTTGAGTAATAAGCATTTTTTACACAATCTGGATGCAAATCTTCCATCAGATTTTTCTATTAGTAACATTTTCTCCTGGATTGTGACTAAAAGTGTATTTAAAGAGCAGACACTTCTAAAATTGTATTTTCACCAAATTTGGAAAAATTTTGGACATTTTATGCAAACACTTGTCTGCCCCTCTACCTCAATTACGCATTTGATGGCTTAATGTTTTCCCCACAAATTCCTGTCATCCTATCAATTTTATCTCTTTTTCCTTTCTGTGCCTCAGTTTGCTATGTCCCCAAGTTTGCTGACCTTTTCTATTTCAGTGTAAAATATGCTGTTAATCCAGTCCAATAAATTTATATTTATTTCAAATGCTCTAATTTTTAGCTTGGGAAGTTTTATTTCATGTTTTTATGCATTTCATTTCTTTTTATTTTATTCATATTTTTATTTATCAAATATATTTATGACAGTTTTTTAAAATTAAATTTATTGAGGTGACTATGGTTAGTAAAATTACATAGGTTTCAAATGTACAATTCTATAATGCATCATCTATATATCACATTGTGTGTTCACCACCCAGAGTCAGTTCTCCTTCCATCACCATATATTTGATCTCTTTTACCATCATCTACCACCCTTCTTCCCCCTTCTCCTCTGGTAACTACTAAACTATTGTCTGTGTCTATGAGTTTTTGTTTCTTTGTTTGTCTTGTTCCTTTGTTGCTTTCAGTTTTATATCCCATATACGAGTGAAGCCGTATGGTTCTTGACTTTTTCTGTCTGATTTATTTTGCTTAGCGTAATAATCTCACAATTCATCCATGTTGTCACAAATGGCAGTATTTCATCTTTTCTTATGGTAGAGTAGTGTGTGTATATATGTATATATATATAATATATATATATATATATATATATATATATATACATACATACACACACTATACACACATCACATCTTCTTTATTTATCTATCGAAGGGCACTTTGGTTGTTTCCATGTCTTGGCCACTGTAAATAAAACTGCAATGAACATCGAAGTACATATATATTTATGGATAATTGCAATGTGGATGTTCCTCAAAAAATTAAGAGTAGAATTACCATATGACCCAGGAATTCCTTTCCTGGGTATATACCCCAAAATATGACAATGGTTTTGATATTCATTTCTCCAAATTCTATTATCTTTGTGATTTCTGGGTATATTTCTAATGACTGATATTTCTCATGGTTATATTTTCTTTGTATAACTAGTACATTTTATGGGATGCCACACATAATGAATGTTATGTTGTGGAGTGTCTGGATTTTATTGTGTTCCCTTGTGGTGTGTTAAACTTGTTTGAGAAAGCCATTAAGTAACTTTCAAATCAGCTTGAATTTTTAAAGGCTTGTTTTTAAGTGTTAGTGTGAGTCCAGTGTAGCCCTTAATCTAGCGTTAGTTTCATCTTACCATTAAGGTATGATCTTCTAGGGTCCCAACAGAATGTATTTAGTGATGTCTTTCCACTCCAAGTGGATGGAGCCCAACTGTCTTCTAGCTCTCACACATTAAGATGAGAGCTCACCATTTGTTTTTTTTTGTTTTTTTGTTTGGGTTTTTTTACCTGTCGTGTGGAATTTTAACCTATGTGTGTACAAGAGGCGCCATGCAGATATCTGGAGCACTTTGTCTGCATAGCTTTGTTATCCCCAGTATCCTGGCCCATGTCTTTCAGGTTTTTTAACCTTCCAGGACTCTGATGTTTGACTTCTTATCTAAGGGTATCCCCTCCCTGCATCACAATCCAGAAAGTGACTCTAGACAGAAATCAGCTACAACTGTTGCTCACCTTTTTTCCCCTTCTTTCATGGATTACTCTGCTGACTTTGTCCAATGATTGAAATCAACCATTTCATACATTCTATCTGGATTTCTTGTTTTGTTAAAGGACATGGGGAGAGTCTGATACAAGTTGTTTTATATGGTCAATATTATAGAGAAATATTTTTTTCTCTATAATATCTTACTATGGAAAATTTCAAACATATGCAAAAGTAGAGGAAGGACCCTAATAAACTCTTTTTTGTATTTTTAAAAGACTTTTATTAAAATATAGCTAACATGCACTATTATATTAGTTTCAGGCAACCTGATGAAGTCTTATGATCATGGTGCGTTTGTAATAGTTAATGACAGAATACCAAACTTGTTTTTTTACCTATACCCTCTTCCCAGTGCCGCCACCCATCTTAGATTATTTTTAAACAAATCATGAGTAATAATTTAAAGTAAGGAATGGGAAGACTTAATGCCATGGGAAAGACAAAAATAATAGAAGAGAAATAGGATTTATTGAATCCCTACTTTTTTATTCTGTACTTATTGTTGAACCTAGACCTAAATTGTTATTTTATCTCAGAAAATTTACAGCTTGATGTAAACTTTTTGAAGGCTGCCAAAGTTTTTTTTTAATTAATAACATTCATTTTTTAGTGTAGTTCGTTTTTAGAACAAGTTCACGACAAAACTGAATGAAAGATACAGAGTTCCCATGTTCTCCCTGTCCCCACATATATGCAGCTCCCACATGATCCATACCACACTGGTATATTTACAAAATACTGATGAACCTGCACAGACACATCATTATCACCCAAAGCCAAATACTGTTTATATACTCATATACACATTTGATTTATATCTGTCTTTTTGTTGCCAAAAAGCATTAAAATTAGGCCAATAGTTTCAATCATTTATGTACCTTAAGCATTGTCTGGTGTACAAAATGTGATATAATTTGGTTAAAACTGACAGAACACAGAAATCTCACAATTTAATGGCTGCCATGGGAATGACTCATAATCTCTTGTTCAAAAGGAAGTTTGTATTGAGATTTTTTTATGGTGAATAGTCTGGAGCTTAAAAAGATGAGAAATGAAAAACAGAGAAAATGTTAATATAATGCATAATATTAAGTGAAACAATGCAATATGTGCATATACATTATAATTTGAAGTATTCCACGTCTTTCACATAAATGGTTAAAAATGTCATATAAAAGTAACATAGATAATGTGGTAGATATCTTAAAAGGAATCTAGGAGAAATAAATAATGTGAATACTTTTTCTGATGGATTAGCATTTTTTTTCTTTTAAGATTACCTTTAGTACTGTTTCATCAATAAATACAAATTGAAATAATTGGAAAAGGAAATAATTAGAGGCATATAATTAATGAACATAACCAGTTAACTTAATTTACAAAACATAATGATAATGAGGCCAGAATTTGCAGCTGCACTGAAAGGAGAAAGAAAGAAACATAAAGTTGAAGCCAAGTTTAATAAAAGGAAAAGTCTTGCAAGATACAATGAAAGTTGGGAAAGCAATCACCCATAGTTAAACCAACAAATTCAATACCACTAACGAAGCTACACATGTTTCACCTCAAAATAGTGTGGCTGGCAATTGTGGAAAGTTTCTAATCTTATCCTGACATGAAAGATATTTTAGACATGTGTGTACAAGTTCAGATGATTATAAATTCATAGCATATTGTCCATGAAAGCAAGCCTGTATTGCAGTAAAAATTCCACCATGGGTAGTATTTTCTCTACTTTGGAATAAATTTCACACGCACTTTAAAAAAATCATGACAATACATTGCCCTGAGAATGTTTATTTCTCTGTAATGGAGAAAGTTTCCTAAATAATGTATCACGACTAATTGTTATGGAGTCATTCCTCCATTTCAAGTTCACATAAAATGTTCTCAATGATTTGTTAATCAATATTTCATTTCTACCATCTTGTTAATCAGCTGTGCTGCTATGTGTGTGCCTGTGCTTCCGTGTGTTTCTGTGTGTGTGTGTGTGTGTGTGTGTGTGTGTGTGTGTATCATGAAATGACAGTTCTTAAATTCTATTAGGTAATGTTGAGATGAGTGAAGGTTATCCACCTTCCCTTCCAATCCTTGCTCCTAGGTAAAAATGAAAGAAGTCTCAACCAACCTCTGCCTTCTATAGAAAAATGTGTTAAACATTTATCAGCAAGCAAACACACACAAAGAAATGCCCTTCTAGATTTTTTTCTGAAGGCTCACAGAAGCTCAAGCTTTGTGTCCTTTTAGGTATGACTACCATCGCCTTGCAGGAAACCTTCAGTTGATATAAACGTCCCAACACCAAAGGCCGGATTCTCTCACCTTATGGCTGTTAGAGGCAATCAGAAGTTTCTGTAGTTCATGACTCAGCTTCGGATTGTTTAAAGAGTTAGACATCTCAAAAGTAAAGGCTGTAGTCTTCCCTGGTTTTTATACTTGATTTATGCAAGGGTGGGAAGTATTGCTAAAATATTTCAGCGATCCTCTTATCTTGAATACTTTTTATTTCATCAGTGTAAGCTCTAATATTCACAGTGCTGGTCTAGAGGCTGCTATTTTCACCAATGAAAACCTACTTTTTGACATTAAATATTCTAATTTTCAGAATGCTAGTTGGTGATAGAAATACACACACCAGAAAACTTTTAATAGTTACCCCAGGGAATGTGGGTTTCCTGATGAGAATGCCACCCTCTATTGTTGCATTTAAAAAAATGAAATAAAACCCTTACAGCCCCCTAAGTTATAGCTTAATCTAAGTTACCCACAACTAATAATGCACTGCATATGCTGTAGTATTTTAAGGAAGATTGCAGACATCATAATAGTATATGTTTATAACATTAAAGATGAGTTTTGTATACTTTGTAAATCCTTGTTTACAGCTTCTGTGACAAAATGTCACCTGAATCCTGAAATGAACCTTGTATAGCTAAGAATTCCATAGAGGTGAAGTTGTAGTCTTAAACTATTGGGACTGAACATACCACCAATAGTAATAATAGTAACTGTTATTGTTAAGAGTAGTAGTAGTGATAGTGGTGAATTGAAAAGTTATAGCAATAGTAATAGTCATGATCAAGGAAGAAGCTAAAGAACAGCTGATGTTTCCTGAGTATTTACTCTGTGTTATGTGCTTTATGTACATCACCTTATTTATTCACCACAATGACTCGGGTACTGCTATTTTATCCTGATTTTTCTGATGAAGAACTTCATATAATTGGTAAGCAGCAGAAATGGGACACAGATTCTCTACTTTCTAAATTCCCAAACGTACTCATTTCCACTGCCTTGTACTGCTTCTTTTTCTGTTACATTTTTATAAGGATTCCTATAATTTTTTGCAGACGCATTTCTGTTAGGACTTCTGAATCAACAATAGTTTATAGGAAAGGAATAGTTTATAGGGAAAGAAAGGACCTAGACTTCTTCAGTTTATTAAAAGTTGTGCTAAGGGGAAACATGTGGAAAACTTCATTTTTATTTATAAAGGCATTCAGCTTCTGTATAAAGATATGACTCAGAGCTATTGAAAAATGGGTTGAGATGTAGTTTTTTTTGTTTTTGTTTTTCACATGAAAGTTTATGGGAAATCACAGAAATAGGGCCTTCTCATTAAGACTGCTGCTGTAGCTTTTAGACAGTAGAATAACAAATCTACCTTTTGGGTCCATAGACATCATAATAAAGGTCAGATAAATGGCTATGAAAAATAGTTCTTTAATGATTGCAGTTTCCTGTGGGTGAACCTCAGTCCTAGACTGAGTTGCCTTTTCCTTAGTGACTGTTGTTATACAGTGATTATTATATAAATATCTTTGATAAGGTCTCTAACTAGTTTTGTGTCATTGTTTATGTTCAAAGATTAATCTTTTTATACTGAAAAATATTTTTTATATTGACTACTTCAAGAATTCAGGATCTTGAATATAAAAACCAAAAAATAAAATAAAGGGCATGTTTTGATTAGAAAAAATAATTATCAATAGGGTTATATTATAAAGTTGCATATTCTTAGCTCAAGCTGCTATAACAAAGTATCGTAGACTGGGGGCTTAAACAGCATAAATTTCTCATTCTTTTAGAGACCGGGAAGTCCAAAATTGCTGGTGAGAGCTCTCTTCCTGGTATGTAGACAGCTGCCTTCTCCCATGTCCTCACAAGGTGGAGAGAGAGAGAGAGACAGCAGGCTCTCCTATCTCTTTGTAAGGGTGTTAATTCCATTGTGAGGTCTCCCCCTCATGACTTCATCTAATCCTAATTACCTCACAAAGTCCCATCTCCAGACAGTATCACAGTGGAAGTTCAGGCTTCAGCATATGAATGTGGGAGAGATACAAATATTCAGTCCATAATATATATCATCAATTTTAAAGTCAAGAGGGTAGCACTTATTTAGTTTCTCACTCAAATGGAATAACATGTAAATTATGAAAATCCATATATCACTCAAGTTGTATTAATATATATTTTGATGGTTATTATGATAATGTTAGGGAAATCAGTGCTTGACCATGGTACTTGTCCTAAAACTTTGAATCGAGCTGAAATTGCTATTTTCATTTATGATAAAGCTGGTTAAGAATAGTTTTATATATATATATATATATATATATATATATATATATATATAAAGTCAAATTGGTATTTTTTCCTGTATATTTACAATTACAGTATATTTAATGGCCCTTGTTTACTAGCTCCAAGCAGTCTTTTATTCCTTGTTTATTTTCTCTTTGGTTAAACTAAGTCTTTCTGAACTGAGGTTCATTTGCTAGCAAAGAAAAGAGAGGATCTTTGTATTCTCACAAAATCTATTTTTCAGAAATATCTAAATGTTGTTAAAGTAGCAAAATGAATTTTATAGAGGTTAATTTCTTTTCAATGTAGTTAAATGATAGTGCTGGATCTAATTATAAGATAATTTTTGAACTGAAGAAATAATTTGGAAAAAATTCCTAAAATATCTTTTCACTCTCACACCATACATTTCAGAATTTGACATAAATCTAAACACTCCCATTTCCAGGTCGTGTCAAAAAATCAAAACTGTTTGTTTTGCGGTAGTTTTCAAAGATGTGGGAGCCAGAAGCAGCTCTGTTCTTATTAACACTTATTTCTCTTAGGATGCATTTAGACTAATTTGGGCCCTTTGTCACTGGGTTGCTTATTTTGCAATTAGGGGTAAGGGGTCCTTTTGATAGTTTGGGGCACAGATTTCATATTATGATAGTATAATACTATTGTAATTTGGGGGGCTATAATTATATATGTAACAATTATATAAATATATATTTATGTTTATTATATATGTGTTTATATACTTATATTTAGGAACTGTTTTATACACACACACACACACACACACACACACGAGTACATATATCATTAGGGCTAATTTACCTCAAGTATTACTAAGTTTTCCTATTACATACTTACCTTTCAATATGGTTTGAATTAAAGCAAATATTAATGGTAAAACAAACCCTGAAATAAACTCCACTGATAACTTCATAGCTTCTGTTGACTTACTGTTAATTTTATTGAACTTCTTGTTTTAATGCACCAAAACTCACTGGTTTGAAACTAATTTGACAGTAAGAAACCAAATTATTTTTTTACTCAACCCTCTGATCCAAGCCTTCTCTTTAAAGCAGAAGGAGTATAATGTACAGGAGGACAGAGCACATGGGACTTATCAGAGGACCTGAATTTGAATCTTGACTATGGAGTATTGTTTTTGTGACTACAAGGAAACTGCTAAGTATCTGAATCTTCAATTATTTTCCTCTGTGAAGTTGAGATAATAACTCTCTCATGGGATCAAATAATTAAATGAATAGGTGATTCTAAAAAACTATTTTTGGACTAGAAAATGCATCTGTAAAGTCATACTTCTACATGAAACTCAGAGTAAAAATGAGTCATCCATTTCTGTTGGGTTTTACAGATATCCTAGGTTTTGCCCACTTAACATGCCACTTTTTTCTAGTTGAACTATTTTGATTGAACATTTTTCTAAAAATCATTTCACGTATTTTGCTTCTTAAACTTTATGAATAGTACTGCCTAATATTTACATATTCATTCAATCAGTCATTAACAAAAAATGTGTTGAGGGCCAGCCGAGTGGCGCATTGGTTAAGAGCTGGTTTGGGGATGCCAGCGGCCCCGGTTCGGATCCCACATATGAGGGCCAGTGACACTGCCCTCTACAGCTAACAACAGCTCCACCTGGAGCTGGGCTGCAAGCCCCTGCAATGGTAAAGGCTGCATCCCCTGCTGCAGTGGGCTGCCATAGGCTACAGTGAGTGGCCGGCAGCCAGCGTGAGCGGCTCCAGTGTGAGCTGACAATAGTCGCTGTGAGCGACCATCCAGAGGCCAGTGAGTGATCTGCCTCATCCGGGAAGAGCGCAATGACGATACCAACATGGGCCAGTGAGGCAACGTCCTCCACAACTAGACTGAAGAACAAAAAGACAGCAACTTGTCTGTTCCCCTTCCCCGATTCCCCAATGCTGTTCCCCTTTCCCAATTCCCCAATAAAATCTTAAAAAAAAAAAAAATGTGTTGAGTTCTGTTCTACGCCACATACTCTGCTAAACTCAGGGAGAAACAGACATAGGTCTAGTTTTCACAATGTGTATGAATTAGTAGGGAACAGGCATTAGACAGGTAAAAATAAAAAAGCAAGTAAATGCATAAAAATTTTAATAAGGGCTAAAAAGGAAAACAAGAGAACACTACAAGAAATAACAGGGGAATACTACTTTAGATTGAGCGATCAAGAAAGGTCTCTCTGAGAAAGTGAAATTTAAGCCGAGATCTAAAGGACGAGAGATAGCCAGCTTTACAGAGTGTGGGGGAGAACATTCCAGGCACAGGAAGCATGGATGAGAGGCCTTGTAGAAAAAAGAGTCCTTTTTGTTTTCAAGAAGCTGACAGAAATGCAGTGTCTGGAACATGGTGACATAGATTTAGAGTCCTATACAGATTATAAAGCACATTATAGAAAATAGTGTAAGGCAACCAGTTGAGATACATAAGATGCTATTGTTTTGTTTGGCAAGTATAGATACTGACATTTAAGGAGGATGACTTGCCCAAAGTTACCTTGCCAGTAGCTTAGATGACAGCTCCAGTCTCTGACACTTACTCCTAGGCTCTTTCTCCTGTGAAAACTTCCTGGCTGAACATTTTCATACTTTCTTAACCAAAACTCTAAGGGCAGGTGGAGTGTGGAAGGGCAGTCGCCCTTACGTACAGATTTTTGGATTCTTGTATTTGAATCAGAGTTTTCTGTTTTCTCTGCTGTTAGATAACTCTGTCACTTGATGTCAGCTATGCTCTTTTCTTGTTTTTGAGGAACTGCCACATGGTAATAAGCATATTTAGTTTTTTTAGGTATGTGCAAAGTAATAGTAAATAGCCTCTCAGTAAGAAACTATTGGACTCCTCTATTAATACAGTCAATGAACTCAGGTGTGTAGACTTTGATATGGCTTTTCTGACTGTTCAAAAGCAAAGATCATTTGGTCCTTATTTAGGTCTTTTACTGATAGATGAAGTTGTGAGGCATCAGTATGACATAGCTAAGCCATTACTGGTATTGGGGAGTGAAACTGTGTATCTCCATTATTTTGTTGTCTCAATAGACCAGACAGTGATGTAAAATTCCTTATTTTAAAACTGATTGTATGTTGGACATCTTTGCCTATAAAATACAGTAAATTCCTCCATAGCAAAGGGCAGCATGCTTACTGCCCATTATAAAAGATTTAGGTTTCCTAAGCTCAGACTTGTTTTGCTATGATGCATCCCATTGTAAGTGAAGATGTCACACTGTGGAATGATGAAAACCTCAAGGGTAATTAATGGGATATGAGGAGAATTCATGGATGTCATTTGTGAACATGTTGACCAAGTTGTTTGGTCAGTTGGGGAATCAATGACCCTTCATTTTATTGCCAGTTAATGAGGGTAAATTGGGAGATAATCATAATCTAAGTACCTGGAAATAGGTTCAAATGCAGCTACCTGGAAGGTACTCTCATGGGCTAACTCTGTCCTAGGCATGGGGACTTCCTTGTCAATCTTAGGGTCAGATGCAGATCCACCCCATCATGACAAGTAGAACAAGGACTCATCCAGGTTTGGAGGAAAGCTCTGACCTTCTCCAGACAGCAGTTATAATTTCACATGCTAAGCATGAAAGGAGGGGAATTTGAAACCATTATATGTAGCCAATCAAGTAGCTAGAACTTTGGCTGGTTCACTTGAAGGATGAAGGTGTGGAGTGCTGTTAAGAAAGAATGGCCATAGACAGTCCATTTTACAGCTCACCCTTCTTGTCATCTATCCATTAGGAGACATTAAATGATTTTAGAGTTCCTATTCTAGAGTGGGTTCCAATTTTAGAGTGGGTCTGGGCTGCTGTAAAGGAGCTTTGGCCTTTTTGGGGAGGTTTCTCTGAAGTGAAAAGCTCCTGTGGAAAACATAGATGAGGTATAGACTTGTATTTGGGTTCTTACTGCCCTGGAATACCGATGAAAGTGATCTTTTGAAAAATGAGAAACTGACCCAAAGAAATCTAGACAAATTCTCAGAGTCATCCCCTTTGCCTTGGAAAAGCCCTATAATTCTTATTTTGAACCAAGGATAGAACTTCAGAGATGGTATCATCATAATAGAGCAGCCAATGCCCTTAATGAAAACTGAGTCCTTAAAACAACCACTGCTGTGCAAATCAAGCTGGAATCAACTAAAAAGAGTGACTATCATAGCCACAGCCAAGGTGGTTATAATTATTAAGTCTAAGGGTTCCCCAAATGGAAATAGCTGATATCAGTGATGATGACTTTGCTGCCCAATACAGAATATTGCATGGACTGAGACCATTAGAAGTTCATGCGATTGAGCCCTGACCTGGTTGTCAATCAAAAGTGAAAGGAAATGCACCTTGTTTACTAACCAAGAGCTGTTCTATCCCTCTGTGACTCTAGATCTCTCCCTCCCTCTCTACCCCAACTTCAGCTTCTTTAAGAAGAAAGATGGTTAGGCATGAGGCTGAGGTCTCCCTGTCCTGAAGGGGGAACAAAATTTTTATGAACCAATCCAAATGCTACGTAAGAAATATTTAATATACTGGGAAACCCTGGGGCAGGGAAGGACTTAAACTTCTCTATGGCCATATTAGATTCAACTGCCCAATTCACCATCCTACCCATCCCATAGAGAGAGGAGATGCCTGAATTCAGTGAAGGTGGCTTGCAAGGTTGGCAACTGGGGTAAGGAAGCTAACAGGCCTTGAAGGTGGCACCCATTGGGCCAATTCAATGTATTGTTGTAGCTTCCACTGCTGAGTTTTACATGACTATATTGTAAATGTTTATAAAATCCAGTGGTGATTCTCCTGACCTGGAGGAGCTGCATGTGGAATAAGTGCTAATATATTAGGGCCCCACAACACCTATGACCTCTTTTGACCTTCAAGTCTCTATGGCTTTACTGATTGGAGCCTTTGGCAAAAGGAGGCAGCTTCTACCTGGAGGTACTACTTGGGGTTCTGGGCTCATCCCGTCCATGACATGGATACGCTAACACTCCTTTGGAGCCAAACTGGAGTCTTGTAACTCTTCAGCCTGATATTCTTACTGTAGAGTGTTTTCAGATCATATTCAACGAGTAAAAAGGTGGGAAGGGCCCAACAAGCCTTGAGTGTAAAATGGGAAATGAGATGGTCAGTAATGTAGTCAGGCTGACACACCAGCCACATCTTAACTTCACATGAAAAAAATGGCAGCTCTCCCTTCTGGGAAAACTTTATCCTCCTGATTTACAGGAGGTTCCGTTAAGAGTCAGGGCCTGGTTCACTGATGGATTGGCTAAATTGAAACCTAATGGTATTCGCTGGGCTGCTGTGGCTGTTTAGCCTCACCATCAGCTATGCAGAAAATGGATATTGTCTCTGCTCTGTGTACAGAATTCAAGGCAGTTCTCATGGCGCTGGCCAATACTCCCCTTAATGAATCTTGTTATATATTTACTGTCTCTGGGAATGTTGCCAGTGACCTAGTTGTTTGGTCTGCCACTTGAAAAACTACCAACTGGCAGATTAAAAACATCCCTCTTGGGGGCCACAAGCTGTGAGCTGTGGAAATGGTTAAGCTGTCAGGGTCATTCATGGAGACGCTTATGGTAAGTGCCTATTCTCTGATGAGAACCAACTGGAATCGAGCTGCTGGTTCAGCTTGCACCAACCAGATTGCTGCCATCTCTGTCTAGATTCATTATTGCACTGGACTTGCAGCAAACTCAGTCACAAACTGGGCGTGGAGGAAAGCCCTCTGTGTTTCTGATGTGGAGGTGACTGGCAGAGAAGATTGGGTGACTCCTGCTAACAGTGGACCTACTTGCCTTGGTGAGAGAAGACATGTTGGACAGGTGTTTACCCCCCATTCCTGACAGATTGCCTGCATTTGATCCCACTCTTGGGACTGTAGAGCGTGCCTCACTGCTGTTGATACTTTTCCAGGTTATGGTTTTCCTGGTCCGTTTCAATCAGCTAATTCCAGCCACACTATTGTGGCCCTTGAAATTACTTAAGTCTGACAGTGGCATACCTTGTATCACAAAAGCCAGGACAGATAGGCAAAGTATTCATTGGCCCTGTCCTGCTCCCTAGCATCCAGAAACATTTTGTATTGTTGAGCATTGGAACAGCTTCCTTAGATCAAATCAAAAGATTTATCATTCTGCCTCCTGGACCACATTCGGGTCCATATACATTAGTAAGACAGTTTGGTTACTGAATCTAACTGGCCTCAGTTAGGAGTTATGTGTCAGCCACTCCCTGGGTTATGATCAGGATGAAAGGGGTGAGAGGTTATATCAAATTTTATATTTTAAAAATTTGAGATATCATCCTGACCATTTCTAGATGTGATGGATCTTTTTTCCCCTAATTGCTAACCTAGACCAGCCTGTATGGTGCACCTTCTGTGTAGCAGCCTAGTCAAAGGGAGAACAGAGGATTCAAACTTATGTACCTCAGCCACTTGTATTTTCTTGTTGGACTGAATCCTTTTGGATCATAATGATATTGATCACTTGACTGAGTAAACATTTCTTCGAGTCCCCCTACAGTGGACCTTGTGGGCCGAAGTGGGGTACAGAGAGGCCTCTGTAAGTTTTATAAAAATGGCCTTGGCCCTCTTGCTCTTGACTTTTCTGGATGAAAGCCTTGTGTGCCAGTAGGAGATGATTGGAAATAAGTGAAATCATAGCTACTAAAACATGACACGTGATTTTGTGGTGATGGATGGGGGGAGCAATAATTCTGAATCTGTGGATAGGAAACATTAGACCTGGAAGGTATGGTGGTTGGAAAGGCATTAATCATTTTTTGTTCCTTAGAGCTCCTCTTAGAAACTTCCTATTGAAGGAAAATGCCCTAGTGCCCACACTGTTAGAAGCACCTTAAATTTAACAGATTTCAGACTCTGCTGCCCCACTGCGAGACAGCTCGGACATCATTTGAACACCGTTTTCCATAACCTTACTAAAGATCCTATCGGCAAAAGCAGAAGATGGCCCAACTCCTTCACTTCTCATACAAAAAGCCTATGAACACTTTTAGATGCCTTCCTTATCATTTCTGTACCTGCTAGTCATGCATTCCATTGGGGTAAACAAATGCCACTGGTTAGTAATGTGGACAAACAGAGATAGAATTGATGGGTCCTCAAAACAATACTATACTCAGTTATTGGAACTGAACTGAGAATCTGAATTCCTACCAACTGACCTAGAAATCACGTTGGAGTCACCATCTACCTGTGCCTTCCCAACTGATGTCGGTTGCACTTGTGGGACACCAACAGTTACAAAAATAACTTCCTTTCTGGGGGCTATGTATATATATTGGAACTACGTTAGGGGTGTCATAAGAGACTTTGTGTGTTTAAGGATTTTAGATCACATACTCATCAAATGTGGAGCTCTGTCCAAAAATATAGGTACCCTAGGTCACTGTGTGTAATTTCATGGGGTGCGGGGGGTAACTGACTCATTTGTGTCTATTTCCAGTTAGAAAAGCGATTTGAAATTTGTTCCTGATTTTGGCTGAAGAGATCAGCGATACCACCTTGGCTCTGGAATTCATTCAGCCCAGGCTCAACTTACTGGCTAGGGTGGTCATGGATGACAGAATTGCTCTCGAGTTCCCCTTGTGGAGCATGAAGGTATCTACAGACCAGGTGGAAGGGTCAATACAGAAACTTTAAGAATAAATCCACCTGGCTCTCTAATGGTTGACTGATGGTTCATGAGATTTATTGAGCTGATTTGGTTTAGTATTTGGGGAAGGGGGGACATGGTTCAGGCTAGTCCTTCATGTTGGGCTAATCCAGACGCTCAGATAAATTTAGATGAATTTAGAAGTTGGAGGAAAGGAAATACCTGAGGACTCTAGTTTCTGGCTTTATTTATAGGGAAAATATTGGACAGTAAAGATAGGATTGGTGGAGACGTAATAGAGCCTAGCACTGCATATATTAAAGTTTGATATGGCTGTAAGATATTTATATAGAGATATAAATTAGTAAGGAGAATCTGAGAATTTTGAACTCAGAGGATGGATCTTGGGAGGTGATGAAAATATGGGAATCTACAGCATATTGATGGTATGTAATACATGAGAAGGGATGAATTATCTAGGGAAAGAAGTACATAATTTGAAAGGTTTAGGGCAGATCATACATTTTTTTTCTCAAAGCCCCACCTCCACTTGACTGGCTTCTCTCCTTCAAATTATCCACTTGGCTCTTCAATATACTTGAGATTGTCAGCCTTAACAGAAAAAGAAGGATGAAGATTAAACAAATGACAAATGCAATTACTGCATTGATAACTATATGGTATTCGTTATACAATGGCATGGATGTAATTTGCTAAATGTTTATTTAAAAACAGGCTGTTAGGATTTGGATTTTATATTCTAATATAGATACCACATTGGTAACCTGTCTAAAGAGGCTGTTATAGTTTGTGGTGGCTGTTTAGTTTAAATTTTATATCGTCTTTTCCAAACCAGCAATTTGGGAGCTTATTGTACATACAGAAAGTTTAAATTATTTTTCTCTCTATTCTCTATGGTTTTTCAGTTGTCAGAATTATATGATTGTACTTTTGGTTTTCTTTTGTTCTCCCATGTTTGCTCTGTCTTATCTCTTAATTTTTAGTATCTTTCATTAGGATTTTTCACAAAGTTGTCTTATAGTTAATTAGCCAATAATGAAAAATAGTAGGACATGCTATACACAAGAGCCTGGAGATATTTTATAACTTTGAAGAAGGAAGGTGATTGATAGATTCCTAGACAGTATACAAAAATCAATGCCAGTGAGCAGCAAGAAATGACGAAGAGGGAGTACAAAAGCTCCAACCTTGTGCTAAGAGTTTATGGAGTGTGAGTAGTCAAGGCAAACATGAAGGATGCAACTCATAACACTGCAGTAACTGACTTATTTTATCTGTTAAACTTTTTTAATGTGAATCCTACCAAACCTAAGCATTATCACGACTGACTAAATTCATCTCATTTTGCATGTTACTTTGAAGGATATTCGTGCATTTAACAAATACCAGTGGACCGTTGACACTGTGCAAGTCACCACTATAATGTTTTGGCAATAGCAGGTCATGATAGCTTCACTTTTATCTGAACATGGGGCAGGCCCTCATGGATTGCACTTGAATCACTGAAAGGTGGAATTGAAGGAACCATATAGAGTTTTTGGAGGGCAGAGTGCCATTCTTAGTATTTTAAAGCTTAAGAGAAACCAAGCATGTACCTCAGATTCTACTGGCTTTTTAAAAACATTTAGTTTCTTTGATTTTGACTATTTTAGGAAAACTCATTTGTACTTTAGACTATGTCATAATACTTAGCAGCATTGATTAACAATACAATTGACTTTAAGCATAGGTAATGAAAACAATTATTGTTAAATGAAAAAGTTTTAGTAAATGGAGTGTTCAAAAATACATAGTTCACATTGAAAAAAGAAATACTATGTCCTTGATACTCAGAGATGGAAATCTTTATCTCACAGGTGGGGAAATGGATGCTTAGAAAGAATGTTTATCTGTTTGTCTCAGGTTATATAATTAGTTGGTGGTGATGCACTGGGGCTTGAAGAACATCCCAACTATCTTGGTTCACAAGATGTTACTAAAATAAAATCAATGTAATTTTCCTCCTGAGTTATAAAAGCCTAAAGTAAAGATATACTATTTATTTTTATGATTCTAGGAACACTTTAATGCCCTGATGTAAGCTGAGAAAAACATTATATTTCTCATCCGAAAAACTAGTTATTTGTACTTTTTAAGAATCAAAACTGCAAATGACATTTGTTTTCATGCTTATATTTTCCGTATTTACAAAGTTTTCACCACACATTTACCCCCCTCACACACACACACACACACACACACACACACACACACACACACACACGCATCCCCAAAGATTGGGAAAGAAAGCTACCATCCAGTCAGCCCTTTTTGTTTTATGAACTTATTTGGCACTCTTCAGGGTACTAGGTCTGATGTGTTGGGTCTCTGTTGTAACAGGAACAGACATAGACGTTGCTTCAATGAATGTTTCTTGAACTCTTAGGAGTTTAGAAAAAGCTGAATGACTTATAAACCTTTAAGAATGTAGTCATTTCAGAAACATACTCTAGAATTTAAGGACTCGAATTCATATCATGATACTCAAGAAACTCTAGCTGTTGGAGAAGATTTGGCTGCAAAGAAGACATTACTTTTAGTGACCCGATCCACACTAAGAACAAAAAACTGAATCTGTCAAGATGGTGTCTCTAAAATAATTAATCAGCACGTTTTCTTAACTCGAATAGAGCCAGGCAGCTGTCAAGTAAGCACTGCCGTGGCATCAAAACCTGGGCTGAACATGTGGTGCCGGTGGAATGTTCAAGCTTATCCAGTTTCGCAGCAGCAGCAGCAGCAGCAGCAGCAGCAGCAGCAGCAGCAGCAGCAGCAGCAGGGGCGGCGGTGGATACTATGGGGAGACAGCGCCGTCTTTAATTCCTGAGGGCATTGGGCTTTCTGTAGTGCTTACCAAACCTGAAATAGGTAATGGCTGTTTCCTCAATTCCTCTCTTGAAAATGAAAACAACTTCAAGAACACGCTGCTGCAAATTACTCAGAATGAGATACTTACTCGTTGGCTCTGGACGTCTTGATTTTGAACCCTTTGCCTCACTGTCTCATTTCGAGCCACACTGTAAAAGATTAAGAAAAAGGAAAGAAAAAAGTTATCCCATACTTGTGTAGACAATTTGGAGGCAGTAATTCCCATAATGCCTGTAAATGCTAAATTGAAATATTGAAGGAGGGACTTATGAAATGAGCTTAGTCTTTCTTTTGAGATCTCTGAGACACATTTTTAAAGGGATGAATTGGAAAAGTTGCGTAATATTGTTTTTTGCTGAAGAAAATGATTCTTTTTTTTGTTTTGTTTATAAACCATTAGAAAAAAGCAAACTCAGTGCCAGAGAATAGACATATTATCCTTCCTCTTGAATTTAGCTCTTCTTATTTATTTTTCATTTCATTAGAACATAGCATAAATCTTATTTTGTAAACATAAAAGGCTATATTTTAGAAAACATTTTACATAAAATAATAACCTCTGTGTGAACATATCTAGTTGTGTGTGTTCATCCCTTTCTCTACCTCGAATAAATTTACATAACAATTGAATTAAATAAAAATGCCTGTAATTATCTTTCCACTTTGTCAGCTTATACATGTGTGTGCTTCAAGGAAGAAGAAAATTTTGTATTTAATGGAGTGATATAATAAGTGAATTCTTACAATTCTTCTCCCTCATCCAAAAAAAAAAAAAAAAAAGAAAAAGAGTAAAGAAACCCAAGATGAGCAAACATAAAGCATAAACTGTTGGTTGGGGACTTTAAATGAGCACCAATCCTTATTTAATCTTTCTTTAAATGAGTCCTAATCCTTAACTTGGCATGAGGTATTTCTTCTACAGAAATGTTTTGCTTTAAAAAAAATTAAAGTAAAATTTGCTTTTAGGAAATTTAATGCAGGGACTTAACTCTTTGAGGAGGTACATCGAACATTTGTGCTTGTGTCACCGTGACAGCAGGTTGACAGCCTAGGAATCAGGATAAACGCTGTACCTTAGATTCCACTGAAAGACAGGAGCTGTTGATGGGGGTGACCTCTGAAGGCAAGTCATCTTACTATAAACAGAAGGGCGTAGAAAGCCATTGGTTGGAACCAAGAGTGTTTACTCTCCAGGTCTCCTCCTCGTTAACCTAAATAACTGCACTGCCTCTGGAGCCCGGAGGTTCACGCCAGAGCAAGGTGTTTTTAAGGCTACCTGGATGTTGGTTAGAGACAATAAACCTCTCAGAGTGCTCCGTAATCCTCTGACCGGGTTTCATTCTACTCACATTGGAGAGTGGAATTTATTGGCTGTTGAACTTCACACACACGCATGCACACAACTTACTTCCAAATAAAACTGGAATTAGTTTCAGGTTTTTGGACTTTGAATGAGGTAAGTTGTATTTAGCTTATGATGGAAGCGTTCTAATTATTATTATGTTATGTAGTAAGTCATACCTTTAAGTATGGGCAGTTCTAGCTCAGAGAAAAATATTAGTGAAAGTAAGTTGTATGGGTTTTTCTCAGTTTTAATACAAGGATGATAGAAGTAATATGTACATAAAAATTGAGTAAGTTTGTCAATATAGAGAAAATCTCTAATCTGCCCATGCTGAAACTTGTAAATACATGTTGTCCTTATTGCATAAAATTCAACTGCTAGAATTACATTATGTTCATGCTTGGAGAAATACAGGTGGTGCCATAATTGATAATTAATAGATTGCATTTCATTAGAAATCTTTCATAGTTGACTTTGAGTAGTTTTCCCATGTAGTGCATGCTGCAGAATTTTAAAAATTAATACCAGCTATTTAAATGAAAGGGTTTTTTTTTTTTTATTTTCTGGATAGTTTCTGTTGTGAAATTTTATGCTGAATTTGGGTTTTTTCATTAGATTTCAAATGCAATCCTCTCAGTGATAAGTGTTTTATATTTTTAAGAGCACAAATATTTCCCTCGGTTTATAGAACGTTTTAATCTGTTTTCTAAAACTGTGATAGTAAGCTCAAGTTTAATATGAACTTCTTAAAAAACAAAACTTTGTTTCTAGTTGGTTTTATCTACATTTGGATGTACATGTGAGCAAGTGCTTTGATTTAAAAACATGATATGGAAGGCTTTGGTAACTATGCTTTAAATTGTTTAAATACATTTTTGTATCTTTGAATATCATGACTCAAGAGGTGGAATTGCTGTTTTGCTGCATCAAGGGACTAAGATGTGGGTGAATTGTCACCGTAATTAGAGTGTCTTAAAGATTTCTCTCGTTGGAGACAGCTGAGGAAAGCTTTGCTCTGTTGGTACTATTACATTATTCTGGGGAGAAAAAACACAATTCAGGAGGAGAAAATATCCTTTAATCCTAAGTGTCTGTGAAAAACTGATTTACTGCCAGAGTTAGATTGTTTAGGGAACCTGTTTAAAGAAAGGGAGGATGAAATATCACAGCCAATAAGTTTTCCAGTTTGGTTTCTAGGGTCTACTGAGCATCAGTCAGCACTATCCAGTTTCCTGCTCCTTTTCTTAGTTCCGGTTACTATTTTCTGAATCTTGTGTAATTGAATAATGATGTTACACTACCTTATTTTGCTTTGTGCCTGTTTGTTTTTTTGCCAAAATTTTCTTAAGCTACTAAAATATTATTTATCAAAAATGTCAACAAAAGCAAATACCAATAACCATATAATGCTTCGCGTTATAACTTGTGAGGGAGAGGAAGGGGTGGCGGGAGGGAGGGAGAGAGGGACGGAGAATGGGAGGGAGAGAGAGAGAGGGAGAATGAGAAAGGCCAATTTTTTTTTTTTTCTATCTCTACTTTGATTTTTTTTTCCCCCTTCTCCTAGTTCTTTCTAAATTACTGTTGTTAGAATTTTCCAAGTTGTATGATCTTACTTTTAGAGCTCGTAGCCACCCTCAGAAGGAAGGTGGTTGTGTGTGTCCAGGGTCAGTCTCACATTTTGCATTTGGGAAATGGTGCAAGCCAATTTTGAAGGTAATGCAGCTGTTAAAGAAAATACAAAAGCCAGATGACTTCATAAGTGTGTATTGAGGAAACCAGGATAAATTGTCCTTAAAACCCGCTCTCAGAAAGCCATTTTAATTGAGGTCAAAGAGGAAATAATCGTAAGTATATCTCAATTATTAATTAGGTTTATCTAGAATGGGACCTTCACTACAGATAAACCTAATCTATAATTCCTTTGCTTTTTAACCCTTGAATTTAACCACTGTGTGGATTCATTTTACACTGAGACTACAGAGGGTACTTCATTCTTTATGATAGAAAAATATTTAGGACCACAAAAATTGTGAAATTATTTGACTAAATTTCACTTCCGTCTAAGGAATCAATTTCTGCACTTAAAAATGCTTGTAATAATTTGGATTGTTTTTATTTGAACTTGCATAGCTTCTTCTTACCACATATTTGTATGTGTGAAATATGCTTCACGTGGAGCTGTTTGTCTTATGCTCTTAGCTTGTAGGAGATTCGAAATGTTACTGCAGCTTGATAGAAAATCTATTCGAACAGAAACCTCATAATGTGTGCTTTTTAGTGTGTTATAATGTCACAACCTGTGTTTTATTAACTCTGCTAAAGAAGAATTTCATTTTAGAATTAAAACCTAAGGAAGGTGATTTATAAGCTTGTTACAACAATGGTTATGCAAGATGGATTTAATATAAAACTACTTTAGAATATTTTCATCTCAAAAGTGTTGTTAAAATATTGTAAGACTATCAGCTTAAAAGGCAGCATGTTACAAATACATTTTTCTTTTTGTATATAATTTAAAAAACAAAACAAAAAGAAAACTTGATGCCAGCACCCCAGGATTTCACCTTTATAAAAACTGCTATTTAATGGACGATCAAGGATTTAAAATTTATAAAATTTAAAAATATAGATGATTTTATATACTTCTTTTATCCACATGCTGTGCTGGAAATATTTGCATCACATATGCATTAGTCTTCAGGTTAATTTATAGATATATGATGATATATGCTGTTCAATTTAAAATTGTCTTTAACATTTTATTGTTTACATTCTATCTATAAGTTTTTTAAAGTTAAAGAATTTCTCAATTTTCCTTAAGAGTAATTATGATACCTTTGGTCACATAGGAAAGTTTTTCTACATTTGTTGAAAATATGTTTTACACACACACACACACACACACACACACACACACACACACACGGTGCCAAAAAAATGTACGCACATTTTAAGAAAGAAAGGGAAAAACTGTATTAAAGTTACACTGATGATAATCACGATGAGCATACCTTGTGTGTGTATACATTTTTTTGGTGCCCTCATTGTATATATGTGTATATGTACAGATTTTTACTAAAATTATTACACATAAATTTGATAATTTTATATTAATAAACCAAACTATCTCTATATTATTTATTGTTTAAATTGAAAAGGTTAGTTATCAATTATTCCTGATAGACAAATGATATTAGGTGTACTAGAGTATGTTACCCAATGATTGATATTAATGCTTTAAAACAAATGATAGCTAATCTATGCCTGTGGCCAAATCCTTTTGAAGTTTCATGACCAAGATGAGCTGAATTTGTTAAGTGGTAGAGAGCTGTGTAGTCTGGGGGCCTGTTGTGCTTGGCAGGTCATGATAAATGGGGAAGTTTTTCTTAACCTTGTGGCCAAAGCATTCCAATATCTAAAAAAGGAAAAAACAAACAAACAAACAAACAAAACACCAGAAAGCTATAGAAGATGTTGCCAAAAGACATTAGCAAGATTTCTCTATTTAGAGGAATAAGGTCAATTCTTAAGATTATTTTAAGGCATTATTTGTATGAATTAATAAATCTTCACTGGAATGGAGTGAAATCTAAAGCTAAAGATTTTGATGTTTAATACTGGTAGAATTGTTCTTTCCTAGTTCAATGAGCAAATGGGCAGTAGAGTTGGCAATTTGATTTAATTACAGTGAATTCTACCAAATTAAAATTATACTCATTAAGTACAAGTCTTGGTTTAGAACTGAATATTCCATTTTGTTGTTTTGTTGTTTTAATACTACTGTCTGTCTTATGACACCCAAGATTGCAAAGAAACATGTAAACAAAAAGTATAAAGGAGACCAAGATATATAGGTAAACATTTCTTAGATGTTTATAGTGTATGTTTGTGAGAAAACAATTCGTGTTTGAGCAGAATATTACTGCTAAACACTCCAGTCTTGTTTCCAAACGTGGGGGGAGTGGGGAACTTTCATATGGGCTGTAACGTGATATGTTAAGGCATCTTATAGCTCCTTTTGTGGCATTTTAAGTACTGTGTTACCTTTGATATAGTCCCTTCTGGATAATAATGAAAAAACATACCATTAGAAAGCGTTTGAAAATTTCCTGAATATTTTATATAGTATATGTGGAGTTTATGGCAGATGACAAAGAACTATGGCATAATTAAGGGGAAAATACGCTTCAGAATTTTAAAAGCTCATGTAGTTTGACATATGATTTAATAGATATATGCTTTACATAAATAATTATGCTTTGTTTCCCCAAGTCATTGTTATAAGTTGATTTTTAAATATATCAAACCTTGCAATGAACTCTCAAGTAATGGGAACGCAGTTGTGACAGTTGCAGTTAATGAAGAGTTATAGCCTATAGGATTTTTTACCTTTAAAACATAATTTCTCCCCAGTGTGTAATTGTATATAACCTTCCTCTCCCAAATCGGGATCCTGGAGGGCCCCTGCATTAAAGGCCAGAAATTAAGTAAGCTCTTGCCCATGGCAGTCCAATACTAGAGGGGGAAAATAATTTCTGCTGAATGTTTTTGGTGGTGGATTTTTATTTATTAACTCTCTGCCCTTCTATCCACAGTGTCAGTGTTTATTTTGTTAGTCTTGCCGTTGAAAAAGGAGTATTCAGTCGTATCTTTGTTTTTTATCTATGGATCACAGTGGAAGAAGGGTTATGGCAGTTTTCTTTGAACTGAAGTGCATGCACACTTCCAGTTACGCAGTAGCATTCTCTCTTTTATAATAAATAGGTGGTAGCTTGGGCTTTTGGAAATTGATACTTGGTGCGGGGGGAGCTTGGGCAAGCAATGATAAAAGAGGCCAAAAAGGGGTGTACTAAGAAAAGGGATACAGAAACTAGCCTAACTCCATGAAAAGGATTTTACAAATACATGAATTTTAGAGCTGTAAAAATTTTGTTTCTAGGGAAGAATGACACTTTATAAAAATACTTTTAGATTATTTAGTAATTAGATATTTTACAGTCTATCTCTAAGACTTTAGTTTTTTGACCACTATTTGGCAAAATGGCATTTTATTTTTTTGAAAAACCTCTCAAATTTGTATGGGCATATTAAAACGAAGATATATTTTAAAAATTCTGTGTTTTCCAAAGATTTTTTTTTAATTCTTTGTGTTTTTAGAAGTCAAGAACTGAATTGTAACATATACAAAAAATGTAAAACAGGTCTTGTTGAGAGATGTGGAGACATTTTAGTTGAATCCAATTTAGATAGTGCCTCCCTCAACTTGTATGTTTGGGGCTAGCCACATAGAAATTCTGTGCTATTCTTCTCAACATAAATTATATTTATTTGGCTGCACAAATAGTCAGAGGTTATCTCATCAAAGTGTGTATGTATCCTTTACTACATTCTTGAGTGGTGTTAACTTGTAAATTTAGAAAATGAACATATACTTTTGTCACTACTCCAAGTAAATAAATATTAAAATAATTTTTGGCAAAAGCCTCTATTGTAAAAATTACATATTTTGTTGAATATTCCAACTATTATTATTTTGACTCAATGTTTAAATTAATTTATATACCTACTTTTATATTTCCTTAATTATGTTACTACACTCATTCTGAAATAAAATAGAAGAGGAGATATTTTAATTCAGATTTATATAATGCTACTGATTAGAGAACAAGGTGATATGGGGAAGGCTATCAAACTCTACCAGCTGGTTCAACTAATTGAACAAAATTAAATGTGTTTAAAAGGGTCATCTAATTAAGATGCATTAAATGAGAGCATAATTTATATTGCTAGAATAAACCTGGAATAATTATAAGAAAATACTTTTGAATTACATTATGTAATTTTAAAGTCAAATATGACCAACTCCTAAGTACTAGAAAATATGAAAAATGTCACAAAGCAATTGATATTTCAAGAAGTCTCTTATTTCCACTAAATCAGAACCTAAAGGTAACCCATTCTGTTTTATGAAGCAATTACTTAGAGTAATTTTATCTAACTTAGTCATAAAATACATTTTATTGAGTGTACATTAATACAAAGCTAGGCATTGGTATGCACAGTATTTGTATAAATAGTGTTTATTCAGTCAGATTCACATTTTAGAGTATTCACATTTGAATTACAACCAAAGCTGACAATCTAAATTGTTGTTGACAGTAATTCTGTATCACTTTCTGTATTTACAAAGAGATTCACATGCAATATCTACAACATAATTTGCATTAGAGCAAATTTTATTTTCACATCTATCTCTTTATATGTTGCTTTCCTTAAACTAGTAATGCTTTCGAGTCTAATTTACATTGTATTTTCTATACAGTTCAGTGAAGATATAAAGGTTTTCTTAAATACCTCCTTAAAATATATATAACAAGTTATTCATTATATTAGCAAACTTTCATTTCTCAAATTTTAACTTTGAATTATAGTTGCAGAATTGATCTTTTATTATCACTGTAGTACGTTCTAAGACATAATCATTAAAGTTCATTTCAAAGCAAAATGAAGTTATAAAAAAGTCCTTTTTAAAATGTCTTCTTTCATTATTCAATCCGTTACATTTTTGTTATTGTTGTTGATGTTTCAGGATTTATACACAACAAGATTAAGTAGAAAATAATTGGGATAATTGAGTCCAGCGTTTTAAAAAGATGAAGGATAAGATAAAAGAAATGTTTTTTTTTGCAGATTTTTCATGAGTTAATTATGTTTTTAAGTCATATAGAAGTTAATTCATACAAAAGATCATAAGCTGCTCAAAGCACCTGATAGGTTAAAATATTTGAAAAATGTGAAGGTGATTTTTATACTTGAATATAATAGTCAATGCAGAGCATTCTAGAGATTATATTTTCTCTATCTATTTTCCATTGAAAGTATTCATTATTCCCAATAACAAATCCCACATTTCTTTATAATTTATTTTTAAAGTACAATTTCTGTTACATACATACAGCCTAAATAACGAAGAATGAATGGTATTGTGAAATAAGATTTTTTATAATTGTCTGACTATTGTAATAATATAGACCAATCTTCTCTACCCTTTTATTCTTTGTGATTTTTTCTTGGCACTCAGCCCTGCTAACGATATAATGCATTGTTTACCTGTTACTTATTTATCATATGTCTCCTCCACTAAGGATGCATGATCCATGCAGGCGGGTTTTTGGTGGTCTAGGTCAGAGCTACTTAACAGAAATACAATGCCAGCCACATATGAATGAGTATGTATTTTAAACTTTCTAGTTGTTTTGTTAGAAAAGTAAAAAGAAATGGGAATTTATTTTATTTAACCCAGTCGATCTACAATATCATTTCCTTTCTTAATATTAAAAATATTGAGATATTTTACATTCTTTTTTATACTAAGTCTTTGAAATCCTGTGTGCCTTTTGCACTTAACTTACAGTACATCTCAGTTTAGCCTAGCCACGTTACAAGGTCTAATAGCTACTTGTGACTAGTGGCTATTTTGTTGGACCATTCAGGTCTAGTTCATCTCCATGCCGAAACTGGTCCCGAGTATACCCAAGGCATTCGGTGAAGCCTTGTTGAATGAGTGGATCCTGCTATGTCAGACATAAAACAACAACAAAAAGCAGGGTTTGTTTCTCCTCCATTTTTTGCTCTTTTTGCATTTTCTTAGGGTGTTGGTAATGGTGGTAGATGCTAGAAGCATTTGGGTATTTTCTTCAAAACTCCATTTCACTTTGCTTATGTGGACTGGAAATGTTACTAGTGCTTGGTAAAACTGGGTTACTTCAGTAGTCCAATTTAAAATATTCATTTAATGGTTGATATAAGAAGTAACTAGTAGGGTCTTCTTTAGAAAGTGTTCCATGGAATGTTAGTGTCAACTCTTAGTTTTTAAATGACCTCACAGAAGCAACTCCTAGCATAGGAGAGTCAGAAAGTCTTAATATATAGCATTCAGTTCTAATTCTATCCCTACTAATGCTAGCTGTGGGACACTGGACAAGATGTTTAACCTTAGTTTTCTTTGAGCCTTAGTTTTCTAATTTGTAAATGGAGCATTTCATTCATCATATCTGTCTTCATAGATAAATGAGATCATATATATATATATATATATATATATATATATATATATATATATATATATGGTTGTTGGAAAAGTCATGACGTATTTTTTCTGTTTTTCATTCCAAAAATGCATCATGACTTTTCCAACAACCATATGTGTATGTGTGTGTGTATATATATTCCAGTACAGTGAATGGAAAAGAATAATTGCTTAAAAAACAGCAGTGATTATTATTCTGATATAATAAAAATTGAACTTTTCAATATTAAGATGTTTTCATCTTCATTTTATACATTTCAGTTGTATATTTATGTTTTAGGTTCTTAATATATACTGGTTAAAATGCTCTTGTAAATCTGGATTTCAAGTTTAATATACAACTTGCTTACAGATTATTCTTTCTGGTTCTCAATGTTGTCATTTGTGAATTGGGGGAAAAAATAGTATCTACCTAAGCATTGTGCCTAGCATTTAAAATAAACACTCAAAAATCTTAGGTATTATTCATTCATTCATTTACTCAAAAAACTCAGTGTTTTGTTATTTGTATGTTTATTACATACTAATGGTTTTCTTAAACTTCTTTTCCATTCTTTTTTTCATTCTTTAAAGGTATTTAAACTTTTCATTCTTTGTCATCTTGCTTTGATGTGACATGTACTTTCATAACATTAAGTAGAGTTAAAATTCACGTTAGTGCAGCCAATTAAATGTATTTAACACGATTCGTCTTTTCCCTCTTGGCATATTTTTTGCTCACCTCCTTGTGTGTCTTACAAAAACTAGGATTTGGTTTTAAATTGTGGGCATGAAATTCTGCCTCATTTTTTGGCCTACTTGTTTCAACTTTATTCAAAACAAATTCAAAACTAAATTGGTTATTGAAGACAGAAGGTTCTATATATTTTGTAATAATATTCTTTTTTCAATAGCGTATATGTTTCAGCAGTCACCATTTAATGAAGTGTTTTTGATCTCTCAAATGGGAGGGTGTGTTCAAATTTAGGTAAAACTTTCCATTTGGCTTCTAATCCCGTGTTCAAGACACTATAAACATATAACTTTCTTAATGATTCATTTAACTTTTCTCCATCAATTCAGAAATAAGGTCGAATTTTGAAGTATTTTAAGGACAAAAGCCAACATTGTTTTTTGTCTCTGGTATTACCAAACATTATTTTCAAGGGCAGATTAAAAGGTCAGGTCATATTCTACTTTATACTTTGCCTCAAACAATAACAATATTCTATCAATCCTGTGACAGAAATATCTATCAAAAACATCCTTTCAACTCTTACCCCTGGCTCCTGTCTTCATTCAGGCCTTTTCCATCTCTTACCAATGGATTGAATGATTCACTTAGTAAGCTAGTATTTGGAGAGTGTCTTAGTCTGTTTGGGCGGCTTAACAAAATACCGCAGACTGGGTATTTATTTCAAACTATGAGAATTTTTTTCTAATTTATTTTTCGTAGTCCTGGAGGCTGGCAAGTCCAAGATCAAGACACCAGCATGGTTGTGTCCAGTGGAAGCCTGTTCTCTGGTGCAGAGCTGGTGCCTTCTTGCTGTGTTCTGGCACGGTGCAAGGGCTAGGGAGCTGTACGGGGTCTCTTTTCTAAGAGCACTAATGCCACTCATAAAGGCTCCACTTTCATGACCTAACCACCTACCAAAGGCCACACTTCCTCATCTTTGGGGGTTAGAATTTCAACATATGAATTTTGGGGAGTGTGGGCATAACCCTTCAGACCATAGAGGGAAGCGCCTACTCAAGTCTAGGGATGCAGTGATGTACAAAATCAATGCCATTTCTGCTGTCATGGAACTTACTCTTTCTCTCCTGTTGCATCAGGCTCTTATCTGACTTTCAGCCCTCACCTTGTTCTCCTTCCATACTATTTTCTATATCATCTCTATTCAGTCTTTTTCTTAAAATGCTTAAATGATTTTCATTGGCCAAAAATTATAATCCAAATTCTTTACCATTTATAAGATCTTAATATGGTTCCTCTGGAAAACCCCATGATGTTGAAATACCTGACTTCCTCCAAATTAAGTCTTTAAGGCTGTATCATTTAATACTTGGTTCAGGAGCCAATTCCTTTGCTGCTGTCCCCATCTCCCTCTGGCTGGGGTAGGTTGTCTTCTGAACACCCACTACACTAGGTAGGCCTCCCCTATGGTAGTCATGGTACCCTAAATGTTATCCTTCCCTCATTTGACAGCAAACAAATAAATGAGACCCCTAAAAAGAATCACTTTGAATAATGCACAGTTCTAACAATATCTAAAATAATATCTACATCTACTTCAATCTTTTATCACATTCTTATTAGCTATAAATCTGGGGCTCTGTGGGTACTAGATAATAAGTAATCGATAGATGTGTTCTCTGCCGTTGCAATTACTACTTTGAGAAAAAAAATTAAATAATCAGAACTTTCTAGTAATTGCTTAGAGAATGATGCTTTGCCTAGCCATAGGTATTATTTAGTTTTTGAACCATAATAAACTTGTCTGGCTCTGACTCTTGCTTGGTAGTATACGCGTGTATCTAGTTTGCCTGTGTGGTCTGGAGTGTCTTCAGTCAGTCCTAAAGTCAAATCATTCTAGTCTTGAGGAAAGTGACATTCACTTTGAGGTGATTTCTACATATTCATTGGGCAGTTCATGTAGTTTCTGGTTGTGAAACATAAGAAAGAACTAGTGGGAAAGAAGAGTTTTATTTTGGTACCCTTCCCTTTTAGTTTTTATTTTTCTAGGACACATTTTAATGAACATAAGACTTTTGTGGGTTTTGTAGTGAATTTTATGTTGACATTATAAGAAAAGTTTTTTTTTCCTTTCTTTCTTTTTTTTTTTTTTTAACTATTACTCTTGGAAACATTTTCTCACCTTCTAGCTCATGGTGCTGAGTTCCATGTTAATGGCATAGAAAAATTACAAATAGCATAGGATGATAATCTCTTTGCTAATCAGTTTTATTTTCATATTGTATAAATATATGCATAGGATGTTAAGCAGAGTACAATTAATCGAACAAATAATTGGTTTCCCACATTATAAAACTGTTTGGGCTTAGAATTGATAGCAAAAGACATAGATTTTTGAAAGTGTGGGGTTTTTTTGTGTGTGTCTTTTCTTGTGAGTCAGAGGAGGAAAGAATTACATTGCTAGAAAGACAATGCTGTATCTTTAAAAGTCAAAACTTACTCTTAAGTGATGCCACTTGCATTGCAGTTCACACCCAAGATGTATATGTAATAGACTTACTTTTCACTTTCAAGCTGCATAGTAGAATTTAAAATGTTTGGATTCTGTAGGTTGCATAGATAGACCACAGCAATATAAACTCCCAGAGTATATGACAGTGGACTTGGAAATGTATATTGTTAATACTTCATATTAACAAGGTATTTTTGAAATTGAGTTTATTTTGTGTATGTGTGTATGTATGTGTATATATATATATATATATATATATATATATATATATATAATTATGACCATAATAATCAAACATATGTATCTGTGCTTGCAGTTAAATTGCAAAAGGCAATGGAATTTTACTTCACCTTATTTTAGAGAATGTACTGCACTCTATTGTCCAGAAATGGATAGCATGTCCTCGAAGTAAAAGTTATTTTCATTCTTTCCCTTCTGTGGGTTAGAAACCACAAAGTTGAAATATGGTCTGCAAAACATACTGCAAATATATGTGAGAAGTCTGTGAGCAATGCCGAAACTTAATTAATATGCTGAGAAATATATAAAACATACAGCCACTGGATGGAGAAAATGAAAATTAATATATGAATGCTCGAGCTAACACTGTGCTTTGCCCCCAGACCCTGGTGTTTATTATTGTGTGCTTTAGTGGGAGACAGAGCCGTATCGATTGGAAAAACATTTCTTAGTGAACTGAGAACAGTATGGCTTTCTAGTTCCTAAGTGGGAAACCTGGTTCTTTGGTTTCTTTGTTCCTAGTTAAGCTAGTCCCACGCTATTTTAGCTGAACATTTTATATACTAATGGAGTCTAGGGAAGTACCATTGGCAGCTGTTCATGGGAAAATAATGAAATACACTATTTAGTACTGCATGCTGTTGCTGTAAAATGTGGGGAGTACTTTACAGAGATCATGGTGAGCAAAGCTGTACCCACTTTAAGTTTAACAAGTGTGTGAACCTGACTGAGGAAGTCATATTTTCATAGGAGGATAACTCATACTCTTTTCTTGCAGGTAAAGAAAACGTGCACAGAATCAGATGTTTCAGAACCTCCGAATTCCAGGTACAGTAAAATAGAAGCCAAAGCTTTCTAAGAAAGATTGCAATTTTAGAGAACTAGTAAGATGTTATATTCCAGATGCAACTGTGATTTGAAACATTGAGTTTCTTTAGAAACTTATGTGTGTGGAAATTGTATATTATCCTGGCTAGGGTGCCATTAATCATAATGTTTATAAAAAGGGACAATGATTAAAAGTCAGCTTTAAAGAATAATAGTAGAAACATTGCTAGAAATACTTGAAAACATCTTCCCTTAGCATTCATTATTTTACGTTTACCTTCATTTTTCTTACTAATCTCTTCTGATCTTGTATTCACATCTGAAATTTTGCCACAAGCTGAATAACTTTCAAATCTATGTTTACCAAAAGAAAACTACAATGTTTATTTTTCTTTTCAATCAAACATTGCTAGATTTTACAAATGGTATCAAATTGGAAAAATCAAAATGAACTTGACATTCTCTTTGTGGTTATTTGGAGCCTGTAGAAATGATAAATTAAAGTGGTCAGGCTGTAACATACAGGAATTTTTAGTTGTTTGTGGTTGGACCAGATGCCCAACAGATTTTTCTCAGGCCTACACATTTTCATTTCAAAATCCAGGGCCTTGATTTTTGAATGGATAAGTGAAAGTATTGTAAATACCATTACCATAATAAACACAGATGCTTAATTTGATATAAATGATATATCTTAACCTACTGCATTAAGAAATGTGTATTTAAGGGTAAGATGGGTCTTAGTTTATTTAATGTCTTTAATTTCTTTAATCCTGCTTGTTTCAGCATATGATGTACATAGTGATTTTCTTGGTATAATGAAACATTATAGATCTAGGTAAAATGTTAATGACTGCTATATATTCTTTTCGGACAGCAACTATATGTGGTACAGTCCATTTACAGTTTAAGTAACTCTTCCTTTGTTTTGTGCATTATGATATTCCTATAATTAGTTGCTATATATATGATATTAAAATGATTGTATTTGGTCTTTACTTTTGGATCATCAAAAGTATATAATATGCTATAAAATTTTTGACATTTGTTTTTTTTTTCTTTATAATTAAGTATCAAAATAGATCCAAATAGTTTTAGCTTATAGGCACATTACAAAGCAGAGTAATTTCAGGATATGTGGAGAGAAGGAAATGCCCAACCTCCATTTCTTGTGGGTATTTCCTTCCTAATCATTTCACTGACCTCTATGAGTGATCTACCTATGGCTTGTTATTTAAGTAATTAGACAATTTTGTTTTCAAGCAGCTGGTCTTCAGGGTTAGTAGGAAAAACAGAACAGTATCATCATCCTTATTATTAATATTTTATTTATTATTAATTAAAAAACATTTTACCCTTCAGGCTACTCAGGATTTTTGTACAGTAGTATGTTTATATAAATTTTAAATAAGCAGAAAGCCACCACTCTGACTGTGTTCACAACCAATACCAGTAAGTCAGAGAAGAAACAGAGAAAGGTTAGAGCTCAGTGTATTTAAACCTAGAATTAGATCATTCTCTTTTATCTAGTAAATCCCAGCTTACGTGGCTTTCAAAGTACAATTTTATATTTAAGTCAAATAATGGTTATTTTAAAAAGACTATTTGAAATAACCATATTAATAACCATATCAATATAATATATGATATGTGTTAATTGAAAAGTAGCTTGACATCCTGGGAACCAGCAGTTGGTTACTATGAATATAAACAGATTAAGATAGACAAATCAATTTCTAAGGACTCTAAGGCTTTGTAATATCAAAAACAAACAAACAAATAAACAAAATCCTTATTAAAATCCAAGATGGAAGGGCCTTTACAATGACCTAAATCATTTATCCGTTCAAGGTTACACAAACATTTTGGTAGTGGCTGGTCTCATCTCCTCGCTTCTGTGCAAGCGTCAATCTTCACATCATAATAGTGCTGATAAAATAAAGATGTGGCTGTTCTTGAATTCCCTACCTATTCGCAGGTATTAGGTATTGGAGTGCCAAAACTGTCACTTAGTTCATGCAATACCAAGAATACCAAGAAGAGAATAAAAACATGCTAAAAAAATATTCTGCACAAAAAGCATACAATAACTGAATAATTAATGAACTAAAGAATGCCAAAAAGCAGTATTTATTATATGCCTTTACTGAGATTTAGTTTTTATAACCTATTTTTTAAAAATGCCTTTATTATAAACACAAGGTAGCATTAGCATTACTTTAGCATATACATACCTGGCTATGTTAATTTTTTCTCATTGAAAACCATGAACATTCATATATTCCCCTTTTCTCTCTCTCACCCCCTCCCATATGTGTGTATGAGAGAGAGAAAGAGAGAGAGAGAGAGAGAGAGAGAGATTCACATTGATATTTAAAAGCCTAGGGCTAGATAATTCTATTCTAAACAAATCTAAAGTAAATAACTGAGCTCCAAATGAAATACTGTATCAGCATAAAATGTATGTGAGCTGGAGACCACTGCCTTATAAAATGCTGCCTCACTTGGAACCTAAAGCTAATGTCATTCATTTATTTAGCTAACTTTATGGTGTGTTGGTTTTGGATATGAAAAGATTAGAATAAATGCAGATGGAAAGTGTTTTTACAGTAGGGAAGTAATTAAATTGGGTGTGGAGAATTTGTCAGGAAAATTCTTGGAGTGACATATGTGTATCAGCAAATTCTTTGTCTTGCTTGGCCTTCATTCCTCTTTTGGAAAGAAACGTTTGGGCTGCAGATGTGACTGGTAGGTTGGGAAAAGGAGAATTTACAAACCCATGCAGTGTAAGTAAGGTAAAAATGGTTTCTTAGAAATAAAACACTGTGTGTATGTATACTAAATATCAGACATTAGGGACAGAATTTTCTCAGGTTCATAAACTGTGTTGAACTTAATGTCACATAGAAAGGGATATAATGTGTGTCATAGAAAATAATTGACATTCCTTAATTTGTTTTTTAACTTTACTCTGTGTTGCTTACCATGTCCAGAATATTGTATTATTGGCCTTTGTTCCTAAAATTAATGTTAATCACAAAACGGGTACGTAAGAAAATGAAAATTTATATTTTTCTTATACTTTACCATACCCTAAAATTGTGTTACTAGATAGACCGTCTTAAAACATTAAATGAAATATTTTATGTTGATTTTTAATAGTCATGCTGAATTTATTTGTGTAGATTTGTCATCATTTGAGTCATCACTGAAAATAGGTTGATCTTGTTCAATTTTACTGTAATTAGACAGCTCTTGGACAAGTGAAGTTCATAGCAGAAATTTCTACGGGTCACATTTTTTAAAACTCTTCTACTGTAAGTCCTTTTTATTTCTGATAACAGGTGAGGAAATAATTTATTTTATTCTTTAACTGCATTCTTGGCAAATACCTTAGAGTGCCTTATATTAAAACAGTCCACGTGATATTGGAATGATTTCTTTGGCGAAGTTTGGTTGCTCTTTACTTTTTCCTTGTGGGGCCACTAACTAGTGGAACATTTTCACCAGTATGAGATCAAGAACATAGAAAGAAAATAAAACTCAAATCAGGCAGTTTTGTGTTAAACTCATTCTGTTAAGGAATGAATGGAAATACTTTTGGCAAAATTGGGCTGTGAAGTGACTTCTAAGAAATGATATCAGTGATTTCCTGTGACTGCTTCATCTCCCCTGGCTTCGGTCCCAACAGTAGATCACAGTATGGGAATCTAAGAGAGAGGATAGGAAGTAAGTATGGTGCATAAGAGCTAAGAAGACAGTTTTTCCATGAGAAGAGTGAAAAATGATTCTGTGGGCAACGGTGGTGGACTCTTCCCCACTTTATAAGTTAAAGAAATTGAGTTTGCTGAGAAGTTAATGGCGACTTGGAATCGGCAAAGCCCTGGCTGTTTGCTGGGTGTTCTTGCCCTATGTCCTAACTTGACAATTACCAAGTGGAAGGAGAACAGCTCTCCAGCTTCTACAGAAGTGTTGGAATGAATCTCAGTTTAATATCTAATATTTCAGTGAGGCTCAGGAAGTTTATCTATTCAGTGTCTGTGTGTAAAACCTTTAAAAAGGCAACTAATTCATCTTAAAAATTGACATTAAGAAGTGAGTCGTTTGATTAATGCTTACTTCCTTTACTACACTAGAAGCTCTACAAGTTTAGAGATTATATCTGGGTTTTTTATTGTTGTTCCCAGTTGTATCATTAGTATATAGCTCAGGGCCTAGCATGGAGCAGGCCCTGAATACATACCTATTAAGTAAATGATTAACTTCCCAGTACACAAATCTAGCTTGCATCTCTCTGGGAACATCTCTTGTAACCACAAATCCATGATACAGTTTTATTAGGGATTTCTCAGCCATCACAAACATCTCTTGTAAAAAATACATAATTATTACATTCCCTCCTCCAGTATCTTTTCTTTCCAGTGATAATTTTCTCAGTTGCCCTTCCTCAGAACTTTAGACTAGTCTTTGACTTATTCCTTCTTTCCTTTCCCAAATCCTGGGGGTCATCAATTTGTATTTAATTTTTATTTGCTATGTTTTGAATCTCTTTATCCTGCTCTTTCCCCACTGCGACTATGAAAAAAGTTCTAGCTCTCAATTCCTGAATTTATACAAGTCTCCATGTGGCTTCCTGAGATGTAGACCTTGCCTTTCTATTCTTCTACTAGACTGTTGAATGAGACTTTTTTTTTTTTTTTTTTAGCTGAGCCATCCTGCCACCTGTTGGCAGCTCAGTGTCAGCTCAGCTCGCGCTGGGCATAGAACGGCTGTTGCTCAGAGCTCAGCTCGCACTCTTGAGCGAGCTCTTAACCAACTGAGCCACTTGGCCAGCCCTTGGATGATACTTTCTTAATGACAGTTTCCATATGGGAATTCCCCTGATCATTGTTCAAACTGATAGTGCTTATTAGACATTTAGAGTATACACAGAAGCATGAACAAATAACCTTAAAAATAGAATTGCGGGCAAGAGTGAAAACTGAGGACATATACTGTTCATGCCTAATTGCTGTCTATAGGAGGTCAGGGATTTTTAGGCTATACCTGTTATCCAGTCTCCCATCACCCTCATTATAATCTAATAGATGTTCATGTACTCCCATGTCATATTCTTCCTTTAGTTCTAAGCAGACATAAGAGTACATGAATCTAACATGGACCCCAGAAAGTACATTCCAGAAAAAAATATACCAATTACATAGGTACTTTGGTTTCCCTTCTTCTCTTTTCCTGTTCCCATTTCCTACATAGACCTTAGAGTAAAACAGAATACTTGCATACCGTGCGGCTACCCCAAAGTATCTATTTCAGGGCAGTTCTGCAGATGAGTTCATTTGATGCGAGGAATGGAGGAAGATAGAACCACCAGAGTGGAGCTTCATCCCAGAGTATGGTGGATCGGAGTGGCCATGGAAAATGTAGAGATATAGCTGGAGGTCAAAGAATAGATAAGATTTGAAGAAATGGGGGAAAGAGAACCCACAGTGAAGTACAAAAAAGGACTAGAAACTGAAATCAAAAGGCATCTTGTATGGATAGTGAACAGTCCCACTTGATTCTTGTGGAGAAACAGGAGATTGGAAAATAGATAAGTTAGCACAAATTGTGGCTGGCTTTGGTTCCTGTTTGTATTAGGACGCTTATTGGTTGGAGCTACCAATGTGAGCCAGTTGAAGCAAAAAATGGGAAGTTTTTGTTTATTTGTTTGTTACTTTGTTGTTTTGATTTTAAACAAGGGTATATATAATAGAGAATTTGAGAAGAGAGGGCTTATTGGATCTCATGGTGCCTGAGGATGAGGGGACTGCCTCGTCTACCTGAAACCTGGCTGCTCAACTACAATGCCTTTATCTCTCCTTGTGTAGACTGGCTGATCGGTCTTACTTTTTCTCCAAGCCCCAGTATAGGAAGAAAATTTCCATGTAACACTCACTGCTCCTGGTTTTATCATTTTTATCTCTTTAGGCACCCAGACAACAGAACCCCCCTTTCTTTCTTTATCTCATTCCACTTTTCCAGAAGGAGGTCATTGTATCAAAGAGATAAAATCACCAAACAGAAACATGGCTTTCAGGAGCCACCTCTGAGAGCATATGAAGTAGGGTTAAGAAGAACTTCCAAGAAAGGATGCTGAGCAGATAACCCAACAAGTGCCCTCTCTGCTTTCTATTGGTTTGTCGGAAAAGTCATGACGCAGATTTGCAACAAAAAACATAGAAAAAATATGTCATGACTTTTTTGACAACCCATTACCTCTACCAAAGATATTAAACCCATCTGTTTTATCCAACACCCCTTCCCCAAGTCTTATATTTTATATAACCCAGCATATATCTCTCTCCCCTTCTCTAATGACATACAACTCAGCAGTTGTCCATTTCACTAGTCAGGAGACTTGGGGCTTGATTTCATAGGTCGCACTTCTACAAACTATGATCTGCAATGTAGAGGTTGATTGAGAGAAAAAGTGGAATGGCAGCCAAACTACAAAGTGGAAATGGCAGCCAAACTACAAAGTATTCACCTCTTTCTGTAAATGCGTCTACCAATTTTTCCTTCTTCCTGTCCCCATCCCCAAGCTGACCAGTTGCTATTCAATGGACCCAGTCTTCTCTTCTTTCAATTACCAGTCCAAATGGAAACCGCTTTCTCCATTTCCCATGATTAATCCAGTTGATAAAAAGTTGACTGATGATGCACTTCATACTGAAGTTTAAATTATTTACCTTTCTGGAGATAATTTTGCCAAAACAAGCATCTAGGTTTGGACTTTCATTTTTTTAAAACCAACCCTCAAACACCCAAATAAATACAATCAGCAATCAATAACCTGGAGCCCAAACGTGAAGTTTTGGCAACCTGTCTTTAGAGGCATTGGGAGGTCACCATTGGGTTTCTGATCGGGTAATAACATGATTAAAATTGCATTTGTGATGACAGATCAGCCATGGCACAGAGGCAGGGAAACCAGCTTTGAGACTTACTTAGAAGACCTGAGAGTAAATTTTGATTGTTTTGGGGGAGACATTATACACTATTTTTTTCATGGTTTTAACACATTTTCCCAATTTTCTATATTGTGATATTGTGTATGTATTTGTTTTTTGTCTTGAGAATATATATTTATATATTTGACTTGAAATAAGCATGGTGGGTGGCAGAGGGAGGGACATGGCCTCTTCTTCCTGGCAATTTGCATTATTTTCTAAAGATGAGAAAAATGCTTGATTTCTTCACATGTATTAGTGATGAATTTCCAGAAAATGGCTGTGTTCCTGATCAGCCCCTCATACGGTAAACTGAGTTCCTCTGAAGTCTTTATGGTGAATAATATGAAACAGACGTTTTTGGAGACTGGTAGCTGTTTTGAATTAATTTGGTCAGAATAACACATTGCATAAAGTAGCATTTGTGTAATGACTTTCATCCAGAGAACCTAAGGAGTTACCACATGACTCTACTTTGCATCATAGTGATAATTAAAAGTATTCTGGATGGGGCGGTGTTGGTCTCTGAGTGTATATATACCATGTTGGCTGATGGTCTGCCTGGGAGCTACTGGGCTGCATAAATCCTTTCAGTTATTCTGAACATGGACATGGTGTATCTTGAGTGCAAAGTTTTAGACTCAGCGTGAATGGAAACATGGGAGCTTTTGGGGGCTGACTTTATGTAGGGCCAAATCAAGGTGGGTGGAAACAAAAGGATCTTACAGTTTTCTTTTCAGCAGTTCAATTATGGGAACACTTATGCTGGTCCTTAAATTTGCTATTTATTGGGCATCTATTATGCGTCAGGCACTGGTCTCAGTGATTGAGATACTTCAGTGAACAAAACAGGAGCATACATGATGATGGAATATGTTAAGGGATGATATATACTAGGGAGTATAACAGGATGACGACTATTGGGTAAAGGTAGGTTGTGATTTTAAAGTGGGTGATGTTTAAGCAAAGACTTGAAAGAAAAGAGGGAGTAAGACAAGAAGAGGGCTGAGGGAAGTGCCTTCACCCGGGGGGGAGCCACTACACAGGCCTGTCAGCGGAAGGCTGCATGGCATGTTCAATCAATGGCAGGAGGACAGTGTGGCCAAAATGGAATGAGCCAGAGTTTCAAATCTGAAAGAGCAATATTCTAGAAAAGCTACCATTTCAACTGCCAATAATTTTTTCTTGACTGCTTGATTAAATAGTCTCTGACAGGCATCTCATCCATCCCTGCTACAAGGTGGGGTTGATCCAGCCAAGAACACCTCTCTTTGCCCACCATATGCATCCTCCAAGACCAGGGCCCTCAAGCCTGATCAGAAGGCTTTAAGCTTCTTCACTAGCAGAGCTCAAATGCCTGAAGGCTATTTATTTGTTAGGTTTGTTTTGTTTTTAAGTAATGACCTTAGAGTTTTAGCTATAAATATAGAAGAGGGCTTAGTAAGGATTCTAAAAATTTGATCTGTGAAGGTACAGAGATTCTGCCTATTATCTCACATTTAAATCATCACATCTCAGTTGTCTTAGCAACCTACACAGTGTTCCCATTTGCTTTTCAATAAGCCAATGAATGAATGGATTCTTTGTTCATGTGTTTATGAATTTCTATCACCTGATACTTGATGTCTTTCTGGCATGCTTACTATGCCAAATAACTGTCTTTATATTCTTAAAATTCATGTAACTAAAGTTAAACTCTAATTTTTATAAAAATCTAAATTTCTAATGAGAAAAAGATCCAACATAAGAATAGTTGGAAAAAAAACATATGTAAGTTTATACTGTAACAATGCTTTCATTTTCATTATAATTAATTTCCAAGGCAGACTTGGCAAGCGCAGTTTCCTAACAAAGTTCACCCACACAGGTGTACTTGTGAACTACAAAGAAAGAAAAAGGCCTGATGACAAACCTAGGTGTTATAGAGTTGATTCCTTCAAACTCACATGCTTGATTCTCTCCAATGCTATCTCAGAGCCTATTTTCTCTTACCTTACACATAATTCTGAAGTTTTTAAGTTCGTGGCTTATTAAGGTAGATGTAGGCATGCTTACATGTCATAGTGAGTCTGCCTGAGTTCAAATCCCAACACTTTGACCTTGAGCAAACTGCTCACTTCTCTGTGCCTCAAATTTCCCCACTGTAAAATGGGGATAATACTGGGTTATCTCATGCCCTTTATTATCCCACAGTCCTTTGTTTTAAGGACTAAATGGAGGAATAGATGGAAAACACTTTGGAAAGTACCTGTCACATTCAGTACTTGAATTCAAATGACTGTCCTTATTATAAAAAGGCATAGTGATAGTATTGATAAGTGACAGTCTAACAATAAAAAGGAAACAGAAAAATAATGAAACGTAAGTGTAAGAATGCAAAATGCTTAGTGATGTGGGATGTTTTGGCCTTAATGTCAAGAGCCCTGTATGCTACAGTAGTCTCTGAGGGCATTGGCACTCCTTAGTACAGGGTAATGATTCTCAGTCGTGTTGATCGCTTTGATTCTCTAAGGGAAAGTTAACTTATGTTTAGCGTCATAACGCATTTTGGAATCATTTCTATGTGAAACGATTTCATCTTAAATGTGCTATTTCTTAAAATGATGCGCATCTCAGCCAGCCAGAAAATCTGACTAAACCCTGAGAATCATTCTTTGGATAACGGAGGTTTGTAGAATTATTTATTTTTCTCATTAGCAAGAGCAACTCAATGTCTGGACTGTGTAGGGATTTTTTTTCAAGCCAGTTCCGGTATCTAACACAATACTTGACACGCTGTAGGAAAGCAATAAATATTTATCACATGAATGAATGAATGAATGAATGGGAAGCTGGTTTTTACTTGTTTTTGTGTGAGTTTTTTGTGTCTTTAATTACACTATTCTCATTACAGTATGCTATAAAATAATTAATAAAATTTAAATGAGAGAATGAGTAACATGGGGGATAAATTATAAAGGACTGCATCATTTCATGTAATAAAACCATGGTGTGTTCTTGAAAAGATGGTATTATTTCTGATAGTTATGAAATTTCTGTAAATTAATCACATGACAGAACATAATAGGGGAGCTTCCTATTTGAGTCAGGCCTATAAAAATAGAACAGTTATTTCCTAAGTGAACTTTTGTTTCAAGCAGAATTTACCACACATTCTGTTGCTTTTAAAGATAGCAAGCAGTTCAACACCCCATTATAAGTGTTGTCATAAGAAAGAAGAGAGGAAGACAGAGAGAAAGAAAAAGAAGAGAAGGAGGGATGGATGAAGAAAAAGAGAATGATTGTTACTGATTCTCTCATTTTTTAATTATTCTTCAGATGGAAGATGCAGAGTCTCAGCTAATGGGGATGGTAGATATGCTAGCGCCTGGGAAAAACATGATTAATGTGGTTTGGCAGAACGCCAAGGCACATGCGCCACACCCTCCATGTGGCAGCTGTTGTGGGAAGACTGCGGGCTTTAGAAGGGAGCGTCATGCCTGACATCGAATGGGAAACAAAACAGGCTGCTCTAGCTCAGACACTGACATATACATATTCTTAAACGTAATGTTTCCTATGTGATCTTGGGGTAGTAACTATCCTAGTCTTCTTGTTATTTTTGTTGTTTGCGTTAAAGAGAAGCAATGATGATAATCATGGTATAGAGAAAAAATGAGGGGTGTGTGTGTACAACATGACTGGAGGTGTAGATGACCTACCAGTTCCTTCACAGGGGGTTTGAAAGAGTCAATTCTTTGTTATGCAGGCCCAACACATAGCAGGACTGTTCAAACTTGACTTCTTCCAAACCCCCAGTCAATGGTGAGAACCCCAAAATTCCTGACATGTTTTCAAATACTCCCCAAGTACCAAGCAGATACCTGATTATGGTCAGAGGAGTCCATATATGTCTCGTGAACTAAAAAAGCTTTGAGAAAGACATTGCTTAGAAAATGATGCTAGTAAAGCCAACCTTCTTAGGGTCCCCAAAATGAATCACTCAACTTTGCTGGAAGAGCAACAATTAGCCCCCGCCATGGCTCTCACAGACACTTGACATTGGAACAAGGACACCAGTGTGAGAGTATAAGCAGCAAAGCATAACCCATCAATACCTTAGAAAAAAACTCAAGGTCAATGTCCCAGTAACATCCTTTGACTGTAGGTACTGCTTAGAAAGTCAATAAATTTCACAGCTGGAACTCAAGGCCTCTTCCTGACAATGGAGGAAGAGCAATTAGAAGTTTCAGAATTATTTCCAAAATTCCTATGTGTTCAGTGCCTTTTTACTCTTTTCATTTCATTTCCAATCTATTGCTTTCTGCCTAATGGACTCCTGATATTAAGGCATATGAATTTTTGTAAAATTGAATTTTACCTCATGGAGAAGTTTTTCTGTTTTCTTCATCCAATGAGAATTAGCCATCTTTGAGGAATATTAAAAATAGTTGGCCTTTAAATATTGATATGCTCTTCTTGATTTATCGTTTATTGGTATTCTAAACAGCAGTTTCTTTTACTTACATATATATGTAATACTCTCAAATGTCTCACATTGCAGTCTTTTGTGTGTCCTTTTTTCTATGGTCATGCATTGAGGATCTATTTAATTAAAGTAGC
The DNA here is from genome assembly GCA_033961575.1 of Aselliscus stoliczkanus. Taxonomy (NCBI): domain Eukaryota; kingdom Metazoa; phylum Chordata; class Mammalia; order Chiroptera; family Hipposideridae; genus Aselliscus; species Aselliscus stoliczkanus. The sequence goes on from CM066733.1 coordinate 131,235,167, forward strand.
TGAGTGGCTGCTAAAAAAAGTTGGAAAAAAAGGGAGCACAGTGTAAAATGTAGGCCTTGTCTTCAAGTTAAGAATCAAATGAATAGCAAAAGAATGCTTGTTTGCCATCTCTGTAATTCCTGGGAGTGACCAAACTGGTTTTACAAACCGTGTGAATTGGTTCTGGGTGTATAGTAAAGCTGAAGGGGTTGTTTATTGAAAGTATTTTTGAGTACTTTTTTTTTTTTTTAACTTTCTAAATAATCATATCATTTTTCTTATGGGAAAGGAAATTTTATGCAATAGACTTTCTTTAAATTGAATTTTCACATCCACGTTGAAGCTGCATCACTTCTCAAACTCTTCCTAACTCAGTGACTATCAGGACAGGTTTCCATTTCTTCTTACTTATGAGCCCAATTTATTCAGTGGCTACTTTTTTCCTTCACATTTTCATATTACTTTACCCAGTTGGTTTTTCTGTCGATATTGTCAGTAGTAAAGTTAGAACTTCTCAGTCTGACATGTGTTTCTTATTTCAAATTCTTTCCTCAAATTGCTCCTTTTGCTGGATTGCTAAAGAAGGTTTGTTTGAAAGCTTTGGGAAGCTTCTAAATTATTAGAGTTCAGAATTCACTAAACATGTAGACATTTTCTTAGGTAAATTTTCCCCACTGTAGAATGGGAAAGACCAGTTTCCCAAGGAAAGTGCTGCTAAGGCTTCTACGAATTAAAAACAAAAAACAAAAAACATTTGCAGGTTAGAATTGTATTTAGTAAAATCTTGTCCCCATTTGTAACCTCCGAAAAGGGCACATAGACAGGAAACCCGCACAAGGCTATTATAGCTGATGCGATATATGATGCAGGAGAATTGGATTTGCTTAAAGATTGATCAATCATAAAGCACAAGAATGAAAGTCGACGATAAGTATAAGGTAGAACATCAGAACATGGTTGTTTATCTTTTGGCTGAACATATGCCTTCAGAGGTCTGCAGTCTTCTGCCAGCCTGTTCAGAACAGCGCGGGCTCGGGTCACCTCCTGCCCACATTAGGTCATGCTAGATCGAAGTCAATGTCCAAGGGGAATCAGCTTGCTCTGCTCGTAGATTTTCTGGGCATAATTTATGCATGCTCAATGTTTCTCAGTGTCAGACCAAACATATTAATGTTATCATTGATTCTTTATCATTGTAAACCCTTTAATTTGGAGCAAATATAAATTACTCCTAATGAAGCACTAGGGACAGAAGGAAATTACTCTTGTTAAACTGATAGTTTCGTGCATTTTTCTCACTCTTTCAAGTTGAGCATTGCCATGAGACACTGATATCCAATAGTATTCATTATCTGGGCTAGTTCACTAGATCAAGATGTTAGTGTGTGGTATAGAAAGGTGGGAAAAGTTAGGGAGTTAAAAACAGGTTGGTACATACTGCTGAGAAAAAAAAAATCAAATGAGGCCACTTATGTTTCAAATCAAGAATATGTTTTCAGTGAAAATATTTTCTAATGATTCACAGAAGAATGTTGTCAACTTTTGACTACATCTGCTGAAAATCAAAATGTAAGTAGTTATATAGCATTGAATTTTGGCAGGAGTCTATGCTGTGACATGAAACAAAATTCCTATTATACAATGATGCTTTGGTATCTTTCTTGCTTTAAAAGTAGTTTCCTGACTTTTATTGTTGTTTTGTTTTGTTTTGTTTTGTTTTGTTTTTGAGGGCAGTGTCACTGACCCTCATATGTGTGACCTGAACCGGGGCCGTTGGTTTCCCAATCCAGCGCTTAACCACCACGCCACTTGGCTGGCCCAAATTTCCTGACTTTTAAAAATGTTAAGAGCATTTTTTTTCTCCTCCACATTACATGGATAAATGGGCATCATGCTTATGTGATTTCCAGAATAGGTTTCTTAAAGTAATTTGGATGGGAAGATAATTGTTTAATGTCAGTTTACAAAAACCATAGTGTAAACAAAATTAAATAACAGAAAATACAAAGAGGAGATTTTGTGTAATTACTGGAAAAACATAGATGGAAAGAACAATTAGGCCTTTAGAGCTGAAGAAATGGGAGCTAAAGTTTCCAAATTTTATAATATTCATAAGAATTCTTTGCCTCAATCTATGACATTGCTTGATTTTTCTGTTTCTGAATTTATACATTGGAATAGTAGCATATTTTTCTACTTATTTCTAGGTTTTGTATGTGGTTTTATGTTATCTATTTAAAAGAGTTTTATATAAAAACAAAATGCACCTAATACAAATTATGTGCAAAACAACATCATTAGTAAAATAAAAACTGATCCAATACAAGTTAGAAAATTTCATATAAGCTCCCTGCATAAACAGTTTGTGCTACTATAAGGATTTTTATTTTGCAAAATCTGTGAAAATTACATTCGTGCCCTGGACATGATATTGAAGGCTATCACATCTAAGTCAAGGATAATAAAATAATATACAAAGTGTTAACAGTGCTAATTTAACAGTGTTATTTTTAAAATTCCTTGGAGATGTTCTAAATTATGATTTAGGTTCCATCCAACTGGAGTTAGTATCTGCCCCTTTTCTGTTAAATTGTAGACTTTTTTCTTATTCGATTGGCATAAATTCTAATCAGTTCTTAACTCTTTTTGTAAGAATGGAGAGAAAAGGTTTGAAATTATTCATATGGGCGGCTTTTGTTTTGGAATTAAACTGAGGGATACAGCATGAGTTCTCCTTCTTTTGTTCTAGTACTCTCTTAGAAAACAATATCAAAAACAAACACAGACTTAGACACAAAAAGGAAGACCTGAGTTCAAATATCATATTTACTCACATCTAAATTTTGTTTGTTTGTTTTTTAAAGATTTTATTGGGGAATTGGGGGAGAGGAACAGCATTGGGGAATTGGGGAAAGGGAACAGACAAGTTGCTGTCTTTTTGTTCTTCAATCTAGTTGTGGAGGACGTTGCTTCACTGGCCCATGTTGGTATCATCATTGCGCTCTTTCCGGATGAGGCAGATTGGTCGCCGGCCTCTGGATGGTCGCTCACCATGGCTATTGGCAGCTCACGCTGGCTGCCAGCCACTCATTGTAGCCTATGGCAGCCCACTGTAGCAGTGACTGCAGCCTACACTGTCACCAGGGCTCATGCAGCCCAGCTCCAGGTGGAGCTGTTAGCTGTAGAGGGCAGTGTCATTGGTCCTCATATGTGGGATCCGAACTTGGGCAACTGGCATCCCAAAACCAGCTCTGAACCAATGAGTCACTCGGCCGGCCCACATCTAAGTTTTATATCCTCTTTCATGCTCTGCTACCTTCCTCTCCTATTTTCATAAAGACTAAATTAAATGATATTATGTTTAATGTTCGACACATAATAACACTCAATGAAAGGTAGTTATTATCTTCTCAGGAGAGCACAACTGACCCTGAGGACTGATGACCTGATTGAGATGTGACAGAATGCAGGGGTCAGATCTCCTAGGAATAAGCAGCCTTGGATTGGGGGGCTTTGCATGCATACCTCTCTCTAATACCAGAAACACAGTATTTTAGCAAGCACAAGGGAAAGATGACAAGTAACAACAGTACCACAGGAAGACTCTACTGCTTTATCTGTCCTTTGAGCAGTAACCATAATGAACTAAGGAGATAAGAGGGGACAGCTCAAGAATTGCCGCTACTTAATAATGGCCAGCCGTCTTCACTGGCTATGGGACGGCTTTCTTTTACCGTTTTCTTCCAGAATTTCAGACAAAACATATTACAGTAAAACCTTGGATTGTGAGTAACTTGGTTTGCGAGTGTTCCACAAGATGTGCAAACATTTCTAATACATTTAAATGAGTGATGTCTTGCAATATGAGTAGTTTGTTTCTGGAATGAATTGTGCTCACAAACCAAGGTATTACTGTATTTTCAAAATTATCTATATGATTCTTGGCAGGGGTGATTTACATATGTGTGTACACACAAACACACACACACACACACACACACACACATATCTTGTGGTTCCTGGGTGCATACCTACCACAGATTGCATAATGACACAAGGATGTCTAATAGCAATTCTTAAAACTTCTCCAAAACACCTTATTAGGGGTAAGTACTTTTGTGCATCTGTTAAGTTGTTGAGTGGCAGGCTCTTATTATGATATCTTTATTATTTAATTAGTTGCTCATTATTTAGTAATTAGCTCTCCAGTTATAACACCTACCCTTCTAATTCCGTTAGATTTCTAAAAAGCTAGAATAAACTAACACAGTATTATAAAACACATTCCAAAGTGAGAATCCAGTTAATATGTGAAAGCTTAGATTCAAATTACTTAGCTGTCAACACAAGTGTTGAAATATGGAGTTTAGTCCATTTTTCCCTGAGCCAATGAATTTTGATGAAGCACCATGGGAATTTTTTACTGTAATTGGGACTTGTATGCTTGCCTCTTTGTCTAGTCTAGTGATTCAGGGAGCAGTGGAATGCGAAGATGCTGTCAGGCATGACAACCAGGAGATGTTGCTCTATATTAACTCCCTGTGTAAAATTCCTGGCCATCACTAAGTACAGTCATTATATATTAGCTCAGTCAATAATAATTAGGATTATGTTAGATACATATTAAGCCAGAAGGATTAGAATTTAAACCCAAAAGAAAAATAGAATGAATCCTTTTGCACATCTAATAAAATTGTTTCTATAGAGAAAGAAAAGGGAAGGTAAAGTATAGGACCAGTAAGAATTACGAAGGTACATGGGTTATAGAACTGTTGATTTACTTTCATTAATTGTGAAAATACTATACTACTAATATATACCTTTTATTGAGCGCTTGAGAAATGGCACTGTATAGCGGGGAAGGGCAGGAGCCCTGCAGACAAATAGTCTGGGATGAATTCCAGATCCTTGGCATTTGCTCTACCACCTGGAGCCCTTTACTTAACCTCTCAGTACCTCAGTTTCTTTGCTTTTAATCATGGGGATGATAATAATGTCCACCTTCTAAAGATATGAGAAGGATTAAATTAGGTAAACTAATTTAGCACTTAGAACAGCATCAAGTGCTATTTTTATTATTTCTGTTACTGCTATTATGTTTATGCATTTATGTAAAAAAGAGCATCACTATTGTGCAAGTCAAATAGTAAAAATCTTTTGATAAATTAGAATTTATATGGTTTTAGTGCATCTGAAGGTAAACATTATTCTGGGCTTCTAAAAACAGAAATTAAAATATATCAAGCTCCTTTCAGACCATCTTAATTTATTTGTATAGAAAAACAGAAATTGACCTGATAGAGAATGAAAACTATGAAATAGCTAGCTACCTTGCTTTGATATTTTCCATAGGCTTTATTTAACTCATTTAACTCAAAGATTTGGCCTAATCAGTACTGTTTTAGAGGGCATAGTCATATAAAATAAATAATGCTTCTGTTTTCCTCCCATGACTTCTTTAACTGAAGGGAAAAAAAGCTATAAGACTTGCCCTGGTATGTTTAAGTCAAGGGTAGTACGTATAGTGCATAATGTTAATTCCATATTAAAGCGACAAATTGATGAAAGTGTTTATTGAGAAATATTACACTTCAAGGATTTTCAAGCAATATTTGTGTTTCATGACTGAGCTCAATCTTTTTAAAATTAATCTATTCACATCTGAGTGAAATATGGTCCTCTATTTGTATATTCATAATTTAGATTGACCTATATAAAAGAAAGGAAGCTAGCTATTCCACAACTAAAACTCCAGACTCCACAACTGGGAAAGGCCTTTTCCTATCATTCATATGTATGTATATCTTGGAAATTTAAACTTGTGTTGTCTTTGCACTGCTTCCAGTATTCTTTTTATAATTAAAAGTGAGCATAGACTGTGGAGATGCCTGACCAATGTGCTGTACAACTGAAGCTGAAGTAGAATAATATTGTATGTCAACTATAGTTTTATATATATGTAGTCACAAGAGGTGGAGTATAGCATAAGGAAGATAGTCAATGGTATAAGAGTTTTATAAGACATCAGAGAGTAGTAGCTTGGGGGAAAGGGGTTATCACTTTGTGAGAGGTGTAAATGTCTAACAATTATGCTGCTGTGTACACCTGAAACAAACAAACAAACAAATAAATAAATAAATAAATAAAAGTGGGCAAAGAAAAAAACAAATAAAAATGAAAAAAAAAAGTAAATGTTGCCACCAAGAGATACACTAGATGAGAAATCTAAAGCACATTGGCTTTTTTCTAATTCTGATGTTATTTAGTGATGAAGGGAGAACACATAAGATCCCTAGTTACTGAAGTGACTAATTCCATTAGTTCATTCACACCCATTCAGCCAGTATTTATTGGAGACCTTCATTTTTCCCAGTCACTGTGCTGCATCTGAACAGACAGCACAGATAAACCTCATCTAATTGGGCTTCGCTTTATTTCCCTTTGCAGATATTGTATTTTTTTACAAGTTGAAGGGCAACCCTGCCTTGAGCAAGTCTATCAGCACCATTTTTCCAACAGCATTTGCTCATTTTGTGTCTCTGTGCCACATTTTGGTAATTCTCACAATATTTCAAACTTTTTCATTATTATATTTGTTATGGTGATCTGTGATCAGTAATCTTTGATGTGACTGTTGTGATTGCTTTGGGGCTGCACAGCTGTTCCAGTATAAGACAGCAAACTTAATCAATAAATGATGTGTGTGTTCTGACTGCCCTAACAACCATTTGTTCCCTTGTCTCTCTCCCTCTCCTCTGGCTTCCCTATTGCCTAAGACACAACAACTTTGAAATTAGGCCAATTAATAACCCTACAATGGCATATAAGTGTTCCAGCGAAAGGAAGAGAGCCACATGCTTCTCACTTTAAATCAAAAGCTAGAAATGATTAAGCTCAGTGAGGGAGGCAGTAGAAAGCTGAGATAGGCTGATAGCTAGGCCATTTGCACCACATAGTTAACGAGATTGTGAATGAAAACAAGAAGTTCTTGAAGGAAATTAAAAGTGCTCTTCCGGTGAATACATGAATAGGATGAAAGTGAAATTGCCTTATTGCTGATGTGGAGAAAGTTTTAGTGGTCTAGATAAAAGACTGAACCAGCCACAATGTTGTCTTGATACAAAGCTGAATCCAGAGCAAGACCATAACTCTGTTCAATTCTATGAAGGCTGAGAGAGCTGAGGAAGCTGTAGAAGAAAAACTTGAAGCTAGTAGAGGTTGGTTCATGAGGCTTAAGAAAAGAAGCCATCTCCATAACATGAAAATGCAAAGTGAAGCAGCAAGTGCTGATGTAGAAGCTACAGCAAGTTATCCAGAAGATCTAGCTAAGATAATTAATGAAGGTGGCGATACTAATGAACAGATTTTGAATGTAGATGAAACAACCTTATATTGGAAGAGGATGCCATTTAGAACTTTCACAGCTAGAGAAGAGAAGTCAGTGCCTGGCTTCAAAGCTTCAAAGGACAGGCTGACTTTCTTGTTAGGGGCTAATGCAACTGGTGACTTTAAGTTGAAGAAATACTCATTTACGGCGGCGAGTGGCACATTGGTTAAGAGTTGCTTGGGACGCCAGCTCCGAGGAGCAGGGCTCCAGTTCGGATCCCACATGAGGGCCAGTGATGCTGCACCCTCTACAGCTAAGATAGTGAACAACAGCTCGACCTGGAGCTGGGCTGCCCTGAGTTGCTGATTATGGCGTAGGCTGCAGATGGCTGCAGTGGGCTGCCATCAGCTACCGTGAGTGGCCGGCAACTGGCGTGAGCTGCCAAGAGCAGCCATGAGCACTTGTCCAGTGGCTGGCGACCAATATGCCTCACACCGAAACAGCACAATGATAATACCAACATGGGCCAGCAAAGCAACGTTCTCCACAACTAGACTGAAGAACAAAAGGACAGCAACTTGTCTGTTCCCCTTCCCCAATTCCCCAATAAAATCTTTAAAAAAAAAAAAAACTCATTTTACTATTTTGAAAATCCTAGGGCCCCTAAAAAATTATGCAGAATCTACCTCAGCCTGTGAACTATAAATGGCACAACAAAGCCTGGAAGATAGCACATGTGTTTACATCATGGTTACTGAATATTTGAAGCCCACTGTGGAAACCTACTGCTCAGTAAAACAAGACTCCTTTCAAAATATGACTGCTCATTGACATTGCACCAGGTCACCCAACAGCTCTGATAGAGATGTACAAAGAGAGTAATGTTGTTTTCATGCCTGCTAACAAAACATCCATTCTGCAGCCCATGGATCAAGGAGTAGTTTCAACTTTCAACTGTCTTGTTATTTAAAAATACATTTTGTATGGCTATAGCTGCCATAAATAGCGATTTGTCTGATGGATCCAGGCAAAGTAAATTAAAAACCTTCTGGAAAGCATGCCATTAAGAACATTTCTGACTCATAGGGAGAGGTCAAAATACCAACATTAACAGGAGTTTAGAAGCAGTTGATTCCAACCCTCATGGATGACTTTCAGGGGTTCAAGACTTCAGTGGAGGAAGTAACGGCAAATATGGTAGAAATAGCAAGAGAACTAGAATTAAAAGTAGAGCCTGAAGATGTGATTCAATCATTGCAATTTCATGATAAAACTTTAATGGATGAGGAGTTCCTTCTTATGGATGAGCAAAGACAAGTCATTTATTGAGATAGAATTTACTCCTGGTGAAGATGCTGTAAAGATTGTTGAAGTGACAGGGAAGGATTTTGAATATTACATAAACTTCGTTGACAAAGCAGCAGCAGGGTTTGAGAGGACTAACTCCAATTTTGAAAAAAATTCTACTATGAGTAAAATGCTATCAAACAGCATCACATGCTACAAAAAAAATATCATTTGTGAAAGGAAGAGTCAATTGATGTGGCAAACTTCACTGTTGTCTTAGTTTAAGAAATTGCCACAGCCACCTCAGCCTTCAGTAACCATCACCCTGATCAGTCAGCAGCCATCAACATCAAGATAAGACCTTCCACCAGTAAAAAGATTGTGACTGGCTGAAGGCTCAAGTGATGGTTATAATGTATTTTTTAATCAAAGTATGTATAATGCATTTTCACTTAACAGACTACAGTATGATGTAAACATAACTTTTATAGACACTTGGAAATCAAAAAAATTGTGTGTCTCACTTTATTGCGATATTCTCTTTGTTTGGTCTGGAACCAAACCCGCGATGACTCTGAGGTATGCCTATACATACTCTGGGTTGGAAAAGTAGTAATTTCTAGTTCAATATTTTTCTCAAAGAATTCAAAGATAGCTTTTTCATATTATGAATGTAATGCATTTTATATCCTTTACATAGAATATACAGATAGTCAGAGTAAATTAAATAAAAATCATCTATAGTTCCAGCTCCCACAGTTTTCTAGTGACAAGAAACAATTCCAGTTGTTGACTTGAATATTTAAGGTCTTTCCTAATATAAAATACTTGAGACTAATACTTTTCTGTCTTATATAACTCTATAAGTAGTAGAGAGCATTTTCATTTCAATTTGGAATGGACTTCCGTTTTACCTGTGGCCCTGTTTTATCAGCCACCTCAAAATGGTTTGCTTCTATCCAGCTTCTAGTGCCCTTGGCTCTTCATATGAGCGGGGAGGAATGGGAAGCCCTTTTTCCTTACTCATTTGATTCATTATCTATGATTACATTCTAGTTAAAAACTCTCCCCGGTGGCACCTGCTCACTCACTCTTAGCTGCCTTTAGACGTGCTATTCTTTCTGCTTGAACACACTCCCTTGGTTCTTGTGGATAACTCTTACTTTACCTTTCCCACTTAAGAGTCCACTTCCTGAAAATCACTTCCTAGTATCATAAGTTCAAGGTGCTTTTCCGACTCACTCCCTTAGTCTCCTGTGCTTTTCACTGCTACCCCGCCTTAGCACACTGTGCTCTAATACTGCCCGGCTTCCTGCCAACTGGACTTTGAGTTGGTAGGGACTCTGCTTTGCATCCCCTGGTGCATGGAAGTGGGTGTCATACAATATCAATTGGATATGTGAATGAGTGAATGGACCAGCATCATTTTGGCCACCTCTCTTCTCCAATAAAAAAATAGAATAGAATTTATTTTTTACAGTCTAAGTTGTTCTGACTGAAAACAATGGTCATCTTGGTGACAAAAACCTCAAACATCTTGTTCTGAAAACCTCGAAGCTGTTTAATAATTTGTTTTCTTGCATTTGTCACACAGTGTGGTGACTAATTTACACAAGTCTCATACAAAGTCATTCTCATATTTTATATTCTACTACCTATCTATGGAATGTAAATACTCTTGATTCATTAATCCAACAAATATTAATGGAATGCCAATAATGTGCCAAGCACCATTTTACGTTCGTCAGAGTATAAAACAGACAAAAGTTCCCCTTTTGATGTTTACATTCTAGTGGAGGGAGGCAAAAAATAGGCAAGACTAATGTATAAAATATAGTATATTGAATGGCGGCAAGTGCTATGGAGAAACGAAGCAGGAAAAAAAGAGAATGTGTGGGGGGGACAGAGGAGAGACAATCTTGCATGGCAGGGCCATGCAAAAGGCTTCACTAAAGGGAAGCCTTTAGTAGAGGAAATGAGGAGGTGGGCCCTGCCAATCTCTGAGAGAAGAGTTCCAGGCAGAGATAACTGCATGTGCAAAGGCCCAGAGGTTGCAGCATGCTTGTTTTGTTTTAAGAACATTGTAGCCTGCTGGACAGCAGTGAAAATGCGGGAAAGTGATATGGTAGGGGGTGGAGTGGAAGAGAAAGACAGTTTATCTAAGGTGAATATAAAGGTTTTACCTTTTATTCTTGAGTGAGCTGGAAAGCCATTGGAGGGTTGTGAGCTGAGGATTGAACAATTTGACTGTGGCAGGATCACTTTGATGTCTCTGCAAAGCAGTGCTGTGCAATGTAACTCTCTGTGGTGGCAATGTCCTATGACCTGTGATGTCCAGTGTAACATTCACTAGTTACAGATGGCTATTGAATACTTGAAATATGGCTAGTGCAACTGAACAATTGAATTTTTAATTTTCGTTATTTTATATCTAAACAGCCACATGTGGCTAGTGTTTATTGTATTAAACTGCACAGACACAGTAGAAAGACTGAAGGGGAACCTAACATTGCTCTCTACATCAAGTATTATCCTGTGTATATGTAGTGTAGACTGTCAGACTTCATTAATATCTCCATTCATTCATTTAACAGGCACTTATTCAGCACTTAGTATAGGCTTGGTATTGTAGGGCGTTTAAAATCTATTAGATATAGTTCTTGCCCCAAAGAGGTTTACAAAATAATAGGAGAGATAAGACATACATGTGTAGTGATACAAGATAGCCTATAAACTATCCTAAGGAAAGAAAGCTTTGGTCAGCTTTGCTTTTGGAAAGCCTTTAAACCAGGATATATTTTGTGAATCCTCCTCATTAAAAATATCCTGGGTCGGCCAAGTGGCGTATTGGTTAAGAGCTGGTTTTGGGATGCCAGCGGCCCCGGTTCGGATCCCACATATGAGGGCCAGTGATGCTGCCCTCTACAGCTAACAACAGCTCCACCTGGAGCTGGGCTGTGTGAGCCCTGGTGACGGTGTAGGCTGCAGCCCCTGCTGCAGTGGGCTGCCATAGGCTACAGTGAGTGGCCGGCAGCCAGCGTGAGCTGCCAATAGCCGCGGTGAGCGACATCCAGAGGCCGGCGACCGATCTGCCTCATCCGGGAAGAGCGCAATGACGATACCAACATGGGCCAGTGAAGCAACATCCTCCGCAACTAGACTGAAGAACAAAAAGACAGAAATTTGTCTGTTCCCCTCCCCCAATTCCCCAACACTGTTCCCCTCCCCCAATTCCCCAATAAAATCTTTAAAATATATATATATATATATATATATATATATATATATATATATATATATCTCCTGAGATTTCTCACAATGTTAAATGCCTTGGTCTTCAAAATCCTCTGTTGCCTTTAGTTAAATGTTAATATATATCAATCAGGTTGCCTAGCTCATATACATCAGTTAGACTGCATAGCCTATATACATTTTCAAGTTGAAAGCTGTTAACAAGTTTTATAAAACCTGTTTATACTTTAACAAAATATATAATTTCCAGGTGCACAAGTATGATTCTTCAATTCTAGATATTTTTTCATCAAAATTTAAATGAAATATGTGAAATTTATCATTTTACTCCTCTAATAATTTTCTGACTAAAATAAATTAGGAAGAAATGCAGAAAATTTTTAAATTAAGCTTACTTACAATTATAGAGAAATAACATATCTATGTTATTGGTTTTTCCAAAAGTTGAAAGATAAATCCCTTATTTGACTTTTAACTTTCAGATGTATTGTTTGTGTTTCTGTTAAGTAGATTTTTGCCTATAGCTGTTGGTATCTCAATATAATGCACAATGTACTATGTCTTTGAATTTAGGAAGAAAGAAAAATAAATTTTGCTGTCAATTTTTTATTAGGGAAAGGGTTTACTAAAACCCTTAAATTGGACTATTTAATTGTTTAAATGCTAATTCCATTTTCAGCTACATAATAAAGCTACGTGGCTTTATCAACTCAGTCTCTGCCTTTTTTAATTGAAGGAAGGGTATTCCTCACGAGAGGTTTATTCAGATCATTCTGTGTAGTCCTTTGGGAATTTGTTAGTGTTTCTTAAATTGGAAGAAGATTGGACTAGATGTTAATGATGGGGGTGGAAGGAGACAGACCCCGCAAACCCAAACTGTCCCACATCACAGGGACGTTTGTTCTCGCTCTCTGCCTCCCTTGCTCGAAGAGTCGGCATTTTCCCCCTCAGTGGCGTCGTATTACAGCAAGCTTAACAGAAGCAGTTCACAGGGTGCCAGCTCCCTGACTCTTGAATAATCCGAAGACCCCCTGTGCCACAGATAAAATGCAATAATAAATCTTCTCAGCTCCAGTGATTTTAGCCTCCTAAATTCAATTAAGTTGAGCCGAGTAGGAATTTGTAAATCAAATAGTGAGCTCTATGTAGATTCAAGTCCAACTTAAGGCTCCTATAAATTTGTTACTGATTTTCTTTCTCAGAAAAAAACAACAACAAAACCCACTGCTGCTGTTTTCCATTTTTCAGCCTCCTTGTAAAGGTATTTCTTATTGAAACTGAACTCGTATTTCTTAAATTCCTAGACCACTATCTATCATGCAGTTCAAGTCAATTTTCCAAATGGTAGAGTGCCAGAAAGTCAGAAGCTGCTTGTTTTGGTTGCCTGGTTTTCCTGAGCATTCTTTGGAGGATTTGAAGTAGGCGGTAGGAAAAAGAAAACTTGACCTATATTAAGAGCTAAACATGAAAAGGGGATTAGGAAAGCTTTAATTTATTTAATGATGCAAAGTCCCAGAACTGTAATGCATACCTTTATAGAGTTTCTATTATTAAAGGTGCTACAGTTTGGTGTTTGCCAAAGAACATTTATTAGTAAAGATTCAAGGGTTCTTACTAAAAATGTCATGCATTTTACATCTGTGCCCTTGGTGTGATGAATAGCCCATCATCCCTCCTCTGTCTTTCCTCGGTGAATGCCCAGCTGAAAGTCTGGGTGCTGAGCTAGAGCTAGGGGAGATATCCCTCCTCTAAGGATGACATCTGGCTCCGTGGCAATCCCACCATCCCAAGGTGCAGTTGGGTTAACAGGCTTGAATTTGCCCGCAAGTCTTTCATGTGGTTACACTGCAGGTGGACTGTCGGCATTGTCTTGTCCTCCTGAGTGATTTGTGATAAAAAACAAAACAAAAGAAAACAAACAAACAAACAAAAACGTTTGTCTGGTTTCTAGAATCTACACATAAGATTGAATGAATCTCATCAGAAAAAACAATTGTTCCTACAAAAGTAATATAGTATAATGGTAGAAACTATCTAGATACTGGAGCCAATCTGGCTTAATTTTGAACCTGGAATTCCCACGTGCGAGCTGTGGAGCTTTGGATGTTATTTAGCCTCTTTGTGCCTCAGTTTTCCCATCCAAGAATGAGGTGATTGTAATAGTAGCTAACTCCTGTTTCTGTGAAAGTTCAAAGAATCTATACCCCAAAAGCTTTACAACAGTGCCTGACATAAACTGAACCCTCAGTGAATGTTAGACATGATGTGATGTCTGTCTATGCACCAAAGCATGCTCTCATTTATATGGGATGTAGGATTAAATGTAGCTTTAACTGCCCAGTGGCTGTAGGCTATTTTTGATGGGGCTTATGGAGATGTGTGATCATTTTTAGTGGAGATAACTTCAATTCCTTTTTAAGTAGTGAAAAGGGTTCACCTTCCACTCACTAGACTTTGATCTTGCAACACCCCTGTTCCAATCTGGATTTTATTATAAGTGAAAATAAGTCAGTGGTCCTTAGGCCCTGGGTCCATAACTGCCATGTTACACGGAAAAGCCCCTGTTCCTGACTGACAAAGATGATGCTCGGAGCTGGATTGGCCAGATCATTTGGAAGCATCTACTCTCCCACCCAAAATGAAAACATTAACATTTATATTCAGTTCTTTCATGGTCAAAGGGACTAAAAAAAGAAAAGAGAGAGAGAGAGCTATTAAGCTTGTAAAACACTTCAAATACAACTACAACCAGCACATGTCTATTAGCAAATTTGCTGATACTTGAAAAACCAATTCGGATATGGATATAAAGTTAGATCATGACCGTAGCATACCGTGTACTAATAAAATCTGTTGATTAGATCTATTTCATTAATTTAGTGAGATGATAGTGGAACATCACTTGGATAGTGGAACTTGCCTGAGTGAATGGAAAAGCTGCCATCCTAGAAAGTTTCCTATTGAATGTAATATGAATAAAATTAACTCATGTAAATTTTTTTTTAAAGATAAGGATGTGTTACTGGTGGCTTTTCTTAAATATGCATTATATGCTGCTTTTTCTCCAAATTTGATATAAACTTTAGAATTAACAACTGTGTATTAGAACTAGGAGGGAGAGAAAACACATTCTTTTGAGAAAGTACTATTTAACTTGGTGTAAATCCAGCTTAATTAAAGACATTGGATAATGACTATTCAAGTTACAGAGTTTCAAAAACTTAACATTTAACAAAAATTAGCAACTTTGTTCAAAAGCCAACATCATGGTTTGACTATGAAGGAGCTTCTTCTAGAGAAAAAAAAAAATTCTTCATATTTTTCCGTTGGACTAAGATCTTAATTTCTTCTATCAATCATGTGTTTCTCACTTTCCTCTTGAAGGCCCCCCACTCTCTCATACAGCCCCAGTTCCTGCTATTGACCTGGCTTTCCTCCCCTCCATGTGCTTGCTCCCCGCTGTCCACTTCAAACAGGGCTTGGGATCCCCAGTGGGCCAGTTAAATGATCACCCCCAGGTGTTGACTCACCCTGGCATTGTTGGGGTTTACCTCCTTCAGCCCTGGGCATGGGGGAAGGGGAAGGGAGTTGGAGGAAGATCAAAGTAGCAGTGCTCTAGCTGGAGCATTAAGATGGGGCTGAGCCTTCTGCCCTGCCTTCTCCTCCTCCCTGACATTCCCTCTCCTCCCTTCCCCACCCCCTGCCCTCCTGAGCCAGATCAGAAGACAGAGCTGAGTCTGTGGCTAAGCCATAAACTGTGCAGTTACAGCTATTTTATTTTTGAATACAAGCTGCAGAAGGTTTAACAATACATAACGTAATATTTATTTCATTGTATAGTATGATTATATAAGTAGAAGATTAAAAAATGAGGTTTTGGTATTGGTTTGATTCAGTATTTTTTGTGCATATATTCTGTTCTCTGCAAGGTACTATGGAGGAAAGTTAAGATGAGTAAGAAATACCTGCCCTCAGGCAGCTCAGAGTCAGATAGTTAATAACAGTTCTTATGGAGCAGAATACAAGTGTTACTTGTGCTGTTATATAAATATGACATTCCATAAGAAAAATAAATAAAAATGCAATAACAGCCTGACATTTTTATCTGTAATCAAGAAAATATTGCATATTCTTTCTAGAAAGTGTAGAAAATACAAAACTTATTAAAAGAAAACCAACATTACTCTTCCCACACATAACTACACTTTGGTATATCTTTAAATATATATATATATGTGTGTATATATATATATATATATATATATATATATATATATATATATTATAGTTAGAATAACACTGTGTATTCACTTCTCTATCTTGCTGTTTGTTTTTTTTTAACTCTACATGATATTGTGAACATTTCACCAAGTAATTGAAAATTATTTGCGGGCCAGCTGAGTTGCGTGTTGGTTCAAGAGCTGGCTTGGGACACCAGCTCTGAGCAGCAGGGCCACGGTTCAGATCCCACATTAGGGCCAGTGACACTGCGCCCTCTACAGCTAAGATGCTGAACAACAGCTCCACCTGGAGTTGGGCTGCAGTGAGTTGCTGGCGACGGCGTAGGCTGCATTGGGGCTGGCTGGCAGTTGGCCTGTGCTTTTGTGAGCTGCAGTGGGCCGCTGAGTGGCCGTCCAATGGCCGGCGAGCGACTGCTCAGCCACGAAGAGCGCAATGATAATACCCACATGGTCCAGTGAAGCGACGTCCTCCACAGCTAGACTGAAGAACAAGAGGACAGCAATTTGTCTGTTCCCCTTCCCCGATACCCCACCGTTGTTCCCCTCCCCCAATTCCCCAATAAAATCTTTAAAAAAAGAAAAAGAAAAACGAAAATTATTTGCATAATTATTACATCACAGGATATAACAGTTTATGCAATCATTTCGCCATTTGGGGACATTTCTGTTCCTTTCAAAGTTCTCCCTCTTATAAATAATTCATTGAATATATTCATGCATAAGTCTCCTCATATTTCTGATTTTCTTATAATGAACTTCTAGAAATGGAATTCTAAGTCAAAGATCATGCATATTTTAAAGCTCTTGAAACATTTTGCCAGATAGTTTTCCACAAAGCTTATGCCATTTTAAAGTCACACAATCAGGATGTAGGAGTTCTTATCTTATGCTTGCCAGCATTGAGCATTATTACTAATTTTTTAAACTCTAACTTTTGACATTTTCATAGGTAAAGTGGTATGTGTTTTTTCAGTTGAACAGTTTTGAAAATCAGTTTTTGAGGGGTAATGTGCATACAGAAATATGCACATATTATAAATGTGCAGTTTTGTGAATTTTCACAGAGCTGGACACACCCACGTAATCAGCACCCAGGGTAAACAGTGAACATGACCAGCTTGCAGCAGCCTCCCTCATGCTGCCATCCCATTCATCATCCTCTTTTCTGACTTTTAACATTATAGGTTAAGGTTACCAATGGTTTGGGCTTTATATCAGTGGAATTATATCTACTGTATGTAGCTTTTTGTGTGGCATCATTTGCTTAACTTTCAATTTGTGCAATTCATCCATATTGCTATACATGGTTGTATATTTGTGTTCATTGATTCCTGAGTAGTAATCATGTTGTGTGAAATCTCATTAAGGTACCCAGTCTCTTGCTCATGTTCATAAGTCACCTCTGAAGCTCTTCACTTCCCATCTGGCTTAGATCTCACCTTTCCAGTCACACCTGCCTGCAGTCTTCGTTTCCTTTCCCTCTTTCTCTTTATCATACCCTTTAAAACAATCAAACTGTCGGGCCTCACTGCGCATACACTCAAGGCTTCTGACTGTTTTAAGACTTAATTTACTTATGTATTAGACTACAGACTAACACTGAAATCTAGAAACGTGCAAATTAAACAAAATTAATGTTTTTCTTTTACATAAAACTCCAGAGGTTGGGTCCAAAGAGGTTGCTCTAGTTTTCTCCATCTCCCAGTGGCTAGAAGGGGTAAGGACAGGAGGATCAACTCAAGTGGAAATGGTACCTGTCTCTTAGGCTCAGTCCTCTGATATGGAATGCAATCTAACAAACCTACATGTAAGAGAGATTGTGAAAATGCAGAATTATGACTGGATGGCCATGAGCACAACCATTTATTATGAAGGAAGACGGGAATCACAAAATACTGGTGGACAACTAGAAATATGCCAAAAACTCTACTAATCTATTCTTCATTCACAGCTAGGCCCTTAATTCTGGCTGGCAATTCTGTTTCACAAACAACACTCTTTCATTCCTGGTAGTATTTATTTAAAACCTTCTCCACTGTCCTTAAGCTTATTCTACTTCATCTTCACTTCATAGTACCACATGTGAAGATCTTGCCTCCTACTTCATAGATAAACTAAAAACTGAGGGGTAGGAATTTCCATTGGTTCCTTTCTCATCTTTAATTGCCTCTTGTTATTTGGACACAGTGTATCTCATCCTGTCAGAAGCCAATTCTCTCCATATATATTCGGAATGCCCTACCATTTCAGTGGTTACCAATAACTTCTGGTGTTAATCCAGTGAATTTCTTTACCTATCCTGAGACCCTAACCTCCTGGATTTCCTGCCATCTCTAGATTTTTTTTTCTTTTCTGATGTATCTTTTGTATTCCTCTTTTATGTCTGTCCCTTAAGTAACAGTGCTTCCCAGTATCCTATCACTTTTATCTTCTCACTGCAGTTTTATGCAGTGACCTCTTCCATACACAGAGCTAGAATCCTCCATCTGTGCTGCTGAATCTTAATTCTGTTTCCAGCACAGATCTCTCCCTCCAGTTTGCTGTTGACTGCTGGATATCTCTACTTGCATGTGCTTTGGGTGCCTTAATTTCAGCATGTCCAAAATTAAACTCAGATGCATCTCCAAAATTCCTCCTTCTCCTCCTTGTCTTCTTCTTCTTCCTCCTCCCCTTCCTCCTCCTTTCTTTTTTTTTTTTTTTTTTTCTTCTTGTCTCAGTGAATGGTGCCTTCTCTACCACAGAAATCCAGATGTCCATCCTTGCTTCTTTTCTCCTGCTCATATTTAATCAATCATAGCTTATTAGAAAAGCCTATCTCTCTAGAATATCTAGAATCTACTGACTTTTACTGATCTCTACTTTTACTACCCTAGTTTGTACCCATAAACTGTCACCTAAATATCGGACTCTCCTAATAACTTCCTGCATCCACTATTCTCTTCCAATCTATTTTCCGCATATTCACCGGAATGATTTATACAAAATGCAAATATAATTAATCAAATTCCCTGTATAAACCATTGGCGACTCCCCAGTGCCTACAGAACTCATCCAGTTTTTATAGGCAGACACATAGGACCCTTAATGATCTGGCGCTCACTGCCCCCTCCACCACCTTCTCCACCACCTTCTCTTTCTTTGCCCCTCGTGTGTTACAGGCTTTCTGTGCTCACTCCCATACATAGGCTTTCACATGTGTTCCCCACTCTGCCTGAATGGCCTGACCTTCCTTTGTTTAGTTCCTGTTTAAATTTTGAAACATGTCTTAGGATTTTCTCTGCTAAAAACCTTTCTTGAAACTGTCCTTTCCAAGGGTTGATAAAGAATATATTCTTTATATATTCCCAAATGATTGCATGCTTGCCCTTATTGTAGAGAACTTAAAAAGCTGTATTTTAATTTTCTGTTTATCTGCCTGTAAGCCTACTAGACCTTTATTTCTCTTTCCACTGCGCTCTGTAAGCTATGTGGTACCCAAAAAGGGGAAGGAAAGCCATCTTATAGGAAGGTGGATCTATTGTTAGGTCAGGAATGAGAGTTAAGCAGGACAGGCTGGACAGTATTGTAGTGATTCAGCCTTAAGACAGGGATAGGGTGTGGATTAAGGTACAGTAAGTGGGAATAAGAAATAAAAGGTGCATATGGGGCCTATTTTAAAGATAAACTCATAGGACTTGTGATGACTTGTTTAATGCCCCATATTTGCGCATGGGTACACAGAATACATATGTAGTGGAATGTTGAATGAATAAGGATTTAGGTATGTAGGCATGTATGTATATACTATAGCCCTCAAACATATCACAGATACACCTTGTATTAGTCATAACCAAGCATATTGCTGGTAAAAATCAAAACAACAACCAAAAAAATGACTTATCCCTTTAATATTTATAACACTGTGAAATATTGATATATGTTTTTTCCCTTCTGTTTGATGGCTAACCCTGTGATGGTGACACTAATTTTGCTTGTGGTCTATAATTTTCCAACTTTAGCTTTTCATCCTTCAGCAGTTGGGGGAAAGTAACATACATTCTGAACCTACCCAGCAATATTCACATCATGATTGACTGCATTCTGTGAGTTTGCAGGAGCCTGACTTCGGTGTAATGCAGGTTTTATAGCTCACATTTTGCACACAGCAGGTGTGAGGGCTGTGGGCTTTGTTATGTATATCCTAGAGACTGTTGGACATCCTAGAAATCTCTTCTCCCCAGAAAACACCCAGTATATACTAATTGCTGAAGAATATTTGTTGACTGCATGATTAATGAAAGCTATTATTGCCATTGTACTGTGGGCTTTTTTTTTTTCTGACAAAGACGTTTAAAATTGAAATACACACATGCGATGGGGGGAGGGAGGTGGGTTGTCACTTTGTAAGGGGTGAAAAGGACAACTATTGCATTATTTTGTACACCTGAAACTAATAATAAAAGAAAAAAGAAAGAAATACACACATGCATATATGCATATGCATTGTGTTACACACACATACGAACTATCCATGTTTGTTCTCAATACATTTTAAATACACAAAATTGATAGGACGGTACACAGGTAAATTATATAAAGTCTGAAACATGAACTTAGGTTTAATTCAACATGAGTACTGTCTACTTTAGACAAATTAGCAATAAAAAGTGTAGTACAGCAATTAAGATAGCTCTATAAACAGATTATCTAAATATATATAACCAGAGCTCTAAAGCCAAATTATGATTTTATAAAGTTTATAATTTTGGCATTTCCAGGTTAGGATATTGTATACTTTGCTCTTTGTTATATGAAAATAGTTAAGCTATGAGCAATAATTCCTAAGCAGGTGAAGTCTTACTTTGATGGCATTCTGTTTCTTGTGTTGATAGGTGTAAATAGAGTGATATAATTCCCTGCTTTCTCTCGCTTGTCTCTGGGCCATTGTTAGGCTGTCTAATTATATCCGCTCACAGGACATGAGATGGTCTTTTCCGCTTGTTATAGATGGTGGAATTATAGAATAATATTTCAATATTCCTTCCAGCAGTTCCTTGGGTTTTTTTAATCCTTGATGTGATTTCAGTAGGTGCAAACTTTGCAAGCCTTACAAATGATGTCAAAGGGATAGAAACTGGGAGAAATGCCCAGTAGCATGATTTCCACTTACATAAAATCATGAATGAGTGTGTCCACCAGCTATGTGACAGTTAGGGCATGCGCTTGCCCAAATGTTGGTGGTCATATATCACAATGGAAATATTTAGTTTGCATGCATATAATTTTTACAATTCATTTGTGATTTCCCAAGTTACTCCTTTGTGGCATGTCCCTATCCTTCACAAGATGCCAATGGTCTTATTTTTTGGGACCCCTCAAGACACATATTATCTGTATGTCATCACTGGGCCTTTATAATACACTGCCTGGTATTGTCTTTTCATGTGTGTTGTTCTGGTGTGTCTTCCTAACTAGACTGTAAACTGAAATGAATTCCAGCTCACAAAACTCACTAGCCTCTGATGAAGTAGATTTCAGATAAATATTTGCAAGTGAATGAGATAATTTCATCCCATGTGAAAATAATTCTGAAATGGAAGGTAACATGCAGATACACCACAAATACTTTTTCCTCTATGTGCATTTCTCTCTATGGAAAAAGAAGCAAACCATACAAACCAAAACATCTTATTACCCAAACCAGAAGGATTTCTGTGCTTTCTAAAAGGAGCTCAGTATTTTCCAACAATGTATAGGCCGTGACAGTCTGAGTAGGTGTGACCTCATTATGCAGGACAAACATCGTCTTGTATATACAGTGCTGAGCACTCAGTGGACACTGAAGCAAGACTTTTATGAATGAATGAACGAATGAATGAATGGTCTCATATTTGAAAATTCAGAAGAGATGTTTCATGTTTTATTCCTGACTGGGATAATAACCCTCCAGAGAAACTGTGGGGTGTATTTGGGCAGGTGATTGCAAAGGAAAGCTCTGATGAGATCTATCATTCTTGTCCAGAATATCAACAACAACAAAAAATCACCCATTGGGCCGGCTGAGTGGCGCAGTGGTTAAGCGCTGGCTTGGGACGCCAGCGGCCTCGGTTCGGGTCCCTCATGTGAGGGCCAGTGACACTGCCCTCAAAAAAAAAAAATCACCCCTAATTTAGTATGTAGGGATCTCCCATAATTTAAGCATCATTCTTTTTGGGGAAAATCATAAATTTATGCATGCATTCATTTTCATCATCAAGTCCATGAAGATTTCTTCAGCATCCCTCATGGGCAGAGCTGGTAGCATATTGATAAACACTCCAGTGTTAAGGAAAGACTATCAAAAGAAGGGGTAATTTGTAAATATAAGGTCTCTCTCCTGATGATTACTTTTGCCACTGTTACAAATACTGCCTTGCATTTGCATACAACTTACAATGTTTCTACCCAAACTTGTGTGCTGTTATCATTACTCCAGCTTCCTTATTAGGCAGGACCAGAACTATCTTCCTGATTCTATACATGAAGAAATGGAGGTGCAGTAGAGTCTGGGTAATGCCACCCCCCTGCGAAAGAGCGGGGCTAGGACGAGAGCCCAGGCCGCCCCGACATGCCATTCTTCCTGCCAGGCTGCTTGGACTATTAAAATAGAATTCTAAAAGCGGGTTCTTGAGTTCACCATTTGTTAAAACAATGTTTGAAGGAGGGACGACCTCGTTGACATTGAGGGCTTTAACACTTGTGTAAGCACGAGAAACATCAACTCTGCCAAAAAAAAGTGGCGTGCCCGTGGGTGACTGTAAGCTGCAAAGCTAACCCTGCTGCGTAGTGCATTTGGAGTCATGCGCAATTTGCTAGAGTTAATGTTAGTGATGGCATGGGCCTGTGGAACCAGACAAGCAGCTCTCTAAGCCTTAACACTCAATGGAATGCAAAATGAGAGTCCCTGCAGTCCTTCAAGAAAGAGCTGAGCACTTTACATGAAACGCGCCACTATTTAACAGCCCTTTTTATCTGGCGAACTTTTCTTCTCACTTACTACTGTGATTGCTTGCATTCTGCCCTCCAAATCAGGTTTCTCTGCAGAGAGGAGATGGAGACACCATTAAAAAAATCCCCCTTCCTTCCCCTTTCCCTCCATTTGGCTCCTTCGTAGACTGAACTCCTCTCCAAAGAAGACAAGGCCAGATGCAGATGCAGCCCAGCCATGCAAGAGGCAGGTCAAAGTGAGCCTTCCACGTTCCCCTGGGGGATGGAACAGGGGAGGGTGGGTGTGGGGGTGGGGGGGAGGAGATGTGCTCAGCAGAGAGAACTACTGCTGTTCCTACCACATGCTGATTATAATTGCACCTGGAGTCATATTCCAATATAAATGTCATTCAAATCAGCTCCCTTCTTCTATCCAAGAATTCTTGTAAGAACCCAGGAACGAGAGCTGCTCAGACTGCCAGCACATTAATCCAAACATGCCAAGGAGTCTAAATAAATCAAGTAACATCTCATTTAGGATAAGGTTTAATATCATGCGCCTGGGGCAAGCCACAGTGTTTTGAATTTATTCCACACACCTAAAATATGTTTGCAATGGGTTTTATTTTGCATTGGTTCTGAAAACTGGCCTAGAGTTTCTTCACTCTAGTGTCTTTGTATTTAGACAATCTTTCTGTGGGTATCCCAACACTCTTTGTCAATGTGAGGTGATACTGAGCATAATTCAAAGGCGAAGTTGAGAGTTTACTGAAATGGGGCATCATATTATGGGAAGGGATTGAAACCATGTTTATCTATTTTTTGCTTAAAGCTAAATTTGAACAAGAGCAGTTAAGTTTTAGATGTTTTCTTGCAAGAACATTCACATTATCAAAAGCTGAACCATTTACATTATCAGCTTACCCAGGACACTTTCCTAATATTAATAATTTCATAGATGAGGTGTGAATTCCAAAGGGAAACCTACTCAGCCTGAATTACATCTGTTATAATTGAACAGTTCACAGTTTTCCATTATAATGAGGTTTTAAAGGTATCATTTGTCTACAAGGCTATTTTTGTCTTTACCCTTTTTTTTTTTTAGTAGAAAACATTAAATAGTTTTGGTGCTAATCCTTTGGCTTGAAAGGGAATAAAACTAATTTTTTTTTTTTTTATCAACTTGTAAACTTTTGTACCCACCTCCTACATCAATGTATATTCACTTCAGATCATACAAATAAATACTACAGGAACCTCTAAAAATCCTTTTGTACTGCGCTGCGATATCTGCTCCCTCTCTACTTGAGAAAAGTACTATCCTGAATTTAGAAGTTACCATTCCCATGAATACATTATCTTTTACTATATTTTTATGAATTCAGAAATAATACATAATATTCATTGGCCAATTTTTGAATTCCATGTGAATACAAAACAATGTGTATAGTTCTGTGGCTTTTTTTTTTTCCTTCCAAAGTTATATTCTTTATACTTATCCATTAATATGATAATTTAAGCTAGATAGCACATCTAGTTCTAGCTTACTGACTATGAACATTGTACAGTAGTCTATTGTTTTATATATACAGAGGGTGCCAAAACAATGTATACACATTTTAAGAAAGGAAAACTATATTAAAATTGTAATACTCAATATATACCAATAACAAAAGTCACATTTGACTTCTGCAATTACAAAAGGTGCTCAAAGTGGTTACCATCAGCGTCCAGACACTTCTGATTACGGTGAATTACTGCTTGAGCAATGCTGACCAAAGTGTCCACTTGCATACATTTTTGGGGCACCCCTGGTCTATACAATATACCCCAACTAACCTACACATCCTTTTCTATATGGGCATTGAAATTGTCTCTAATTGTTTATTCATACAAAAACATTGTGGAATAATTTTTCTGTAGTTGAAGTGGAAAAGAGGAACGTGGGGGCTTAGTGCATGGTGTGTGCTATACCAGAGCAAATGACAACACCAGCACTTCAGTATTTATCCTGTAAAATTGGTATTAATAACAGTATTTTAAAGTATCAGGGTGTGTGCATTCAATAAAAACATTCTGAGATGCTAAATATGTAAAACACCTAATAAAATATCAACAGATGCAAATCATAAAATGATAAATTCTCTCTCCTGCTATATTGATGTTGCTGCTTTCTGGGTGTTCAGTTACCTCCAGCCAGGATGCCCTTGGAATGGCCACTTCTGCCCTAGGCTGGCCCCCGTAAGGACTTGATATCTTGGCCTTGCCTGGCTCACCTTGGCCACTGTCAGGCTGTCTCCATCCCAGAGGAGAGATGGCATTTCTGATCTTTGCTCAGCCTTTTTTTTTTCTTTTTTTTTGGGTGGAGGTGTGGAGTGGGAGGTGTGGACATGGGTTGGGAGAGTTGAGATGAGGAAGAGAATGGGAGATATTAAGAAGCATGGGATTACCCCTCAAAGTGACAAGTACAGTATTATATTCCCGAAACAGTCTTTCATATCCCTGTGACAATACAGTAGTTACCTATTTATGCTGTCTAATCCCTTCCCCTTTTCCCTCATCCCCACCCCCCTCCCAACTAGCAACCCTGTTTTTCCTCTATGTCTATGAGACTGTTTCACTTTGAGGGGTAAAAAGTATAATGATTGCACTGTGTTGTACACTTGAAGCTAATTAAAATTTTAAAAAAATAAAATGAGGAAAACCAAAAAAGAAGCATGGGATTTCCAGGAGCAATAAAGTGACTGGAAGGTTTGCAGCAAGGCTGTCAGAGATGAGAAAGGGGAGGGATAGGGGAAGGAGAGAGGGCTTGGGGAGAAATTCTAGGAGAGATGAACTAAACTGTGGAAGTCTAAAATACCAATACTTCCACAAAATACATGCAAACGAGTGTATGCTGGTACTTAAAAATGGCTCCAATTACTAGAACAATGGAAAATTGAAAACTGGTTCTGCAATCATTAGTAATATAAACACATTTTCAACTTTGCAGTATTTCTTTCCTAATTAGCTATACCAATTTACATTCCCAACAGAAGTGTGAGAATTGCCCATTTTATCACATTCTAGCTAGTATTTGACCTTATCTGATTTTGTCACATTTGCTGGTCTAATGGATTTGGTACAGTATTTAATTGTCCTTTAAAGTTACAGTTCCCTGATTATTAGAAGAATAGTTGAGAACATGGCCAGGACACTTTTTATAATTTTTAAAATGAAATTTATTACAAAAGTAAATGGTTTTAGAGAATCATATTTAAAATGCAAAAAAGCAAAAGAAAAAATTAAAACTAATCCATTACCCATCACAGAAGATACCTATTATTTTTATTTTTAAAAAATGGCTTCATTGAGGTATATTCAACGTGCATGTTTAAAGTGTTCAATTTGATGTTTTGGCATGTGTATACACCAGTGAAGGCATCACCACAATCAAGATAGTCAACTTGTCTGTCACCCCAAAAGTTTATTCCTGCCTCTTAATAATTTATTTTTTTCTCCTTCTACTATCCCCACCCACACTTCTTGGCAAATGTGGATCTCCTTTTCTAATTATTTTCGCATTCCTCCATGTTGTAAGCATCTTCAGTGAGTTATTTCTTTGTACTGAGCAGTATTTTGTTGGGTGG
The DNA here is from genome assembly GCA_033961575.1 of Aselliscus stoliczkanus. Taxonomy (NCBI): domain Eukaryota; kingdom Metazoa; phylum Chordata; class Mammalia; order Chiroptera; family Hipposideridae; genus Aselliscus; species Aselliscus stoliczkanus. The sequence goes on from CM066733.1 coordinate 131,261,827, forward strand.
TAGTACCACAGTTTGTCCATTCTATTTACCGCCTGGTGGACATTTGTGTTGTTTCCAGTTTCTGAATTGATTGACCATTTAATCTTTTGGAGAATATAGATATATGCAAAACATTGAACATGAAATAATCCCTGCTATTAATTAGTGCCTGGCATGTATAGGTAGTAATTATGTGGTGAAAGAACTAGATATCTGTTGGTAAATCTAAAAGTGAATTAAGAATACAAAGCAAGCAGACCTAAGATGTTAAAAAGCATGGAGCAGTTGACCTGAACTGAAATGAGTAATCTTCTTCTTTTTCCCAAATGTCAGGAGGTCCCAGACTGCTTCCTTGGAAGTCTTCCCTTTCCTTCAAAGCCACTCATCACTCATCTTTCACTGAAAATTGTCTCTCTCTTTGTTTCTCTTTTGTTCCATCCTTCTCCCAACCACTGAGTCAAAAACCTTAATTATCTTTGAATTTGCCTCTCTTCATGTCTAATTAGTTTCCAGGTTCTGGTAATTCAACTTCCTACATAAATGCCATCCCATTTCCCCCATCATGCTTTCATATAATCTCTAGCTCATCTCCTATGTCAGCGTGTCAGTAGTCTCTCATCTTGCCTCCAACTTCCAACTCCCATTTTCCCCTCTCTAATTCACACGGTCATCACGTATTTTCCTACAATGTGATTTTGACCATGCCGCTTCATTGCTTCCAGCTCACTGTTTGTTCCTCCCTGTGTGTAGACTACAAGGGAAAGTACTCAGGATCACTGAAGAAGCGCTGTGCTTTTCACCACCTGCTCTCTGACCCCTATCATGCAGAAATATGTAACTATTGTACTCGCACAGACCTGAACACTTGTTGTATCCCACCTCCTTGCCATTTAATAAACCTGTCCCCCCCATCCTCTAGAACCCCTCACCAACCCTGACCAGGAAGAATGACTGAGAACTCATTTTGGAAGTTTTCTTTTGTCCCTGCACACACATACACACGCACTCACACTAAATCCAGCAAAGTGAATCACGTCTCATCTATGTTACCGATGTCCATAGCACTGCACTTCATTGTGCTGTCTTAATCTTCCTTTCTAGACTGAAATCACCACAATCACAGGGTGTGGAGGCCATGGAAATGTTATTTCTGAATCTAATAACAGGTAAAATCACAGTTACCAAAGAGGTGTCCAATAAACATGTTAGGTGCTCAATAAATATGAATAACTCAAATTTTGGTGCTCAATGCATATGAACAGATGCATGCATGAGTTAAATATCTGATCAAGTTATATTTTTTCAGCCAAAATGTACTTAATGTCTTTCATTATTTCATTTGTTTTCAAATGCTGTCATCATCACCTTAGTCAAAAACTATTCAATCTCTTCCCTGAATTGTTGCATCAACTTCCTAACCCGCCTATGTCGATAAATTCCCCTTTTCTAAACCACACTAATGCTGATTAACTAATCTTCCACAATGACTGCTTCAATTACATTACACCCCATCAGATTCCATTGCCTGACTTTCAGAAAGCTCTACTACTCTAATAAACTTTTTTTTTCATGTATTCTCTAATACTCATTCTCCATTCTCGTTAGCCTGTTCCTACTTCCCTATGCCAAGCTATGTTCATTCCAGCTTGTGTTCCAGGTCTCAAGTTTATCCTCTTACCAGAATACCCTGTCCTCTCACCTCCATCTGTCTGAATTCTACTAATAATTTATATCTTGCTGAAGTTGCACCTGTGTAACCGAGCCACCTCTCCCATGGTCTCCTTTGGTGTTTCACATCTATAGTGCCCAGGTTCAAACTGTATTGTAGACAGTCGTATAAATAGGTGAAATAACCCATTGCAAAATATTTTAAAGTGAATAGCAGTTACAATATAAGGGTATGTATATTCTTTCCCCCTATTCCACACTAGAATGTAAGCTCCACAAAAGCAGAGAATTTCTGTCCATTCTGTTCATAAAGGAAAACTAAGGGCTTTAATTAAGGTATGAAATTATCTACTACATGATGGCGATTCAAATAATCCTTACTTCAGGAAAAAAAAACAACTTTGAAGGAAATATGAACAAATTTGAGTGATTGCTGAGTTTTAAACAATGTGATACTTTAGAATTAATTTCTTAAGTGGAATCACAAGGCTATCAAATCCCCATGCTCATTTTATGTAAATTCTGAATTTTAGAACAGTTTCTGAAAAGTAGTGATTTTTGTGCCTGACAGTGTCAATTAGTGAATCATGTTTCCTGGAATTTTTATGCATTAATACAAGTTGATATTAACTTAAGATAGTTCTAGTACAGGCCTAGAATATTCTAGCTCAGAATACAAATATATGCAGGTTCTTGGATTCAGAGAAGTATGATCATACCGATATTTTGCTATGACTATTGTCATTTACCAACTTTTCCCTAAATTATAGGGTTTTTAAAAGAAGAAAATCATAACTCTTCAAAGCCCTTAGCCCAGAATCCCAGAATCTGTCATGTAGTAGATATTTGTTAAATATTTGAATATAAACCACTGGGAACTTTGTTTTTTCCCCAGGGATAGGAGGTGATTTAAGGGTAGTGACTTAGTTATAGTTGCATTTGAGGAAAAAAAATAATGCTGATGATTGCCTGGAGGAGGATTTGCAGAAAAGACAAAAAACAAAACAAACCAAAAAAAAAAAAAAACCAACAACCAGGAAGCTATTTGTTCATTCATAGAGTTCCGGTTACAGAATATCTACTTGTTAGTATGTACTTTACACTGATTCAACTGCTAAATTCTGTGTGATGAGCATAGCAGGTAGGAAAAGTTCAGGTGAAGAATTATGAAGATTTAATTTAAGTAGCAACTGGGAAGAAAAGGAGTATTTTAGAATCTATTTAGGCAGAAGCACTGAGAATCTTTGGTGAACTATGTCAAGACTGAGGCCTTGAGACTCTCCCCTAGGCTCCTGATTTGAGTGACCCATTTAATAGTACAGTTAAGAGATAAGAGTATGAGTAGGTGTGAAAGGAAAGATGAGGTTAGCTGTGAATTTATAATATTGAAAGAGTCTGTGAAAATTTTTTGTTGGAGATGACCAATATAGAATTGCAGATAAGTACTGATGCTTAGCAGAGATAGGAGGACTGAGGAGGGATGGATTTTTAATTCATCAACAATAAACAGTTGTTGAAGACCTCAACACGTGTGGAAATTCCCCAGCAGGGTGCTTACCTGAGTGAGATGAGATGAGGGCTGAGGCTGTAGATTATGGCCATAAAAGGTTAAGAGGACAAGAATGACACACAAAGAAGACTGAAAACTAATGGCCAGATGTGACGTCAAGAAACCAGGAAAGAGTAGTTGTATCAGTTAAAATGGTTTCAAGGGCAAGTAATAGAGAAGCTGACTCACCTAGCTTTAAACAATAAGGTAATTTATTCGTTCACATAACTAAAATTCCAGAGGTAGAATGGCCTAGGGAATGGTTGATGGAGAAGCTAGGTAACTTCATCAAGGAACCAGTTTCCCTTGTTTCCTTCTGCTCTGCCATTCACCGTTTTGGATTTGCCCTAAGTCTGTTACTTGTCTAGTGATAGAATGATTAGTTGTGGAAATTGGGACTATTTGCTCCCTCATTCACATCCAGCTGAAGAAGCAGCTTGGACCTGGAAGTGGTCCTAGGAAAGCAGAGAACTCACCAGGCATCTCCAGCGAAACCCTCCTTGTATCCCATTGGCACAAATACAGTTACCTAATGATTCCTGAAACAGCCATTAACCTGAGAGAGGAGTTAGGCCTCCATTTCTGGAGCTGAGGGTGGATTGAGCTTTTCCTGAATTTTGTTGGTGAAAGATGAATACTTGAACAGAAAATCAAGATTCTTTAGGTAAAAAGAAATGGAAAATGGAGAATGTATAAGGAGGCAGCAAGGGCCACTACAGGAATGTTAAGTAAGCCTAGGAGGAAGACAGTTTAAGGAGTCATTAACATTGGAAAATGGGAAAGAAAGGTCAAAGAGGTAAAAGCAAGAAAAAAGCCCTTTAGATTAGTAATTAAGGTGACTCTAGCTGGACTCCAGGGTACTGATTGAAGTGGAGATAGGGTGACTGTGAAGCAACTAGAGGGGGAAAATAGTAAGAAGGGTACATTTTTTTTTTTTTTTTTTTTTTTTTTTTTTTACAATCATCAGTTAAATGTTTCAAAATCTAGTCAGTGGTTCCTAATCAGATTCTGACGAAGGCTCTTCCGGTGATCAGTTCTATGAACTTCTTCCACTTGTGAAGCTCTCATCACTTTATTTAAAGGGAGAAAAAGAAAGTTTATATATATTGGTAAATTTCAGAAACATTTTTAAAAAAGAGAATAATCTTATTTATATTTTAGATGAGTGTGTTTAGGAGAGATCTTAAATGTTATACTCCACTGAGGCTTCAAAAAATCATTTATTTGAGGACTGAAAATATATTTTAGTAATTATTAGTACAGTAACTATTCGTAGAGAAGTAATCCAGTTAACGTTACTTGACCATTCCACATGCAACCTTACTTTTGTAGTGAGTAAACCTTGCTTTTTAACAGGTAGAATATGAAGAACAAGTTACAATAGAATGAGATTCGTGTTCTTAAAATTAATGACATTATACCATTTTATTGTAAAGAAAGAGTTACATTGTTGGTACTTTTGTCAAGTTTACATGAACTGTTCAAGTGCTTTAAATTCAGAAAATTGTATGTTCCCCTGAAATAGTAATGGTTGGAACATATCTAAGTTTATATGATATTTAAAAACCTTTTTGAATACACAATATAATACATACATGATGTATTATAGAATTGTACATTTGAAACCTATATAACTTTATTAACCAATGTACCCCAACAAATTTAATAAAATTAAAAAAAGACAGTGAGATAAACAAAGAAATAGATTTTCAAAAGATTATTGATGAATTTGCTTTCATTAAAGTGAGAAAAGTGAAATTATAATAAATTCTGATATGAGAATAAATAAAATATATAAACTTAAAAATAAAACAAATAACAAAATAAAAATCTTTTTGGCAAGGAGCTTCATTGGGCAGTGATCTCAAAACTTTTCTTATCTTATATTTTATTGCCTAAGCAGTAACGTATTTCAGACCGAAGGGCAGCCATTCATTTTCTGGACAGAAGTTACAGAATGATTTTACTTTTGAAAATAAGAGAAGGGTAAAGATTGCATGTGAGCCTAACAAAATATCCAATTTGCTTGATAATTTTTGCCAAGACTTTTGTTGTGAGGGCTGACCCCAAGGCCTTATTCCACACCCCCAGCATTTGCAAACCACCAATCGTTTCCTAAGGGACCTTAACAGACGGAAGCATTGAATTCTCCACAGTCAGTGTTGCCTCCCACCTGGGAAAAAGACAGCCCTGTAATTGAATCCCAGCATATGCATTGTCATCCCTCCTGCCTGGCCCTCTGGTGCTACAGCAAATTAAAAGACTTCTAAGGCTCAGCCTGCCTTCCAGCTGCCAGACCCTGGTAGACATGAGGGAGCCAGAAGGGACCAGGTGGAGCAGTTTTGAGTTGCACTAAACACACAGTGCAAGGAGGTTGGCTGTAACTTCCCAATGAATATTTATACCAGCCCCATTTCTCATCTTGCGCTTTGGCACAGACCAGAGTGCTGAGCTCCTGCTGAATTCAAGGGCCCTGCATTGTGTTTGGACCTGCTCCGTGAAGTATTATGCCAGATGAGAAATGGGCCCCAGGTTCCTATCGCTAAGATGGCTGGTGGACTTTTTTTTTTTTTTCCTAAATGGAGACTATCATGTTATAGTGTCATAAGGGTGGGTCAGTGGGGGAGTTCCCCGACGTCTCCTCATATTGCTGTTCATGAACTCACAGCCTCAACCACGGCTTCCTGTGAAGTGGAACTTTAATTGCTTATATTAGGAGCCACGTAACGCTCTGTGTTGCATATCACTGCATTTTCTTCATCTTTTTCTTGGAGGCTTTATTTTTGTTTGCTAGGGTCAGGTACTTATCACAGGGCTCTCTCATCACATTTCACATTCTGATCCTTCATGGCAGGTGCTAACTTCCTTGCACTCAAATTGAATGGGTTGAGTAACCTCATAAAGATACAGAATGTCTTGGCATAGAAATGGAGGGAGTACAGAAGGCCTGTCTATGGAAGAGGCGCAGTGTTATTTACTGAGCCCTGTAAGCTGAGAAGATATTTGGAAAACCAGCTACACACAAACCCATTAACTTTTTCTAGGTAGATCATAGACTTATATTCATGTTTCTGATTCCCTTTCCATATTGTTAGCCAATAAAGCACATATCTTATGTGTATTTTATCATCACGTGTCTTTCAAAAATCATTTTTTCATTGTTTCTTTTTTTTAATTCTACTAAAGCATGGTTGGCATACATTATTGTATTCATTTCAGGTATACAACATAGTGATTTGACATTTATGTACCTTAAAATGTGATCACCACTATAAGTCTAGTAACCATCTATCACTGTGCAAAGTTATGATGATACTGCTGACTATATTCTCTGTGTTATACATCCCTGTGGTTTATTTGTTTTACAACTGGGAGTTTGTCCCTCTTACTTCCTTCCCCTTTTTCACCCATCTGCCAACCCCACACTCCCCTGCCAACTATCAGTTTGTTCTCTATATCTGAGTCTGTTTCTTTTTTGTTTTGTTTCTTCATTTCCTTTTTTTTCTTTTTTTTTTCTTTTTGTTTAGATCCATATGTAAGTGAAATCACATGGTTTTTGTTCTTATCTGTCTGACTGATTTCACTTATCATAATATCATTTAGGTCCATATGTGTTTCAAATAGCATGATTGCATTTTTTATGGCTTAGTAATAGTCCATCATATATAAGTGAGTATGTATGTATATATATCCAAAAAAATGTACACAACTGGACACTCTGGTCAATGTTGCACAAGCAGTAGTTCGCTGTAATCAGAAGTGTCTGGATGCTGATGGTAACCACTTTGAGCACTTCTTGTAGTTGCAGAAGTCAAATGTGACTTGTATTCACATTTTTTTATCAGTATATATTGAGTATTATATTTTTAATACAGTTTTCCTTTTTTAAAATGTATATACATTTTTTTGGCACCCTCTGTATATTCTCACATCTTCTTTATCCATTCATATATGGATGGTTAGCTAGATTCCTTTCATATCTTGGCTGTTGTAAGTAGTGCTGCAGTCATCATAGGGGTGCATATATCTTTTTGAATCAGTGTTTTTGTTTTCCTTGGATAAATTACCAGAAGTGGAATTTCTGAGTTGTATGGCGATTCTATCTGATGAAACTCCATGCTGTCTTTCATAGTGGCTGTACCAATTTATAATTCCACTAATGGAGCACAAGGGTTCCCATTTTTCCACATTCTCATCAACAGTTGTTATTTGTTGACTTTTTGATAATACCCATTCTAACTCGTGTGAGGTGATAACTCATTGTGGTTTCGATATGCATTTCCCTGATTATTAATGATGTTGAACATCTTTTCATATGATGTTTAAGACCAATGTTCCCTTATTGATTTTTTTTTTCTGGTCTGGATATTCTATCCATTGATGCATGTGGGATATTAAAGTCCGCTACTATCATTGTAACATGTCAGTTACTCCCTTTATTTCTGTTAGTATTTGCTTTATATATTTAGGTGTCCCTAAGTTGGATGCACAGATGTTTATGAATATTATGTCCTCTTGGACTGACCCCTTGATCAATGTAATGCCTTTCTTTGTCTCATTTTGCAATCTTTGTTTTAAAGTCCATTTTGTCTGATATGAATATTGCTACCCCAGCTTTCTTTCATTTGCATTTGAGTGGAATATCTTTTCTATTCCTTCACTTTTAATATACAATTATGTGTGTCTTTCAATCCGAAGTCTGTTGTATTCAGCATATAGATGGGTCTTCTTGTTTTGTTTTGTTTTGTTTTTGTGTTTTCTCCATTTAGTCATCCTATGTCTCTTTGTTAAAGCACTTAGTCTATTTATATTTAAAGTAATTACTGATAGGAATGCTTTTTTGCCGTTTTGTTAATTGAGTTTTGGTTGTTTTTCTAAGTCTTCTCTGTCCCTTTTTTATTTTCTTAATCACTTCCCTTGTGTTTTCTGGGATTGTTTTTTGTTCTTTTGTTTTTGTTTCTGTCCTTTAGCATTTTGTTTGTAATCCTTTCTTTTTATTTCTTGTGTATCTTTTGTAGTTCTTTGGTTTGTGGTTACCATGATGTTCATATAAATTGATCTATATCTATAACAGTGTATCTTAAGCTGATAGGTGTTTTAAGTTTGAATACTTTCTGAAATTGCTGTATTTTTGTACCTCCATATACACTTTGTTTTGACATCATGTTTTAGATCTTTTTGTTTTGCATGTCCCCTAACTATACAAAACAGTTATAGTACTTGATTTTGCTACTTTTGTCTTGTAACCTTCATATTAGCTTTTTAAATGGCTGATTCAATGTGTTTGTTATATATTTGCCTTTACCACTGAACATTTTTCTTTCTTATATTTTCTTATTTCTGGCTATGGCCTTTTCTGCTTGAAGAAGATCCTTATATTTTTTATAAAGTCAGTTTATTGGTGATGAATTCCTTTAGATTTGTTTGTCTGGGAAACTATCTTTCAGTTGTGAATAACTGCTGGGTAAAATATTCTAGGCTATAAATTCCTTTCTTTTAGCATTTGAAATATATCTTGCCACTACTTTCTGGCCTATATATTTTCTGCTAAGAAATTAGCTGATAGCTTTATGGGGTTTCCCTTGTATGTGACTAGTTGATTACCTCTTGCTGCTTTCAAGATTCTCTCTTTATCTTTAACTTTCGCTATTTTAATTATATTATATCTTGGTGTGAGTCTCTTTGGGTTCATCATATTTGGAACTCTCTGTGCTTCCTGGACCTGCATGTCTGCTTCCTTCCCCAGATTAGGAAAGTTTTCAGCCATTATTTTTTCAAATAGCTTTCTGCCCCCTTCTCTCTCTCTCTCTTCTCCTTTTGGATCCCCATATCGTGAGTGTTGGTGTGCTTGATGTTGTTTCAGAGCTCTCTTAAACTGTCCTTATTTTGTGTATTATTATTTTTTTATTTTTGCTGTTCTGATTGGGTGATTTCCACCCTTCTGTCTGCCAGGTTGCCAATTCATTCCTCTATGTTACCTAATCCAATAATGATTCTCTCTAGTGTATTTTATTTTATTTTTTCACTTTAGTTATTATGTTCTTCATCTATGATTGGCTCTTAATCATATTTTATAACTCTTTGTTGAGGTTCTCCCTGTGTTCCTCTATTCTACTGTCACGTTTCGGAAGCATTTTTTATGACTGTTACATTAAATTCTTTATCAAATATATTATCTCTGTTTCATTTGGGAGGGGGTATTTTTTGCGTTTTTTTTTTTTCCTTGTTCTTTCATTTTGAACATATTCCTCTGCCTTCTTATTTTGTTTGACCTTCTGTGTTTGGTTCTCTGAATTAGATGAAACAATTATCTCTCATAATCGTGAAAAAGTGGCCTTGTGTAGAAATGACCTCTGTGTAGAATGCATGTGCCAGATGGTTTTGGCAGGCCAGCTGAAGGCACAGCAGGCTTGTGTTGTTCCTGGGGTGCCTGGGAGGCCAGCTGCTAATGGCTGCAGCACATACGGGCTGAGGAAGGTTAGAGCAATGGGCTCCAGGAGGTTCTGCTCTTTAGGGCTAAAATGGGCCTGAAATGGAATAGCCTGGGGTGCATCTTTGGTGGTGCCTTGATGGTTTTGCTTTCTGGGCCAGAACTGGCTTAGGGTGGTGCTGTATAGAACATTCTATGGCAGCCCTGCAGATCTGCCAGAGCTCCTGGACTGAGCTATCGAGATGGAGAAAGAAACTTAAACAATGGTATTCAGTGGAACTGTCAATCCCAGAGAGTTTTCTCACAGTTCTCAGAGAGCTCCTATGGTTTTCCAGTCTTTGGTCTCTCTTGCTTGTTGTGCAGAAGCTAAACAGTCAGCCCTCATTTGTCTCTCAGGAGGAATTGCTCTATATGTGTGCACATATTCAGTGTGTTCATGGTAGAGGATAAGTTCAAAGTCCTCCTATGCCGCCATCTTGGATTGGATCACCCCTTACACATATGCATTGTTTATTTGTTTGTTTTCATTAAAGTTTATTGGGGTGACAATTGTGAGTAAAATTGCATAGGTTTCAGGTGTACAATTCTGTATTACATCATCTATGTACCATTGTTTCTTTATATGACATAATAAACTATAGACCAGTGAACTTCTTTAGAATTATTTTTAAATTATATTCTTAGATAATTTAAGGTAAGTAATTAGAAAAGGGGCTGTGATCACGAGAATTCAACATAAAAATTCTAAACAGAAGGCATACCAGAACAACTGTATAGTCTTGTGACAGCAGTACTAGAAAAGAGGAACAAAGGCATGCATTATTCTTAGTACATATGGAATTTAACAAGGTGTGTGTCAGAGGCTTTTCATGTATTTACAAGGAAAAGATAGCAAAATAGAGAGTGAATGATAGTACAGCTCAGTTATAAAAGTAGAGAGTGAATGATGTATCAGCTCAGTTATAAATCTAGAGATATACCTCTAGTATCCTCTTCAAGACTCGTCTTTGACATTGACCTATTCAATATGTCTATTGTTACTTGGCTTGAGGGCACGCTAAGAAAATTTATGGGTGTCACAGCATGGGGAAAGAGTACATTTAAACAGCAGAACCAGAATATGACGGGACAAGCTGAAACAATGGACTCAGTCCAACAAAATGGTATTTAGGAGGAACACATGAAAAGCTATTTACTTGGGTTCCAACTGAAATATATAGTATAGCTGGGAGGAAACAGGGTTCTAAAGCATCACATGGGACAAAGACTCAGGGATTTGATTAGCTGGGTTCCATTATGAGTTAGTATTGTAATATATCTGCCAGCAAAGTGAATGTATTCTTCAGGTTATACTGATGTGTCCAGAGTGAGAATTGTAATATCTCTGCCATATTTGTACCAAAACTGCAAAACTGTGGGTCCCACGGTTTACAAAGAAGTCTAGAATTTCCTCAGGAGAGAACAGAAGGAAGATAAAGTAGTTTAAAATGGCCTAAGTGAACTGAAGAAATAGAAGATGCTAAACCTGGAAGAGAAAGATTCTGGGTTAGGACAACCCTCTTTGATGTTTGAAGGGCAGTTCCTTGAAAGGAGGATTAGATTTGACCCATGTCAGTGGGTTATATTTCTTATAGGACTAAATTTCTCTGGATACATGGTACAGAAAACTTCCTAATAATAAGAGTGATCTGAAAGTTAACTGGGCTGTCTCAGAAGAAAAAGATATTCTTTAAACTAAACATTTGCAAATTGATAAATCAGGCATTTATTGACAGTGTTGCAGAAGCAATTGTAATACTAGCTAACATTTATTAACACATACTATGTGCCAGATTCTGTGCAACTTGTGTGTGTGATCTTATTTAATTTACACAGTAGCCCTTCAGTGGATGTCATTATCCTCATATTTGAGCCTAAGATCCAGTGACTGACAAATGGTAGAAGTGAAGTTTAAAGCCCACATTTGAGAGTACAGTACATACAGGCTATTAACACTGTACTCACAGCCTCAAGCATGAAATGGTATTTTTGCATTTAAGGACATTGTATGTCCCTTCAGACCCTGAAATTCCATCATTTGAATAGTGAACCATCTTTATTTTTTATGTTATGTTAATGCTTTGCCCTTTTTAGTTCAACATCCTAGTGTTAAAAAAATCCTCATTCCTTCTTCCTGTAAAATGTTTCATCCTCATTAGCAGAGTCTTTTTTAGAAAAATAATTGATATATTTCTTGGTATAATCAATGACATTAGATCTTTTGATTGTGGCCTTATGGCCTCATTCTACTTTCTAGAGGAAAATAATTTCCTGCTTCATTAACTGCAACTGATCTAACAGAAACTTGAGTTCTGTATTATTCAAACAATGCTTGGAGCATTCATTGGCTTTTTTTTCTTTTCTTTCTTTTTTTTTTCCTGTTTTCAAATTAAGGGGAGGTTTTGACAACCTAAACTGAGAGAAAAGCCTTCTGATTTTAAAAGTTACTTACGTTTCTTGGGTGGGAAGACCATGTTTTATCTGAATAATTTGTTAAGTTATAGTGAAGAAAGGGCCGGAGTTGCAGGTCTCAAGTCAAGAGTCATAAGCCCTGGAACGAAAGGACGGTGCAAGTATCCAAAGAACAGTGTGTTCAGGGCTTTATTTGCTATTACTCCAGGACCTGAGGTCACCCTGGCTGACGGGTCTCTTGCACTGCAAGCATTCATGCTGGCCTCAGGGACAGGCATGAGGTCACTGGCAGATTGTAAGAACAGCTCCCATCATCATTCATGGCCCACTTCCCCAATTCTTGTCGTTAGGGTCTTCTTCCTCCTACATTTTCTTTTCTCTGTGGCAGAGCCAGTTCTGACCAGGTCTGGTGACATGGGCTAGCGAGGGCATCTTTGGGACTGTCTGTCCATCTATCAGTGACATAGACACTGTGCACAGTAGAGAAGATCTGCATCTCCCAACCTTAGTGCCAGAGGAGAAACTGGCTCAGATCTGTGGATGTGACAAGGGCTTCTTGGATCCTAATCTGGAATGTGTTGGTTTAAGATGGCCTGGCATTGTTCCCTGATGTTTTTAAAAGGCCAGTGCTTTTTCCAGAGACTGAGAGCTGGTGCTCAGGAGTGACATACCCATGACTTTCACGTAATCTAAGTTAACCAAGTCACCCTATTATGTTGGGGTTTTTTTCCAAAATGGCTTTCTATACTCATACAGGTCATCTTCCTCCCCTCGTCCCCCACACACACCTACCTACCTCACTCATTTGGGAGATCTGATCCTGTACATACAGAATGAAAAATTCCACACATCTTCTTCTTTAGAGAACTAAGCCTGGTCTCTCTCCACCTGTGCCCTTGCTCTCCCACTAGCCTGCAAGCTCTTTGGAGATTCCCTATGCATTCCTAGAACACAGTAGATGCTCAGTGCACAATTGTAAAGCTTCCTCTTTCTTGGGTTTGAAGAGGCTATTTCAGTTCATAAGAAATCAATTCCACCTGTGCTATAGAAGAAACTCTAGACTACATTTGACTCCACGTAGCACAAATCATTTCATCTATATTTTTCCCATGGTTATTTTATTATCTGTTCATTAGTAACCACTAAGTGCCCTGCACAATTCTAAGTGTAGGGGGGAAAAAAAACAACAATGAAGAAAATAGAAAATAATCCCTGCCCTAACAATGCTTACATTCTCATTATTTAAGCTGATGTTGTTATTCCTAGTTTTCAGCCAAGGAGAATGAAGGCTTACATTACATGGAAAAAGGAGTTGTGAACAAAGAAAATACCTGAACTTTTGCCCTTAAACTTATTCTGATGGTCACAATGAAAATTGGCTAATTAGATGAACTGAGAATATGGGACAAACGAGCATGCATACTATGTATATACCACCTAGTTTATGCAAACAAGAAAAACTCACATGAGAGTGTTTTTGAAAGTCCAGGACGCTTTTGCATTTCTTGGGTCAAGAAGAACTGATGGAATCTCAGCCTGTAAATGAACAGGCAATGAGCTATTACCAGAATTTGTGCAGAAAGAATCATGCTTTCTGAGTTAAAGTATTCTTAAATGCACAAACATACAGCTCATTGTTCCTTGGGTTTGAAGATGATTTCTCAGTTTTTTAGAAATAAATTTTACCTGTGCTACAGAAGAATAGTAGAAAAAAACAGAGAAACTAATGGCATGTGACCTGCAATTCCTCCTTATTTTCTTTTCTTTAATTGAGATTTTGTGTTTATGGATAAGTTCATACTTTAAATTGTCCATATAGATGTTAGTATTCACATGACCTAGTGACGTAAAGACCACTCTAAGAACATTGAAGCAGATACATTGGGAGGAAAAGAGAGGCACCTTTAAATATCGTATTTGGCAGAGTAGATGTTTGTGTTGACTTTAGCAATTTTGAAAATCATTCACAATGTTATATGGAAGGGATATGCATTCCTGATTTGTGGTTTCACAGAGTGAAACAACAAAAGTCACTTTAAAAAATGGGAAATATACAATGTGTGATAGAACGATAGAATATACGATGTATGGGCTCTGGTAGTAGACAGGAGTTCAAATTCTGGTGCTGCTCTTTCTCCTTACATGATCTTGGGCATGCTATGTATCCTCTCTGAGGTTCAATTTCTTCATCTTTAAATTATGGAAAATAATGTGTAGTTTAATGTGTTATTGTGAAGATTGATGGAGATAATATATATGAAGTACCAAACATAGAATGTGTCACATAATATGTGCTAGGAAAATCTGGTACCTATTAATCATTTTCTGCTGCTGAACTCGAAGATTAATTTTATGTTTGGTAATTTGTATAAACTAGATTCAAAAAGAATCTGAAATTTCAGAATTCATTACAAAACATTCAAAAGGAAGTGCTGTAGAGTTAGCTCATAGTAATAATGGATGTCTGTTCTCCAAAGGCTCTTTTAATTGTGAGAAATATCAACTCTAAGCCAGAGTGAGACTGAATAGTCCAACCTGCAAACTCTGGAACAATTACTGTTTTGAAATTTCAGTATTTGAACTGGACAGGAACTGACTAAAGTGTTTAGGTAGTTTTGGTTCATGTTTTTAATTAGTACTGGCAAGGTTCTTGTACCTAAAACTTTGGTAAATTCACGTATTATTTCTATTAGGGTTTTGTTTGTTTGTTTGTTTGTTTGCTTTTTTTGTTTTTTGTTTTTTTTACAGATTTCTCAGAACTTTTTACTTACCTATGTTATCTGTGAATTAACAATTTTTTTCTTTCTTTCTGAACAATATCTTTTTGGTTTATGTATTTTTGTCTTCTCATACTGGCTAAGAATGCCAGTAAAGTGTTGTGTTGAAGTGGGAAAAACAGATATCCTGTCTTGGTTCTGATCTTAGGGAGACATAGTATTTCCTCATTAAACATGATGTAATCTGTAAATACTTCAGGAATGGTCTTTATCAGATGGGGGAACAATACTTATTTTCCTAGTTTGCTGAGAATTTGTGTATGAATGGATGATTAACATTGTCAAATGCATTTTGAACCCATTGAAAAAATATTCTGTTAATTATTAAATTGCAGTGATTGATTATCAAATGTTAAATCAACTTTACATTATTGAGATAAAGCACAGTTGGTCATGATATATAAACCATCCTTTTTATAACTAGATTTCCTTTGATAATGTTTTATTAGTTTATTTATTTATTTATTTTTATTTTTATTTTTTTAGCTGAGCCATCCTGCCACCTGTTGGCAGCCCAATGGCAACTCAGCTCAGGCTGGCATCGAACTGCCATTGCTCAGAGCTCAGCTGTCACTCTTGAGCGAGCTCTTAACCAACTGAGCCACTCTGCCGGCCCTTATTAGTTATTTTTTTAAATCTATGTTCATGAGAAATATAGGTCCATAATTTTCTTAATACTGTCTTTGGCAGATTTTGGATCACGGTAATTGTGGTTTTGTACAAAGGAGTGAAAAATGTTCCCTCCTATTTTTTTTTCTGAAAGAATTTATAAAAGATTGTTGTTATTTTCCCTTAAATGTTTGCTGGCATTTACTAATAAAACCATATGGCTGTGAAGATTTTTTAAGTGTTTAATTATGAATTCAATTTCTTTAATTCAGATTTTCTATTTTCTGATAGGTCAGCTTTTATAAATTTTATCTTTCAAGAAATTTACCAGTTTCATCGAAGTTACTGTATTATTTGGCATTAGGTTATTCATAATGTTCCCTTAGTATCTTTTTAAATATCTTTAATATCTGTAATGATCATCTTCTAGATTTGTAAGTTGTCTCTATTATTCATTGGTTTTCTATTTCAATGATTTCTGCTCTTTATTTCTACCTTTTTTCTACTTACATTGGGTTTAAGTTGCTTTTCTTTCATTGGTTTCTTAAGCTGGAAGCTTAGATCACACATTTTAAACCCTTCTCTTTTTCCAATATAACCATTTAAAGATAAAAATTTCTCACTAGCCACTGTTTTATTTGCATTCCACAAATTTTGATTTGATTTTTTTCTAAATTATTTTTAGAGAAGTTTAAAGTTCACAATAAAATTGAGAGGAATAGACAGAGATTTCTCATATACTCCCTATCCCTCACCTTTCCCCCCGCCCCACACATGCATAACCTTCCCATTATCGGCATCACTCACCTGAATGGCACATTTGTTACCAAGTATCAACCTACATGGAGATATCATAATATCCCAAAATTCATTGTTTACCTTAGAGTTAATTAACTCTTAGTGGTATACATTCTATAGGTTTGGACAAATGTACAATGACATGTATCCTTCATTATAATATCAAACAGAGTGTTTTCACTGTCCTAAAAATTCACTGTGCTTTGCTTATTCATCCTTCCTCCATCCTCAATCCTGGTGACCACTGATCTTTTCATTTTTTCCTTAGTTTTACTTTTTCCAGAATGTCATATTGTTGGAGTCATATGGTATGTAACCCTTTCCGATTGGCTTCTTTCACTCAGTAATATGCACTTAAGGTTCCTCCATGCTTTTGCATGGCTTGATAGGTCATTCTTTTCAGTGCTGCATTGTAGTCCATTGTCTGGATGTACCAGAATTTATTTATCCATTCACCTACTTAAAGATCATCTTGGTTGCTTACAAGTTTTGGCAGTTATGAATAAAACTGCTGTAAACATCTGTTGTGCAGGTTTTTCTGTGGATATAAGTTTTCAACTCCTTTGGGTACATACCAAGGAGCATGATTACTGGATTAGAGTATGTTTAGTTTTATAAGAAACTGCCAAACTTCCTTCCAAAGTGACTGTTCCATTCTACATTCTCATCAGCCATGATGAGAGTACCGGTTGCTCCATATCCTTGCCAGCGTTTGATGTTGTCAGTATTCCAGATTTGGGCAATTGCAATAGGTAGTAAAGTGGTATCTCATTGTTGTTTTAATTTGTATTTACCTGATCACATGTGATGAGGAGCATCTCTACACATGCTTATTTGCCATGTGCATATCCTCTTTGGTGAAGTGTCTGTTGAGGTCTTTGGTCCATGTTTTAAGTGGCTTGTTTGTTTTCTTATTGCTGAGCTTTAAGAGTTCTTTGTATATTTTGGACAAGAGTCCTTTGCCACATATGTCTTTTGTAAATATGTGCTTCCAGTCTGTGTTTTTTCTTCTAATTCCCTTCACATTGCCCTTCTTAGAACACATGTTTTTAATTTTAATGAAGTCCACCTTATCAATTATTGTTTTCATGGATCATATCTTTGATTTTGTACCTAAAAGCTGAAAGTCATATCCAAGTGCATCTAGGTTTTCTCCTATTTTATCTTCTAGGATTTTAATAACCTTTGGTTTGACATTTAGGTCTATGATAAATTTTGAATTATTTCTTATGTGATGGTTATAAAGTCTGTGTCTATATATAATTTTGGCATGCGGATGTCCAATTGTCCCAGCACCATTTGTTGGAAAGAATATCTTTGCTCCATTGTATTTCTTTTGCTTCTTTGTCAAAGATCTGTGGACTATATCCAGTTTGATGTGGTATCCTTATTATTTTGCCCTAAATGTTTTCTACGTTAACCTTTGATTTTTTTCTTTGACTCATAGGTTATTGAGAAGTGTGGTGTTTACTTTTCAAATATTAGGGATTATTTTTTGTATCCTATTAATATTGCTTTCTAATTAAATTCATTGTGGTCAGATACTGCAATCAATAAGATTTAATTAATTAATTTTTTTTTCTTTTCAAACCTTTTCTTCCTACTATTTTTTTTTTTTTTTTTGAGAGCAGTGTCACTGACCCTCATATGTGGGACCGAACCGGGGCCACTGGCTTCCCAAGCCAGCGCTTAACCACCGCGCCACTCAGCCGGCCCTCTTCCTACTTTTTTTATTATTCTTATTATTAGTTACAGATGAATAAGATTTAATTTAAAATCTAATGATACTTAAGTCCCATCATATAGTTCTTTTGATAGGCATTCATGTGCACTTGAAAATAATGTGTGTTAAATAATTATTGGGTATTAGTGTCAAATATGTCATGTTAGTGATAATGTTCCTTAAACCCTCTGTATCTTTTTTAAATTTATTTTTCGTGTACTTCTTCTATTGGTTACTGTGAAAAGTATGCTATAAAAGCTCCAACTATGATTATGAATTTGTCACTTTTATAAATTGTGTTAGTTTCACTTCATGTATTTTGAAACTCAACTAGTAGGATCACAAAAGGTTAAGATTATTATATCTTCCTGAAGAATTCATCTTTTTTTTTTTCCATTTTTCTATTTCATTCTTTGTATCTGCTGATACTTTTCCTCTTGAGGCTTATTTTGTGTGATATTATTATAGCCCAAACATTTATCTTATGTTTATTATTTGTATGTCATATCATTTCCCATCCTTTACCCTGAACCTATTTGGGCCTTATCACTGTTCAGGCTCTGAGCAAGCAGACTCTGAGATGGAGATGGTGTTAGGAGTTCATTGGGTTGTACTTTCAATAGTAATAAACTTTGGGAGGATAAAGAAACCATGATTGGACTGAGAGACATTGATCTTTAGTGCAATTGCAACAAAGGCCTTAGCTGATCTTCTGGGGGCTCTAGACTCAGGAGACTTTGATGGTAGGGAGAGTAGTTTCTATACCCCTTCATTGACTAGTCAGTAGACAAGGGCTACCCCCAGAAAGGGTGTGATCTTGGGTTAGGTGAGTTATTTAGTTGAGAGAAAATCCTGGAAAGGAATTCAGTTGAGCACTGCCAGTTGGTCATGTTCCCTACAGCTATAGGAAGTAATTTTTCAGTCCAAGAGCTGGGTATTGGGACAACACACCATAGTATCAGAGTGTTCTTATGTTTAAAATCCTTCTCTTATAGATCCCTAAAAGGTGGGTCTTGGTTATTTAATTCAATATGACAATGACATTCTTTAGCTTTTCATTGGAGAGTTTAGTCCATTGATATTTAGTGTAGTCATTGATACATTGGGTTTTTTTTGTGTGTCTTACTATGTGTTTTCTATTTTTTCTGTTTTAGAGGGCAGTATCACTGGCCCTCATATGTGGGGTCTGAACCGGGGCTGCAGGTGTCCCAAGCCAGCTCTTAACCACCGCGCCACTTGGCCGGCCCGTGTTTTCTATTTTTCACATATGTGTTCTCTCTCTCTCTCTCTCCCCCTCTCCCTCCCTCCCTCCCTCCTTCTCTCTTTCTTTCCTTCCTTCCTTCCTTCCTTCCTTCCTTCCTTCCTTCCTTCCATCCTTCCTTCCTTCTTTTCCTGTTCCTGGTTTCTTTGGGGTAAATAGCATTTTTAAAAATGTTTCAATTATTCTATTGACATTTTTATACTTGTTTGCATTTTTCTTATTAATATTTAATAGTAGATATTACTTGACATATCCTAAATTTAATTCTTATCCAAGTTTATTATAACACCTTACTCCAAATGAAAGAATCTTAAAAGAATATAATTGTTTGTGCTGTTGTCATTTATGTTATAAATTATATAACACAATATAATGGTGTTAATTGTTTTTTATTCATTTGGCTGTCTTTCATGGATTAAGAGAAAAAAATAATCTTATGTATTTACCTTTCTGTCACTTTGTATTTCATCCTGTAGGTCTGAGTTTTTATCTGGTTACCAATAACAAACAAATTATGAGGCTTAACTACTGTGGAAGGTTATTTGTTTATTTATTTATGTATTTGTTTATTTATTTATTTATTTATTTATTTATTTTTAATGGACTGGCATGTTCACCTAGATAACCAAAAAGTCTTAGATTAGCTATTGGTTTTAGTTCTTATTATTATGAGATCACATATATGCTCAGTAGAATAATATATGTAGTTTATTAAGAAATCACTGCTCCCTGTTTGACAGGTCTATGGAAATGCAGGACCTAGCAAGTCCTCATCCTCTTGTTGGAGGTGGTGACACTCCTGGTAGCTCCAAACTGGAGAAAGCTAATCTCAGCAGCACATCCGTCACCACAAATGGAACTGGAGGTAAGTGTACAACCTTGAAGACACCCAGAATCACATTTGAATATTTGCTGCAATTTCATATTAGGAATCTGCTAATAAGTAAATATCTCATTAGCAATAATATAATCAGCATTATATGCAAGAAATGTATAGTATAGTTAAGGGATTATTTGTTGTTCTGTTCATTTGTTTGAAATTTTTCTTCTTCTCTAAAACTGGAAACATTCAGAAAGAATAGCCCTGAGCAACATTTTGAAGGCCTTTAGTGAGACTTCCTTTTTGTATTTGCCCTTGTAAATGTTCTAAAACAATATGTAGAAAATGTGGCCAAAGGATAAGCACTGGATCTTGAAAGAAAGATATATATATGGGGAGAGGAGAGAGAGAGAGAGAGAGAGAGAGAGAGAGAGAGAGAGAGAGAGAGAGAGAGAGAGAGAGAGAGAGAGAAGGAAGGAAAGAAGGAAAGAAAGAAAGAAAGAAAGAAAGAAAGAAAGAAAGAAAGAAAGAAAGAAAGAAAGAAAGAAAGGAAGACAGAAAAAGAAAAAAGAAAAAGAGAAGAAAGAAAAAGAGAAGAAAAAGAAACTAAACTACTTTTGGGGTTTATTTCAAGTTATGAGAGAGAGAAAACCTACCCCAAAATGTTTTTCTCTTAAAAATAATTTTGGGAAATATCTGTATCTGCTGCAATTTTCTTTTCAAAGAGAATAATATCTAACATGTATTTAAATTAGGAATTGAATATTTTTTCCTAATACCTTATCATTTGATTAGCCCTTCATTATTCCACAGAATATGGCAACAATAACAGTTACCTCAAATATTCTGCCCTATTGCTTTTATAAAATGTGTTCAATATGTCAGAAAATATGATCTGATTTTTGCATCAGACTATATAGAGAGACTATATATATATATATATATATATATATATACACATATACACACACACATTCACATGAATTTTAAATCATTCAAAATCATTTTGAAGACTTGTACATCTAGTGTTTTAGTCAATAAGTGAGAACTTATATGAAATTTGTTCTAATTTATAAACTATTCATTTTACTAGATATCAGCATTTGCCACATCATATTTTCTTTTAAATTTCCAATATATATTTATGAAATTAATACACCTCTTTCCATTGATTTTAGAATAACTGTGCAGTCTAAAAATCTCTTTGTAAAATTGTGTGCATTGCAACTTGCCTGTATTTAATGTTTTACACCAAACCCTTTGTAGATTAACATTTTCCTTGTTTATAATGTTTATTTGTCTCTAAACATGCATCTATAGTTTCAGCTAATTAATTATAGGATTGCAAATGTATAAGATTGTTAAGTGATGACTTCTGGAGTAAGAACATTAATATTTTGACCTTAGTTTGGTACAAATAAGATTTTTTTTAAAACCCCATGCACTGGAATTAGTGGACCTGAGAGTTCACTAATTATCATATATATATATATATATATATATATATATATATATATATATATTTAACTGAACTGAAACAGACCTGATAAAGTAAAATGTAAAAGTCATACCATGCAGTTATAATTTTGGCAAAAAGGTCAGAAACCAGTACATGAGTTGGAGACTATTCTTGTACACTGAGCAGGAATTCAGACAATGAACCCTTATACCGTTCCTGTTCTCAGGGGACAACATGACTGTTTTAAACACTGCAGACTGGTTGCTGAGTTGCAACACCCCCTCCTCCGCAACAAGTATGAGAGATGATGGTACACTGCATGTGTTTGGCTGTGTGGGTTTGCCCTTCTGGTTTGCTTTCTGTTGCTTTTTCTATGTTTGCACCCTCTTTTCTGTGTTCAGTACTTGTAAAGAAAAAGGAGAAATCAACATGCCATTTAGCTGTTTATTGATAACAGTTGGCTATGTTTTTCGTATCAACTATTAATAGGATTTAGATTCTTTGAATCAGTAGTGCTCTTTTCTTAGATTTTTCATAGTTTTTCAAAATTGTTTTTCTAACTACATACCAATTTATTAGGTGGTTAATTAAGCACAACAGTCATGTTCATCAGAACATTTGAAGTAAATTGCACATATGAGTACACACAAAGTAATTATCTTTATAACCTATCAAATTTCATAATCTAAATTAATTTCTTAACATGGGAAGACATGTTTGCTTTTTACAGACTGTGTTAAATATTCCAACTGAAGTCCTTAAAGTACCATTTTAACACTTGAAATTCCATCATTGCAAACATTATAAATGATGAAAAATATATGTTTAAAATGATAAATTAATATTGTCTTTTAAAATTTTTGAACTATAGATATTGACTACATTCACATATATGTAAAAGTATAAACAAGCTTTTCATAAATCAGAAGTTAATATGCTATGAAAATAAAAAAAAAAAATGAAAACAGAACCATAACACTATGGTGGAACCAACCAATTTTAAGATTAAATAGGAGCTCACTGCCTACTAGAAATGTGCATTACAAGCAAGCAGTTAGACTGGGCACAGTCTGGCTGGACCTGGCTGTATCTCAGATTAGATTAGAATACCAGGGGTGCCCCAAAAATGAAAACACATTTTAGGAGATGTTATTTATGCTCAAGCAGTAGTTCGCCGTAATCAGAAGTGTCTGGATGCTGATGGTAACCACTTTGAGCACCTCTTGTAATTACAGAAGTCAAACATGACTTCTGTTCGTCGTTTGTTATTGGTATATGTGAGTATTACAATTTTAATACAGTTTTTTCCTTTCTTAAAATGTGTATACATTTTTTTTGGCACCCTCCGTATATGACCCGTGAATGAAGAAAACTTCATTATTTTGTGTTTATTACTTTGTGTTTAGTTTTAGTTTCAATTTTTTTTTTCAATTCCACTCTTAAAATGCTTGTAGACTTTTTAATACTTAAAAACATATCGCTAGAATTTAGTTCCTCTTAAGTCTAACTCAGGGGTCTTTTTTTTTTTTTTTTTTTTTGAGGGTAGTGTCACTGGATCTCATAAGTGGGACCTGAACCAGGGCCGCTGGCTTCCCAAGCCAGCGGCTTAACCACCGCGCCACTCAGCCGGCCCAGGGGTCTTTTTCTATGAAGAGACAGATAGTAAATATTTTAGGCTTTTTAGGCGATACTGCCTCTGTCTCTACTGCTCAGCATTGCGTTTGGTAGCTCAAACGCAGCCGTAGGCAATACGTACATGAATTAGTGTGGTTAGGTTCCAATAAAGCTTTATTTATAGACCTTGCAAGTCACATTTATATAATTTTCATATGTCACAACATAGTTTAAATTTGACCACTTTTAAAAACATTTAGTAAAAACACTACTATATGTTGTTCTGTTCTAAAGTAGAATTAATATAATTGAATATTTAGTAATTTATATCTAATCTCTACCAGAAACGTTGTTCAGAGTGTTAAGCATCAATTTTTTCTGGTTCTTAGTGTTAATGTTAAGAGTCATGTGGCCATATGAAAAGAACAAGGATTTATGTATGTGTCAGGAGGACCTTGGATCTGAACCTTAACACTGCACTTACTAGCTGTGTCACCTTGGACAAGTTACTGAACCTCTCTGAGCTTCAATTACTTTCTATAAAAGAAGGTTAATAATACTTCCCTGACAAGGCTTTTTGTTTTAATTTAGGTAATATATGTAAGTTGCTTGGTAGTAAACATTAGTATATTTCCCTCTTTAATAAATAATTTAATAATAATTAAGCAACAAATTTTTAAGGAAAATGAAAACATGCATTGCATTAAAAGGCGCTCCAATGTTTGGTCAGATAATAAATTTTGCATTTAGAATATGTGGTCATTGAAGGCAAACTTTTAGCAATAAAACGTTAGGTATACTTTTATTAGTAATGATATAGTTTTGGTGGCATATTGATATGAAATTTTGAATGAATTTTAATGAGTTTTTTATGTCAGGTGTTTACTCATATAATACAAACTAAGCATTTGGTACATAATCTCTCCCTTTGATAGTAAACTATTTTTTTGGTTTTTATTGTTGGAATTGGGTCATTTCATAAAATTATTATACTAAAAAAGGCAAAAGAAAAACTAATTTAGTGTCTTTTCAAGATCTTTCCATTAACTTTGAGATTTTCAAAAACATTATTTTAATTATATAGTTTTTCCTAGTATGAATGAGTTTATAGCATTACCTTAATATCCTACCATACAACATTTATTTTGTTTAAATATGTGACATTATTTACATGTCATCACCTCAGATCTAGTTATGTAATTACATCTGCAGATTTATACTGGAACCTAGATATTTTTTTCAAATTTTTGTCACTTGTAGAATTATTAAAATGTAGATCTATTAATCAAAATAGAATAAGTGCAATTATACTGTATCATATAGATCAGCGGTCAACAAACTTTTTCTGTAAAGGGTCAGATAGTAAATATTTGAGCTTTGGGGCCATATGGTGTCTATTGTAACTATTAAACTTCACTACCGTTGCACAAAAACAGCCATAAACAAAACGACAAAACCGTAAATGAATGAACTTGGCTATTTTGTGTTCAGATAAAACTTGATCTGTGAGTACTAAAAGTTGAATTTCATAAAATTTTCACATCACAAAATATTCTTCCTTTGACATTTTTCAACTATTTAAATATATAAAAGCCATTCAATTCTTAACTCATGGACTATACACAAAACAGGCCATGGAGCAGAGTTGCCATGTAGGATATAATTTGCCAACCCCTGGTATAAACAGATAGATATATGTATCTATGTCAATATATCTATATATATAATATACATGCTATACGTGAAGAATACATACTCCATGTGTATGCATATTCATGCATGTAAATGCTTGCCAATAATATGAAAAGTTACTTCCAGATTTAGGAAAGGCTCCCATTTGCTTAATGCAGTCAGTATTCATGCTTAACTATACTTTATATCCAAAAATACTTAGATCTATTGGGAGGGCTTAGGATGGCATCTAAAACTGAATTTACACTTTTTCAATTAAAATGTGTCAAGTTCCTATTATATGCCAGACTCTGTGCTAGGAAATGGGAACCCAATGACCTATAGAACACGATACTGGCCATCAAGAGACCAAAAGTCTAGCAGAGGGGAAGAGACAAGGAAATAATGAGTACCTAATGTGTTCAAGGTGGTGCTCTGTAGAGGGCGGGAAGATTTGATTCTACATGGAGATTAAGAAAATACTTCAAAGAAAGGGTTTGTGGAAACCAAAAAACCAGACATTCTAATCAGGTTCATGGTGTTTTCTATATTTAAAATCTAAATATTATAAAAAGAATCTTCCAGAATATTTGCTATATAGACAGTTGACTCACATGTGATACATTTGTTTCTGAATATTCTATGTTTGTGCAGTACACAGTAGTACATCTACTACTGTGGGTCTTCACATTTTAGATTTGCTTTTTGGAATGAGAGCCAAAGATTACTTCATTAAATTATTATTTTTTTTAATTTAATACTTGATGGGTATTTAGGGATGAAAGATGTTTGGTGCTCATAGATTTTGGAGACAGATATAAATCATAGGCTGAATGGATTATTACAACCAATCAGCAGGCAGTACTTCTAGCTCCCCTGCAGTGTTATAAATTGTATCCTTCCTGATCTAACTTCTGAAATTTTTTGTAGAACCTGTCAGTAGCTGCTATGTGAAATGTTGTGGTTCAGCAAGGAGTGTATTGGGACATACATATATACAATCTTTTACATAGACAGTAGTTTAAATGCAGAATACTGATTTCTGAAAATGAAATATAAAATGTAAATTACTTGGGCCACTTTGTCTTCCAAGGATGAAGCCTGATATTGTAATATATTAACATGAATGTTGTTATGATAATAAAATAGACTTTCTCCAAAATAAAAATACATTAATGTTATACTTGAGTTCTAAAGATAATCTGAAAGGACAATATGAAATTTGCTTTCAAAATATGTGTATGGAGGATATGGATGAAGGTTGGAATTTGAAGAAGGAAAATCAGTGATTTTGTAGCCATAGTTGACACCAGAAAATAATCACATGCTATTTTGATTTAATCTGTAGATTATTTTTAAAGGTAAAAAAATAAAATGCAATCATATCAATATATTACAATTAATTTGACTAAAAAAACTATTTGCCTCTATTAAAACAATCTACATTGCAAATGGATAACGAAGTAAGGGGGGCAGACAAACCATTTCATGAAGTAATTCTGTACAAAGAGTTATGTATCATTTTTGCATTTCACTTTTATAAAAATGAACCCTTATTTTGAATATCTAGAAGAGAAAAACTATAAAACTTATTAACCTAGCACATTAAAATCTGATGCTGCTTTGAAATAAAAACATTTGTTTTATAAGTTGAAAATACGATGCTTTTCTCCCATGGAAGATTATTGTTTCCATTTTATAGTATGGAATGATGTAAAACACTCCCCTGAACATAAGTTAAAAGTTCTGTTTAATTTGTGTTAATTTAAGAAAAATAAAATACAGTTAGAAAAAATACATTTGAACATAACAATGTTCCTTAAGAAAACAAATTATTATTACTTAATACTACTTTCTTTCCTTATAAAATCAAACCAAAATAACTTTGCATCTTACTTGGAACTCAAGAAAGGTCTTTTGATGCTCACCTAATGAAAAAATAATTGATTTTCTGTAGCAGCATAATGAATTCCCTCATTGTTTCTTTTGTTCACTTTTGCCTGCATATAAGAAATAAACTCTTATTAATGTGTAGCTTTTTTTCTCCAAATGTTAGCATCCATTTGTTGAATAATTACTTTAAAGTCCATGCATTTCAGTACTCTGAACCCATCTTGACATTTATGCTTCTCTTCTTGTATTTTCCAAAAATGCCTTTTCTTAGTAAAATGAATCTTCTTTGTCTGTCTTTGACTAAATGCAGACCTTTAAAATTTTAATGACAGATGTTTCCAGTATAATGAATACAACCACAAACTCTTTCTTTCCCTTTTCTTCTTTCTCCTTTTGAGCACCTGAAACTTTCAAGTTGAGGAGATTTTAATCAACATCAATACTAAGTTTCTGAAATCAAATTTCAAAGTTGGGATCCAGAGCAACAAAATTAATCTTCCTGTCTGGTTCCTAGACTGGTTTTGTTAGACACAGCTGCCATTCTGCTCTGGTCTCGCCAATTCTCAAGTGAAATATAGATTACTAATAGTGTTAATAAATATATTTTACAAGTGTTGTTTATACATTTAGATGCATTTAAGTAGGAATTTAGCCACAATTAGAATTTGGATGTTCTGAGCAACATTTTTGTGTCTTAGTTTTGCTGAAGGCTTTGTCATAAATGTCAGAAGTAAACTGTGGACATTTCATCACAGAGGACCTTTAGACCCATCTAGATCACACCCTGGGTCATCTTTGTACAGATTAAAGGGATTCTTGACCAGTTAGTGCTGCCTGCAAGGCACTAGGGTTTAGAGTTTGGAACTTGAAACTATGCCACCTTGTCTCACATCCTAGCTCTTACCAGCTCTGTGACTCTAGGCAAGTTATTTAACCTCTTTGTGCCTTAGTTTTCTCACCTGACAAATGAAGACGATAATATTATCATCCTCATATGATTGTCATTGGGAGTAAAAGAGTTAATATCTATAAAGCACAGCAAAAGTACTGGGAATGTAATAAGTACCTAGTGTATGCTGTTATCTGCTTTCAAACTGCTACTTCTTGTTGTTGTCTTTTAACATATGTCCTGAGGAAGAAATGGAAAATATACTTTATTAGCTTATTCCCAGATTTTGCAGTTTTCATTATTAACAAAGGGTGCCTACTTACCCTGCCTTGAAAATAACCCCATTCTTGTCACTCTCTGAGCCTTTGTGAAGAGTCCCTGTCATGAACAGAGTGCAGAGATCATGGATTTAGAGCTAAAGACCTGTGTTTGGATCTTAGCTCTGTCATTTTCTGCCATGGAACTCATACAAGCTCCTCAGCCCACCCACACTTTAGTTTTCTAGTGTATAAAGTGGATTTAGTGGTTCATATTGACCAGGGTTGTTTTAGCAATTAGCTAAATTTAAACAGTCTTGCACATAGTAAGCTCTCAATAAAAAAATTATGTACTAGTAAACCATTTTGTAGTGGTGAATATAATTGGTGGTCCTCTATGACCATAAATAGGCCACTGTATACATAGTACTACTAAAAAATAGTAACCACAATTTATTATTTATCATTATACAAATAATTAGACACTACTCTTGGTGTTGTTGCTATTGAAAAATAGGTCAACCTTAAATTTCCCTTTTGCTAGAAAAAGTAATTTAAGTTTCTTTACTTCCTCTTTCCAACCTTTACAGTTCTCTGAATCTTCCTGCCAATCTTCATGACATCCATGAATGATGGATACTAAATTAACCCCAGAGCTCACTGAGAGAGGGTCCGGTCAATTCTGTTCATGTGAAAAGAGCATAATCATTACTGCATGTTTCTCCACCACTTAATTGCTTTTCTAACAGAGTAACCTTACTGACTTGCGTGCTTCGTGGGGAAACTCTTACCCCACTATTTTTACTGCAATATTTTTTCATGGTTGGCTAGTTTCAGCCTTCTTCTTTACACTGTTCTGCTTGCTTCTTAGTTATTTAGTTGCATCATTCCAGGAAACATAAGAGGTGTTAAGTAGAAAATAATTTAGTTTGTTCCCTTGCTGCTGTGATGTATGTAGCAGAGCTTTGCCCATGAAGGGAAAATATGGTGTGACAAAATGAGAAAAGGTCTTTCCACTGCCTGCCTCCTCCTATTCATTGTGTCTAATGACAATAATGTATACCAGGCTACATCATTGCCAAGTGGGGATTTTGCCAAAATATACCACCTCAAAGTACAGGTGGAGAGTTTTCAAAAGACAGACTTATTGCTGTAGAAATCATCTCTTATCCTATGCTTATCTCTAGAATTCATTAAAAATTGTTAATGCCATTAAAGTAAAAAGGCCAACACCTCATGTATAGCTCTTTAGTCTTTTTTAAGAGCAGAAAAATCTATTGAGTGCTTCATTTTTCACCCATCACATAAGTATATCCATGGTTTCTGTATTTGAATATTCCTCCATTCTACTTTTATACGATCCTTTTTTTAAAAAAAATATAATCTTTGGAAGAAGTAACATATAAACTAGTATATCTCCTTGTTATGATTCTGATTAAATGTGCTGAAGACTGATTTCTGATTCTTTTTCTTCTGTCTTTTGACTATAATATCAGAGTGTGCTTATCTCTAGAATTCATTAAAAATTGTTAATGCCATTAAAATAAAAAGGCCAACACCTCATGTATAGCTCTTTAGTCTTTTTTAAGAGCAGAAAAATTTATTGAGTGCTTCATTTTTCACCCACCACATAAGTATATCCATGGTTTCTGTATTTGAATAGTCCTCCATTATACTTTTATACGATCCTTTTTTTAAAAATATAATCTTTGGAAGAAGTAAAATATAAACTAGTATATCTCCTTGTTATGATTCTGATTAAATGTGCTGAAGACTGATTTCTGATTCTTTTTTTTCTGTCTTTTGACTATAATATCAGAGTGTGCATAAGGTGAATTAAAAATGCAAATATGTGTGCTGCTGTTTCAACGTTTTAAGGTTGACTGCCTTTAAAAGACAAATTCTCCAGAGAACCAGCTTAGCCAGAGGTTTCTTAGATTAAATTCTCCACAAATGCATGTCCATTTAGAAACTAAATTAACAAAACTCTCTTCATCGACCTCTCAAGTTTTCTCATGCATGCCCACGGTAGCTAGAAAAACCACTAGTAGAACAGTCAGTCTTTGATATCCATTTAGAAATAAAACTCACATGTACTTATTCTTCTACATAGTGTCTCTCCTTGCAGTCAAAACAGAGCCTTTGAACAGCAGTGAAACCACAACCACGACTGGAGATGGAGCGCTTGACACTTTTACTGGGTCAGGTAAAGCCTTAAGCTCATGAGTTGTTACCTACACATTCGGGTACACACAATTCTCCTAGTGAATAAAGAGCATACACACCCAGTTAGTACTTGGGGTTTTATCAATTTAGCAATAAATTCACTATTTTTTTGAGAACTGATTGGCATGAAACTATGTATTTTTAGAAATTATATATGGAATCGTTCTGCTGAATTTTCAGTTGACAGCAAAACAATCCCCTGACTTTCTTATTAGAAATAAACAGAGCTGGCTTCCTTTGTAGTTATTTTGTACAGTGTTTAATTTAATAATTAGTCTATAACAGTTGACTTTATTCCTTCAACTCACCTATTTAAATGACATAAAGACTATGTTCTCCTCAACATTTGAGATGTAAAGCTATCCATTTGATTCCTTCTAAATAACCTTGTTTCCTCTCTGGGTTAAAAAAAATCCTCCTGTGTAAGCAGCTGAGTGACAAGTATTAAAGGTTAATGGGCTGCAGGAGCGCACATGCTGGTTGCATTAGAACCCAGCCTCTGAGAGCATGACTTTTACTCAAATGCTTCAAAGAGAACAATAGCATGTCTTTAAACATCAATCCTTTCTAAATATAAATACCTGATA
Source organism: Aselliscus stoliczkanus (assembly GCA_033961575.1). Classification (NCBI taxonomy): domain Eukaryota; kingdom Metazoa; phylum Chordata; class Mammalia; order Chiroptera; family Hipposideridae; genus Aselliscus; species Aselliscus stoliczkanus. The sequence goes on from CM066733.1 coordinate 131,292,488, forward strand.
ACTCCCAGGTGGGCACAAAGGACACGCATATTCAGTTGACTTAAAGATTTTTTTTTAAATGTTACAATATTTTGTTTGGTTTATTATTTGGTGAAATGATTTTTTTTTAACGTGAGGAGGAATATGTATAGCAGAAAGATGAACATTCAACCTAGAAAAGTATTTGTGATAATTAAATCTTGGTTCCGTTACTCTATTTTACATTTATCCATGTTCTTACATACAAGGATTTTATGTGGGTGAGCTTCATGTAAAAAAAAAAGTTGAGGTATATTTGTGAGTATAATGTTATTCTAGCATACATTTGCTATTTATAGGTACAGGAGATCCCGTTTCATTAGCTCACACTGATTGGGAGCAGTCACCATGTATTCACATTAATATTGGTACTCCAAACAGAAGGAAATAATCATTCATACACTCTGCATAGAGACTCACACGTACGAATCTATATCCTTTCTTGCAATTCACTTGCCTCCCAGGAGATAAATAGGTACCAACTAACTCTAGCATTCTTTATTATTTACCATAACCCTTGTAAACTTCCAGCAAAGTAAATGGATATGAACATATTTTTAAGGAAAGGAATGGAATTATTAAGTAATTGCTGATGTACTCAAATAGTATACCACAAGTTAATTGAAAGCTTAATGACAAAATTGTTGAACCTTAGCTCCGGAAGGAATTCCAGAGATCTCTGATCCATTTTACAGACAAGAATACTGAGGTACTGAGAAGTTAAAGTGACCAAGGTCATACAGCCAAGGTTTCATAGGTGGTCACTGATAAAAATAGTCTAGAACAGTGTTCTGATCAGTCCATGAGTCTTTTTTGGTAATATACGATTGGAAAATATAAAGATGAAAAAAGACATAGCTGTGAACGGTCATCCTATCTGAAAATAATCTGAAATATTTTCTTTACAAATAGTTTCCCAGTTTTCTTTTAAGAATTTTCTAGGGCTGTGCTATTCAATAAAGTAGCCCCTAACCATATGTGGCTATTTAAATCTAAATTATTAAAATTTGGTACAAGTGAAAAAAAAAGTATCTAGTAACATTTCAAGTGCTTAATAGCTGCATGTGGGTTTTCTTAGAGGCTTCCATATTGGACAAATCATATATAAAACATACCCAACACCATGGACCAGGATCTTTTGGGCAACAATGATCTAGGACAGCGATTCTCAACAACAGCACTGTTAAAAAGTCGATTCAGGGCCGGCCGAGTGGTGCGGTGGTTAAGCGCTGGCTTGGGAAGCCAGAGGCCCCGGTTCGGGTCCCACATATAAGGGCCAGTGACACTGCCCTCAAAAAAAGAAAATACTTTTAAAAAGGTCGACTAAATTTTTATTGTGGGGTGACTGTCCTTTGCACTGCCAGATGTTTAGCAGCATCCCTGTCCTCTATCCCAGGATGACATATTCTCCAGTTATGACAACCAAAATTATCTCCAGACATTTTAAATGTCCCCTGGCGAGCAAAATTCCTACTTACCCTCCCACCCCCCACCTCACTAAGAGTCACTGATATAAGTAAGAGGTTACAAGAATAAAAGCATAACAATAAAATTGTTTGACACAACCCTCTGAGAAGCTCATAATATTCTTTAAAAATTTGTTTTAATTACTTATCAGGACATTTTGAAGATAAGCACTTTTACTTACTTTCATATACAGAAATGATGGAGTATAATGAGTTGAGTGATTTGGGTAATGTCTTCTCATTAGTTACATGACAGTGGATAATAAAAGGAAGTCTCCCATGGTTTTGCAGAAGTCATACTGGAGATTAGTCTGCCCTGTGTAGGAACCACCTTTCCTTTGATCAGCATAATCTCAACTCACTTTAGTCAAATGTTGTTGTTTTCAGTTATGTGCAGATTTATATTAGAATAAAAATGTATAAATTTTAGTTAAGCATAAACCTCTCAAGTTTTATGTGAACATGTTAATTTTCTGAGCCAAAGGTTTTATATTCTATTTAGAAAATGAACATATAGACATTAATATTAAATTTTAAAGGTTGAGCCTTTGTGCTTTTATAGGTACATTATTCTAATGATGTCTAGATTCATGTCTTTTTTCTGAAATGATTTTTATTCTTTGGCTTGTTTAATAAAAGCTGCTATAGTGAATGTTTCTTCTTATTATTAGAAGTTTCTTTGCGAAAACCTTGTGTTTTACAATCTTGAATATAACTGATTAGTATAGTCAAAGTCAAAGTCTTGAGTTTGCCAAAGTGAAATTTTATAGAGACCAAAAACATGGAATTAAGTCTCATTTAACTATATTTCTGGTACACAGAGTATTCACTAGTGTGAATTAATGAATCAAACTGAATTTCCTGTGGAATAACACTATTGTTCTTCTATAATGTACATTTAGTTCCCATGGTCTGATAGAAAAAGCCTTTTCTCACTGAATTGATTTGAAAGTGTCAAACATTCTCTAAGTTTTTAATATAAGCAGAAAATCAATGCTTCATTGATCAAGGTATTTTCAAATGTATATAGCAAATTCACTTAAATTTTGGTTGCTATGAATATTTAGAACATAATGACTCTAGTCATATTCAAAGATTTTCAAAATTGATTCATAATATTCTTGAAAACATTCTTTCTGAAAACTATAATATAATTTCTGTACTCAGAGCTTACAGGCCAAATAGCATTTTAAATACATTACATTCTACATGTTTATGAAGCAATAGATCACAAGGGTACGTGATAGCATTTTGATATAGAAGAATCTCGTGTTTCATAAAATACTTAGCAACCTAACCCTATTTGTCACTTTTATAATTCTAAAAGTTTAGCTCCAGAATTATTATGAACAACTTAGAAAGGACATAGTACTTTGAAGTAATGACTGTGATTGATTAAACTAAACTAATTCCAGCGCTGCGTTGTGTACTACTTTAATCTTTTTGAAAAGTGAATGAACAGCAGATGGCCTAATAAAGACACTCTGTGTGCTTGCCCAGTATGGATGGGCTCTGAGGGGACTGCCTCAACACTTTAGAGTCCATGTATTTGCAATACATCTATCTTAGTCAATGCAGATGGTTAAAGGAAGGAGCCACTTCCCAGCTTTTGGATATATTCCAGTTTGGGGCTGCATGTATGGCTGACATATTAGGATCCGATTTTCACCTTCAAGTTTTTCTCAAAAAAGCACCTCTCTCATAGTGTAGAATATATTTGTGAATAGAACTGCTGCCGCATTTTGCAATTGTGTTTTTATTAACGTGTCACACCATCACCCATGCTTTCCATGTGTATATTACAATTATTGCTAGAGTATTTTGGACTCCGATTTTTTTAACTACTCATCTGATTGGTAAAAAGAAAAATAAATAGAAAATGATAGCATTTGACAATTTGAAAATGAAGGTTGAATGTCGCATTTTTCTTAATTTTTATTGTATTTTTATTAGAATAAACATGAAGAGCACTATGTTGCCATCATATTTGGAATTTTAAACATAAAGTTTGCAAATTAAAAAAATTACTTTTATTCCATGAAAGCTTAGTTACCTATAATCAAATATATTGATACGCAAGAGCATCCTACTGATTTGAGAAAATACATGAATGATGGAAGGGAATGATTTGTAAGAAGAATCCATTTCATGCTCTTAGAACAAACTAGAAGTAGTCAGAATAAAATTTTAGGCATCTGTTTCTGTTTAGAAAATGAATGAATTTTTAGAAACATATCTTTAACATGGTCATTTCTTCAAATTGGTTTTGTATATTCTAATGATATATTTTTGAAGCAACCTTTTTGCACTGTTTTTTGTGTCTTACAGTAATAACAAGTAGTGGCTACAGCCCCAGATCAGCACATCAATATTCCCCACAGCTCTATCCTTCCAAGTAAGTGGTCAATAGATTCTTTCAGAGTTGTTAGAATAATTTTCCAGGTGATCTTTATTAATCTTATTCACACACTATAACAACTTTAAATTGGGATGCATTTATGTATAAATGTGTTATAGATACCTGGATAGACTAGTTAGATAGATAGATACATATACTATACAAATCTAGAAATAGAGATATACTCATACATTCACTTTTGTCTGTATAGTTCCCTTAATTGTGGACATTTATAGAAATTTGAGGAAAGCATCAAGCTCAAACCAGACTACACTGACTTTTTCAGGAAAATTCAAAAATGCCAAATAATTTAAGGAAAATGTAAATAGAGTATGTATCAACACATTATAATATGTTCTATCATTACATTATTTTTATTAGATATCAAGTCCTAATAACTATATTTTTGAAGAATATGCTCTACTGTTTTTATAACTAATACAGTCAACTTATTGAGGACAGGGGTAGAAATTTCAAGTTCAAGCATAATAGGTGTATATCTGAATTTGGCTGCAATAAGCCAGATGTGTCAAGATTTTAGATTCCAGATTCATACACATTTAAATGTTATTTTCTGCAGCAACTAAAGTGTTATTCTTAAGTACAGTCTGGGAATTGGATGTCCATTTGGGAACATCCTATAAAATGTAGCATGATGCAGAAAATGGCACTCCATATCTTTTCAGAAAGGTGCCTACTTTTTTTTCATTTGTTTTACTTAAGATTTTTAGTTGTTGGTAGAGAATTCTTGGTAGGGCTTTTAATGACTTTTGTAGTCATTGCATAGCATAAGGTCACTCATGGCAACTGGAAATATGCTTATAAGCATATTAATTTACTGGCCTGTGCTCCATTTTCCTCATTTCCATATTAATTAGAATACTATTGTGGAGGTAAACAAGAATTACAGACCTGGAAGAGACTTTAGATATGATATCTAAAATTTCTCATTTTACCAATGAGATGTAGAGACTTAAGGAGTTTAAATTATTTGTCCAAGGTCACTAGACCGGTATGTTGCAGAGCCTGGGCTCCTGCCATTCAGACTCTTGACCTTTCCTATATTGTTAAAGTTTATATTGTGGATAAAGAAGAGGATACTTCCTGGCTGTTATACGGTTTCACTGAATCTAAGCTGTCTGAATTAATATGCAGTCTTTGTTGCCACAGTAATGCTATTTTTCTGATATTTAGGCCCTATCCACACATTCTTTCTACACCAGCAGCTCAAACAATGTCTGCCTATGCAGGCCAGACTCAGTATTCGGGAATGCAGCAGCCAGCTGTCTACACAGCCTACTCCCAGACAGGACAGCCCTACAGCCTGCCCACTTACGGTATTTCACAGCTTCTCTCTTCTCCTTCTTTGGTTATAAGTGGGTAATCCTGCTGGCTAGTAGTTGTTGTTGATTCTAAGTTTTGCAACTCAGAATTAAGATCATTTAGTAATTAAATGATTTATACATGCATTTTCCAAACAGATTTGGGTGTGATGCTGCCAGGCATCAAGACAGAGAGTGGACTTCCGCAAACTCAGTCCCCCTTACAAAGTGGGTGCCTCAGTTACAGCCCAGGGTTCTCCACCCCACAGCCGGGCCAGACACCTTATTCTTACCAGATGCCAGGTAAGTAGCCACACAGGAAACACATTATATGAGAACGGATTCTTTGAATGAGACTTCTTGGCTTCAGACTAGGAATATATAGTCATAAAGGGAGTTTTCAACATTACCTCTGCTCACACAATTTTATCAGAAAAGACAAAATAACTGGAAAGAAACAGGATGAAAAGAGTTGAATAGACATCAAGAAGCATGACCCATACCAAATTTAAAGACTTAAGTTTAAGTTGTATAAAATTGACAGGAAACTTGGTCCAAGCAAAGCAACTCCAAGCCAGTCAACATGACAGCAGTCACATTTGGCATCTACTTAAGTGATTTCAAAGATTCAGACAAAAACCAAGATTTTCTTATTAGCATTCCTTAAGTATACAGTGCTGTTGGATTCTATTTAAAATTGAATTAGCACTTTTCTAAGTCCAGTTTATCATTGAATGATTGAGGAAATTGTTCATTCCCAAAATACCTCACCCTATTGATACTACATTTCTTGATAGGAATATTTATATAATTTGTATGACCCCCAAAATCCCCCATATATGATTATTTTTAAAAAAATTTCCTCTTGTTTCTGACTCCAATTAATCATTGTGTAGTAGTTGCAGAAAAAATTCAGTGACCTGGTAAAAACATTAAAAACCTTGATCCTATCTGGCATTTTGTCTATATTGTTAGTCATAAATTTGGGGTTATAGGAACATATTTGAACCAACTAGTATTGACATTTGAATCAATTTACTAAAATGAAATAATTTATTTTATTGGGGGAACAGCCACGGTCATTGGTTACACATTGCTTTCATGCTACAATGGCATAGTTGATTCTCTTATAGAGGGCAAAGCTCACAGTGGCCCATGCTGGGATCAAACCAGCAACCTTGGTGTTATCAACACCATGGTCTAACCAACTGAGCTAACTGGTCATCCCAGAAGAATGTATTTTTAAAAAACAATCTGAAAAATGATAGTTCACTTATTTTTGCCCTAATTTTAAAAAATCACTAAATACATTTCTGACCTTATGGTAAATTTTAGAAGGCCTTCAAACTTTAGAATAGTATAGTATAAACCCTATTGCATCTGTGCCCTAGTTCCTAGCTCTTTTTCTTCTAAGTAAAGGACAGAGGACTGTAAAGACAGGTAGTAACAAGCACCATCTCTAAATGGGTTCTGTGTGTTTATTTCTTAAGCTAATTCTGTCCAAATATTTAACTCAGATAATTGTTGTATGCAAATATAGGTGATATGACTCTTTGAAAGTTCTAGTAGTCTGGAAGTAGTCTCAATCTACATAATATTTTATTCTTCGAGTGCTTCTGCCCTGAAGGTTAGCTGCAGTTCTTGTTAAGATTCTTCTCAGATGCGCCTGTTTAGCTCAAAAGACTTCTGTAAGAAAGATTCTGTTGTTACAAGAGGGCTAGAGTGAAGCACGTTTTCCTTATAAATCTCTCAATTTCAAATTTCACTATGTTAAGAGCAAAGTTAAAAATATCTCTCTTTCACTAAATACTGCAAAGTAAAATATTGATATTTGTTTACAAGGAATATTTTTAAAAATAAATGTTTCTTTTACCTCTAGGTTCTAGTTTTACACCATCATCTACTATTTATGCAAATAATTCAGTGTCCAATTCAACAAATTTCAGCGGTTCACAGCAGGTATAGTAATTTTTTATATTTATTCTTTTTATACCAATTTCAGACTTTGGAAGAATATTTTCAGGTTGCCATATAAGTGCATATTCTCCCAGGATAAGTTTTCTTCAATTTAAAGACGGCACTTCAGGGTAGTAAAAATTAGCTATTCAGAATTTTGGAGATATGTGTAATTCTGGATATCTTAGGTTTACTGTTTGCTAAAGGTTCGCCTTTTAAACATTTAAGTTGTACTTGTTTCAATCATTTGGCATAGGATTACAAAATTTATTACACACTTTCCTATTATCTTGAACATAATTTAAGACTAAACATAATTTTATTTTCTTGATAAAACAGATTAATTATGAAAATTAATGAATAGATTAAACTATAATCAATAATTGGATTGTGCTGTAGACTATAAGACATTTTTAGTTCAAAATATAATTTGTTATTAAACAAAATGCCTCCTGGACTACTGTTGACTTTTTTTTCTTTTTTTTTTTTTTTTAAGCTGAGCCATCCTGCCACCTGTTGGCAGCTCAGCGGCAGCTCATCTCGGGTTGGGCATCAAACTGCTGTTGCTCAGAGCTCAGCTTGCACTCTTTTTTTTTTTTTTTTTTTTTAATTTTAAGTTGATTTTGCACTTTTTTTTTTTTTTTTTAAGATTTTATTGGGGAATTGGTGGAGGGGAACAGCGTTGGGGAATTGGTGGAGGGGAACAGCGTTGGGGAATCGGGGAAGGGGAACAGACAAGTTGCCGTCTTCTGGTTCTTCAGTTTAGTTGCGGAGGATGTTGCTTCACTGTTGGTATCGTCATTGCGCTCTTCCCGGATGAGGCAGATCGGTCGCTGGACTCTAGATGTCGCTCATCGCGGCTATTGGCAGCTCACGCTTGGCTGCCAGCTGCTCACGCTGGCTGCGGGCCACTCACTGCAGCCTATGGCAGCCCACTGCAGCAGGGGCTGCAGCCCACACCATCACCGGGGCTTGCACAGCCCAGCTCCAGGTGGAGCTGTTGTTAGCTGCAGAGGGCAGTGTCACTGGCCCTCATGTGGGCCTCATGTGGGATCCGAACCGGGGCCGCTGGCATCCCAAAACCAGCGCTTAACCAATGCGCCACTCGGCCGGCCCTCAGCTTGCACTCTTGAGGGGCTCTTAACCAACTGAGCCACTCGGCCGGCCCCTCCTGTTGACTTTTGATTATTTTTTTTTTTTAGTTGTATGATTCTTTTTAACAAATTTTGATTCCTACTTTCCTGGCCGCTGTAATTTTTTGCTTTTGTCACAGTGCTTGCCTCTAGAAATCCTTTTAGTCTTCCTCCTAATTATATTTTCTTAATATTTTTGTGAGTTTTAAAATCAGACTTGTTAGAATTATGCATGAAGCAAGAGTGATTGCCCCTGAATGAGTGAATCAGCTAGGAGTGAGAAGCGTTTCCTATATATATTGACACTTCAGAATCTTTTGTGCTTATTTCCTAATTCTCAATCATGTTCAGAGTAGCTGAGATGGAAGGACTGTTGATTTCCTGCATAGGCAATAGGTTATTTTACCTTAACCTAATTGGTGGACTTTTATGTATTTAACTATAAACTATTACATAAGTCCATGCTCTTTGGATTTACTGAAGATTTTATTAATGGCCTTCTTTTACTTTTCATTAACAGAACAAAAGGCAAAAATGAAATTTTGATTATTACATAGTGTGGAACAATAATATTTTTTGTAAGATTAAACTTCAGAATTTGACCTTAGTTAGAAAAATTATTTACTAAAACAATAAATGTCAGAGCCAGTATACATATTTTATATTTTAAAAATTGAGAATTTTTGAAAATCCAAGGAGCTTATTTTTACTCATTTATTGATACAGCAAATATTTATTAAGCACTAGCTAGTTATGAGATTTTTGACTGCAATTGGTAATTCAAAAATAGTAAGTCATTGTTCTATACCATCTGGAAGGACACAACCCTTCTGAAGAAACACCCATGAAAATAATATGGATAGAGGATGGGATATAATGAAATAATAAGAGAAATATACACTTGGCAGAGTGATAGCATAAGAGAGAAGCAGACAATAACCAGTAAACACATAAGTAAACATAGAATTAGAAAATGTGAGGGAAGAGAACAAAGTCCTATTAAAAAATGTTAGTAGAAAGCTGACTTGAGTAGGGCTGAATTCGTGGAAGGCTTTTCTCTTGAAATGACAACAAGGCCAACTAAGTCTTGTAACAGTTAAATGAAGAATGAGGATAAGGGCGTTCCAGGTTTAGAAAGCAGCATGCTCCAGACCCCTGAGGGGTGACAAACTTGGTGTGTCAATGAACTCGTACATAAGGGTCTGGTGTGGAAACACATGTATGGAGATAGGCAGGGGCCTGCATATAGAGGTACGTGTGGTTTAGAATATGGGATTTCGATATTTTTCCAAGCCTAATGGGAAGCTATTAAAGGATTCTGAGTGGGAGAATAGCATCATATAATTTATGTTTTGAAAAGATTACTCTGGCTTCAGATACTTTGGAGAAAGCCAAAAATGGAAAGGAGGAGACAAATTAGAAAACCCGCCTATTGGCTACCACAGGAAGTGATGATAGCTCGGACCAGTGTGACAATAGTGGAAAGGAAGAGAAGCAGAGACCTTTGAGATATGTCTGAATACAAAACAACATTCTATTCCTCAGAAGCTAGTAGCCTGGACCTTTCCAATAAGTAACTTCATCTTCCTGTAACGGCATTAGCAGCCTAATCGAGGCTTCAGCACACCAATGCTAGTCAGGCTCTCCGGCTTCCAATTCCAGCTCTGAAACTTGCTAGCTGTTTGACCTTGGGCAAATCACTTAACCACTCTGTGCCTTCGTCCCATTCAATGTAAAATGGGGATAATGATAACACTACATAGAGTGTTGTGAGGATTAAGTGATGAAAACCATTTAAGGCGTTAGAACAGTACCTAACAAGTAAGTACTATGTAAGTGTTTGCTATCACTATTTTACTCTGAAAAATATATGTGGCTAGGAACTTTGCCCAGATATTGCTAAGAGATTTTTTTCTTGGATCACAGGTGGTAATGGATCACATCAGACCTTGAAATAAACAAATAGAAATTTAACTTTCTGCCATACTACTTAATCCTTTCTGATAATATATGTATTTGCTTATACACATATTTATATTATACAGAGATATTCCTCTTCTGGAAACCACAGCAGATGTGTATCTTTTCCACTTGGGAACATGTATTAGAGGGTTTTAATCCTGATCAAGGATTTGTCATCATTAATAACAACTTGGGCTAAAACATGCTAGATATATTAAACACCAATTATTGCAACAAATTCTTATTCATTAGCCTAATATGTATTAATAAAAGGATTTTGAGGGATGATTTAGATCATTTTAAGATTCTTATACTTTTTAAAATAAAAAGCAGTCAGAGAAGTTGATCCAATGTTTTTCTTTCCCCTCTGTAACAAACGGGGCAAACTAAATGTTTGAAAATCTTCATCTTCTTTTATTTACTCTCTACCTCTTGCCAAGAAAACAAAGTTATCAAGTGTAGCCTAGAAGGGGAACAAAAGTCACAATCATACAGACCGACGTGTGCATGGGAGCTGGGAGGGGCAGCCCCTGACCCTCACTGGTGATGTTAGAGGATGTGAGAGAATGATGCTGTGAGCAATGAAGTGACTTCATCTCCTTCTCCTCTCGAGTACATAAGACCCGATAATGTAAATCTTTAGGTACGTAATCATGGAGGCAAAGTGCAGCATATGTAACCTTTAGACAGATTAAAATATGTGTGCTGGACTTGGTTTGCAAAACCATCAGGGTGGTTCATGACTATGCATGTAGAAGGTGCCCACAAAATTGTCTCTGCTCATTAGGATCTCCTCAAAGCTGTGGACTCTGAAACAAATGGAGCCACATACTCACATTTCAATTGAGCATAGCAATTGCTTTTCTTTCAAGCATACTACAGGGTAGTTTCTCTTTCAAGCACACCCATATCTCAATTATCATTTCAGGATTATCCATCCTACACAGCCTTTGGCCAAAACCAGTATGCACAGTATTACTCAGCATCAACGTATGGAGCATATATGACATCAAATAACACAGCTGACGGCACTTCGTCTTCGACCTCTACATATCAGCTGCAGGAATCTCTCCCAGGACTGACTAGCCAACCAGGTACAGATCTTCATCCAGGTGAAATACTTTTATTTGTTTTACTGTGTCTAATAAGATGGAGAAAATGGACATTTCAATAACAAGGCTGAAAGCTCCCAGACAGTTATGCTAACGTTTCATCTGTACTAGTTCCCCCTGGATAAAATGAGGTTCTTCTTGTGACATTTCAGAAAACCCTTCTTTTAGATGTGAGGCAGTTAGGAGATTTTAATCTTAAATGGCAGTTTACATATAAATATAAATGGATATAAAATGGTCGGTGGACCTTTTGACAACTATTTTCTGAAGACCTTGACCACATAGAAAAGTTGGAATGTTATCTTCTTTAGATATAACTGATAATATGTCCTTTCTGCATGAGACACTGGAAAGTTCCTTCACCTTTGTGCATCATCACTAGTTCCATCCAGTGAATGCTCCCTATATTCCTAGGATTTGTAGGGCCATTGCTAGGTAGTCTAATACGATTGTCTGATCAGAACATATTTAAAGTCCGTTGTATTTTTTCATTGTCTGCAGCTTCTGTATTGGAATTGTATTTGCCAATACATATTTAACAGAGCTGAAGTATTTAAAGTTAAAAGCAAGTTTCGTAGAGATTCATTATAATCCCAATCAAAACTACAGACTTTTTGGAGAAATTATCAAGATGATTCTAAAATCACAAGTAAAGGCAAAGGAACTAAAATAGCCAAAAGAATTTTGAAAAATAAGAACAAAATTTGAGGACTTTACATTGCCTGATTTCAAGACTTATTATAAAGTACACTAATCAAGAATGTGTGGTATTGGCAAAGGGACAGATATTGGAGGAATGAAATAGAATAGAATCCAGAAATAGACCCATATACATATACTGGAAAATGGGTGTTGCCAAAGGTGCAAAGGCAACTGGAGAATGAATAGTTTTGGGAGTGTTTTCCCCACAAAAATCATGCTAGAACAATAGGACATCCATATGCCAAAACAAACGAACAAACAGACAAAACAAACACCAGAATAGTGCCTTGTAACTCATACCATACACAATACATGTAAAAACTGAAGCTGTAAAACTTCTAGAAGAAGACATGGAGGAAATCTTTGTGCCCTTGGGTTATGTAAAGAGTTTTAGATATGATAGGTAATTTTCAGATCTTACCATACTTTCTGTTGACTTTGAAGAAGAAATTATTTCTACTTGTAACTGTATTATTCTCTCAACCAAAATCATAACAATACACATGTCTGGATTTTTAAGGAATTCTGTGACCTTAGAACTGTAGTCAAGGTAGTTTTAAGTTTGATTTTGCCTTTTCAGATCTGGCATGTGTCCAAAAAGTAAATAAGTTTATAACTATGAGATCTTTCTTTATTATTGATGAAATCTGAGGTATTTAGTTTAATGGTAACAAAATTATTTCCCATTAACCTGCATTTTGGAATTAAAGCAGAGATCTTAACAATTAAATCCACAGTTTTTTGTAAATCATTCACTGTTGGCTTCCCCCATTTTTTAAACAAAAACATACTTCATGTTCTATAAGAGACAGCTGGTTGTTCTGATTTGGAGATAAACCCTAATGAAATAAAGTTGGATCTAAATATATAAAACATAGAAGGTACAGTTATTCATTACTGTACTGATTAAAGGATAATTATTCAATCATGTGTAGTGTTGGCCCAAGAAAAAGCCTAAGGCGATTGGTAATGACTGATGTTATTTGGAAATCGCAAATAGCATCCACTTATTACTTTACCTTATTGGGTAGTTTGACAATGTATTTAAAGAAACATTACCATGCTGATTAAGAACAGATATTTTAGTTCATTATCTTTATAAAGATCTCTCTTTGCTTTTAACATAAAGATTATATTAGGTATATTATATTTTTGATTTGTATTCAGACAGTTTGATGACTGATTAGCACATTAAGATTAGAGATATTTTTATAGCTCCTTCTTTCAAAATATTTTAACCATCCTTTAAAATTTGATATAATTAGTAATTTGTAACAATATTACCCTTTACTCTGAGACGTTGGCAAACATTACAATACATTAGCTAATTAAGCTTTATAAGTGCTTCAGAAAAGTAAGGGATATAGTAAGATCACTTCACTCTTTGAAAAGAAGCCAGTCTGTTAGGCAGAACTCAGTAGATTTTCCACAGCTTCATGGCATTTCACTTAAGGACAGGAAGGAAAGCAAAGTGCTAGTTCATTTAATTGAAGCTAACAAAAGGTAGAAGTAACTGACCACATTTAACATCTCTGCCAATCTGCATTTTGCCTACTCGCCTCATTAATGTACCCTGGTGCAATTGCCTGAGTGAAATTTGGCAGAGGCACTGGAATTGACAGCTTTCCCCTTTTAAAAAAAAAAGTATCAACAAATGTTTAATGACCAGGTGAGCTCAAGTTCCTGGTTTTACCTTTTATCAGAAAAAAGGATAGTGCCTTCAAAAGATAGAGGGGTCAGTACAGCTCCACCTGAGTGGTTGCTGTAGGAGCCCGCATACAGATATTGCATGGCCTCTTCACGACCTGCTCCTTTTACCATGAAGTTCTTTCAATGGGTTTCTTGGCCCTCACCTCACAAATTGTATAAAGTCTATATAGCTCTTTTGGTTAGTAGAAACAGATGTAGATTTGACCTTCTGTAACCTGGAGGGCCTGTTGCTGTTTAGGGGAGGAAGTATAGCCTAATGGTTAAAGCAGAAGTTCTGTAATCATACTAGTATTGCACTTATAAACTCTTTCATTTTGGTAAATAAGTCTCCAATTTTCTTCTTATTAAAAGAGGATAATGAGGGACCAAATTCACTGGGTCAAAGTCATATATATATATATATATATATATATGTAAATACTGTAGTATAGTATATAGTATAGTATAGTAAAGTCATATATATATATATATATATACATATATATATATAGTATATATAGTATAAAGAATGTTTCACCATAAAGAGCACCAAAAAATCAATAAGAAAAAGATAACCCAATTTTTTTAATGGGCAAAATATATCAGCAGTTATATCATAAAAATAAGGTACCAGATGGGTAATAAACATACAAAAATGTGCTCTACATCATTACTCATCAAGAAAATGCTAATGAAATCTACCATGAGATACCACCACACCCCCACAATAGCTAATATAACAAACACTAGCAGTATCAAGTATTGGCAGGGATGTGAAGCAACTGGAATTCTCATTGCTAGTGGGACAGTGCATTCATACCATCATTTTGGAAAAAGATGGTCACTGTCTGTGAAACATGAACATATGCCTTCCCTCTGACCCAGCAGTCCCATGACTAGGTATACATTCCTTAGAGGAATGGGCACTTATGTCCACAAAGACAAAAGCAAGAATATTTATAGCAGCTTTATTCATAATTGCTAAAATTATGAATAACCCTAACATCCATCACAGAATGGATAAATAAAGCATAGTATACAGATATGATGAATTTCTGGCCACATTGAGGAAAGAACAAGCAACTACACCAGGCTACTATATGAATCAATCACACAGACATAATGAAAAATTAAGCATTTAATTAAATATTTCAATAAATGTTTTTAAAAAGAAGACAGTGCATGACACATATTAAGGTTTTAATAAATGTGGAGTTGCTCTTCGTAGCTCTCTGAAAGGCTATGCCTTCACCTCCATCAAAACACTTCTGTCCATGTTTTGTCCAAATTCTTAGAGACCTTCTAAGATCTTTCAATAACTTAAGAAGAATCAGTGGTATCAGGTCCTACTCTTATTGAAACCCAGACACTTCTTATGGCTGGTCTTTCCCCTTCTTCCTCCTGCTCTTTTCACTCCTTCCTATGATAGCTGCTGGCTCCCAGTTCATTTAAAGAGCTGAGTTATTTCTGTCCAACTCCTTCTTTATGGATCCACAATCAACCACCCATGATATCACAGTGACTTTGGGATTTTGCAAGTTTTTGTCCTTTCAGCTCTTGTAGTGTTTCAAGAATAAAGCTGCTGTATGATAATTAACCCCTGAAAATTGAGCTATAATAAGTAGGAAGACAGGTTATATGGAATGTCATAAAAAAAAAATTATAACCTTATTTAACAAGGGAGGGTTAATTTGAATCAGCATTTGATTTGAAAGAGAACATTTAATTTGCAGGACATTATATAACCTTAGGAAGATTCTGTTTAATAACTAAAAAGAGAAAAAATTTTGTGTGATATTTTTTAAAAGTTGATATGTGTTTAAATACCTAAAGCCTAATTATTGCCTATACAAGTAAGCTGAAAAAGGATTTACTATAAAATAGGCCTATATTCAACCTTAAAGCTGAGGAACTTTTTATTACACTGTACTCTCACACAGCCAATGGCAGAGACCATGCAACGAATTGTACTATGTTTAAAGAACAAATAATATTTGGAGCACAGGCCTTTTGCTTTGTTTTGTTTTGTTTTGATGCTTTCCTGACATGTACAATGTTGCCGAAAGAAAAATGTTATAACCATTATAAATTATTAGAAGTTAGCTATGTCAAATTTACTATTTATGTAGAACGTCTCAGAAGAAAAACATTATGTGAGTATTCTCTAGTTTGTTCAGATTTGATTATCTCAGTTAACAGCTGGTCAGCTGTCCTCAAAATTATTTTAACTTTTTATGAGGAAGCATGATACTCATAACATCTTTATGTTTCGAAATTGTGTAACTTAAATTTAATATAGTTTGCCATTGGACTCTCATAGAAGTTTTAACTTTATGCATAAGATTTAAATCAAATCAAATCTAAACCAGATTTATCTCAATAATTCAAAACAGTAGCTGTTATTACCCATGCTTTAATGTACAAAAACAAGTAAGATTCAGAGAGATTGAGTAAAATGCTTGTAGTCATATGGTAAGTCTGACTCTTGTTACTAGTGAGGTTTTACTGAACCTCACCATTGTCCCCATTTGTTTATCTTAACACCCCGTCCTACAGACTTGCCACTGCTCAGTACACCCTACCTCATAAGATGCTTCTCCACTCATTTTAGACATATCACACTTACAGGCATTGGTGGGATATGTAGAAATCTATTAAACATAAAAGAAATCTATTAGAAACTTAGGATGTATCCTGATGGAGGGATCGATTTATGTATGGGTCATCACATACTGGGTGATTAACTTAAGAGAGGGTTAGATCACCCAGGTGGTGTGATGTGAGAAGGACAGTGATCAAAGGATGGCACTTTTAAATACCAGCATGTAAGGGAGGGGAGAAGTAAAAGGTCATGTCCCCTAGACAGAGAAGGGTTGGTGAGACAGATGCTAGAGCTAGGTGAGTGCAGGGTGCTTCTGAGGAGGTGCTGTTTAAGAGGAGTTCCAGGAAGATAAGTACTGAGTCTCTCTATTGCATTTGCAATTAGGTGATTATTGGGGACTTTGCATTGGAGTAGTTTTAGAGTTTAGGTGAACTGAAGCTAGATTATAACAAATCAGATGTCAGGCAGTAGAAACAGATGCTCTGTCCAGGACTGTACCTGCTGGCCAGTGTGGCTATCGAGCACTTGTTGTGTGGCCAGTACAGGTTGAGGTCTGCTGTAAGCATAAACTACACATAAGACTTAGTATGAAAAAGAGATTATGTAAAACATGCCACTGATCATTTTTATATTGATAATATGCTGAAATGATAATATTTTGGATAAATCAGCAAATTAACATATGCAAATAAAATTAACATATGCAAATAAATTAACATGTGCACATACATTAACATGTGCAAATAAATTAACATGTGCAAATGAAATTAATTTCACATGTTCCTTAAGTTTTTTTGTTTTTTTTTTAATAAGGCTTCCAGAAAATTTCAAATTATATATGTGATTCCACTTGTAGCTTGCATTATATATATTTCTATTGGACAGCACTGGTATGGACTATTTTTCCAAGAAGGGTCATTTAAAAAGAGAAGATAGCAAGAAGATGGCTTCTAGATGGAAATGCAAAGTCAAAGGGAAGGATTTTTAAACTTGTCTGTGGCCCCCAGAAAAGAAAGAGGTTGGAGGGCACATGAGAGAGGCTTTGACTAATGGAGGGATAGCCCCTCAGAGGTGAGGTGGGGGAGTCAATCTTGCAGGTGGAAGAAGGCATGAGATTGATTCAGAAGACATTTCATCCTCTGAACTCTGATGTCAGGAGGTGAGAACAGATTTAAATTTAGACAAATATGTAGGTGGGGGTAGAAACAGGAAGTTGAAGGCATATGGAGTATAAAAGACAGGCTTAATAGATCACAGAGATTGAAGCTAGGAGGGATTTGCGTGACCTACAATATTTTTGACTGCATTAAGATTTTGTGTATTTGAGATTATAAATCTTTTTTTTTAATGTTTTTTTGTCATAAGGAGCTTTCTGTTGTATAAGAATTTGTTAAGATAGTTAATAACGAAAACTCATACCTGATCTAAAAATGAAGTGCTATTCTTGACATAAGCTACGTTTTTTTAATAGGCGAGTTTGATACCGTGCAGAGTCCCTCCACACCCATCAAAGATCTTGATGAGAGAACATGTAGAAGCTCTGGCTCAAAGTCCCGAGGAAGAGGCCGGAAAAATAATCCTTCCCCACCTCCGGACAGTGACCTGGAGGTATGCTGACTTATCCTCAAGGAGTATAACATGACATTTTATTTCTATTGAACACATATTCTATACTTAGAGTTCCACAAAGTTTCAAACTTACATATATATACCCAGGGTGCCAAAAAAATGTGTACAAGTAGACACTTTATGTCTACTTTGGTCACCGTTGCTCAAGCAGTAGTCGCCATAATCAAAAGTGTCTGGACACTGATGGGAACCACTTTGAGCACCTCTTGTAATGGCAGAAGTCAAACGTGACTTGTATTCATCTTTTGTATCAGTATACATTGTGTGTTACCATTTTAATAGTTTTCTCCTCTCTTCAAATGTGTGGGCATTGTTTTGGCCCCTGTGTGTGTGTATGATGACTGGCATGAGCAGGCCTACTCTGAGTGGCCATTTCCCAGCCACCCAGTTTGAGATTTCATCCATGACGATAACCAAATTGAAAACAAAAATAACATAAAAATGGCAATGCTTTACAAATTCCGGGACTGAGATCAATGCATCTTTTGATTCAAATTGGCACAAACAGAAATTTTAAAAATGCAGCCATTATTTGCGGGATAATTTTCTGAGACATACTCCATTTGGTAGTACTAAGGTAATGATAGATGTTTATATGGGTCAATTAACTTAAAAACATAAAATTAATCTGTATCTAAAGGAAAAGTTGTCTCCTGAAAATAGGAAAATTTCCAAGAATTTGATACATATGTTAAAAGTTTTATAACTGTAAACATTTCCATGTGCCATTTTTTTTTAATTGAAAGCTCTTTTGAGATATATCAATACTAAGCAGGTTAATTTTTATTATAAAGCGTCAGGAGAAACTATTCTTCACCATAATATGTTTCTTCTTACACAATTCCATATTTCAATTAAGAAAAAAAAACACATTAGGGGCACATGGTTAGCTCAGGTGGATAGAGAGAAAGCTCTTAACACCAAGGTTGCCAGCTTGATTCCCCTATGGGCCACTGAGCTGTGCCCTCCACAACTATATTGAAAACAACGACTTGACTTGGAGCTGATGGTCCTGGAAAAAAACACACTGTTCCCCATAAGTTTAAAAAAAAAAAGAAGAAAACATTAAATTTCAGATTTACTAAAGTCAAGTAATAGTCATTGCACCTCTTCATAAGAGATCATTCCCTTTACCTGAATAACAGTAGCATATTCAAATACCTTTAAAAACCCAGCAGGTGACAAGAAATGTGTGAACTGGGCTAGGGAGCCAGCAGACCATGGGGATCAGGGGGCTCTGGCCCAGTCATACGTGGCCCGCCCATCACTGCCTCATGGAATGTCAGTCAGCATTGCCACAATCCCCAGTTTCTCTTCTGCAGTCAGAGCCCTGAAATTTGTTTGAAGTCTCCTAATCTTGAAAAGTTGATCAATAATTTGAAATCTTTCAAAACAATGTGCAGACCAAACAATCTATCTGATGGCCTAAGCTGACCCAAGGGTCCACACTGCAATTTCTATTTAGGGTTACTTATTGAGTCTTTAAAATATTTTTTAAAAAATAATTCCTTGCATGAACTGCAAATTTCATGAACTTGTGAGGCATAAAATTTTAAAACAGAGTTCCAAGCTTACTTCTATCATAAATTCCAAATATGTCTTTCTGGGTATTAACTGCAAGTAAATGTTTGGATAAAATCGTTCAAATGAAGACATCTGATTGTTAAGCTTATTATTTGTACACTTTTGCTCCTCAGGTTTTACAGGGGTTAGATCTGGCAAATTTGGGGGGAAAAATAATGGAGTTGCATAGTTTTCTATAAAAACATATCAGCAAAGTGACGTATTTTCTACTTGTAAAGAGATTTCTGCTTCCTTAGAACTTGATAATTCTTTGATATTTATCTTTTTTCTTCAGCGTGTGTTTGTCTGGGACTTGGATGAAACCATCATTGTTTTCCACTCACTGCTCACGGGTTCTTATGCCCAGAAGTATGGCAAGGTAAACAATGAAGAAGTTTTTTTCCCCAAGAAATCATGTTAGAATTTTTTTAAAAAACCAAGAGCCATTTAAAAATACATTTAACTGTTTTATTGTAGACTGTCACATCTGCTCTTAATTATTTATTTTCAGTGACCCATTGTTTTTTTTATTGTGAACTGGCACATTTTACCAAACGAATTAGTACTTGGATTCTTTTTCTTTCCTCTTAATGACTGAGTTTTCCACATAGAAACCAAGCTTATTACTCTGCCATAATTATTTTAGGAAAAATTTTTGTGAATTGAAATAGACCTTAAACATTATAAAATTATATCATCTTCTAATAAGGGAACTTTAGGAAATTGCTTGAATTAATTTGTTGCACCAAATCTTGTTATAGAATGCCATTTGAAATAAGTCATGTTTTATCTGATGGGTCCTTTGGATTTATGAATCAAAGTGTTTTTGTAACTTGAATTAGCACATGAACAGCAACGCTCTCACACATCTACAAATTCTGAGATAGCTGGTCTCATTACTCTTCTTCCTTTCCCTCTTGCCATCGTTTTCCTAGTGAGCTAGCTTCTTATAACAATGTTGTTATCCACCTGTATGAGGGCTATCTCAAGGGCTGTTGCAAGTGCAACAGGCTTTTTAGCTACAAATACAGTTGTTTAGGTCATTCCTGTTCAAGTTTTCATCTCTGTAGGGCTCATAATCTAACCAGAATTCATTCAAAACTTTGTGGCCTGCCTTCAATCACTGGATTTGAAGTTTTATCTAACTTTGGTTCCTTTACATATTACACATACAGAAGTCTTTATAGTGTCACTTACTTTAATAGGGTCTCATGTTGGCTCAGCATGCAGTTTTTAGCAATTTTGTTAAGCTTTGTATTCTAGACTAGTATTGATGAATTGCACTCATATTTTTCATCCTAAATTGTACTTTTGGTGAATCTGCATTGCATTTGATTTTTAATGTAGATAACAAATGTTGCTAAACAGATATGAAAGGTAACAGTTTTCTTTAATGACCATTTAGAAGAAGGAGTCTTAGTCCCTTTATCACAGTCATCATCATCAAAAACAGTGATCTTTGAAGCAGAATGCATGCATATGTGCTATATATACACAAAATGCTGCACTGAGAGAAGGAAAAAAATATTAGTGTGTGCCTGTACATGCACGCACACACACATATCTTGCAGTTTCTATTGTTGTCTGTTTCATAATGGACATACTTTAAAAATACATGCACATGATTATAATTTAAAGACAATTCATAACTAAATTAACTATGCATACATTTGGTGTGCATGCCAAAATGCTATTACTGATAGAGTATACAATCTAAAAAGTTTCCAGACCATAATCTAAAGCATTTCTTCTGGAATAATTCTGGCTTATGAGGAATAAATCCTGTTGAATTGATTGCAGTATATTTTTGCAGCTAAGTTTCACATGAGATACATGTTTAAGGTAATCTAACTTGAACATATGAATCCAAATAATGTTCCCTTCAAAACAGTGACCATGAGAGACTGTACCTAAATATCTATGTTGCTTCCATTATGCCAAATCAGTAAATCAGGAGTGAAACTAATCTTTTGGAATTACCTTTAGGTTTCTTAAATATTTCCTGACTTCGAGCCTTCATTCTTTTGTGGTAATTGTGATCTTTAGAAATAGTGAGATCATTTGAACCCAAGGCAATGAATAAGGAAGGAGCATGGTCAAAATATCATGTCAAAAATATAAACTTGCTTCCATCTCAGAACTGAGGGGTGATGAACCATAAAAAAGAAAAAAAGTCTGTGCATAATGAAGCTGCTTGTCTTGAGTGATTCATAAACTGACTCTAAGCATAATTCCAAAAGCAAACGTTCTCACACCATTTTCTATGCTTACATGTAGCAGAGCTTACTGACAGGGTGGGGCACAGTGAGGGGAAGAGAGGAACTAACCTTTATTTAATGCCCATGATGTGCCACATAATAAGCATCACAATTTTAAGCGATAGGTTGTTCTTCCCAATCTATAGATGAGGAAACGTACTCAGAGAGCAAATAAAATATGTGCAAAATCACACAGCTGGTTAGTGGCAGAGGTGAGTTCTGGGGCCCTGGACTATTTGGCCCCAAAGCCCAATTCATTTCTGCTATAGCACATCAGAGTATACACAGTATACCATAAACACAATATATAAGTGACTTTTCCTAAAAGGAGTGAAGATAATTAGTGAGGTACTATGCGGGCAGTTATATGAGTTCTCCTTTAAGTTGGAATAATTCTAATTCTCTCAGATGATTGGGATATTTTCCATTAACAGCTAAAACTTAAGAAATGACAGATATCAGCACCTTATGATGGTGTAGCAGAGGGGAAGAATCAGGGCCACTATTGGAAGGTGTGGGGAAGATACACTTACATTTATAGAATGCCTACCATGTATTAGAGCCTGTGTTTGGCATTTCACAAGCAATCGGGATGGTGGTTAAGGACAAGAACCTTCTAAGTCAGATAAATCTAACAAAAAACCCAATGTGTACATCTTTTTGACCTTGGGCAAATTACTTAATTCCTCAGTCTTAATTTCTGTAAAATGGGAACAATGCTATCTGTAGTGAATAAGAATTAAAGAGATAACATGTTTAAAGAGCCCAGTAGAACCCTCACTGTGAATTAACACTCAAAAAAATTGTAACTGATATGAGTCACTTTCACAAATGTAATCCCACTTAATTATCATTATCTGCTCTAATTTATGGTGATCTGAATTCAATGGATGAGGAAACCCGGATTATGATGGTGTAAGAACCTTGAACAAGGTCACAAAATGATAAACATTGCTACATCCATGGGAAACCAGTCAGTCTCATAGCAAGTCCTTGTCCTTTATACTATTCTGTGCCACTCAAAGAGGGCTTGATGGAATGAACTTTCAATGTAAGAGACATCCAAACCTGTAGGCAGGGGGCTGCATCAGGCAAGGTATCTGCAGTCAGGAATGTAGGATTCATTCTAGGTGCAATGGCAGCTGCTGAAGGGTTTAGGCTGAGTTGGGACATGGTATATAATTGGTTTCTATGTGTAGAATGTAGGTTAGAGGAACAAGGATGGACACAAGTAGACCATTTAGGAGGTTGCTATGCAGTATGTAAGAAGTGGTAGTGGCTTAGACTTCAATAGTGCTTCTTGAACTTTAGTGCGAGTCACAGTAACCTGCAGGGCTTGTTAAACACAGATGGTTGGGTCCCACCCCCAGAATTTCTGAGTTTGTAGGTTTGGGGGGGGAGGCGAGATTTTGCATGTGGAATAAATTGCCAATAAAGCTGATACTTTGAGAACGACTAGAAGAGAATATTTCCCCAATGTTTTTTCTTGGGAAAATGAGCTCTGAGACTAATTGACAGTCTTTGTGGAAACGCCCATAGCCAAATAAATTTGGGAAATAGTTGCATTTTATGGCCTTTAAGTGCATATTACCATATTAAAGGTCCTGATATGTTTTACAGTTAAGAATCCTTTGTAACCATGTTTAATTCCTCAGTTCCCTAGTGCCTTCAGCAGTGACCTTGAGGACAGACTAAAATGAAGTCGTTCTGGTGACTAGTTGACAATTAAGATGGACTTTGCACTGCTAATAGGAAAAGTGACTAGGACTATTATTTCTGTAGGGAAAACAAAAGACCTTTATACAGCTTAAATGATATCTAAGCTTGAAATTGTTAATGTCTTAAGTCCTTTTTATTTCTTAAATCCGTCTTGTTTCCTTCCACAATGTGCATTTTAGAACATTTTTTTTTTGTATAACATAGTGATTTTTCAATTTTTTTCTTTTAGCAAGAGAATCCTTTATGCACGTATTGTATCACACTGATCATCTTTATATAAGACATATAAAGGCAGACCTGCTGTAGATGAAATGCGGAGGTTAGGGGACTGGTGGTGAGAACTCATTTCTCTCATGTAACCAATCCCCGCATTGGTCTAGTCACCCCGAAAGGGCTTCCTGAGTCCTGAGGATGCTCAGACCACAGCCTGTAAGGCAGTAATCCAGCTGAATGAGCACCGAGCTAGAAGTAAGAGAGAAGTCCCATAACTGGATGGGCCTTCAGCAAGTCATTTAATCTCTGAGCCCCTTTCCTCATCTGAAAATGGTTCTGCCCTATTTCCTTCCTGGGCTTACTGGATGGATTAAATGAAATAATAATGTTAATTTACAAAAGTAGCACACAGCTCTGAAAACGATCATCCACATCCCAGACTAGAGAAATGTAAGTAGAAATACATATTGTTTACCCCAAATGAGAACTGACTAAAGGCATATGTTTTCAGATATGCAGAAAGTCAGTGTTTACATGAAGTTGTACTGCAGTCGCCTGAAACACAGAGTTGCTAAGGGAAAATATGAGCACCAGAGATGTAAAATCATATCCGTACATGACCCTACCTACCTACCTACCTGTTTCTCTCTCCCTCCCTCCCATAAATAAAATAATAATAAGTACCAGTTTTGAGCTCTTGCTGTGTGCCCGATGTTTTGTCAAATGCACTCGTTTTCACCCAGTGTGATTGGTTCTCTGTCACACAGCTTGTAAGTGGCATAGCCAACCAGAGACCATATCTCTTAGACACATGCTTTTAATCTCTACACTCTTTCGGTCTCAAGCTTTTTCCCCACCATCTATAAAATAAAATTCACGGAACATAATAATTTAGGAACGCCATTTTACTTATAAATTTCCCAGGGAAACTAATTTTGGTTTTTAATTTTAAAAAGTTGTTCAGAAAATTTTACTTCCATTGATAAATAATGTAAATTTTCCAAAGATCTCCTTAATATGTTATCACTTTTTGACTCTGTTCAGTTGTCAACGCAACATGCTCTTTCCCCAGGCAGAATGATTCCTGAATATTTACCATGATGGCAAATGAGGGATATTGGTGTTTGAGTTCTGTTGCCTATAAAGCTGATGATGGGCTTTGCAGCTGAGCACCAGTTGGCACGTACAGTTTTCAGCACCACACAACTCTAAAAGAGGAGTCTGTAAATTTGGCAGGGCATGTAGACCAGGAGTCATCCATCATCTGTTAAAGCTTAGGAAGATCATTCCTATTCCCTGATTAATTGTATATATTATTTTGCCTGATAAGTTGCAGTAATTCCTCTTTTGGGGAGGAAGGGGTGAAGGGAGCTAAATAAATTGTGCTTGAGGGATTTGGTTTATTTCAAAGCATTAATGTGTCATGTGCTATGAAGCCATGACTCTCTAAAGTTATTCCACAGTAAGGAGGCAAAGGAAATAGCCCAAGTCAGAGAAAAGATTGAAGGAAAAGTGAACAGTTGCCTTATACTGTGAAATTAAAATTCAAGCTCCCAAAACTACATCCTCATTTTAGACAACAGCCTATATAAGAGCAGAGCTGGGAAAATAATGTGTTCCTCAGGATAAGTCAATTGGTTACTTTTATATTAAACAATCTATATGCGGTTATATAGAAAGACTTCTGAAATAGTACCAGCTAGATTTAAAATTATAGGACAGTCATGAAGGTAGGTACTGACTTATGTGCATGTCAACTAAGGAAAAGCAACATGATTTAATATGAAGTGATTAGAATCAAGTGTTGGAACCATGGATTGGAGGCCACCCTAATGGCAGCATACAGGTTACATCCCCCTCTGAGATAATGGTTAGAGTATTCTGCTTTGGAGGAAGAAGGGACCTGAGTTTAAATTCCACTCCATCTCCTAATACACATGTGCCCTTGGAAAATTTATTTAGTCTTTGTGAGCCTCAGTTACCTTTTATATTTGATTAGGTGGGTTAAATGTGTTAATGCATTAAAACTCAGCACATTACCTACCACAGATTAACATTCAAAATGTGTAACCTATTTTATTTGGGTTCAAGAAAATTTGAAGGTTGGAAAACTGAATTTTGAGAAAACTGGATGTTTTCTAAGGAAACTTGCATATATTTGTGTCTGATTTGTCTCAATGTAAAAGCTCGGTGTTGTAGAGAAGTAGAGGGTGACTAGAGACTGGTTGTGATGTATATAAAGAAATGAATGCAGAATTTATAAGCCTCAATATTTTATAGTGCGTTTCATGGTTGTACATAGTATGTGTGGTTGTGTGCACATGTGCGAACATGAATCGTATGTACATAAATACAGTACATATGTATATAAAAGCAAAGCCAAATCAAAGACAGTGATATTTTTCAAGCTCTGTCTTAGGGAGTTTGGGAGACAGTGCTCCCTACTGACACCTTTCAGAACTCTCTGTTACTCTTTTGTAGGGTAGATGTTTATTTTAGAGAAATTGATTTTCTTTTATTGAATTGAATAGCTCTAGGTGATACCACAAACGGCCAAATAGCTTTTATGAAAGCCCAACCTCATCAAATTATTGCTGGGCGTTCATTATAAAGGGAAAAAATCTTGAAGGGGCATCGCATTTATAAATGCGAAACTAATACACCAGAAAGATAAGTGATAAAGCAGTTTCGTAAAAGCTCAAACTTCTAGAGGATTCTTCTATAACTTCCCCTGAAATTTCAGTCCCCGTTGATGATCCCAGCTTTTGATCCAACAAGCTCACATCTTGGGGAGGTAAGAAACTGAAAATTAGATTATTAACTTGCCTTAAATTTCCTTAAAACGTCCACTCTCCTTTTTCTAAATGAGTGGGTAACCTATCTTTTCTACAACTTCCCTCTATTGTGCCACTCCTCTTTGTCCCCGAATCCCGAGGCTGCCTCAGTTGGGTGTGTTCACTATCTCTGTCATACCTCTCCTTTGTCAGTCCTGTGCTTTCTATTTCTAGCTCATCCTCCCATGGCCATTCTCACCAACTTGACTTTTTCCATTCTATCTGGTTGCTATGCTATACTAATTATATTATATAGTATAAAAATAATACTATGCTATTTTTATATTTATGAGTATTTAAATATAAAAATAAATCTGACTGGCTAGAAGGGCTAAAAATAATAAAAATTAAGTAAATCCCATCAATCCAAAGGCTCTACAATAACGATAATATAACAACTATAATTATAGCCTATTACTACTGCTTTAATTTCCCCTCGAGCTATATTTATTCTTTTATTAGTTTAATTAATTTGAGTGAGCTTTATTCACTGAATTTTCTCCTGATTGAAATAGTAGAAACTGGTAGTGGTAGGTCAATTGTGTAATGCCTCCTTCATGGCCTCGAGTTACTTAATATGGATTCCTGTTCGATTGTAAATATGTTACTTACATCAAACACTTGGATTTTGAACAAATCCATTTAATCCAGAGGAAGAATTACCTAGTTTTTCACCTGACCAGCTTCTCAGCTGGTAGTTGGCTACATGATTAAGAGTCATCGTGGATCATTTGGTCCCTGAAGTTAGTCCCACAGGAGGTCTTCATGGAAGTGAAGGTGGGGCAACACACTCTTACTCATTCATAACTTTAAACTATTTCTGGGGAAGCCTACTTCCCAGGAAATTATACTGAGCCACCATTCTACTCGGTGATCAGACTGAGTCAAGCCTTAGGGTCCTTTGGTCGTACTCCAGAGTCCTAACCCCTGGGAAGCCAGAAGGTCATGCCAGCTGGTCTTCCCTGACATCCCCAGACCTTCCCTGGCTCCCTCAGACCAATGCATTTTGAAACATTAACATTCATATGAATTGCCAGCAATCTTGTTAAATTAGAGGTTCTGTTTCAGTAGCTCTGGGGTCTGGTCTGCAACTCTGCCTTCCTCACAAGCGCCCAGCGTACTCTAGTGCAGCTGGTCTGTGAACTGCACTTTGAGTAACAAGGTCTTCACGTGCTAATTCTCAGCCTTGTTTGTACATTGGAATCTCTGGAGAGCTTCAAAATTATTGATGCATGGGTCCCACTTCAGAGAACCTCATTTAATTGGTATAAGGTGTGGCCTGGGCAGCCTGTGTGGTCATGTGTGGGCAAGTGTGAGAGCCTCTGCCCTAGAGACCATCATCCCAGCCCTGGATGTCACTATAACCCACTTTTGAGTAAAGAAAGCATCACTATCCTTATCCCTCTTTTTCTTCATCAGATTCATGTTGCAAAAAAGCCACCTGACTATCTATACCTCAGCAGCTGAGTGTGGCCACACATCTAAGGGGTCCCAGGACTCCTGGGTTAATTAATTCTTCCAACTGACTATTTCAAAATTTCTCTCCTCTCAAACTTTCAATGCTCTCTCTCAATTCTGCACAGAATAGCTTCTCCATCACTTAAAAGAAAAAAAAGAAAAAGCAAACTGAAAGAATTACATCATCTTCGCACCATAACCATGTTTCTCTGCCTCCTTTTTGCACCTACACTCATGTCCTGGATCCAAGCCTTCTCATTTAGCCAAGGCATCTGCCCCTGAAACAGCCTCTTTCACTCCCAAGTCTCCCATTTCCCACTCTGGATCATTCCATGGCCATTTTCCATGCTGTATTGGTCTCATCCCCAGAAAAGCCTCTCTAGCCCATTTTCAAGCTGTTGGCCTCTTTCTCTGCTTTTCCCTAGCTTGCCAGTCAAACCACTCTCTCCTGAAGTCTGAGGAATGGCCTTGCCAATTCATGGTTTATGTTGCTGGGGCCTTCCATCTGCAATTGACCCAGTCAAGCACTCCCTCTTTCTTAGGACACTTGTTCCACTTCACTTCCCTGACCTGGGTCACTGCTCACACTGTTCCATACCCACTAGACTCACCCCTCCCTCTGCATGTTCCCTGCCACCACTGCTGTCTGTACATGGCCAGTTCCCTCACCTTTTTCAGGTCTCTTATCCTCAACTATCAGCTCCCCAAAAAGGCCTTCCCTGTGTCCTCTTTAATGAGCCATTACCACCCATGCCCACAGCCTCTGTATCTGCTGATTATGATTTTTTTCACCACCTGAAATACTATATCTTTGCTTGGATTTTTTGTCCATTTATTTATCAGATAGCTCATCCAATAATAATATAAATCCCTCTAGGGCAGAGACTTTGCTTATTTGATTCTGTGCTCTTGACCCAGAATTTGAACATGTGTGACATGGAGTAGACACTCAATAAATATGTGCTCAATAAATGAATGTTGCTGAAATCATTCTCTAAGTCCCATGAGAACTCTTAAGCCCACTGACTATCCATCACACACAAACATCTCAACTGTTAAATTTCCCTTCTGATTCGTGACTGAATTTCATTCCATCCCCTGTCACTGATTAAAAGAGTTTGTGGATCCCAACAACCCACTCACTAGTTCCACCTTGGCTTGTGGCGCTGGTCTGTCTTCCTTCTTCTGTAATGAACGTGCACATCTCCTGTCCCTGTGCGCTCAAATCCGCAAATGTGCATCAGGTCCCACAGGAGTAACTGTTCCAAGAGTTTGAGTTCCTGAAAAAAAAGTCCCCCATTTCTTTAAAAATATATAATGGCTGCTTCTCCCAAGATATTTTTATATTGTGTCCCTAGAGGAGGAATTCCAGCCGACGGCCTAGTGCCAGCAGAGCCCCAGGGACAGACAGTCTGGCCCGAGTTTATGTGCTGTGCTAACATGGCTAATAGGCGTTAGTATTTTGATATAGAAAAGTGCCATACTTGAACCTGACTTGGTCATATGCTGGTAACATCCAGCTTCGAATCACACGTTTTAAGGGCCAAGAGTTACTCATTTTCTTCATCTTCTCTCTCTCTCTCTCTCTCTCTCTCTCTCTCTCTCTCTCTCTCTCAATCTGTCTTAACCAAATGTCTTGGGAATACTTTCAGTATTTTAATAAAGCAGTACACAGAGTAAATTGGCAGAAGTTCAGTTTGCCCCATATTAAACTCTGCTGTAGATACTTTGAACCTATTGGAACTGTTATGTATGTAAAATACGAATATGCATCAGAACTTCCACAAAACCCTGTTAGTGCCTTTATTGTCCCACTCTTTCCCTCTATCCAAGTTTTCACTATCACTTCATTTCATACCCTGAACTCAGCCCTCACTACAGGTACTCTGAAAAAAGGCAATAACTCTTAATTCATAAGGTGCCCATAATTCTACAAACATCTAATGAAAATGAGCAAACATCTCTGTATAAAACTTGGGTTCAATCCAGGAGTATATTTAACTCTCAAGTGCCTGATAAAAACCATGGAATCGCAGGCACTGGCAGTTCCTTCCCAGTAGCCTGGTGAGGCAGGCGGAGCCCAATATTACAGAGGCCTTGCCTAGGCCACCCCCACAAATTCCTGGTCATCTTTCTTGGATTCTTACATCTGTGGATCCTTTAGCTGGGAAAATGTGATACTATAATCTGCTTACTTAGAATGAACTGTCCCAGTGACTTAGTAAGCTGAGGGCTGGGGTAAAATTAGGTATTTGAAAGTAGACATTCTCTTAGAAACAAGATCACCACGTCTCACGGGCACGGTTTTCCTTGGCTTGTGGCATAATTAGCCCTCGCCCTTTGATGCAAAAACAGCACCCTTTCAACAGCCTCACTCTGCAAACCTTAGTAAATAAAATACAGCGAGTTCACACTCCAGCAAACCTCAAATCTAAACGTTCCCAGTTTGCAAATGGTATTTTGCCAAAGTGCTTACTAAGTCCTGACTCTAGGACGGTGTGTGATGTAGAATTGCCGTAGCTTGGAAAACAAATGAATAGCCCCTTCCAGTGCCATGGGCGTGTACTCCCATGGGGTGCTCAAATGCAGTTTTCATCACATCAGGCACTGTGCAGACTTGTTAGAGAAGTCTTGTTGATTTTCTAAAAATTATATTTGTTTGCGTGCTTATCAGGTGCACCAAATGCATTCTTCATGGGTTTTCCTATCACTGTTGGGGTAGCATACAGAGTTACATACTTCAGAAGCGTGGAATGGATGAAAGTAACAATCAAAGAGGAATAGTATGTTTTCTCCTAGCTCCATAGATCTGATCTGTAAATGCAAAGAATGTGAAGCATGAACAGAAGAAAGTCAATAATTTTATTTAAAACTTAAAAAAGAAAAAAATTGGCAAATCGAAGGATAAGAATTTAAGCAACCTAGTCTCGAGAAGGAAAACCTTTTAAACAAGACATTTTCTAAGCCCCCATCTGAAATATATATCTTTAGGGCAGTAATCATCAGAAACATACGGAGTGGTGGAGCTCAGTTTTATTGTCTTGCCTCAGCGAACATTCCTCAAAAGCATAAAGCATCACTAATGGAATTATATGTTTTCATGCTATAATTACATTTGATTTTTCCTTATATTTCTGTAGACTTTTTGTTCATGGTCCCATGACTAGACAGCATATTTACAAGTTTTCTATGTCCTCAGCCATTACAACCCCCTTACCCCCTCCCCAAAGAGACAGAAAGAGGATTTTTTTTTAACAGGAAAAAAAGGCAAATGCATATTTTAAAAATTTTGATTCAAACTTCAGAGATTTTCTTACAACAATAAAAACATGAATGACAACATGAAATAAGAAAAAAGAATTTTATACTTGAAGTAAACAGAGCAAGAGATCCCTCTGAGCTTCCAAACTCCTTGAGACACAAAATGGGAACTTCATATTTTCCTTCTTGTTCTTAAATACTGTTTGTTGGACAAAATGGAATGGATTTGATCTTTGAGTGTGTTGCTCCCCATGATCCTGTCACTGGAAGACAGATGAACCCAGCAGTGGAGGCAAAGTAGAGTCCTCCTGCCAGGAAGACACGAGACCAGGTTCCGGCAAGTATGTGAGCAATGAACATCTGTTTCTGAGAAGCGAGAATTTTGAGCTATGAAATCCACAGAAGTCTCTAAGGAAGAGATGTAATAATTAGAAAATTATGTTGACATCCAATATATTATCATCCTGTCTTGCCCTTCTGCCATACCAAGACTTAGCTTTGCTCAACACACCTCAGTGAGCTCTTTCTTTCATAGCTTAGCACTCAATTCCAAGTCTCGAGGTTTTAATCACTACCGAACATGAGGCTGACGCTCACTTCAAATATGTTTACACTCCAGGGTTCCCTCCTCAAAGCATTATGAAAGGAAATAGAGGAAGAATATCAGTTGTTGCAGTGTAGGTGTGGATTGAGAAGGGACTTCTACTTGCTAAGTGGAATAAGTTTGGGGGTGTGTATGAAGATTGCTGGGCCTGACCTGGGTTGCATAGTCTTATCATAAATTGAAGTCAAGTTAGCATTACATTTTCCCAAGTTTAAGCACATTTCTTGAAATGCCATTTATTAAAACATTGAAAATACAAGTTCGGCACTCTCTCCTTAAATCCTTACAACCTGGCTCCTGGCCCAGCCACTCAACCCAAATCACCCTCTGAGGTCTTCCAAAATAACTTCTCAGCCAAAATCAATAGTATCCTTCTAGACTTCTCAGCTTTATTCAAAACCATAATCTTCTCCCTGCTAATGTTGGATCCATTCTAGTCTGAAGCTCTGAGCAGGATTTGTTCCTTCTAGGTTTTTTATTTTCTGCATCTCCAGAGTCACTTCTATAGTTGTTCTCTTTAGAGGCCATTCCAACTTTGATCATTTTAAACATGATGTTTGAGCCTGAATGACTTGCCTATCCCTCAACTCTCCTTGCTTTTTAAAGTCTTACACCTCTGGATGCCAGGCTCTCACCTATAGTTAGTGACAGTGAAATATCATCTCCAGTCTTGATTCTCAGCTCATTGCTAGTCTCTAATATCTTGGTTTCTGGAAACAAAAAATAAGTCACTGTGACTCCTTACTAATCTCTTACTTTCATCAAACTTCTAAATATATATATTTTCTACTTAGATTACGTTTGCTAAGTTACTATGTCTTTCGTTATCCTCAATCCTTCTCTCTTCATTCCTAGTCAAATGCAAATTAGACCAAACTGTACACATATGCAAGTAAATATTGCCAGTTGGTCAAAATGCAATTCGTAATTAAGTGGTGGTTTCACCACACTCCACTAGCTCTTCTTATCCCACCTCCAGATGACATTGTCTGCTTAAGACCTACAAACATCCAACAGACCTATTTTTCTCTCGTTCCTATTTTTCTTTTCTTTTCTTTTTTTTTTTTTTTTGAGGGCAGTGTCACTGGCCCTCATACGTGGGACCCGAACTGGGGCCGCTGGCTTCCCAAGCCAGCACTTAACCATCGTGCCACTTGGCCGGCCCTCTTTCCTACTTCTTATTTATAAAAGGATGTTCTTTTTAACAAGTTTGCTCCATTTTTCAGTACCCTATGCAGATATATTTCTCCAAAAGACATTCCAATGAGTGTCTGTAAAGTGGATCCTATGAATTAGCTTGCTTTCCTCCCCTCCTCTCATGAACATGTGAAAATGTATCCTGTCTTCTTTATGGGCTTATAAATTCCTGTAAATTCACAGATGTGTCTGTATATTTAGTATGTCTTCAGAAAACTCTTTGGAAAAGTACCTTTTCAGATAATTGGAAAATCTTTTGAATCTTAGGTAAAAATCCATACAGTTTCCCCATCCCTACCCCCATCCTCCAATAATATGCACGTCAGATATTTTTACTAATAACTGTAGTATTGAAATTTTACCTCATTATGTGTGCATTTCTTTTCAGGATCCCCCCATGGCTGTAACCCTGGGACTCCGAATGGAGGAAATGATTTTTAATCTTGCTGATACACACTTATTTTTTAATGATTTAGAGGTAAGATGTTTTAAAAGGTAAGAATATCTGCATCCAATTGTTAAAACTCTTAGATGGTTTCTATATATTCATATAACCTCAAGAAAACTGAAAGATAGAAATTTAGCTCAAGAGAACAGTAAAGATCCTGTCAAGGGGAAATATCGTATATACAACTATAAACACCAGTTAAAGTATGTTAATGAATTATATTTAGGTACTGGCACATACTTAGAACAAAGCTGTCTCGGAAGAGGAGCAGGTCTGCTTTGTACACCCCCACACACTGCTCCGTGTCTTTTTAGTGTCTCAACCACGACCCACTTAGCACTTTTGGAATCAGCATTGGCTTTTCCAGGTTACTAATCATGATACTACTAAGGTTAAGGACAATAGTCTCAGATGCTATTCATGGTGCTAACATGGGTCAAAATTGTGCAGATAAAACACCTAATTTTAGACATTATCCTTCCTGATGTTCTCCTGTTCCAGATAAAACGGTGCTAGAGCTATTTACATAGTACATCTATCTGGCATGGTTGCATTTCTTTTCCCTCTCTCTTTTTTTATTTTGTTCTAAGTTATCTTTTCACTTCCACCTTTAAATGAAGGGAAAGTAAAAGCAACAACAAAATGAAAAAAATAAAGAAAAAGTAGCCTCAGGTAGCTGAATAGGTACAGTAATACGATATATAATCTGAGTGCTGATGATCTGAGTTATTAAGCATTCAGACGATAACATTTGAAATAACTTGAAACTTGGGCACCAGGCTGGAGTACTTCTTGGTCAAATGTAAATATGCTGAAACAGATTTCTCTTTCTTTTTTCCAATGTCATATTTAAATGTATTTTTTATCTTGTGGTCTCACAGTGGAATAAAAGTGTTTGTCTACAATCATATTATGAACGATGAGGGAGATTATTATACTGAATCCCCATCTATGTTCTATATTTTACATTGGGCTTGCCATTAATTAATGAATAACCTTTGGAAATGAATCTGTTTCTCACATTATTTTTGAAGAGTTGAAACTGTAGTGTCCACAAGCATAAAAATCATACCTATGGTTACCTACTAGCTAAGTGGAGTTTGAAACTGGAGTTTGAAACTCTGGTATCTGTCTGGCTCCAGAGCACATACTTCTGTCCCTATACCATGCTGAGATTAACAGAAGTATGTAAGAAAAAGCAGCCAAACTAGTCAGTGTCTTTCATTTATGTATGTATGTATGTATGTATGTATGTATTTTTATTTATATTAGTTTCATGTGTACAAAACAATGTAATAGTTGGACATTTACTCCCCTCACAGTGATAACACCCTCCCCACCCCCGCCACCGCCAATCTACTAGCCTCTGACATCGTATATAGCTGTTACAATTCCATTGACTCTATTCCCTATTCCCTATGCTGTACTCCATATCCTGTGGCTCTCTCTCTCTCTGTATATATATATATATATATATATTTAGTTATAGTTGATATTCAATATTATTCAACTTCACCTTCAGGTGTCCAGTGCAGTGGTCAGGCATCTACACAGTCCATGCAGTGGTCTCCCTAACAAGACATGTGCCCATCTGGCACCTTACATGATCTTTACAGCATTATTGATTAAAGTCCTCAAACTGTATTTCATATCCCCATGGCAATATTGTGATGACTAATTTGTGCTATCTAAACCCTTTACCTTCTCCCCCATCCCTACCTGCCTCTCATCTAGCAAACATCAGTTTTGTTTTGTTTTTCCCTGTATCTCTGAGTTTATTTATGTTTTGTTCATTTAATCTGTTCTTTGGATTCCACATGTAAGTGAGATCATATGATATTTGTCTGTCTCCATCTGACTTATGTTCTCTAGGTCCATCCATGTCATAGTCAGTGTCTTCAATATGTTTTTTTTTTAATTGACAAGGTCTTAAAGCTCATTTTAGTTACAGTTGAGATGTAAAAGCAAAAACTCTATACCACATATCTCATAAATGTATGTGCTGTAAATCTGCGTAATAGCAGCATTTTGTTGATTTTTTTCTCTTCAGTGAGTCACTGTTTTTACTGGATAATAAAATTACTGTCTGTTTAAGGAGGGGTTTTTTTTTCTTTAATGGAAAGTATGAAAAATCAGTATTCCCAGGCAAGTTTTCCAGTTTAGATAATAATAAATAATAGCCACCTCTCTAAAACATGAATTAAATTAATCTTACTACTTATTCTTGTACAGTGTACAAAATGATTTTATGTATACATCATAATAGGAAACACATTTTAACCTTTTCGACCTTGAATTATTTTAAATAGAGTGGTAACTAACCTTAGGTTGGTTTTTCTGATGGTTGAAATGGATTAGTCTCATTTTAAAGAGAATTCTGAGATTACCAGTCCTTTCAAACCTGTAAAAGACATAAAAGGAAATGTCATGTGGTTTTATCCAAGTTTTATAGTTTTTATTTCATTTCATTAATTATTTTTTACTAGAAATAAATGGAATAAATGACCCATTAGCTATTTTATTGGCGCATTAGAAGACAGATGGAAGAAATTTACCATCCAACTTTTAAGAGAACACTAAACTGAGAAAGTGAAAGTAGCATGTAATGAATTTGCAAATACCTTTAGCAAGGTTGACATGAATATTTGTATATCAGAAAAATGTGGTCAGCTATGGTGCTTTAAGAATTTTAACTTTGGATTACATACTATATCAAATATATATTTTTAAATACCTTGCAGGATCTCTGGTAGAAATACTAACTGAGAAAATATTGATATTGACTTTCTCTTTTGCGATTATAAGCTTTTTAGTTGTGTTTTAGAACATGATAGAAATTGTGTTTAACTCAAACACAAAATTTAGTATCCAGCAATCCAGTACATAGTCAAAGAAATGATTGGGTCTCTGCATATAAATTGATTGAATTCCCACACGTGCGTGCCACATGCACTTTCAGATGAAGTGCCCAAGGAAACTCAGAGGCTTATTACTGACTTAAGTGAGATAAACACTAAAACCAATAAAATCTAAACAATAGGTTTCAAGATCATTCATTACCATTACATGTATACCCACTCTCCTTCTGCATCTGATTTCAGAAGTCAACTTTACTTTCACCCAAGTTTTTATTTCAGTGAACCTCTTGTAATCAAAGATTATCATGGGCTTCAAAACTGGTATTAAACTATTTCTGTTTCTGACAAAGAGGAGAATTCCTCAGGGGAGGAACTCCATCATTAGCCTATTATGTTGTCTCTTCCTTGTGTATTTAATCTCCCAAGGTTTCTTTTCTTAACCTAAAAATCTAATTTGAGACTCAAATCCTTCAATAGATACTGCAACATATGTAGTAGCAGCTGCTTGCACATAATTCCTTCGATGATGCACATTGAAATCCTCCTAATAGACTCTTTCCTGCATCCTGCCCGACCTCAGGGAAAACAAATGCTCAGCCTACTCACCCTAAGAAGAGAACGCTCTGTTTAAATAAAATGTTATTTCAGTGAGAATAACTTCCAGAAAAGAAGGCACCAGGAAGCTCAGGCTCACAAAAGT
The DNA here is from genome assembly GCA_033961575.1 of Aselliscus stoliczkanus. Taxonomy (NCBI): domain Eukaryota; kingdom Metazoa; phylum Chordata; class Mammalia; order Chiroptera; family Hipposideridae; genus Aselliscus; species Aselliscus stoliczkanus. Next base: position 131,329,590 of record CM066733.1, read on the forward strand.
GAAAGAAGACTGCTGTGGATTATAACTGATAAAGATCAGTGACAACTTGTGGTTGCCTTAGAAAGCAAAATGAAAGAATTTAAGATGAGTACCAGAATTATCCCAAATGTTTGAGTTCTTATCCTGAAATTTGTTAAAACCAAAGCATTCTACTGTTTTTAGCATTTCAGATTTTGGTCTAAAATTATTCCTGCAAAGTTCTGAGTGAAAACTAATTGAAGAACAATTATTTAGATTTTTCTAAAAATGTAAGTGATTGAAGTTCAGGTTTCTTTCACTGGACTGTAATCCTTGGGCAAGAGTCCAGAGTCAACAAGCATAGTTAACTAGGCATAAATTTAAAGAGAAGTTCCATTTGGAAAAACCTCAAACATAACTTCAAATATAGAGCTCATGGTCCAATAAGTTTGATATACTGATGTCCTCAGGAGTAAAAAAACTGAGTTTGGGGGCAAAATGTATGAATTAATCATGTGAGTTAATACTTGAGATGTCAGAGGAATTTCTCTAAAAATTAGGATGAGAGAGTATTAAATATAGAAATAACATCTAATTACTGGGGTAATACATAAAAATTTCCTCCCATCTTTTTTTTTTTTTGAATATTACTAGTTTGTTGTAAAACATAGACTTGGAAATTATATACATGATGAAAATTTTAGAACTTAGGTGTAATGACCAGATTCATGTAATGCCATTTCAATAGTGATTTAATTTAGTCTTCATATTTACCAAGAATGTCACCATCTCTAAATAAAAAATAATCCTTGTCATCTAGAACTACTGTACTACCTCCATATTCTGACAGAAAAAAATATTTTCAACTTTCATGCTAACTAGTTAAATCTTTCTACTTTTTCCTTTAGAGCTCATTTTAAGACCTACTATTGTTGCTTGCAGTACTTTTCCCTGAGTTTTTTCTGGCAACATAATACCTTTTTTGGTTAAAGTTTGGGCTGTACTCCTTTCAATGAATGAATACTCAGTCAAAATGCGGAAGAACTTTTCTAAATGCCTCTCCTACCATAAATCCTGTGGCTTCAGTTCTTACCTCATTTTCTCACTCTCCCCTCCACTCTTGATATAAATATCTTCTTACACTCCTTCCATCTAGAATATTATTTCATATCACCGTAACTTTGTGTTATAAAATTTAAATGATTCTGATAATTCTGTCAAGAACTATCATTTGTCTAGACGTCTGCCATTTATTCAGCAATGAACTATTGAGTGATTACTCTGAGACAGATTGTGTCTTAAGTGGGGTTATAACCAGGTGACCCAAACACCCCTTTCAGGGAACTTCCAGTCAGATTATCTTTTCAAGACCCTTCCTTACCTATGAATATAGGTGCAGATTTACTCAAAAATTACTGAGCACATAATTTATGTAAACCATATGATTCTTTAACATTAATTTACCTGAATTTTTAAGTTAAATCGTATATTGTGCTGGTCATTAAATTTTATATTTTAAAAGACACCTGAGTCAACTAGTTCAACCTAAACCTGCAATAGTATCTAATATACTCCATAAGGTTACCTAGGGATATTAAATATTTCACTGCTAGATACTTTCAAATCCTATAATGAATATAAATAGTAGCTGAAAAGTCTTTGTTTAATATGGCATCCTATTTTCAATGTTAATAATTTTTTAAATGATTTTGAATGGTTAGCACTATGCATCCTGTCAGAATCTGTGAGAATGACTAAAATAGTTTGAGGGGGAGAGAAGGCCCCAAAGACTAAACCATACTTATCCTGAGGTTAGTAAGTAGTAAGTATTTGAAATGCCCTAGCCAAATTCTACCTTCAGATCGTGTACTATTTCACTGGAACTTTGCAGGTTGTTTGAAGATAAAATAGGACTCTAAGAACAACAAAGAAGAAATGTATTTTTACCCAGAAAACTTACCATTTGTTCTGAGTACACTATAATGTTGTTAAGTATGTGCGTATACATGCCTAAAGTTTATTTTTCTCTGTTTGTAACATATTGGATATGGTAAATCTTCATTATTTACCTTTTACTTATAAGTATTCTTTTAAGTTTAAAGATTTTGGAACTTGTACAAAAGAAAACATTGACTTCTGTGGTCATTACCTTTTTTCTGTGTTAAAAGACTAGGACTTTTAAAATAACACCAGCATGGTTCTTTCATGATATCTCTGGCCAAGCAAAAAAGCAGGGAGTCTGTTTCTGATCAGCAAAGAATAAACAATAGTAGCCACCTGAGGTGTTCAGACCAAACAAGTTTTATATATTTGTGTATCTTCAGATTAGCTTTGCTTCCATGCTTAAGTATGCAAAACCAGAAATGGAGAAATGGCAGAAAGTGAAAAGCAGTGATTATTATAAAGATTCAAAAGAGAGTTTCCAGGGCTGTCCGAGTGGCATGGTGATTAAGCGCTGGCTTGGGAAGCCAGCGGCCCCGGTTCGGGTCCCACATATGAGGGCCAGTGACACTGCTCTCAAAAAAATAAAAATAAAATAAAGGAGAGTTTCTGATCAAACAATCTTAAGACTAAAATTATTTTTTAAATTCCAAAGAAACCCACATGCCATATGTTTTCAGGCCCCCTTTGATGGCACTCTTCCGCATTTAGATCTTACAGAGTGGAAATGGTGCCATTTCTTAGCAGGAGATGATGGGATGGATGGGCAAATGCTGCCATCTTCTGGACATAGCCTGATAAATGGAAAGATGGACAAACCTTCAAACATGGTGACCAGCATCACTTCAAAAACAAATAACTTTTCCAATGTTTTCAACAGGAGTGTGATCAAGTTCATATAGATGATGTTTCCTCTGATGATAATGGGCAGGACTTGAGGTAAGCCATGCCTTTTAGTATGCTATTTCCTACAGAAATTCACCTATGGAGTTTTGCACCTGTAATTATTTCTTTTATTTCTTTTTAATATATTTTGGGTGTTGCAGTACCTACAGTTTTGCAACTGATGGCTTCCATGCAGCTGCAAGTAGTGCAAACCTTTGTTTGCCAACAGGTGTAAGAGGAGGGGTTGACTGGATGAGGAAGTTGGCTTTTCGTTACAGAAGAGTAAAAGAATTATACAACACCTACAAGAACAATGTCGGAGGTATGTATGGCTTTTTAAATTGAATAAAAGACACTGTAGATAAAGGCAGAATTTGAACTGTAGTTCCATGTTCCATATTACTATCCTAAATTCCTACTGTAAAATAAATTAAGATCTCATGCCAATCTCTATTGAGCCATAATTTGAAGTTTCTTAGAGTGGGTGGTGGGGAAACCCAGCTGCAAAATAAAATGTGCAGCTCTGTCGAAGGAATTGGGAATTCTCTGTGCTCAGATATTTGGTTAAGATTTACAGAGAACATTTAGTTTACCCTTCTGCAGCAGAGACGCTTTCAGTGAAAACCAGCCAGAGGACCTGACTGAGGCAGTGAGAAGACCTGTTTAAGGGCAAGAGCCCCAGTCGCTGAAGCAGAGTTGTTACTCTCCTTACCTTTCTGGAATCCTATCAGAAATAAATATACACAGTGCTCTACTTCACTTCCAGTACTTCAACATGTCTATTGTATCCATTTAAAAAGTACATGTTATCCGACACTGTATCTTTCCCATGCTAACTGTGATTATCATGGTTTTTAAAGATTCAAATACTCTGGAGGTAATATACTCATCCATTTATTACAAGTGATATAAAAACCTGTGTCATCAACATTAAGATCCAGGATGTGTTTTTGATTTAACAAACCTCCAAGATCTCTATTTAGAATCAATTTTAGGTCCAGGTCTTAAGGTTAGTCATGAGGTCACATAAGATGCTTCTCCCAGGGTTTTGTTTGTTTTTCACTTTTTTTTAAAGATGATTGAGGAGCATAAACCAGAATCTAAAATTAAATGATACAGCTAAATATACTTGTGCATACCATACACACATATATTCACATACGTGTCATACAATACAATACAGTAAGTAAAATGTGTATCTATAGTATATATAACACATACCCTTTCTTATCATAGGGTGGGGCTATGTGTCCGTTATATGCCTTGAGGCACATAATAGATATTCCATAGATAGTCAATAACTACAAGAGAAGAAAGAAAAAGTAGAATCATAGATAATAATAATGTTAGAACCAAAAAGGGGCTTACATGTGGAAGACTTTCATTTCTAATGAGAAATGACTTGCCCAGGATTCTAGGGAGACAGCTCAGGTTTCCTAATTTACTCTAACAATCTATACAAGATAGTTTTTAAAATGAAATAAATAAGCATTCTATTTAAAATCAATTGTGGGCAACATGTTTAACTTTAAAATAAATATCCTTTTGGCAAATCTGAATTTTTATCATTCAGGTATGCTATCATTTCTCTCTTGAAGCGTATTATTAAAATTATTTCAAAATTAACAAGATTACTAATAAATACTCATATCTTAAAAAATTTAAACGATGACATGATGGTCCATTTTTTGTGACACATTAGTATCTCTATATTGAAATAAGGACAAATGAAACTTGCTAGAAACTATAAATTTTGATTTAAAAAAGTCCACCTGTATATATGTTCCCAGTATTCTGAAATCTGATTAAAATAAGAAACTTTCTTTTGTAATGGATTTACAGGATCTCGTTTTATCATGAAAGACATGGCTTAAATAAAACATTAACATGCCTACTTCTTGTCTTATCATAACTTCAATATTGTTTTCAACCACTGTTTATAATTGTGTCATGTATTTCAGGATTTTCAACACATTTCTTAACTTCTTCTTATAAAACAAAATATTTGTGATAGCTTTAGCACTACTATTAGAAACATTCTAAAAGCTATGTATGATAATGCCATTATTACTGTTTCAAAGTGTTAATGATCATGATTATTAAGAAGCTAACCATTTTCATACAGCCTAAATATATGAGGTGTGTAACCTTCCCATGAGGCTGGGAGGCCTCAACTTCTCCTCCAGACCTGTTGCATCAATCTTGGAGTGGGACCGAGGCACAGGAGTGGTCAAAACTCCTCAGAGGATTGGCATCCACAGTGCCCAGTTCTAGGTTCAGTGGGGGCAGAAGCCATGACCGCTTTTTCACTCTTACAGCCTAGCCTTTAGGCTAGTTACCTGACATCTAGAAGTCGTTCAATAAATATTATGGAATAAAGGCATGGATAACCAGTTTTGAAATGAAGGATCAGTGTTGATATGAATCAGCCTCTCTCTCCATTTCTGATATAGGCTGGGGAAAAATGATCTATACTAAACAGAATGCAGACCAAACTTGTAGTGTTGAAAAACATTCATGTCTTGACCCTGCCTTGCTTTTCGGTGTTTCAGGACTCCTTGGTCCTGCCAAGAGAGATGCTTGGCTGCAGTTACGGGCAGAGATTGAAGGCCTGACAGACTCCTGGCTAACAAACGCACTTAAGTCGTTATCAATTATTAGTACTAGGTAAGTGGTATTGTTGCAGTTTCTGTATTTATTGACTTGAAGATACTGTCCTGATAATACAACATATATAAAAATGTTTTAATTTCTATATTATTTCAGAGTTTGAAGGGGAACCTAGCAAGTCACTGAGTCCAGTGATTCTCAGTGTGTGCGTGTGTATGTGTGTGTGTGTGTGTGTGTGTGTGTGTGTGTGTGTTTTGGGGTTGATGCCTCTCAGAATAACCAGAAGATCCCATCTCTCTAAACTTCTCTCCTCATAAGCACTGATAATCCCCACAGCAAGGTCATGTGACTTCCAATGGAAAAAAAGACAGCAGCACTGTTAGTGACAAAGTACAGGAGATGATGGCAAAAATAAAACAGCACTGTTTATACAAAGAGTGCGTGTTTTTAAGTCTTTCATGTCATTATAGATAATATGTATCAAAAAGGAAGCGAAAGCTCTTGAAAAAATTATAAACTTTGTGTTGTTTGAACTAAACAGTGAAATGCTGACTTGTTAGTGCAGATAATAGAACTGAATAGATTTAGAAATAGTTATTTGTGCCATAGTTTTAGCATTTATGTGCCATAAATGCTAATTAATAAAATAAAATAAATCTGGGAAGTGATCGCTAGTAGGGTGGAGATAAATCTTTGCAGTATACTATTCCTAGTTTTATTTCTGAGTTAAATGATTAGATAACAAACAGCATGCTTAGCAAATTTGTGGGTACTATGAAATTCAGAAAAAAAGTGAATATTTGGACTGATCGAATCAGGATATAGAAAAACCTTGGCAGTGTAGAGGAGTCCAGCATTCAGAACATGGAAGTCCATGAGTATGTGTCAAATCCTGCACGTGGCTTCTAGCCATATGTCTTGACCAGCAAACACACTAAGAGCAGAAAGTCAAAATGGCAGGGAGTGGGAGGGGAGGGGCCAGTCACTTCCTGCACCAGGATGGGGAAGCTAGAACAGAGTACTTTGCTTGGTTTTGTGCACCTCATGTCAGGGGCTGTGACAAATTCCAAGCATCTTCTGTCCAGCAAAGTGGCCAGAATGGTTTAGGCTATGGAAACCACATGAAAGGAACAGTTGGAGGGAGGAACCTAGGAGTTTAGTCTGAAGAAGAATCACCTGTGAACAATATTACTGACTCAATTATTCGACATGTTAGGCTGAAACAAATGACATTTCTCTCTATGTCTGTAAAGAAAAGAATTCAGACTGATGAGTAGGAATCCCAGGAAGGGAGTTTTTAAAAATTGTCTAACAATTAAAGTTGTTTTAAAATCAGACTTGCTGCTTTGTGATCTCTCTAACTAGTAACATGGAGACCAAAGGTCAAGAAAGCTACGATGTGGGGACTCCTGAGCTCCTGAAATTGTGTATAAAATGTGGTGGAATGTGCATTTCTCTGGGGAGAAGTGCAACAGGTTTTATTATTTCTAAAGGAGGTATCCTAAGATAGTTAAAAAACAAAGGTTATATTATTATATAAATTTTATATGTTATGCATACTGTATTATAGAGATTAATAAAAACATGATCTTTAAAAAAAATCACATGGATATGTGATCTTTAAGAAATAAGGTATAATAAGGAAATGAAGAGTAAAATAAGTCATGACACCTGAAGATTTAAGTACCAGGCAGTTTGTTGAGTTAACCACCCATATGACCATATTGGTAATTTTTGCCAAATGTCTGGCTATCAGAAAACTAGATGCTTTTACAAAACATTGATGAATTAGGCATCATAGTTTTTAGAAAAGTTTATACCCTCTGATTTCTTTTATGAATACAGTCAAAGGACATAACAAATGTGTAGGAAAAAATGTATGTGTAGGTAGCATTATTTATAATATCAAGAAATCAAAAACTACCTAAGTGACCAAGCTTAACTGTAAAAAATGATAGTGCAGCCACATGAGAGTATTTTGCATGCATTATGTTTTGTTGGGAGAGGGGGAATAATAGACAATATGACATAAATGAATAGGCTCATGATATAAACAAATGAAAAGAGTAGAATACAAAATGATATATGTATCTCCTAATGGGAAGAAAAATCTATTCCCAAACAGAAACTCTGAAAGTAAATAAACGGGGACAACAGTTACCATCTCTGCATTGTTAAATTATTGATGCTTTTCATTTTCTTCTTTATATTTATCTGTATTTTACAAATATATATATATATATATATATATGCAATTTATAAATAAATGTAATGTTTGTAATTAAAATTCCAATGCATTATAAATTGCATATAAATAAATACCATGATGTAACTCTAAATATCGCATAGTGTAAGTGGTGAAGATAGATTTCAAAAAACACATCTTGAAGGGGCGGCCGGTTAGCTCAGGTGGTTAGAGCGCAGGCTCATAACACCAAGGTTGCCAGTTTGATTCCCACATGGGCCAAGGAGCTGCGCTCTCCACATCTAGATTAAGACAACTACTTGACTCGGAACTATGGGTCCTGGGAAAAACACACCATTCCCCAATAAAATTTCTTTAAAAAAAGGAAAAATCACATCTTTAAATTTAAAAAGCCTATGCTTTATTTTATTCCACCATGTTTTCATTCTGTAACATTCATCTATATGTGACATTGAATAGCACCTTGTTTTGACAAAATATTACATACAACTTTAGTGTCACAATATAGTAATGTGTTTGTGTATTCTTATTAATAATCTGCCATAATTTTGGGAGTTTCTGTCTAATAATAGGCAAGTCACTTCCTAGGTCTTTATTTCCTCATCAGTAAAATTAAGGGTTTTATTGTTGATACTTACTCAGCTTCTGTCTCTAGAAATCTTTGTTTCTGTATCCCATATGTCAATAACCTCATTTGCTTCCAGGAGTCAGAGCTCCTATTATAAAATCAGGTGTCTATGCAGATAATTTAGAAATGAAAATGTTTTAAAAGGTGATAATTTTAAAGGTTTATCATTGTTTCTGAATAAATTATAATTTTTTTTTCTTACAAATGATATGTCTAAAGAATAGAAAGCATGATATTACTTGTACTGGGGCTAACCACATACATACCCCTGCAAATAAGTACTAAATTTGCTCTTCTAAGTTGCCGTATAGACCAAGTCCCTGAAAATCAATCTAGAGAGCTCTAGAGAATATTTTATGTCCCTCTCAAATATGTATTAAAGGCTCATGATACAAAACATCAAATAAAGTGTTCACAATTCCCAATTTCACCTGTGTGGTTTTGAGCCCCTCAGGCAGGACAGCTCAATTTCCCCGTAATCCAGAAGGAAGGGCCAAGTTTATTTTTTCTAGGTCTCTGCCTGCAATTCCCACTCTCTTTGTGTTTCCTTTATCTCCCCTCAGTACTATCATGAAGAAAAAAAAAAAAAAACCCAAACAGCTCTAAATTGCAGAGTGGGAGTCTCACTCTCAAAGGGTAGCGTCACTGTAGACAGATTAAAACTGGGGCCATCCGGGCTGTCCGAGTGGCTCAGTTGGTTAAGAGCTTGCTCAAGAGTGTGAGCTGAGCTCTGAGCAACAGCAGTTCAATGCTCAAGCTGAGCTGAGCTGCCGTAGAGGTGGCAGGATGGCTCAGCTAAAAATATAAAAAATAAAATAAAATGAAACTGTGGCCATTAAATAAAATTTGCTCTTTGTTGCTGAAGATGAGATTCAAGCATTCAGCCCCTTCTGTACTAAATAAGGATGCTCTCCACTTTCACTCCTTCAGGATCCAGCATCTGCCAGCCCCTTGATTGGGCCTCTCTCTGCTGTTTCTTGTGCAAAATCCAAAAACTCCTGTCACCCATCCTCTCTTGCTCTTTCTGCCTGTGTCCCCTACTCTCCAAATCTCTGAAAATACTAGGACACAGAGTCCTACCACCCTCAACAAGCATCTGCTCTGGATACTTGTAAACCTTAGAACTAGGCCACCCTCCCTCTGATCACCTTCCTATGATTGCTGAAGGCTGAAATAGGTATTGTTCTCTAAGCTTCCACAGGGACCTGAGGAGATCTTTATTACACAATATATTCCATACTGCAGGTATCCATTGGCTTGTCTCTCTCCCTGTCTGTCTTGTGATTTAGAAGGGGCGAAAAACATTCATCCGCGACTTCTTTTTGCTCATTTTTTTCTACGTCCCCTGTTTTGGGATGTATTCCTAGCATCTGTCATGGCACCTGCCAGGCAGTAGACACTCCATACCTGACTGTTGAATGATAAAAGGTTAGATTATCGGGGATATTTATTATCGGATTGAGAGACCACAGTGACAATTTAAAACCTGTACTATTAGAAGCTATTTAGTATTAGAAAACAAATATGTATATTTCCTCCCTATCTTAGGAGTAACTGCGTAAATGTCTTGGTAACGACAACCCAACTGATCCCAGCGCTTGCGAAGGTTCTACTCTATAGTTTAGGAGGTGCTTTCCCCATTGAGAATATTTACAGTGCAACTAAAATAGGTAAGAGCATTATTTCTAACTCTGTATGGAATGTGTTCACTGCTGTGTTTTGGGCGATGTTCTTAATGTGTGCCTCTTGCATCAATTTTGCTGTTAGAATACCAAACAAATTTGGATAGCACTCAAATAACAAAGTTCCCTACAACTTATTGTGCATGTGCACATTTTTTGAAAACTGTTACCTATCTATATATATTTTTTCATCATGGCACATGTTATCTGAATATACAGTATCTCTAGCCATGGTATTTAATATTTTATTTAGAATGGAATATAGCGTTTCATCTTTGCATATGCAATCACCTAGATCTAAGATAAAAGTACTATTTTGGCATTATAAGGAAGTGTCAGATTGATTGATCGAGTGTCCTTAATTTCAGAAGGAAAAAAAAGAATTTCAGGAATTAGAAAACTTAATTGGAACATTGATTACACATGAATGGCTAGAAATGCACACTTCTAAAAATGTTCAGTAGCAATCAAAGAGTCTTGGTTATTTGAACAATATCTATTTGTGGATCCATCTTTGACTTTAAGTTCCTTTCACAGGCTAAGGCTTCTAATAAATTTCCCAAAACAAAACTTCATCAACTTCTTCCATCTTGAAAGACTTAAAAAAAAACAGCTCCTGTATTCCTCTGTCTGTCCAGGAAATGCCTGGGGAAATAGATGGGTTGTGTAATGTGCCCTGAAGGTCAACAAACTTAGGCTCTGGCACCTTCATGAGAGAAGTGCAAAATCCTAAAATCCCCTCCCAAAAATAACCCGCCCTGGGCCTTGCAGAGTTTTGATATTGGCACAGGCAAAAGGAGCCCCCAGTTGCAGCTGTTTCGGGAGCACAGTTAAAGAGCCAAGCTTTCATAACGTAAATTCTACGTTGTCATAAGCACTGCAGCTCAGAACTCTGATATCAACCCCATTCCGTTTTACATAAATGTATGTATTTACACTAGCAGGATTAATATATAGAACTTGATTTTGTTTTTTGACAAATCAAATAATTTTATACCAGTGTAAACATTTCTTCTAGTAAAAACAGTATTCTTTCTTATTGGACACAAATGATTCCTTATTTTTAATCTGAAAAGAAAATCATTTTTATTTTTCCTTTTAAACTAGTATATATATTTAACTATCAAATTTAAAAAATATGCAAAAGTAGCCATGACTGCATGAACATTCTGGTAATGAAATTCAGAGAATAATGTGAATGTTATAAAAATGAAGGAATGTATAGAAATTCCATGGTGTTACCCATAGTGCAATCAGAGAACACTAGTGTCACCAGTGTTGTGATCCAATCAAACAGCACCTTTAGTACAATTAATCGGAGCAGACTAGCCCCCAGCCACTGGAAGAAAAGAGTTATATGTCAAGGTAAATCTCAAATTAGTATTTCCTCTTTCCTTATAGGTAAACCTTCAATTTTTCACAATAATATTTTCAGCTTGTCTATACTATTTAAAATAAACTGGATAACATTGGTATATAGAATGAAAAAATAAATGCTGATACTTATAGTTGCTTATAGAGTTGCTCCGATATTCTTTTGGCGGAGTGAAAGATACTAACATTTTCTCTGGGTCCAATGTTTAATCCTACAAAGTTTTTTGAACATGGAACACGTTTGTTGAATAATCTGTCCCCACGTAAAGACTTAACGTTATTCAAATGTATTTGTTGATTTCATTAACCCAGAGGTTGCAAGCTAGTTTATGTGGTCGATGTTCACGAGAAATTAACTTAACGCTTTATGAATCTTTAGGTTAATGAATGCAATGGCTGGAAGAATAAGCAGTGCATTGTTTTTCAGGCAAGGAAAGCTGTTTTGAGCGTATAGTGTCCAGGTTTGGCACTAACATAACTTATGTTGTGATTGGAGATGGCCGGGATGAGGAGCATGCCGCTAACCAGGTAACTTCACGCTCAACTTTATCTCGTTTATCTTCCAGGAAAAGAAAGTTGCTTTGAACGAATAATGCAAAGGTTTGGCAGAAAAGTAGTATATGTTGTAATTGGGGATGGTGTAGAAGAAGAACAGGCAGCAAAAAAGGTAACCTGTCTCAAACAATGTTGGTGTGATACTTCTAATGCAAGCTTTTTTGTTTGCATTCCTGTAGTTTGGCCCAATGGCAGCTTGACAAATGATTTAAAGTTATAGATGCAAAGCAGTAAACGCATGAAAAGGTCAATACTTACATTCAAATAAACCATTTGGAGTCTAGCATTTTTTTTTGCCTGAAATTTTATAGGAAATCCAGGAAAATTTAGTGGTGTGTGTGTGTTTGTGTGTGTGTGTGTGTGTGTGTGTGTGTGTGTGTGTGTGAGACATACAGATATAATGGTCTGTAAGAAGTATGGAGAAAAATAACCATTTTAAACACATGAAATTTAAGCACAATATAAAGAAGTTTAATGAGCTTCATAGAACATCACATGATTCAGTTTTTACACTTTTTCTCATCCATCCTTTATGGTCCTTGTTAGTTCCTAGTAGTAAGTATGCTTCCTGATGATAAATGCTGAGGGGAGACTTAATAGCTGAAGGAGAAACTGTCATGAGAAAATTCAGTAAACGCTATTGGAATAGGAGGTACTATTCAGATCCTTTGGGGCCAACTTGCGGTAGAGACTTGGAAGCAACATGCCTTACATCTTCTAGAAGAGTATTGTCTATTTTGGTGAGAGCCATTGGTACATGACTGAAGCCAAGCAGCTGGCTTTGAACATATTCACAAGATCTCAAAGGCCCTAGGTATTTAAATAAGCCTTTCATCTGGCCCACATTTCTGAAGAAGAAATCAAGACAGTTAAAAAACCATTCAATGGTTGGTCCAAGATCAAAAGAGGAATGATACCAGGATTGGCCCAGACACCAGACTGTTTCAGTCGACACAACACTGAGATTTACTGCTTCCTTCCCAGAATGATAGCAAAATATCATCGAGCCAGGATAAAAGTGATATAACTTGTAAAACAAAACAAAAGGATGAATTAGCATTTTGAAACAGTGACATACCAGCTTATATGGTTTTACATAGAAAGAATGCTGCTCTTTTTATCCTGAGGAGATTTCAAATCATCATCCACTAAATCCTTCACTAAACACTTGCATGTGCTGGTGTTTACCTGATTTGTTTTCCAAAAACATATCAACATAAGCAGTTTTTTAGAAAAGTTTAGAGCTATCGTAGACTGGTAAAGGACATGATTTATGTTTGTAGTCAATTCAAATCAAGTAAAATGGAGAAAAGGCTTCCACTTTAGAAGGTCTGATGACAAGTTGGAAGTCATACTTGAAATTCTCTATGCTTTTCTTTAACATTAAGAGAACTGGTGCAGGCTTGGCTCGGGCTTGACTAGCAGTGTCAGTGACCAAAGACAGCACACTGGCCCCAGAGACATTCTGTATGAGGTCAGGGATACAGCCTCGAAAAATACAACTTTCGTTGCTGACTACTATTTGAAACCCTTCCAGTTGCACAGAACTGAAATATCTTCTGGAATTTGTCAATGTCCTGAGTCCATGTTGTTTTGATGTTTCATATCAGCAGCATACATAACACATGACAAATAGCAGTCAATGCTGCTACTACAGCAAACATTTTACATGTCTTTTAGCCTATGTGACATTCACATGTATTTGGATCAGGGCAAATAAAATTCTCTTTTCCAAACCAGAAATAGGCTATGCTTTTGAAAATTAAAACTTATAAAGTCTATCCCAGTTATTAACGGCTTGAAAACTAGATTTGGTATACTAGTTGTTATAACTTCTGCTTTATACCTATAACTTCAGGAGGAAAAAAGGCATGATACCAAAAGGATAAGAACCTCAGTTAGAATGCTATTTCCAAATGGTTGTTTATGTAGGTACAGTTTTGGTGATGGTGAAGGCTTATAATTCTATTTTGAAACACAGGTGGTTGGTTTCTCTAGTATCCAGAATGCATGCTTTTCTTTGGATGTAGCTATAATTGCATGTGCAAAAATATTAAGTACTATTTTGTTATTAAAATAGATCTGAGCTGAATGAAAAAAATGTATGTATATCAAGGTGGACTTCTGTGCTTTAATTTGACCTAAAACATAGGCTTTTCTTGAAAATTTAAGAATAAATTTTGAAGTTTAGGAATATTAATAGCCACACTCTCCTATAGAAATATATAATATGAGCTATGTTTGTAATTGTAAACTTTCTAGAAGTCACATTAAAAAGTAAAATGAAGGGCTGGCCAAGTGGCTCAGTTGGTAAAGAGCTCACTCAAGAGTGTGAGCTGAGCTCTGATCAACAGCAGTTCGATGCCCAGCCTGAGCTGAGCAGCCGTCGAGCTGCCAAGAGGTGGCAGGATGGCTCAGCTAAAAAAAAAAAAAAAAAAAAAAAAAAAATTAGTAATATATTTTAACCCAATAGATCCAAAATATTATTGTCTCAACACCTAATAAATATAAAAATTAATAGGATATTTACCTTGTTTTTTTGCATTCTAAGTCTTTGACATTGAATATGTGTTTTGAACTGGACTAGCCACATTTCAAGTGCTCAATAGTCACATAGAACTAGTGGCTATCATACTAGACAGCAAAGAATGATACAACAGTGATTATTATTTTACTGATTAATTTTTATAATAAAATGTATTCTCCATGTTTTATTTCCATTACACATGAATATATATGTTCATGTATATATGGTATTCTAGAAGATGTCATTAGCCTAAACTTACAAACAATGCTTTGGTTTTGTTAACTGCTCTAGTGCAGTGTTACTTTTTTTTATTATTGTCCACAATGGAGTCATGTCAGACATCCTTTTTCGGATCCCACCCCCCTATGAAATTTTAATACCACACATATACCAGGTACTGGTATATTTCTGTAGGGCCACAAACTGTTGTAATGTCTAAGAATTTTTGCCCAGAAGAAGCCATTTTTGTCCTCTTGGGTGTGATTTTTTTTCCCCCCATTGAGAATGGTTGTTAGAGTGCTTTCTCTCAATCCCACACCAGTGAAATAAATTGGTAACTCTACTCACTCAAATTAAGTACCCCAAACAAGAAAGACAGTTGATCATCCCCATATCGTTTTCTACCTTACATAGTCCAGCTTCAAATTATCATTTTACATAGAAAGGAATTCACCCCTTCCTCTCAAAAGGACAAAAGACTTTGGGTTTAGGAAGTTTATCATTTTTTAATTTTATTTTTAACTGAGACATGGACCTTCAATAGTGATGTAATGATTACAACGTGCCTTTCATCAGCCATGTAGGATTTTGATGCCCAGCTTGCTTTCTCAGATGCTGCTGTTGGTAATGATACTTTCCAGAATAAAAAAAAGCTATCTAAAACAAACAAACAAATAAACAAACAAACAAAACCAAAACTCAATATTTGCTTTTCCTATCATTAAAATCCAGTTCAGATCTATTTCTCTATTATTTTGACATTGCTATATTGATGTTACCAAGTCTTTCAATATGATCATCCCCCTCTTAAGTTTCCTCCCTTGAACTTGGGTGGACTACACATCCTTGTGTGAATGGCTGCTTCATTGAGACAATAGTTATGATCTCTCTCAATTCCTTCCCCTTTTCTCTCTCATCCTTCCCTCTCTTAACCACACAGCACAACATGCCCTTTTGGAGGATATCAAGTCACTCAGATCTCTTGGCTCTACATCAAGCACTGGAATTAGAGTATTTGTAACTGTGTTCTCTAGCTGGAGATCCGTTTTTATATATATATATAAATATATATTTCAAGTACACTGAATTTTTATGTGTGATTCAATGCCTCTGGCTTTACACATATAAATTGTCTTAAAGGAGGAAATCATATTTGGAATGAAAATTCCAGAATGAAGAATTCAGATTGCTGAACGGAATTAAACTTTAGTGCTACAGAAAAGAAGCTCTATGGTCTTATATTTACAACACTTTAATGGTTTTTTTAAAAATCTGTGGAGGTTGCTGGTACACATCAAATGAGTCCTAACTGGAATTAACAGCTTTAGCAAAGAACTCGGACCCTGGCAAAGCACCAACACATGCCTCATCTGACAAGGTGGTGTCCATCAACAACATTCCTCAAAACGAGAGCCCTTCTCAGCCCTGAGGTTTGAATCTGACTTTAGCCTACCTAGCCCAGAAAATCTGAATTGGAATGCACTCAGACTGTATAAGGACAATCCTATGTAGACCTGTAATTTGTGTAAATTATTGATGAAAATAATTTACTGTGACTTTCTTAGCAGCTGACTTTGAAAGTGGATGCAATTTTTCTTTCATTTGTCGGGGGAGGGAGGTGGGAGGTGAAGTGGGAATCTAATATTGTCTCTTTTTTAAGTTTGGCAAGCAGAATGTTCATACTGATGTGTTGTGCCTTAAAGACAAGACAACGTTTGTGTGTTACAATGTAACTTTGGTTAAAATCTCTGTAGATAATGAAAAACAAAAACCTTTGTGATCATTCTTAACATGACCAAATTTAAAATTCAAGCTATCAAAGCTTACTACTGCATCCGCGAGAAACCGAGTATTTGTTGCAATAAGAAAACAATAATAATAAAGGAAAGCTTGTGTTTTATTTGGGTTCTTAATAATTCCAATGTTGTCTGAGGCAACTATTTGTGCATCCAACCATACGCAGAAGGTTTGGGGAAGACTGTGGGACCTTTACTTAGAAAGTGAACTGTATGCTGAAGTCTTGAGTACCCTTTCTGCAGTTTTACTGGAGAAAACTAGGAGTCATATTCATGACGACTTGCACTGTTTTGAGTTGGACTTTTTGATAAGTGTAAGTTGCATAGAGGAAATTATTCTCATGAAATCACAAGCAAATATACCTAAACTTTTTTAGACTATGCCATGAACATGGCTTAACATTCACATGGAGTAAACATGGCTTAAAATAAAGCTAAGTGTATTTATTCCCAATGCCATTGCAAAACTGAAATGTCATCAGTAGCGGAAGATGGGTGCCCCAGATGGCTTCTAAGGAAAAAAGTGAATCAATGAGAATATCACCGTAAAATAAATTAGCAAGTGAGCCCAATCTTGGCAGCATTACTGGAAATACAATAGTGAAATGCTCCCTGGTTCTCTGTCTTAACACATCAATCCAGTTGCTCTCCATGACAGACAGATGTATCTTAGTTTCTGCCTGTACTGTTACTGCACAATGGACTGCATTCATTGCAAGGAGAACCTGTGATCGTGTTTGCATGTTGTTTTTTTTCTTGGTGTGTAGCCCATGTTAGGAACACGATACAGGTTCTCCTGTCATTTTATATGACATTATTTCCCTTGTGGAAATTTAAGACTTCGAGATCTAGGAGTGTTTTAATGATGTCTGCACCTGCAGCTCTGTGTTTAAAATGTCATAATGTGGAACCTGGAGTCCAGTGACCAGCAGTGTCCCTAACCAGAGGCTGCTTGTGATAGTTCATCGGAGGCTTTGGTGGCCTCTCATAAGGTCAGAGCTTTGCACACTGATCATCGCATTCGCCATGGAGAGGGGATTTTATTTTCCAGGCTCTAAACCTGTATTTCTTTACTGAATGCAAAGGCCATGTTTACATTGGGCAGAAAGAGATGAAGATACAATGTTACATAAGATTGTGAATTCACCACACACACACCTAAAATGTATTCTTTAAATTGTATGTATAGCTTTCGGCTACCTCTGCCCAAAGTACAGTTGCAGACAAATTAAGGTTGGAATGCTTTTAATGATAATAATGATAATAAAAAAACTTACATTTCTGTTAGCCTTTAGCTTGAAAATAGCAGTTTAAGAACTTAAAGAGCTGCATTGATGATCGATACTTAATTATATTTTGTGCACTAAACCTTAAATATTTATTACTGTGAATAAAGCAAAATTATCTTTAATGTATAGTTTCTTTAAGTGACAGAATTGTGGCATTACATCTAAATTTGTCATTCTTTTTTGTATCAAACAAGCAAGGCTTCTTGTGCTGCTAATCTTGCAGGTGCAGAAAGGAATGCCCCTTCCCAGGGCAAAGAGAAGGGTCACTGACTGCATCACCCAGCGCTATTTCTCACACATCTTCTCTGATTATGCATTGAGAAGAGGCTGCCGGCGTAAAACCTAAATGCTATATTGAAAGAGAAGAGCTTGTCTGGCACCGCAATGGTGCAGGCTGATGAGCTGACATCACAGCTCGTCATTTGACTTTGAGCATGCTCAAATTAGAATGCGTCCCTTCCCACCTTAGGAACAGTAGACCCTCTTCTTTTCTGATCTGACAAGTGAAAAATAAACCAACAAATGAGAAAACAGCCCCTTTGGCAATATCCACATTCTATTTACAGATAGAATATTGTGCCTTATTGTAAACCATCTTGAGAAATGTTCTGCAATGAAAATGGATTTGGGGCTACTTTAGGTACAAAGATGGTATATCACTAGGGAAGGTCAGCATCTTGTGTTGCACCTGAAAAATAGCAAAACAGGTAGCCTGGCGGTAATATTATAGCATGCAATGTTAAGTCACTATACCCCTGCAAAAGTGTGTGAAACAAATTCAGAGGCAAACATAATTACTTTAGAATCATGCAGTTTGTGCACAAAAAGTAGATACTGTTTTCCTTAGTCTCTGGTGAGCTAAGATGCAAAATAATGTCAACAGCATGCTCCAGTATGAATTCTTTTTACAGCACATTTGTTTATGACAAGCCTACATTCTCAGTGAATATGGCATTTAGTATTTCTTTTGAAAACAAATTTAAGCATCATGAGCCAAAGTTGCATTTTGACTCCCAACCATGGTAGCATTATGGAGATCTCACAGTCAGAGTCAAGGGTTTCTGTTATGTATTAGTAAAGTATAGATTATCGGGGCCTACATAATTTAAAAAAATGTAAATTAATATTAAAAGCTTGTAAAAATATGTACATCTTTACTATTTCTCAATAAATACCTTTGGAAATGTTTTCATTTTCTTCACCCTCTCATGTTGTAAAGTTTTTGTTGTGTGTATTTAGCTCAATTCTAAATGTGAAGTTTGTATTTAGGTTCCTTGATGTATTCCTACTTTTCCTTTTTTTACGTGCCTACATTGCATAATTTGCAATTAAGCCAAGCTGGTATATAACACAGTAACATTTCACTAATTAAAACCAAAAGCAGGGCCAGCTGAGTGGCTCAGTTGGTTAAGAGCTTGCTCAAGAGTGTGAGCTCTAAGCAACAGGGTCGCCGGTTCGATTCCCAGCCTGAGCTGAGCTGCCGCTGAGCTGCCAACAGGTGGCAGGATGGGTTAGCTAAGAAAACAAACAAACATCAACAAAAGAAAACTAAAAGGCTGGTGTACTGAGAAGATGCGAATTACATCGTGTTTTACATACAGGTAGTACATTCAGGTATCATGTGTTAGTCTCAGTTTATTCATGATAAAGTGATGCCTTTTAGACCATTTAAAGCAAGTTCCCTTGAGAAGAATATGAGACAACCTTTATAAGTAGATTCCAAGAGTGATAGAGAAGTGTTTTTCTGAAATGGATTTCACAGCTCCTTTATTATCGGTATATAATATTAGGGTTTGTTTTTTTTTAAAATTTATTTTCCTTTTCTTTTTTTAATTAAAATTTGTTGGGGGTAACAATGATTAGTAATTAGTTTATTTGCAAATCTGTTGCATATGCAAACACACCAAAAACAAAGTTCGGACCAACATCTTTCACAACTTTTTAAAATTTAACCTCTGAATTGAGTAAGCCTGTCTCTCTAAAACTGCATATGCTCTTTAACACTTCTAATATTTCCCTGCTATACTGTTAAATAACACATAATCCTTAAATGTATAGGTATCCAACATGACACATAATTTAACTTATCTTTTACATTGATGAAATCCTCACCCACTAGGATGTGTGCTCTGTGAAAACAGGGATGTTTGTTTTATTTTGTTATTTTGTATAACCAGTATCTAGGAAAGTGTCTGGCATATAGAAGGTACTCAAAAAGTATTTGTTGCATGATTGCATAAACCACAAGAAAAGACTTCTATAGTCATGACCTTAAAGACAAAAGGAATTAAAGACAATTTAAAATGGTAGAGTTAGACTTAAACCATAAATAAAAGGAGAAAATATACAGGTAAGTTTGGATGGGACCAATGTAAATTTTTGCAACTTAGCTAGAGTGTTTGCTGGCCTCACAACTTACAAAAATGACTGTAAACAAAAATGTATTTGAAAAAAACAATTATACATGAGCTCAGAATGATCTGCTGGGGAATAAAAAAATAAGTTTGCAATGAATCAATGATTGCTGCTTCTGCCCCTCTTTTACTGTCTTATTTTTTCAAAAAAAGTATGCAACATCAATAGGTTTCATTGATTTCAATTACTTAAAGCCACAAAATATCACAAAATCAGATCTGTTCGCAAACTGGTTTGTGATTGTGAGTCCCAGAAGCAAAAAGTAAATAAATAAATAAAATAAAATAAAAAGTAAAAAAAGAGGTGTATGATTTCCCTTAGCTAACAAAAGATAGTCATTATTTCATATCTGTGCATGGTTTTAAAAAATCAGTTATTAGATGTAGTGTTATGAAAGTACATATATGCTCATTCACAGGTCACTACTCAGAGCAGTCTGAAATGTGACTGGACC
The DNA here is from genome assembly GCA_033961575.1 of Aselliscus stoliczkanus. Classification (NCBI taxonomy): domain Eukaryota; kingdom Metazoa; phylum Chordata; class Mammalia; order Chiroptera; family Hipposideridae; genus Aselliscus; species Aselliscus stoliczkanus. The sequence goes on from CM066733.1 coordinate 131,350,129, forward strand.
ACAGTCAACTCTGAGGATGCTCTGTGGTCAACAAAGATTCTCCCTCAGGCATCACAGGGAAAGCATTCCAAGTACTGACTTTTAATGCCTTTCTCTCATCCAGAGAAACTTCCAGGACTGTGTCAGCACACGGTCTGAGAAACATCCAAACATCATAAGCTAAGGAACCTCTGGTAAAGCAGGTAACTCTGTACAAGCCAGATCATGATTTTCCCTCCCCATGAAACACTTGTGGTTGGGGGCTCACGGGGCCACTGTCTCTGTGAATAAAGGGCACTGTTATTGTCCTTTGTACTCATGAAATCTTAGCATTCTGGGCTTGGTGGCTGCTAAGAGATGTCAGTCTAGCTCTCTGGTGAAGCTTCAGTGAAAATATATGGACTTGAGTGAGAGTGTGTGTTGGAGGAGGTGGGAGAGTCACCAAGCACATCAGTCTCCACAGGGTCAGTGCAGGGCTGACCCTGAACTCATCACACTCCTACCCTCAGGATCTCATGCTATTCAGTGGGGGTGACTGTAAAGATAATACTTATATGTGTAGCACGTGATGCACAGTGAACAGCTCGCAGAGGCACCTAACCAGACCTCAAAGGGAAGATTCCCAAGCTAGAACTCCAAGGACAAAATGGAGGCAGTCAAGGCAAGGGGGATTGGAAGGACCTAGACAAAGTGGGAAATATGTAAGATAGAGTACAGTTAAGCTAGAAAAAGTGGAATGGCGTGGTCAGGAACCTGCAAGCAGGTTCCTGCTCTGGAGCAGAGTGAAGAGAGGGACGAGCAAGAAATGAGACTAGAAAATAAACAAGGGCCAGATCATAAGGATTTTCAACACAAGTTAATGAGTTTTGATTTTATCCTGGAATCAGTAGGTGTGAAATGAAAGGTTTGAAAGGTAAACAGATTTATGTGTCTGGATTTGCCCTTGATAACAGTTATTCTGACCACATGGAGGAGAATGAGGAAGCTAAGAGGTTGACACAGGATCCCAGGGAATTATTGATAGATTCCTAATGGTGATGGCCTTGATGGAGAGAGAAGTATGCAGATGCAAAGAGATTAAGATGCTACGATTAGGATTTAGCATTTGGTGCCACTTGTCCTCCTGTCCTCATGCATATCCAGCCTGACCTCTAGGTTTCCAGTTTGGGAAATTTGGTAAACGTAGTGTAGTTCACAGAAATAAAAAACACTGAAGAAGAAAAGAAAATTCTAGCTGATATTTTTATTGCTGTCAGTGGTGCTTGTTATTGGAGGGAAATATTGAGTCCAGAGTTTGGAAGAGTTCATTTGCAGATGGCGGTGGACCTCAAAGTAGAATTGCCCAGTGGGAAGATGAATTTGCAATGACATCCTTGTTTGTTTAACATCATGCCATGTCATAACTGAATTACTCTGAGAGCAGTCAGTAAAATTCCAAATGATTGCATCAGATCAATAAATCATTTAAAAAGCATTTATAATTTGTGCGACCTTGAGACAGCATGGGTGAAAGCTAGGAATGATGGTAGTAATGTAGAATGTGTATGTACTATGAACAACACAGAAAACTGTTTGGGGTTACCAGTTGATTTAACATCTTGCTTCTGCATCTCCTGCCTTACCCCAATTTCCAGTAAAAATAAAGTAATAATGAATCTGGACTTACAGCCCTGATGAAATTAAAATGCTTCTAGGAACTTTTCTTTGGTGACTTATGGACAAGTCATCACCAACTTATGTCTGCTTGGAAACAAACATGACATTTCTAATTTATTTGCCAAAAAAGCAAGCCATTAGAGAAAGAGCACTACAGTAAAATGACAGATGATTTATTCATTTATTCTTAGACAGATTAATGTATTCCTCCCAAAATATGACTTTCATTAAAATATATGTTATGGTGGAATAAACCGTTTCATGAGAGCAGACAGTAATAACTTGTATATAAATAGAAATTAAAATGAATGCCAAACACACACCTCTAAAGCCATCCTGTTTAGCTCATAAATTAAATCGCTTTTACATCAGTTATGGGAACAGCAGGGGGTAGGATTGGGGTAATGCTAAAGAAGGTTCTGGGAAAAGGTGGTATAATATCATCTTTTTAACTTACATTGAGAGTTTTATGAATGACAAGTGCGTTTTTCAAATTCTGAGGACCCACTACTTGCCTAAATAAAACCTACAACGATAAACAGTTAATCATTTTTGTCTATATACTTACCATGTTTGGCTCAAGAATTGATTTTAGGGCCAGCCGAGTGGTGCATTGGTTAAGCGCTGGTTTTGGGATGCCAGCGGCCCCGGTTCGGATCCCACATGAGGGCCAGGGACACTGCCCTCTACAGCTAACAACAGCTCCACCTGGAGCTGGGCTGTGCGAGCCCCGGTGATGGTGTGGGCTGCAGCCCCTGCTGCAGGGGGCTGCCATAGGCTACAGTGATTGGCCCGCAGCCAGCGTGAGCGGCTGGCAGCCAAGCGTGAGCTGCCTGCCAATAGCCGCGGTGAGCAACATCCAGAGGCCAGCGACCGATCTGCCTCATCCGGGAAGAGCGCAATGACGATACCAACAGTGAAGCAACATCCTCCGCAACTAAACTGAAGAACAAAAAGACAGCAACTTGTCTGTTCCCCTTCCCCGATTCCCCAACGCCTTTCCCCTCTGCCAATTCCCCAATAAAATCTTTAAAAAAAAAAAAAAAAGAATTGATTTTAAAGAAGAGAAAAGGGGGCATTTGCTTCGGTCTGTGCAGAGCAGGCTTATTTATTCATACACCTCCTTCCATATCTTTGAAGCTTGTTGTAGTTCCTACTCATCCAACCTCAGCAGCGTCTGCTTGGAATAAACAGCAGGTAAGCAAGGTACCTTGCTTGTTGCAAGGTACCTTACCTTGTTGAAGCAAGGTAAGGAATGGGAACAGGTCAGAAGTGGTTGGGCTTTGATTAATCAGTAGCTCTGGAGCCAGCTCTAGAGTGAGCCTGCGGAAGGAGGCAGAAGAAGGAAACTAATATTTGGAGAGACTTATAATGAGCCAGGTGCTTACCATGTTACCTCATTTAATTATCACATCCCTGGGAGTCGGTATTATTAGTCCTATTGTATAGTTTAAGTGACCTCTGAAGGTCATATGATTTGTGAATGGCACAAGTAGAGCTGGAACTTAGGTTTATCAGGTGGACTATCTAACTGCAAAGGTATGCCCATTGCACTGTATCTGGCTGTCCATTTATTGTCATTGAATTTCTCAGAATTTTTAATTATGATCTGAGGAAAAGTAGAATCAAGAGCATGTGAGATTGCAAGCAATGCAGTTAACTGTGATTCTTTTTCTCACCCCGTGGATATAAATGTCATCCAAGTAACATCTTGTTATGTGACAAATGGTGCTTATGCAGTAGAAATGGTACTTTTACAGATAAATGCTAAAAGGACTCTTAGCTGATTTGGCTTAGCAATCACAATTATGTCCAGTTATATATGGAAGCCCAAGAGCTAATTATCCAGTGAAACATGTTGAAGTTATTTACATTTAGGTAAAAACAGATTTTTCAAGTGCTCCTCTTTCAAAACACATATATCAATAGCTCTTGGCACACCTGACTGATAGGCTCCCTGACCCTGGACAGGCATGTGACAGGAGTGGGGAATTAAGTTTCTAGAGCTGCCTAGGGAAAACAAATCAGGGAAGAGCATTGAGGGATCAGCATAGTTTCCGGAGTACCTGGATGGAAGGAAGGAAGTACCTGGAAGAGTACCGGAAGGAAGTCACAAAAGAGTAAGTAGAGAAGAAGGGTCTGGAAACAACTGGACCAACATTATATGTTTTCTAAAATTATGTAGTGGACATGATTTTTTTTCCATTGTAAAATACACATAAAATTTACCATTTTTAATTGTAAAATACACATAAAACTTATCATCTTAATCATTTTTAAGTGTACAGCAATGGTATTTAGTACATTTACATTGTTGTGCTACTATCACCACCGTCCATTTCCAGAGCTCCTTACATCATGCAAAACTGAAACCCAGTGCTTTCCTCCATTGAAAAATAACTCCCCATCCCCCATACCACCAGCCCCTGGCCACCACTATTCCTCTTTCTGTCTCTATGACTACGTTAGGTACCTTATATAAGTGTAATCATGCAGTGTTCATCCTTTTGAGACTAGCTTATTTCACTTAGCATAATGTCCTCAAGGTTCAACCATGTCATAGTGTGTCTCAGAATGTCCTTTCTGTTTAAGGCTGAATAATATTCCATTGTATGAGTACACCACATTTTGTTTATTCATTCATCCATTGATGAACACTTGGGTTGCTTCTACCTTTTAGCTGTTTCAAATAAAGGTGATATGAACATAGTTGTTCAAATATCTGTTAAAGTCCCTGTTTTCAGCTCTTCTGGGTATATGGAATTGTTGGACCATATGGTAAATCTACTTTTAAAATTTTGAGGAATGGCCACGCTGTTTGTCATAGTATCTGCACCATTTTACATTCCACTAAGAATGCACAGAATACCAATTTCTCCATATCCTTATCATTATGATTTCATGTTTTTTTGATTTAGCCATTTTAATGTGTGTGAGGTGGTTTCTCATTGTGGTTTTTATTTGCATTTTCTTAATGATTAGTGATGTTGAACATCTTATCATGTGCTCATGGGCCATGTGTATGTCTTCTTTGGAAAAATATCTATTTGATCCTTTGCTCATTTTTTTAAATTGGGTTGTTTGCTTTTTTTGTTGATGAATTGAAGAAATTCTTTACATATCCTGGGTATTACCCTCTTATCAGATATATAATTTGCAAATGTTTTCTGAGATTTCATGTGTTGCCTTTTCTATAGTAAACATGAGCTTTTTTGTGTACTCAGTATCCCCCTCAGCCTCTCCCTCTGGGCATATGCCTCAGTCCTAGCCAATCAGCATATTCCATCCTATTTGCCACAGTAATTTATTTATTTGCTCAAGGATGGGTATGGGACCCAAGCTGGGCCTGTGAAAACTCACCCCAATGTTTTCCTCCAAAGCTGTGTAAGAGATGCACTTTCTTTCTGGGATCATGAGCTCTGGTGGCTACGTCAGCCTTGAACTCTAGGACCATCGTTCTTATCACATTGAGAGAGAACCTGAATATGAAGCCAACACCAGGAAAACAGAGTTGAGAGATCAAGCCCTGGTGATATCGTTGGAGCATTGAGTTTTAGTGTGTCAGGAACAGAGCTTCAACTCAACAGCCACACCTGGGTTTTTAATTTCATCAGCCAAATGCTTTTGTCTGTCTTCCCTTCCCTTCTCTCTCCTTCCCCCTCCTCTTCTCTCTTCATCTCTTCTTTCTATTTTTCCTTAAATTTGTTTAACTTCGATTTCTTTTTTTTTTTTTTTTTTTTTTTCTTTAATTTTATTAGTTTTCGGTGTACAACACAATGCAATAGTTATACTCTTTACCCCCCAAAGTGAAAACCCCCTTCCCCAGTTCGCCATCCCACTCCCCCCCCATATCATACATATCCATCACAACTCCCCTGACACCCCTCCACAGTATACTCCACATCCCGTGACCACCCACATATTCAGTTGCAGTTGGCATACAATAATATACAACACCAGCTTCAGGTGTACAGTGCAGTGATCAAGCCTCTACTCCATCCATGAAGTGGTCTCCCTAACAAGACATGTGACTATCTGACATGCCACAAAATTTTTACATTATTATATTCTCCGAACTGTGTTTCATATCCCTGTGGCAATATTGTAGTTGTCTATTTATGCTGTCTAATCCCTTCCCCTTCCCCCCATCCCCACCCCCCTCCCAAATAGCAACCCTCAGTTTTTCCTCTACATCTATGAGTCTGTTTACTTTGATCGTTCACTCGGTTCTTCAGACTCCACACACAAGTGAGATCACATGGTACCTGTCCTTCTCCGACTGACTTATTTCTCCCAACATAATAGTCTCTTCACAACATTATCAATTACATTCCCAGAACTGCCCCCATAACCCTGCGGCAACATTGTAGTCCCACATACACTGTCCAAAACCTTCCCCCTCTCCCTCTTCCCCACTCCCTCCCAACCAGCAACCATCAGTTTTTCCTTTATATCTGCTTGATATGACATCAATCTTCTTAAATTGTCTCTCTGGGTTAGCTTGTTTACCCCTTTCTTTTGTTTAAAAGTCCTTTTAACATTTCTTGCAATGCTGGCTTGGTGGTAATGAATTCCTTAAGTTTATTCTTTTCTGAGAAGCTCTTTATTTCTCCTTCAATTTTAAGTGATAGCCGTGCTGGATAGAGCAATCTTGGTTGTAGGCCTTTATTTTGTGTCACTTTGAGTATCTCCTGCCACTCCCTTCTGGCCTGCAGAGTTTCTGTAGACAAGTCAGCTGTTAGTCTAACAGGAGCTCCTTTGTATGTAACCTGCTGTCTTTCTCTTGCAGCCTCTAGGATTCTGTCTCTGTCTTTAACCTTTGCCATTTTCACTATGATGTGTCTTGGTGTGGACCTGTTTGGGTTCAGCTTGTTTGGAACCCTCTGCACTTCCTGGGCATGTATGTTGATTTCCTTTACCAGGGTAGGAAAGTTTTCAGTCATTATTTTTTCAAATACCTTTTCAACCCCTTGCTTCTTCTCTTCTCCTTCTGGTATCCCTATGATTCGAAGGTGGTTGCGCTTCATCTTGTCCCATAGGGCTCTTAAACTATTTTCATTGTTTTTTATTCTTTGGTCTTTTTGCTGTGCCAACTGGGTGAGTTCTGCTATTTTATCTTCCAAATTGCTGATCCGCTCCTCTGCTTCATCTACTCTACTGGTGATTCCTTCGAGTCTGTTCTTCATTTCAGTTATTGTATTCTTTAGTTCTAACAGGTTGTTTTTTATGGTTTCCCTATCTTTCTTTATGTCCTCGCTAAGTTCCTTAAACATTCTTATCATCAGTGTTCTAAACTGTGTCTCTGAAAGGTTGGATCCCTCTGTTTCATTTGGTTCCATTTCTGGAGGTTTCTTCTGATCTTTTACTTGTGACATGTTTCTTTGTTTCCCCATTCTGGCTGTCGCTCTGGGATTGCTTTGATGTGGTAGATAGATCACCAGGAGAGCCCTGGCTGGATCACGCAGGCACACAGCTCATGGCCCAACACTCCCAGGAGAACTCCCAGTCTCAGCCTGTCCCAATCAGCCGCTTGCAGATCAGGTCGAGCAGCCTGACAACCAATCACCAGCCTGGCAACTCTGCAAGCGCAGTGTGGAAAGCAGAGACCCAAGGCGGCTTGCGAGCTCCCGCGTCTCAGTGAGCAGCCTGTTGGAGCCGGATCACTCCCACTAGGCGTTTCCCTGGCAACACAGCACAAGCCGAGCGGAGGGTGGGGATGCGAGGCGGCTCGCGCACTCCCGGGTCTCAGTGAGCTGCTGTAGGAGCCGGAGGGCACCACCCTATGTTTCCCTGGCAACGCAGTATAAGCCGGGCGGAGGGTAGGGATCCAAGGCCGCAGGCGCGTGCGCACGCATGCAGTCACGCACGCACTTCGCCAATTCCACCAGACCAATTAGGTCTCGGACCTGATCCTTCGTGGGAGGGCCCAAGCCCGACAAAATGGCGCCCTCCTTACACCACTCGCGTGCAAGCTCCGCACCACGGGAACAACAATCCAAAAACCTCCAGCCTTTGCACCAAAGGTGCTCAGCTCAGTCCGTCCCTGCAGGCTCCTGGCTCACACAGCCACTCCCTCCATCAGGAACCAGGTAAGTGCTCACCGGAGAGCAAGCCCGGGCGCCAGCCCCACTGATTCTCCAGCCGCTCTTAGCCTCACCGAGCTGAGGAAAGAGAGTCCTTACTAATTTATTGCCGGCTATCTTAGAACTCCTCTTCCCGGCAAAGGAGCTCTGGGCTGGTGAGCTTGGGGTGCGGCCGGAGGGTCTCTCCCCCAACCAGACAAGCTTCCCACGGCTGGGGCTTCCCTCACGGGGCTCGCCCTCGCTCGTCTCCGCCCGTCCTACCAGACCCGACGTGGCCTCCTCTTTAAGTTCTTCGTTTAGTGGTTCTGTTCCTCCAGTGTTTCGGGGACCTCCAGGGTTGAATGCTGTATATTTTGCTTGTAATTTTGGTGTGATCCTGGGAGGCAGTTAGCACAGCGTCTGTCTATTGCGCCATTTTACCGGAAGTTCTTAACTTCGATTTCTATCATTTGTAATCAGGAGAGTATGCACTAATAACTAATTGGAAATAGAGATTCCTGGAGCAAACAGCTCAAAGAATGTCCCTCAATCATTGCTTAGGAGAATAAAGGAGTTTAGAGTTGGTCACCCATATAGAGTAGTTTGAGAAGCCCTCATTCTCTCTCTAGGTCTTCAGCTCTTTCCAGCTACACAGTGGCCAAGAAATCTGGGGACAACAAGAGGATGGAAGGGAGGGACTATCTGTTTAAAAGAAAAGGGCCTTATAATAGTTTATCTTATAATAGTCTAAAGTTGTTACTTTCAAATACAATCAATTCCATATTCATAGTTTCTACATCAACAGATTCAACCAACCACAGATCGAAAACATTCAGGGGAAAATGTAACATTGCTGCTGTGACATGTACTTTGTAGTTAGACCTACGATGGTATGTCTATACTGAAATGTACAGACTTTTTCTTTTCTTGTCATTATTCCCAAAGCAATACAGTATAACAACTATTTACATAGATTTTACATTGTATTAGGGATTATAAGTAGTCTAGAGATGATTTAAAGAATATAGGAATATGTGTGTAGAATATGGATATACAAATTCTATGCCATTTTGTATAAAGGACTTCAGCGTCTAAAGATTTGGGTATCTATGTGTGTTTGGGGGGGGTGTCCTGGAACCAATCCCCCCACAGATACCAAGGGACAACCGTATTTTCCCCACTAAATGACAGTGCTCTTGATAAATCCTGGCACCTCACTTTATGTCACCCTACAAGTCAGCCATACATCCTAAGAATACAGCTATCCAGGACTGTCATCTCAGTGCTCCATCTGCCTTCCCCACCCCATCCTCACCTCCTGACCGTGTCACCTAATCGTCTGTGAAATGCAATTTAGAACTAACTTACCCAATTGGATGCCAGACTCTGTGACCACTCTTTGTTTTCCTTTGGAAAAATTGTTGGCCTATCACCCTGATTCATTACAGTCCCACTTCTAGGCCCTCATTGTGTTCAGTGAAAAGGGCACTCACTGCTGAATCTCATAAAGCCTCCACCATGCTGTATGATTGGAACTAGTGTTGTAGTTAGCAGTGTATAGGTTTTCTCTAGTTTTCTATGTCTCAAAACACCCATATTGGCACCCACATGAAGAGTTTATTTACTTTGTCTTTAGATGGATCAGAACTTTCTATTTTTTTTTACCAGCAGAATGATAAACCCTAAAAGTAGGAGTTTCTATTACAACAACTGACAGAACCTTAGTGCTAGAAAACCCATTATGCTAATGAACAACAAATCATTAGCTTGACAATAATTAAGCGGTTGCTAGACATTTGTCTGTCTTTCTACAGGGCAGCAACTTAAGCTTGTAGGTATTTATTTCTTTAAAATTATGTCTAAGAATATGTTCCCTCCCCTGAAATCCCCTTCTTTAATGACAAAACTTTGCATGATTAATGCATTTTTTGTATTTTGTTTTTAAAAAGTGGTTTAGCAGAGTTTCATCCTGAACACTTAGTTTTAATCTTTTTTATTAACTATAAAACAGAAGATATTTGCTAACTCTGACCCTAAAGTGTTCTATCCTGAGGCTGCCTCTGTTCTCAGGAAAAGAAGTATAATGTCTTTTAAATAACCAATCTCATCCTTAGAAAACTTTCCAGTTGCTTTCTCTTCTTGGGATATATATTTTTTTTAATTAAAACAGACTGAAATTAAATAAAAGAAATATAAAATGATCTGTAATAGTGTAGGCAAGTGGAATTAAAGTACATTTTCCATTCAAAACAATGTCTAAATGAACGTCTAAATTCATCAGCCTTTCACTGCCTAATAATGTGACATGTTTACAATGTTGAAGGAAATCAGGTGTTTTCATGTTAAATGAAAATAAAATTTATGTACTGTTATTACCATATTCTTTGCCTGGTGTTTCTCACTCTATTCATCATTAAAGGCTGTTCAATAAATACTGTGCAAACTGCATGTAGTGATATTATGCAGTAATAACTCAGAATCAGCTATAAATAACCACCTACCAGAGCCTTGGGAAGAGTCAAAGGCTTAAGAGGGAACATTTGCTCCCCAATTGCTAAATTGTGAAAAAGAAAATTATTGGTCTATTTTTGATATTATATTTGATAACTAGAAATGAGGCTTGGACATTAGCACTGTAGCCTAATAAAGGTCTTTATCCATCATCATGTGAGCTGAGGCAGGCAGTAGGCTAAATGGTGTGATTTTAGAGACTAAAATTTCCTGTGCCCAATTATTCCAGAAAGCTGATGGAGAAAGACTTACTTGTCTCAGCTGTGTATAAGTTACCTATCGCAATGTAACAAATTACCCTCAAAAGCTAGCATCTGAAAACGTAAACCATTTATTACCTCACATAGTATCTGAGGGTCAGGAATCTAGGTGCAGCTGAGCTGGGTGTGTGGTTCAGGGTCTCATAAGTTACAGTCAGGTCTCATAGTAAGCCAGGAAGGATTATAGTCACCTCAAGGATGAAACAGCTGGAGCGTCTTCTTTGAAGCTCACTTAAATGATCATTGACAAGAATCAGCCCTTCCCTGTCTCTTGGCTGCAAGGCTTTTGTCTTTTGTCAAATGGACCTCACCAAAAGACTAGTCACAATATGGCAGCTTGCTTGCATCACAGTGAGAGATCCAAGAGGAAGTGGTAGAGTGAGCTGGCAAGAAAGTGCCCCGAATGGAAGCTGCAGTATTTTATACCTAATCTCAGAAGTGGCTTACCTTTTGCTATGTACTCATCACACATACCAACCTTGAGACAACGTGGGAAGGGACTACAGGGTGTCGATACCTGGAATTGGGGGTCATCCGGGGTTCATCTCAGATGCTGGTTACCTCACTCTTGAGTGAGGCTGGCACTGATGCTTAAGAACAGATTAAAAAGTGGAATGAATCCCCATAGTCAATTTGAAAGAGCACAGTTCAGGGTAAGACATACACAGATCCAAATTCTAGAGTGACTCCTGATACCTTGCGGTAATGAGTTAACCTCCCTGAGCCTTCAATTAACTTCCCATCTCCAACTCTTAAACAAACCTTCTCGTATGGTTGTTGTGAGACTTAAATGAAATAATATTTAAAGAGCGTTCCTATTGTGAAAGTTCCTCTGAAGAAAATTAACAACAAAAGCAAAAACACTTTTTGGTAAGTCAGAGAAAGGAATCCAAAAATAGTATGACACAGGATTACTTCGAAGGGCACAGTGTCCTCAGGCATGGACCGCCACAGGTGACTCGAGGGTGCCAATAATGTTCCAGAAAGGGTAATGCTTCTATTACTGAAAACGAAGGTAATGCTCCTACATCGCTGTATTGGCCAGAGTTTCCTGGGAGTGCTGTTGAGTCACTTCCCAAGCATGCATTAAGCACCCCTGAGCCAGGCACTGCAAGGACTAGGGTTACAAAAACAAGTAAAATTCAATTCCTGACATCATGTTGCTCCTAGTCTTGCCTGGGGGGTGGAAAACAGGGTGAGGAGACAACCATAAGACAATTCTAACCTTAGGTAGAAGTTTGAAGAAATAAGTGTTTGTGCTCAGAGGAGGAAGGGCCTGACTGTCTGGTAAAGAGAAGGATCCTCAACTAGCTCTTGGCATTCAAGCACGGGAATGCCAGCTGAAGGGGCAAGAACAAGCCTGAGCAGAGAAGGGGGAATTCTACTGTATACAAGTAAGTACCACTGCCTACTTTCAATTATTTGGATTGTTTAAGGAATAGAACATGGACGTCCTTTAGCTCTTCCAAGTCAAGCAGGTGTCCCATTTCAAGGCAAAAAAAGAGGCCAAGAGTCTTTTACTTGGTTTCATATCAGCAGCCATATCTGCCTTTGACAGAGAGGTATTATGGACTATTTTATATTTGTACTTTGTTTTTTTTTGTTTTTTTTATTTACAAAAGATTTATTCCAAAATTCTTTGGCAGCAGAAATTCTTCAACTTCTTTAGAGTACGCTTCAGTTCACAAATAACTTGTAAAATCTATATATGCCAATATATTCTAGCTTATTTTCTTCTTACTAAAGACATTCTCCTCTTTTCTGTCCCTCCACAAGACCATCTCTAAGGTCATGAGTTGTACTATTTGCTTCTGCCTGAGAAAAGAAGGAATAAATGATTTGAATATGCAAGATTATAACTAGTCAAGCAAAACTAAGAGGTTGCCTCTTCAGCATATCTGACCATAGGTTTACAAGGTATTTTGAGATTTAATCAAGCCTGAACTCTACTGTTAAGATTTATGTTTTGTTCCATTTTTCTCTTTATCATTAGAATTCCTTTCTTTGGAGACATTATTTTGTGTGGTATCTGCAATGGAATATCCGGAGAGTAGTAGCTGGAAGTAGCTACTGACAATCATTAGGGAAATGTTTTAGAAGTTTAATATTGGCAAAGAACTGATCCAAGAACTCTGCCCTCTGAATCTGACTTTAGTGAAAAGATGGAGACTAAATTTAAATAGTTTGATGAAGTTGATAAAAAATGATGTTTAGAAACAGATTTGGACTGATGGAAAAAAACGTAAAAATACTTATGTATAAAAACTCCAGATAGAATGATAGGAAAAGCACTGGATTAAGAATCAAGAGAACTATTTCTTGATCTTAGTTTTAGGTTGTTTTTTGTTTTTTTGTTTTTTTTAATTGAGATATAATTGACATATAACATTATATGTAAGTTAGCAACATAGGAATTCAATATTTATATATATTTTGAAATGATTATTAAGATATATCTAGTTAACATCTATCACCACAAACAGTTACACTTTTGTTTTCTTGTGATGAGAACTTTTAGGGTTACTCTCTTAGCAACTTTCAAATATACAATACTCTATTGTTAACTATTGTCAACATGCTGTACATTACATCCCAGGACTTATTTATTTTATAACTAGAAGTTTGTACTTTTGACCGCCTTTACCCAATTCACTCACCCTGAGCCCCACATCTCGGGCAGCCACCAACCTGATCATTGTATCTATGAGTTCAATTTTTTGTTCGCTTGCTTATTTGTTTGTTTAGATTTCACATGTAAGTGAGATCATACTGTATTTATCTTTCTTTGTGTGACTTATTGCACTTAACATAATGCCCTTAAAGTCCACCGAAAAATTCTTCTGCACTCTGTTCTTCCAGAACCCTTAGATAAAGTAAAATAAGAGGATTAGAAATGATTGTTTGCAACACTTTTTACCCTTAAGGGGATTCTGAGTATTTATAGTTGATTGGAACTTGGAAATGAGCATAGTAAAAGCAATATGTGACTTCTGTTTGCATTTAAGAAATATTTTGGCATCTGGTATTAAAAACTTACCGATTCATTTATTCAACACAAACTATTATGTGTCAAGCCCTCCACCAGGCACTGTATCAACCAGCAAAGAAAGGAGGCCTGGTCCCTGGGGGTGTTTGGAGATGGGGGAAATAGTTAGGAGCACAGACAACTATTTGGTTGTCGAGAAAGTCATGACGTATTTTTTCTATGTTTTTTGTTGCAAAAATGCATCATGACTTTTCCGACAACCCAGTACAATGCCTGGATACGTGCTGTAATCAGAGTTATATGGCATGGTATTTGGAATTGAATGCTATTTCCAATTTAATAATTTTGAAGTGGAATCCCTTTTCAGCCACGTTAGAAGAAAAACTAAAATGGCTTCCAATTCTTACATCACAATATAAACAGTGTAGAAGATTCCAAAAAATTCAGGTCTTCTGTTAATCTGGTGCAGGGAAGGCATATGGGCTTAGACATCTGTTTAGATATCCACTTAGCAAGCATTCTGTCAGCCTGTCGGGACCAGAACCACAGCTGAAACACATACAGCCCCAGACATCAGCTGTAAGGGAACCAAATGGTGCCTGACCAAAAATTACCTTAGAATTCAAAGTATCTACACTGTTTGACAGGCACAACCAATAATTTACAAAGGAAAACCCACAGCACGAAGACATACAAAGCCCCCAAATTCAGTAAGGAACCATTCTGAATTTCAACTATCTCATTGCAGTACTAAATTTGAAATCTTCTCTCTAGAATGAGACAATGCGTAACACCATGAAAATAGACAAAATATGAAGATGTGTTAGGTGCTAACCAAATGATGGTAGATTAATTGGTACGATCACAGAAATTCAAAACATTTGGCAATACTGGAAATCTTTTCTTGCTTGGTATACTGCTATTTTTATGAGAAGTTAAAAATGGAGATACTTTTTATTTTTAGATGTTCAGAGTAGTAGTGCAAGGAAATGGACTATTAGGTTGTTACTAAATTGGTCTCGTATCTATTAAGAATAATTAAAGAAAAACTAAAGTCCCTATGCTCCCAGGAAAAGCCTGAGAGTTCTAGAGCTTTGCTAACTAGTAAAGAGTACAACTACCGGTAGTTTTAAACCTGTTAAAAAAATAAAATGCAGTTGAAGGGCCATGGTAACAAGCAAAAAGCAGATATGATTTTAAACCTGTCTAATCAATTCATGAGAACTTGCTGCAGTGAAAGCAACTCTGAAAACCAATCAGTGGCAGACTTAGATTTTCAAAGTCAGCCATTGGGTGGCACACACACTCTAGTGAACATGCTTGTAAGGCTGAAATCAACTCACCCTGACCTCTGTCACCAACACAAAACCCTGTTTCCAAGACTATGGCAACCTTCTCTTGCATTTGTAACCAACGCTACCCCAAACAAGCTCTTCTCTAAACCCTTTGTAAGATCTTTCTTTGCTTAATAAGACTAGTTCGAATTCTCCCTTGCTTAAGCAAGCAATAATTTCAACTTTGTATTTTGGGAATCAAATGTGTTGGTCTCTTCTCTCTCTCTGCACTACATACACATTATTTTAAATTATAAGTTGAACCTTTAATTTTTTATCACTTTGTACAAACTTTTTTTTCTACATAATGACCTGCAATGTTAAAATATTTTATTTAGGAAACATTCTTTATCCAGTGTAGATTCAGATCCCTAAGTAAAATCTATCTGTTTTTTACAAATTCATCTTTACTTACAAATTCTGCATTTAATCTGCCTAGAATTCAGCTGGGATTCCCTATTTTGGTTATGCCAGAACCATGCACTCCATTCTCCAAACTGCAAACCTGGGTCTTAGCATTGATCCTCCCTTCTCTCTTCCCTCTCTGTGCTTATCAATACCATTTATGAAATGTCCTTTAAATCTCTGTCCTCACCTCGCTCCTTTGACCTTATCCCTCATTGAAGATTTCAACTCCTTTTGCCAAGATGATTAACCATGTTCAATTGTTACCTGAAGTAGCTCTCGCACTTCTTACCCATCTCATATGAGCCAGCCCACTGGGCTGATAAAGAACAGAACTAAGCTAGTCTCTCTGCTCTTTGAAAGTCTGTTTACAAGAAGCCAGGGTCTCTTAAGAGACCAAGTGAAGACTCCTTAACATGACTTGTGTCACCCATGCTGCTGAATTCACCCTTCTCTCTAACCCTGGTAATGCTGGGTTTCATATGGACCTCGTTTGGTCTTCCTTAAAAACCTTGTGCTCTCATTGTTTATGCTAATGAGTCCTCTTCCTCAAACTCCTTTTTGTCTTCCAAACATGATTATACCCCTATCTCAGGATGGCAAAATCTCCCTCCTACTGAAACCTCTCCCTGTACTTTGCAGTCCATTCTGTTGGTAAAGCACAGAACTCAGTGCCTTAATGCTCATTGTGCAGTGCGTTCTTCGCTTACTGGAAGCAGTTTAGGCCAAGGCAAAACCTTATTTCTCTTGGGCTTTATCGGTCAGAACAAAAGGTACTATAGAATAAGAGTCCAATAAATCTTAGTTAAAATGGATTTCATTAGTGCATGGACCAGTTTCTGCAGCAGACTTGAATGTATTCATAGGACTTGCAGAATTTCCTTACTGAATTCTTCATCCTGTTCATCCACTTGACCTTGACCTCTCACCACTGCCTATATTAAGGTCTGTATGTTTCTAGGAGCAAATGTTAGTCTCTGGTTTCATTTTCCTCCCTGCTGGGCTCCCTCTGAGCTATTCATATGAGAGAATGCCAAGGCATTCCAGAATGAATGTTTGCATGTGTTTCCGGAGGAATGTTTCTTGGACTTTCCTGTCTTCACTGGCATTTTAAAGGAATGACTTCTTAGATGGCAACAGAACAGCCTGATTGCATTATGTTTGCCTTGGCAATTATTAGCAATGCTTTGGCAGAGAGAACCCTACCTCCCAGTGTGAGAGGTGAGAGTTTAAGGAAACATTTATTGAACACTGACTCTAGGGCAGGTCCTAGGTTGGATAACAAGGATACAAGACAATTAAAGCACACATTCACCCTCAGAAAGTTTGCACGATGATGATGAATGAGCCAAGCATACAAGCAGATATGAAAGGCACTCAAAGAAGAGCTGGTGTGCAGCATGCAAGAGGTACTCCTAAAGCACAGAGAAGGACAAAGCGGGCCTTCCTGGGAGGTGATGTCTGAGCATAGATGTGAATGCATGTGAGCATATATCCGCATACACGCTGCCCAGAAAACACAGCATGGGAGGGCCTTGGGAAATCTAACAAGGCTCTGCTCCTAGGAAATCTTAGCAACCTCTTTCAAGTAAATAGTTTTCATTTCTTTTTAAAATCCCTGTCTTCACAGGCCCTTTAAATGCATAAATGTGTTTGTTTGTTTTGCCTTGCCAATCCCATTCCTATAATGCACTATACGACCATACTCTTTGTGGCCTCTTCACACTAGGTTTATGTAATATAAGAATAAATATGTCTACAAAAGCAAACATCACTAACCATTTAGAGGCCACGCCTCTAAGAACCTCCAGCCTGGACAAGGGGTGGAGTCCTGACAACAGGCCAGTAAAAATGATCAGATTAAATAACTCACAGGGCATTGTGCAAACATGCTGGTCACGCGCTGTCATGGTGGCAACCATTTGAACGGAGGCACAGACAGGGCCTTTGCGTCCGCTTGACTTTTACGTGCCCAGCTCTCAGTATCAGTTCAGGGCGCTCTAATCCCTCCTGCTGAGCTCAGGTCATTAAATACTCGCCCTACATTTTACAGCTTCAACCCTGTGATAGGGGAGCTGCTCCCAGTTCGGTGCCAGGCACAGAGCAAAATGGGGATTAATCAGCCCTACTTCAGTGTAGCCAAGAGCTCTACAGCTGCTTCTTGCAATTAGACTTGTCATCATTCTCTCAAGAAGCCCCTGTTGATTTTTAAATCCTAATTGGCAGGAGACACCTGTTTCCCATGGGAAGGATGGGAAGGGGTCATTCCCTTGCAACAGGCACAGGAGAGAGAGGCTGAGAAACTGACTGAACGCATGCAAACACCATTGCCTCAAATACATTTGCTTCCATGTAGAGTTTCTGTTGTTTCTTTCTCATTTTCTTTTCCTTTTTTCTTTCCAAATTAGGCATGTCCAATGTCAGCCTAGTCTTTATAAGTAAATAAGCCTTAGCCTCTGAATTTTTCTTTTTTTTTTTTTTTTTAGCAAGAACCACTAGTTCCTCCCTAACACATGCTCCTCTCTCGCCATCCAGCAGCACCCAACCCCTTGGCATGAGTACTTTTTCCTGGCTACATTTTTTGCCAGGATCCTGGCTGTCATTCATTCTGGTATTTAGTATTTATTAACAGCCTGCAAGCTGCTTCAACTCTGTAACCGATCTGTGCCTATAAAGAGTATTAAGTACATTTTTAGTTCCTGTCTTTACCAAGCTTGCATTCTACATAGAAGGAGACATTAGAACTGCATGTAATAATAATACATGTGAAACATTTTTTCAAGGAACAGATTGAAGTGTCCATGAGTAGAAAGAAGAAATGGTAAAGGCTCTCAGATAGTCTTCCTAGAGATTTGGGCATGTTGATTTTCTCTAAAACTCAATCACCTTAGAATTTCTGCTTAGATCTAATGCTTGGAGTTGTCTCAAGGGTAGCCAGTAATTTCTGATAGAATTCACTGTGATCATTTCTCTTAACTAACATCACTGAATGTTTTCAAATTAAGTATTACTATTATTTATTAGGCTCTTATTAGGGCAAATATGTAGAGTAATAAAATAAAATAACTAAATAGAGAAGTGGAAGAGGTTATGCATCAGTGAAAAGGGAGAAGCAATGGAAACATTCTCATTTATATGCAACAAGCATTTATTGAACAATCAGTACACAGCAGGATCTTTTGTATCATTTGGACTTCTTTTATATCACCCCAGGTAGCAACTCAGTTTGTAAGCACTGTCGTCTTAACAGAACAGTGCCAGTAGCCAGTTAAGCCCTCTCATCAACCTTGCCATGTCCTTGTGAGTTTCAGTGAAGTTAGGCAATCAGGGAAGACTTATTCTGGAGTCCAACTGAATACCAGCGGGACATGCAAATGTAATTCAAATGTTATACAATAAATGCAAATAGCTTTTTCTGCCTTGTTTTACTCACTCTGTGCCTAGTTTTATGTCTAGTTTACAAGTCTGTAAACTATGTGTCTTGTTTGCTTATAGTAACAATGTCATTGCCTCTGCTGAAAACGTTAAAGGGAGCAAAAGGCCTGCTTATTGCCCTTGAGGAATTTGTGTATGTTGGTATACAATATATGCATAGTAAGAACAACTACCTGCATTCGTGTAATTCTGCATGAGGGTCTAATTGAAGGCATTGGAGCCCATTGTACCCCATGATAACTCTTTGGGGAATTGCATTGTTATTACTAATCGGAAAGCCTCTTAAGATGCTGGATAAGCAGTTCTCAAAATTTAGTGTCCAAAAAGGTTACCCAAAGATCTCTTTAAAATACAGATTCCTGGGTTCCAGACCGCCAATGATTGTGATTCGGTAGATCTGTAGTGGGGGCTCGGAATAAACATTTAATAAGCCCTCCAGATGTCTTTGATGGGGTTGGCCTGCACCCTGTATTGGAAGACACCAGAAGACCCTCCCCCACCCTTTGTATAACAGAGGTTGCCAATGGAAGGATAAAATTACAAAGGAACCATTTCCAGCTCCTTGATTTTTCACTTAGGACCAAATGGATTTCAGTCACTTCACGACTGTTGAAGTAATTCTAAGGCTCGTGAGTTGCATTTTGTGGTCCCATACACATAACTCCATTTGAAAAATAGTTGACTGTATAATTGCCTTAAATATATTTTTATCAGTGACATAAAATAGCCTTTGACTGTTGATACTGCCTTTGACTCTGCATTTCTTTCAAAGGTAGGGCCCTGCTCAGTAAGTGGTTCAGAGCTCGGTCATTACCATATAAGGAGGGAGATAACTTAGGCTAAAAGCTCCTTGGAGATGTTAGGAACAAAATGTGAGGCTTTGCAGCCTCTGTGTGTTTATGATGTCAGCAACAGTGAGTAGCACAAAGAACTTAGAGGAGAATCAGTGATTCATTCAGGAAGAAATAGCTTGCACCTGTGAGCAGGCTGAAAGCGCCACTTGGCATTATTGGGGTGCTGCATCAGCTAGAAGGCAGCCTCTGTCCCCGAACGAACTGACAGCTTGTAGATCTTAAGCAGAACTGGGCCTCTCTCACTGTTATGTTTTGCTTTGGGAGTGAAAGCAAACTTGTGACTCACATGGGAGCTGTGAGGAGGTATGTGCTTGGTAGCATTCAGTCTTGGCAGGAGGGCAGCCGCTGCAGACATGGGATGCAATTGAATAAGCACATGTGTGCTTACAGTATGCCTCATGGCCAGGCCACTTTATCTCCAGTAATCCCAATCTATGTCCCAGAATCACATCATTTGGCCGTTGGTCAGGCTCCATGTATTCTTGGCTTGGGGAATAATGAAACGTGATCTCAAGACAAGATAGGATCATGATCTGAAGAGGCACTGATATATTTCTCTCCCCCAGCAGCTCAACATTAAATGTAACAGGGCATCAGGAAAAAATACATTTAACATGCCACCAGTAGGGAAGTCCAAACATTGCCTTCCGTGCATGGAATCTGCCTCCATAGCTTACAATTGCTGACAGGAACAAATTGATGTCAAAGATAAAAGAATGGCAGAAAATGAAGCTTCAATAAAAGGCAGCAGTAGCCCAGACTCTATATGCTGTCACTAGCAGTAGTCATTCGTCTTTGAGAGGGCACTGCATGCTATTATACATGTCATTCAAAATGCTGTTTATCAAAGCCCTTCAGAGTACAATAATGTTAAGAGAAAAAAAAAAAACCCTCTGTGTTTAAAGAGTATGGTGATGAAGACTAGGCCATGCCTACATCTCAGCATGGTCTCTGCAGCTCCTTTGAGTAAAGGCAGTGAGGTGGGTCAAAGTCTCTGATCTAGGAAAGGTCAGGAGGGCAGGATTCAGGCAGGCTCCAGGCAGATCCTGGCTGACCCTCTGTAGGCACTGATGATCAGGAAGCAGCTGGTGTTGGATCCAGTACTGGGAAAAGGGATCATTTGCTTTGGAAAGCCTGACTCTTCATGCAGAATCATCCATATGTCATGTACTTTCTTAGGGCTGTGATAGTTCTTTTCCAACTCCATCCTGCTTGCTCTGACTAAAGAAAGCTCTGGCTTGCACCACAGTGAGCCCTTTTCAAAGGATAAACTCTCCTTAAACTCAGTGTTCCCACCAGGTACACATATGTGAATTGGACAGGTCAAAGTCATGGCTGCATAGAATAGGGGGAAAAAAGTCCAAGGTGGGCCGGGGGTTAGGAAAGAAGAATGAAAATTCTGTTTTCTCTATATGAATATATTTAAGAGGTTCCAGTACAGGCATTTTTATTACTTTGATGTAATACAATTTAAAAAAAAATGAAAAAGAAAAACCTCCAAGTTATATTTCTCAAAAGTTTACAAAAGGAAAAAAAAAATATATATATATATATATATGTGTATATATATATATATATATATATATATATATATATATTACATTCGGGTTCTGTATTTTCAGAGAGAAAAAAGTTTTGTCTTCTTTTTTGGAAAGAAATACAGCAATCACATGTACTTTGTACTAAAGATCAGTAACCTGTGTTAAATTTTCAAGTTCAGCAATTTGATCTGTTCTGTGGCGAGTACTTTCAGAAAACACAGAAATAGTCGAACACTGCCACCTGCTGTCGCTCTCCCCACATCTACTTTGAAAACAGGTTTTATTGGCCTTCGTCACACAGGCCCAATGCTCTAGAGCAGTGGATCCCAAATTTCAGCTGGCATCAGAACCACAGGTCACCAGGCTCCATCTGCAGGGCTTCAGATCCAAGATGTCCTGGGTGGGGCTGGATCATTTGAGTTTCTAGCAAATTCCAGGCCCTGCTGCCACTACTGGTGCAGCCTGTTCTATTTTTAAATGTCAAGGACACCCTTGATCGCTGGTCTAAAGGTTTCTTGACAAAAGAACCCAACTTCTATGGCTTACATTTTATTGCTTTTTCCAACCTACTCTGTACCTCACATAGGAAGGATAAGCTGCGTGTGAAAGCCAAATTTGAAAGGAGTGTAATCGGATGTAGTCAATCAGGCATGCAGGTTGCTGTGCTTGAGGCTGAATGATTATAAGAGAGGAGCATGGGAAGAATTGGACTACAGGAGATTGTTTACATAAAGAAATAGCTTGGCCTGGAATGTGAAGGACCTGCCCGTATGTAAGAAAACTGTTTCAAAGGGAATGGATAGTGCTAGTCTTTGAAGGTCTGGGCAGAGTCCCAATTTTTTGGCCTTTCTTTCATATGCCACATGTTAATTTGTCTTCAAGATTCACTTACTCTGAAAAGCAGATGGCCAGAAGTGTGAAATTTTGGTGGTATTAAGTGCTATCATTTTTGTCATCACCAATGTTTTCAGTAAAACCAGAGACTTCATTGGTTAAATAACTCACTGAGCAAGGCTGTGCTTTTGAACTTTGGAAACTAATGAGAAGAGGAGAAATGTATTTCAACCACTTTTTTTTATTGTGTTAAAAAAAAAACACATAGCATTAAATTTACCATCTTATTGTTCTTAAGGATGTGGTTCAATAACATTAAATATATTCACATTGTTGTGCAACAGATCTCTAGAAGTTTTTCATTTAGTAAAACTGAAAATCTACATCCATTAAACACTAATTCCACCTCCCCCAACCCTCTAGACCTTGGCATCTACCTTCCTACTTTCTATTTCTATGGTTTCGACTATTTCAGATACTTCATATGAATAGAATCATACAACATTTATCCTTACATGACTGGCTTATTTCACTTAGCATAATGTCCTTGGGGGTTCATCCATGTTGTAGCATGCAAAGAGATTTCCTTTTTTAAGGCTGCATAATAGTCTATTCTATGTATATACTGCATTTTTTTAAATCTATTCATCTGGTGATGGAAAAATTGGTTGCTTCTACCTCTTGGCTATTGTGAATAATGCTGCAGTGAACATGGATGTGCAAATATCTCCTCAAGGCACTGCTTTGAATTCTTTTGGAAATATACCTAGAGTAGGATAGCTGAATCACAACGTAATTCTATTTTTTAATTTTTTGAGGAAATTCCATACTGTTTTCCATAGTGGCTGCACCATTTTGCATTCCCACTAACAATGCACGAGGATCCTGATTTTTCCACATCCTCACCAACACCTTTTATTGCCAGTAACATTTGTTACTTTTTGCTTATTTGATAGCAGTCATTCTAGTGGGTCTGCAGTGATAACGCCTTTTGCATTCCTCAAATAAAATGTGATGATGAGCAGCTTTTTATATGTTCATTGGCCATTCATATATCATCTTTGTAGAAATGTTGATTTGAGTGCTTTGCCCGTTTTTAAATTGGATCATTTAATTTTTGTTGTTGACTTGTAGTTCTTTATAAATTCTGGATATTAATCCTTATCAGACATAATAAGTTTTGCAAATATGTTTCCCCATTCCATAGTTGCCTTTCCATTTTGTTGGTTGTGTCCTTTGAAGCAAAATGTTTTTAAGCTTGATATAGTTCCATTTGTCTGTATTTACTTTTGTTGTCTTTGCTTTTGGTATCATTTTCAAGAATTCACTGCCAGATCCAATGTCATGAAGCTATTCCCCTGTGTTTTCTTCTAGGAATTTTATCATTTTGGCCTTATTTTAGGTCTTTAATCCATTTAAATGTACTTTTTATAGAAAGTGCAAGAGCAGGGTCCAATTTCATTTTTTTTGCATGTGAATATTCAGTTTTCCCAATCCCAGTTGTTGAAAAGACTGCTCTTTATTTGCAAAGGTTTATTTATGGTCTCTCTTTTGTATTCTCTATTCTACTCTACTTCTATCCTATCCTATCCTATCCTATCCTATCCTATCCTATCCTATCCTATCCTATCCTATCCTATCCTATCCTAACCATTTTGTTTGTCTGTATGCCTATCAGACTGTTTTGAAATAGCTTTGTGATGTATATTGAAATTAAGCAGTGTTAAGTCCTCCAACTGTTCTTTTTTAAAATTGTTTTTGGATATTCTGGGTCCCTTGAGATTTCATATGGATTTTAGGATGGATTCTACTATTTCTGCAACAAATACTATTGGGATTTTGATAGGGATTACATTAAACCTTGATAGGGACTGCATCGCTCATTTCGGAGCAGTATTGACATCTTAACAAATTGTCTTCCAACCCATGACTATAAGATATCTTTCCACTCATCTGTGTCTTTTAAAATTTCTTTTGGCAATTTTGTATAGTGTTCAAGGTACTATCTTTCACCTCTTTGGTGAAAATTCAACTTTGCTAAATATTTCTATTAGTTTTTAACAGGCTTCTTATTTGATGGAGTCTTTAAGGTTTAAATTGAGATGATGATGTTGTTTTTGTACTTCATTGCTTCATTGTATCAATGTGGTGTATTACATTGATTTTCACTTTATTGAAAACTCTTGCATTCCATGGCATCAACTATTTTTTTTAAATGAAATGATTCTGTTTTTTGTTTTTTTTTTCCTTTCCCTTCAAAATGATATGACAAGATGTTATCATTGGGGAAACTGGGTAAAGGATAATGAGATATTTCTGTATTTTTCCTAACAATTGCATGTGAATATATAATTATCTCAAAATAAAAAGTTTTTTTTTTTCTTTAAAGATTTTTATTGGGGAATTGGGGGAGGGGAACAGCATTGGGGAACTGGGGAAGGGTAACAGACAAGTTGCTGTCCTTTTGGAGGACATTGCTTCACTGGTCCATGTTGGTATCATCATTGCTCTTCTCGGGTGAGGCAGATGGGTCTCTGGCCTCTGGATGGCCGCTCACAGCGGCTCTTAGCAGCTCACGCAGGCTGCCAGCCGCTCACACTGGCTGCCGGCCACTCAGTGTAGCCTATGGCAGCCCACTGCAGCAGGGGCTGCAGCTATGCCCACCCAGGGACTCACAACAGCCCAGCTCCAGGTGGAGCTGTTGTTCACCATCTTAGCTGTAGAGGGCAGTGTCACTGGCCCTCATATGCGGGATCCGAACTGGGGCGCTGGCGTCCCAAGCCAGCACTTAACCAACAAACGTGCCATTCGGCCAGCCCTAAAAAGTGTTTTTAAAATGATCTGAAGTATGTGATATTACATCAAAACACAGTTAGTGCATTCCTATTATGTCTGTGGGGTGGGAGGTGGGAGGAATGCCATCCTTCTAAATCAACAAAACAATAATTACTTTCTAAGAATTTAATTAATTGTGCTAAGGTATTAGTGCCTTCCATTGCATGTGTATGCATCTCTTACTTTCCCTAGTTCTTATTCTCTTTCATTTTCCCTTTCACTTTTCCTCTCACCCTCTCCTTTATTCATCTCTTCCTTTTTCATACATTTTTTTCACATATTCTCACACTATTTCTTTGAGAAATAGAGAACAAAATTTTAGGGTTCTAGTTTTGCTCTGATTATTGCAGGAATTTTTTATGTATGGTCATAAGTTAACTAATATAGAGTCCATGTGACTTTGGGACAAATTCAAGTCATTATTGCATTTTTAGCTTTAATTAGAATATATTCTACCACACTATATTTAAAATTTGGAATCTTTACTTAATTATACATAGATTAAGTCTAAGACAGAAGAAAACTGTTGCAAACGATCCAAAGCCTTGGACAGAGGGAAGAGGGAAGTTTCTAAGAAACAAAATGTCATACACACTTCAGTAAAAGAGGAAAAATTTTTGTGTGTTTTATATTGTTATTATGGATTTTTATAATCGAAAACACACTGTTATCCCTCTAGGGTGTAATCCCAGGTGTTAACCCACCTTGAAAGAAGTATGGGCTAGTGGGAAGACCATTGAGATTGCATAGAAATAGGTTCAAATTTTAGTGCCATTATTTATCATTGAGAAACTTTTCTTTTTCTTTTTCTTCCTCTTTTTTTTTTTTTTTGAGAATAAGTTTCTCACTTATAAAATGGGGATATTAAAATAATGTGTAGCATATATTAGGCAGTCTAGGCATCTACAATAAATTCATCTCTGTGGTAGATATTTAAAAATGGTCATAATTTATTTTCTGCCCTGGATCCATAGTGTGTTCGAAGCTCCTCCTGTCAAAAGTTTTTCTCCAGCCCTTTTGTTTGGACTAATCCCATATTTGCTTTGACCAATAAGACAGTTGCAAACATAACACAAGCAGAAAGAGGAAAAGTACCTATTCGTTGTGGCCCACAAGCTTGATACTCTTGGAACAAAGCTGCCATGTAAAGAAGCCCAAGCTATCCTGGTGGAGAATTAAAGTTCATGTGGAGATATTTCCCAGGTACACCAGCCAAACCTGGCTCAGACCAGAGAGATTGCTCAGATGAGACCAGCACAAATTACCAATCTGCAGATTTGTGAGATAATAAATGGTTGTTGTTTAAAGACATTCTGCTTTAGGATGGCTTATTAACTCAGCAAGAACTAATTTACACAATATCCAACTAGGAAGGTTAGGCTACTAAAACTGCCTGTGGCAAAGCAATTTGTCACTAAAAACTTTAGACTTTATGAGAAAAAAAGGAATATCTGGTATCTTAAGGGAACTTGTGAAAAATCATATAACTACATTTAGTCTTTAAAACAAAGCTGGAAGCCTCTCCCATAAAATTACATTTTACAAATTACACATACCAAACTACTATAACAACGATCCAGGACTCATAGTCTGAGGACGGATTACACAATTATTAAAAATGAATATAGTCATCAAGCATTGCCTGTAGCCTGAAAAATCTCTCACACATACACACTATCGTTTCCAAATATATAGATGATGTGGAGAATAGTAAAATAGGATCCCATTTAAAAGTGTTACCAAGTCCACATAGTTGATTTTGTCATTATGTTCTTAATCAATGGGTATCAAGTGGGAATTCAACTACATTTTTGGACATCTAATGTTGCATCCTCAAGAAACCAACAGTAAAAACATGTTTTGATACAATCTAGGGAAAAGATTATGGATTGAATATCATATGATCCAAGAACATTTTTAAGTTTGTTAAATGTGATAATGGCATTGTGCATACATTTAAAAAAGATATAGGTTCTATTTTTGAGATATACACAATAGCATGATATGGGATTTGCTTTAAAATATTTCAGCAAAGGAAACAAAAGAAAAAGGAATGGTGGCAAAAATAGCAAACTTGATATAAGTGTTGAATCCAGGTGATTATATATATATATATATATATATATACATATATATATATATACATATATATATATATATGTATATATATATATATATATATATATATATATAGTGGTTCCAATGTGCTAGTCACTCCATTTTTGTAAATGTTTGTAATTTTTCATTGATTTTTTAAAAAGTTTAGATTAGTCATTATGTTAAAATCTTGGTAACTATGGAATTAAATAACTTTTAAAAGTAGAGTAAATATTTTTTTTTAAGAAAAGAACATGAGGGCCGGCCGAGTGGCGCATTGGTTAAGCGCTGGTTTTGGGATGCCAGCGGCCCCGGTTCAGATCCCACATGAGAGCCAGTGACACTGCCCTCTACAGCTAACAACAGCTCCACCTGGAGCTGGGCTGTGCGAGCCCGGGTGATGGTGTGGGCTGCAGCCCCTGCTGCAGTGGGCTGCCATAGGCTACAGTGACTGGCCCGCAGCCAGCGTGAGCGGCTGGCAGCCAAGCATGAGCTGCCAATAGCGCGGTGAGCGACATCCAGAGGCCAGCGACTGATCTGCCTCATCCGCCTCATCCGGGAAGAGCGCAATGACGATACCAACAGTGAAGCAACATCCTCTGCAACTAAACTGAAGAGCAAAAGGACAGCAACTTGTCTGTTCCCCTCCCCAATTCCCCAACGCTGTTCCCCTCTGCCAATTCCCCAATAAAATCTTTAAAAAAAAAAAAGAAAAGAAAAGAACATGAGAAAAACATTTAACTTTGTATTTTTTAAAAGGGTTACCTCAGGATGTTTTTGCATTTGTGGCGACTCCTATAGTGATTACAAGGTGCAGTTTCCATGACCCAGTAGCCAGGTTACCAAGAATGTATATTCTACTCCTACAGCTTCTGTAGCGTCAACTCCAGGCACAGAATCAAGCATTTCAAAATAGCAATAAAAGGGTCAGTCTTTGGTGGTTTCTCACATACACCCCAAAGATTATAGATGATAACAATCATCACCGTAGAAGAGCTGAATGGGAATCTATTTTATTCCGCAGGTAAAATAGTCGTCTCAGAATCCCAGGATTACAAATGTTTCAAGAAGGAAAGCAACTTAGAATTTATAATAGATCACCAATATGCAAATGACTTATAATTTGTGGAAGTAAAGCATTACCCATTTAAAAGGCTGGCATTGATTCTTTTCAAATAATCATAGCCATAGAAGCAGCAGCGTCAATAGGTTTACCAGGATCAGAGGCCATCACCCAGACAAGCAATTAAAACATGCTTAATCAATTCTCTTGGAGGAAAAAAGGAAAAAGGAAACAACCATGGGTTTTTTTCTTCTTAATTTGAGTTTTACCAGATTACAATAGTTGCCTGTGCACAATCAGAAAGATGTCGTAAGGACAACAAACTTCAAGGTATTTACGATTTAAAAAAAATAAAGATTAGAAAAATTGGCCTCCTAAGAAGTCATCAGGTGAGATCTGCTGTTCTCTATTTCACTCACCTCATTACTAACTTAGGTAACCAGCCATCAGAAATTAGTCACTGTTCACAATGCTGACCACCAAACCTGGATCCTCCTCGAAAAATGTGTCACACTTAAGATTTATGGAAAAAATGAATTCATAGTATGATTTAAATTCTACAAGATGCCAGGGTACTTCTTCTGAATTCCGTTTTACATCCTAAACTAAACAACATTTTATTATTCTTATTTAGTTTTTATTTCTTATTTTTCTTTTGTTTAAACTCCTGACAGCCGATATCAATCAGAAACTTAAAAGCTCAACATATGGTTACCCAAATATAAATGCTTCACCTGGTCTCAGTTTATCTATACTCTATTTATTAGAATGTACCTGTATTATTCATTAATTTATTTCCTCAAAAACTATTTATGTCACCTTTTCTTTTAAATAAGAACATCTTGTGCTAGGTGCTAAGAATACAAAAATGAATAAGAGTAGACTTTGCTTTTAATGAGATCTAATACAAATGGGAGCAGCTGATAGGAAAGCAATTAACAAAACTACAACAGCTAAGCGCTACAGTGGAAATACGAAAAGATATGGTTTCAGAGGACATAATAATGCATTATGGCCCACTTCATCTTAAATTTATAAAATAATAATTTCAGGATTCTGGAATTGTACAGGCACTGCTTATCAACCTCTGAGATACAAAGAGGAAGAAAATATGTAGGTGAAAAAAAAGCAAACTAATTTTCAAAAGACATTATTCCATTATTCAACCCAAAGTTTGGGGATCTTCTGGCATTGAAACAACGTGCACTGGGGACAGGATTTTTGTTTGCAACATGTCCGTTATTTATACTGAGGCATAAGCCATAGGATTTCAAACAAGACAAAACAAAACAAACAAAACCATAAAACAAGAGGGATGTGGAATTCCGGACCCACAAATTCTTCCATACTTCCTCAGGCATTTCTCAGACAGCTTCTCTTTCAGTTCCTGACCTACTTTGTTTCAGAGCTCAATCCCCTTTTATTTTTCTCTATTTGGACTTCATAACCCCATCCTATACTCTTTCCTTTAATGCTAGCTAAACCTCCCTAGGGCCTCTAGTAATTACTTCTAGAATCACAGCTCCAACTACTCCCTAATACCAAGGCCAGGCCTGGGGACACTGCCGGTCACACTGCCTGGCCTCCTATCCCTTAGGGAGGGGAGGGGGAGTTATTACCATATGGCAGTGTCATCACCTTCTCTGTCTAGACCAAGCTTTCGATAGAATTATAATTCACACAGAGTTTACCTTTGGCCTTATTATACCTTTTTCTGTGCACATCTCCCTACATTTTGCATGTTCTCATTCCCATTGCAAGCGTCCAGGGTTGTCATGCTTCTTTGCTCTCTGCTACACACACTTAATCATTCTCCCACCCAGAGTGCCCAATGTTCCAGACTTTTCCAACCTCTTTTTTCCAATTTTTTATCCCCATATAAATGAATGCTTCATCTTTCCAGGATTCAATTTCTGCCAATTCAGTTACTCATACTAATCAATGAATATAAGAGAATAATTCTCAAGCACATTTGAGGCATATTTAGGATTCCCAGAAATTCTGGACAAGAATTTGAGGATGACTGGAATTCCCAAAGAGCAGGTGGAAGCTGATCTATGTTTACCTACAAGTTGGTGAAAAATGGGTTTTACTAAATAATCAGCAAAACCTAGTCAGAAAAGATTCGAAAGCAAGTGAGAAAATTTAAACTATTCCCTTCATCTTTCTTTTATCAATTAAAACAGTACCTGACACTTAGTAGGAGCTTAATAAGTACTTATTCACTGATGAATAACTATTTGCTACTGCTCTCAGAGTACAAAGGATACAGGGTCAAAATTTTGATAGGCAAAAAAACTGGGTAAAGGCTGAGGAAAAACAGCAGTCACATAAACTAAACTAAACTAAGGAGGAAGATGATAATAAAGAGGTTCCTTCAGTAGATTCACAAGAATGCTTCACTACATGGTTCCCTAGAAGTACCCCAATTATTGTTGAAATTTATTCAGCTTAAGGAGAAAGAGAACTCCATCAACCCTTTGCTTTCCTCCTTCCCTTCACCACTTGGCAATACTACAAGGGAACACTAGAGGGCGTTCCATTTTAACTGTTCTGAATCCCTTTAAAATCCAATCCCTTGTTAGAGTACCAAATCTCAAAGGACTGGACAAATTTATCAAAGAATGACTCCACAAAATAAAGTTATAAGTAGCATGCCTTGTATAAAAGCTTTGGTGTGATGTATTATCCTTCAATATTAACATTTTACTTTATACAGAATTTATGATAACTGAATAAATGCTGAGTATTCTAAATCTAAAAGAGCCAGCACGAATCACAAGGTCCTGAAGTCTAAGTATATAAAACTTTAGAAAACTGCAGTTTGCTTTGTAATGTGGTAGCTTTCCTGCCGGGAATAGACTTTTCTGCAACTACCTATTATGTGAGTGTTGGGGAAAGAATTCCAGGAAGCAAGCATGTTGCTATATATGAACAAGAATACATAGACATGTATATGTGTGCTTATATATGTATATGTGTACGCACGTGTAGATTGGCACACTTTATAAGCCCTGCAAAAAACTATGACCATTCTCTCAAATATTAAAGTTACATATATTATTTCATCATTGATTTATAGCAGTTTTACTGGGAAGTAGGAACGGGGGCTTTGGTGACCAAAAGCTTAGCTACACCTACAGGGTGTGTCACTCATGGCAGGGGAGCACCATCCATCCTGAGCAAAATGTTTCAATCCATCTTCCATCCAGTGGTCATCTCAGCTGTCCCTCCAGCTAAGCCTGGCCTTATTGCCCTAACTCTAGCACACCTGATTTAATTATGCTTCTAAATAAAACTTTGGCAAAAAGTACCAGAAATTAAGCACTTTAAAGGCAAACTTCTAATTAGTTAATGGAAGTATATTTTTTCCCTGATATCTCAACAATGATAAGGAAAACTGACTGGGATGGCAAAGTATTATTTATTTATTTTCTTTTTTTCTTTTCCAACTGGAGGCCTGTTGTTACCTCCCCACAGGAGGGTATGGTGCCCTTAAAACCTCTCTGAAAAATAAAGTAACACTGTTGTCTTCTTTCCCAGACTCCAAAGTTTTCTTTTCTTTGAAGCTACATTTAATCTTCAGATATTATTTGGTGACTTGTCATATTGTAAAAATAAGGGGGATATCCAAATACAATTGATTTAAAATATACAAGTAGTGAAGGGATTTTAACCTGTAAATAAAAACCTCTCAAACCTGAAAACATTTTAAGTAATTTGAAAACATTTTAATACAGAAAATAATTTATAGAATTCAAATAGTCAGTGATTACTAGTTATTACTAATATTAGCAAAATCATGGGAGATTCAGCTAAATTAAATATAACAATCTGGGATTTGACAATAGTATATTCATAATTTCTACAAATGCCAAGGCACAAATATTATAACTGGGAAGTCTTACATCAGTGTATAAATGAATTACAAGATGAATTAATCAAAATGACTTCTTCAAATATTAGCTACATTTGCAGTTTCTTTGTAGACACCATATATTAATGTATTAGAAGGTTCGAGATTGTATAGTTGCATAATTTCTATTGTAGTACATATTTCCTACTTATCATCCAATTTCCCTGGACCTCATTTTCAAAATCTGAACCAATAATTAGAAAAAGAAAAAATATTATTAAATAACAAACACAAAAATGTATTCAGCTTCATTACTAAAGAGATATACTTTACAGCATATTATATAAAAATAGAAATAATGAAATATTTTTAAATTAATGAAATATCAAGTTTTAATGAGGATGTGATAAAACTAGTATATTCACATATTTCTTGTTTTAGTAAATGTTTCAGCAGTCATTTTGAAAAACAATTTTGGGGCCGGGCGAGTGGCACGGTGGTTAAGCGCTGGCTTGGGAGGCCAGCGGCCTCGGTTCGGGTCCCACATATGAGGGCCAGTGACACTGCCCTCAAACAAAAAAAAAAAAAAAAAAACAATTTTGCAATACAGTTCAAAAAACAAGGTTCTATTCATTCAGAGTCAAAAAGTAATTGCTGAGTTTCTCCAATATCTGATACACAGGCTGGTTGGAAATACAATGGTTAGCTGAAAGTGACAACCTGGCCCTGTCTTCGTTATTTGCAATCTGGCATTATTTTAATTTAAAAGGAAACAGCTGTATGTATGTGTATAGTCTCTGATATTCTCTGAAAACAATCTAAATTCCCAACAATTGGAAAGGCAAGAATTAAATTTTAGTTTATCAATATTCTATAAAACTATATAACCATTAAAATGAGAATTATCAATAAAACAATTAGGAAAATGTATCTCAAATATTTGCTGAATAAAAAAGTAGGAATTGATAATATGCCATGCATGTAAAAAAACAAATATGTATGGATAAAATCTAGAAGGGAACATCTGAATAAAAGAATTAGATGACTTCAATATTTTATATTGCATTCCCCATTATTTTTGTTACAATGGCTTTATAAAATCATTTGAAAGCATTAATAACTGAGAAAAATAACATCTTTTTCCATAATTGACATCATAGAACTTGCCATGGCTGTCTCACATGATGATTCTAAAAATCTCATGTTTCTCAAATAGTATTTCATATGAATTCTGTATACATTTTCAAAAATTGAATTTAGATTATTTCTGGAAATAATTTAACCTCTGATATCATTTTTTGCCACTTATGATAATTGAAGCACTCATTATATCTCACATTTTTCTATTACACCTCTACTTAATATTATTAATATTCTGGGTTAAAATGAGTATGAAATGCCAAACTAATAGATGTCGAAGTACTTTGAAACCTGTAATATGCTTTGTACATATAAAATTTTATTACTATGGTGAATGGTTTCTTGAATCATGTGTTTTTTCTTTGTTTATACTGAGAGGATTGGTTCAATAAGAATTTTAACTTGGAAAAAAAATCTTTCTTCTGTTCCTTCTCTGTATGAATAAGAAAGACTGACTTCCCCAAAGGAATGTGAAGACACAGTTGGATTATTGTGGTGGAAATAGATTTAGGGACTAACTGATAAAGCAAGCTCTTACATCATGAGAACTGTAAGTAGTGGGAAATGGTGCAACATTGCCTGAACCTAGACACGCAGAAAAAGCTGTTTTGATACAATTCTCCGGCAAAGACAGAACATCTGAAATTAGAAAGAAGATATGTGCAAGGTATAGGGCATATTGGGTTGGGCAGTCCCTATTTTCAGCATCTGAGAAAGCGGGGGTGAAGATTTTAGGTCAAAGGATGATAAAAGTTTTGCTTTGTATGTTTTGTTTGTTTTGCTACTTATTTTCCCCAGTGAGAATAGCAATAACAAATTTAGACTGCAGTTTACTAAAGGAAGTGGGGAGATGTGAGTTTGTGTCCCACTGGCAGCTGAGCTCCTGGGGAGCGGAATTCCAGGGCAGTGCTGACAAGGAGAGGTGAGCAGGCTGAGATATGCACCTGGAGAAGGGAAAGGGAGAACCAGGAACCTCAGGATGCAATTTGATCCCTCCTTTTCCAATCAGTTTTTATGTCTTGTCCTTGGCTGGTTGAAACAGCTGGTTCCACCGTGTAATGTTGAACAGAAGGAGGCAACTTTGTCTTTTCACTTAAAATGTGCATTTTAAGTGAACGCTTTAAAATTTTTCCAAAATGTATGATGTTTGTTGTGGTTTTTTGTATTCTTTTTTATATTCTATTATATTAAGGAAGTGTTTTCCACTCCTTCTTTGCTAAGTGTTTTGATAATGAGCAAAGGTTGGATTATATCAAGAGCTTTCCCTGCATCTGAGATAATTGTATATTTACTTTTCAAATCTGTTAACATGTAAATTATTTTCCTTTTTCCTTGAAATATACTGTGTAATATTTCAAACATACAAATGAATATAAAAGCATGTGTGGCCACCACCAATATATATGTCTACTTGATCAATTTTTCTTCTCAAAGATAATTGCTACACCCATTTGAAGTTTGCCATTTTCAAATCTCTCTTTCTCTCTCTCTCTCTCTCTCTCTCTCTCTCTCTCTCTCTCTCTCTCTCTCTCTCTCTCTGTCACTCCCCCCGACACACACACACACACACACACACTCACACACACACTCACTAAGCAATATAGCAATATATACTATAGGTTTTGCATGTTTTTATGCTTTATAGTAGTAGTATCATACTGTATGGATTCCCATGCAACTTAAGAGTTTTACTCAACATTATAATTATGAAGTTCATTCATTCATTTTCACAGCTATATAGTAAGCCATAAAGTAGATATCACAATTTTTATTCATTCTCATGTTGTTCAATATTAAGGTGCTTCCTGTATTCCTTTAACATAAACATTGCTGTTTTGAAAAATTTTGTATATTTTCTTTACATACATGACTCAGATTTTTTTAGGATTATAGGTACACATGGAATTTCTGAGTCCTAAGGTATATGAGTATGTATTCTACCAAATCTCACCAAGATGCTTTATACAAGTCACACTTCAACCAGAAGGGTACAGTTTTAATGATCTACATATTCCATGACAATAAGCATGTTAACCAAAGAAGAGGTTCAGGCTGTATTAAAAAAACAAAAGGTATTTATTTGAACAAATGGATTGCAATCTGAGATTCAGATTGCAGATTCAGGTAGTAACCCAGACTGCACTCCAGAGAGAAAGAAAGGCAGGTATATAAAGGCAAAAACCATAAAATGCAATTTGTTCATGCAATTGAAGGATTGCAGGCTAGGTTAACAGGGATTGGTTAATTCCAATATGCTAATTAGGGAGGCAAACACTACCAGGCAGGAAGTAAAGTCCATGTATATCCATGTATCCCATTGTTACAGGAAATTTATGGCTCAGCCTTGAGCTGAGTTTAGCAACAGTT
Source organism: Aselliscus stoliczkanus (assembly GCA_033961575.1). Taxonomy (NCBI): domain Eukaryota; kingdom Metazoa; phylum Chordata; class Mammalia; order Chiroptera; family Hipposideridae; genus Aselliscus; species Aselliscus stoliczkanus. The sequence continues at coordinate 131,385,344 of CM066733.1, forward strand.
TAGCAACTTAATAGCAGCTCTGAACACTGAGGCACAAGGTGTGCATAGGCCCTGCTTCCTTAAGAGCTTCCTGATGCTATTGTAAGTAACTCTCCTAGTAATATTTATTTCATTTTATTTTATCAATTATCAAGTATCAAAGTTTGGGTTTTTCCCCACAACCTGATGATTATGCAAATTGCATAATCTTTTTTTATTTTCCTTCACATTTCCCAGTTTTCCAGCAGTGTCTTTTCACTTGTTTATTAGCCATTTAATAAACCCTCTTCTTTCAATTGACCTATTCATTATGTTCGCTTGTATATTGGATTGTTTGTCCTTTATTGGTTGATTTCTAAGAATAATTTCTGTATACAAATCCTTTTTGCACATATGCATTAAAAATATTTTCCCCTTTTTTGTGGTTTATATTTTTCCTTTAATTATAGGGTCTTATATAATACAGAAATTTAAAATTTGATACAATTAATTTAATCTTTTGATTATAATTTGTGCTTACTGACTTTTGTTCAGAAAAACTTTTACATCTTTTTTTTTTTTTTTTTTTTTTTTTTTTTAATTGGGGAATTGGGAGAGGAGAACAGCGTTAGGGAATCAGGGAAAGGGAACAGCCAAGTTGCTGTCCTTTTGTTCTTTAGTGTAGTTGTGGAGGACGTTGCTTCACTGACCCATGTTGGTATCATCATTGTGCTCTTCCCTGATGAGGCAGATCAGTCGCCAGCCTCTGGATGGTCACTCACCGCGGCTATTGGCAGCTCACGGCTGGCTGCTGGCCACTCACACTGGCTGCCGGCCACTCACTGTAGCCTATGGCAGCCCACTGCAGCAGGGGCTGCAGCCCACACCATCGCGGGGGCTCACACAGCCCAGCTCCAGGTGGAGCTGTTGTTAGCTGTAGAGGGCAGTGTCACTGGCCTTCGTATGTGGGATCTGAACCGGGGCTGCTGGCGTCACAAGCCAGCTCTTAACCAATGCGCCGCTTGGCCGGTCCTACATCTTTAAATCATAAACATATTCTCATGTATTTCTCATGTATTCTTTTAAAGTTTCATTTTTCTTTTTCGTTTTATATTAGATCTGTAATACACCTTCAATTTTGTATTTGCGAATATATTTGTCTGTGTGGGGGGGAGAGAAAGAAAAAGAGAGAGAGACAGAGACAGAGAGAGAGAGACAGAGAGAGATCCAGTTTTATTATTTTTCCTTCTGCAACAATTGTGTCAGTACCTTTTCTTGAATACTCACCCTTTTCCACTCATGTGCAAACCTTTCCACAAAGAAAACTCTACAATTGGTAGAGTCTTTGGTGAGTTCTATGAAGCATTTGAGGAATAATTCCAATGTCACACAAAACTTTCAGAAAATAGAGTAGAAAGAAACTTTTCCTAACTTAGTTTATGATGTCAGTATAACTCTGGTATAAAAACCTAACAAGAACATTATAAAAAGTAAAATATTAGCAAATGGAATCCAGAATATCTGAAAAGATAATGCATAATGGTCCAGTGGAGTTTATCTGAGGAATATAAGATTGCTATAATATCCCTACCAAAACTTAAAACACAAGTACATCTGTGGTTGATGCTGATTTTGTGTATGCATCAAAGGGTGTTGGGAACTGGGGTTGAAGAGCTACTAGATCAGGATTTGTGTCCAGAAGTCTTTGACAGAAGTGATGGGAGGAAGCTAGAGTCCTGTTAAGGAAAGCCAGCTACCCTTAGATGTAGCTGTGAGGTGGGGGAAAAAAATCAGTTTTTGGAGTCATTTACCCTGGTTTTGAGTGTTAAAAGTTTTCCAATACATAATATTTTAAATGTTACCAAGTTCTACTCTTCCTAGATATAGGTTTGCCTAGTTCACTATTTAGAGCAATGTGGCTCTTCTATTTCCCAACTTGTTTCTAATTCCTCCCAGTGGGGATTTCTCCCATGCCCTTGACCTGTGCTCCACTGTCTCAGGGGCTGCAGAGCTAATTGCTACACACAATGCTACAAACAGCCGGGAAGTGGAGCCTTTTATAAGAATTGCTATTGCTTGATTGTTGCAATTCCAGCTTCACTGTCTCTGCTATCTCACCCTAGGAATCAGATATACCTGGGGAGTTGGAGGTCTGAGAGATGAAGAAAACTTTGTGGGGAGAACTCATTTTAAGGAAAGAGGGAAGAATTGAATAAGAGAGTGGAGGCTGGAGTATCTTTCATATTAGTCCCTTGATGGCCCTTCTGTCTAGGTTCCATTACATTGAAATTAGAACATCCATGAGACCTGGAGATCTCCAAGCAAGCTGTATTTTGTAATCTGTGCAGTGCAGGTCTAGTGAAAAAGGCCTGTTAGAGTACAGATCAGCATACTGTCCCAGGAATGGATAGAGATCAACCAAAACCTAGGGGCAGAGGAAGAGAAGCAACAGATTACTGTACAGGTGACAGGCATCACTTAGCAACCAGGCTGTGGAACAGGAGAATAAAGATGCCTATAAAACAGGAAGGTGGACATGGTGATGGAGAAGCACCAGTAAGAGATATACATGAGCCCCTTGCTATGGAGACCCAGACTATTCCACAGTAATTTCAAATTGGGCCAGAGCTCCTGGAACTTTCTTGTTGGAGAGAATCTGGGAATAAAAATATGTAAAATATCTGCAACTAAGGTTTATGAGTCAGCGAACAGGGGTTTCATTTGTATTGCCAACAGTGCCTAGCCAGCTGCCTTGCTCATGATGGTAAGTCAGTAGCTTCTTATTGATTAATGATATATTGTCCTGTTCTGCAAACTTGGGAAGTGGATTGTGATTCTGGCACTAGGGAGAAACTACAAGGATGTGCTATAAACAACTGAGCCTCTAGTCTGGGAAAGAAAATAACAACAAAACTGGAGGGGCTATTTGGAAACAATAAATTATTTCAGCTAAGCATCAGCTGTATCGATGCCAAATGGACTGCAGTTCTGGTTATCCTGAAAATAACTATGGGCTGAATTTCAGCATGAGAAGAAATGAGGTTGTTTAAAAAAAAAAGAGAGAGAGAGAGGACTACTAAACAATTTGGTCACTAAAACACAAGCAAAATATGCTGTTTTTGCTACATACGAGGCCTTGCCAATAATTTTTGTTTTGTTTTTAATTCCTATTTACATAATAAACATCAATGTTTATTTTGAATGGTATGGATAATAGGAAGAATATTTATTTAGTGGTCAATTTGTGTAGCTAAATACAAAATTCAAATGTCTGGATGAGCATTTTCTATAGACAGTTACATAGCATTTTTAATTATGAAATACTTAAGTTTTATGAAAATCAAAACTATAAGTTTTGTTATGGGTAGACAAATCTAATTGCATAGTGGGTATTCTAGATCTCTGACCAGTAAGTTTTTTTCTCTCCCTTTGAAATTTCCAAAATGCCCTGAATCACTAGCTGTGAATTCCATGTACTTGCCTGTAAGATTTTCTCAATAGTGGGATTAAGTCTTCAGAACACAAAATGACAAAACAAAAGCTGCAGGATGTGAATGCCAAAATTCAAATGGAAAAATGGAGATAAGAAAAGTACTAAGAATTTTACTTTTAAAGTCAAAACAATGATTATACTCTATTGGATATAACTTTCAGGTCATTATCTTTTCCCTGAACTATTGCGATTGTCTTTTTTGCTGTTCTCTCTGCTGCCAGTTTCCACTCACTCCAACCTCTCATACACTCTACCCACAAATTATCTTCTTGTAGTTCAACTCTGATCGTGTCATTACTCAGCTCATAAACCTTCAATGACTCCTCATTATCTGAACAATGTAGTCCAAACTTGAGCTGGGCATTCAATCTCCCAACTAGCTCTCCAATTCTGTCTTCCATTTTATGTCTCTTATATCATAGTTCAATTCCCTTTATGGCCCTTAGAATCTAATCAACTGGAACCACTCTTATTTTATATGTACACCCTGGCTATCCCAATCTCTAATTATTTGGTTCCCTTGTTTCCAACACTGGCAGTTTTTGTGTATTGAATTTCTCCCCAACTTCACAAGCCTAGTTTACATACCACTTGTATAGAGTGAACTGTGTACCCTCAAAATCGATATGTTGAAGCCCTAACTCATAATGAGACTATATTTGCAAATAAGGCCTTTAGGGAGTTAATTAAGATTAAATGATGTCACAAGGATGGGGCCCTAATCCTATTGGACTAGTGGCCTTAAAATAAAAAGAGGAAGAGACACCAGAAACCTCTCTCCCTCACCCACATGGAGGAAAGGCCTTGTGAAGACAGCAAGAAGACAACCCTCTTCAAGTCAGAAAAAAGCTCCCCAAAGAAACCAACTCTGACCGCACCTTGAACTTGGACTTATACCCTCCAGAACTGTGAGAAAATAAATTTCTGTTGTTTAAGCACTCCAGTCTGTGTTATTTTGTTATAGCAGCCACACTAGCTACTACACCACTTCCTCAGCAAACCTTCTCTGATCATCACCATTTCCCCTCCTCTATTCTCATGTCGTTTTATTTGTATATATATAATATTACTTATCACTTCCCAACATTAATTATAGTAATTTAGTGTATCAATTAATATTATGGCTGACCTGAATAAGACAGAGCTTAATTGTTCTCTCATGTAAAAGCAGTGGGAAATGTGCTGTTTAGGTCTGGTATGTAGACTCCTTGCTCAAAAAGACCCAGTCTTGCCCTATCTTTTAATTTTTCCAGACTTATTTCCATCCTTAAGGTCACCTGATTGTTCAAAATAGCTGTTAAAGCTCAAGGTATATATGTGTTCCAGGGAACAGCGTTGGGGAACTGGGGAAGAGGAAAAGACAAGTTGCTGTCCTTTTGTTCTTCAGTCTAGTGGAGGACATTGCTTCACTGGCCCATGTTGGTATCATCATTGCGCTCTTCTCAGGTGAGGCAGATCGGTCACTGACCTTTGGATGGCCGCTCACAGTGGCTCTTGGCAGCTCACGCAAGCTGCCGGCCGCTCACTGTAGCTTACGGCAGCCCACTGCAGCAGGGGCTGCAGCTACACTGTTGCTGGAGACACACAACAGCCCAGCTCCAGGTGGAGCTATTGTTCACCATCTTAGCTGTAGAGGGCAGTGTCACTCCCCCTCTTTTGTGGGATCTGAACCGGGGTCCTGCTGCTCAGAGCCAGCATCCCAAGCCAGCTCTTAACCAACATGCCTTTCTGCTGGCTCTCCACTCACTTCTTATAAGGGTCATGTAGTATATTTATCTAAACTTCTCCATAGGCAGCAACGTTTTGGTGTGACAGTACTTCCATCTTTTCACCCCCCAAAAGACCATAAGAGCAAAATTTTTTTTTTTAAACAAAGGGAATAGCTTTCATATAGTTCCAGGAGAGGAAAATGTATCTCCATACCTTTCTATTCTAAATTTTGATAACTTTAGCAACATTGGAGAATCAGCCTTCATCTTTTCCTATCAACCATCATAAAATGGAATGGGTAAAATGCTACATTATTTTCTTTTGTTTTGTTTTAAAAAAACCTACTCTCTTTTGGGATGATTCCAAGTGCAGAGTAATGGGGAGGAGATGTGAGAGGAGTAAATTCCTACTCTCTCAATTCTTGCTTCTGTGTCCCAACTTGTGAAAGTACAAGGGACATCCAACAGAGGTAAATTCAGAAATGGAACTAGGTGGCTATTGCTTGCTACTTCTTTTCATCAATTTCACAGTTGGATTGAGCAAATAGAAGCTTGGTTAAGTTGTTACTCCAGTGGACAAACAATAGACTCCTTTTAGGCTCTTCTAACTCACAATCCTGCTCACCAGGGTCCAAGTTTCTACTGAACATTTCTCTGCCAAAGGAATCCCTGAAACAGAACTCAATCTCTGGCCGTACTCCACTTTGCCATTCCCCGGCGAGCACAGAAATATTCATACCTAGCAAGGGATCTTTGCCAGGTCTAGCAGAAACACCTAAAGAAATAAAGGGATCACAGTTTGTTTATCCTTACTCCTCCTTTCTTCAGTGTATCTAATCAGATCTATGGAAATAACAGATGTTGTTAATAACATAGTAAAAGCTACTAATATGCCCATTTTCAGTGCAACTGAAGGATTTTCTGTGAATATGGTAACAAGTGACAAATTGATCACGTCCATTTGCATGAAATGTTTTGACTGCTGAAGTTGTTCTATAGCAGTTCATTAAAAGACCCATAAAATATGTAAGTTTACATTCTATAAAAAGATCATCAGGAATTTCTTGGCCGATAGTATTCCTTCTATTAAGCATCTGTTTTCTATTTTCTAAAGGATTGTAGCTGCGGCTGTCCAATTGTATATTAAAAATAGTTGATTTAAGATGGATGAAAATGTTGTAATTTCTTATTAAAGATTAGTAACCCACCAATGAAGCTTCCTTAGAAGACAACCAGCAATGTGTATGTAGCACATCTGCTTTCAAAATATTAAAAAATGATAAACACTCACCGATCCAATCCATCTGGTCTCTCCATCTGCATAATTGTCTTATTTTTAAAATGAGGACATGCACTGAGCTTGACATTACACAAAGCTGAAGAATTTTGCTCCTTGATTTCTAGGCGGTAATGAATGATTGAGGTCAATTTCAGAGGAATGTCATGTTTATTATTGCATATGCAGGCATTCTGGAAAATTGGTGAAAACCCAGTTCCAATATAAAATAGGCTGTCTTTGACTGGAAGTCGTGAGTGATGTCAATTGGATAGAACATTAAAAATCACAGGCTAATGGTTCTGATTAAAGAGTGTCAAACACTCAGTAAAGAATATCTACCTTAACACCATTAATAGTAACTATCATTTATGGAGTGCTTAATTTGTGCCAGGTGCTAGGCTAAGCAATTTACAGGAATTATTTCATTTAGTTCCCATCACAACTCTTACTAACCCCATTTTATAAAAGAAAACTGAGGCTCAGACAGTTAGGAGTTTACCCAAGGACACCCAGCTAGTACATGGTGAAGCCATGGTTCATATTTGGGCAATACGACATCAGTGCCCATTCTCTGTGATATGGCACACAAAATACCTTTTTAAATAATATCAGTCTTCTTAGCATTAACATTCTTTCCTAAAAACTGTATCTCTCAAATGTTAAGAATCCTTCCCTAACCTGCACCTCACCCATAAATTCATTAAATGATAACAGTAATGATGATAATAATCAACACTTGTTAGTATTACTGCGTTTCAGATATTGTTTTAAGCTCCATACACTAACTCACTAAATCCTCATCATAACTCTACAAAATAGGTACAATTACAACTCCCACTTTTCAAATAAGGAAAATGAGGCATAAGAGGTTAAACAACTTGCTCAGATCAAACAACTAGAAAATAAAAGTTCCAAAATTTTAACTCAGGAATTCGGACTCCAAACCTGTATCTATATACTACATTAGGCATGTGCTAGGTGCCATGTTAAGTGGTGGATGTATAAAAGATTAATAAAACATGGTCAGCTTATTTCAGTTAGCATAACATTTTCAAGGTTTAGCCATGTTGTAGCATATTTTAGGACTTAAGATGTTTTTATGGATGAATAGTATTCCATTGTATCAATATACCACATTTTGTTTATTCCTTCATCTTTTGACGGGCACTTGCATTATTTTCACCTTTAGGCTACTGTGAGTAATACTGCAGTGAACATTTGTGTATGAGTATCTGGATCCTGTTTTCAATTATTCAGGGATAAATGTAATAGGAATAAAATTGCTACATCATATAGTTAAAATGGCAAATTTTTATATTTACATATATATTTTTTTTTTTTCTTGAGGACAATGTCACTGGCCCTCATATGTGGGACCGAACTGGGGCCGCTGGCTTCTCAAGCCAGTGCTTAACCACCATGCCACTCGGCCGGCCCTGTTTAGATATATTTTTAACACAAGCAAATAGTAACAAAACAAAAAAAAACATGGTCTGTGTCATTGGGGAGTCATATTAATAAAAGAAGACAGAAATTTGAGTTATTAATTAGAGTAATATAATATGTCCTGTATTGGTGGCCTGTGCAAGGAGCTCTATGAACTGGAACATGCAAAGTACAGCTTAGTGTAGGGTATGGGGCTTCAGGGAAGACTCCAAGGAAGACATTTAGAAAAATTCTTAAAGGGCGACGAAATAGTCTCAAGAATGATGGCCCTGGCTAATAAGAGTGGGATGAAGCAGGTCAGGAGATTGAAGAAAGCATCTCAGGGGAATTCCCATGAACAACGTCTCAAAAATATACTCAAGCCCAACTATGGTGGTTAATTTTATGTGTCAACTTGAATGGCCATGAGGTGTCCAGATATTTGGTCAAACATTATTCTAGGTGTATCTGTGAGTTTTTAGATGAGGCTAATATTTGAATCTGTAGACTGAGTAAGCCAGGTTCCTTTCCCTAAAGAAGTGGGAATCATCCAATCAGTTTAAGGTCTACATAGAGCAAAAAGGCCGACCTTCCTGCAAGTGTGAGGAAACTCCTGCTGCCTGACAACTGAGCAGGGACATCAGTCTTTTCCTGGCTTCAGACAAACTGAAACCTAAGATCTTTTCAGGTCGTGAGCCTGCACACCTTTGGATGGGAATTTACACCATTGACTCTCCTAGGTCACCAGCTTGCTAAGATCTTGGGACGTCTTAACCTTCATCATCCCATGATCCAATTCCTTATAATAGATCTCTTTCTGTATAACTATACATTTTGTTGGAGGACCCCAATAAACCAACACATTGTAGTTTGTTGTGGTTGTGTCTAAAAGTGAGTGGAGAGGATAGGAACACTCTTTCATGGTTTCTAAAGTTAGAAACTATACTCCCCTTTGACTGTTCTCTCTTCTTTACCTATTATCTGTTTCCAAATTCTGTTGACTCATCTTCAAAAGAATGTCTTAGCTGTTGACTCATTGTGACACTCAAGGCCTTTTGGCATTTGACTTCATCTCCTCCTTCATGTCTGTGCATAATCTGTGCTTCAGCCACCTTTGGCTATAACTGGAATGTTCCATCACATGCACTTCCCTGACTCTGTGTATTTGCTCCTGCTTCTTTCTCTGTCCAGGATACCATTTCCTCCTCCCTGAGTGATTATATCAAACTCATATTTAAAGTTTTATGAAACAATGGAAGATCATAAGGGTAGAAAATTCTCTCTGCTTTGCTGTATCCCAAATATCTAGAATAGTGACTGGAATGAGAAAGAGACAGAAGGGAGAGAGAGAGAGAGAGAGAGAGAGAGAGAGAGAGAGAGAGAGAGAGAGAGAGAGAGAGAGAGAAAGAGAGAGAGAGAGAGAGAGAGACCAAATGACAGTACTCGGGACTTAAGATGAATTGTAGCTCCAGCAGTACCCTCCCTGGTCTGTCACATCAGTTCAAATTTACTCACATTTGAGTCACTTGCAATTGAAAAAGCTCTGGCTAATCCACTATCTATAGAGGTTTAGCCATTATAAGTATTGAAAGATATTTCTTGGGAAAAAAAAATTGGTCACAAGGATGAGGGTCCAGCATTCTCCACTGCCTCGTGTTCTTCTCATCCTTTAAGCTATATAAACACTAAAATTATCCTGGAATCACAGGATCATACTGAGCCATGGAGAGAATATCTTATGTCTGGATACTAAAAAAAAAAAAAAAAAAAAAAATGTTTGGATGTGAGGACGTTCTGGCTGCAACATCTGTCACCCCACTGATTGCCAGGGTTGATTGGACAGATCTGGCTGGCTGGGAGGGTATTCCCTTCTTCTCTCACCATTCCATATGCATCCCTCCCGAAGCTGCATGCTCAGTCAAAGAGGATGACCTTCCCGATAGAAGAGAGGACCGTTCTTCTGTCAAGGGTATATGAGTAGCTGTGCTCCCCTGCTAGAACCTCCAAACAAGCTCTCAAAAAAAAAGGTTCACTAAAAGCTAAAAGAAATGCCTTGTAGTCAATTCATGAACCAACTATTCTTTTTTTTTCTTTTTTGGGAGGGGGGATTCAGGTGTACAAAACAATGTAATATATAACAGTTACACATTTACGCCCCTCACAAAGTGATAATCCCTCCAATCTACTACACCTCTAATATCATATATAGCTGTTACAATACCATTGACTATCTTCCTTACGCTGTACTCCACATCCCATGGCAAGATATATATATATATACACACACACACATTCGATATTATTCTACTTCAGCTTCAGATGTATAGCATATTGGTCAGACATCTGCACAGTCTATGAAGTGATCCCCCTGATAAATCCATCTGGCACCCTACATAATCTTTACAACACTATTGATTATATTCACCATACTGTATTTCATATCCCTGTGACTATATTATGACTACTAATTTGCATTTTCTAATTCCTTTACCTTCTCCCCATCCCCAACCCCCTCCCATCTAGCAACCATCAGTTTTTTCTCTGTATCTCTGAGTCTATTTCTACTTGGTTATCTTGCTTATTCCGTTCTTTAGATTCCACATATAAGTTAGATCATATGGTATTTGTCTTTCTCAATCCGACTTATTTTACTTAGCGTAATATTCTCTAGGTCCAACTATGTCATTGCAAGTGGTAAGATTTCACTCCTTTTTATGACTGAGTAATACTCCACTGTATAAATGTACCACAGTTTCTTTATCCAATCATGTATCGAAGGGTATTTTGATTGTCTCCATGACTTGGCTATTGTGAATAGCACTGCAATAAACATAGGGATGCATATATTTTTTCAAATTAGTGTTCTGGATTCCTTTGGATAGATACCCAGGAGTGGAACTGCTTGGTCATAAGGTAGTTCCATTTCCAGTTTTTTGAGATACCTCCATACTGTTTTCCATAATGGCTGCACCAATCTGAAATCCCACCATCAGTGCACAGGGTTCTCTTTTCTCCACATTCTTGTCACCACTTGTTGTTTGCTGATTTATTGATGATAGCCATTCTGACTAGGATGAGATGGTATTTCATTGTGGTTTTTATTTGCATTTCTCTAATGATTAATGATGTCAAGCATTTTTTCATGTCTGTTGGCCATCTGTATGTCCTCTTTAGAAAAATGTCACTTCATGTCCTCTGCCCACTTTTAAGTTGGGTTGTTTTTGTTTTTGTTTTGGTGTTTTTTTTGGGGGGGAGATGTTGAGTTGTATGAGTTTTTTATAAATTTTGGATATTAATCCCTTATCAGATGTATCATTGGCAAAGATCTTTTACCATTCAGTAGAACACATTTTTGTTTTATTGGTGGCTTCATTTGCTGTGAAAAACTTTTTAGTTTGATGTAATCACACACATTTGTCTTTACTTTTACTTTCTTTGCCTGATGGGATATATCAGTAAAAATATTACTAAGGGTAATGTCTATGAATTTACTTACGATATTTTCTTCTAGGAGTTTCATTGTTCTGAGTTTTACATTTAAGTCTTTAATCCATTTTGAATTTATTCTTGTATATGGCATAAAAAGGTGGTCGGCTTTCACTTTTTTGTATGTATCTGTCCAGTTTTTCCAGCTCCACTTATTAAATAAGCTGTCTTTACCCCAATATAAATTCTTGCTTCCATTGTCATAGATTAAATTACCATATAGGCATCAGTTTATTCCTGGACTCTCTATTCTGTTCCATTAGTCTATGTGTCTGCTTTTATGCCAATACCATACTGTTTTGATCAATATAGCCTTGTAATATGATTTGATATCTGGTCATATGATACCTTCCATTTTGTTCTTATTTCTCAAGATTGTCATGGCTATTTGGGGTCTTTTAAAGTTCCATATAAATTTTAAGATTATTTGATCTAGTTCTGTGAAAACTGTCATTAGTAGTTCTAAAGGAATTACATTGAATCTATATATTGCCTTAGGTAGTAAGGACATTTTAACTATATTAATTCTTCCTGTCTATGAGCATGGTAAATGTTTCCATTTATTTGCATCTTCTTTAATTTCTCTCTTTAATATGTGATAATTTTCTGAGTATAGGTCTTTTGATTCCTTGGTTAAACTTATTCTTAAATATTTTATTGTTTTTGAAGCAATTGTAAATGGGATTGTTTTCTTAATTTCTCCTGATAGTTTGTTATTGGTGTATACAAATGCAACTGATTTATGAACATTAATTTTATATCCTGCTACTCTACTAAATTCATTTATCAGTTCTAATACTTTTTGGTGGAATCTTTGGTGTTCTCTATGTGTAGTATCATGTCATCTGAATATAATGACAGTTTTACTTCCTCCTTTCCAATTTGGATGCCTTTTATTTCTTTTTCTTGTCTAGTTGCTGTTGCTAGAACTTCCAGTACTAAGTTGAATAAACGTGGTGAAAGTGGGCACCCTTATCTTATGAACGCACTATACTTAAAATAGCTAACTACTCTTTCCATTTGAAATGAAGGCACTATGTTGGCTCTTTTCTATTGTGTCTAAAATAATATGTTTTTATTATTAGTTTAAAAACAATAATATATTTACCATTGTTTAAAACAAGTCTCATTATTTCACTGCTTATTGATTTCATTATGTTTGATTTGTCTGTGCTATTAAGGAGAAATAATAATTAGTCTCATCACTTAGGATTGCTGCAATTATTTATTTTTTTCCTTTGTGGAATGTAGAGAAAGAGTTTTCATATCTTTTACATATTCTAAGTGCCAAGAATCCTTATTAAGTGAGAGAAAAACAAGTCTTCAAAAAGGGAAATGGAAGTAGAAAGAACAAATCACCTCTAGAGCTTGAGCATGCTGGCTCCAGCTGAGGGCTTGAACACAGGCAGCTTCATAGTTTTCATTCCCGTTGGTAGTATTACCTTCCTTTTTTAAAAGAACACTTTCACATACATATACAAGCAAAATTTGTTTCAAAGCACATCCCCTCAGTTGAGTGAAGCAAGTGTCATTAACAAGACTAAGAATGGAGATAACTTTGTGCTTTTTAGATAGTAGATCGGAGGATTTCTAATACAATGTTAATAGGCCTCAGGCTCTGTAACTGCCCAAGGAAAGTCTCTAGGTGAGTCCTTCATGTTGTAATTGCCCTACAGCAATTAGTATTAGGGGAATTTTTCAAGATAATAAGACTTCAAAATTTTCCTCAACCAAAGAAAATACAAAAAGGTTCTTTGTTGCTTTAATAAAACCAATGCATACATTTCGCTCTATCTGTGATGTCATTTATACAGTGAAAAGGGAAGAACAGCATGACAATATGTAAGTTTTTACTATTGCAGAATTTAGGTTTCAATATTTACATACCTTTTTCAGAGTTCACAGTTTTTATTCCCATCCACCTTTTTTATTCCTTAATGGAAAAGGGATTCTTTTAGGTATTGAATGATCAGTTTGATTACTAAAACATTTTCTTTTCTAAAACTCCAAAAAAGTTTTTGTTGTGATAATAGAAGATTAAAAGTTTCAGGAAGCTTGTTTTTATTATTTTATTATTTTCTCAGAAAGAAAAACTTATGATGAGTAGTATCTGAAATAGTTTTCAGATTGTGATGCCAAATGTCCACCCAGTCATACTTTTGTTTATGATGCAGTGACATATCAAGATGTAGATAGGTAAGCCACGAAATACCACTTTTCTCAAATAGTAGTTCAACAGTAGGAAATTTTAAGGCTTTTTCATAGATAAAAAACATATGGATGCCCCTCATATGTTTGCCCATGGAGTATTTTTAAAAAACACCTCTATAAGTACTTGTTTAGGTATTGGATTGTGGGGCCAATAAAAATACAAATATTTTAGGACAACTGTTAAGAGTATTCATTTTTCCCAAGCTCAGAAGAAAAATATACAAGCATATTTGTTGTTTTATTGTTCCTTTCCTGTTACCATTCTTATGATCTTATTATAAAATTGTGCAGCTCTGCTACTTTTTACATCATTCATTTACAAAATCTATGGCTCTGGATGCTATATAAAAATGTAGCTCGAAGTGTAACACAATAGCCTTGGTCATTCCACAACAGATTCAGTGGGCAATTGTGCTAAAGGATTCTGAGTGATTTTATATACAGAGAAAATTCTATTAGCTCTGGCAGGAATAGAAATATGGCAGACCTGCTGGAGTGTAACTAGCAATTTCATCAAGGAAAGAACAGGATTTCATCACTTATAGTATAGTAGATGCTTAATTAATAATTGCTGGATGAAACATTGAGTGAATGAATGAATACAAATGAATCATAAATATACTGTGAAAACACAAACTTCCAGGAGTATCACTTAGAAAATATTATTACTTAGAACAATACAGGTACCCTTCTCTCCAAAAATGTATAGGATTTCCTGCATGTGATTCAAGACACACAGTTAGAATCAACTAAGATACCACTTGTGATTTTAGGTTTTCTTTACATAAAAATTATAAAATATAAATTGATGGCTGTTTTGTTTGTGTTGTTTGGATGCTCTTCTCCCTAATAAAACCAGAAATCACCTGAAAACTCTTTCAACATTGGATTTATGAAAATATATAATCCAAGTAAGGTAGCTGAGCAACTCTTTATTTAATGTGGAAGAAAAGATGCTCCATGGAAAAATACAAGTATAATGTCACTGTAGAGCTTTTCACTGATGTTTTAGCTACAGATTAAAAAAAAAAAAGCACTGCAAGAGAAACACTGAGCTTAGATCCAGGATAACATGAATCATGTTTTAATGACTAAACAGAATTTTCAGATTATGGAAACACAAATGCGTTTATGTCAAGGTATGTGGACTGGGTAAACTACACTAGATGCTCACTGCCTTGAGAGGCCATTGTTTTACAAACCAATTTTGGTTTTCTTTTTACTACAACAATTGTTATTCTTGTAAAATGATCTTTGAGAAGTAGCATTTTTCCCTGTCTTTGTAACCTCACATTAAGAAAACACCCATATTTCTATGTTAGTTATCACAGAGGAAGGCTGACTTCCCAACTTTACAGAGAACAAAGTTATAGTCTCCTGAATACATGGGTGGTAATTTGAACTTGACCTAACAAAGTCAAGCTTACAAGAAGCCTACCTTCCAGGGAGTGAATGCATATACCAAAAAACCCCAGAAATGCCACTTTCTTTCTGTACCTTTGAGGATGGCAAATAATTTTTAAAATATCTCTGAAAGGTGAATCAAAGCTTGTCATAAGGGCTAATATCTACTACAGCTTTCTTATTTTCTATCCATTACACAAGAGTTAAACAAAATATTTGAATGGAACATTTAATAACAAAAGACATTTATGATGTTTACTTAATGTTTCGGACCATTAAGCATCAATGACATGAGTTATTGTATGTAATATCTGGCCAAAAATCTTTTGACCAGGCTGCGTTTTACTACTCTTGGAGCTGCCAGCATCCCGATTTGAAAAAAAATCTGTGGTCAAATCTTAGTTTTCTCAGAGGACTTTGGATTTGAAAATATCTCCTGTTGCCAGAAAGTACCTTTTGAAGTTTACATTAAGATGGATATTTATTTATTTTTTCCCTATAACAATGACAGTGGTTGAGATAAACTGTTTAATTCTAAATAGAAAACACATCTGCTGTGTCTGCATTGTTTGTGGTTGCTGGAGGAGTGACAATTTAAACCAAGTAGCACACATGACATTTTAAGTGAGATGTTGTGTGAGGGCTTCCAGCTGCTGACATTGTCCTATCCTGCTCAACTGGGGCCAGTGGGGCTGCTGGAGCCAAAGCCTCCATTAATGAGCCCAGTTGGATGGACATCCAGGGATGTCTTCTGCTTTCCTTCCTTTTCCAAAGTCAGACAGTGGTAAATGAGGACTCAAAAATTAACATTTTCCCTAGCTATACTTACCTGTTGATTTATAAAACATTTTTTTTATCATATATTTGTATGCATAAGTTTAGCATATATTTTTCAAATATATTCTCCACCCCAAATCACATTGGCTGTTGTTTGGGATTGAATGGAATATATAGATCAATTTAGAGAGTGGAATCCTTGTAATATTAATTCCTTCTTCAAGTGTCTCATAAAAGTTTCAAAAAATTTCTTCATAAAGTCTTTTATATTTCTTGTTACATACATACTGATGTATTTTGTATTTTTGTTGTCATTTTAAGTGAGATCTTGCGCATCACTATATATCAGAACTTTCTGTTGTTTGTACGAAGGACAGATTTGTTTTTATCATAGTATTATAACCAGTATTCTTACTAATTGTTTTAATTGTTTCTAATAGGTTTTCAGTGTGTGCTCTATAAATGTTTTTTTCTAGTTTATGATAATGTTGCTTTTTCTGTTGTAATTATTATACTGCTTGTTTAGTTCTCATGTCTAAGTGAGTTATCTAGCACTTCAAACAGTATTAAATGACAATGACAATATTGGGCATTTTCATCTTTTTCCTGATTTAGTAGAGATTTTTACCATTAAGTCTGAAGCTAGTTTTGGTTCAATTTAGTTATTTCTCCTAGTCAGTACATAAAAATTTTAGTATGTGTCTAAAAAGATAACAATATTTTTAAAAATCTAGTCAAAATACTAATCAAATTTAATAGTAAAATAATTCATTCACATTATCAACTAACCAGTAAATAATCCAATTCCAGTTGTTTAGTTGTTTGATATATGTCATAACTTTCAAAAGTATCCAAAAAGACCCATATATTGCAATTAGTTAAAATTTCTTCTCTTTTTTTAATTCATCACTTTCATTTCTTTATTTTCTTATTTTTGTAATTTTTGTTGCAAAAATTAGATTATCATTCTATAGACTATCCAATAGCCTAAGTTTTGCTGATTTCATCTTCATGGTACCATTTGATGTGTTCCCCTGTCATCTGTTGTTCCTGTGTATTGGTTGTTTGACCTAAATACTTGATCAGGTTAAGGCTTAATTATTTTATTTTTGACAAGGCTGCCTTCTAGGTCATTGTGTGTTCTTCCCTCAGGATGCACATTATATCTGGTTGTATTTCTGTTTTGTGGGTTTGTAGCTGATAATGATCAATGTCTAGATCCATTGGTTTACCAGTAACGGTAAAATAGTGGTTTTCTAATTTTGTCATTACTACTTTATTTAGTAGCTGCAGTTTTTCTATAAGAATATATCTTTTCAAATTACAAAGTCAGCTATGGGCTTTGCCTCAATACCATTTTCTGGTATGCAACAGAAGTGATTTATGTATATTTCCCATTTCATCACACATACTCTTAAAAAGATGTGTACTCTGGGATGAGATATAATAAAATTATGCATTGCCCTGCTTTAACAAAGAGATTAAGTGAAATTAGCCTTTTAAAAACTGTGTGTACTTAATATTAGGAAAAAAGAAATACAATGACTGCTAGCATGCTTTGTTACCTAAAACATGGCGGTCAGAAGCCTAGTCCACAGCTGCAGTGAGGCTTTCTTAGAAAAAGGGATCAACATGTGTTGGGCTGAGAGCTCAATGATATCGTCTACAATTTCTAATTCATTTTATCAATATTTTAAATAGAGAAATCTTAAAAATTACCTAAAACTCCAGTGTTTACTAAATTTAAGTAAATCTTGGTAAACTAACCCTGACATCATGCTTGCTACAAATGAAAAGCTGAGCAGCCTCCATTAATTCATCCCATAAAGAACATGGTATTATTTGCAGCCTATTGCAAATATACTCAGAGACAGGAGTGTTTTGCAAAATATCCCTTTACTCTTCCCCTGTGGTCCTTTTTGAGCCATAGGAAACGTTTTCCTTTAGGTATCAGAATTCTTCTCCCTGTTGGATTATCTCTCTTTTGCTATTTCTTCTTTGCTCAGAATCCCAGCTCCATCCTACCCTGAGTTTACATCGGCAGGCATATCCTGTCTCGTGGCTTCTTAAGTATTGGTACTCTAGGGTTCTGTTGTCTGGGATGCTGACTGTTTTCAGAGAGCAGCACGTGAAAGACAAATCAAACCTTCCCTTCTGCAGAAGCCAATTGTCTCACAGAAACTTACTCTATTATATCTCGAGGATGGATCCCTCTTCAATTACAGGAGCTGTTCAAAAGAATAGTAGGAGTAAACCGTCCAATCACAGTGATTTACAAAATGTAATGCCATTTTCATCCTGAAACATGAATGGAACTGTAAAAAGATATAGAAAATCTTGCCTATCTTGCCCTCATATCATCATTATCTTACTTAAAAATCCTGTGATGGAGGAATTTTTTAAAATTCAATTGTCTCCTGCACTACTTTTTTTTTTTTAACCAAAATACCTACAACTCTAAGAAATTAGCAGAGTGAGATTGAATAAACATTGAATCACAAGTTAAGGTCCTAGTTTTGGAATTTAAAACTAAGTTACATGATTCAGGAACATCCTCTCTGAACCTCAGTTCACTTTTCTACTTTTCTGCATTATGTGCCTAATAATACCTGCCTTATTCAAGTTGCAGGGGCACTGAAAAGATCAGCCAATGCATTTTACAATTAAATACTTCACAATTTATAGACTATTTTCTTTTTTACTGGCTTGTGAGTCCTTTGGGTACAGGAGCCTACTCTTGATCATCTCTATATTCCTATATTGACAAGACTCAGTCAAGTACCCTAACAGTCTGGCCTTGATAAATGTTGAGTAATGAATTAATCTTTGACCTTATCATAACTTCCTATTTTGTTGTTGAGCACAGTAGACCTATCTTTTTGGACTCCTTATGTCACTTCCTATTTGCTCCATACTTACGAATTACTCTCATCTAAGTTTATTTACTTCAATGCACCTATTCTTTTGAGCAATATTAACATACATCTATCACCTTGGACACTCAATGGAAACAGTAAAATCTATTAACATATCTCTCTACATAATATAAAGGTACTGATACAAAGCAATTGCAAACTGAAAGAGAGATTTAAAAAGTACTAGATAGGGCTGGCTGAGTGGCGCGGTGGTTGAGCGTTGGCTTGGGAGGCCAGCAGTCCCGATTCGGATCCCACATATGAGGGCCGGTGACACTGCCCTCAAAAAAAAAAAAAAAAAAAAAAAGTACTAGATAGATTATAGCCTCAACATGAATGAAACCCTTAAAAGACAGTCTGACGTTTGTACTCATAAGAATAAAATCGTATCTTTATTATTGCATATTTTCTCACAAAAACTATTCCATGCTGCAATCCATTTATACTGAATAGGTACTATCTACTGTATGATGTTCCCCCAAATGCACTCTAATTCACTCTGTTTTGTAATTCCCAAAAGCAGCTAAACAGGGTGGTCTCAGCTCAGCACCTCTTTATCCAAAGCTCTACGATCCCTCAATTCTTCTCCAAAACAATAGATTCAGTTATTCTAACCAAATAGGTATACCTTCCTACTGATAAGATAATATGTATTTAGCCAAAATATTTAATTCATGACTCATAAAGAAAAACATAAAAGAACATTATAGGTAGTTGAACTTATAACTTAAATTTATTAATTGTTTTGATAACTATTAAATGTGTCAGTCCTGTGAGAGGTACTTGGAATATAGATATTAATAACATAAAATTTTCTGCTTTCAAAGAGTTCAGACGCAAGCGCTGGGAATGACCCCTCACTTTGATCAACATTTTGTATAATGGCATGGCAAAATAAATTCATCTTTCTACATTTAAGACACTTGAAATTTGGTCGTAACTTTTTTTTTAATTAAAATTTATTAGGGTGACAATGGTTAGTAAAATTAAAGAGGTCTCAAATGTACAATTCTGTAATATATCACCTATATGTCAAATTGTGTGTTTACCACCCAGAGTCAGTTCTCCTTCCATTACCATATATATGACCCCATTTTCCCTCTTCTACCACCCCATACAAAATATGCAAGGTGCTTTCCATGAATTATCTTATTGAATTCTAACAATCCTGTGAGACAAGTGTCATGGTCTTCTCGCAGTTAATTCACCCAATGTTAACCAGAACCCGCCTGGTCTTTTTGCCTTCAAAAGGAGCTGTTAACCTCTATTTTATGTCATCTCTCATAAAGAAAATCTCTTTTTTAAGGTTCCCTCATAATTGGAGCTAATATATGTATCTTTACCCAAAGGTATGCCTTCTTCCACCTCTCTTCATTGGAACGCCTGGGGTCATACCTCAGGGAACAATTTATAGCTAAGATGGAATAGTACTGTAAACGCTGGGGTAAGTAATAGCTAATCAATAAATGGCAAACCATAACAGAAGTTTAATTAGAAGAACCAGAATATTTTTCTTAGATTTTACTTCGGGAAAGCCCTGTTATAAAATATTGCTTTGTCATGATGCCACAAATAAAAACAACAAAGAAAACCATTGATAGATCTATGTACAAATCTAAACATCTAAACGTTAAAAGCAATCCATAAATAGAATTGAAATGCAAAGGGCAAATCAGGAAAACACGGCAACATATAAAAGAAATATTATTAATTTAAAATAAATATGCTTTCAAAATAAGGCATTACTAAAGATGGAGTTAACAATTTAGCTACAATATGATTAAGTGTGGCATTACTATAAAAGTAAGAAGTCAGGAAGAAATACCCATCAATAGGGGGACTGGTTCAATAAGAAATAAACTATGGTGCATTCAGATGAAAGACTACATAAGCAGTAATTTAAAATGACATATAATATTATTCAGCGGCAGCTTCAGATGTACAGTGCAGTGGTAAGGCCACTACACCGTCCACGAATTGGTCTCCCTAAAAAGACATGAGTCCTTCTGATCCCCTAAAAAATATATTTACAACCTTATTGATTATATTCCCTAAACTGTCTCTTCTGT
Source organism: Aselliscus stoliczkanus (assembly GCA_033961575.1). NCBI lineage: Eukaryota > Metazoa > Chordata > Mammalia > Chiroptera > Hipposideridae > Aselliscus > Aselliscus stoliczkanus. The sequence goes on from CM066733.1 coordinate 131,406,070, forward strand.
CTCTGCAGTAGTATTGTAGTTACCAGTTTGTGTTGCCTCATCCCTTCCCCTTCTCCCTCATGCCTGTCCCCATCCCATCTAGCCCTCATCAGTTTTTCTTTTTTGTCTCGAAGTCTATTTCTGTTTACATTGCTCGTTTATTCAGTTCTTTAGATTCCACATATAAGTGAGATCATATATTTGTCTTTCTCTGACTGACTTATTTCACTTAACATAATTTTTCTAGGTCCATCCATATCGTTGCAAATGGTACGATTTCTTTCTTCTTTATAGTTGCGTAATACTCCATTGTGAAAATGTACCACAGTTTCTTAATCCAGTCGTCTACCGCTGGGCATTTCGATTGTTTCCAAGTCTTGGCTATTGTAAATAGCGCTGCAATGAACATAGGGGTGCATATATTTTTTCGAATTAGTGTCTTGGGCTTTTCAGGATAAATACTTAGGAGTGGAATTGCTGGATCAAAAGGTAGTTCCATTTCCAGTTTTTTGAGATACCTCCATACTGACATCCATAGTGGCTGCACCAATCTACAATCCCACCAACAGTGCAGCAGGGTTCCCTTTTCCCCAAAGCCCCGCCAGCACTTGTTGTTTGTTGATTTATTGATAATAGCCATTCTGACTGGAGTGAGGTGGTATCTCATTGTGGTTTTTATTTGCATTTCTCTAATGATTAGTGAAGTTGAACATTTTTTGATATGCGTGTTGGCCATTTGTATGTCCTCTTTAGAGAAATGTCTCTTCATTTCCTCTGCCCATTTTTTAATTGGGTTGTTTTTTTGGTGTTGAGTTGCATGAGTGTTTTATAAATTTTAGATATTAACCCCTTATCAAATATATTGTTCACAAATATATTCTCCCATTCAGTAGGCTTCCTTTTTGTTTTATTGATAGTTTCCTTTGTTGTGAAAAAACTTTTAAGTTTGATATATCCCATATGTTCATTTTTTCTTTTACTTCCCTTGCCCGTGGGGATGTATCAGTAAAATATTGCTCAGGGTAATGTCTGCAAATTTACTCCCTATATTTTCTTCTAGGAGTTTTATGATTTCAGGTCTTACATTTAAGTTTTCAAACCAATTTGAATTTGTTCTTGTATATGGCATAAGGAGGTGGTCCAGTTTCATTTTTTTGCATGTGTCAGTCCAGTTTTCCCAGCACCATTTATTAAATAGACTATCTTTACTCCAATGTAAATTCTTGCTTCAATTGTCATACATTAACTGTCCGTATATACATGGATTTATTTCTGGAGTCTCTGTTCTGTTCCACTGGTGTATGTGCCTGTTTTTATGCCAAATCCATACTGTTTTGATTACTGTAGACTTGTAGTATGTTTTGATGTCTAGTAGCATGTTCTTATGTCTCAGGATTGCCAAGGCTATTTGGGGTCTTTTATGGTTCCATATAAATTTTAGGATTATATTTTCTATTTCTGTGAAAAATGCCCTTGGTAGTTTGATAGGAATTGCATTGAATCTATCTATATATTGCTTTAGGCAGTATGGACATTTTAACTAGATTAATTCTTCCTATCCATGAGCATGGTAGGTGTTTCCATTTATTTGTATCTTCTTTGATTTCTTTCTTCAGTGTCTTATAAGTTTCTAAGTACAAATCTTTTACTTCTTTGGTTAAATTTATTCCTAGGTATTTTATAGTTCTTGAAGCAATTGTAAATGGGACAGTTTTCTTAATTTCTCATTCCGTTAGTTTATTATTGTTATATGCAAATGCAACTGATTTCTGAACATTGATTTTGTATCCTGCTACTTTACTGAATTCATCTATCAGTTCTACTAGTTTTTGATGGAGTCTTTGGGGTTCTCTATATATAGTGTTATGTCATCTGCATATACTGACAATTTTACTTCTTCCTTGCCAATTTGGATGCCTTTTATTGTTTTTTTCTTTTCTGATTGCTGTGGCTAGAACTTCCAGAACTATGTTGAATAAAAGAGGAGAAAGTGGACAGCCTTGTCTTGTTCCTGATCTTAAGGGGAAATGGTTTTAGCTTTTCCCCATTGAGTATGATATTAGCTGTATGTTTATCATATATGGCCTTTATTATATTGAGATATGATCCCTGTATTCCCACTTTGCTAAGGGTTTTTAACATAAATGGCTGTTGGATTTTGTCGAATGCTTTTTCTGCATCTATTGATATGACCATATGATTTTTATTCTTCATTTTGTTGATGTGGTGTATCACATTAATTGATTTACAGATGCTGAACCAGCCTTGCGTACTAGGGATGAAACCCACTTGATTATCATCTATGATCTTCTTAATATATTGCTGAATTCTGTTTGCTAATATTTTACTGAGAATTTTTGCATCTATATTCATCAGTGATATTGGCCTGTAGTTTTCCTTTTTTGTGCTGTCTTTATCTGGTTTTGGAATCAGGGTGACAGTGGCTTCATAAAAAGAATTTGGGAGCCTTCCCTCCTTCTGGATTTTTTGGAATAGTTTGAGAAGAATAGGTGATAGTTCTTTTTTGAATGTTTGATAAAATTCACTCATGTCTTTTTAGGGAGACCAATTCATGGACGGTGTAGTGGCCTTACCACTGCACTGTACATCTGAAGCTGCTGCTGAATAATATTATATGTCAACTATAATTTAACACATATATAGTCATGGGATGTGGAATATAGTGTGGGGATGAAGTCAATGGAATTGTAATAGATATGTATGATATTGGGGGTGGGGGGAGGGGGTAGTCACTTTGTAAGGAGTGAAAAAGTTAACTATTGCATTGTTTTGTACATCTGTAACTAATAATAATAATAAAGTTTAAAATAAACAAATAAATAAATAAAATAAATAAATAAAATGAGGCTGTTTTATTTAAAATGTGTAAAGCTGTTCACAATAAATCAAGTAAAAAACAAAAAACAGGTCACAAAAAGTATGTGTGCTTTTATCACAGATGTGTGTATTTGTGTATGTGTGCACATATGTGTGCATGTATGTATGTACCTGTATCGGAAAGGTTAGTCATCAAAACCAACGCTGGATCCATTTATGGATGATGGTATTACAGTTACTATATTTTTTGTCTTTTTGCTTTAATAAATACAATGAACATATATTATCTTTTAGAATTTTTGTCATGTAAGTAATTTATACAATAAGCTACCTTATGATTTGATCTACATAATAGATTTTTGATATTGTCCATGAAATAGCCTACCTTCTTCAGCTCCTACTTTCAATGTTGAAATTACAAACATCCCCATTTTCATTACTCCAGACACTGGTCAAGTCATCAGTCAACATTTATTATGTGAGAACTGTATACTTGACTCTAAACAAAACATAAAGTTGTGGAGGGAGCTGAAATTAAATAAGACGCCCATGGAGCTGCAGTGCTGATGGCCCTTTGGCAGAAGTTCTTGTAATGGGCTGAGATAAGTGGCATATTTACTGCATGGACTCCTGACAAATGATTGAACAGCCCCGAGAGGCCTCTTAGGCCTCCGTTGGCAAGCAGGAGCAAAAGGAGAAGAGTAGGTGGTGGGGGAATTTAAGGCCACAGCCCGTATCCCTGCAGGACAACGGGAATACGGGTCATATATAAGATGGCAGCTGGTGCCGGCTGCTAAAACGATGGCTCCTCTCTCTATCAGTACAGCATTTTCTATAATAGTCTGTACATTCAGAAATGTTGGAAACTACCTTGGAAATAGCGAGAGAAAAGCCTTTTATCATCAGTGAGTGTTTAGAATTTTCTAACAAAAAGAAATCCTATCTTGTCTCTAGGGTCTACTCTAATTAGAGTTTATTTCTTTCAGGAAATGATAGAAAAGGCAGTGGCTGGAGAATAAACCAAGAAATGAAGATTGAAAGCTATTTAAAATCTAGGTCCCCATCCAGACAATAACAAGTATGTGATTTTTTTTCTCTAGTTCCCTGTTTAGGCCTATCCACCTTCTTAATATCTCTTTCCATTTCCCTTTGCCCTTTACACACCAGAAAACCAATAAGATCCTATGACTCTATATTAATAGTTCACAAGTGTGGCCCCTGGGCTCGCAGTATCAGTGTCACCTGGGAACTTGTTAGAAATGCAGATTCTCAGGCCCAATCCCAACTATAGGAAGTCAGGATTCTGGGAGTGCAGCCCCGTAATCTGTGTTTTGGTAAGTAAGTCCTTCAAGTAATTCTGATTCGTGCTCAGGTTTAAAAACCACTGGTCTGGATGATGCAACATTCAAAAGTTTCTGCATCAAAAAAAAAAAAAAGGAGTCAATTATAAGAATCTAAATATCAGTGCCTGTGCCACCAAAAATATAATTTTTAAAAAAATATTTTGAGGAGTATTTTATTCCTGAGTTTAACATTTTGTAATTAAAGAGTATCATATTTTATAAAACCAAATTTCATATTTATGTACGTATATACACATCATATAACGGAAACTGTTGAAAATTATATACTTATGTATATATGCACATGGCATTTTATTTTAAAGACTGCTTATCATATTGTCATCTATGTGTATCCTGAGGATTACTTCCCTGCCTGTGGGCTAATATCAAGCATATGTCTATCCTGAGGTTCCTTTTTGTTAAGAGGGGTGACACCAAGAGAAGGAAGAGCAGTGGGAAGACACTTTCACTCTCCTAAAGTATATTTCACAACCTTTTCTTCCTTCTCAAACTTCTGATATTCTCTTTCCCATTTTCATATAGCTGATGACTTCTTTTATTTTCCTCAGAAAAAAAAATCACACAAGCTTCTAATGAAGGTTAGAAATGAACACCCCCATGCTCAGACCGGCACATCTATTGGTCACCTTGGCTGTTCCTCATACTGTTTTCCCCTCCAGTGATGGATGAACTTGTACATGCATTTCACCCCTCTGACACACAAAGTGTGTCCTTCTTTCTTGCATCATTAATTAACCACTCTCTGAGGGTTCTACTGAAATCACCAAGAGTAAAGATGCATCATTAGAGATCAAGGCTAAGATCATCCACACCCTCGTATTACCAATTACCATATACCAATACAGAAGTTGGACAGGGTGCTAGAAAAAAAACATTGATTCATTTAACATATGATATTGGAAGAGGGCTCTATGGATACCCTGGACCACCAGAAAAACAAACAAGTGGTTCTTACAGCAAATTAAGCCTGAAACATCACTGGAGGCAAAGATGACAAAAAGAAAGATGTCCTACTTTGAGAGGACAGGGTTCTTTGGAAAAGACAACAATGCTGGGAAAAATAGAAGGCAACAGGAAAGGAGGAAGACCAAATATGAGATGGACTGACTCCATGAAAGAAGCCACAGACATGGGTCTCCAGGAGCTGAGCAGGGCTGTGAAGACAGGACACTGTGGACGTCACTCATTCATGGGGTTGCCAGGAACCAGAGCCGACTCAACGCAACAGCACATGATACACATTGAGTCACTCTCATTGGCACACAAACATGTTATATGCACATGGCACAGAGTAGATGCTCAAAGAATATTTTTGAAATAGTGAAATAGCGAAAGTAGACATAGTTTGGAAAAGGCTTAAATATTGCAGGTACTGAGAGCTGGCCTTTTTTTGATGCACTAGAGAAATGAAATGCAAAGTTCGGCCCTGTGGAGGAAAGAACCTTCTGAGTAAAGGGGGTGGGTAAGGCAGCCTGAGGCAGCGGGATGGAGCCAGGGGCTACAGTGCTGCAGTGTGCGAGGCTCCTAACCGACAGTCAGGACATCAGAGTCCATGCCCTTTCTCCAATGATCAGCTGGCAAAGGAGCCGTGTGCTCCTGGGCTCTGTTTCCTTATCAGCAAGATCAGTCTTAAATGATTACTAAGACACTGAGTATCCTGATTATAAAAATATTGCACCTAACGTATTTTGTTTATAGGATAATTAATAGAACTATGTTTTTATCTTCATTTCCATTACAGTTGTCCCCTCCTCGCCACCTCTTATCACCCTCTCTTCCTCATTTCTTACAAATGTTCTGTTACCTTCCATGGCACCAAGATTACCGTAGGTACCAGGCTCCTAGTTGGTGAATCATTTGAAAGCATTTAATTCCCTTTTGCCAACTTCCCCTGTGTCCATAAAACCCCACTTTGCTAGCCACGACCCAGGCCCTCCTCACCTCACACTGAATCTCTATGGTCATCTCGGAATCATTCCCTACCTCCTCCCTTGAATTCATCCAAATATAACAGGTGTCATCCTTAAATAGGAAGAGTTTTCATTACCTCAGTCCTTGCTTAATTACTCAGATAATTTCCAGTCTTTTCAACTTAGTTAATGGCTAGCTTCTTCCTTTCATGCTAATCTCTTTGCTCAGCATCCCTCATTCTATCTCCTCTCCAATAAAAATTTGGAGGTATTTTGCCATCTCCAATAAGATCTCCTTGCTCTCACCTCTGTGCCTTTGTGCATACCAGTTTCTTACTTTCTTTGAATTAAAAAAACAATAATAAAGAATTCCTTTAGAGAAACTTGTTTGTTTTCACTTACCTCTGACCACCGATGGCCATAACATCTGAGCTATAAGCGTATCCTTCTGTGCCATGTTCTCATGGAGATGGCTTCATCTTTGGCCATTCATTATTGAGACGCATGTTTATACATTGCTTCTATTTTAAGCTGTTAGGTGGAAGGCCTCTATTCTCTTTTCACTTTTGATTCTATCTCTAACTATTGATAATCAGGTCCTACATACAGATTGAGAGCTCAATTTGCTGAAGTCCAATGTACCTTTTCCAAATTATTGGACAGCCATACAGGACCTTCCTGTTCACAGCACAAAGTATAAAACAGTGACAGTTCTCAGCCATGCTTCCCTAGCCCAGAGCTGGGCTCCTGAGTAGGACATCTATTCTAGTGCAGACTTGCCAGCAGCTTTGGTTAGGTTACTTAACCTCTCTGCATCCCCCTTGCATTATTGCTTAGATGCAAATGATGATTCTAATGCCATCTACCTTACAGGCTTTTTGTGATTTTGAGAATGAAATATAGATATAGATGAGGGTATACATTTATGCTATCAATACAAGTAAATTTCCTTTCCCTCTCCCTGTTTCTAGGCTGTACTTCAGAATTCTACAGGGATTGACCAGGGTCAGGAGGACAGAAAACAAAGCTAAGAAATGCAATGGACATTTCAATAATAACGAGATTTGGTCTCACTGGCTGCTGGATATAGGAGGTGAAGACATGAGGTTTATGTAGACTTGAGAGTTCAAGCAAAAATAGTAAAACACTTGGGACTTGAAGAAGACAGAAACTCAGTGCAGGCTTACCCAGGAAATACCAGTTCATTTGCAAAGTAACTCCTCATCCTCAACTTGAAAATCTTGGGAGCAGCTGTGCATTTTCTCTTTGTTTCCAAAACTCAGTCCAACTCCCTCTTGACCCATTGTGCAGTTTGGCAGTTTGTTGCACATTCTGCTCCGTACCCTTTGCGCAGAGAGAGAACCTGCTTGTGGACACGTCAGGCCCCTCCCAATGCAGGGCTCCCGCTGAGACTGCCGACAGGAACACACACCACCAGGTAAACTCCTTTGCCCAGCTCCCGTTCATCTGTTTTCTCATTTTGGCATCTGCCTGACTCTCCAAGATATCTCATCTCTAATGGTCTCATTTGAGATTGAAAGAATTACATTTAGCTATCTTTTTTCCTTTCTGATTCTGTTCCTATACACTGGGTTAATAAGTATAGTGTTCTCAGCTCTACTATTTAAACTCATCTGTGCTCTTCCATATTTTAGAATGTGGAATGATGTTTTCACTTCAGAGATTAAGTCTGAGAAATGGCTGTATTTCTTTATTAAATATGGGAATGATCTGGGAAAAGCCTTTTTGTTTGTTTGTTTTAAGATTTTATGCCAGAATTCATTTTATTCGTACCAATTTCCTCACTGGTCATGGGATAAAGGAAAACAATTCATTCCGGCCTCTCCTATATTATTTTTATGGATATTCCTAATCAATTATAAACAAGATAATGGAACAAGACAATGATTGACTTCTACTATTTTGAACCAGGGAACTGAGGAGATTTGAGTCTTCATTTTTAAGAGTTAATTTGCAAGTCAGTACAATAATCAAAGGCTTTTTCCAAAGGAACAGAATGAAAATGGAGTCATGTACTGGAAAGTGTGGTGTTTGCCCACTTGGAAATTGATCAAATTAACTATTTGGTGGAGAAGCATGGTGATCCAGTTTTCATGCTGAGCAAAAGTAAATTGGGAATCTGTCCATGAACTTGCATGGGAAGTGCATGTATGTCACATGTGTGTCTGTGAGAATGTGTGTGATTATATGCTTCATACTCAAATATGGTAGTACTTGACACTCTGTGTCAAGAGTCAGAAAGATCAAAGTTTGACCAAGCATTTGTTAATGTTAACTTCCTTTAAAGTACTTTTACATTTATAAAAGCTGACGTGCCTCTGCTGTCAAGCCATTAAGCAACTGTTTATTCTAATATACAAGTTTGATCACATCTCTCAAAAATTTTTACTGCAAGTCAGTTCATACAAGGTGAAATTAAAGCTCCTTAACCTGTCATTAAAAAAAAACAACAACAACAACACCTTCGTGATATAGAGTTAGTTTCTCTCTCAAAACTCATCTTGACCCCAAAGTAATCACTCCCAATCCTCTGGGCTTTCTCTTTATTTTGAAGCTATTTTCATTGTTGAACTTCTTACATAGTCTTGTCATTTATTTATTTATGCCTAGTATCATGAATTGACATGAAATAAAATAAAATTTTGTGGAATGACACATCATGCATTAACTAGGTACAGTGCTGGAGAATATACAGGTAAGGATTCCACTAATATAACAGAGAAGTCAGGCTTATAAATGACTAAGGCACAATAAAGTAAAGGCTGTCATAAAGTAAAAGTTAACATTATATAAATTCATCAAAAATGTGAAATTCATTCCAGATGGTGGCAGATCCTAGAGAGAGAGAGAGAGAGAGAGAGAGAGAGAGAGAGAGAGAGAGAGAGATCTGAGACAATTGTTAACAGAGGCAACCATATGGGACAGCATCCCACTCAGTGGTTGGCCAGCATTCTACTCTGATGACTCCCTCCACAGCTATTCAAGGAATCCAGTCAGCAGCATGATCACCTGTAAAGCCTTGAGGAGAACTGGAGTTCAAGTCCACTCCAGGTCATGTGAATAGAGTGTGATGATGACATGGTATGAATATGGTGTGTGATGATGCAGATAATGATGATGGTAATCATGGTGATGAGAAAGAGCATCCTAGCACTTCACATTCAAACTTCCATATTATTTACCAAACCAATGTTTTCCTAGTTAACTCAGGTCAAAAGTAATTTCTACCATCCCACCATTGAAAGCCAGGAATTTAAGTGAGGTTTCCATGAATCTCTCTATCAGCATCTACCTAATGTTCTACCTCTTTCATATAAAGTCCTCTGGAGAAGCTAGTAGAGGTAGTTTCTAGGGTTGTGTCACATACATGCCACTTGGTCAGAGCATTATTCACATCTTAATGGGTCCCCTGATGTTCTATTGCTAGGAATGCATCTTGTTCAGAAATGCTTGTACCATTTGCTTATGACTAACTAGGAAATAAAATGTTCCTTATAGACTAAACTTTTTGCAATAGGGACAAAAGGATGTCACACTATTTCCCTCCTTAGCGACTCTGTACAAGCTCTTTTTTCTGCCAGGGAATGAACACCTGCTCCCTACTCTCTCTAAAGGATATAGTAAACACCTATATTCTTTATTTAGTTAGTTTTTTAAATTAGTTTCACCGACTATGGAAAACAGTATGGAGGTTCCTCAAAAAAAAAAAAAATAGAACTACCTTATGACTCAGCAATTCTACTCCTGGGTATTTATCCAAAGAAACCCAAAACACTAATTTGAAAAAAATAAATGCACCCCTATGTTTATTGAAGTGCTATTCACAATAGCCAAGGCATGAAAACAACCGAAATGTCCCCCTATAGACAATCGGATAAAAAAACTGCGGTACATTTATACAATGGAGTATTTACTCAGCCATGAAAAAGAATGAAATCTTACTATTTGCACCAACATGGGTCGAACTAGAAAATATTAAGCTAAGTGAAATAAGTCAGACTGAGAAAGACCAATACTATATGATCTCACTTATGTCCTTGAAGTGCTAGTTCAAGGAAGCTCTCCACAGAGAACGCTTCACCTCCATTCTCCCTCTGGAATTTATCATTCTCTTGTTCAAAAATAATTGCAAGAGCCTCAATTTTAGCACTGATCACAATATGCTATGTTTATTTACTTGCATATTTACCTTTTCTACTATATGGTAAACTCATTGATGCCAGGCTCTACATTAGATTGATTTTTGAAGTTTAAATATCTAAAAATTATCTTGCACAAGTACTTGTTTAATTAAATAATAACATTTATTTTATTAACACATTAACATGCTTCCAAGAAAAAGGCAAGATAAATACCATTTACCTAAAGATTCCTTATTTCATGGATTCAATTTTTGGTGTATAGCATGTTAAGATTAAAAGGCCAGAAAATAACTTACAAAAATAAAATATAACAAATCATTTTGGAGAAGTAATGAATTGTATTGCAAGTTTAGCTCATCTATTAACAGCTCAGGCAGTCACAAATGGGCCCATACTGTTGAAGTGTATACTGTAGAAATTAAACTGTCCTCTCATCTTTTTGCATTAGGCAAGATTTGTATTTGAAATTTAGATATTATCTTTTTTTGACCAGAGTCTTCAAATACCACCCACAAATTGTTTAGGCAGCATATCAGGAAACTGAACTCTTTTGCATGAAAAACACTAAAATATAGAGCACATACCTCATAAAGTTTCTATAGAACATAACTGCAACTCTGTCACGAGCTTTTTTAAAGTTAGATATTATTAATTGTTGGAATTATTGTTATTGAAATAGGCCCAAAAGATTACAATAAGATTAGGACCAAAAGAACTAACATTTTAATAAATATATTGGCTGCTTATGGAATAAACTGCTTTTCTACAGCCAACATGGTTGTAAACTATGTTGTGCAATAAAATACAAGCTCCCCCCAAATGGACATAGGCTTACACTATCTTTTTAGATTAAATTATAGCATCTTTCAAACGAATTTTGGTATGTGTGCTACTTTATCTTCATTATGAAGAAAAAAATTTTTGGATGTGGGCTTTGGAGAAAATTATGTCCTCATCAAGACACAAATAAATTACATATGGCTCATTAAAAACTGTCATTTTAATTTAGACAACATTTATTCATTATTAGTTGTTTTAAAGTTTATAGTTATTTTCCAGATTATTTCATTGCACTTTACTTACCCTCCTTTAAAATTCTTTTTCTATGGTGAACTATCTAATTTAATTTTTCTTTCCGTTACTTTCCTACTGAAGATTAAATAAAAATATGCTGTCATTTGCCATTTGCCTCCTAGATAATTATCCTATACTGGGCAATACTATTCTCAGAATTGCCAATAAGATCTATGCCACTTATTTGCATGTATTGTGTTGATATATGACTATTGAGACAAGTAAATTTACTTTATCAAGATGCACTTATTATGTGGCACTGTCTGTTCTATGCCAAAGTAAATCAAACAAGGGACTGTGTCTTTTGACTATTCTAATATTTTGAAAAAACATCTTAAAATTTTCATACACTAGAATCAATACTTTCTATTTTATCTCACATAATTTAGCTGTAGAGATGTTTATTTGATGTATGAATTTTCTTATTAGTGTCCATAAATTACTGAGATATAAAAGCCATCTATTGATCAAAAGCTGTTAAAAGTAATGTGTATTTCCAAATTTGACAGCATGATGTATGGTGAAAAGCACAGCATTTAGAAACAGGAAGACATTAATTCAAATATTTGACCTGCAATTTACCAGCCATGTAAGCCACAGTTTCCTCATCTACACCATGATAACAATAAATACCTTGGAAGATTGTTTCAAGGATTAAATTAGCATATATATATGAAAAGTTGAGAGCCTATAGTTGTAGTTCAGTATATTGTTAGGACAAACAGGAATGGCAAAAGTAGTATGGGAATGGTGATTATATAGATAATTATGAATTGATTTTTGCTTTTCATCCAGAATTATACTGTTTTAGGTAAGCACAGACTTGATCTAATATGCTTTCACTTTCATCTCATTTGGTAGCCAAAAATGATGATGAAGATGATGATACTGGGCTAGTGCAGATGGTAATAATGTGGGGAGATGCTATTGTGTGATTTGTTTTGATGATGATTTAGTGTGATTAGTGTCATTTGATGATGGTTTGGTATCATGATTATGTGATGTGATAATGGAGTCAACATGTGTCAGGAGGTGATGGTGTATTGTAGCAATGATGTAGCATGATGATGCCATACTGTGATGACTGTAGTCCTGTTTCTCTGGTTGAACCCTGACTGATACAAATTTTGGTATGAGAAGTGACTCTAGAGGAACATAATCTTATGGATGAGTTTTCTGAATTGGTTCTGGGTTCTCTGGACCTGGTTCTCTAGAGTGATTAAATTTAAAGTCACTAATGAGCATTTCTAGTGGTAAAGAGGGCACTGGTAGTCCATGGCATAGTGTGGCAATTGAAATGCACAAAATATTGCCATTGGATATTCCAAATCAAGTACCTATCGAAGATAAGGTGCTAAGTGACCATGTATTTGATATCTTAGCACATTCTAGTCAAAGTAAGGAGTATAATTGGGGTTGGCTGTTTACTCCTATAAATATCCTGGTGAAAGTTGAGGGACAAAAGAATGAGCTTGGGACTTCAAATCCCCAGCTGTAACTCTGTGTAATTTACCTGAAAGCTTCTACATCTGCACTGAAATCAGCCCTTATCTCCTGACATTGCAGGACCCAAGTTTTCGGAAACTGAACCCAGAGTGTTACCCTGGCAATGGCTAAATTACCACACATATCAAATTCCCAAATTTTCAGGTGTCTTTCATGGTGTTAAAAAGAGGGCATTGATTGAGAAGAAATGGGATCCTATAAACTGGAACAAAGACATATGGGTAGATCCCAATGAAGCTGGGGACATTGAACCCCTAAATTTTTGCCAAGGCTTCTTTGTCAATTAAAGCAACCCTTCTACACCTGACTGAGGAAGTTAGCTCTGCTTTACCTGAAGAATCTGTAACGGCCTCCCGAGGTGATTGTCTTGAAAAACACTGTTGATTCTCCCCTTAACCACACCCATCACCCCTCCTTTCTTCTACATTTATAACCAATCTCAAAGCCCTGACTGGGGAGATTCAAAGTGTGACCCATGAGAAGATGTGCTGAATTCCAAAAGAATGGCAGGATTTACACAAACAGAAATCCAGGGCATGTGTGAGGATAGATCTTAGGGTATTATAAGATAATGAATCAGGGAACATAAAGTTGGACCAGGTCGAGTTTATTGATGTGGGCCCATGATGCAGAGATTCTGGATTTCATCTTTTTTTATATACTTTAGAGGTATCAGGAACATGTTTGTGGTTCAGTAGGCAAAAAATAAAACTGAAAAATGTCCAGGTGCCTTCCATCTCAGTGAAATGTCTAGGGCACCAGTGTTTGGAGTAAGTCAAGGTATTCCTCTTAAGATAAAGGATAAGTTGAATCTTTGTTTCCCCTGAAATAAATAAATAAATAAATAAATGGCCCAACATCGAGTGGTTCTCTTGGGATTTTAGAGGCAACATATCCTTCATTTGTGTGGGCTGCTCTGAACCATTTACTGAGTGACTGAAAAAGCTGTAGATTTTAGTAACTCACAGAAGAAGGGAACTCCTCAGTGAGTTCAGACTGCCATGCAAGCTGCCATTTGGGCCAGCACATCCAATGGTGCTTAAAGTATCAGTGGCAGAGAGGTACTTTTTTGAAGCCTTTGGCAGTCTTCCGTAGGTAAATCACGCATTTGATTTTGGAGCAAAGCCCCACCATCCTCTACAAATAGATACTCTCCTTTTGAGAGAAAGTTTTTGGCTTGCTACTGAACATGAGTCAAGATTGAACACTTTACCATAGTCACCAAGTTACCATGAGACCTAAGCTGCCCGAACTAAAATGGGTGTTGTCTGACCCACCCAGCCATAAAGTTGGGCCTGCACAGAAATAATCTATCATGAAATGGAAGTGAAATATATGCCACTGGGCCCAAGCAGGCCCTGAAGGTGCAAGTAAGTTACATGAAGAAGTGTCCCAAATGCCCATGGCTTCTGTTGCTGCTGCTTTACCTTCTCCCTCCCTGCACATACCTGTGCCTCATGGGAAGTTCCCTACGGTAAGTTGATGAAGAACAGAAACTTTTTGTAAATTTTATTTTTCAATTGTCTCTTGCTTTCTAATTTTAGAGGGATATGAAGGACTTCATTTTGTGAAGAATGCAGCTGTGGAAGGCAAGTATGTATTTCAAGCTTAGAATTATATTAAACTCCTAGCATGCTTCCATTTGTAAGTTATTCTTTGTCTCTATCAATTGCCATCAAAAAGTAGTATTGTATATGGTTTTTAAGTGTCACTAGGCCAATAGTAACTGACTTAAAATTTCTAAATTTATAACTGCAAATCCTTTTTTTACTTTCTCTCCTTCCATTTCCCTTGACTCAAGCATCATCCTCTAGAAAATATCCAAGCAAATCTATATTGTGCAAAACAACATTCATAGTCATGAATTCATTTGTTAACTTACTAATTCATGTATCAAATAGTTACCAAATAAATACTGTGTGCAAAGGATTATGCTATATTAATCAGTGTTTCAGGGCTTCTTAATGACCAAATCCAATTCTTAGCCTGTGGCATAAATCAATAATGAAAACAAAAAAAGAAGTCTTTGCTAAATTCACCTAATTGAGTGTGTGCATGCAGATAAACCTTTGGTTTTCTCCTTCTCTAAATTCAGGTTAGATGGCTAAGCAGATTTTCATGCTGTCCTTGTGGTTTCTCCCTAACACACATACACACACACACACACACACACACACACATACACACACACACTCTTACGTCACTTTTGCTCAGAAACTCATATGACTGAAAGTGAACTGAGAACCACACTGACAGACTATTTTGAATGCCTACGTTGCAACGTTGGCCATAAGTAATCAAACATTTGCATAAGAGCCAGTGGTGTAGCCTTCCATTTTTATCCTTTTCAAAATATTGGAAGGAGGAGTAGCAGTCAAATTTCCAGAGAAGCCTAACTTTGAGGGTTTAAATCCTGTGCTACCAAAATCCAGCCTGGATTCCTCTTTCTCTGACAAAAAAATGATGAGCTCAAAGCAAGGTTCTGACATGGGTCTCTCTGTCAGATGATATTGATCATGAAAAAGCTAGCCTGAAGCCTACTGTAGTGCCATGTTCAGGGTCATCACACAAATGATATCCTAGAATGCCCTAACCTCCACCCACCCCTCACTTGGATGGGATTCTAGAGATCATTATTCTGCATTCCATGCTGTAGAGGGCTGTATTGCAGCCAAATTCCAGAGCATGACCACTGCCACAATGCAAGTGTTTACTCCATCTGAAAATGTCACATCAACATGACCTTAGAGAGGAGGCATTTGTTTGCATGAATCCTCAGAGCAAGACCTTTGTTAGTAAATATGAAACTAATAGAAGAGGAAAGGAGAAAAATTGGATCCCAAACAAACAAAAAATAAAAAAACAAAAAAAGAAAGAAAGAAGAAACAAAAATGAAGAAAAAGATGATAATAAGACAAACATATATTAAGTGTTTAATGTGTGTTAGGCAATAGTCTAGACTCTAGATGCTGGAATATTAATTCATTTAGTTTCTATACTATCCTTCAAATAAGTATTATGATTATATCCATTTTTTAGATCAGGAATCTGGACACACCTGCACAGTCAGAAGTTTCTTAGCGGTAAAGCTGGGATTTGAACTCAGGCCGTCTCAGTTCAGAACTTGAAGTTTTCAACACTGCACTCTACTAGTTCTAAATAAAAAACCTATAACAGAAAAGTGAAGTGGAAAAGGGTAAAGATTTAGAAGAATTTATTCAATAAACATTTTATTCTATAAATATTTATTGAGCTGGAAAGACAATGTTTATTGAGCTGTTGAAGAAGACATAGTTCCTCTTTTCAAAGAACTCACAATTTGCTGAAAGACACAAAATGGAAGGGAAACAGAAAATGAATACACATAACAGAGTTCAAGAACTATAGAACTTTATGCTGAGCAAGGCCTGAGATGTACACAAGAGAAGGCAGCTATCTCTGCCTGGGGAGGAGATGGTGGTGTTGGTGGTTCTCCAGGAAACAAAGTCTGGGCCGGCTCAGAGAACCAACTCTAGCAGCCATGAGATATGGATTGGGAGAAGATGAGACCCAAGAGGGGTAAAGTTAGAGCCTGTAGTAACACAGCATGTGGGAGCTGATGAATGTGAGAAGTGAGAAGAACGTTGACGACTGGATTAGAAAGGGTGGGATAAACTGACTTTAAGTTTGGAAGAAGAATTGCCAAAGCTGTTCATTAGCTATTTGTCAGTAAGGAGAAGGAACATAGTGAGTTGATTCCCAGCTTTCTGACTTGGGTAACTTGATGATGCCACCAACACATGCAGAGAGAAGAAGAGCAACTTAGGGGAGTTAGAGGAGAAGAGATGCCATAAAGATAGAAAGTTCTTTCTTCAGTTTGAAATCTCCATGAGACTTCTAGGTAAAGATGCCTAGGAAGCCACATGTCAGAGTCTACAGATCAGACAAAATGAATACATCAACGGCAGTTAAATCCTTTAGAGTGGAAGGATTGCTGAGGAAATGTGATTAATGAGAGAATAGTGGAGGAAGGAAGCCTGGACAAACAACAACAATAGGGTAAGGTACACAAAGAAGAAAGAGCCTGAAGAGTAGTCAGAATTAGAAGAAAGATGATCAACCACTCAAATGAAGGGAAAAGAGTTTCCAATAAGAAGAGATGATTAAAAAATATATATGAGGGACTCATACAACTCAACAACAACAACAAAAAACAATCTAATTTAAAAATGGGCAGAGGACCTGAATAGACATTTCTCCAAAGAGGACATACAAACGGCTAATAGACATATGAAAAAATGCTCAATATCACTAATCATCAGAGAAATGCAAATAAAAATCACAATGAAGTATCACCTCAATGTGTTAGAATGGCTATCATCGACAAGACAAATAATAACAAGTGTTGAGAGGCTGTAGAGAAAAAGGAACCCTCATACACTGTTGGTGGGAATGCAGGTTGGTGCAGCTGCTATGGAAGGCAGTGTGGCGGTTCCTCAAAAAATTAAGAATAGAATTACCACATGACCCAGTAATCCCTCTCCTGCGTATCTACCCCAAAAATCTGAAAACATTTATCCATGAAGATATATGTGCTCCAATATTCATTGCAGCTTTATTTATTTAAGATGTGAAAATGACCCAGGGGTCTTTCAATACATGATTGGATAAAGAAGATGTGGTATATATATATACACAATGGAATATTATTCTACCATTGCAAAAGATGAAATAGTGCCATTTGCAACAACATGGATGGATCTTGAGATTATTATGCTAAGCAAAATAAGTCACACAGAAAAAGCCGAAAACCATATTATTTCACTGATATGCGGTATATAAAACTGAAAACAACAAAGGAGCAAGACACACAAATGAAGAAACAAAAACTCTAGACACAGACAATAGTTTAGTGGTTATCAGAAGATAGGGAAAGAGGTTGTGGTAGATGAAAGCAAAGGGGATCAAATATATGGTGATGGAAGAAGAACTGACTCTGGATGGTGAACACACAGTATGATATATAGATGATGTATTACAGAATTGCACACCTGAAACCTGTAACTTTACTAACAATTGTCACCCCAATAAACTTTAATTTAAAAAAGAAGAGATCAGTAATAATATCAAATGTCACAAAGTGACCACTTAGGACACATAGTGAAGAGCATTTATGGAATTTAACTGTTAGGAGATTATTGGGACCTAGCTCTGGGGTGGAAAGCTCCTGAAGAGAAGGAGCATCTTTTCCCTCAGAGAGGAGAGGAAGAGGAGAGGATAAAGAGGATGAAGATTAACTTGCTAGTGTTTTTAATGAAGGGCAGGAGTTTAAAATCCATATAAAACCATAAATTATCTTAGTGACATCTGACCTGGCAGCTGTGAATACAACTTATCATGGTGTCCATTTTTTATTTTTTTAAAAAAGGGAATATTACTTAAATTTTCTACGTTGAATGCATCTTTCTTTTGTAATCAGAAAAAAAAATAATACAACCTGTTTAAAATACAAGAATACTATAACTGCACCAAACTCTCCTTCCTGTGTTTCATTACCAAGCCTCTATTCTCTATATCTGATGTCAGAGCTAGACTCAAGTGATGGTAGCTAATGTTATGCCTCCTGTATAGCCAGAATCAGGTTTGCTCTGTGCAAATCACCTGTGAATTCTCTGTGACTCCAGTTTCCATAGAGTCTTAGTCTTAGAACTTCTAAAGGACCAAGATTTATGTGGCCATAAGTGAAACAATTCTTCTGGAATGAATAAGATCTAAAAGTTTAGAAATCCTCAGGCTATTCTGTAAACAAAGATGTGGGAAACTATTAATGTTTATATTGAAAACTCCCTAATGTTGGTTTTCTTTCTTTCTTTCTTTCTTTCTTTCTTTCTTTCTTTCTTTCTTTCTTTCTTTCTTTCTTTCTTTCTTTCTTTCTTTCTTTCTTTCTTTCTTTCTTTTTTGGTCACTGTATGAATGGTTATGTCCTTCGCAATCCCTATGTAGTTGCCTCTAGGCAGGGTATCCCTAGCTTGTGGGAAAGGACGGAGAGGTAGCTTACTTACTTTAGTCAAAAAAGGAGTCCAAATTTTCTCTCTCTCTCTCTCACACACACACACACACACACACACAGCTTTTCAATCCTGGTTATAAAATAGCAGTTCTAAAGAATGAGACGGAAGAAAGTAAATAAGTTTATCCTTTATAATGTCTGTCTAGGCCAACTTATTCATTAGGCCTGAGGATGAAGGCAGTGCCTAGGTCCCACACTACTTTTAGGGGTGCATGAAAATGTTTCAGTTTCTGTTAAAGTCAGAAGAAAAAAATCAACCTTTAAATTGAAGGAAGTATTTTAATATGTAATATAATATACTCATCTTTATACCACTGCAGTCATAAACTGTAATTATCATTACTTCTTTTAGAGGAAGCAGCCCAGAAAGGCCAAAGACAGGGCTCTCGAAAGTCCTAAGATAGGCCTTATATCTATTCTCCATTCAGTTGGCTGTAGAGACACTTTTGAGGCCAGTGTTTGAGCTGAGCCTCTCAGTTCCAGAAGTAAGATGCTAATAAAGCCAGGATCTTGGGTAGCATGCCTAAATAGTTCAGTTAACCTTCTTTAGAGAAAAAATATTCATAACATCCAAGGCTCTATCAAATGCATTACTTAGTCACAACGTGAAAATGGGCATAAAAAATTACATGGTTCAATGTAAACTCATTGTCACCATTGGGGAAAATGACTAGAAATTCTGTGCATTTTTAGGACATTTTTTTTTTTTTGAGGGCAGTGTCACTGGCCCTCATATGTGGGACCAAACTGGGGCTGCTGGCTTCCCAAGCCAGCGCTTAACCACTGCGCCACTCGGCCGGCCCTGCATTTTTAAAAATTCACTTATCACAGCATTTACTATGTAAACAAACAACATGAAAATCTCTGGTTTGAAAAAAGTCAATGTTTATTAGCTCACAATTCTGTGGGTCAAGAATTTGGGGAGTCCTGCAGCAGAGCAGGTCTTCCTCTGGTGTCACCTGGACTCCCTGCAGTCAGTTGGCGCATGGGGTGGGCAGGAGGCTCCACTCACAGATAGGCTGCTGGATGGGGCACCTGGGTCCTCTCCAACATGGCCTCTCTTGCTGGCTAGACTGGTCTGCAATGGTGAAAGCAAACTCTGCTTCCATCACATTTACCAAGTCCATTGGCCAGAGCAACTCACATGTTCAAGAACAGATTCAAAGAATGGAAAAATAGACTTTACTTCTTGATGGGAATGCCTGCAAAGTCACTTTGAAGGGGGCATGCCTGTGGGGATGGGAAGAGTGTGGCCATATTTTCTAATCTACCATATCTCTTCCTTCAAAATCCTCATATCAATACTTCTTCCATGTCCTTTCCTTTTTGAATTTTTATTTTCAGGTGATTGGTTTTACAGTTTAAGCAAAAGTTTAATTTGGTTTCTGGAAGGGGGTGGAAATAGAGATGCAATTAAAACAAACCCAATATTTTCTTTAAAGCCATGTTTTATATAATATTTTTAGTGTTTATAGCATAGTGTGATGGAATAAGCATGATTACATATCAGACCCATCTGAGCTCATATTTCAGCTTTGCTACATACTGTGTTATCATGGGAAAGTTGCTTAATAAATCTGGCCATCTTTTTTCTCCTCTGTGAAATAGAAAATAAACGTCCCATTCAGGATTGTGGAAGAATGAGAGAGAAGTCCATAATCTGCCAAGCACTGGTAGGTACCTAATTATTATTAGTGTTGGGATAATGATGATTACAGCTGGTAAGTTGCTAATTAAAATAAAATCAATTCAACAAATAACTATGGAGTAAATTCTGTGTACAAAAAAATCACTCACAGTTTGGTGTGATTTTCATTTTCATATGCTTTTGTGACTTTATTGTTAATGATTATATGTTTTGGTGAGATTACTTCTCTTATTGTTAATGTTCAGCCAGTTCTGAAGTGGAATAGGGGTGTCTTCTAAAAACCAATATAACTTTAATGGGATGTTTTATAATTAAATTAAACTAATCATACTGTAATTTCATATCAGCTACTATTATTTGATTTTTTTTTTCTTATTCACATTTCTAACTGCAGTCAGGTTTTTTTTCTTTCATTTTGAGAATTACTGATGAAAATGTAAGATGATTATGCCCAACTCTTTCATGTTGAATGAATGTACTCTTTTTCAGTTAATCTCATTGTTTTTTATTTAATCTTTTCAACTTTTATAATATTAATGACTTATTACCTCAAGTTATTGTCTTAATTTTTCTTTTGTTTATGAAATGTATTGGGGTGACAGGAATACATCATCTATATATCACGTTGTGTGTTAACCACCCAGAGACAGTTCTCCTTGCATCACTATCATTAAATTTTCAATCTGTGGATTCATATTCTAAATGAAGGCCTCCCTGTTTCAAAATCCTTAAAAGACAAAGTTTCCACCTTCATACTGTCAAATTGTATCATATCAAAACACACTTGTTTGTTTTATATTTAAACGCTGTGCAGCCTTAGGATATCACCAAGCTCTCAACATGACACCTTGGACTTTTTATCACCTGGGGTGTGAGTTTATTAACAGTAAAGTTAAAGAGAGGTCATATACTAAATGTGAAAGTAATGTCAAAACACAACTAAAAGGTATTTTATCAGGATAGTATAATGGCTTTCCACTGATATTTACATTTTAATAAGATAGAAATCCATAATTTATAGTTTGGATTGAACACATATGAGATGAATAATGTCTAGACTACTTGAGAGTAGGCTATTAACGCACTAGCATTGTGATGTAGATCAAATGGCATCCATATTTACAGCAATTTTCAGACTCTTCCTTGGGCTTTCTTTTTGAGGCATTCCAAGTAAAGGAAAGAAAGGTAGTCTCTTACCATCCTCCTTCATTACGCCTTATCTAAAGTAAAAACCCTATCTTTAGTTAGAATTTGTAACTTGGGAAATCCATAACATTTCTGGATTAATTAGATTTTATGAATTTAATTTCATTCACCCCTTTTGGTCATTAGGTACAATAATGCCAAGAGACATGGAATGATATGTATTTGTATAAATTGCAAATGTGTGTCTAAGTCATAAAAAAATAATTAATATAAATCTCATATTAAGACCACATATGTGCATGTATATTTAGACACATGCACATATATTTTTAAAAAAACAACTATCTGTGGCGCAGCCAGATGGCTTAGTTGGTTAGAGTGTGCTCTTAACAAAAAAGTTGCTGGTTCGACTCCCACATGGGATAGTGGGCTGTAAGCCCCCCGCAACTAAATTGAAAACAGTGACTGGAGTTGGAGCTGAGCTGTACCCTCCCTCCACAACTAAGATTGAAGGACAACAACTTGACTTGGAGCTGCTGGGTCCTGGAAAAAACACACTGTTCCCCCAAAAAACACATTGTTTCCCAATAAAGTTTTAAAAAAATATCTGTGTATATGTGTATACATACTTGGTTTTAATCACAAGAACCACAAGGAACCCTAAAGACATTTTTCACCCCAGGTTGAAGGTAGGGAAAGCCTACTTTTCACTAGGTCTCATTCAGTGCACAGAAGGTCTTCAACAACATAGAAAAGGTACTCAACAAATATTTGTGGAACAAATTCATATATTCCTAAATGCTTTGGAAAACAAATAGCTGAAGCTAAAGAATGTATGTCTCCATCATCTAGCTTGTTCTGTTCTAAAAGCCTTTCTGTCAGCATGGACATCCCGCTTTCTCAAGAGTTTCCTTGATAAAAACCCAAGATTTACTACCAGTGAGCTACATCCAGAAAGGTTCTCATCTGACTCTACCTTTAGCTCCCACTCTAGTTCTACTACACAGCGTATAAATAACTCAGGGAGGGGAAATGTTTAGACAAAAGAAATGGTTTGGAAATACTAGCTGCACATGTGCTTACCCTGAGAGTGCATTAATGAAATTAACTTTCACTCCGGTGTGCTTTCTAAGTCACCCATTTATGAGCATCGGAAACCGCACTCCTGAAATGTTAGTTGGATGGGGTTAGGGGTGATTCCGAGAAAGGTTTTCTAAGCAGGCAACACACTCGAAAAGAAAGCAGAATTTGGTGGATGGCATTTATATTTTCTTCATATATATAGTTTGGTCATCTATGTATTGAAAATACTAATATATACTAATTTTTTTATCTGAGCTGATTTCTTTAACATACTAGTAATAAATAGTAGGAATGTCCCCAGTCTAGATATATGTGGGTATGTTTTTACATTTATATTACTCAAAGTCAGTAGAAAAATTAAAACATAATTTTAAAATGTTCAAATTAATAAAGAACTTTTAACCATTAGATTACCCAATGAAATAATTTTTTATATGAGATAAACACCATAGCCTCCATCAGGTGAGTAGGATTTATGCTTTACCATTTTTGCTTTTTAAATAGACCTTTCAATAGGTCTGTTACACATTGAAACAATGAACAATTCCATTAAGGTTATTATTTGCATGCAAGTTTTCACAAAATTGACTGTATTGGCATAATGTTTTGTGCATGCAATAACAATCTTAATCAGAAGTTCTTTTTTAGTGTAAGAGTATAATTTCATTTCCATTCCTTTTCTTTTTAATCACATATTTCATGAACTATTTAATCTCCAGAAAAGTGATTTAGCAGACATTGATATATTCCAGTAGAAAATACAATGGTTTCATTGCCTGTGACAAAGAGAACTGTGTAGAAATATGGAGAGAAAATGACATGGAGCCAACAATTCACATAACAATGATATATGAACTTGAGAAAAATTAAATGAAATCAAAAGAGGGTAGAGAATTTGTAGGTAGTGATTTAGGCCTTGAAATGACCTTAGTTTTATATTTTTGGTAGTTTTTTTTCCTTTAATGTTTGACGACTCAGTTAAAATATACATATATAATTGAATGCCTATTTCTTAATACATTTATTGTATGATTAAACATCACATTTAAATATGCTCTTTGAGACATTTCTTAAGCAGAAAAGAATGAAATGAATTTTGTGTTTTACTTGTCAAGTTTCAGTCATGCTTTTAAAATTTTTTCACTTCATTGAAACCTCAAACTCTAGTCCAAGTGATAATAAGCTATTTTGATAACATGTACTTTTTTTGTTTAATAAACATTTTTATTCTAGGAAAATATTCTATCTAGATTCTTTTCTTTGCTGTGTATAAAAGATTGGGATTTGTCAAAAACCAAATGTGAGTCCCAGGGGAAAGAAATGAAGTCATCTTCAGCCATATCAGGAAATATGTAACTTCTAAAATGTGGATGTGAAACCAATGATAATTGATGCCATTGATGGGGTGTTTCTGTGTATACGCAGGATGCACTTGACAAGTACCATCTCTAATGAGCACAGTAGCTGCACTTTACACATGTGGAAATGGAAGCTAAGTGATTATTAGTACTTTGTGTCAAATCCCCTGGTTCTTGAACCTATGCAACCCCAGAACCATTGAGGATGTGACTATGATCTTCAGCTTCTCAAAGAGCATCACTTATACCTACCATGCACTTCTCCTGCAGATATCCACAATGTCGTATCAGCATGCTGGACACAGAAGCAATAAGATGGACACTGGAAGTTATGTTCTGGATCTACTTTGCCACCAGTTAGCTATGTGAACTGGGACAATTCTCTCAGCTTTAGTTTTCTCTCACAAAACATCAGGGTTGGATAAGAGTGCTAAAGGTGTATTCAAACTCGACAAGTTTCTTTACAGGCTTAAATACTTCTTTGGGAGTTTCGTGTGTGTGAGTGTGTGAGTGTGTGAGTGTGTGAGTGTGTGTGTGTGTGTGTGTGTGTGTTTAGGCCGAAACAGCGCTCTCGCTGTCGTTATTAAGGAAGTTTTGGCTTTAGAAAGAGGAAGCTTATACTGAGTGGCAACTGCTTCAACTCTTTGCAGGAAGGAATTCACTTTAACTGCCCTTTGTCCTTCACTTGCTCTTTCTCCTTAAATCCTGTACTCACCAAACATAAAAGAGTGTGCGAATATCAATTTCCCTATTTAATATTAATGGAGAAAATCAGGTGCCTCAGAGTACCGATTTGTGGGGATGGGGGTCATGTTTATTTAAATGATTTACTTTTTAAGATACATTATTTTAAGAAGCTAATGAGTCAATCTGAACTTAATTTGAACCAGTTATTTTCTTTATTCTTTCTATTATTTTGAGAACTAAAAATTAAAATGAAAGCTGTTTTATCATCTGGGTTATTCTCCTTCATTTGCTATTCTGTGCTCCTATCAAGGCGAGTATATTGTCTCCCTACATTCCAATTGATAAAGCCTTAAAGGATTTTCAAAGGTCTTGCCTATGTAGGATTATCGACTCAGTGTCCAGGCTAGTTTTTGAAACAAAAGCATAATGGGAAAGAGTGTGTTATCCCCAACTCAGGAATATCCTTCTTCCGGCCCTAAGTTTAGAACCCTTGACTTTAACCTAGCTGTGTTTTTTTGTCTGATCAGGAGGGGCTATTTATTAGGAGCCATACAAAATAAACATGAAAAGTTTTCCATAAAATATGACAACCACTTTAAATAATATTGACTTAATTAAACTTTAAACTTTATTTATATATTTTATGGCTTTAGTGTGAGCTCTTCTCGGATGTTTACTTCAGTGGAAAATCCATCATGTGAGGACCTTGAAAGGAATTAATCCCCCTACCCTTGGCACAGAACTCAGTTCCAACAATTCAGATCTAAATATTTAGTGATGGATGATACATGTTTATGGAACAGAGGGCAGCATGACATTTAAATGTGAACTGCGTTTTCCATCTTGAGCATATGGTTGAAAAGACACTAGCTAAGCTGAAGTTATACCAACCAATGGAAGTTGATAAGTTTTCTTACACTTATCCTTTTTTTTTTTCTCTCCCTTTTGCCTATTCCATCTGTTCCTAAAGTCTCTTTAACAAAACTATTCTTACAATCAACTTTCCAGAAAAGGAGATCTGCTGACTCTTGTGCATTTGGTAGTACATCCCATGGTTAAACTAATAGCCTTGCTGGGTGTCAGCCAAAGGTTACAGGCCTCTCAAAATATTCCTGGAAAAAAAAAGTTTATCACTAAACTGAAGTTTCTCATTAGTAACCCTGTGGTGTCTAATCTGTGAAATTACATGATTAACTCCTTTGCAAAGTCGGCTTTGGTTGGGGTTTGCAATCCCACAGGAAGTTATTAAAAGTATCACCAAGATAATTCCCTAGCTTTGTACTTGGCCTCTGGGGTAAAGGAAATAGATCATTAGATGAGAACTTTATAATAAAGTCATAGATCAGTCACAATTATTAAATGATTGTCAAGGAAGATTATTATTTCAAAAGCTGAAGACAATGTGATTTGGAAAACAAATAAAAACCATGAAAGAATTTCTTACTTCCTTTGTTTTAGAAAAGAAATAAAAACATACTGTTTTCTCCCTCATGTTTTTTGAAGTTGATATTTTAATGTCTCTTTTCAAATACAGATATTTTACCTTGTGCTTTTAATCCCTGAAGTTGTTTAAATGTTCGCTGAATGAAAGAGAGGGTTATTGTAAGTAAAGGATGCCAAAAAAAAAAAAGTCAAAGAAACTAGAATGAAGAAATACCTCGCAAATATGTGTAAATACTGTGAAAAGATTTTTCCTGTAATACAAGGGATGTGGTCATGTGCATGATTAGTAGGCCACCAAAAGTTCATAGAGGTTATTCTAGTCATTCATTCAATTCACAAAACAATCTTTATGAGCTATTTTTGCCTGTGGTAAGAGGATAATACAGAAAACACCGAGCTTATCAGGAAAGGCAATACCAGATAGCTCTCATTATAAATCCAAATCTGCTACACTTTGCGGCTGTTCTTGGTAACTTCATATGTCCTTCTCTATTTTGATTCTAAAATATTTACTGTAACTTTTTTTATTTTGAAAAATCCTAGTCAACAAAATTCATGGTTTCTTTTTAAATCAATCCCTGACTAGCTGGGTTTTATAATAAAACGTCCTGTCCGTTATTCAACCAAACCATTGAGAAGTCTGAGTTTAACTAATCACACTGGCACTTGGCACTTACTGGCATTTGGCACTCACTGGGTAGTGATACTTAACGGTGCCAACTGGACTCAGTAGAAAATACCTGTGTCATATGGGAAAATTCTTGTAGCTATAATGACAAGCTTTTACAAATTCCCAAATGCCAAACTCAGTTAATAGAGGGAGCAAAGCAGGACATTGGTAAAAGACTGATTCCTCTTGATTTGTTTTTCTGCTTAGTTCCTTTGTTTGCATTTACTATGATTTTCTGATCCCAACCAGAAAAAAACAATTGTCCTAAAATTTCATAAAAAAGGAAAAGTATAGAAGTTGTAAAAGAAATCCAGGCATTCTGCTCACACTTGGGTAACAATTCCATGGAATAGTTATAAACTAAACTTCTGATATATAGAATATTATTTGAAAGCAAAATGTTACACCAATCCGCAGTCCTTTACCCTCCATTTCAGGTCAATGGAACTACGAAGTGCAGTGTAGGGTCGAACTGAAAAATGTTGAAGATCGGTGTAGAGGCAAATGCTTGCATAATAGATGCCCTATGATGCTCTCATAGTTCATTCAGATAAGAGCCTAGTGAGGATTCTAGAAGTGTGTGTGTGTGTGTGTGTGTGTGTGTGTGTGTGTGTGTGTGTGTGTGTAAACACATCCAGTTACCAGTCCAACACCATTTAAAGGGAGCGATAAGAGACGTGGCTCTGGTGACTATTATAGTAATTCCTGATCGCTCTTGTCAGGAGTGCTGGCAAGCGTGGGCAGCTTTGTGCCCAGTACTGTCAACTGTACACTCAGAGAGCCAGCTCCATGATTCAGAAGGAGCTTATGGGGTGTGATCTGAGTACTGCTGAAAGGGTACTTACCCAAAACATCCGCTTCTATAGTAAGTCGTAGTGCTAGGAATTCCCATGAAGCCATTCATTTCATTAATATACAAAAATAAGAAAATGCACATTTGTGTTCAGGGATAGGAAAAATGTGTAACCATAGCCATCCATGAGTACATTAGTGTTAATTAACAGGTTAAACTGGCCACCCAGAAGTATCCAATCCTATCTTTTATATAGTATACATGTTCATTTACTATTGGGTCATCAGGAAAGTCATGACACATTTTTGCATTGAAAAATATAGAAAAATACGTCATGACTTTCCCGACGACCCAATATATGCCAAGCACTGCGCTAAACTCTTTTATATTAATGAACTTCATATATGCAACATGGTAATGAGATAAGCACCATCATCTCCCCTATTTTACAGCTAAGAAAACTAGAGCACATAAATGTAATTTTCCCAATGTCACACAGCTAAAAGATGATTAGGCCAAGGTTAATACCCGGATAATCTTACCCCAGGTCTAGAATCTCTCTGCATACTACCTCCATGTGACACCCAGGATGAAGCCTGGAGCAAATGGGTTTGGAAAGAGCATAAGAAGTAAGCAAGTGCCCATGGAGAAACTCAGTAGATGGAAAGCTTCCTGTGAAGAAGCAGATCTGGGGGAGATGCTATTGTAAAAGCAGGCAAGACACGTACTGTTGTTGGATGCTTGGGCCAGGAGGAAAGAGATAGGGGAAGGACTTCAGTACTACTGCTTGGGGAAAGAGCAAGCTAGTGATAGACCATACTTCAAGATGTCTCAACATCTTTTTAAAGGCAACTTCCTAAGTGTATTCCCCAAATCACACATGGAAACATGCAAATTATCAGAACTTTTATGACAAGAGCTGTGGTGCTTTCTGAACCTGTCATAGACATCAGTTTTTTGAATACTCTAATCAACCCCATAAATATTCATTTTCATGGGCTTTGGTATCAGACCTACCTAAGTTTGACACCTACATTCCCCATTTCCTAGCTGGGTAAACTTGGACAAGCTAACCAACCTCCATGGAGAATCATTAGGAAATGGGGTACACGTGGGCTTTAGGTCTCATTTGCATTCTTCTTTCACCACTCGTTAACTATATGTTCTTGGACAAGTTCCTTAACTTTCCTGAGTTTGTGTCTTCATCTGCACATATGTGTTATAATATCTAATTCTTAGGTATGTGGTCAGAATTAAATGAGATAAGGTTTGTAAATGCTTGACACAGTGCTAGGCACAAAGCACATATTCATTAATGTCTTCTCCTTTCTAATTTTCAGTCCCCTTACTTGTAATCTGTGAGTAATATAATTTACCTTGGGAGGTTTTGTGTCATCATATAATGGATGTGGAACCATACAGAACCATACACTCACACAGTAGATACTGAAAATAAATGAGCTTCAGAGTGCTTAGTTTCAGAGTGATGAAGTACTGAGTTCGTGCCCTTCATTTCCCTGCTCACAGCCTAGAGTCAGGCATAGCTCTAGGGCCCCATGGGGAAGGGGGGAGCATTGAGGAGGCGTAGGGGTGGTGATGCATATAGATACCAAGTGACACCTCTCTGAGGAGTAGGGGGCTGCAGAGACCAGGCAGCATCTGGTAACAGAGAAAATCTCCAGTAAAGATAATTAGGTCTAACATCACAGAGATGCTACCTCCATAGGCTGGTCCATCCAATATGAAAAAGATGAATGCCATTGGGAACTTCTTTATAAATATACAAAATATAGTTCTAAGCACTACTGGATTTAACTTCAGCCACCCACATGATGGGAATGCTAAAAACTAGCCCCAGAAGATACCCTGATCTACTATGCCCATCCCAACCTCATTATTCTTTGAGTAGAGATGACTAGTGCCTTGTAAAGGGACCAGAAATCACCACCCCAAAGCAAAGTCATAGCTTCTCTTATATTTAACCTCAAATAAGTTTTGACAGCTTAATTTTTTTAAAAAGTAGAACCTAAGTACATGATTCTTTAACTTTAAAAAGTGAGAGAGTACATAAAAACATTAACTATATAAGCTGTTATTAAAGAACAAATTTCTCTATTTCAGATTAAACCTTGGAAAACCTTATTAAAATTCTGAACTAGTCTCTATATGTATAAATTCCATTGCCTTTTAAAAATATAATGATTAGGAAAACATACACTGATAATATTTAGCATGACTTACCGTGAGCTGCTCTTTTAGAAAATTAAGTATGAAGGAATATTTCATCAGCTCATATCCCTGACACCTACTCACATATACACACAATCACACACACCAGTTAAATTTGAATGTCAGAAAAATAACAAAAAATAAGTTCGGTATGTCCTGTGAAATATGCTCAATTACATGGGAGGTATTTGTACTAAAAAAAATAATGTTTGTTTTCTGAAATTTAAATGTAGCTGGGTGGTCTGATAAATCTAGTAACCCTAACACACCTACACACACACACACACACGGGCACACACACACGGTAAGTAAAAGAATCTTTTCACCCATGATGCCTACTATTAAAACAAGGGTTTGGAAAGCCCCCCACCACGAATTTCCAACTGGTCCTTAGGGTCTGGGTGTTCTACAGACTCCTCCATTGGTAAGATACAGCATAATCGCAAACTTTCTCCCACACAAACACCATGTGACTCCAAACTAACTTGTGATTTTCTGCTTCCTGTTTTTTCTCATCCTCACTTGCCTTGCCCATCTGCAGACTCCTCCTGAACACTCTTACTCAGCAATACCCTACCCTCTACCTGTGCATTCATCAGTCTGCTGGAATCTCATTCTAATCCTCCAGTATTCCAAAGTATCCCTTTCTTCCCACCATCTTAGCCAAGGCACTATTAGCATTTACTTAAGCTTATCATCCAGCATTACTACCTGTGACCATGCTCGATACTGTCATCTTCAGATCTCATCTTCCTCATCCATGTATTCCCTGGTTTATTTTTGTTCTTTCTTTCTAAAATTTAGATTGACTTCAACCTCCCTGTTAATGGCACTTTCAAAATTCTTGCCTTGGAGTCTTCTGATTTTAATTCTACTCACAATTACCCTCCTAAGTCATTACATCCACTTTCAGCACTCAGGACACTGCATCATGTAGAATATTGATATCACCCCCTATGACCATAGTCTCTTTTCTTCCATCAGCCCCATTGAACTTTCTGTCATGAACCTGCACTTTTTCTTCATTCCTTCAGGCTTCCCTGTGTCCCAGCCCAGGTTCACTGTTCTGAGTCATTAGTCCTTCCGGCACAACTCTGTCATTCACACCTGTCAATCTTATACCTAAGATAAGCGCTATATGTCTGCTCAGTTTAGTTTATACCCAGTCTCTCTCATAAAAGGGAACAAGAGAGTTCACAAAGAAAAACTCCCCCTTTCCAAGTCAGCATTTGTCTGTCTTCAAGGACTTTGTCTTGCTTCTGCTTTGGCAGAGAAGGGTTCTACCCGCAGGACTGCAGTGTCCAGGGGAAGAGGCTTCTGTGACTCAGGTAGACAATGACACCAAGGAGTCACAAGTGGACCTTTCATTCTGAAGTTTCCCCTCAGTCAGAAAATGTGGAATTTCTCCAGGGCTCTGCAATGAGCAATATTCCAGATGGGTTCCAAGAGACCTGACCTCTTAAGCTGCCAAACAGAATGAAGGAGGTTGCCAGGCTGCCATATAGCTATGTGGTTTTGAGATGAAGAGCCCTATCAGCGGCCAGCAGTCCTCCTTTCTTCTCTGTGTCCCATGCCTGACCTAGTAGGGTGGTCTCACAGACCCATGGCTTAGCAAATATTAACTGTGGAATAATTGATATCTAACACAAATATGATACTTGTAATAGTGATAATTGTGACAATGATGTTCTTAAAGGTTGTTTAAATAAAATAACTTAGAGCAGATTCTCGATTGTTCCTATAACATTCACTTTCTCCTCTGTGAATTTTCTTTTTCTTTTTAATTCATTTATTTATTTTTAATTAGTTTCAGTTGTACAACACAGTGCAATAGTTATACATTTTACCCCTCAAAGTGACAATCCCCCACCCCCAATTTGCCACCCCACTCCCCCCCATATCATATATATCTATCACTCTTCCCTTGACTCTCTTCCACAGTATAATCTACATCCCGTGACTATCTACATATATTCAATTACAGTAGGTATACAACCTCCGCTTTAGTTATAAAGTTCAGTGATCAAACCTCCACTCCATCCATGAAATGGTCTCCCCAACAAGACCTATGACCATCTGACATTCCACAGAATATTTACATTATTAATTATATTTCCCAAACTGTCTTTCATATCCCAGTGGCAACATTGTAGCCGCCCACCTCTGCTGTCTAATCCCTTCCCCTTCTCCCTCATGCCCATTCCCCTCCCAATTAGCAACCCTGATTTTTCCTCTATATCTATGAGACAGTTTCTGTTTACTTTGCTCATTCATACAGTTTTTCAGATTCCACATATGAGTGAGATCATATGGTATTTGTCTTTCTCTGACTGACTTATTTCACTTAACATAATAGTCTCTAGGTCCATCCATATCATTGTAAATGGTACGATTTCATTCTTCTTTATAGCGGAGTAATACTCCATTGTATAAATATACCACAGTTTCTTAATCCAGTCATCCACTGATAGGCATTTTGGTTGTTATGTGAATTTTCTTAAAGTTGAATGAGAGAGAAAAACGAAAGTCTGTTTTATAAGTGACACAGCCCAGTCTGTGAAAGTGTATTATACAGTGGATCCCAAACATAATGTGCATAATGGGGGGGGGGGAAAGTTTAAATTGTTAGTATAGACCTTAAAAGAGAGACATTTGAGTCAGAGGATCTGAGTTTGCGTCTGCCAATTCCACTATTTATAAGCTATGTGTTTTGAGTTATGTTACTTAAAATTTCTGAACCCTGGTTTCACCATCTATAACATGAAGAGAAGATTTAGATGGAATGTAGGCTCCAAGAAGGCAAGGATGATTTTTTATTTGTTCTTAGCTGTATCCCCATAACTAAGCATTTAACCCAGCACAGAGTAGGTTCTCTATAAATATTTATTGAGAATGAATTCATATTCACCTGGTATCTAACTAATGTGTAACAGAGAAAGCCTTCAACTAATAACTATCACTAATACAATATTAGAGGCCCCTAGCCTTGAGTCCTCCTTCCATTTTAATCCTGGATGGCCCTTGAAGCCAGAACAGGTTCTGATGAATTCTTTTTTTTTTCTTTTTTTTTTTTTATTACTTTCAGGTGTACAACACAATGCAATAGTTTTATGCTTTACCCCCCAAAGTGACCACCCCCCTCCCCCAGTTCGCCACCCCACTCCCCCCCCAATATCATACATATCTATCACAACTTCCCTGACTCCCCTCCACAGTATACTCCACATCCCGTTACCATCTACATATTCAGTTACAGTTGGCATACCATACTATACAACATCAGCTTCAGGTGTACAGTGCAGTGATCAAGCCTCTACTCCATCAATGAAGTGGTCTCCCTAACAAGACATGTGACTATCTGACACACCACAAAATTTTTACAACATTATTATATTCCCTGAACTGTGTTTCATATCCCTGTGGCAATATTGTAGTTGTCTATATATGCTGTCTAATCCCTTCCCCTTCCCCCCCATCCCCACCCCTCCCAACTAGCAACCCTTAGTTTTCCCTCTACATCTACGAGTCTGTTTACTTTGATCGTTCACTCAGCTCTTCAGACTCCACACACAAGTGAGATCACATGGTACCTGTCCTTCTCCGACTGACTTATTTCACACAACATAATAGTCTCTTCACAATATTATCTATTACATTCCCAGAACTTCCCCCATATCCCTGCAGCAACATTGTAGTCCCACCTACACTGTCCAAACCATTCCCCCTATCCCTCTTCCCCACTCCCTCCCAGCCATCAACCATCAGTTTTTCCTTTATATCTGCTTGATATGACTTCAATCTTCTTACATTTACTGAGACTTGTTTTGTGGCCTAACATGGTCTATCTTGGAAAATGTCCCATGTGTACTTGAGAGGAATGTATATTCTGTTTTTCCAGGGTGAAATGCTCTAAAAATATCAACGAAGTCCAGCTGGTCTAAAGTATCATTTAAGGCCCCTCTTTCTGTGTTGATTTTCTGTCTAACGGGTCTGTCCATTGGTGACAATGGTGTTGAAGTCCCCTACTATGATAGAGTTACTGTTGATCTCTGTCTTTATGCTGTCAAAATCTGTTATATGTAATTAGGTGTTCCTATGTTGGGTGTATAGATGTTTATTAGGGTTCTAGTGCCCTTCTTTGACTTTTATTGTAGTTATTTTAAAGTCTATTTTGTCCAAAATAAGTATTGGTACTCCAGCTTTTTTTTTTTTTCGCATTTCCATTTGCATGAAATATCTTATTCCATCTGTAAACAGCATATACCTGTGTCGTATTTTCTTATCCACTCAGCCACTCTATGTCGTTTGATTGCAGCATTTAGCCCATTCACATCTAAAATAATTATTGATAGGTGCATATGTATTGCCATTTTGTTATTTGTATTCCTTGTCTCCCTAGGTTAGCTTGTTTACCCCTTTCTTTTGTTTAAAAAAGCCCTTTTAACATTTCTTGCAATGCTGGCTTGGTGGTAATGAATTCCTTAAGCTTATTCTTTTCTGAGAAGCACTTTATTTCTCCTTCAATTTTAAGTGATAGCTGTGCTGGGTAGAGCAATCTTGGTTGTAGGCCATTATTTTGTGTCACTTTGAATATCTCCTGCCACTCCCTTCTGGCCTGCCGAGTTTCTGTAGACAAGTCAGCTGTTAGTCTAACAGGAGTTCCTTTGTATGTAACCTGCTGTCTTTCTCTTGCAGCCTCTAGGATTCTGTCTCTGTCTTTAACCTTTGCCATTTTAACTATGATGTGTCTTGGTGTGGACCTGTTTGGGTTCAGCTTGTTTGGAACCCTCTGCACTTCCTGGGCATGTATGTTGATTTCCTTCACCAGGGTAGGGAAGTTTTCAGTCATTATTTTTTCAAATACATTCTCGACCCCTTGCTTCTTCTCTTCTCCTTCTGGTATCCCTATGAGTCTAAGGTGGTTGCGCTTCACCTTGTCCCATAG
The DNA here is from genome assembly GCA_033961575.1 of Aselliscus stoliczkanus. Lineage (NCBI taxonomy): Eukaryota > Metazoa > Chordata > Mammalia > Chiroptera > Hipposideridae > Aselliscus > Aselliscus stoliczkanus. Next base: position 131,440,955 of record CM066733.1, read on the forward strand.
GGCTCTTAAACTATTTTCATTGTTTTTTATTCTTTGGTCTTTTTGCTGTGCCAACTGGGTAATTTCTGCTATTTTATCTTCCAAATCGCTGATCCACTCCTCTGCTTCATCTACTCTACTGGTGATTCCTTCGAGTGTGTTCTTCGTTTCAGTTATTGTATTCTTTAGTTCTAACAGGTTGTTTTTTTATGGTTTCCCTATCCTTCTTTATGTCCTCCCTAAGTTCCTTAAACATTCTTATCATCAGTGTTCTAAACTGTGTCTCTGAAAGGTTGGATCCCTCTGTTTCATTTAGTTCCATTTCTAGAGGATTCTTCTGATCCTTTACTTGTGACATGTTTCTTTGTTTCCCCATTCTGGCTGTTGCTCTGGGATTGCTTTGATGTATTAGATAGATCACCAGAAGAGCCCTGGCTGGATCACGCAGGCACACAGCTCACGGCCCAACACTCCCAGGAAAACTCCCAGTCTCAGCCTGTTCCAATCAGCTGCTCGCAGATCAGGCTGAGCAGCCCGACAACCAATCACCAGCCTGGCAACTCTGCAAACGCAGTGCGGAGAGCACGGACCCGAGGCGGCTTGCGCACTCCCACGACTCAGTGAGCAGCCTGTTGGAGCCGGATCGCTCCCACTAGGCGTTTCCCTGGCAACGCAGCACAAGCCGTGCAGAGGGTGGGGATCTGAGGTGGCTCGCACACTCCTGGGTTTCAGTGAGCAGCCTGTTGGAGCCGGAGGGCACCCGCCCAGCGTTTCCCTGGCAACGCAGTATAAGCCATGGGGAGGGTGAGGATCCAAGGCCGCATGCGTGCACGCGCACACACCCACTTCTACGCCAATTTCACCAGACCAATAAGGTCTCGGACCTGATCCTCAGTGGGAGGGCCCAAAGCCAACAAAATCGTGCCCTCCCTACACCACTCGCGTGCAGGCTCCACACCACGGGAACAATAGTCCAAACACCTCCAGCCTTTGCATCAAAGGTGCTCAGTTGACGCCGTCTCCGCAGGCTCCCGGGTCCGGCTCATACAGCCACTCCCTCCCCCAGGAACCAGGTAAGTGCTCACCGGCAAGCAAGCCCGGGCGCCGGCCCCACTGATTCTCCAGCCGCTCTTAGCCTCACCAAGCTGAGCAAAGAGAGTCCTCACTAATTGACTGCCGGCTATATTAGAACTCCTCTTCCCGGCAAAGGAACTCTGGGCTGGTGAGCTTGGAGTGCAGCCGGAGGGTCTCTCCCCCAACCGGAGAAGCTTCCCACGGCTGGGGCTTCCCTCACGGGGCTCGCCCTCTCTCGTCTCCGCCCGTCCTACCAGACCCGATGTGGCCTCCTCTTTAAGTTCTTCGTTTAGTGGTTCTGTTCCTCCAGTGTTCCGGGGACCTCTAGGGTTGAATGCTGTATAATTTGCTTGTAATTTTGGTGTGATCCTGGGAGGCAGTTAGCACAGCGTCTGTCTATTGAGCCATTTTACTGGAAGTCCTGATGAATTCTTATCACTCAATGATGCCATGATTGTCTGGGTCCCAGCCATCTTGATCCTCAGCTTGACCCACCTGGTATAAATCAGTACTTAATACCAGCTCCTCCTTACAAATAATCGGAATCCTGCCTCTTCCTAAATTAGTGCCTGTTTGACATGACAAATGTCTTTGAGCTCAGACCATTCACAGGAGATGAGGTTGGCAGGCATATTCCCTGCTTACAGTTGACCCGTATTGAGATTTGGGGCAACACAGATGGTAGTAACATGGGTGGAGCTTCCCCATCGACTTCAAAAAGGCAAACGAGACAGCACAGTAGAGAATTCTGGGGCTGAGTCTCAGTTGAAGAGCCTAAGGCCTGGATGCCTCTTCCCAAGCCTCCTCAGCCTAGGGCTGATTTTAGGCAGCAAAAAAGAAGCAGCACTTTGGCCCTTGTTGCCATGGGTTGTCTTTTAAGAATCCCAGGGAAGGTTGCAGCCTCCAGGTCCCCTCTCCAGGCAGGCGTGAGAATGAGCCTCACTTGGAGATCCAGAGCCACTAAAGGCAAAGCATGTCATGCCTGCTGGCTGCTCCTTTCTGAGCAGTGTGTGTTTACAGTGGTATGGAAACCACCACAGCCAATGTCTGTTCTAACTTGAACTGCTCTTGTAATTTTTTTTCTTGTCCCACTGGTGTCCAAATTCTTGTTCCAAATTTCATGTAACATGTTATCAGCCAGTTGGACTGTCCACAGAGAAGTATAAAGTTCTCAAATATCACAGTTTTCTCACATGGATGGGAGAGCCCATGGGTTAGAGAGGGCATGCAGGATAGAGCTCTGTCTAAATAGTTGACTATTGTTAAAGATCCTTGCCTCTCTTTGTCACTAAGAGGCTGTTTTATATCCCCAGAGGTCAGTGAGAATGTGGCTGAACTCTCCTTCTGGAAATACTCCCATCTTTAAATCTTGCTGCTGCAGGTGGGTGTAATTCTGGAAATTTTACAACTGTTCTTTATCAGGAAGTCACAGAGTAAGAGCAGAGTTGGAAAGAAATGATGATACAATAAAGGAACTGCAAAAGAAGTTCTCTCCAACTTGTATTTCAAAAGAACTTCCCCTGTCTTGTACTGTTTATTTTCTGTGATTAAAATAATAAAATGTAACATAGAATCAGAACCACAGGATTCCAAACAGTGTTGTTGTTTTTTGTTGTTTTTTTCCCTCATCTCCTTGCAGAATTGATTAGATCAGTTTAGGATATTTTTGCTTAAAGTTTCCAAAACATTTTTGTAATTTCAAAACTTTTTTGTAACCTTTCTCTCATTTGCTTGCTCTATTATTATTATTTCATATTGTACTTTAATGGTTGATAAAGTCCATTATTCATGACTTCATGTTTTATTTGGTAGAATACCAGACTCACAGATGATTAGTAATAGTTTATGAAGTAAGCTTTCTTAGAAATTCAGGGGTCTTATATTGTGTGACACTGAATATCTAAAAATAATATCTTTGATGTTCATGCAAATAGTGTGGTCATAGTTGCCCTCTCATCCAAAGGTGAGAAAAGTGGCCAAAGCCAGTATTAAAAAGTTGGTGGTTCTCATTGACCATTACTGAATTTTGCCAAGTCATTTTTCAGAAGATTACAATTTTGTTAAATAAACAAATTTCTAGAAATACATATATTTCATTAGTTTTGTTTTAATTATCATATTTTATTAGCAATCAAAATAGACAAAAAAATCTTAAAGGGAAAAACAGCAAATACAATCATACACGGTCAACTCTGTGGTAATGTACTTTTTGACACCACCTACAAATAAGTCTATGAACTACAATAATTCACTAAGTTGCTATTTTACAAGAGCATTATAGCTGGCAGGGAGCAGGTGAGGAGAGCAGTGCCACTAGCTGAGAAAAAGGCAAATTGTAGGCTATATAATTTAAGAAGCATAAAGCAACTAGATTTTATTTGTTTAATTGTAATTGGAGTGGTTTAGGAAGGGAATAAAATATGGTACCCCCTTGCTTTTAAGGAAGACAATCCCAGCATCTCATTCAATAAATAAAACAATAAAAACAAATTTAACTTCATGACAGAGTGAAGAGAGTCAAAGAAAAGGGAGAAGAAATAGACATGCACGGAGACCACACACACAGTCACATGGAGAGAGATAAAGGAAGGGGCCCTATGAAGGAAGAGACACAGTCAGGAATACAGAACAGGGCAGATTTTCATAGAGAAGCACTCTCATCTTGTGATCTTTGAATTTTTGGTCCTTGACTTTTGGTGCGTGACTATGGGCTGAAATTTCATCAAGAACTAGATAGAGGAATCCATGAACCAGTTCTCCCACCTTCTAATTTCTTTGACCAAATTAATAAAGTCTACCTACTTGCAGCAATTTATATTAGAAAGAATGCTAACATTTCCACTAATTCTCTCACTTCTAACGTGTCAAAAACTAAAGTTACTACTTTCATTTGAACCTCCCATAGAAAAACCAAACTCTAAAAACAAACAAACAGTGGTATCTACTTTAAGAACTGGTGTAGGTTTTTAAGGAGGAAATAAAAGAGTGTTTCCCAGTTTTCCACATATCTTTCCTTAAAGGACCTCATTGAGAATCTGAGCCCTGGGAAAGATATCTCAGGGAGAAAAAGATGAGCAATAAAAGAACAAGCCAACAGCAGTAGCAACACTGCACAACCTGGAAAGAACAGGAAGACACCCAAAGGGATGCTGGTTAAAATGGGCCAATGAGAGCAGCAGCCACTGCTTCTCCCAGTGTTTGCACCCCTGTGCTAGGCCTACCACTTTGAAGCCTCTTTGAAAGACAGGTTTGTCTTTAAACTTTAAGCTAAGTTTGTGCTATTCAGAGATTTTTATAAATACCTTTATTGAGGTATAGTTGACATATATAAATTGCACATATTTAAAGTATAGAATTTGAATCACTCCTGCAAGATAATGAACATATTCATCACCATCACCAGTTGATCTGGCAGTTGATAATGACTTTTGAGTCCTGCATGGGGGGGCTGATCATCATGGCAGAAAGCAGGAGTCTGGGGATGGTCCAAGGGTCTGCAAGGAGGTGTCAGAGGGTTGGCCGGCTGGGCTGGGATGAGGTTTGGGGTGGAGGGAGAACTGGGTTCCATGGAAGAGCGGTTGAAGCAGATAGCTACAGTGACTCTTGGCAAAGAACCTCTGTCCTATTGCATTGGAGTTTTAATTTGTGTTTCTCTAATAATACATATTGAACATCTTTTCTTGTATTTATTTTCTATTCATATATCTTCTTAGATGAAGTGTCTGTTCAAAACTATTGCCCATTTAAAAAAAATGGATCTTTGTTTTATATTATTTAGTTATGAGGGTTTGTTGTATGTCCTGGGTACTAGTCTTTTGTTAGACAGATACTTTCTAGCAAAGATCTTTCTCCCAGTCTTGGTTTGTCTTTCCATTTTTTAAAACAGTGGTTTTCAAAGAAAAAATATATATATTTTTATAAAGTTCAGTTTAGTAATTTGCTCTCTTATGGGTCGTGCTTTTAGTATTGCATCTAAGAAATCTTTGCCTAACCCAAGATCATAAAGGATTGATTTTTTTCCTGTTTTCTTCTAGAAATTGTGTAGTTTTAGGGTTTGTGTTTATGTTTATAACCTATTTTGAGTTAATTTTTGCACATAATGTGTAGTATGTATCAAAGTTTTGTATATATTTATTCATTATTTTGCATATGGTTATCTAAGCACCTTTTGAAAGGACAATACTTTCACCATTGAATGAATTTTGCACCTGTGTTGAAAATCAGTTGTCCATTATATGTAGGTCATTTTCTAAATTGTCTATTTTGTTCCATTGTTCTATTTTCCCATCTTAATAGCAATATCACACTGTGTTAAATTCTATAGCTTTATAATAAGGTTTAACATTATATAGTTTTAGTCCTCTCACTTAATTTTTTTGTTTTTAAAGTTTTTTAAAAAAATATTCTAGTAGACTCAGAGATCTTAAAACCTACAGAACTCAAAATTTAACATAACCCCCCCCCAAGTTATGATGCTAGCACCCTTAATCAAAAATCAAATTTAGAAAGAAATGGAAGCATTCAAATTGATGTTACCCATATATCAATTTCTTGCTATGCTAGCCCATATCCAGAAACTGTATTATTAGAGGAACCAAATCAAGGAGAACAGTCTCCAAATTGGAAGAACCAGCTTGGATAAGAGGGAATGAAAGTCTGAGATGGAAAATAAGAAAATGAGAGAACATTTTAATTTCTTTAAGTTTATTCATATTCCAACTCCAAACATAACATATTCAAGGCCCTGGAATAACTTTAAGATGCTATCTTTAAGATACCCTCCTTCACTCAGCACAACAGAGGCTCAGGAGCTGATCAGGAAGACACAGGCTGAAAATACAATATACATGTTATGTATATGCACATATATAATTTTTCCCTCTCACAAAGGGAAATTCCAAGAATGGCAGTGGGAAACTTATAAGATGAGGCAGCTGTTCTTGGGTGGCCATTTTCCTTGAAGTGACATGCTTACATAAATTAAGCATACATGAGAAGGGAACTGTCTTATAAAGAATTTCCTTACAAGTAAAGCTGGACAAATTTTAAGGTCATGAGCTTCCCAACACTGAGTTCCAAAAATAGACTGGAGGCCCTTCCTCAGGAGTGTTGGGGAGTGAATTTCTACTCTGAATGGCAGGCAAACGTCACCGACTGCAAAAGTATCATACAATGCCAAAAACTGATGGTTTTTGAACCATCATCACATGGCATAAATAACTACAGTAGAGGAGTAGTTTCCAAACTATGTACCACAGAATTCTAGCACCCCTATGTATAGAAAGAGACAGCACTATTTTGGCGCCTGCCTTAGCTACTGCCCTAGCAGTGCCCCATTAAGCCTGGGTGAGCAAAATTTGTTAGTAGGCTCCTACCACTTCAAGAATTAAAGTCTTTCTCTCTCAGTTGCTTTACGCTGTCACTTATATAAACACAAACTGAATTTTTCGTGATCCGAACAGCATTTCACACTCCACTGGCCCATTTTTCTATGGGAATTTTTCCTCTGCTCACATGGATGGCCACATGAACCATTTCAGAATTCTGCAAGACGTAGCAATAAAAATGACTTTGGCCCACATGTTTGACTGTAGAGCTGATATCTACCCCAGATCAAATAGTTTTTACTCTATAAATAAAGGGTTTGACCTGTTCATTTTAGCCAGCTTGTCTAAACATAGAAGTTTAGCGGAGAAGTGATCCAGATTTCAAGTGTCCAGGCCTTACATATATAGCACACATGCACACGTCTGCACACATATGCAGACTCATGTATGCCCATGTTGGCATTCTTCTCCCTTTGACCGGTTTTGGGACATGTGCTCTATTTCTCCAGAGGAGTCATCCAGTGAATAATCAGAGCAGGGAGGAAGACTGAGCCTAGGATTTTTTCCAGATCCTTTCTTGTTCAGTAGGCACTAGAATAAAAAATATGGGCAAGTACCAACCTCCAGCCACATTGATTATTTCGTTTCCAGCCAAGGAAGCAACAAAGATGGGAAAGGGGGAGTACCTGTGGCCTGTGATTACTGGGGTGGCAGGCTTCCAGAGACACTGAGCCTGGACTTTGTTTTATCAGGATTCTTTCTAAGTTGTTATTAAGAACTATTTTCAACATCTCATTTTTATTAGCCGTTTGTGCCCATTATAGTTTTCTAGTTGCTAGCTTGTTATGGCTTTAACATAAATAAGGTTCTAAAAATGTCTCACATGAGGAGTTGCAGGGCTGGTTATGCTATTTAGACCATATAAAAAAGCCTATGTAAAGGACTTCCCTTGTAATGGGACTCTTTTATATTTAATAGAACTGTCATATAAACATATACTAGCATTTAAAATTCAGTTTCTGGGCTATAAAATAAACACCATTTCTAATATTGCTGTTGGCTTTCACATGCATAGAACTTAGTTCATTAAATGCTCTTAACTTCATTTATGTGAAATGTGTTTTTAACCACCAGAGCAGCACTTAAAGTGTATTATCCCTTGAAATCCAGCTATTATCAAGGAAAGAATAGTGAAAGTCAGACATACCAAATGTTTTATGTAGATTGAAACAAATTATAGTTAATTTTAACACCTTGCACAATGCCACAAATCTGGTAAGCTTCTAATAAATGATTATTGATGATTATAACTGCATTTATAAATTGAAATATAAACACAAAATACAGGTCACAAAAGAATTATAGAATTTATTTACACATAAATTCATAACTCAGTGTTCACTTTAAATGTATGTAGTAGCAATACTTTATTTATTGTTAAAGTTAAAGCAGATTTAAATAAAGTTATTCTGCATTGCCTATCTTTATAAAAATCAGCAAAAATTCACTACAGTGTGCCTTACTTTTCTCATCTGAAAAATATTTATAATAGGAATAAACTGACTCATATGAGTTAACACATATAAAGTTTTAAAAACATTGCTAAGCACTTAATCAGCAATCAATAAATCAGCTAATACTAATAATATTTTTCTAGAGCTTCTATTTAAAGTGCACATGTTGGAATTTTTTGTGAAACACAATAACAATCATGAATGTAAATTTTGTGCTAGATGGAAATTGTTAGGTTGTTTATTAATTATATCATCAATCAATAGATCAAAAAATCTATTAACAAATATTTTCTTGTGTTGAATTTTTATGGAAGTTGACAAGTTGGGAGAATCAAAGAACGATAAGATGTGATCACAGTCATTAAGTAGTTATGTGAACAGAAATAAAATAATATTAATACCTAAAATACTAATGTTAATTTTAAAAAGAAAACACTGGCAATAGATTTACTAAGTGGTTGAAAAATAAGTGGCATTCTTACACATTGTGCTAGAACATTTGGTTATTCTAATATAATATAATATAGAAAAAGTAAATGCCTGGTAAATTAAAGATTTCAATATGAAAATTTAAACTGAAAAATTTGGGGAGAAAACCTAGGAGAATATCTTTATGACATCAGGATGGAGAAGCATTTATTAAACCAGACACAATATCCACAAACTATAAAGAAAAAAGTGTTTGAAATTTATCTATTAAAATGTAAAACTTCTGTATGCCAAAAGATAACATAAAAAAATTAAGACAAGTCACAGATCAGAGGAAGATATTTGCAGACATATTAAAACCTCCTTTCCTCCAAATAGTATCTGGAGTTCTTCATGTATTATAAACCAAACGACAGCCCAATAAAAAGTAGGCAAAGGAGTCACAAAGACAAAAACACAATGATCAGTAAACATATAAGCGTATTCTTAACCTCACTACAACAAATGGATATACAAATTTAAAAAGTCAGAGGGTGTGTGTTACTAGCTACAGCTGACTAAATTTCATAAGACTAAATCTTTTCATATAAAACAAAAAATAATCTGGTAAATTAAAAATGTTTTAAGAAAACAATCAAAATAGATAGGACTTGTGGAGCCAAGATTTAAAAGATAAGAGAAGACAGACATGTAAGCTTAACATTCACTGTTGCCTGACCTGTTGAAATATTTGCCAATCTGTAAGTTTTAGCCAAGAGGCTAAAAGCCAAATGAACAGGTAACTAAGGAACTGGATCTTCCAAGTTTCCAGAAGTTGCAAGGGCTGAGAAGACAAAAACTAGAGTTCAGACTTTATCATAGAAGATCCTGGTAAAATGCCCCAGACAGTGATTTGAGATCCCAGAAAGTTATTTGAACTATTACTGAAAAATACCACAGTAGATTAAGATGACCTACTTCTATTCAAATTGTCTGTCTGTCAGAAGAAAAAGTTAGTCTTCTCTGTAGGAAATTAACATTATCATGATCTTCAAATTATTCTTAAACTTTTTCACCTACAATGACTGATATCCATTAAAAATGACCATTTATGCCATAAACAGAACCAGATTTTTAAAATAAATATAAAAATGGGAAAAATAGGAACAAATCCATAAGAGAGCCAAATATCAGAGATATGAGACACAGATTTTAAAATAATAGTGGTTAATATGTTCAAGAAAAATATACAACAAGATAGATACTTTCAATAGAGAACTAGAATCCAGAGAAAAGAATCAAATAAAAATTTCACTTTGAAAAAATGTAACAACCAAAGTTACAAACTTAATAGATTGGTTTAACAGAAAAGTTACAAACTTAATAGATTGGTTTAACAGAAGACTAGACACAGCTAAAGAGAGAATTAGGGAACTGAAAGATAGGTTGGCAGAAAATGAAACAGAAAAGAGAGCTTGAATGAAGCACAGTAAGAAAAAAAAAGGGGGGAAAGTACAGAATATTTTATAAGAAACATATGGAACCTGATGAAAATGCCTAGCATATAAAAAGATTTCATGTGTGTAAAAGAAGAGAAGGTACAAAGTGGGACAGAAACAATATTTGAAGAAATATGAATAAGATTTTATAATTCTGTAGAAAATATCAATCCACACATTCAAGCAGTTTTATGAACCATAAAAGAGATGAATATAAAGTAAATACACACAGATATACATCACAGTAAAACTACTGACACCAAAGATTCAGAAATACAGGTATAGATACAGAGAAAGTACCAATTGCATCCAGGGATGAAATATGTTACCTTCAAGAAAGCAAGAAAAAGATTAATGGATAACTGCTCCACACAAACATTAGAAACTAGAAGAAAATGTCATCAGTTTTTTTTGACATGCTGAAATAACTGCCAGTCTCAAATTCTACACATAGCAAAAATACCCATCAAATTTATGAAAAAATAAACATGTTGTAAGATATATAAAAACTGTGAGTTGGTCACCTTCAGACACACAGTTTAAAAGAAAACCTAAAAAAAAAAAATATTGAATTCTTTAGATAGAAAAAAAGTTAGCCTGCAGAGAAATTTAGGAAGGAACAAAGAACAATAAAAATGGTAAATATATGAATATATCTGAATGAATACCTAACACATTGTCTAATACATTGTGTAGTTTAAAATATTTGAAGAAGTAAAATACATAACAACAAAAGATAGAGAAAGAGTATATGTATTGTGGGGAAAGTGGTAAAAGTAATAGTTTATGTTAAAATGCAATAAATCAAGGATTCATGTTTTAATCTTTAGTGTAATCAGTAAAACAATAGTTAAATAATGAATAACAAAGCAATAATGGGTAACTTTAGAATAATAAAAATGCTTTTTTCATCTAAAATAAGACAAGAAGGAAAAAAAATAGAAAGAGAATAAATAGTAAGATGATAGATTTAAACCCATTTATTACCTACTTAATGAAATGTAAGCAGCCTATTCTTTGTTTAAATTTTTTTTAATTAAATTTATTGAGGTGATAATGGCTAGTAAAATTACATAGGTTTCAAGTGTACGATTCTGTAACCCATCATCTGTATGTCACATTGTGTGCTCACCACCCAGAGTCAGTTCTCCTTCCATCACCATATATTTGACCACTTTTACCTTTTCGACCACCCCCGCTTACCTTCTGATAACCACTAACCTATTGTCTGTGTCTACAAATTATTGTTTCTTTATTTTTTTTTGTCTTGTTCCTTTGTTGCTTTCAGTTTTATATCCCACATATGCATGAAATCATATGGTTTTGTACTTTTTCTGTCTGGCTTATTTCACTTAGCATAGTAATCTCAGGGTCCATCCATGTTGTCACAAATGGCAGTATTTCATCTTTTTTTATGGCAGAGTTGTATTTCATTGTGTATATATACTACATCTTCTTTATCCAATCATCTATCGAAGGACACCTTGGTTGTTTTCATGTTTTGGCCACTATGAATAATGCTGCAAGGAACATAGGAGTACAAATACACGTATCTTTATGGGTAAAGGTTTTCAGATTTTTTGGATACATACCCAGGAGAGGGATTGCTGGGTCATATGGTAATTCTATCCTTAATTTTTTGAGGAAACTCTACACTGCCTTCCATAGCAGCTGCACCAATCTGCATTATCACCAACAGATTATTAGGGTTCCTTTTTCTCTATAGCCTCTCCAACACTTGTTATGATTTGTCTTTGTTGATAATAGCCATTTTAACAGGTGTGAGGTGGTATCTCATTGTGGTTTTGATTTGCATTTCCCTAATAGCTAGTGAAGTTGAGCGTTTTTTCATATATCTGTTGGCCATTTGTGTATCTTCTTGGGAGAAGTGTCTGTTCATATCCTCTGCCCATTTTTTAATTGGACTGTTTGTCTTTTTGTTGTTGAGTTGTATGAGTTCCTTATATACTTTGGATATTAGCCTCTTATCAGAAACACTGTTTGCAAATATCTTCTTCCATTTGGTTGGTTGCCTCTTTGTTTTGTTGATGGTTTCTTTTGCCATGCAGAAGCTTTTTAGTTTGATAACATCCCATTCTTTCCCTTCCCTTGCCATTGAGGTCAAGTTCATAAAACCCTCTTTGAACCCAAGGTCCATAAGTTTAGTACCTATGCTTTCTTCTATGCAGTTTATTATTTCAGGTCTTATGTTTAGGTCTTTGATCCATTTTGAGTTAATTTTGTTATATGGTGACAGATAGCAGTCAAGTTTCATTCTTTTGCACATGGCTTTCCAATTTTCCCAGCACTTTTTGTTGAAGAGGCTTTCTTTTTTCCATTGTATGTTTTTGGCTCCTTTGTCAAAAATTATCTGTCTATAATTATTTGGGCAGCATAAATATTATGATTAAAATACATTTGTCAAATTATAATTTTTAAAAAGTCAGCCATTTGTGACATACAAGAAATGCATCTCTAATATGGTAGAAATGTAAAAAGAAAACTATGGAAAAAGACATGTATGCAACTATTAATCAAAAAAAGTTGTTATAACTCTACTAATATTAGAAAAAGTAGGCTTTGCTGCAAGAAATATTATTAGAGATAAAGCAGAACATTTCAAAAATGGTAAAAAGTTTAACCTACTAAGTATACATAATAATTCATAAAGCCTCGAAATATATAAATCAATAATTGGCAGAATCTTAAGAAGAAATTGACAAATCTACAATCATTGGGACCTTTTATTACAAAAATTGATATGCATATGGAAGATTTTAGCAACATGAATAACCAGTTTTAACAAATTGAAATGATATAGTACACTGTACAAACTTTTATAAAAAACATTCTTCTCAAGTATACTTGGAACATGTATGAAGATTGGCCATATGCTAGTCCATAAAGCAAATGCTCAATCTCATTTTAATTACAAAAATTAAAATTAAAATCACAATGAACTTTCATTTTTACCTATCAGAATGGCCAAAATGAAAAATACAGAAAACACCTAGTGTTGAAAAAGTGCTGTAAACAAGTGGGACATCAAACCAGAAAGATTCTGCCCAGGGGAAAAAAAAAGCCATCAAGAAAATGAAATGACAATGTACTGAATGAAAAGAAATATTTGCAAATCCTTTACTGATAAGGGGTTAGTGTCTAAAATATATAAAGAACACATACAATTTAATAGCAAACATTTCTGAAGAAGATATATAGATGGCAAACAGGTACATGAAAAAGTGCTCAAACTCTAATCAGGGAAAAGCAAATCAAAATGACAATGAGCTACTATTACCTTGTACCTGTTAGAATGGCTAATATCAAAAGTAACAAGAAGTAAGTGTTGGCGGTAGAGAAAAGGGAGCCCTTGTGCCCTGTTGGTGGGATTATAAATTGGTGTAGCCACTATAGAAAACAGTGTGGAGATTCCTCAAAAACTAACATAGAACTATCATATGATCCAGCAATTGCGCCTCTGGGTATTTAACCAAAAGAAAACTAAAATACTAACTTGAAAATACATATGCTCCCCTATGTTTACTGCAGCATCATTTACAATAGCCAAGACATGGAAGCAATCTAAGTGTCCATCCATGGATGAATGGATAAAGAAATTGTGGAGTGTGTGTGTGTGTGTGTGTGTGTGTGTGTGTGTGTAATACTATTCAGCCATAAAAAGAAGGAAATTTTGTCATTTGTGACAACATAGATGGACTTTGAGGACATTATGCTAAGTGAAATAAGTCAGACAGAGAAAGACAAATACCATATGATCTCACTTATATAGAGAATCGAAACAAACAAGCAAAAACTGAACTCACAGATACAAGATACAAAGAACAGATTGGCAGTTGCCAAAGGTGGGGAGATCTTGGGTGGGTGAAATGGATAAAGGTGAAGAAAAGATACAACTTCAAGTTATACAATAAGTTAATAGACACCATAGTGACTGTAGTTAATAATACTGTATTGCATATTGTAAAATTGGTAAGAAAATAGATCTTAAAAGTTCTCATCACAAGCAAAAAATTTATAACTGTGTGGTGATGGATGTTAACTAGACTTATGATCATTTTACAGTATAAAAAACATCAAATCGGGCTGGCCGAGTGGCGCATTGGTTAAGCGCTGGTTTTGGGATGCCAGCGGCCGCGGTTCGGATCCCACATGAGGGCCAGTGACACTGCCCTCTACAGCTAACAACAGCTCCACCTGGAGCTGGGCTGTGCGAGCCCCGGTGATGGTGTGGGCTGCAGCCCCTGCTGCAGTGGGCTGCCATAGGCTGCAGTGAGTGGCCCACAGCCAGAGTGAGCGGCTGGCAGCCAAGCATGAGCTGCCAGTAGCTGCGATGAGCGACATCCAGAGGCCAGCGACCGATCTGCCTCATCCAGGAAGAGCGCAATGACGATACCAACAGTGAAGCAACATCCTCTGCAACTAAACGGAAGAACAAGAAGATGGCAACTTGTCTGTTCCCCTTCCCCGATTCCCCAATGCTGTTCCCCTCCACCAATTCCCCAATAAAATCTTTAAAAAAAAAACAAAAAACCATCAAATCATTATGTCATATACCTGAAATCAATGCAATGTTACATGTCAATTATATCTCAATATTTTTTAAAAGAATGTGGAGTAACTGCTATATATTACTGTTGAAAGTATAGATTGGTATGAATACTTTAGAAAAGTTTTGAGTTGAATCTACTATAATTGAACATATGCATATACCATGATGCAGCAATTTCATTCCTAGGTTGATATCCAAGAGAAATGAAATCTTATGTCCATCCAAAAATGTACAAGAATCTTTAGAGCGACACTGTTTGCAATAACCAAACACTGGAAATGACTCAAATGCTTACCACCATTAAATTGACAAATAAATTGTCATATACACACATAATAGAATGCCAGAGAGCAACAAGAATAGGTAATCTACCACCATGTTCAACAACACAGTAAATCTCAATAAAAATAATGTTCAGTTAAAGGATCTAACACAAAAGATACTGAATCTGATATTGAATCTAATACTGAATCAGGGCAAAACTAACCTATCGTGTTTTTTAGGTCTTTCATAACAAGTACAACAGAGTAGGTGACCTAACTAATAGACATTCATTTTCTTATAATTCTAGAGGCTAGAAGAACAAGATCAAGGTGTCAGCAGTGATGGTTTTTTCTGAGGCCTTTCTCCTTGGCTTGTATATGGCTTCCTTCTCCTTGTGTTTTCACATTGTCTTCCCTTTGAACATGTCTGTTACCTAATTGTACCTTCTTGTAAGAACACAGGTCAGGTTGTATTAGGGCCCACACTAATGTCCTCATTTTGACTTAGTTATCTTTTTAAAGACCCTATCTTCAAATATAGTCATATTCTGAGGTATTACAGATTAGGACTTCAACATATGAATTATTGGGAAGCACAATTTAGCTCATAACATTTTTGTGGTTAAAATTCAGGCTAGTGGTTACCTTTGGGGAAGATGATGATTATGGCCAGGAGGAGACATAAGCAGCTGTGGTGTTCTGTGTTCTAATAACACACATATGTTCCCTTTATTAATACCCAGTAAGCTGTATACTGATGAATTGTATAACTTTCTAAATGTTTGTTGTTCTTCATTTTTAAAAAAGCTTAATAAGAAAATATGAATTAATAAAAAATGTACATTCATCAGATTGCCAAAATTGAAAAAACAATAGAACGAAGTCTGAATTTTTAGCATTGCTGGTAAGTTTATAAATTATTGAAACATCTTTGAGAGAGCGATTTAGCAATTTTATTATAATGATAAAAAACATTGATACTTATTAAGCACTCTTCTAAATGTTGCCATTTAATATGACAATGCTAAAAATTGTGTACTTTTTTTTTTAAGATTTTATTGGGGAATTGGGAGAGGGGAACAGCGTTGGGGAATCGGGGAAGGGGAACAGACAAGTTGCTGTCTTTTTGTTCTACAGTCTAGTTGCGGAGGATGTTACTTCACTGGCCCATGTTGGTATCATCACTGCGCTCCTCCCGGATGAGGCAGATCAGTCGCTGGCCCTTGGATGGTCGTTCACCACGGCTATTGGCAGCTCACGCTGGCTGCCAGCCACTCACGCTGGCTGCGGGCCACTCACTGTAGCCTATGGCAGCCCACTGCAGCAGGGGCTGCAGCCTACACTGTTGCTGGGGCTCGCACAGCCCAGCTCCAGGTGGAACTGTTGTTAGCTGTGGAGGGCAGTATCACTGGCCCTCATATGTGGGATCCGAACCGGGGCCACTGGCATCCCAAAACTAGCTCTTAACCAATGTGCCACTAGGCCGGCCCAACTTGTGTATTCTTAATGTATGAACTAGACTAGACTATTATAAGAAGAGAGACTAATAAAAACTCAATGGTTAAATAAGAAAGAATTCTAGTTATCTTCCCTATAATAGTCCAGCAATAGATGGCTAACAAGGCAACTTTGTCGGGCTCAGTATGAGATTGCATCCCTAAGAATAAGGCTACTTTGTTTCCCACCATTTCCTAGTTAGCAGGAAAAGGGGAAAGATAGACATACACACACAAAGGGGTTATAGATCACATCCACTGACATCCCACTAAGCAGTCACATGGCTACATGTGTCTGGGAGAATGCTGAGAAATATAACCTTTATCTGGGTGGTCATGTTTGCACCTGAAACTCTTCTGTGGACAAAAGAAAGAACAGCTGTTGGAGTACCACAAGCAGTGTGCCATAGGCAGTTACTAATATTATCATTGTTTTAGAGATCAGAAAACAGAGGATAAGGTTACACACAGAGGAAATGACAGAATCAAGGTTTGAACTCACACAAACGACATACCTACTGTATGATGCACCACCTCTCTATACCTAATAAAATTAAAGATGTGTACCCCTAACCCAGATGTTCTAGCAAATGTGAATAAAGAGACATGTAATGGGCTGTTCACTGCAGCTCTCATTGTTAAAACAACAAACTAAACTAAAAACAACATGCAATGGAAACTTTACTACCATTAAAGCTAGATTTTAGTATGGAAAAACCTCAAGAACATAATGCTGAGTAAAAGAAAAGAAGTTTCCAGAAAGAACACATACAGTCTGGTGTTACTTGAGTGATATTCTAAAAATAAAAGTAATATGTATTTTTTATGACTGGATACATATATAGTAAAAGTACAGTATATCCATGGGAATAATTCTCACAAATATATCAAATATGGCAAAATGTTTATAGTATTTAGTCTTAGATACTCATTGTTGTAATGTTTGTGGTTTTTTAATGTTTTAAAAAGTTATTAATGGTTTCTACATTTTCTTTTTAAGTGGTATAGATTTCTTAGATAGTTGTGATATAAATTAGTCTTTCTATTCTCTGTAAACTAGCATTATATTCTAGGAATACCAATATCTTTTGGACTGCCTTTCACACATAGAACTGATATAAAAATCATTATTTTGATTTTTCACCTAGAAAACATAATCAGCCTATGTGTGCTGCCTTACTCAGTTGACTTAGGATTCAAAGTTCACTTTCAATTCTCTCACAATCATATATGAGAGGGACCACATTTCTCTTATATAAATTATGTAATTTTCCATGTTTCTCATCCTCCTATATCTTCAAAATATCTTTGTGTTTCATCTAAATATGTTTCAGACTAATTCTAGCTGATATACCATTTTTAACAGTTGCATCTCCCAGTAGAAAATTTGATTAACATTTTTGTGACTGAAAAAAAAAAACAGACCTCATCACATTAGCCTAGGTTGGCTTTTAAAGTGAAGAAATTCCTTGAAGTTGAGTTTGTGTGATAAATTTGAGGTCTTGCATAATTTTGGTCTTTACATCTTTTTTAGGTCAATCTAGGGCAATGGGGAGTATAGACAGATAATAGAGTCAAGTGGATTTTCTAATTATTCTTAAGACACTATCTTTCTCTTAGATTGATTTTAATTAAACCCCAAAACACTGCCTTGGATTAAAATAATTTTTGGTAATAGTAAAGCAGAATTATTAATAGCTTCATCATTCTTGCTTCTTATCAAATGCTGACATATTCAAGATAGATTTGGGAATTATTGGTAACTAAACACTCATCTCCTTTATCATTTAAAGTTGATGATTTCCTAAATTAATACTTAGACCCTTCTTTAATAAGACAGACAGAAATAAAAGGAGAGTATAGAGATTTGATGTGCATTTGGACCAAAATTGCTTTATTACTTTGTATAGTTAAAATCATCAAAGATAGCGTCCATGTTTTACCAATGGATTATTTGCAGTTTATAGGGATATTGTTCTGCAGAGGAAAAACAAACAGGACTTTTATAAGAGGGCATTCTTGGTTCAGAGTGCATTATAAATGATGTGCTATCACTTTCAGAGCCAACAAAAGAAGAGACAAGGTTTTAATGTTAAAACACTAAAATTGATTTATTGATATTATGATATTATGTCAAATACAGGAGAAACTGTTTAATAATGTTGATAAGGTGAACATAGATTTCAGTTTGGCTACAGATGTAACATAACTACAAAAACAATTCCTTGAGGGTTCTCTGAGGAGTGAACTTAGTGAGGAGTAGAACCTCACTGTATTTGTAGAAATCTGGAAGTTAATAATGACCCATTTCTTTCAGGCAGCTAAATTTCTCTAGCTTCATACCTTAGGGGTTCATAAGAATTGAAACATCACCTCAAACCTGTCCAAATGGCTATTATAGAAAATAAACAAAAAGATGAAAGAAAAGAAGAAAGAAAGAAAGAAAGAGAGAGAGAGAGAGAGACAGAGAGACAGAGAGACAGAGAGACAGAGACAGACAGAGAGAGAGAGAGAAAGAAAGAAAGAAAGAAAGAAAGAAAGAAAGAAAGAAAGAAAGAAAGAAAGAGAAAGAAAGAAAGAGAAAGTGAGAGAGAGAGAGAGAGAGAGAGAGAGAGAGAGAGAGAGAGAGAGAGAGAGAGAAAGAAAGAGTAGTGTTGGCTCAGAGGTGGAGAAAAAGGAATACTTGTGCATGTTTGGTAGGAATGTAAATTGGGGCAGCCACTATGGAAAACAGTGGGAAGTTCCTCAAAAAATTAACAATAAAAACTACCAGATGATCCAGCAATTTCATTTCTGGAATTGAAAACGAAAACAGTAACTCAAAAAGATATATGAACTGTATGTTCATTACAGAATTATTTACAAAACCCACATACTGAGAGTAACCACCATCTTCTCCAAAAAAAATCTCAATTTCTTTCTTAGTCTGTGCAGAGTGCTATAACAAAATAACATAAACTAGGTGGCTTATAAACAGCAAACTTATTTCTCGCAGCTGTGGAAGTTAGGAAGTCCAAGATCAAGGTGCCTGCTGATTCAGTGTCTGATGAGAACTTGTTTCCTGGTTCATAGACAGTATCTCCCTGCGATCTCTTTTATAAGGGCACTAATTTTATTCATGAGGGCTCCACCTTCATGACCCACTCACCTCCCAAAATCCCCTCCTCCAAATGCTGTAACATTGGGTATTAGGCTTTAACATATGGATATTGGGGGCTGGGGGACACACAATTTAGTCTATAGCAACTCAGTTAACAGGTACCAAGGCAGAGCCCAAACGCCTAGTATAAGCCTCCATCTCCTCCAATAAGTGCCCTGGATCTGTGACCACTTCTCCCCACAGCCTTTTTTTAGGTCATTTTCAGGGGCCCAAGATGACCTACAACCTGAGACTAAAACTAACTGCCCCAAATTTTCTTATCTCTACTGATAAGAAACTGCAGGTACTTGTCCCCTTCAATGCACACTTTGACTTGAATTTGTCCAGAAATATTTTCATTGAGTTCTTTATTCCTGTTTATACCAATAATCACAAAAAGGTCCCAGGCTTCCAGTTAACCCCTTATAATCTGTTTTTATCCCCCTTAAGGTTCAGTACACCCCTTTCAATTCTCTCCCATCCTTTCAAATCTCACAAAGCCTTTCATTGTGCCTGTGCCCTCTGAAATTCACAGTCCATGTGCCAGATTGTATTTTCCACAAGGGCCACAATATCTCCCATCCCTATGTTCCTGTGATCTCTGCTGGAATGTCACTATTTCCCATATTAAACAACAACAAAAAAATGATACCTGCAAGCCCCTCCCCACAACACTCCTTACTTGCTCTCTTTTTTTTTTTTTTTTGCCTAAGCACTTATCACTTACCATCATTTTACATAATTTACTCCTTTATTTTATTGTTTGTGGTCAGTCTCTTGGTGCCATACTTTTCTCCCAACCCCAATAAAACATAAATTCTAAAACGATGAATGCATTTATGTGTTCCTTCAGTGATATATTCCAAACACCTAGAGTGGCGTCAGGTACATTTTTGCTGCTATGTTAATTGAATAGTGATCTCTGAACTTTGAATCAGGAATTGATTGATGCTCAAAGTAGAGTCAAAGCACTTTTTCATCCTGGTTGTGGTGGTGGTGGCCCCACCCTCAGTAAGAGGAGGCATGTAGGGCAGCAGTAAAGCCAGCGTGTCCAGCATCTTGTCATCTTGTGGTCACCTGCCGTGTTTGTACTGACCTCTGAGCCACTGAGGCAGCTGGAGTTTGGTTATGGTTTTGCTTCATCTTTTCCTCAGTATGCCTCTGTTTCTTGGAACTGATTCTGCCGCCATCTCAGTGATCTTGTAAGTAACACAAAATCCTTTTGGATTTTGTTTTGTTTTGTTTGTTTAAATCAGCCCAAGAGACCTTGTTTCTTCTCTAAGAATTAAGAACATCTAAAACTGGTCTTTTTGCAATGGGATGAGAAAATTTCTGAAATACCCATAGGTTAGAACATCACCACTAAAAGTAAAAGAGAAAATATTACAAGAGGAGGTGGGCGGTTCACTTAATGAACTATCAATATATGAGATGAGACAACTCATCCAGAAACTCAGAGCAGAGAAAGCCACAAAATGTCAAGACTGAAGTAAGTGCTCTTTAAGTTTCATCCAGCATCACATGGGCAGCCCATTTCTGTACTTCCCTTGATAGGGCTGGCCAGAAAGACACAGCAGTGAAAACACATCTCTTTTTAACAGCCATCACTTGGCCTAGTGTAGTACAAAAGACCATCCCTGGGAGAGCCCCAGCATGGATCCATATGGTTTGTGAGTCTTTTTCCCTGTGACATTTTTATGAAGGTTATGTATATGTCCCGTTCATCTTCATTCTCCTGGTGCTAATTGCTGTCTATTGGGCCTTGCTACTGTGTACAGAGACCACATGCTTCCCCGACACAGCCCCGGCTGCGGTGTGCCACATGGCCCTGCTGTCCTCAGATAAGAACCTGCTGCTGTCTGACCACAACAGCTGGAAATGTTCTGCCTTGAAGAGCTTATCTTGTTGAGACTTGAGCTGAGCTATGCCACAGTCGACAAGCACACAGAATGAGTGGATTTTCTGGGGGATAGCTCATGGTGGCCGAAAAGCCTCCCACGTGCCTTTGGATGGGAGCTTCGAGTTTGGAGTTGAGAGTAAGCTTGACCATGGACACTTTTCGTAAAGAAATGATTGCGTTGAAGGGAGCAAGAGGTTCAAGAGTGACAATTTCTCTAAAAATCAGAATTTCTCTGGGCCTCTCATTAATTTATTTTTCCTTGGTTAGGGGGCAGAAAGAAATGAATGATGATAACCCTTGTGTTCTTCCTTTCTCATTTAGCTTTTTAATTTATGAAGCATCTGGAATCCAAGAATTGCAAATTACCACTAATTGGCCTCTGTTTGTGGGCTTGTCTTATACCTCTGCCTCCCTGACTTTGCTCCAAGTTAACCAGTATCCAGAATTTTATGTTTATTGTTCCCTCGCTTTGTAAAATGATTCTATCACGTATGTTGGTATGCTTAAAAAACACAGTGTTTAGTTCCCGGGTTTCATAAAAATGATATATTATATACAGTTTTCCAGAACTTGTATTTTTTTTTCACCTAACATTATGTTTCTGAGGTTCATCCATGTTGTTCTGTGGAGTAGAGATCATTGACTTTCCTGCTCAGCACTAAGCCTTTGTACCACTAGACCAGAGTGTCTTTATTTGTGTTCCTATAGAGAGTTGGGCTGCGTCTGCCTTTCTAGAATACTGAACGGAGATGCTCTGATCATCCTTGCCCATAGCTCCCGGAGCACTGAGGCTGCGCTCCACCTAGCATGATTACCTGAGAAAGAATTGCTGATTATTTGCATGTTTCACTTCACTTGACAGCATCAAGCTGTTTTTCGAAACTCGTTGTTCAATGTTAAGCAAACTATAAGTTTCTATTGATCCACATTCTCTCAACATTTGGTCTAGTTGATTTCCCAGAAGACTTACTTTGTGAGACAGAGGAAATTTCCCTAATTTGAAAAGATGAGCATATTAATGATATTCAGGTTGAGGAAGACACTCCTAGCTACCACGCTCTCACTTTTGAGTACATCACTCCTGTGTCTTTTAATATGCTTTATTCATACCTGTCAAGTCAACTATTGTTTAGGACGGGCTTACACTGTCCTAAAGCACAAATCACTCAGTAAGAGAGAACACAGGTCTACTTCTCTCATGTACCAAACCAGGGCTCTCTATCTGTAAAAGATAGACAGTAATTCCTGGGCTCTCTCACACTTACCCTGGTGTA
This sequence comes from Aselliscus stoliczkanus, assembly GCA_033961575.1. Classification (NCBI taxonomy): domain Eukaryota; kingdom Metazoa; phylum Chordata; class Mammalia; order Chiroptera; family Hipposideridae; genus Aselliscus; species Aselliscus stoliczkanus. Next base: position 131,463,398 of record CM066733.1, read on the forward strand.
AGAAAAGACATGAAGTAGGAAATACGGGTCCTGGGCATTCCCACTGTTCAGGTGTTGATGATAGCTCTGCACTCCTAAGCTTAATCCTGCTACTTGAAGCACTCAGGCACGTTTTTGTGGGAAAGGGTTGGGGTATATGTGGAAGAAGAAGTGTGAGGATATAGGCTCTGACTCTCTTCTTACTGACATTTAAGTATATGTGTTACCCTCAGAAACAAGACATTGACTCACTCAAGCCCTGATCTAGTGTGCATTAATGAGAGAGGGCTAGCATTACAGTCTGGGTTACAAAGGGGTATTTCACCAGGAATTCTACATGGTGAGAATTTCAAGCTAGACAGGAAGGAGGGCAAGGTAGAAGGGCAATTGGGAAAGCAATAACACACCAGTTAGTTGACTTAAGCTTGAGGTTAAATCAACGCTCTTCTTGAGAAAGTTTAGGCAGAGAATCATTTATATAAATTTAATTTTCTTCCCAGCAAACCTACAAATCCTACCTTTCACCCTCCTCAGAGATTCTGATTCTATCTATGCTCTATAATAAACTTCGAAATTTTAAAATCAAGTCTGAACTTTTTCTTTTCCAATTCCAAACATTTCTATATTTGGAAAATACACATTAAGGACTGCAATTCCTAGCAATCAGCTGGATATTTTGTGTTACATAAAAACAAATTTGAAGTTTGATGAGTTGTATGCCTCCAAATTCTTTCTGAAGTCCTGGCAATGCATGACATGTTCGAGGTCAGAATTTGCTCTTTTCTCTTGGCATTTCTGAAAATATCTGCACATGCTGATTCATGGCACAGTAGTCCTTCCCAAACAGAAAATACTTTGCTCAATTGGTATATACACTTGGATAAAGATATCTTTTTTTTTAATGGAAATCTTTTTCTATTGCAAAAATAGTGTAGCAAAAAAATAATGGAATTTACTAGTTTAAAAAGATTCTGAGTTATAAAAATGCAGTGCTTTGGCCAAAAAACACTTCCTCTCTTGTTCCTTGTCATTAGAAGTATGTATGTGTATAATAAATAAGCTATTTGCCATTGCTTTTTATTCCCTGAAAGTGAACCTTTTAATTCACTAGACATTTTCCAAATTAAGCAAAGGAAATTGGGAGATAAATTTATGACTAGTTTCTGGGGAATAAACATGAGGCCAACTGGACATAACTCTAGGGAAGTAAGAGTGGTGCAACAGAGAAATGAAATCAGGACAGTCTAATTAGCCAATAAGGATGAATCATAGAATAATATAATCTTCAGTTTGAAGGGATTTTAAAGGTCATCTAGTGCAGCAACATGATTTACACCAAAAAGTTTTTGGTTTGGCAACATATAATCAAAGTTGTTTTTTAGAACCAATCCAAATTATCCTGGCAAAATTAGATTTGCCTTGCACATATATTCTAACGTCAAACTTTATATTATTAGCGGTTGCAACCTGTAGTCTATGGATGGGCCACAAGGGGAGCCCAAGTGTCCTCTGAAATGGAATGCAAAATCATGTGGAATTGTGTACATTTGTGCTTTATTCTAATACAGCAAGTATTGATCAATATAGCCCAAATAAACAAATGCTCTTTAGGATCCTTAATAATTAAAAACAAGTTCTTTAAAGAGTCCTGAGACAAATGAGTTTGAGGACCTTTGTCTTATACATTACTGCTATCTTTCATTCCTTCCACAAAATAAATACCGGGTATTTTCTCTTGGGTCTCTAAAACAAATAATTATAATACCTCAAAATTAGACTGCCTGGTTGTATCTCTCCCATTCCTATGGCCACAGGATGATAACCCTATGACTTCAGTTTTATCATACAATCAGGAGTGACTTTTTTTTTTTTTTTTTTTAGCTGAGCCATCCTGCCACCTGTTGGCAGCTCAACGGCAACTCAGCTCGGGCTGGCATCGAACCGCGTTGCTCAGAGCTCAGCTTTGCACTCTTGAGAGAGCTCTTAACCAACTGAGCCACTCGGCCGGCCCTTAGGAGTGACTTTTTAAGATAATTATTTTTACAATGATGAAACTGAGGTCCAGGAGGATAAGTGATTTGTCTCAGGCCACATGGGTAGAGTCAGCTGTTTCCCATCTGGGCTCAAAACTCCAGACACTTCTAAGTCCAAATCTCCCAGCCTGCCAGCTTGGCATTCAAAATTGACCCAATCACTTATTCTACTGTTCTTCAACCATAGGACCCTTCTCTAGATAGCTCATTTCCTGTACTGTCCTATCAGCCTACCAGACCCAGCATTACCATTAAGTTAAGAAATCTGGTCAGATAGAACTGATCTTTGCTCTAGCTCTTTCCCTAGCTTTTAGCCCAGAATGGTTCCCACCCTTTAAAATCCCACTCATTTTACATAATCTCTTAGAGAACAATTACATGTAACTATGCTCTAAGTCATATGTTATCAAACAACAATTCTTGCCTGTCTCCCTACCCCAGAATCCTACAGCACAGAAACAAGTACTTGCAACTCCTAACTGTTTCTTCTGTTGCACATATCCATATTCCTAAATAATGATGCTTTTAATGTTTCAATATTGGACATTACCTACTGACTACCTACAATAGATCAGGATTTAACTCTTAACTCCACCACATGCCACACAGATATTTCTCTTCCCTCTATTCTTCTAATATAGTGACATCATAGTGTTCATAACTTTTTAGTTTTATAATTCATTTTTAATTTACATACATTAAAAATAGTTATGTGGGTTATTGCTGGACTCTTTATCCTGCTTCACTGAATGACGTGTATGTGCTTTCATAAATACCATACTGCCTTGCTTACTACAGTAAATTTTAAAAGTAGGAATTCTGAGTTCTCTCATTTCTCTTTCTTTCTTTCTTTCTTTCTTTCTTTCTTTCTTTCTTTCTTTCTTTTTTTTTTTTTTAATTGTTTTGGCTATCCTAGTTCCTTTCCTTTTCCATATAAATTTTACAATCAGGACAGAGGACTCTTTTCTCAGTTTGTTTTATCTAGAGAAGGATTTTCTGTTGGGGTGTCCCATGCCTACTGCTATGACTGTATATTCCACATCTGGGGCTGGCCTCAGGGCAGGACCAAGAGAGAAAAATGGAGATTCTCTTGACACTCTCCACCAATTAAATAAACTGTGGACTAATGAACCGCTTAATAACAATACCAGTTCAACTGGATAACTGATTTGATATAAATTCTTTTAGCTATTGTTCAAAATGGTAACGCTTTAAAATTTGACCAGCATGGCTGATTTAAATTACCTCTCAAAAATATAAATCTTAATTAAATAATATTTGCATAATATAAAGTATTATTATTCAATAAAATATATTATTATTTTAAAAAATACAATTGCAAGAATATTTTGTGGGGGAGAAAAACTAAAGGAGTACTACAGTTGAACTTCATATTTAATCCATATCAATTTGGTTTTACTTTAAAGGTAGCTTTGAATATGCTATCTCATATAATACAAAAGTGTTTTCAACAGGACCCTCAGGGAGAATATCCTAATGTATCCACCTTAATCTGGATTCATCATTTATTCCTCTGTCCCCAAATTTCTTTACATTGAACACTAAATTAAATTCATTAATCTTTTCTGTTTCTGATATGTATGTTACATTTTCTTCTTTGATTCTTGCTATCTTGAAGAAGCAACATTACATTCCTTTTTTTTTTCTAAATTACTGCTTTAGATGACCATTTATCAGGTGTATATTAGAGAACAGTGTGGTTTTCAGAAATTCCATTTACTATATGCTGTCTGTAATCTTTGCACAGAACTTTCATTTATCATGGGATTTAGCTCTCAGCTGTGTTTAGTTTTTAGGTCTTGAGAACAAGTCAATCCATATTCAGACACCTAATGATATAATTTATGCAGTGTAACAGACTCGACTGCCCTCTATCAACCTCTCTGTAGACAAGTCCTTTGAATATAGTCATAAAAAACTTGACTCTATAACTTAGACTTAAAGACATTTGGCACAATGTCAGAATCTCCTAGAATATTCATTTACCTGACATTAGCTCAAAATAACCAATGTTCCAATGTGTCTATTGATTTGTTTTAAAATCTGTTCAAAACTGACAACTCAAAGACTGGTAACACTAAGTCCCACAAAATGAGATAAATCCCACAACATGTATGACCAAGAATTCACCTAGTGTCTTTCATAGGAAAATCTCTCTAGGTATAGAAAACATAAATTATAAAGTAACAAATTATCTCCTGCATCCTTTTTAGGAATATAAATGTAAAAAAATGTGAAAGTTGATCAGAGGATCACCCAGTATTGTTCTACTGTCAAGACTGTAGTTTGTTTGAGAAAGAAGTGACTAATTTTAAAATTGAGATCTTTTTTTATCTTACTAAGATTTATCTTGCTGCTTTAGAAACTGAATTTAACACTTCATCAATCATTTTGTTTGTGAGATACTCCAAAGTGTTCCAATCCTTATTCAAATAGCATTTTATCAACCACTCATTTCAACTTTAATTTTATATTATTTGGCCTCAATTTATAGAAGAAATTTTAATGTTATCATTAATTTCTCAAGTGATTACAAACAGTTATCCTAAGTTGTTGATTTCATCATTACGTCTTTCCATAAAGGAGAAACCAATGACCTATGAAAAGATATTAGGAACTATGAAGTTTAATATATTTTACAAATATTTTATACCTCCAAATGCTTATTTTTTAGGTTAATTCCAAAAGGCCTAAATAAATTTTCTACCCTTTTATGAATTAAAAGCCTACCAAAATTCTTGTGATTTTTAGCTACTGGGGTCTTTACCAAAGTTTATTATAAATGAAGTCTACCCATCATAAAACCATGTCTGAAGTTTGGATACTAGCTGAATTCACTAATTTTGAAATTATAGTGATTTAAAGATGTACATGAAAAGCCTTGGGACACCGTAAAAGATGAGCTAACCAAATTATCCATGAGTATTAAATAAATGGTTATTTACATGTGACTGTTAGGCTATCTGAAAGCATACCTCATAAACACATAATCTTAGTGGATATGCCTTATAAAAGTCAATTAATAGTGAATTAAAATGGCTATTACTCTTCTTCTAGCCTGAGATCAATCTTTGGGAGTGAAGAATGGAAGGAACCTATGATCTTGATCTCCACAATTGCTCCACAATTGACCTCCCAGATTGAAAAGGGTACAAATAGATTGATGCCTCTAACATAAGGTTTTTCAAACATGTTTGACAGTGACCCACAAGAAATACATTTCTAATTGCAATCTAATATACACACACACACACATACACACACACACACACACACACACACACACAGAAAAAGAAAATAATTCCTACCATTACCACATACATATATTTTTTTGCATTCTTCCTCTTCTATTATATTTTTTTAAATGCTGTGTTCATACCACTATGGGATTTCATGACACCAAATAGGTCATGGACTGTAGTTTGGAAAATATGATCCCAGACCATCTCTAGTATTCATTGACATAGTGAAGAGTTTATCAGAGAACAATGGAGCAATTTAGAGGATGATATTCCAGAGTACCGGGAATAGATAGTTCACATATTAACTTAGAATCAGAGATGACAATGGGCTTAACTAGTGCTAATCTGTTCCTGGATCCTAAGTGTTTAAAGAGTGCTTTTGAATTTAACTCGGGCAGGGAATATTTGCTATGAGTTCTCTTTGGCTTTTGTCGCTCTTTTGTACCCCACATACAATATTCACCAACTTCTCTGAAATATCTCTTGGATTTTTTTCTTTCCTTTCTATTCCCATTGTTATCACTCTAGTCCAGGATCTCATTAACTCATACTCAGATCATTGCTGCAGCCCCTGGTTGCTCACCCTTTGTGGCTGGTGCAAGATTTATCATTGCAAAATATTGTTCAATTATATTATTCACCCTGATTAGATCTCTATGATGATGCTGTATTTCAATGTGTGAGGAGAGCAAAGGGAGTCCATATCTGCAGAACACTTACTATGTAGCAGGCATTGGGCTGTGTTTTGGGTTTTTTTTCCCCTACTTATTATATCCCCTAATTCTCAAAATTATCCTATAAGATAGATAATTCTTAACCACTCTTGGGTAATTTAGAAGAGACAGTGAGAATAATAGCTTACTAAAACCAATCACATAGCTCATACATATTAGTTTCCTATTCCTGCTATAACAAGTGACCACAAAATTAGATAATTAATTTCACAAATCACTATATATATATATATATATATATATATATATATATATATATATATACAGATTTATTATCTGACAGTTATGGAGGTAAAACTTCTTACTGGATTAACATGAAAGTGTTGACAGGCCTTCATTCCTTCTGGAGACTCTAGAGAAGAATCGGTTTCTTGCCTTTTCCAGCTGCTAAATGCCTACATTTCTCTACTCATGGCTCCCTTTCATCTTTAAAAGCTAACAATTACATCCCTCCAACTTCAGTTTCTACAGTCACATCTCTTTCTCTGATCCACCTGCCTTCTTTCTTTCCTTTATAAAGACCTTTGTGATTATGTTAGATCCACCAGGATAATCTCCCATCTCAAGATTCTTAATGTAATCACATCTGTAAAGGCCCTTCTGCCAAAAAGGTAATATTTAACATCCCACGATTAGGATTTGATATCTTTTGGGCCATTTAGTCAGCCTACTACAAGTAGAATAAGTATTTAAGTGTACATGGAACATTAATCTAGGTAGGCCACTTTCTGGCCCATAAAACTAGTCTCAATAAATTTAAAAGATGTGAGATTATGCAAAATATCTTCTCTGACCAAAAGGGAATTCAAGTAAAAATCAATAAGAGAAAGATATCTTGAAAAATCTCCAAACAATAGAAAATTACACAATGCTAAATCATCCAGAGACCAAAAAAAAAATGATCACAAGTCACATCAGAAAATATATCTAACCAAATGGAAGTTAAAACACAACATACCAAAAATAATGGGATATAGCTCAAGTAGTGCTTTATATTACATAATCACATATATTAGTATGCTTATATTACATAAAAAGAAAGGCCTAATAATGAATATAGTCAATAATATTGTAATAACTATGTATGGTGTCAGATGGGTGCTAGATTTATCAGGGTAGTAGATAGGAGGAGGTTGGAGGCAAGGTGAAAAAGATGAAGGGAATAAGAAATAAAAATTGGTAGTTATAAAAAAGCCATGAGGGGCCGGCCAAGTGATGCGTTGGTTAAGAGCTAGCTTGGGATGCCAGCGGCCCCGATTCGGATCCCACATATGAGGGCCAGTGACACTGTCCTCTACAGCTAACAACAGCTTCACCTGGAGCTGGGCTGTGTGAGTCCTGGCTACGGTGTAGGCTGCTGCCCCTGCTGCAGTGGGCTGCCATAAGCTACAGTGAGTTGACTGGCAGCCAGTGTGAGAGGCCAACAGCTGGAGTGAGCTGCCAATAGCCGCCGTGAATGGCCGTCCAGAGGCCAGCGACTGATCTGCTTCACCCAGGAAGACAGCAGTGATAATACCAACAAGGGCCAGTGAAGCAACATCCTCCACAACAGGACTGAAGAACAACAACAACAAAAAAGGACAGCAACTTGTCTGTTCCCCTCCCCCAATTCCCCAATAAAAATCTTTAAAAATAAAAAGTCATGGGGATGTAAAGTAAAGCACAGAGAATATAGTCAATGATATGGCAATAACTATAGTGCCAGGTGGGTATTGTTGAATAACTATGATGTACAACTGAAACTAATATAATATTGTATGTTAGCTATATTTTAATAAAAATCTTTTTAAAAGCCAAAAAAAAAGAAAGGCCTAAACATTGATGATTTACATTTCCACCTTGAAACAAAAAATAGATAAGAAAATTAAACTCAAAGTGAATAGTAGGAAGAAAATACTAAAGATAAGGTTAGAGATCAATAAAACAAACAAGAATGGAATAATTCAGTAAATCAAACCTAGCTCTCTGAAGAAAATCAATAAAATTATTAAATCTCTAACTAACCCCAGAAAAAAAAGAATGAAAACACAAATTAACAACATAAAGAATGAACGAATTAGTTCTTACCCTAAATATATTAAAACAATAATGAAGAATTTTTACAAGCAAAATTATGCCCACAAATTTGGCAACTTATAAAACATGGACAAATTCGTTGAAACATTCAAATTATCTGATTATTTCTCTACTATTAAATAAATTGATTTCACAGTAAAATAATAACTTCCCAAAAAGAAAATGCTGGATACAAATGGCATCGCTCCCTAGTTTTATCAAATATTTAAGAAAGAAATACAAACGCTTCACAAACTCTTTCAAAAAATAGAGGAGAGCATACATCCAAATTCATTTTATGAGGCCAGTATTACTCAAAGCCAGACAAATCCATTAAAATAAAAACTATAAACTAAGGATAAAGCATTATCTTTCATGAACTTAAACACAAAAATCTTTAACAATATATTGGAAAATTGAATCCAACAATATTTTAAATGATAATAGATCATGACCAATTGGATCTATCCAGTGATATGTTCATACAAGCTCACAAAAGCTGAGTTGTTTTGTTTTGTTCTAATTTTTAAAAATTTTGTGAGACATACTCTAGTTTCTCTTTAGATCATGTAAATCTTTCACCTTTTAAAAATTTTATGAGAATATTGTTAAATACCTTATTAAAAATTAAATTACATAAGCATGCAATTAAGTAAATTATATTATAAAAAGATAATAGCTACACAAAACTCATCAATTTCTACTGCTTTTACTATTATGTATGTTTTTCAAGTTATATATGTGGATCATTTCTGCATGATAAAAATGTTATATTATGGTGTGATACTGTGCCTGTCTTCCCAACTTTATTTTCAGTAATGATATATTAGTAGCTTAAAATTGACTATAGTGGGAATACTTACACTTTAAATATCAGCAAATCAGGATATTTAGTGTTTCATTGTTTATCTAGACTTAGATAATTTGTGTGTCTAAACTGTCTCATTAACTTCTTTTGCATGTCTATTTGGAATCTCAGACATAGCACATCCAAAACCACAGAGCTGTCCTCAGTTTCCATTCAAACCTGCTCATCTTGAAATCTTCTTCACTATGACATTGGCAGCTTTCTATTTCTGTTACTCAGAAAGGCTGAAATCCTTAAAGCCATAGTTCGCTCTGCTTTCTTCCACAACACATCTGATCAATCTGAAAAGCCCAGCGGGTTCCACCATGTAAATCAGGCTAAAAGGAAGTATACTGAGGTTTATGAAAAATTATGCCATTGGGTTGCTACCACTTCTGTGGATCTACTGACAAATAATCTGGTGGCAGGATGGCTGTGGTCAACAGGGTCAGTGGGCAGGAGGAACTGGACTTGAAGTAGACAAGACTAAAACTAAGCTGGGGCTGGACAACAACTTTATTCACTGCATATAATCACAATGACCTGCAGAGAATAATGGCTGCTCCTCAATCAGCCTTGCAGCCTCACACAAATTCCTCTTTGCCCAACAGAAGTTAACAAGAAATATACAGGGAAAGGAATTTTTGGAAACATGGGTCAAATCTGACCAAGTTGACACAGTATAAGGTATTGCAGACAGCATTCACTATAGTAAGAAAAAGAAACAAAAAGGATTTAGGATGACTCTAAAAAGAATGCACAAGAATTTCATGGAGAATGTTTACAGGTTAATTTTAGGACATTGAAGAAGACCTCAATAAATGAAGGAAAGACACTATGTGCACAGTGCCATGGCTTATACTAGTGAAGATAATTACTTGGCCCCCAAATTAATCTACAAATTCTTCACAGTCCTCATCAAAATTTGAAATGAATATTTTGAAAAATCTGATATATCTATCCTAATAATTATGTAAGAATAACTATCCAAAAATCTCTGAGTAAATTTGAGCAAGAATAGCAAACGGGGGACTCAGCCAAGATGTTAAGATACATTAGAAAGCCATATGATGAAAACAATAAGATATGTGTGCAGGAATTGATAAACTGATTAGTAGAAGAAAATAGAATGCTCACCAGCAGGTCCATGTATTTATGAACAATCTTTACATATTAAAGACTACTATAAATCAGTGAGGAAAAATGGATCGCATATATGAAAGGTTGGGAAATTGGCTCGCTTTGTGGAGGAAAAGAATAATGGGACTTCGATTTTATACCATATTGCAAATATTAACTCAAGATAGATTAAATACCTAAATGTGAAAGATAAATCTATGAAGCTTAAAAAATGGATATTTTTGTAACCTTGTTAGGATGAAATTCTTAAATAAGACTCCAAAAATCTAGACTCTTAAGTTGAAAAAAAAAAAGGTGTTTATCAAGTTCATTGTAATTAAGTTTTTCAATTTAACAAAAGACACTTTGTGCGAAGTTTCAATATGTGAATGACAGATTAGTAAAAATATGTCCCAATATTTAAAACTAAAAAAGGGATTACTGTCCAGAATATAAAAGGAATTCCTACAAAGGAAAAGAAAAAAAACAAAACAAAACAAGAAATGTAAAAGAAAAATAAATAAAGAATATAAATTGGCAATTCACAGAAGGGAAAAAATAGACATTCAATATGTAGAGATTCTTATCCTCCCTAGATATGAGAGAAAATTAAAATAAAATAATAATGAGATGCTACTTTATGCCAACGGATTGTAAAATTTAGAAATTTGAGAACAGGAAATTTCATGGACTGCTGGTGAGAGTCTACCTGACAAATCTCTGTTGATGTCATGACTCAAGAATTCCACTTGGGGTATACAACTAAAAGTATTGAACAAAAATATTCATCTGGTGCTGTTCAGGGGCATCTTAAGTGTTCATAACTAAGGCAATTGGAAGTAAATATGGCAGATGCATATATACTGTGTGATGTTATACAGCAATTAGAAATAACATCACTAAATGCATACATGATTTTTAAAAATATTGTGTCAAAATTATTCTGAAAAAGTAAACAAGTTCTATAGCACAATGTCATTATAAAATGGAACTCATACACACAAAAAGAATATATATTTTATAAGAATACACATATATAGCCAAAACTATATTTCATACGCAAAATGCTGGTCTGTGGAAAGAGGGGAACTAAAATAAAATAACATAGAAACCCATATGAACCAAGGGTGAGAGTGTGCCATGAATGGAAAAATATGTTTAATGCAATTATCTACTCCCTGAGAAACAAAAGAAAAAATTAAGTGTTTCTAATGAATACTTTTACTGTTTTTCAAGGATACAGAGATGAATGGGTGAAGGTGGTTCTGCTAAATCAGAGTAGATTTCAGAAGATGAGGCGTCTCCCTCATAGTAAAGGAATTCAAGGAATGTGTGAAATAATATTTCCTTCTACTTAAAGATACACATAGTCGTTTGGGGGCTGAGATATACTATGTAAACTGTAATAGACCAATGTATCCATATCAGGTGGGTGACAAAAAAAACCCATGTAGAATAAGGACCCACAAACCATGTTTCTGGCAGTGTGGGTGACTGGGCAGTGAAAATGGCCACCAGACTCTCCTCAGAGAAATGTTTAACACTATAAAATGACCAGTATAATCAGAGCAATACAGATTACAGCACTAGTTACATGTGGGAAAATAAGTTTTTTGCTCTGAGAGGGCTAACAGCCTAACAGCCTTGAGAAGAAGTCAGCTCTGTCTGTGTCTGAGCCTACTGGAGAGTCACTCCATGGTTCCCATTGTAGATATAGTTAAATAACTTATGTAACTTTATATGTAAACAAGTTTATTTAAATTAATATGTTTCTGTAAAGTGAAGATGAACAGATATGCCTTTGTGAATGTAAGTATACATTTTTATGTATTATAAGAAGTTAACCCTGAGTGAGCCTCAACTCCAAGAAACTTTGAATCTTTGAAGAGGAGAGACTGAAAAGGGATAAGCTGAAGTTTGAGCAAACTCTTCTTGGCAGAAAGTTGGTAAACCAGTGTAGTATCATATTCATGCTCAAATAAACCAGACTTACGGAGAACTCTATTATGAAATTACATATTTCGTCAGTGCCATAAGACCATATGTGTTACAAGAGTGAGAGATGAGATTCCAAACCTCAAGGGAAAGGAAATCCTTGTTTCCATCAGTCTAAGAATAGGTTGTATGAACAGGAGTAAGAAATAAGAATGTGGCAGATGAACCTTAGTTTAGAGTGAGAATAAAACTCTTCTCCAGGCCTCAGTGTCATTTGGCCTAGGTGGAATTATGGTGATATTCTGTGGCTCCAACTGGGAAAACAGGCTGGAAAGTCAGCTTGGTAAAAGGACTCTAGAACAGAAGTTAGAAATTTCTTTTTCTGCAAAGAGCTAAATAATAAATGTCTTAAATTTTAATAGTAATATGGTCTCTATTGTTACTAATCAGCTTTGCCATTGTAATGCAAAAGCAACTATAGATAATATATAAACAAATGGACTTGGCTATTTTACATTAAAACTTTATTTACAAAAACAAATGGTCCAGCCGAGTGGCTCAGTTGGTTAAGAGCTCGCTCAAGAGTGCAAGCTGAGCTCTGAGCAACGGCGGTTCGATGCCAGCCCGAGCTGAATTGCCGTTGAGCTGCCAACAGCTGGCAGGATGGCTCAGCTGAAAAAAAAAAAAACAAGCTATGTCACGTCCTGCGTGGCAAGGGCGAGTGGGACACGAGAGGGGCGACGCAGATTAAGGAAAAACAAGAGACAGAAGAAAGATAGGAGCGAGACCAAGGGACTCAGCCAAGGACGACTGAGCCCAAGGGACTCAGCCAAGGAAGACTGAGCCCCGAACCGGGTCAGCGCATAGCTTTTATTGAGAATTTTCAAGGAAGCAAACTGTAACAAATCATTAACGGTGGTTTGTAGTTCTCAGGATTTACACAGTCCTCTACTCCCCTGAAAGTGTTCTTTCCAGGGTGTACTGTGACTTACTCTTCTGTTAAAGGATTACCTTGTCTTTATTATGATAATTGCTATGAAACCCACACTCGGTTTCTGTAAGTCACCTAAAGAATGTTTACTAAAGCTATCTTGACTATCTAGAAATCATCCTAAATTCTAGCAGTTAAACACAATCATAAAACTCACAGTATACTTGAGCTATACCAAAAGACTAGGAGTGGCTGTGTTTAAGGTAAAAGCATCTAAAAATCTATTCGTTTGTAAATAACAATACCTAGCAACCAAAAGGGTTTCACACCTCTCTTATCCTACAGAGGGCTGCATCCCTTTCTCAAAGCTTCAGTATCTGCTGCTGCAACAAGGCACTGGGCAAAGGAATTCACACAAGGCTGATTAACAATTCCATGGTCAGCGGATGTCTTAGAGCTGCCTCTTACCCGGAACTCTCATGGCCAGAAGACTTAATCTTTCAGGAGACTATTCACAGTAAGGCCCTTAGGCAAATGCATCAGCTTCTCACAGGCCTGAGTTTTCTGGCCTGAGTTTGTCAGAGGCCTGTGCCTCAGTTTCCAAGGGGCTTGATCCCCAATATCACAGTTCAGGGGTCCCCTATGGAACTACCGCCTGGCTTGGGTTGTCTCCCCACATTTAGGAGATCTTACCCGTCCTTGGCTGCGTAGTTAGCTCATTGGGGTACCACAGGAACATATCACAAGTGTAGTAAATATATTGTCTCCTATAAAAGAAAAGGCACATGGGTTCACAGAGGCAGGAGATATTACATGACCAACCATAAGGCAGCACCCCTAATATCCAGTGCTGAGCAGGGCAATGTGTCCTTGTCAGACACTGGGGTGCTATCAACTTCCCACAAAGCTACAGGCCAGATTTGGCCCACCAGTCATATTTAGTAAACCCTTGCCCTAGAATAAATCTGGAACTTTGAAACTGTATAAATTATTCTGTTTTAATTTCCTTCTATTATCATTAACTTTTGGTTAAGTATCAACAGAAGTCATAGAATCTTTTTACTTGTACTATGTAAGTACAAATATTGCATTCAATGAAAGTCTGCTGGAGAAAAAACAACCTTAGTTTATTTTTCCATCTAAAAACATCTCTCTTTTGCTATCATTTGTGGAAGATATTTCCACTGTATATGGCATCCTGAGGTTGTTCATTTTTCTTTCAGCAATTTCTCCACTGTCTTCTGAATCACTCTCCATAGTTGCTGATATGAGCAATCATTTGAATCATTGTTTTTCTCTGTGAAATATGTCATTTTTCCCTGGATATTTCTCTTTTTTTTTAATTAAAGTTTATTGGCGTGACAATTGTTAGTAAAGTTACGTAGGTTTCAGGTGTACAGATGAGGGTAAAAATGGACATTTCTTTGTTTTCTACTTATCTTTAGTTTCAAGCAGTGTATGAGATGCATATACACAGTTTATTTCTTATCTATCCTTTGTGTATTATGCTGAGCTTCTCAAAAGTGTAGATTTAGGAATTTTTCAGCCATTATTTTATTTTATTTTATTTTATTTTAATTGGGGTATTGGGGGAGGAGAACAGTGTTAGGGAACCTGGAAAGGGGAATGGACAAGTTGCTGTCCTTTTGTTCTTCAGGACATCGCTTCACTGGCCCATGTTGGCATCATCATTGCGCTCTTCTCAGGTGAGGCAGATCGGTGGCCGGCCTCTGGATGGTCACTCACAGTGACTCTTGGCAGCTCACACCAGCTGTGGGCCACTCATGCTGGCTGCCGGCCATTCACTGTAGCTTATGGCAGCCCATTGCAGTAGGGGCTGCAGCCTATGTTGTCCCCAGGTGGAGCTGTTGTTCACCATCTTAGCCGTAGAGGGCAGTGTCACTGGCCCTCATATGTGGGATCTGAACCGGGGCCCTGCTGCTCAGAGCCGGCGTCCCAAGCCAGCTCTTAACCAATGTGCCACTCAGCCGGCCCAGCCATTATTTTATTTATTTTTTGCCCCCATTCTTTCTCTCTAGTTTTCTGTAATTTCAATTATATGTAAGCTAGACCTTTTGATATTGTTGCACAAGTTCCCAAGACTCTCTTATTTACTCAATTTTTTTCTCTCTATTCTTCATATTGGATTATTTTCATTGACCTGTCTCCCAATTCACTGAATCTTTCTTCTGTCATCTTTATTCTTAGTTTATTTGCTGATTTTTTTCTTTCAGGTAATTTATCTTCAGTTCTACAATTTTCATGTGATTTTTATTTTTTGCTATTTTCTATTTATCCACTGAAATGTCCTATCTTTTTACTAATTGTGAAACTATTTTTCTGTATGTCCTTGAGAATAGTTCCAATAACTTCCCAACAAATTTCAACATCTGGGTAACCTTAGGATTGATCTCTATTAATTATCTTTTCTCTTGTGAATGGATCACAGTATCTAATTTTTTTTTTTCTTTTCATTTTGAATAATTTTGGATTCCATCCTAGGCATTATTAATGTTATACTGTGGAGAATCTAGATTCTGTTATAACCTTGTTTGTTGTTCATTTGTTTGTTCATTTGTTTGTTTGTTTTGGCAAGCAATTAACTTGGCTGAACCCGAACTGTAAATGACACCTCAAAACCCAGTTCAGTTATTTTATCCTTAGTTGAGTAGCTTTGAGTCTGTCTTATGTATGCATGGTTCAAGGGTAAGTCAGAGATTTGGAAAGGATTTATACACAGAACAAGGTGTTTTCTCTAGCTCTCTCCTTTTCAAGACTCCCTCCTCACTCATTCACTCTCCAATAAAGCAGAGGCTGATGGCATGGCAGATGACAAGGAGAGCATCACAGAAGGGTCTAATCCTGAGAATCTGAAAGACAGTTTCCTGGAAAACCCTTACTATTAGCTGAAGGCTACCTTAATAAGGACCTGATTATGAAAATAAGCCCAGATGGAATTTGCTCCATTTTATTCTAGATTGTATTGTACATGAAAGAAAAATAAAAGTATTCTTATAGATAAGCTGAATTATTTTGCTAATAAAAACAGGAAATATTGAAGTAATCTCTATTTAACTTACATATGAATGAGGTAAAGAGGAAGAAAGTCAATGTCAATGCAGAGAACTATAAATTTAAAATATATATGCAGTATGCAATATTGTTCTTTCTAATACAATGATAATGCTCTGAAACATTATAGACCTCTAGCAGTTAATATTTACCTGGCTTATAAACTGAAGTTGACATCTCTTTATTCTTGTTGGAAAGGTTTTATCACAAAAATATTAGAATTAGAATCACTATTTGACCCAAAGTCTCCAAATATTTACATGTTCAATTAAGGAGGATGAATTTTGATGTGCCAAAACTAATTAAATGCATGAAGATGTCATAAAAAGCCTGCTTATCCTACATGCAAGGAAGTAAATGCCACTTTCAGATGTACAGATGTGGCACTCCTTGTCATTAAAACCTTGTAAAAATGTAAAAGTATAAAATGTATGATATTATAGGCATATTTAGTACAAAGTATAAACAGTGAGGCAGAGTGATTTGAGTATAAAGACCTCAGCTAAGTTTTCCTTGAACTTATTACCTTACAAATCTAAACATGAGTCTAGGACCCTCACCCAGGCTAAGGCAGTTTATTGTTATAAAGTGGCACAAAGATGTAATAGAAAGTTAGTAGGCTGAAAGCTCTACTAACCTCACAAATTACAAAATAAAATCTCAGACTCCTGGTTTAGGAGTTAAATCATAATTCTGAATTATAAAATTACTCATATAGCGTGTGACATGTATAACCTATCACCTTTATGAAAATGCTTTGGAAAGTGGAAAGACAAGTGAAGTTATTCTGGAAACAATGTATGAGAAGCAGAAATTCCTACTCTATCTATTCCTCTTTTACAAATAAGTCGAAGAAAGAATAAATCAGAAGTAAATACAGGTTAAAGCCATGGAGAGAAGTGGAGTCTCCAAAAGGTTTGGGTATTCCATCAGTATTTGAAAATATTAAGAGAACTAGATTTCCATTCTTTCACAAACCAATACATGCTATATGCTCTGATCTGGTTTGGAATCCATTCTGAAAAAATGAGACAAGGGCAGTAAGAAAAACTTGCAGGAGATTTAAGACAGAATTAAGGAATAAAGTATGTACATGCCTGATAGCCACTGCCTTTTTGGACAGAGCACTTTCTTTAACATTTCTAGAATATGTTGAGATGGATTCACTGAATGAATACATTTATATAAAGAGTCCACCATACGATAGGTGGAAAAGATGGTTGATAAAAACAGGGTTGCTGTCCTCTTCAAGCTTATACATCCTTGGGAGATAGAGATACGCAAGCACATGAACTCAATACAACATGATGGCAGGGAGAAGGAACAACTCTGTACCATGGAAATACATAGGAAGAGTACTCAGCCGAAACTGAGTGGAAGATTATTCAAGGAGCATTTCACTGAAACTATGCTTAAAGGAACTGTGTTTAGAAGCACAGGGACAAGTGTAGAAGGCCAGAGCATAAAGAGGAGATGTGAGGATAACATGGCAAGAAACATGGGTGGAGAGGTCAACAGGGCTCAGTTAGTTAAGAATCTTGTACAGCATGTTATGGAGCCTAGTTTTGCTTTGAGAATGATGGAGAGCAGAAGAGGTATGATCAGATTTGCATTTTAGAAATATCACAGAATGGAGAATAGATGGGGATGAGGCAAGGCTGAGGCAAGGAGCTTAGAACACACTTGCAATGAGCCATGGAAGAGGGGAGCTGATGGTTTTATTTAGGGTAGAAGCAGTGGGATGCAGGGAAGTAGACATATTTGAGAGGCACCAAGGATATAGAGGCACCAGGATTTGATGTTATCCTTCCAAATGTTGGGAGTTTGGAAGAGGGATGTGTGAAGAATAATGCTGAAAATGCTGTTTTGGATTGGGGAACAATGTATCAGTTATTAAATGCAGAAACAAAACAAAAGAGATGGGTTTGGCATTGGGGAATAGAGATAATAAGAACAGTTTTAGGCATGTTATTTTGAGGCATCTGTGGCCATCTAAGTGAAGATGTCAGATATATAATTCAATATGTGGATTGGGGGCTAAATGGATAGAAGGATGGATGGATGGATGGATGGATGGATGGATGGATGGATGGATGGATGGATGGATGGATGAATGGATGAGAGAAAGCTGGTGCTATGAAAATATATGACAACTACAAAAAATAAAACAAAACATGGCATAAGAATTAAAAGGAGCCAAAAATATTTAGATACGTGATGTCAAATTACATTTCAGAGATAGGGAGGAGACGATTTGGCAAAGAAGACTGAAAAGCAATATCCAGAAAGAAAGAAAAACAGGAAAGTGTTTTATCAGGGAAGTCAAAGAAGGAAATGAAAAAGGGTTCAACAACGTTGAATGCTACTGAGAGGATAAATAAAATGGAGACTATAAAGTATCCTTTAATTTAATAATAGTCACACAAAGAATAGTTGCCATGGGTTGCAGACTACCAGATTCCTCCTTTATAGAAAGGAAATAGAATCAGGCCTTTGTATCCAAGGCATTTCCATCCACAGTTTCAACCACATGTAGATTGAAAAAAAATTTTTTTTTATTTTAAATGCGGTATTGTTGCTGATGTGAACTATGTGGTTAGGACCACAATGGTTGTGTCTATACTGAACATGTATGGACTTTTTTTTCTCATATTATTCCCTAAATACTACAGTATGACAACTATTTACATACCATTTATATTTTATTAGATAATATAAGTAATCTAGAGATTAATCAAAGTATATGGGAAGATGTATATAGGTTATATGCAAATACTACACTGTTTTATATAAGGGAGTTGAACATCCGTGAATTTTGGTATCTGCAGGGAGATTGCTAAAACCAATCCCCCACAGATACTAAGAGACAACAGTAAGCTGTTTGTAATGCTTCTCTGTGAATTGTTGTCTGCTCAGAGACTCCAGCTCTAAATGCACTTGCCTCTTAGTCACATTCACAAGCACTAGAGTGTGTGTGCACCCTCTCAGCATGTGACATTTACAATGATCCCACCTATTACCACTAAAAGCAAATAAATAAATCCCTCCTTTTGTCAATTGTTTCCCTTTCTTGTTTTCCTCCTCCCCTGGTTCTCTGTTTCTCCATGAGGATTCAGTGCTACAGAGCTCTAAATGTACAGCTTTAAAAAAGGAAGACCTCATAAGTAGAAAAATTTAGCAGCATCAAGCAAAAAGTCCCAGTTATCAGGCACCCCACTTATCTTCTACTGCAACTCATCTTCTGTATTATTCTAAAACCACTTCCTATGGGCCTTACTTTTATAACCAGGCAGCAGAACTAATTACTTGTCCAAGTGTTGCTATCAATAAGAAAGACTCAACCAAGTCCATCAATTTTAGTGTCCTTAAAAGAGATGCCATCAAGAGACCAGTCCTCACCTCCTTACACTTACACACACCCACACCATGTGCACACACATGGACACAGTTAGCCAGCTCCCTTTCACACCATTGCCCGCTGTTTCCTCTTTAGTGAATATTCTCCCTTTCATTATAGTTGACTGTTTATATGTTGTCTCCCACTCTCCATTTAAAGTTCTTTAAAATAGGGACAATTTCTTGTACCTGGATCCCGCCAACACTTGATAAATGTTGTCAAATTTAAATTTATTTAATTGAACTCATTATGAGCTTATTAGTGTTCTCAGTTCTTCACAAAAATTGGAAAGTATTAGATATATATTTTTTAATTTCTAAGGTAAATTCTCTACATCATGGGCCTGATTTAAGGGCATAAATTATTTTGTGGTTTATATCATTAGGTTATATTCATTCTGCTGATTGCTTCTTAGTGAGTTCTTATGTAATAAGATGTGATTAATAGAACAGTTTTCAAAAATATGATAGTGAACTGTTAGAACACTACTATCAGGAAATTAATTGAACTTTGGAAACATTTTATTGGATGTAATTATATCTCTCTAAAGTACATTTAAAAATTATTTTTGGGGTCGGCCGAGTGGTTTGGTGGTTAAGCGCTGGCTTGGGAAGCCAGTGGCCCCAGTTCGAGTCCCACATATGAGGGCCAGAGACACTGCCCTCAAAAAAAAAATTACTTTTGGACAGACCAATAACTAGTAAGGAAATTGAATCAGTAAATCAAAATTTCCCAACAAAGAAACGTCTGGGATCCATTGGCTTCACTGGATAATTCTATCAAATATTTAAAAAAGAATTAACACCAATCTTCCTCAAACTCTTCCCCCAAAAAAATGAATAGA
This sequence comes from Aselliscus stoliczkanus, assembly GCA_033961575.1. Taxonomy (NCBI): domain Eukaryota; kingdom Metazoa; phylum Chordata; class Mammalia; order Chiroptera; family Hipposideridae; genus Aselliscus; species Aselliscus stoliczkanus. The sequence continues at coordinate 131,483,607 of CM066733.1, forward strand.
AGGAAGCACTTCCAAACTCATTCTATGAGGCCAGCATTGCCCTGATACCAAAGCCAGACAAAGATGCTACAAGAAAAGTGGACTACAGACCAGTATCTCCAATGAATACTGAGGCAAAAATCCTCAGCAAAATACTAGCAAATGAAATTTAGTATTACATTTAAAAGACTAAATACTTCTTGACCAAATTGGAACTATTTCTGTAATGCAAGAATGGTTCAACGTATGAAAATCAATCAATGTAATACTCTATATTAACAGAATTAAGAACATGATTATCTCAATTGATTTGATGCAGAAAAAGCATTTTATAATATTTAATACCCTTTTATGATAAAAACACTTGACAAATTAGGAACAGAGAAAATGTACCTCAAAAAATGAAGGCCATTGATAAAAACACACAGATAACATCATACTCAATTGTGAAAAACTGAAGGCTTTTCTTCTAATATCAGAAACAAAATGAGTATGCCTACTCTCACAACTTCTAATCAATATAGTATTGCAAGTCCTAGCCAGAGCAGTTAGGCAAAAAAAAAGGAATAAAGACAGAACCAAGATGGCATCATAGATAAATGCTGTGTTTACCTTCTTTCACAACCACATGAAAATTACAATTAACTAACAAAACAACCATTATTGAAAACCACCTAAAATCAAGCTGAACTGAAGCCTTTCAACTAAGGACATGCAGAAGAAGCCACCTCCAGACTGGTAGAAAGGTCAGAAACATGAAAAGGGTTGGCCCCACACTCGCATGTGACCGCTAAAGATCCAGAGGGCTATTTCGGTGGTGGGGGTACCTCATCCCCTAAAGAAGTGAGGGATCCCAGCCCCACCCGAGCCCAGGGTTCCACTGCTGGACAGAGAAGTCCCCATAATTTTTGGTTGTGAAAACCAGCAGAGATTGTGACTGAGTGAGATTGAAGGCAGCTGCATTCACAGGCACTCCTATTAAAGGGACTGTGCACAGACTTACCCACCAGTGGAATCACTAGCTCTGAGCTCCAGCACTGGGGCAGCAGCTAGAAAGGCCGCAGGAACAAATGATGGGGAATTGAGTTGTCTGGCTTGGAACGGGGCTGAAGAGGCAGTTTTCTCCTGGACGGAGGAGCTGGTGGAGGCCATTATTTCTTTGTTGAGCCCTCCTCCTTCCTGGCATGCAAACACAAGCAGCCACCATTTCTGAGTCTTGGCTGTTAGTTCGCCCCACCATGGCAATTAGAGACCTGGTTCTGCCCAACTTTCAGGCACACCCAGGTGCTCTCAGTGGCTTTTTCATGCAGACCACCTGCTTTGGTTCAAGCAGCAGACTTTCTTAGCATCCTCAAAGGTTCACAAAACCCAGACATCCATCATCTGACTTGAGCAGCCTATAATTATAACTTGAGCAGCATCTGACTATACCTCTGGTTGAGCAGCCCTAAGCCAGCACTAACAGCAGCTGACATTAGTTCATGGCTTTGTCTTTCAAGGTGCTTCCAAGCACAAAACAGGCAGCAGCCATCTATGGATTTCTTTCTGGCTCCTGCTGGGAGGCCCTGGATGGGGTATTGGCTGTGGCTGAAGTAGACCTTCAGTGGATCTTCTCCAAGGTGGTTCAGGGGCTGATGCTTCCAGAGGTAAGCTTCAAAATAAGCTGGAGCATCACCCAGCTGCTTCTACATATAACCCACCCAAGGTGAATTGGACAGCTACCAGAGACCTGCTGAGACACATCCTGCTCTGTAGGATCAGCTCCTTACAACTCTTCCATTGTAGACAAGGCCAGTCCTCACAACCAGTGAGCCCAAGGGTCAGTCCCTTCCATTGATGTACAATTATCAACCAAGGCTCAACTGCAAGAAGAGGGCACACACAACCCACACTGAGGCACACTTGGAGTGTGTGGTTCGGGTGACCAGAAAGACCATGCCACTGAACCCCACAGCACACCTACATAAGGCCACTCTACTAAGACTGGAAGACATAGCAGCCCTACCTAATACATAGAAACAAACACTGGTAGGCAGCCAAAATGGGAAGATAAAGAAACATGTCCCAAATAAAAGAACAGAACAAAGCTCCAGGAAAGAACTAAGAGAAATGGAAATAGGCAATCTATCAGACACAGAGTTCCAAACACTGGTTATAAGAATGCTCAATGATCTCAGGGAAAACTTCAACAGAGAGATAGGAAGCATAAAATGGAGATGAATACAATAAAAAAGAATCAGTCAGAAATAAAGGATACAATAATGGAACGAAGAATATATTACAGGGAATCAACAATAGATTCGATGAAGCAGAGGGTCCAACCAGGGATGTAGAAGATAAGGTAGCAGGAAATACCCCACCAGAACAGCAAAAAGAAAATAAGAATCCAAAAAATTGAGGAGAGTTTAAGGAGCCTCTGGGACAATATCAAGCATACCAACATTCTCATTATAGGGGTGCCAAAAGGAAAAGAGAGAGAGCAAGGAATTAAAAACCTATTTGAAGAAACAATGATAGAAAACTTCCTTAACCTGATGAAGGAAAATGGACATACAAGTCCAGGAAGTAAACCAAGACACATCATAATTAAAATCCAAAGGTTAAATACAAAGAGAGAATCTTAAAAACAGCAAGAGAAAAGCAGTTAGCTACCTATAAGGGAGTCCCCGTTAGACTGTCAGCTGATTTCTCAACAGAAACTCTGCAGGCAAGAATGGGGTGGCAGGAAATATTCTAAGTGATGAAAAGCAATGAAATACAACCAAGATTGCTCTACCCAGCAAAGCTGTCATTTAGAATAGAAGGACAGATAAGGAGCTTCCCACACAAGAAAAAGCTGAAGGAGCTCATCACCACCAAACCAGTATTACAAGGAATCTTAGAGGCACTTCTTTAAGATAGGAGGGGGGTTATGGATGGGTGAAAGGGGCAGGGATTAAAAAGTACAAATTGGTTGTTATACAGTAATCAAGGGGATATGGAGTATAGCATAATGTGTATAGTCAAAAATATTGTAATAACTAGGTGTGGTGCCAGATAGGTACTAGATCTATAAGGGTGATAGGTGGGAATGGGATTGGGCGGAGGGTGAAAAAAGTGAAGGCATTAAGAAATACAAATTGATAGTTAACATAGTATGGGGAATATAATCAACAATGTTGTAAAGATCATGTAAGGTGCCAGATGGGCACTGGACTTATCAGGGGGATAATGTCATAGGCTGTGTAGATGCCTGACCAATGTGCTATACACCTGAAAGCTGAAGTGGAATAATATTGAATGTCAACTATAACTAAATATATAGGTATAAATAGTCAGGGGATGTGTAGTACAACTTAGGGAAGATAGTCGATGGTATTCTAACAGCTATATAAGATGTCATAGGGGTCGTAGCTTAGGGAGTGGGTCATCATTTTGTGAGGGGTTTAAATGTCTAATTGTTATGTTGCTTTGTACACCTGAAACTAATTATTTAATTAATTAAATAAACATCATCCATATTGGAAAGGAAGAAATAAAATTATTTGTTTGCAGATCACATTACGTTATACTTATAAAATCCTAAAGATTCCATTAAAATGTTTAGAAATAATCAATAAATTCACCAAACTTGCAGGATACAAAATCAAAACAGAAAACCAGCTTCATTTTTATGCACTAACTATGAACAAATCAAAAAATAAGTTAAGAAAACAATTCCATTGGCAAGAGCTTCAAAAAGGACAAATACTTAAGAATAAATTTAACAAAGGAGGTAAAAGAGTTGTACACTAAAAACTAAAAAACATTGTTGAAAGAAATTGAAAAAGACACAAATAAATGGAAAGATATCCCATATTCATGGATGGGAAGATTTAATATTTTTAAGATGCCAATACTAACCAAAGATATCTACAGATTCAGTGCAATCCCAATATAAAACCCAATGGTAGGCTGTTGGGTTTTTCTGTTTTGTTTAGGTATTTTGTTTATTTGTTTTTTACAGAAATAGAAACATCCATCTTAAAATTGGTATGAAATCTCAAGAGACACCAAGTAGCCAAAACAATTTTGAGAAAGAATTACACAGTTGAAAGACTCACACTTCCTGATTTCAAAACATATTGCAAAACGACAGTAATTACAAGTATGGTACTGGCATAAATACAGACATCTTGTCTCACTCACTATTACTTAAGTAATTTTCATGTCATTTAGTTGATTTTGAATCACCTCAAAATTTTGGAGCGTCCATGGAATATACATTAATTGGAGCTTCCATGGAATATACATTAAAGAGAGACTATCAGGTGTGTTTTCCTTATAGGAGATATTATTGATTCATTTGTGAACCCATAATATACTTATAGGTAATAGATTATAGTCTAATGAGTATAGTCTAATAAAGTCAGCAAGACTCATGTGTGAATCACCATTCTGCTACTTACTAGCTTTGGTAGACTTAGGTTAAGTTAGTTAAGCTTGCTAATTTTCAATTTCTCATCTATAAAGTGTGTCAATAATACCTAAGCTACAGATCTATTAAGATGCTTAAATAAAATCATATATCTGACAGCTCCTGAGTACTCAGTGCTCAACAAATAATCTGTTTCCTTAGTGTTTTGACCTCAATCGTTTTTTTCTTAATTTTAGCTATTTTTTATTGATAATTATGTTATAATTATATAATTACAAGTAGTCAATTTTAAGAAAAATTGAATGCTGCTTTAAATGCTGTAGAAGAAATCTGGCTATTTTAAGACATTCTATGATGAAACTTCATTAAGGTAAAAATTCTTTTGTAAAGCAATTACTGATCTCTAATTTTTATAATTTGAAGTTTTGTTTAAATCAAGATATTCCTTTATTAAATTAAATGCTTTCAGTTAGTGCAGTTTGCTTCTTCACTTCATAATTCAATGAAATATTTTTGTTTTTTTTCCAAACACAATAAAATCATAATATAGTCATCTTTGTATCTCTATGAATTTCTCCCTCTTTGTGATAGTCTCTTCAAAACTATTTATACATTTCTGCAGCCTCTCTCATGTTTTGACTGCTGCTAGTTTTTGATCAATTTTTGTCCATTTATAAAAGTTTTTATTGGTCACATGAGTCTAAGGAGCTATGAAATAAAACTGAACATCTCTCCACATCTAAAGACATATATTTGATTCATAGAATCTTTGAATTATTTTTATTATAGGAAACTATGTTCTTTCTAGACCTAAACTATGCTTTTGTTTTTCTTATAGTTTTTTTTGCTTGCTGCTATTTTATTTCTCTCAAGAGATCAGAAAAATTAAGCTTACTGTGGTTATCTATTTGACTCTATTAGTCATCTATAGGATCTAGTAATAAGCTCTTTACTACGTGTTAGGATGAACCACACTGAGTAAGGCCATGAATACTATGAATGTATATTAATATTTGTTAACCAGGATCTTTAATATATTAGATTATTTTTCTTAACTTCTAAGTATGTCAACTGTAATAAACATAGAATTTTTTTTGGTTAATAAATAGTACATATTTGTTTTTATGAATTTTAACATTTCTAGGTTTTTCAATTCTTCAGTCCTAAACAAGCAAATGAAAGGGAACAAGTACATCTGTGTTGTTTTTCCTTCTACACAATCATATAGGCTCCACATCAACAGGAGAGGTATCTGCTCTCCTGCTTAGTAGCTTGAATTATTTTTCACTCACTTGGAAATGACTTTAGCTTTTAAATTATTTTGTAAATGTCATGAATTTGATGAAACTGTGGTTTTAATAGATATACTTCTCTGCAGCTTCCTTTTTCCTCCTCATTTACCACCTCTCTTCCCTTGCTAACTCCTTTTTTACTATCTTTCACAAATCTTAGAATGTGAATGCATCTTGTATCTGGCTACCCTTGTCTTTCTTTGCACTATATTATTACTTGGCTCCCTCCCTTTTCCTCTTTTTCCAGAACACTTTCTTTTGATTCTGTTCCTCATGAAGATGTTAAAGAATTATTAATGTTTGCATTCTTTCTTTCCAAGGGAATTGACATTCTTATGCTTTACTGTGACTGGACTAAAATTATTCTAGAATTTTTCTGATGTTATAACCATGGAAGTTATTTATGCCTCTGCCCAAATGTCACTGAGAAGTTAAACTCTGCTTTATCAACATAAAGCATTACTGCAAGTATGTCTGTATGTCTACCTTGAATAAAAAATGGCCTCACAGTCTTGATCACTGCACTGTATACTTGAAACTGGTGTTGTATAATATTGTATGCCAACTGTAATTGAATATATAGATAGTCACGGGAGGTGGATTATACTGTGGAAGGGAGTCAAAGGAATTGTAATAGATATGTATGATATGGGGGGAGGAGTGGGGTGCCGAATTGGGGGAGGGGGTTGTCACTTTGAGGGGTAAAAAGTATAACTATTACACTGTGTTGTACACCTGAAGCTAATTTTTAAAAAATGTTTATTTCACAATAAAAGAATAAAAGAATTTTTTTAAAAAATGGCCTCACATGAAGATAAAAATAATTCCATTTTTAGTGAAAATGTTTATCAACTTAAAGCTAAAAATGATTAATCTACCTATAAGACTATTTTTAAGGAAAAAATATTTTCTGACTGAGAAAACCGATTGTGCTGAAAACACAGTTTTATCCCAAACATTCAGTTTATAGCAATTTTATTGGATTATTTTATTTAATTTGTCCAAATATGTATGGTATGACTTAATCAACAGGCATTAAACTGTTTAGCTGTCATGAATTAGGTATTATGAAATATCCAAATATAAAGTAAAAACATGAGGAAAATAAAAAATGAGAGAGGTATCCCCAATTCTTTCTCACTGGCATTTGCAAAAATACTGAGGTTTTCTATTCTAATTGATAGGTCTGATTAACTTATACCCTTGCTTTACAAGAAAATATGGTACTGATTTTTGTCTTCTTGAAAGGACTCTACTTCTCATTATTGAAGTACTGGAAATGCAGTTTAAGGGCATCTGTCAACCTTTTTAAAGTAAATTTGTAAAAATCTGATATTTTATGATTTTAGGTTAATATTTCCTAATTCCCTTGCTTGAAGGCCACTATTCAGGTTATTTATTCCTAGAATCTTTCTTGACCGCTGCTCCTTAAAAAATTGCAGATATGTGAGGATGAGCAGGCATGAGGGTAAGTGCACACTGGCTTCATATCTACCATCAGTACTTGGTGCTTTTCATGTGAGAGCTGATTCCCATTCTCAGTCTGACTGAAAGTAGGTAAGCTTAGTCAAGTATGTCTATTACAATCACGACAGCAATAACAACAAATACACTTCTGTAATACATCAAAAGTCAAAGCTCAATGAGTAGTTTATGCTGTGTTTATGGGGAAAATGCCAATCTCTTATTTCTTATGCAGTACAGTAGTCTCCCTTTTCTGCAAAGAAAAGTCTCCAAGACCCCCAGGAGATGCCTAAAACTGAGGATAGTAGTGAACCCTATATGTCCTGTTTTTCTATACGTACATACCTATGATAAAGTTTAATGTATAAATGAGGCAATTTTGTGAATAGATGTTCTTACTGTAGATCTTAGCAACCTCAGCAGACAATTTTTTTCTTTCCTTATTAAGTCAAGAACTTTGACCTTTTCACTTAAAGGAAGCACTTGATGGCTTCTCTTTGGTATGTCCAAATTGCACTTGGGGGCCATTATTAAGCAAATTGAGGGTTGCTTGAACACAAGCACTGCAATACCATGGCAGTCAATCTGAAAACCAAGCCAGCTAAGTGACTCATGGACATGGAGCTTCTTTGGAGTAGATACACTGGATAAAGGGATGATTCACACTGGAGTAGGATGAGGTGAGATGTTGCAAGATTTCATCATGCTACTCATCACAGCATGCAATTTAAAATGTATGAATTGTTTATTTCTAGAATTTTCCATTTAATATTTTCAGACTGCAGCTGACTGCAGGCAACAGAAACCACAGAAAGCAAAACCACGGATAACGGGGAACTACAGTGCTCATAGCAGGCCCCACGTGTGGGCAGCAACCCAACACTGTCAGATTTAAGGGCACTGAGAAAGTCCCTATCTCTAACATGAACATCAGCATTTGTCGGTCAGCCATTACTATGGGCTAAGCAGGATCTTCTGGTCACTTTTCCCATTCCTTTCCCTTATGATTATAAAAGGCATACTATGGAACTCCTGGAGGTGAGAAGAAAACAACTGAAGAAACACAACTTGAACCTTGGTGTTGTAAAAACTGAATTATAGGCCGTGTGAATATTTAAACTGACTCCTGCCACCAAACTCTTGGGTAATTCCAAAACAATCTTTGTCCAGTTTGCAATGATACTTAGAGCAAGACATAGCCATTCATCATTTATATAAAATAAACCCACAGGAGACTTTTCTTGCATAATTTTCAAAATCTATTTTTAAACATTGTTTAAACAAATTCTATCCATATTTTGTCCAAAACCAATGAATACAAGCAAAGTACTTAAGGGAATTTAATCACCTACATCTATAACACAGTAATTATTAAGTCATTTGGGCCAGTTAATGCAAAGAAATCAGATCCTGCTCCTCTCCAGATTATCTGAGGCTGAGAGAGGCTGAGATTGAAAAAAAAAAAACCAGAAAGCTGTGGCTTAGCAGGGCAATGGCTTTGGGCAGGAAAAAGTGCTTTGATGAAAAATGTTCATCCATTTTATGAAAAAGGTCTAGCCCAGTGAGCTATGGCTTTGGATACAGAGGTCATCTGAGTAAGAGTCATTCTTTGAGGACAGAATGAAAATCACTCCTCAAACTGTAGTAGTGGCAGGAAAAAAGTCTCTTACCCAGAGAGTTTATTACTTGTCCATTAGAAGGCTTAGCATCAAATCCCACACTGGGGAGATCTAAACAAAGGTTATATGATAGCTACGTCCCCCTGCAGCAGTTCTTAACTGGGCAGAAGCAGCTTAATTACCACCCAAGCTGCTCCTTCACTGATTACAATGGAACATGGAAAGAGCAAAAGGAAAGGGAAGGAGAGACAAGTAATGTGATCTATTATTTTTAACTCAAGACTAGCCCCTGTGCACTGCCAACACACACACACACACACACACACACACACACACACACACACACAGGCTGGATCTCCAGAAACTCTAAATCAGGTCTCTGCCTCTCACACTCAGTGAAGTCAAGCCAACCTCACCTTCTCCTGCATGAAAACTTGGCTCCCAAGACTCTGGAGGACCAGGGCAACAGTCCTTCATTCACCGAGAGAAAGTCAGCTAGAGATTTCATTTACATTCACAGGGATGTAAAGTATACCATTTACACATATTTCTTTTCCACCACTGTTTTGTAATGCCTGTTTCATGATACAAGTCTCATCATGCAAATTAAGTGTAAATGATCAGAAAATCCAAATTTCCTAGCTAATCATATTTGGCTTTCATTACAACTACTAATTGGTCCAGCCTACTAGAAAAACACTGGTTGGCCTCAATTATGTAATTTCACCAGAAAAGCAGACCCAATGCTACTAGTTTATCCACGCTAGCTAATTAAGTAAAAATGTATTGCTAAAAACTCAAGCAGATTATCATTATATATTTTAAATTAGCACTAAGGCATGGAAAATAAAAACATTTGCAAATATTATAAAACAAAATACAAGATATTATCATACATCTTTATCAGAAAACTGTTTGAAAGATTGTGAATAAAAAATAAGCCTCATATTCTGCTGGTGGGAATGTAAAGTGGTACAACCACTATGGAAAATTGTATGGAGGTTGCTCAAAACGTTAAGAATAGAATTACCACAGGAACCAACAATCCCTCTTCTGGGTATCAACCCCCAAAACTGAAGACATTTATTCGTAAAGATATATGTAACCCTACCTTCATTGCAACATTATTCACAATGGCCAAGACATGGTAACAACTGAGGTATCCTTCAATAGGTGATCAGACAAAAAAAGGGATGTGGTACATATATGCAATGGAATATTACTCAGCCATAAGAAAAGATGAAATATTACCATTTGTGACAACATGGATGGATCTTGGAAAAATCATTCTAAGTGAAATAAGTCAAACACAAAAAGTCAAGAATCATGATTTCACTCATATGTAGGATATGAAACTGAAAGCAACAGACAAACAAGCAAAAACTCATAGATGCAGACAACAGTTTAGTGGTTACTAGAAGGTAAGGAGAGAGAGAGAGGCAGAAGAGAAAAAAGAGGATGAAATATATGGTGACAAAAGGAGATTTGGGTGGTGAATACACAATGCAATATAAAGATGCTATACTATAGAATTATACACTTGAAATCTATATAATTTTATTAACCAATGTCACCCCCAATAAATTTAATTTAAAAAAAGGAATTGTTTGAAAAATTATTAAAACTAATAGATTTCAAAAAGAAGGTTAATTGAGGGGTCAGCCGAGTGGCGCAGTGGTTAAGCGCTGGCTTGGGAAGCCAGCAGCCCCGGATCGGGTCCCACATATGAGGGCCAGTGACACTGCCCTCAAAAAAAAAAACAAAAAAAAACCAGACAAACAAACAAAAAAAAAAGAAGGTTAATTGTAAGATAAATATACCAAGCCAAAAAATATTATTTCTCTTAGATACCTATGAGACTATGGCAGTAATATAGATAGATAGATAGATAGATAGATAGATAGATAGATAGATAGATAGATAATAGATAGATAGACAGATGATAAATACACTTCCCACTAAATAGTAACAACAAAAACATAAATTACTTTTACTCTTTTTTTTTAAATATGAGAGAGCTGTATTAAGAAAATATGTCTAAGAAGACTTGTATAAATGAAATAATATATCTGATTACAGTCATTATGTTAAAAGTATTTATTCTCCTTTAATTACTTTTCAAGTTGAACTCAACCCCAAATCTCCAAATTCAGTGGCATGGTTTTTTTTCAGGAGAAGCTGGGGCTCTTTCTGATGGATCTAAACAAGCATCTGGATCAAGAGTTGGAGAAAATGGAGGGTGTGGCAGGATAAACCAGGTGAGCTAGCAGGCATGTGACAACATGTCTGAGTTGCAACAGCCCCTGGAAACCCTACAGCCACCTTCTGAGCATAAAAAGCATAATCCCTGTTTTACTTTAATCTTCCAAATCTCACACAAAATGTCTCTTCTTACCCAAGCAAACTCTTTAACCATGCAGAGAACGGAATTCTGTGAAATGTACTTACAACTTTGCTAAGTTGGCACAATACAATTCACCACAATCATACAAATATGGATTTTTCAAAAGTAGTGATTTATAGAGCTTTCAAGGCATAGACAAATATCCTAAGCATGACACCAAAGGCAAAAATCTTACGGGAAAGACGAAAAGATTTGACTTCATGAAAGTTTTTTAAGCGTGTCTACAAAACAATTTTTTCTTTAAAAAGAGAAGAAAAATTTAGAGAAATATTTGCAATACTTAAAGTGATAGCATACAAAGAAGCTTTGTTATTACTGAACAGAACTGCCATTGAATGCTAAATATGTATGGTTCCAACTAACTGACTCTTTAAGAGTGAGAATGAGCCCCCCAAAATAATTACTGTATGTTCACAGATAAAAATGGAAAACAACAGGGCCGGCCGAGTGGTGCAGTGATTAAGCGCTGGCTTTGGAAGCCAGCGGCCCTGGTTCAGGTCCAACATATGAGGGCCAGTGACACTGCCCTCAAAAAAAAAAAAATGGAAAACAACATCATGAACAATCACGTTTAACTTTTGGCTTTTAATTAGGAATAACACAAGACAATCAGTTTCTATTATTTATAGATCACCCTCCATACATCTGAAATTATGTTTCTTCTTCCCACCCTCTAAGTTTACCCATCCTCTGTATTGTTTTCTCTAGAGTTTCAGATAATTGGTCAATTAATGCAAAATGCTACTAAAGTTATGCAATAGCCACACATAATTATTCAAAATATATCTCTTCTAAATTAAAAGTGTCACTTTCAAAAAGATTTTGCTATAACCAAACCATACAAAGCAGTGAATAATGAAAGCATTATGATCACTGGGCTAGTACAGAGAGGGTCACTCCTGCCAGGTCAGTCGTTGCCCGTACTTTTGACAGATAGACAAGTTCTGCTCTCATTTCTGGATATTGAAGCAAATTTTAGGAGGAATGAAATAAAATAGGTCAAAAATTAAACTATTTGGAAATTTAGTATCATGAACCATGAATTACAAACCCAAAAAGCCAGAAATATGATGAATAGTGTCTTTAACATTTAAGAAAGCATTGACTTTGCGTCAGCCGAGTGGCTCAGTTGGTTGAGTTGGTTTAGAGCTCTGAGCAACAGGGCCCTGGGTTAGATTCCTACGTGGGTCAGTGAATGCTGCGCCCGAGCTGAGCTGTCACTGAGCTGCCAACAGGTGGCAGGATGGCACAGCTGGTATAACAAGATTGCCTGTTCGATGGTGGGCTATGCCCACCGGCAACTAAGACTGAACTTGGCACCTTGAGCTGAGCTGCTTGGATGGCTCAGTGGATAAGGCATGCTCTCTTAACAACAAGGCTGTTGGTTCGACTCCCGCATGGGATGGTGGCTATGCCCACCAGCAACTAAGACTGAACACAGCACCTTGAGCTTAGAGGCCATGAGCTGCCCACGGAAAGCCAGATGGCAACTGGCCCCCTCCACAATGAAGATTGAAAAACAACAACTTGGATGGTCCCCTTCCCCAGTTCCCCAACACTGTTGCCCTCTCCCAATTCCCAAATAAAAAATCAAAAGCATTGACTTTAAATGGTCTCTGTCCAGATACACAGCTAATTGTCAAAATTAATATATAGACAGTCACGGGATGTGGATTATATGGTGGAAGGGAGTCAAAGGAATTGTAATAGATAGTATGATAATGGGGGGGGAGTGGGAGGGGAGAATTGGGGGAGGGGGGTTGTCACTTTGAGGGGTAAAAAGTATAACTATTGTACTTTGTTGTACACCTGAAGCTAATTAAAAGTATATATAAATTTAAAAAAAATTAATACCAAAATTATGTACAAGGGTAAAAAAAATACATTTCAGATGTGTAAGTCTATGGAGGTGTTAGAGCAAGAAAAACTATGAAAATTATGTGGAATTGCTTTATTGGGGGCCATGAATCAATTTTCCCAGTGTTTTTGCTTTGCTGTTTTGCTACTTTCCAGAGTTTGGTGTTTCTCATTTACAAACATTAGGATATATTTCATTTACCAAAAAAATTGGATTTAACTCTATAATCTGTAAATATTTATGCATATTTCCAAAGAATACATGGGCTTAACTACATTTTTTTGTGATTACTTATATGCCTAATACATCATGTTAGATCTCACATTTTGCACTTTCACAATAAAACATTCAGATGAGAAGGGGATAACCCAAACAACCTGACAACGAATCAGCAGACACTTGGAAAAAACAAAACCTGAAGTAAGATATAATCTATAAAATTGGTGAAGATTTCATTTGAGGACTATTTTCTACATAAACTTAAAAAAATGTTTTTGTTGTTGTTCAGGAATGAAATATCTGTTCAGATTTTACAGTGGGTTAATAAACGGCCTAACAAATAGCCAGCTAGTGTCAGTGACCCTACCCCATTTCTCTTCCACCTTCACTCACATGGCAAGTGGGATGTGAATGTGTTGTCCGGCATCGTATTCAAAGATGACACTACTGACAGTGATTGCTCCACTCCCCGTGTGTGACTGAGAAGCCCAATATGGTACCAGGACTCCTTCCTGTAGTTTGCACATGTGAGATCTGTGACTGCAGCTGCTTTTAACAGAGCCTGCCATTGTTTATATCTCTGCCTCCAAAATACAAAATGGGCCGTTGCTAGGAATGAACCACTTCATTTCCTGACCACTGCAAGCCAGACTGTTGTCTCTGTTGTTCTTTCCCAGATGTTCTCCCAGCACAGCCATGCTGCTTCAAGTTGTGCTTTGCCTCATTCAGGGATGAACAAGATAAATTAACATGAATGATAAGTATTCTTTTGGTTGAGGATTGTGTATGCTGCATGCATTCAACAATTTTAAAAAATGAGAACCAATGCTAAGTACCTACTCTGTGTTAGCTCGCAGTGATCAGTGGTGGGCAGGACACAAAGAAAGGTGAGGCCTGGGCTTTGCCATCAAGTTGTTTGCTAGGTAATCCCACCCTTGAACCAGTGCAAGTCAATGAGCGACAGAATAAGAGCTGAACAAGTGACTCTAACTCTAGAAGTTAACTAGAGGGAGAAACCATTTCGGGTTTGGGTGTGAAGAAATTCATCATGGAATAGAGTACATTTGGAAAAAGATGATCAGAGAAGACACTTTGAGCATGGGAAATGTGAAAAAGATACCGAAGTAGCAAATTGACAGCATGTTTTGGGGATAGTGGGTGTACAGGTTGGGCCCAAGGGAAAGACTACAGGATATAAGAAAACAAAGTAACATGGAGCCTGTTTGTATGGGTTTGAGCCATTGCACAGGTTTCCTACAGACTTTGAAAATAATTAGATTAAGGAGCAATCAATCCATGAGTATGGTGAGTAACCCTGATTCTGGCACAAACTAGTTGTGTGACACTGAACAAATAATTTAATCTCTCAGGGCCTCAATTTTTAAATCTGTAGATTGAGAAGACTAAAATAGAAAAGTAGTTCTCAACACCTGGGTGCAAGAATGTTTGGAAAATTATGAAGGGACAACTGTGACTTCCACAAAGATTTGAGATAGGAGGGTGCTACTGGCATCTAATGGACCTAGCAGGCATGTCTGATGCTATCCATGGAACAGTCACACTTGAACATGGCCCCTACATATAAGGGAATAACCTATATATTATTATTTGAGCCTAGAAGCCAATTCTGTTTTGCATGAAAATATAAGGTATGTTTATCAAATTTCAATATAAATGGTTCCCTAGAAATGTAAAGCCCTTTTGGTGTTTGAGTTGCCAATAAAATACACCTATATCACTACCTTTTACATTATCACATTCATGGTGAGTCTAAGCATTTATAAGAATCTAATTATTTCGTCCATATTTCAAAATGCCAATATATGCACTTGACTATTGTCTTCATTTACATCCAAACTCATTCATTATAAGTAGGGGCAAGTTTCAGGCTATTTCATAATATCTTTTAGTGTAGTGGCACCTAAATTGCTATATTTTCAAAGGCACATTGTTTTATTATTAATTACTTTTTATTTTATTTATCCTTGTTTATAGTTAGGGTGTTTATTAAAGTTTTTATAAATGATGTGTGCAGGTGGAAAAACTATCTGTGAATTTTATTTCAGCTAGAAAAGAGGATGGTACAAAATATTTACCGTTCAAAGGGGCACTGTGTCTGCTGGGATTGAGAAGCACTGGTTGAGGTGATCTGAAAGCCCCTTCCGAGTCAAACCTTCTGTTACCCTGCTGGTGTCACAGAGTCTGGGGCTCGAGGTGTCCAGTGATCTCTCAGAAGCTTGATGTCCTATTTTTTTAACAATTATAGCCATAGATTAGTAAACGATTTCTTAATGGATTGAAAGAGCAATATCAAAACAAATCCATCATTCACTCACAGAATTATATTTATCCTTGGGATGTTTACCCCTGGGATAAATATAAGCATGAAATCCTTTAGATTTTTCAGCAAAATTCTCACCAGAAACAGAGGACTTTCCCCTTGACTGTCCTGAAGCCTGACTCTGGTACCCTATGCCTGCTAAGCAGTCACTTACTCATCTGATCAATTTTAAATGACATTTGAAATGTCACAAGACACATTTGCGTCCCTTCCCATCCTCATTCTGCCTCTTGTGTGAAAGCAGTCACGGCAGTGATATTTTTCACTGTGTCTTTAGGTCAGCAAATATTGATTTAAGGCTTTTACAGTTTCAATATGTCCTGGACTCCCCTCATCACACCTGGAAAAGCATCACATCCTGGCCAGCAGTGGGTGCAGGCATGATGTGAGCCTCGGCTGTCAGAGGTCTTTCTGCTTTCTTTGCCACTGTAGGATGTTTGCAGGGGCCCCTGGGAGATGCTCTGCTAATGAGTTACAGGCTGCTTCATCTAGCCTGCGCTTTGACTATCTGCCCAATCTTTCTAAGTTCCTAACCTCGTGCTTCCTCTTTCCTCCTACTAGATGTCCTTCTGGGAGACATTGGATATGGGGATGAAGCATTCTAATCCCAGGGCCTGCAGCCTTGTCAGTGTGGACAACCCAGGAGTCTGTTGCTTTGTTTATCTTTCCTACTTGTCTAGTGGGAGGTTTGGCGAAGAGGGTAGGAAAAATATCTGAGTGTTGTATTTTTTTAATTTTTTTTTTTCAAATTCTAGTCATTAATAATACAGAGCTGAAACTGCCTTAATTGATAATGAAATTCAGTGTTTTGATACAGCAATCTTTCCACTCTGACAAAAACAAAGATCTTTCACATTTTGATATATTCTTTTAAAACTGAAATTGAAGGTTAGTTAGTGACTACTTCATGCAAACTGATGAGTGCGGCCAACGAAGTAAGATACTCTTATGTTAATGAAGCAAAACATTATTTCCTAAGCAGATTCCTTTTGACTCTTGGTTTAAGTCATGCTTTGTTTTTGACAGACTGAACAAATTGAAGAAAGAGGAATTTGAGGATAGACATTTTATGGGTGCTACCTGATTTCTTTTTTAATAATAGAAATTTCACTTCACGTGAATGATCTATGAGACATAAAACCCTAACCAAGTGAGATGATGTTCTCATGTGGGTACAATATGAAGAAAACTGAAGCCAAGATGCCCCTTCATTAAGGATGAATTTATGGAAACTGGTCATTAAGCCCTGGTAGGCTTAGAAGGACTGGGAGGCCCAGTGCCCAGTCAATAATAATGTGAATACTCAGGTTGATTCCTGACCGTTGATGTGGCCACATCTTTTCCCTGAACACAGAGGACTTCAAAGTGGCCCGTTCATGGAGGAGGGTTTGATGAGGCAGGGGCTGGGACACTGGTTGACTAATTTTGGTCTCAGTGGAGCTGTTCATCACAACTAAACTTTGTGAGTGTTGGGATGATGTGTGTGTTCTATGCAGGGAGGATCTGAGCTTCAAAGGCTGTAAAACACAGTATGTAATATCTTATCTTACATCACTTCTCATTCTGTACAAATTCCGATTTCTCTCTGACAAGGCCTTCCCATTAGAATAAGTTCAAAAGTACAGTACAGTTTAGATTGACTGTTCAACAATAAACATCCCTGTGAATGAAAAAGTCAAAAGCAATTGATAAATATGCTTGTCCTGAGGATCAGATGCATACTTCTGTCATTTATGAGATATCATTTATCCATCAACTATAATGTACCTTCTTCATTCCACTCATTTCCTCTTACCCTGTATGATAGCTGATTGTTATCATTATATCTTTGTTAGCCTGAACTCCAGGATCTACAGTAAAGGTCTTGTGAGCTGAAATAGCACAATTTGTCATGCACTGGAATTTGTCTGCTTCACAGAGACTTTGAATTAAACACATAATTGAAGTGTTCCTTTGTCTAAACTTTATCCACAGCCATAAATTAGGAAACAGAGAAAGAGCTAGAGCTATGGTGTTTCCATTGAAACTAAAACACTAAAAGTATTCTACAGTTCAAAACACATCTTAAGTAGATAGCCTATCACATCTATGCTATGCCATAGCTACGGTTAAATAACTAATTCTCACTGCTAATCTGTAGGGTAGTTTATTAATCACAGAAAGTGTAATCAGTTAACCTAACCAAGAAGTTGGTGTAAGATATCATTCTTCTGCTGTATTCTAATCATTCAGTATTTTCAACAGCTCTACAGACACTCAGTTCATGATAGGGTCTTTTCTCATAAGATAAACATTCTTGAAAGAGTAGATTGAAAGGAATAAAAAGCATTTAGAAAAACATTTCCACTGATATGACTTTCAATTAAGACAAAGACTTTATCCTTAAAAGATTAAAAGTAAAGAAAAAGAATTTTAAAAGAAACAATAACAACAAAAATCAATCATGGTTATGGGTTGCTAGCAGCAAAAGAACAAATATAAACTAACGAATCTGGAGACTTGGATTGGAAGAGTAGGCAGGTCATTGAACCACATTTATGGATGGGAAGGAATGAGTGGGGA
Organism: Aselliscus stoliczkanus; assembly: GCA_033961575.1. Classification (NCBI taxonomy): domain Eukaryota; kingdom Metazoa; phylum Chordata; class Mammalia; order Chiroptera; family Hipposideridae; genus Aselliscus; species Aselliscus stoliczkanus. The sequence continues at coordinate 131,501,741 of CM066733.1, forward strand.
AATGTCTAAATTGTTAAGGTTAATGCTGGAAAATTCTAAGACTCCACCACCTTAGATTAACCTCAGCCACTTCATTTGGGGCCAGGTTGCCATTGGCGCTTGCAGCTCAGCCTGGTTGAGGAAGGGCTTATGTGTTCTTGAGAACAGTTGTTTAGTGCACTGAGCCAGAACCATGCATGGGACAATCAAAACAGCAGCACTCTAGCCTCATCTTTAGAAGTGACAAAGAACAAATAGCATGAATCCTGGTGCTTCGGTGTGTCCACTAACAAATCTGGATGCTGAGTATTTTGTCAGCTTAACACTAGGCCCTACATTTTAATATGGAAACAAAAAAAGACAGTAATATTGAGTCTTTGAAGGTCTAACATGTGGCTGTAGTGACATGTTTGGTGATTCCATTTGGTGATTTATCTTTAAAAGGCTACCACTTTGATTCACTCATACCTTTAAAGAAGTCACTTTCTAAAAGAACAAACTTTACAATTTTATCAACTAGAAAATAGAATTCTCTTCAGATTTATTATATTTATTTATTCTTGAAGGCAAGAGGAGTGATGACTGCTTCATCTTCTATTCTTACCATTCTCTGATTTTAGTAGCTACTGATTTTGCCAAAAGCTAGATAAGTCTGGCACATTTGTGATTAGTTCTACTGGACAAATAACCTTGTGAAACAACATTTTATGCCAATTGGTTGTCAAATTTCTAGTTTTGAAAGAGGTATTGTATATAATGGCTTTGTAAACTCTACTAAGGAAATTTATATTCTGTGGAGCTAGAAATATAATTTAAAACCAGAATGAAATGAGAAAGAAAAGAGCCATCAGTCATTTCATTCCTCCACATTTTGGTGGCCAAATGTTATGAGGGGAGACTCATTCAAAACCATGTCTTCACTTGCTCAGGATGGCACAGAAGCCCAGAGAGGCCAAAGGCTCAAATTCTGGAAGGTTTTGCTTCATGAGAAAATTTGGACTAGGAAATCTCACTTGGCTTTGAGATACATTCAAAGGGATGTTTTTCAAAATTATTGGGATGGAATCTGACTGAGAATAACAATTCTTTATGGTTTAAGAACACACGTCTTAATCTCCTGGATTATTCCTTTGTTCTTTTATTTCATCTGTGTCACCTGAGCTTCCTCTCTTTCCAAAAATGCAGTAAAGACAGGGGAAAAGATTTGAGAAAAATCAAAAGAATAGGCGCAACTTGACCAGTTGCATATTTTTTGATGTTCAGATGCTTTGAGAATACATTTTTTTTGTTTCAAATGTTTTCAAGGGGCCAAATGACCCTGAATGAGCTCAACGATTTAGAGCATCCAACAAATTAAACTCCTCCTTTTAGTGTGTGTATTACAGTCTTTGAATCTTTGATATAATGTAAAGCTATTGTCCCCATAGGGAGGTCTAACATTTTGCACAGTTTTACTGAAATAGTTGACCTGCCTAGGGAAACTAGAAGAATTTCGAGGGTACATTTCAAGACCCTGTTTCTGTTGATAATAGTGTTCCAGAATTTATATTTATTAATATTGCTTTATTTTGGTCCAACTCCCACAGGAAATCCTGAGGAGTGTACGTTTCTGGCATATTTTATCTTAGATAGTTCCATCCCTTTGGTCTTGCATCCTGATTGCTAGACTGAAGAGTACCTTTGAAAGCCTCTGCTCTTTAATAGAGCTGAGGATGACAACAAGCAGGAACTTCAACACTCTAGGAAGACAATCTATCTACTTTCTCCAGTTATCATTAAAATGTCTTTTAGACATAGGTCATAACTGGAAACCTATAAATGATATCTGTGTAGTAAGCACTTCCCACAGAGCTGGAGTCCCAAGTGATTAAAATTTATCACATTGTTCTTATGGTTACAAATACTGCTGATATGTGTCATTACTTAGAAAGTACTGTTCATAACATTTTGATTTTAGTCCAAATAGTTTTCTCTCTGAATTTCCCATAAAATGCTCTTGATCTTTTTTTTTTTCAAAGGTCTAATCTGCTTCTCCATTGAAAGAACAAAGAAAAGGGGGTGATTGTTCTCTAGTTTAAATTTTGTTTGATTTGATATATTTATTGCCTGGTGGGCTGCAGCTAATTTTCCACTGACTTTTCTGAGAAAGTAATTAGGATACAACTCAATCCTATTCAACATGCAGGGCCAAAGCTCTTTCATGAATTAAAAGTTATGATATTTAGTATGTGGCTCTATTAAAATGATTTGTAACCTTGAAACCTCATATTTGAGCAGGGCTTTGTTTTGCAAAACTTCATGCTTTCAATGTATGAATTTGTTATTTGATTAGACAACACAGTATACATCAAAATGCTTTTGAGTGAGCCTTTAGTATGGAAAGAGTTTGTCAGAACATAGGCTAATATGGTAGCCTCTCTTTTAGTCTCCTGGAGAACTAAAGATCATACAATTCTTTCAACATGATTCTCCAACCCACTTGAATTTGCCAAGTCCCTTAATTTACATCTTAAATCGTAAGGTTACTGCAGGGTACCCTCAGTCAGTCAACTCTTACAAGTTTTACCTGGAAGGCATGGATTGAACTGGTTTGTATTTATTGAGAAAATAATAAGATAGAGAAGATAGCATGCACCCTACTTTTCTGCCTCAAAGTCCCTGGTTAGACAAACCTGGTTGAGTATTTATAATTGACTTCTAAATAGTGGAACTAAGTGTACCTGGTAATAATATTAAGATATCAAGAAAGTAAAGAAAGCAAGATATTAATGGAATTTAACACCAAAAATTTTTAACTAACTTTTATGATTTTGACTCCTAGCTATGAAAAGTTCAACATCATCTCACCATCAAATTTAGCTGACTAAATATATATACTATTTTACTATATTTTAACATTCTGCATTTTACATTTTCAAGTAATTTACCATTAAAGGGGTATTATTTAAATATGCCCCCAAATTTTAACCATAGTTTTAGAAATAAATGGGAAAAAAAAAAAAGGTAAGCTTCTTCACTTAGAATTCTGGAGTCAAGAGTAGTTGGAGATTAAGTAGGCTAATTGCCAGATCTAGGATTTTTTATTTTATTTTCAAAACAAAATGTCCTAGTTATTTCCATTGCTGACATAGTTGGCTCCATGTAACTTTTGGAGAGAATCTTTTTTTGTATAATTATCTTGCAGGTTCAAGTCATTTGTGGTGGGGAAAAAAAGCCAGCTGGTGGCTAACAAGTATGAACTATACGGGGTGTTGATAGGACATTTAAAAAGAATTATAGAATTGATTTTATTAATCTTATTAAAACAAAGTCTAAGAGACTGACTTATTTTTTCGTACGGGTATTTTACAATATCAAATACTCTTGGAAACAAGTAAACCATTCGCCGGTACATCAGAAGCATTTTTCATCTAGAGATTTTTCATTGAATGTTTAAGGACTGCAAAGTAACAATGGTACATAAATGCAATCAATACAAAAATTCTAATTGTAATGGAATTGTACTACTAATGCACTTTACAAATTGTTTTGATCAGGGTTTTATGTGTATTTTTAGTAATTCATCTTGGGCAAGTATATTTAGAATTATATTGAAAAAGCATCTATGTAGGTAAGATGACCCAATACCCAGAAAAACACGCCATATTGCCTAGATACCTAAGCATCAAAATTGAATTTTTCAGTCATTCAAAGCTTAGTTGAGTGTTTTTCTTTTTTTTTTGGTAATGTCACTAAATTTTCTGAAATAACTGATTGTGTTAGAAGGTATGCATACCAGAAAAACATATGTAAATAGTCAAAACATCCTTAGAATTGTAGAATACCAGATTAAGAAGGGATGGAACAGGTCTAGATCTAGATCCTATATATAAATCATTTTTCTCCAGCCTCTCCAACACAGAAGAGGTGCTAGCCCCCTAGTGCAGACCATTGTACCTGCATAACACTGATTATAAGTAAGTCCATCTTTATATAAAAAATTCTAATTATTGGTTCTTGTATACATTCTACATGAGATAAAATAATTTTTTCCCTCTCTAACAATAAAGCTCTTCTTTTCTCCAGATAAAACATCTTGTTTTCCTCTAGTTTTTCTTCTTTTGACATGGTTTTGTATCTATCATCTCACCAAGAACATCTTTTGTTTTTGAAAGTATGCTTTCTTAAAGTGTGGTGCCTAGATATAAACTCAGGAATAAAAAGAAAAAAGTTGTGACTACAGTGGAATGGGGCACCAAGTTATCACATCCTGTTTAGCAGAGAAAGTTTGCTCCAAAATTGACCTAAATCTCATTAGACTTATGGCATCCCCACCACTCTGTTGACTTATATTGAACTCACTATTACCTAAAAGCTGTAGGCCATTCATTTTCCCAGCATTTTCAACATCAACTTTCCAGTCAATTTTCTGAAGCCAAGTACAGGGCTATGTATTTATTGTTTATACCTGGTAAACTTTATTCAATGAAATTCAGCCCCTTGTCCTCCTTGTCAAGTTCATTTGGAACCTGGTGTTGTCACCATCAGGTTCAGTAAAACCCCAGTTTATTTGACAAGATGCCCATCAAACAATTCGAAAGGCAACCCATTCCAATATGTTTAGCTCTAACATCTAAAAACCATTCTTGCTGAAGTTTAAATCCTTTCCCAGATAAGGCAAGATCTTACATAGTCCAAAATTTTAAAAATAGATTAACTCTTTATCAACTCACACCCTTGATGATTTTTAAGCAAGAATAGAATGCCTACCAAAGTAAAGGGATCCAGGGAAACACAATGAATCAAAGTCATTCATTATGACCGACCTTTACTTTTGGTTATTTATCTGGTCTTTATATGAAAAGTGATCATGATGAAACTCAGATTGTGTTTACCACATTTAGATTTTTGTCTTTCCTTAACCTCATTTAAAGATAGCCTTAACCAAACAACAGTGAAATACCAATTAAATAAAAATGAAACCAACACAAATTCTCCAAGTCAAATAGAATTTTTATATTTAAGAGTTTTCAAAATATGCTTGCTTAACTATAATTCCCATGGGCTTCATGCCATTGTTCTTTAGACACTATGAAATAATAAAAACAAAATAATATTGTTGGTAAAATGTAACAATTATAGTAACTTTCTCCAGACACACACTCACTAATCATACAAAAAGACGGCTTTGCATTTAACTTTAAAATGTACAATCATCGAAATGCTTGAGTAGCCACATGTGTAGGAGTGATAGGTCTCGCACATATTTATGAGCTGCCTTAAATCCTTTCTGGACCAAAGAGAAATGTAAATAAAAGACACAGTCACATATTTAATGAGGAGGGAGCAAAAAATCTAAATTGGTATGCAGTCACTGCCCTCACAAACCATTTTATTTTCTAAATGTTATATTGAAATATTTAGATGCCTCCTTTCAGCTGACACCACCAATGTGATATGCTACATCATCTAATATCACAAGCACATGTTAAGCAAGAATATAGTAATCAGGTAGGTGTTTAAATGATCTATTACCCTTAAAAAATTAATAAATGTGAAATGCTACCTGCCATCTGTGGGGTCATTCCCAATTGTCCTCATGGACAATACCTTCTTCTGTGACTCTGGGAAGAATTCCATGCTGCTGAGTCAGAGCAAGATATCATTGGTTTAGGATTTGCATGGGGATAATACAATTCTATCTGTCTTTCCCCCCCACACCCCCCACTTAAATATTAACCAGGAAACACGTGTGCACCATATATATGATATAAATGAATCTGCTGGTTTTACTTAATTTTCTCCTTTCTAACCCAAACATTTCTTCCTTTTTATTCTCTTTCCATTTTTGCAGAAAAGAACAATCAGGCACTGGTGGTTTATTTGAAACTTTGTTGGAAGTAATTTTATTATATGACTCTTTAAATAAAAGTCATTTTCATTAGAGACAGTTTTTGTTCAATAGTGTGTTTTTAACTAAGTGACAAGGATCACCTCGCCCATGGGATAAAGCAGATATTCATTAGTAGAGGAATCCTGTTTTTAATCCTTTTTATTCTACAAATGGCAAAGACCAGATCTTCCATCTTTAAGCCTCAGCCTGGCTCTCTCAGCACCCCTCCCCGTGCTCTCAGCCTTACACATTACACTCCAACAAGGCCCAAATGCACAGTTTGGCCAGAGTTAGCGAATAAACTAACAGAATGCCCGGTCAAATTTGAATTTCAGATAAACGACAAAGGTAGTGTTAGTGTATGTTCCAAATATTGCATGGGATATACTTCTACTAACACATTCTTTGTTATCTGAAATTCAATTTTAATTGGATGCCCTGTATTTTATCTGACAATCCTGCCCACACATTTTCAATGCCATTTTTTCAAGCCATTTTGTGCATATTTTTCTCTCTATCTCAGATGACTTCCTGTGCCTTGTCAACATGGAAGACCCAGCTCAATTGGCTTTTTCTCCTCCTTCCTAAAATCTTGGTTGACTTGCTCCACTATCAACCCCAGCAGAGCTGATCATTTTTCTCCTTTGTGCTGCGACTGTGCCTTGTACATATTCAAGTATAACTGAGTCATGAGCTGTATCTCACTTATTGCGTGTGTCTAGTTATGAGTCACTGGGACACAAGGTGTTTTATTCACCTACATTCCCAATGCTGGAAGATAGTAGACACCACAGGAGAACTTCCAGGTAAAGGAAAAGCAGAGGGGTGAAGCCAGAGAATACTGGACATGAATCCTGGACTCTGCCACTCTGTAAGTGAGTCTGTGGACAATATAGTTAGGCTCTCAGGGCCTAAAGATTCTCATCTGCATATTTTTCTAAATAAAACATTTCTGACCAAGTAATTGTTGAAAATTAAAGAAACTTATTTGTATAATATAAGGAACCTGTCACCAAGCACAGAGTCACCAAAAGAGTTACCTTCTAATCTATCTCACTCTCCTTGTTGAACTAAAAATCCTTTCAGAAGTACATCTTTCCTTTTCTTTCTTATCTGGAGAGAACTTCAATTTCTATTTTCAAATTGTTTACAAGCTTGTCAAATTATGGCCTAATATGTTCAACTTTTAATAAAATATTTTAATTGTTTTGCCAACTTATCTCCAAATTCTGATTTAATTCTTGCTTCTCTGTGTCCTTCCTTTACAATCAAATAGCACTTCCAATCAGACCATAAAGAAAAAGCAAAACTCGTCTCCCAAAAGCTTGCAAAGAAATAGAGTTTCTAAAAATTACTCTTGTCTCATCTGTCTGACTCACATTTATCTAAAAATAAAAGGAAAACTAGGAGAAAAAATAAACGAACAGAGGATAACGTGTAGCCTCATGTCTCTAAGTCAGATAACAAGATAATTTTTCTGCGTGCTCTATATTTCACTTTACTTTCCAAAATGACCTTTCCACCCCCAAGCCCTATCACTAGAAAATAAATCCATTAATGAGGAATCTTTTCTTCCCCTGTCCTTTTTCATATCAATCTCAGCAGGATGCTAGACTGTTCTTTGAGTTCATTCACTTTATAGCCATTAAAAAGAAAATATAGTCTGGAGACGGCCTGTCTCCAATTGGTTAAGCACAGGATGAAGAAATAAATTCCTGAGTTTCTAGCTTTCATCTACCACTGATTCTCTATGCAAAACCCAGGGAAGTTTCCAAACCTTTCTTTTTTTTTTTTTCTTTTTTTAATCTTTGAAACGGGTAAATCGTTTAAAAAAATATCTCCTTCACATATGCCATTTTTTAGCAGAAAATAAAAAGCTCTTAAAATATTAGTGTTTATGGTTAATGTCTTTAAAAATAGGTTTGCTTGACCTTGATCTCATGGGATTTAATTCCATTTCTCATTAGATGCTGCATAATAATAGTAATCATAAAATGTGATGATTACCATAACTGTCCCTAGAAGTACATAAACCAAAGCTAATGAAACTAGAAAAATCACTGAGAAAAATATAGAGAGAACCTCAGAGTAAATTAACATATATCTTCAGAGGTAGCTATAGGTTAGCACCAACTCATTCAGTTATCTGCTTATTAATTCATTAATTGTTTACTAAGAATATAGTAAGAGCAAAGTTCTGTGACAGACTTATTCTGAGTTTCATTTCCTTAATTTCCTAATGACAATGAGACTGCACTAGTAAAATATATTACATAGAACGCAGGGGTTAATAGCCTAATGTCCGTAAATTAATCTTCTAATAAATTTATTAATATTTACCCTGAGCTTTGTTGCCTCTCAGATAATATCTTGTTTTAGAGCAACAATTTCCTTCTCCTAAAGACTCAAGTAACTTTCAAACTACCCCATGCATACCCAGGGATACTTCTCTGCAAAGTATAGGTTTCCTCCACTATCTGAAAGTAGAGGTTTCTATGAAAACTTTCGTAACCAAAAATGGCATGAAACAAAGAAGCAATTATCATTAATTTACATGGAAAATTTTTTGAATGTTCTCAAAAACAAAAACTAACCTACCAAACCATATCTCATATGCTGAATAACGACCAGTTTTACACTAAGCGTAACAAACACCCTTAGGTTTTTCTGACCTTAGGACACATCTTGCTAATGGATGCACCAAATAAATTGAGATAAAGCACAGATGTTCAGAGACGCAGTTCAAACCTATGGCAGCTTGATGCTGAGATGCTGGGCATGAATCCCAGGGAAGGAGCCTGGTGATGCCATTCTTGCTGCCGGGGTGCCACTGCCTCTGTAACAGCTGGCTAAAAAAACAATACTGAATGCTGTTATTGCTTTTTTTTCTGTAAAAGTTAAAATCCTCTTCAGATTTCCTTTAGGTCAGCAAAAACAGGTGCTAATGTGGGTCTTTCATAAAAGACAGGTGGTACAATGTGAACTTTCCAAAAGCAGTAGATATATGAAGCTGTTACTGAAGACTTCTAAGACCCTCCTGATCTGGAAACTGTATGATAGCAAGAGTCTGTAAGAGGGCAGACTCACCAAGGTACCCAGTTTCTAGAGAGCTCAGTGCTGGCCTGGCTCCAATGCCTAGCAATAATATCTTCTGTTTGCCTACTATGTGCAGTGCTATCGTACATTTCTCCCTCTTCCAGGTGAACGCCATACATGTAAACCTACTGTGGTGAAAAACTCAAAAGCTTTCCCAGAGTGTCTATTTGATAACACTGAGCAGGACATAATCCATACCAACCAAGAAAAGGTGAACAAGACTTTGAGATCCAGATTCTAAGGGTTGCATGGGTATCTTGTGTAATTAAACGTAGAATTGAATTAGGATATGTATGCAAATTTTAAAAGAAGAAACAGAATTTGTGTAAGTACATAAAACTCTTCGTGCTTCCCTAGAAGTAGCTTTCTCAAGATGGCTTAATAGTTTGATCAGGGGGACTACATCCACGCATATAATCTGGAATGATGATTTGTGGTCTTCCCAAAAAGGTCTTACCAGCACACAACCCCAGGGACACACACAGAGCAGAGAGGGAGAAAGAGTGAGACCAATAAATGCCAAAGCTCTGTCATCTCATGTCTAGGTAAATTTATTTCAATGAAGGGAAGGAGAGACCTTGAGATAACAAAACCTTACCATAAAAATCTCAGCAGGGTACCTTTAAGATCCAGCACAGGTAACCCTGTGGCATGGAGAAGTCTCTGCAGCCAGCCTGAGCCGTGCTGCCTATCAATTATTTTGCATGCAGGAACCACAAACATAAGATCCCACATTCTAGACCCACAAGGGCAATCCTGATGAAATTCAGGAAAGCAATGAAATATACTTTTACTATACTGTTTGAAATTTTTGTAATAAGCATGCATCGTTTTTACAAAGACAGTAAAAATAATATTATTGAAGAGAAAGAGGGAGGAAAGGATGAAAGAAAGGTGGGGAGGAACATGCTTTGCCCTCTTAGAATTGGTACTCATAAGGGAGGCTGTGGATTGTAAGACTGGGGAACACAACCTAGTACTTTTAACCATGCAGCTCTCTAAAACACTTCACAATTTCTGAACGCTGATGCTTGATCTCTGAATCCTGTACCCATAGAGGTTAGTGGAGGAACCTTAGATAAGCTTCCATTTTCCCTTAGTTCCTGAAGAATTCACATTGGGTGCTGCACAGAGAGCCCTGAAGAGGAAAAATAGCTCCCTCCAGGTTCAGAGAAACAGCTGAGAGGGTTCTCAAAGCTTTCTGCACTGATGGGAAATAACCCTTCTTGACCGTTTCCTCTCTCCCTCCAGAGGTTCATGGCTCTTTGTAGACACAACTAAAAAGATTGAACAGTTCTCCATTATTTCCAGGTCAAGGGGGCAAGGTCAGAGTTGTTCAGGTATTTACAGAACGCCTAGTCAGCACAACACATAGTACTTGGCACTCTACAGATCCAAAGAAATAAAAGGTATTCACTGGGGCAGGGAGAATATATAAAGCAAAAAGTAGATGACAAATTAGCAGCAAAACAAGAGATTTCATGAGATATTTGCTAAAGACAACTGTACAGTGCTAAACTAGGACAGGTGTCTGTGTCCCTGCCTGGGCTAGGGTAGCAGCCTCCTAATTGTGCCCCACCAGTCCATCTACCTTTCTTTACAAAGCATGATCTTTACAAAGCAAATCCAATCATGTCAGTCTTCCAGGGGCTTCTCAATGCCCTTAAGGTAAAGTTCATACTGACCCTTGTGGTGCAAAAAGCCCTCTCCAGCCTTTACATATTGTTTCCTTCCCATCTCCCAGCTCCACTACTCCCTACAAAACATACTCTATGATACACTAATGTTGAATTACTTTCCTCTCCTGAGATACATCATCTCCTCTCTTCTCCAGGCTTTTACCCCCGTTATTTTCTCTGTCTGAAGCACTCCCTCCATGTTCTGCTTAGCTTAATCCAACTCATCTTGTAGTTCTCTACTTATATGCCACCTTTTCTGAGAAGCAGTCCCTGATTGTCACAGGTGGTTCAGTATCCTCCCTTGGTGACTACCTAACACATTGTTCGCGGCACTTAGAAAGGTATACTTGCCTGTTTACTCATCTGTATCCCCAAATAGACCTCAAGTTCCAAAAAGCAGGACCACATCCATCGCATCCATTTTATATCTGTTAGCAGCTGACACATATTAGACCAGTAAATGTATAATGGAATGAATCTTACTGACTCTGGACCAATACTGAAGGGGGATAAAAAGATGGTACAAACCAGTGGATGAGTCAAATGAGGTTCAGACTCCCACTCCATGAGTAAATCACTAGGGCAGCTTAGGTTTAGTCAGCATTGACCATGCAAATTCTAAACAAAATCAGGCTTGGGACTGCCCTGGTGTTTTTTCGACTGGAATCTGACTGAGTAGTTTAGTGGAAGTCAAGAAACTGAGTGTCCATTCAAAACTGGGGAAAATTCCCTTGACAGTTGGGGTCCAGGATGTGAGTCCTAAGAAAAAAAAGTAGTTGGGCCAAGGAGAAGGTAACAGAGTCAAGGAAGCTACAGGGAAATGATTTGATATGGCAGATTGGAGAAATATCAGAAATTGGTTTTTAGTTCTCTACTGTAAGAAAATGTCTAAAATATGGGACATCCCATGATAATAGATAGCAACTTATAATTTACTCCATGAAAGAATATGTACTGTGTACTGCAAAGACATATAAGAACATACTTCCTTCATCTCCTAGATTGAAATACTCTCTTTTTCCCTATTGTCTCCTTGCACCTGAACTTTATTTAATGTTTTCACTGTACTCACCTTCCCTGGTGTTTATCAGTCCTTGCCCTGGTTTAAATGAAGTGGAAATTAAAACCAAATGCATCATAGCTACCTTCCCTTCCTAAGGAAAGGTATAAGGCCTCAGCTTTGACTTAATGAAAATTCAGATAAATATCTGGGTATTTGGAAAAGTCCAAGGAAAGAGCAGGAAATGACACTGAAGGAGCACAATGGTACCTGGAGAAGGCATCAGTAATGCATGTTGCACTTCTGTGTTTTAGATCTGTATCTCTTCCATGCAGTTGGTGATTGGTCTCTTTGTAGTAGTGTCTGTCTAGAGGTAGGAAAAGCTGGTCATTATCTGGGCTTTCAAATGTGTATAAAGTCTGATAACACTTTCTGTTTTTCAAGAATAATTTAAGCTTTTCTGAACTTTTTTGGGTAAAAGCTCACTTAATCATCATGTAGCAAAGCTGGAAGGTGGCCAAATGCAGGACAATCAAAGGGCTTTCTCTCAAAAAGCCCTGCGCCGGATACCCCAGCTTTGGATAAGTACTAGTGGGAGAAATGCAAGGACCTGGTTCTGGAAATCTTCAAAACCCTTCTGAGTTAAAGCAGATCCTTCTACCCTTTGGAGTAAAACTTAAGGAGCATGGAAAGGAGTGAATAGTCCATGAATAATAATTTTTATTTAATAAATAGAAAATAGAGAACAGTTTACAATTACGAGTCATAAAGATAATTCTTAAGCAAGAATTTCTTTGTTCATTGACTTCTCTGAATGTTTGCCCTCCTTACCACCCCCCAAAATAAGCTAAACTAGTACTGGCTTTGGCAGTTTTATTCTAAAATACAAGGTTATATATAACCTGGGAAAACCTAAGATAAGCACATCCTTCCTAATTGCCTGTTTCTAAGTTATGTTTCTTGTAACTCCTCATGTTAGAGACTCAAACTACATTTTCAGGGTATTTATCACATTTTATGCCTCTAACTCTAGTGTTAGACCTCAGGGGGCCCATTCTAAGGGGAGCGATAGAGATACAATTTAAGTGAATCCCTCCTTTTTCAACAAACCACACCAGCTCCTAACACTCTGAGGTCATTAGCTAGGTGATTTTGTTCCTCCATTGATGATCGAGCTTTCATTTCATTTTATAGCCAATAGTGAAAATAAAGAGAAATCAGGGACTCGGAAATGTGTTGTTGGCTCTAATTCTTCTTTGTCCTTGACTGTAGTTAATTACTTACCCTTTATTGTCTCACTTGCTCACTACAACTAAGGGTTGAGCCTAAAATATTCTGAAAACCCCTCAAAAATCCCAAGAGTTCTTAATTATTTTAGGAATATCCTATAAAAAATAGAGTTTGTCCCAGATGACAAATATTACTGATTTGCCTTCAAGTTTCATGTTTACTTTGCATTTCTTTTCTTTTTTTAATATTCATATTAATGCTTTCATATTGAAATTTTTTAAAATGTTGATTCACTTAGAACTTTGCAAATGTTACAAAGGCAACATTTAATACAAGGCAAAATTACATAAATCTCAACTTCAGTTAACACAAGGTGACCAAAAAAAAAAAAGTTAAAGCGGGCCGGCTGAGTGGCACGGTGGTTAAAAAAAGTTAAAGCTTTAAAGAGCTTTGAAACTTCTTTTAAGTTTTTTAAATTTTCATAAATACACCAGAATAAATATTCCTACTTATACGACTTTGAAGTATTTGAGTGGTAAATAATATAAGATAGATTAAAGAGGCAAAATACTGAGAAATAATGCCAGCTTGGAAAAATATAAATTATTGAGTATCTTATTGTATTCATTTTTACCTCATTCTCATTTGGTGCATTATCAGATGTCACATTCCACAAATTATTATATACAGAGAATAATCCTTTTCTAATCTTTATGTGTGTATAGTCCCATGGATATCAACATTAAAGTGTTCCTGTCTTGAGCTCAATACAAATATTACATTTTCTTTAGGGGGAAAAAAAAACAAAATCACATGTCCTCTCCTCTCTGTTTCTACTCCTCCTATGTCCTATTCCATGTTACAGTAACTTCCATTATTCTGAAAACTCCTACTACAGAGTTTTTGCCTCTTTTTAGCTCATGCTCTATGGAAGAGACTTCCCTTCTTCTTACTTCAATAAATAGTTAATAGTTACTGTTTACTATTTTTGGCCAGTGAGTTAGGTGCTAAAGGCCACAGAACTAAATAGACACAATCTCTGCCCCAGTAAACTCACATTCTCAGAAAGTTATCCACCCCTCCAAGGCCTCGTTTCTTCATCTATAAAAAGGTAATAGTAGGGGGCCGGCCAAGTGGCATGGTGGTTAAAGGCTGGCTTGGAAAGCCAGCGGCCTGCTTCGGGTCCCACATATGAGGGCCAGTGACACTGCCCTCAAGAAAAAAAAAAAAAGGTAACCGTAATTACTGCATGAGCCATTTTGAGAATTGAATGAAATAACAATTTTTAAATACTTGGCAAAATGTGTTGGTAATACCTAACACTCAATAAATCGTATTTGTTTCCTTCTATTCCCCAGGTTCTAGAGTGAAAAAAGTTCAACAAATGAGATAATGTTTGAACCATGTTTTGAGAAGGGTTATTCCTCAGAGGAAGAAAGACGGAAAGCATTCCAGATATTGTGACTATAGGGTCAGCACATAGACAGTGTGATAGAGAAGGTCATGTTCTAGTTTAAAGTAGTAGAAAGGTTGTGCTATTAAGCTACAAAGAAAAAGCAGGATATGAAACTGGAAAGCTAGACTGGTTTGATGGATTTATTCCTATAGAAAATAAAGAACTGACAGAGACTTTGAACAAAGAAAAGAGCACGGTCTACACATGCAGTAGAAAAATCAGTCTGGCTTCAACGTGGAGAAAGTGTTGATGGTACAAGAGCCTGAAGGGAATGAAATCAAGTAAGAGATTCCCGAGGTCATATTAAAGAAGATGATGTCTGAACTATAACAGTGGTAGTTATTGAGTGATGGAGGTCAAATCAAGAAATATTTTAGAGGCAGCATCTATCATACATGGTTACTAACAGAACCTTGGGGTGAAGTTTGACCCTGAAGTTTTCAGTTTGGTGGCCAAGTGGAAGGATATACCAGTAACTAAAATAAGGACTACAGAAAAAGAGTTAGTGTGTTGGGGAAGCAGGAGTTAAAGAGGTGTAGAAAGTTGAAGATCATAGACGTGGTTTTAGACAGGGAAAAACTCAGGAGAATACCAAACCTCCAAGAAAGCAGAACAAAGGGAAGAAACCAATATGGAAAGTCTGTGACATGAAGGTATAAACAAACAGAATAATGCATTGGGGGCCAAGAGAACAGAGAGTTTCAAGAAGGAGGAATTAAATATTTATGCCACTATCATAGAAAAGTCAAGTAAGAAAGCTAGGGGAAACCTGATTCAATCTTCTAACCCCAGGATTTGAGGAAATTGGGGGAGAGAGGGTGTGTAAACTCTCCCCCCACAATGGGTTTGAAGAAGGAGAGTCAACAGAGCAAATTAATGTTTCAGTTACGTTGAGAAGGTGAAGGGAGCACTCTATAGAAAGTTTAACAAACTGGGGAAGAATTTGGTGATCCAGTATTCCAATGAAAATAATCGGGAGCAGAGCCAGCAGGCAGAGGAGGGGAAGTCACCAGACCACCAGGAAAGGACAAGACCGACCTGGGTAGAGATAAGAGTAAGGGGAGGATTAACGATGAGGGGACTCAGATTTCTTTTCATCTTTATCTTAAGTGAAATAATTTTCAGCACTTCAAATTCCTTTCTGATATCACGTTAACTTAATAATTTAATACTCTGGATGTTCTGCAATTCTACCCTGTATGTGAAGGCACTATGCCAATCTAAGCAACAGTGATGCCAACCACCCTAATGAGAAAGCACAGTAAAGTTGTTGCAAGGTTGCAAACACTTTTTCCACTCAGGTTGAAAGCCACTAGTTCCCCTGTAAGCCTCTCAAGTGTCACGTATGGCTTTAATGATGGTCTTGATATATTACACAGATAACTGTTTATGGTGGACTCCAGTCATTTTTCCCAGCAAAGAAAACTGAAATCTGTGCTGTGCTGATTTTTAGCTGCTTATCTTTGTAAAACGCATACAGAATTGTTACTTGCTAGGCAAGCCAATACATTATCCTGCAGAAGTGGCCTGAAAGCCCATCATCACTAAATAGGAAAAGCTGACAGAGTCTAAGTGTGTCCCTCATGGTTATTCAGTAAACTAAGAAAAAAAGATTGGGTAAACCACATGTCTAAATTGAAACATAAAGTCCTGAAAATTGTTTTTGTCACTAACATCTGCCTTGTTGAGAGCCCTATTTTCTTTCACCAAGATGCGGAGTCTCATATTTTACAGCCATTTTTATCAGCAGTCCTGTGGTTGCAAGAAAAGATGGATGCCATGCTGACTACATTTGACCAGCTGCAGAAATAATTTAATCAACAATTTAGCATGAAGGACATTGTTCAAGGGAGCAGTTTATTCTACTGTCAAGTTAGTAAATAAACAAATTGCCAAGGTAACTTACTGATATGTTTACCCTAATGTGGTAAATATAACATGTAGTCCCAAAATTCCTTGACAGTCATCTTATCAAATGGTGGGGTCTATATGTCATCCCTTGAAAACGGAAAGAATTATGGTTGCTCCAGCCAGTAGAGTGAGGTGTAGTGATGTCACCTCCAAGCTTGAGTCAGAGAAGACCGTGTAGCTTCTGTCTGGTCCTCTTGGGACACTCTCTGGCAGAAGCCAGACACCACAGAATAAATCTGACTATTCCTCAACTACCATGCTGGAAAGGCCATATATAGTCACACTCAGTCAAAGCCCCAGATACCCTCCCTGTGAACAGGTGACATTGGTTGCCAACCATGTGAATGAAGTATCTTGGACAGCCAGCCCACCTGAGCATTCAGACAGCTGATATCTGGCAGCAACTGCCTGAGAGACCTCAAGTAAGACTGACCCCTCCAACTCCTTTCTGAATTACTGGCCCACAAAAATTTAAAAATTGTTTGCAGTGAATTGTATTAATAAAATATCAATAGCCTTTACTGTTCAGGCAGTATTCAATGATGTAAATGACAACTCTTTTTTTCTTTTTCTTTTTTTTTTTATTTATTAGTTTCAGGTGTACAACACAATGCAATAGTTACACTCTTTACCCCCCAAAGTGAAAACCCCCCTCCCCCAGTTCGCCACCCTACTCCCCCCCATATCACACACATCCATCACAACTCCCCTAACTCCCCTCCACAGTATACTCCACATCCCGTGACCATCCACATATTCAGTTGCAGTTGACATAAAACACTATGCAACATCAGCTTCAGGTGTAGAGTGCAGTGATCAAGCCTCTACTCTATCCATGAAGTGGTCTCCCTAATAAGACATGTGACTATCTGACACACCACAACATTTTTACAACATTATTATATTCCCCGAACTGTGTTTCATATCCCTGTGGCAATATTGTAGTTGTCTATTTATGCTGTCTAATCCATTCCCCTTCCCCACCAACCCCACCCCCTCCCAACAGAAACCCTCAGTTTTTCCTCTACATCTACGAGTCTGTTTACTTTGATCGTTCACTCAGCTCTTCAGACTCCACATACAAGTGAGATCACATAGTACCTGTCCTTCCCCGACTGACTTATTTCTCGCAACATAATAGTCTCTTCGCATTATCAGTTACATTCCCAGAACTGCCCCCATATCCTTGCGGCAACATTGTAGTCCCACATACACTGTCCAAAACCTTCCCCCTCTCCCTCTTCCCCACTCCCTCCCAGCCAGCAACCATCAGTTTTTCCTTTATATATGCTTGATACTTCAATCTTCTTAAATTGTCTCTCTGGGTTAGCTTGTTTACCGCTTTCTTTTATTTAAAAAAGCCCTTTTAACATTTCTTGCAATGCTGGCTTGGTGGTAATGAATTCCTTAAGCTTATTCTTTTCTGAGAAGCGCTTTATTTCTCCTTCAATTTTAAGTGATAGCCGTGCTGGATAGAGCAATCTTGGTTGTAGGCCTTTATTTTGGGTCACTTTGAGTATCTCCTGCCACTCCCTTCTGGCCTGCAGAGTTTCTGTAGACAAGTCAGCTGTTAGTCTAACAGGAGTTCCTTTGTATGTAACCTGCTGTCTTTCTCTTGCAGCCTCTAGGATTCTGTCTCTGTCTTTAACCTTTGCCATTTTAACTATGATGTGTCTTGGTGTGGACCTGTTTGGGTTCAGCTTGTTTGGAACCCTCTGCACTTCCTGAGCATGTATGTTGATTTCCTTCACCAGGGTAGGGAAGTTTTCAGTCATTATTTTTTCAAATACATTTTCGACCCCTTGCTTCTTCTCTTCTCCTTCTGGTATCCCTATGATTTGAAGGTGGTTTTGCTTCACCTTGTCCCATAGGGCTCTTAAACTATTTTCATTGTTTTTTATTCTTTGGTCTTTTTGCTGTGCCAACTGGATGAGTTCTGCTATTTTATCTTCCAAATCGCTGATCCGCTCCTCTGCTTCATCTACTCTACTGGTGATTCCTTCGAGTGTGTTCTTCATTTCAGTTATTGTATTCTTTAGTTCTAACAGGTTGTTTTTTATGGTTTCCCTATCCTTCTTTATGTCCTTGCTAAGTTCCTTAAACATTTTCATCATCAGTGTTCTAAACTCTGTCTCTGAAAGGTTGGATTTCTCTGTTTCATTTGGTTCCATTTCTGGAGGTTTTTTCTGATCTTTTACTTGTGACATGTTTCTTTGTTCCCCATTCTGGCTGTCGCTCTGGGATTGCTTTGATGTACTAGATAGATCACCAGGAGAGCCCTGGCTGGATCACGCAGGCACACAGCTCACGGCCCAACACTCCCAGGTAAACTCCCAGTCTCAGCCTGTCCCAATCAGCCGCTTGCAGATCAGGCCGAGCAGCCCGACACCAATCACCAGCCTGGCAACTCTGCAAGTGAGTGCGGAGAGCAGGGACCCAAGGCGGCTTGCGCACTCCCGTGTCTCAGTGAGCAGCTTGTTGGAGCCGGATCACTCCCACTAGGCGTTTCCCTGGCAACGCAGCACAAGCCGAGTGGAAGGTGGGGATCCAAGGCGGCTCGCGCACTCCCGGGACTCAGTGAGCAGCCTGTTGGAGCCAGAGGGCACCCTCCCTGCGTTTCCCGGGCAACGCAGTATAAGCTGGGCAGAGGGAGGGGATCCAAGGCCGCAGGCGTGCGCACGCAAGCACGCACGCACGCACACACACATACTTCTGCGCCAATCCCACCAGACCAATTAGGTCTCGGACCTGATCCTTCGTGGGAGGGCCCAAGCCCAACAAAATGGCGCCCTCCCTACACCACTCATGTGCAGGCTTCGCACCTCGGGAACAACAGTTCAGAAACCTCCAGCCTTTGCACCAAAGGTGCTCAGTTCAGTCCGTCCCCGCAGGCTCCCGGCTCACACAGCCACTCCCTCCACCAGGAACCAGGTAAGTGCTCACTGGCGAGCACACCCGGGCGCCGGCCCCACTGATTCTCCGGCCGCTCTTAGCCTCACCGAGCTGAGCAAAGAGAGTCCTCACTAACTGACTGCCGGCTATATTAGAACTCCTCTTCCCAGCAAAGGAGCTCTGGGCTGGTGAGCTTGGAGTGCAGCCGGAGGGTCTCTCCCCCAACCGGAGAAGCTTCCCACGGCTGGGGCTTCCCTCACGGGGCTCGCCCTCTCTCGTCTCCGCCCGTCCTACCAGACCCGACGCGGCCTCCTCTTTAAGTTCTTCGTTTAGTGGTTCTGTTCATCTAGTGCTCCGGGGACCTCCAGGGTTGAATGCTGTATAATTTGCTTGTAATTTTGGTGTGATCCTGGGAGGCAGTTAGCACAGCGTCTGTTTATTGCGCCATTTTACCGAAGTCCCCAAAATGACAACTCTTCATATGCACTTAAAACGTGCTGAAATCATCTGTCACAGGTCTTTTCTCTCATTATTTAAGGATAATGTTTTCTTCACTCTCTTAGAATGTATTTTTTTTTTTTTAGCTGAGACATCCTGCCACCTGTTGGCAGCTCAGTAGCAGCTCAGCTCGGGCTGGGCATCGAACTGCTGTTGCTCAGAGCTCAGCTTGCACTCTTGAGAGAGCTCTTAACCAACTGAGCCACTCAACTGGCCCTCTTAGAATAGGTTTTGCTGGAAAATTTAGGTCAATTTTTTCTATTGAAATATGTTTTTAATATTTATTGTGGGTTTTCTTTCTTTTTTATTATAGATTTTCCATGAAAGAAAATGGAGACTACATGTAGAAGTTCATAGCAAAATTTGGGTGCTAAACTCAAATTTCAAAATAAAAAAATTCAGACCTCAAACTTTAAATTTTACATACTTATAAAAGTTATTGAAGCTGAAAATATTTTTTTATCTCTGTAGAGTTTTTTTTAAGACTGTTTTTCAACTTTACCAAGTTAGATGTGAAGCCAATTTGGACTAAACTAAAGTCTGAAAGAGAGTGGGAAAACATCAGTAATTCAAAATCATTTCAAACTTGGATTTGTAAACTCGTATGACTCAGATAGGGTGAGAAAAAGGTCCAAATATCCAGGGCCTTACAAGACTCTGAATTTTCAATGTTGGCAAATCTTAATGGTTTATACTTGATTTCAAAATATGATCGCATCGAAGATTTCTAGGCCCTTACCCAATATAAAACTACCTTTTTCAGCTATTAAATTGGTTCATACATACATTACATTTTCTCTGCCTTTAAACTCAGATAGATTTGTATATTTGACCCAGAGTTTCTTCATAATTCACCTTCTACTAATACAGAGTGAAATGTAGCCAGATAAAGAACATTATTCAAGTGAAGTGTCTGAAAAGGGTATCTATATTAGCTCTGACTAGTATTTGCAGTAATATCAACTACACATATTTATACAGTTAAGTGTTTCAACAATACCAATTAAACTGAGTAATAAAAAGCATTGCTTGAATTTTTGACACTGCTTCTCTACCTCAAATGCAAGGCTAGAATATAACTTAACATTTATTTTGTTGTACTTTTTACCTGCATGATAGTGTCCTAAAGCCTGCCTCCAGGATAATGAAAGACTATGTTGGAGATAAAAAATACACATTTAAACCTTAGAAGAAAAAAATAGTAAAGTAATGCCAGATAGAAACATTTACAAATGGATCACACATTTTTTCGTGAAGCATCACACAGGAAAGTAATACATTTAAGACCAACATGTTTTATTACTAAAGCAATTAAATAGAATTTGTTTGTGGTTGCTGAATGTCAGAATTTGTAATGTATCAAACCACTACTGTGTGCACTGTGGGAAATTGTAAGACATCAAAGATATGATTCTTTCCTCCAAAAACTTCTATATTTGTATGGGAAAGGAACAAATATATTCATGATTAATTGAATTACTTAATTTGCTCATACTCTTGTTCACAGGGGATCTAAGACGAGGAACTTTAGGTATTAATAAATAAAATTCCTCAAAGGATTTGAGAAAGGGGAAGAAAGGAAAGAAAGGAAAGGGGAAAGAAAGAAGGGAAAAAAAAAGAAGGGAAGAGAAAGAAAGGGGTGGCAGGAAAAAGCCAAAGAGAATGAAAGAGATAATGGTGAAGGATTATGGACAAAATTAATGGCCCCTTTGACCACAATCGCCATCCCACCTCCAAATCTCCTCTGCCAGAAAGTGTCCACAGTCATGACTTTAATATGTATCCTTTTAGTGCATTCTAGAATTTTATGCTTGTGATTTATTTCATCATACTGATAACATACCTACTATCATTTGACTAATTGCTTTGTTATTCAACATTGTATTTCGAATTCCAGTCATATTGATATATATATAAACAAGTGGCATTTATTTTAATTGCTAAATAAATTGTCTGAATTCAACATATTTTAATTATGAACATCCTTATTTGATGTTTCAGTTTTTCCTTATTACAGCCAAGGCTGCAATATACAATTTTCTGCATGTTGCCTTGCACACAGATGTAAATGTTTTTCTAGGTAATAAACCTACATATAAAATACCTAGGTTAAATAAATAAATAAATAAATTAATTAATTAATTAAATTAAATTAAATAGCTGGGTCATATGGGATGAATATTTTCAATTTTACTGTAAACTGCCAAACTGCTTTCCAAAGGGGCTTCAAAAACGTATCCTACCACCACAGCACACAACAGCACTTTCCCTATGTCTTCACCCACTCTTGAAATTTAAGAATTCTGAAATTTTTTGTCAGTGTGATGACTGGAAAATTATAGTTTATTGTTGTTTTTAATTTGTGTTTCCTGAATACAAATGAGGTTGAATTTTTTATATGTTAATTAGACTCACAAATGCTACTCAGTACATATTAGAATTTACTATTTTTCTATTTCAATGTTGTTGTTTTTCTTTAGCCTTTATAATGGTCTGGATAATAATCCTTGGTCTGCTGTGCACATTACAAATATTTTCTCCACTGTGACTTCTTATGTGTTAGCACAAAACAATTTTTAATTTTGATGTAGTCAAATGATCAATGAGCAAATTATAGATTTACCGATATTAAATTCTTCTTGCATTCCAGTGACAACTCCAACTTTATTATAATGTGTTGTTTTAAAAAAATCTTTCTTGAATTTGATTACATAATATTTAATCAGCAGCTTTATATCTATGTTTTTAAGTTTATAGGTCCATAATTTACCTTTTATGCATTCTATTACTAATACAATTTTGAAGTCAGCTTATATTAATCTCGTTTCAAAGGCAAAGAGCTATTTTTCTGTTTTCTGGAACAACTTGAGAAGTTTAGTAAATCTCACCTAGAAACTTTCTAGGGCTGGGGCTTGTAATTGGGGATATGCCAAATATTTTTCTACTACTTTGATTTCTTTAATGGTTATAATGTACTCAAGTTTTTAAAAATGTCCACCAGTGTCAATTTTGGCATTTTATATTTCTACAACTTTTCAAATTTATAAGCACATAATGTTTATAAATTCTCAATTACATTTTCATGGTTATTTTCTCTACAGTTATTTGTTCTGTATTTAATAGCATGCCCAACATTTTTCTCACTCATGCCTATTTTAGTAATCTTTCGGTTATATTAGGTACATTACTCTACTGTTTATTGATAGTCTTGTTCTCTATTTCCTTGACATTGAAAGGTATCTTTAGTGTATTTTTTTCTTATTTACTTTTTAAAGGCATTGTTTTGGAAAACATTAAGAATAATAACACAAACATGTTTATATCACTACCCAGCCTAAGACACTAATAGAGTTCAGGCCTTGACTTACTCCTTCTGGAGGATATCTCCTATGCACCCAACACCAGAGCTAAATGCTATTCCGAATTTCATGTACATCATTCCCTTGCATTTCTTTATACAGTTACTATATTTGCAGATATCCCTAAGCAATAAATAGTGCTGTTTTGCCTACTTGTAAAGTTTGTATACTTGGTAACATATGCAAAACAGATAGATTGATTAGAGATAGATAGATAGATAGATAGATAGATAGATAGATAGATAGATAGATAGATAGATAGATAGATGCTTGTTACTAAAACTTTCGTCCATGGGATTCATCTATGTTTCCTAGGATAACCTCCCAAAGGCACTTCACTTGAATTTCTGCTTCAGTGTCTGCTGCTAGGGGAACCCAAATTAGGTCACCTTCTATCCTCAGTGTATTCAAAAGTTTTTTACATTGTTGTCTTTAATATTTTAATACTTCTACATCTTTTGAGAAGGTGTTCTCCTTTCATCTCTTAATATGAGGAATTAAGCTATTCTCTATATTGAATAATCCTTTATCCTGTGAAAACCCAGTTTAAACATGATCTAATTTTTTATTTAATTTATTTTATTTAGTATTTTATATTTCTGATCATGAATAAAATAAGCCCATAATTTTCATTTCTAATATTTTCCTTGTCTGATTCAGATAACAAGATTAACCTTGTTTCATAAGAAAACAGTTGGAGAATGTTTCTCTGATTCAAAAGAAAAATTGGAATAAAAATGAAATTGTTTATTGACTCAGTTAAATTACCTCTAAACCCATCTGGAACTGGCTTTTTTTGTGAGTAAATTTCTAACCTTGATTAATTTATTTAATGGATAGAAGAAAAATAAGGTATTTTATTTCCACTTGAATGAGATGTTAAGTTGTAGTTTTTCTAAGAAATTTCTGTTTTATCTAAGTTTTATGTGTTTTTAAAACATTTATTTCATAGTTTTATCTTTTTGGTCTTAGCAGTATCTATAGTTGTCTTCATACTCATTTCTGATATTGTTTATTTGCAGTTTCATCCTTTCTTAGAGCCTAAAAATGTCTATTTTATTACTTTTTCAAAAATGAACTTTTGCCTTAGTTGATTCTCTCTACTGTATATTTGTTTTCCACTTGATTAATTTCCACTCTTATCTTTATAGTTTCCTTCCTTCTACTTTGTGTTTATTTTGTTGTTCTTCTAACTTCTTAAGTTGCTTAGCTCATTTATTTTCAGCTTTCTTCTTTCCTAGTGTAAGCATTCAGAACTATAAATTCACTATAAAGTGTGCTTCAGTTATATCTCACAACTTGGACATACAACATTTGTTATTATTCATCTTTAATTAGGAGTTATTTAGAAAGCCTTTTAAAATTAATTTTCAAAGTTGCAAATTTTTCTACATATCTATTTTTTATTAATTTCTAACTTATTAGAAAATGGTTTGATGATAAAAACTCTATGAAAGTATGTTTTAGGGTAGGGTCAGTTTTGACCATTATTCCTTTTGTGATTGAGAATAAGATGTAATCTCTCAATTGGGTTATTTTCTTTTCATGTCAAGCTTGTTAATGATGTTATCCAAATTCTTCATGTGATTACAAAAATCTTTTGCTGCTTGATTTACCAGATACTGAGAGAAGTTTGTTAATTCTTATACTCTTATTGTAGATTTTTCCATTATGGCCTTATACATTTTGAGGCTATGCTACAAAGTTTAATTCATCATATCTGATGAATTAAATTTTTATTATTATGGGGCAATCTCCTTTATGTCTTATAACTTTTTGGCTTTAAAGACTATTTGACAGGCATGTAGCTTATCTATGTATCTGTCTATCATCTATTTATCTATTTTTGTATCATTATTCTGGTAGCTATTGGCTTCCATTTTTTTTTTTTAACTTTTGACCTTTCTATGTACTCAGACTTCAAGTGTTTCTTTTCATCCCATTTGGCAATATATGACTTAACTGTTATGTCTATTGGATTTATAGTAATTACTATTACAGACAAATATGGATTTATTTCTACAACTTCGTTTTGTGCTACACATCCTAATTTTGCAATTGATCTTTTTATCTTCTACTTTTTGCTTTCTTTTGGTCTGATTAAACTCCGTCTCTTTACTTCAGTGCTCCAACACAACTTATCTAGGTGTTGAATTTTTTTTTAATGTATCCTTTTGGAGATTTCCTGAGGATCCACATCTTTCATTAACTTGGGAAGTTCTTAGCATGCTCTGCTTGAATATTCCCTTTCTGTCATTCTCTCTATTTCTGGAACACTAATCTGCTAGAATTTCCTCTCCTATGTTCCAAGAATCTTAGCCAACCTTTATATTTCCTATGACAATTTTTCTCTTGACTGCATTCTAGCTAATTTCTTCAGATCCTTCTTCCATTTTACTAATTCTCTCTCCAATATTCAAAAGAAAAAAGAAACTCAGATTGTGGAGCCCAGCACTTAAGTGTTCCTCTAGGGACATTAAGAAACTCTGAAGTGAGACCACCAGAGAAATCTCAGAAGCAGAATAAAGGTCTTAACAAATTCACAGAGTGCTGTACCAAAATTGAAGTTTAGGATTTTCAATTAGGAGATAAATCCTGGGATCTGACACTGGAACCATAAAAAGGCAATACTTTTGGAGAGAAAGTGAACTGCAGGTTGACTTACTATTACAGTTTAAAATTATTTTTTATTATTACAGCCTAAAATTATCTAAATTTACATACTTAGATTGAGGTGATTTTAGATTGTAACTGCCTAGCCTAGCTAACCTGGAGAAACAAGTGTTAACCCTCTTTGAAGAAGAAAAATGTTGTTATAGTCCTGAAATGTTCTACTTTCTTACTGCATAAGAACAAGTCTCTCACCCCTAGCTTTTATGAGTGAAGGCTTTTGGGGCTGGTTACTCACATTCTAGTACAGTCATGGAGCTATGAGAAAAGTCATAAAACAGAAGGGATCATTTGAGACATGCATTTAGGTGTTGTTAGGCATTTTGAAGAACTACACTGTCCCCCACAGCTTTTCTGTATTAAAAGAAAAATATCACTACTCTCCAACTGACCCATTTGCACAACGTCCATTAATTATACTGTGACAGATTTAAGTGATTCTATGGAGGAAACAAGGATGCTTCTTGTTCAATATTAAGTGTTAGGGACAAGTGATGACATCTGTGGTCTATTACAGACTGGGATTTAAGAGATGTGGTTTTTTAGGTCATGTTTCTGTCACATACTACAACCTTGCTTGGGCCCATAATATACTTTCTTGGTGCCCATGAAATGTGCCATCGCTGTATTTGGAAGATTAATATAGTTGCAGATTCACCACTAAGAAATGAGATGGAAAAAATCTCTAGGAGGAATTTATAATATAGAAAAACATTTATAATTATTCATTATTATAGTATCATTTCATATTTCTTTCATAATACAAACCACAGAAGGTGAATTTGCCAAGTTCCTCTGGCATGGTGAGGATAGGCAGCAGTTAGATTTTTCAGTTAAATCCAAACCTGATTAATAATCAAAATTACCTGAAGAGATTCTAGAAATAAATATTAAGAATGAATCTTGCTCCAGATTGAACCCTACCCAGTGACTTTTACTTTATTTATTTCCTTTACTACCCTTCCATAATCTGTAGTTAGATTTGCTTATTTGTTACTTCTTTAAGTTCAGTCTTCCCCAGTGGACTTTGAGGCCCATGAAGACAGAGCTGTTGACTGTTATCTTTCCATTCTGTTCATAACACCTCCCCCAATGCCTAGCATCTAACAGGTATTCAATAAATATGTGAAGCAATGAATAAATAAGCCAGCAGAAGTCTCTGCAAAGGGACCCAGCAACCTTTACTTGTAAAGAGTTCCAGAGATGGTTTTGATGACTAACCCATTGAAGAAGACACTACACTGGTTTATGAAAAAGCGATTTTCAACTAAGGAAATATATCAGAATTTTGGGTGGTATGAGAGGCAAGGCTAGCTTCATGAGCATTCGACCAGTGCAGTTGTACAGGGCTGGCTCAGAAGGGACCCCTCCCTCCCTTCCCACACTTAGGCCTCAAGGCTCTGCAGTTGCCATCTTAATGATTGTATTTTTGAATTTGTGTTTTGTAAATGAAGTCCAGTGGGACAATGGAGGATGAGCCAGCCAGAGGTTTGGAGCCTCTGCTTGTGGGCAATACTGCTTCCCCCCATCTCTGCCTCCAAATGAGGAGTGGTCAGCTGCTTGCATCCTTTCCCTACCCAGTTGCTGTAGCTATCCTTACCACAGAGGAAGCTGGGAAGGCAGGGCCTCAGGTGTCTGGAAGTATCCCCTTTTGCCTACCAAGTATTCCAGTGCAAAGAAGGTTGACATTAAATAACAAAGAAAACATGACAGGCTGAAAGAGACAGTGGAAAAAAAAGTAAACATTCTTTTGCTCTATGAAAAAGGGGCCAGGCATTTTCATTTTGCACTGGATCCCCACAAATTATATAGTCAGCCCTGGCGGCAGAAGGTATTCATTTAACAGAAGAGGGTGTGTGTATTTGAAAGTTGAGAAACACCATTTCCAGGTTTACTTCCTTAATAAGGCAAGTTGTTATGAAATTAAGGCATGTTGCCATCAGGTAGATTGTGGTACCTCAGTGTCTTTTGCTCCAAACAAATAGAATTTTCCATAACTGGCACAGATAATGACCTATTTTCAGCTAAGTTATGCTTCCTTGACGGAAACATGATTTTACTAAAAAACAGAGCTTTAAAAAACAGTTAACTATTTTTTATTGTTTGTATATCGCAATTTGAAGAGTTGTATATAAGCACCTTACTCACTAGCCTTTAGTATTATTAACGTTTATTCTTTAGTCTTTTTACTTTAAACTTACGTTTGTACTCTCCTCTCCCTTCCTTCAATACCTAAAGCCTTTTAACCTGCTTTTGATGAAGTTTCAGTAGGTTCCAGTTTGCTGTCTCACCTCTCTGTTGCTCATCTCCTTATGTATATGTCCAGGGGTGTTTCTTTCTCTTGGGGGCTCCAATCTTCCCTTCATGTCAATTTACAGAGGTCTCAATTGCTGAGAAGTCAGTTGAGAACCTTGAGTCCTCCAAGAAGTGGTCCATTTAAAGCCAAGTGCAGAAATAGCCAAGAAGCTAGCTGCCTGGGAAATGCTGAACCATTTGGTTAAACAAAGAAATCTGATTGTGAAGCAGATTGTGCTGAGGCACCTTGCCTACCAACAAGAAACACCAGCTTTCTTGACTGTGCCTCAGCCTTTGCTTCACTGTTCACATGGCTTCACCAATATTTTACCATGGTTCCATGTTTTGGAGGTCTATTCTCTGTCTACTCACCACACCATTTATCTCCAAGCTTCTCCATAAAGCCCTATTTATCCAGGGAAGGGGCAAGTGTACTTGCATTATTGATTCTTCATTAGCAACAATCTCCCTGTCTCTTTCCTCCACTCTGATTCTATTATATACCTGTGTGTCCTTCACCAGCAGCACCCATCAGACAATTACTATCCAATGCAGGCCACTTGCCCAACACTAGCATTATTGAATGGAGCAGTTCATGGCTGCTCCCTGGGCCCTGTAAGAGGGCATGACTTTTTCCCATCAAAGAGACTTAGAACTTAGACACACAGCTTTTTGATTCTGGTTATTTCAAAGTATATGACTATTAAGTTGCAGTACTCATGCTCCCCTTGGCTGAAAAAGCATAGAAAGTGTTCAAAATCTTGAAATAGAAGGACTTAACAATTCTTCTTCTGGGGCTACAGCTCAGTCTTAGTGCCACCTCATTGCGCTGGCATAAAGCCTACCTGGTGATTTAGTCCAGGACAGCTTTTGTGAACCAGGTGGGTAGAGCCATGTTCTTGCTGGATCACCCTCACCTTTGAATTTAGCACAGGTTGAATTTCCAAACATAACCCCAATTTCCTAAAGCTACCTCATTGTATATTTTCTAAGTTCTTCTTAGAACAATCTTTAATGGCTGCTAGATAGGGGTGGCAGCAGAGGAGAGAAGGGGGCAACAAAGAAGATAAATTCCTATTTATACTTGGGGCATGAACAATATTCACCAGGACCTTCCCTGATAAGCATTGGTTCTTTAAAAGAAGACACATTCTCAACATTGCTGTATGGAGAACTCTTGTGATCCTGCCCGGTATTCCTGGTCCCATCCAGGCTAAGCTCCTCTTTCTCTATCTGCAGATGCCCAGTGAGCTCCATCTTCCAGACTGACTCTCTTTAAATCAGAGGCTTTTAACTTGGGACTTCCAAAGTTCTATAAATTCCTTGAACTTGTATGTCAAATAATGTGTGTATGTGTGCATGTGCATTATTTTAAAGGAATTTCAACAGATTTCATTAGATTTTTAAAGGGTGTTCCTGATCAACAATGTTTTAAATCTTAACCTTACTTGATTTGTAGCCAAGTGGCTTTATTGACCAAGATGTGAGACATGAGGCAATAGCAGACCAAGGCTATCTTAGGAGACCCTGGCCAAAGGCTGCCAACTGAACTTGGATCTTATGATGCATGAGCTCCAAGACTATGAATTGTGATCAAAAACTATGAGAAGACAATTATCTGAGACAGTAGGTTTCATAATATATGTCATAGTAATAAGGATTCCATGGGATGCCCCTGGATTTTCTGCAGGGAGTAACCAAGAAGTAAAACGCTATAATCATCTGCAAGTCCACTAATCCCTTTGTTAAATGGTTTAAATGTTGCGTTTGTGATTCAATATCACTTTTTAAAATTTTGGTTGGAAAAAGATATGAGACTTTGTTTAGAAGTTTGAAATTTACTGCTCTAGGACATCATAGCTTCATTTTTATCACTGATTCTCAGAATCTGGCAGTTGTGACTAAATAACTTCATGAGAATATGATGCACCCAGACACTGAATTTATTAATAAATACTACTACCTGTGTATGTACACCTGCATTCATGTTAGTAAGTAGAATTCATCTCTCACGTTAATGGCAGCCAATTGTAGGAGGATGCCTAGGAGACATTCTTGAGTAGGATTCCTACTGGGAATTAGGCTGGTTCAGCAGGAAATAACAATATTAATAACCAAGTTGTTGTATATTTAAGACTCCTATACTGGGTCATTTGGGGAAAATAGCTTGCCTGAACCTACACCACACAAAATATGACTTCCAACATGACTAGTTTGTCTCCATGGAAACTGAGAGTTACCCTCTTACTCATTTTTATCAATTTGATAACTTACAAACAATAGAGACACCATTATTCCTAGCCCTTCCTCTGCTGCTTTGCCAGACTTGATCTTGGACCCACAGTTATGACCTCTATTGGTAAATAGTAAGAAATAATTTAAAGGAGAAGTATCCTCACTTCCATTTCTGTGCAGAGAAAGGTACTAACTTATAAATGGGGAGCAATGTAACCCAAATTAACGTATTACTTATGAACTCTTACTCAGCCTTCTATTGTGAGCTCTAGGGAAACTACCCCTGACCTCCCAGGCTATTGAATGATTTCATTGCATAGTCATTCTTTCTTTCCATAAATCTTATTGCAGTTTATGTGTGTGGGGGGGTGGGGGGAGAGATATGTGATTAAATTCCACCTACCATTATTCTGTGAGCTCCAAAAAAGTCTGTTTTGCTCGTCATTTTATTATCTGGTTCTTGCATAAAAAGCCCATCACACTTATTCTACCCTATGATGAATTACTGCTACTACTTACTAAAATTAAACCTTACAAAGCGAAAGGGCAAAAAAACAGAAGGGAAGAAAATTACAGAAGACGTTGGTAAATGAAAGCAATGGGCTTCATCTGAGAATCTCATTTACCCTGAGAGCATGTTGCCTTTAAGATAAAGAAGGATAGCTCTGGAGCACAGCTGGAAAAGCCTGAGCCACCCCTGAACATCCAATTTTGAGTT
The DNA here is from genome assembly GCA_033961575.1 of Aselliscus stoliczkanus. Classification (NCBI taxonomy): domain Eukaryota; kingdom Metazoa; phylum Chordata; class Mammalia; order Chiroptera; family Hipposideridae; genus Aselliscus; species Aselliscus stoliczkanus. The sequence continues at coordinate 131,532,631 of CM066733.1, forward strand.
TCTCTAGCAGAACTCTCAATAGCAACTCTTATCTAAGTTTGGTCCCAGGCTAGCCATCCATAACTTGAGCTTTCCTTATAGCTCCTCCGACTTTCCCTGAGCAGCCTAAAGATTCTTCCAATCCTTCCAGTCTAGCGTCTCCTTAGTCCTTGGCCCAATAGCATTCTGATAAAGTTATTCAATGGGAGGTCTGAAGTCAGGCTCAGAGAAAGGTAAGAAATATCAAGAGAGTGGTGTCCCAGATGACAAAAGAAGAATGTACTTTATGAAGGAAAAAGTACTGAAAACATCACAATGAATGGACATTTTATTGAAAGAGACAAGATATAAACAACAAAAATTAAATAAGTAACATAAGGTCAAATGGTGATAAGAGCTATGAAGAAAATAAAACCTGTATGGGGAAAGAGAATGACAGAAGCATGGGTATATGTTAAATCATGCAGTCAGGGAAACTTCCTTTGAAGGGGTGATATCTGAGCAGTGATCTGGATTATGTGAAGGCATGAGAAAAGGCCACTGCACACTGAGGGATTAGCTGTGTAAAGGCTCAGATGGTCAAAGAACCTCAAGAAGCCAAACATGGCTTGAGGAGAAGAAGTCAGGGAGCTTTACAAGGGCCAAATAACATAGAATAATGGATTTTATTCCAAATGGGAATGGATGGGAAATTGATTGTAGGGATAAAACAGAGGAAGCAGGAAGCCCAATTAAGAGGGTATTATGGGAATCCAGACACAGCATGACAGTTGATTGACCTGAGCAAAATATGCCACGTATTCAGTTGGAGAAGCTTGGGATAGGATTTATTTTGGGTGGGAATACAAAGAATTCTATTTTGGACATGTTACATTTGAGGTACCTATTAAACATCAAGGTGCAAACTTAAAATAACCAGTTACACATGCAAGTCTGAACTTCAGGAGGGCAATTATGGCTGAATAATATAAACATACTGAAGATGTTTTGAACAATTACACAAAATAAGGTTAGCTAGGAAAAGTGCAAATAGAAGAAAAAAAGGGCTGAGGTCTGAGAGGTCAAATTGGGGAAGAGGAATTAGTAGAGGAGAAATAGCAGTGAGATTACAAATACTCAGATGCTGAAAGGAAAAAATGTTCCAAGGAGAGAGCCATCAACAGTGCCAAATGCTGGAGGGACAACCAAGATGGTGCAGTAGATAAACACTGTGTTTACCTTCCCTCACAACCACATCAAAATTACAACGAAACTACAAAACAACCATTATTGAGAATCACCAAAATCAAGCTGAACTGAAGTAAGGAGGTACAGAAGAAACCAACTCCAGACTGGTAGAAAGTTCAGAGACACAGAATGGGCTGGTTCCACACCTATGTGTGACCATTAAATAGCAGGAGGGCTATTTTGGCTGTGGCTGTCCCTCCCCATCCACTAGAGGGGTGAGATATCCCAGCCCCACTCCAGCCCAGTATTCCAGTGCCAGGGAGACAGGTCCCCATAAATTTTGACAATGAAAACCAGCTGAGATTGTGACTGAGTGAGACTGAAGGCAGCCATACCCACAGGCACTCCTATTAAAGTGACCACACGTGGACTTACCCACCAACAGAATGACTGGCTCTGACTTCCAGCACTGGGGCAACAGCTGGAAAGGCGGCAGAGACAAATGGTAGTGAATTGAGTTATCTGGCTTGGGATGGAGGCTGGAGAGGTGGCTTTCTCCTGGATGGAAAAGCTGGCAGAGTCCATTGTTTCTTTGTTGAGCCCTCCCCATTCCTGGCATGTGGACACAGATAGCTGCCATTTCTGCGTCTTCACTGTTAGCTCACCACACCCTGATGATTTGAGACCTGGACCCACCTAACTTTCAGGCACACCCAGGCTGCTTTTAGTGGCCTTTTCATGCAGACCATCTGCCTTGGATCAAGCTGCAAGCTTCCCTAGATGCTGGAAGGTTCACAGAACCCAGACAAGCAGCACCTAGATTGAGTGAGTCCTGTGCCTCTAGCTGAGGACCCCTAAGACAGCACTAGCGATAGCTGGCCTTGGTTCATGGGTTGGCCTCTCAAGCTGCTTCTAAGCATAGTACAGGTCACAGCAAACTGCAGATTTCTTTCTGCTCCTGCTGCATGGCCCCAAGTGGTGAACAGGCTGTGGCTGAACTTGACCTACAGCAGATCCCCTCCAAGGTGGTTCTGGTGCTGGGACTCCAATGGCCAGCTTCAAAATGAGCTGGAGCATCACCCAGCCAATTCCAAATGCAACACACCCAAGGGGCATTTTGGGCAGGCACCTGAGTACTGCCAAGGCAGATCCTGCTCTGTAGGGTCAGCCCCAGAACAACCCTTCCACTGTAGTCAAGTCAGCCCTCATCACCAGTGAGCCCAAGGGTCAGTCCCTCCCAATGATGTGCAATTATCAACCAAGGCTCAACTACAAGTGGAAGGCACACACAACCCACACAAGGGACACACCTGGAGTGTGTGGCTCAGGTGACCAGGGAGACAGCCACTGAACCCCACAGCACACCTACTACATAAGGCCATTCTACTAATACTGGAAGACATAGCAGCCTATTACATAGTAATACATACCTAATACATAGAAATAAACACTGGAAGGCAGCCAAAATGGGGAGACAAAGAAACATGTCCCAAATAAAAGAACAGAACAAAGCTCCAGAAAAAGAACTAAGCAAAATGAGGATAAGCAATCTATCAGACTCAGAGTTCCAAACACTGGTTATAAGAATGCTCAATGATCTCAGAGAGAACTTCAGCAGGGCGATACGAAGTATAAAAATGGAGATGAAAACCATAAAAAAGAACAAGTCTGAAATAAATAATAAAATAATGGAAATGAAGAATATATTACAGGAACTCAGCAGTAGATTAGATGAAGCAGAGGATCCAACCAGTGATGTAGAAGATAAGATAATAGAAAACACCCAACCAGAGCAGCAAAAAGAAAAAGGAATCCCAAAAATTAGGAGAGTTTAAGGGGCCTCCAGGACAATATCAGGCATACCAACATTCACCTTATGAGGGTAGAGAGAAGAGAGAAAGCAAGGAATTGAAAACATATGTGAAGAAATAATGACAGGAAACTTCCCTAGCCTAGTGAAGGAAATAGAAGGAAATTCAAGCCCAGGAAGCACATAGAGTCCTAAACAAGATGAACCCAAAGAGGCCAACACCAAGATGCACCATAATTAAAATGCAAAAGGTTAAATACTAGAGAGAATCTTAAAAGAAGCAAGAGAAAAGCAGTTAGTTACCTACAAGGGAATGCCATATGACTGTCAGCTGATTTCTCAACAGAACTTTGCAGACAAGAAGTTAGTGGCAGGATATATTCCAAGTGATGAAATGCAACACATACAACCAAGATTGCTCTGCCCAGCAAGGCTGTCATTTAGAATTGAAGGACAGATAAGGAGCTCCCCAGACAAGAAAAAGCTGAAGGAGCTCATCACCACCAAACCAGTATTACAAGGAATTTTAGAGGGACTTCTTTAAGATGGGCGGGGGGTTAAGGATGGGTGAAAGGGGAAGGGATCAAGAAATACAAATTGGCGGTTCGATGCCAGCCTGACTGAGTTGCCGTTGAGCTGCCAACAGGTGGCAGGATGGCTCAGCTAAAAAAAAAAAAAAAAGGGAAGTACAAATTGGTTGTTATAGAGTAGTCATGTAGGGTATAACATAAGGAATCTACTCAATAATATTTTAATAACTAGGTATGGTGCCAGATAGGTACTAGATCTATCAAGGTGATAAATGGGAATGGGGATGGGGGCAGGGTGAAAAAGGTGAAGGCATTAAGACATGCAAATTGGTAATGACTACAGTATGGGGAATATAATCAACAATGTTGTAAAGATCATGTAAGGTGCTACATAGGCACTGTATTTATCAGAGGGATCATGGCATAGACTCTGTACATGTCTGACCAATGCACTATACACCTGAAGCTGAAGTACAATAATACTGAATGTCAACTATAACTAAATATATAGGTATATATAGTCATGGGATGTGGAGTACAACATAGGCAAGATAGTCAATGGTATTATAACAGCTATATAAGATGTCAGAGAGGTATACCTGGAGGGGTGGGTTGTCACTTTATAAGGGGTTTAAATGTGGTACCTTACACGATCTTTACAACATTGTTGATTATATTCCCCATACTGTAATCATTACCAATTTGCATTTCTTAATGCCTTCACCTTTTTCACCCTGCCCCCATCACCATTCCCATTTATCACCCTGATAGATCTAGTACCTATCTGGCACCATACCTAGTTATTACAATTTTATTTGAAATATGTATGTTGCTTTGTATGCCTGAAACTAATAAAAAAAAAAAGTTGGGGAAAAAAAAAAAGACAGTGCCAAATGCTGTTTAGAGCACAAAGGAAAGCAGGCGATGTAGTGCAGAGAATTGACCATTGGCTTGGCAAGTTGGAAGCCAGTGGTGCATTGAGAAGAGCAGTTTCTGTGGAGTAGTGAGGTGGAAATCTTACTGAAGAATGTTCAAAATATTAAGGATATGTTGAGTATATATAAATCATTTCAATGATTTTTCTAAAGAAGAACAAAGAAATGGGCTAAAGATGGGTGTAGAGTCCGGGAAGGTTTGTTTTTATTTAAGACAGGGGCTATTATACTTGAACTCCATAGGAGTAATCTAGTTGAGAGAGATAAAATAATGATGCAAGAGGAGGAGATGATAGTTGCTGGAAAAGGGATGGACTGGAGAACTTATAAGAGCACAGAGCTCATCATTGTGACAGGAGGAAAGTTGACTCACAAGTATATGTAAAGGTTGGTTAGTTTGGTTATGGGAAGATGAGGTCATTCTCTTCAGAATGTTTCTATTTTCTTAGTGAAATAATAAGTGAGGTCATCAGCTGATAGTGCAGAAAGGGAAGGTGGAGTTGAAATTTCAATGACAGAAGAGATTATATAAATTTGCTTTCTCAGAGACGAGGAAAGAAAATACACCAGGGAAATGTAGGAGGTGTCATTAAGATTACTTTTTCAATTTCCTTCTATTGCTCATGAGCAATCCTGGTGACAGGCTGCCTGCTTTCCCCCAAAGATATGATTGTTAAAAAAAAATTTTGGAATTGTTCAAAATTGATATGTGCGTTGTACAGTCATAGACCCCAATTCACTCGTTTCTATCATGTGCATAGAAAACTTAGCTTCTTCTTATCTTATGAAAAGGTAGGCTGCCAGGTACTAGATTTATTGGGGTGATAGATGGCAGGGGGGTTGGAGTGCAGGATGAAAAAGGTGAAATAGAGAAAAAAAAGTAAAGGTAGACTGATAATATGAATAAAGAATGTGAAACCTGGGCCGGCAGAGCGGCACATTGGTTAAGAATTGTCTTGGGATGCCAGCTATGAGCAGCAGGACCCCAGTTCAGATCCCACATGAGGGCCAGTGATGCTGTGCCCTCTACAGCTAAGATGGTGAACAACAGCTCAACCTAAAGTTGGGCTCCTGTGAGTCGCCGGTGATGGCTTAGGCTGCAGCCACTGCTGCAGTGGGCTGCATGAGTGCTGGCAGCCAGTGTGAGCTGCCAGCAGCCAGCATGAGCGGCTGTCCAATGACAAGCGACTGACTGCCTCAGCTGGGAAGAACACAATGATCACAATACCAACATGGGCCAGCGAAGTGACGTCCTCCACAACTAGACTGAAGAACAAAAAGGACAACAACTTGTCTGTTCCTCTTCCCTGATTCACCAATGCTGTTCCCCTCCCTCAATTCTCCAATAAAATCTTTTTTGAAAAAGAATGTGAAATCCTTTCAGAATAGAATTATATTCTATGCGCCTAAGGCAGAGGTGAGACAAACCAAATTCCTTACATACAGAAAGAAGATCCTTCTCTTCCTGTGTGGATGACTAGAGATATGAGTTGGACACAATGAAATAATCTCTTTGATATTTACACCAGTTTCTTAAATTTTTATCTCTTACATTTTAATTTCTCATTTATCAAAGAATTGTACTAATGAGACATACTACAACTTGATTGCCAGCTGCTGACATTATTGTTAAAAAGGAGGTACACTTGAGATCATTAAAGAACACCAGAAAGAGAAGATTGAGCCTCAGTATTATGTTTTGTCAGCTTTCGGGGGGCTCCTAAAGAGTTGTAGTGCAGCAGAAACTGCATCAAATTTAGTTAAAATCAAAATAAGTTCTTACACAGAGACCCATTCAGGCAAATGAGTCTAAAATATGGGTTAGGTGATTAATACCTTTTACACTCTTTTCCTTTTGCTTAGTTGTGGCAGTTTTGAAATAAATCAGTATATCCATTACATCAATGAAGATACGTGAAAATGCAGTCTTTAGAGGAAATCTTCCTGATTTAAATAATAAACAGACATGATATTCTTCTGTTAGAAAATAAAGAACAAATTGAAGTGAGGAGCAATCATGAAGATGGTGGAGAAAGCCAAAGGCCCATAAATGTGTTCTGAGTTATTTGTAAATGTTTTGTTTATGTGTCTGATCCCTCTGTAACTTAGCAGTGTTATATGAGGAAATGGCCAAAATTCCTAGAAACTATTTACACACTCACATAGCCTGAAGTTAGTAAATCCTACAGTCCCTTTGGCACACTCCTCAAGTTCTCCCTTTGGAAATATGATAAACTTGTTTATTCTATTTGTCAGTTTTCTGTTTCTGAATTTCTTCATCAAATCTGTTATCATCTTTGTGTAACCAAACTGTCCCAAGCATTATATGGCCACAGTTGCAAAAAAAAAGTAAAGAATAATAGTTTGTATAGCATAATTTTTTGTTCGTTGTAAACAAGATAGGGAGTTATTTTAGCTTTAAAGCATGCTGCATAATACTAAATATATGTCTTCCAAACTATCTTTAAAAAACAAAATGTCTTTTCCATGTCTGTGTGACAAGATGAAGTTTTTCCTCTGTACCAAATGTCACACATTTTGGTGTTGAGATGTGAAGGTTTGAGAGAGGACTGACACAGCATTTTACTGAGGATGGAAAGTCTCTCATTCCCCGCGTTCTTGGCCTCCTAGGTCTGCCTGAAAGACAGTGACCATGTGAGCGTGCAGGTAGAACAGGTGAGAGTAGCACAGGGGAGCCAGACTTCCTGCATTTCCCTTAAACCTGGAGAAACCAGGAGTGGGCTAGCCACAGTTGTAGTGACTCATCATCATTGAAGGATTTTTCTTTAGTAAGCAATGGGATTTCACTGGAAATACCAAAACAGCTGAGTTTCAGTGGCAGTCATAGGTGTAGAACGCCTAAGCTTTGTTCTCTCATTGGAACAGTAAGAACCACAATCCAACCGAATTGTGTAAAACTTCCAGAGAGAATCTCAGTTATCGTTGAGAGAAGACCCTGAAAACAAAGGTAGGACACTCTTATGAGTAGTCTCTGTGCTCACAGTCATTTAATTCAAATCTATATACTCCAAGGTGAGGTAAGACATATCAGTTACATTTGTTCCCCCAGAAACACAGAGAAAACGAATTTCTTCATTATAGGAATCAGTAATGTTTGGTAAATAAATTCTGCCTAAATTATGTCATATATCAGAAAAGAATATTAAAGTATCAGCCCAATCTCCATGATCATGATATTAAATAGATTTGCCTCTTTTTAAGGAAAAACATAATTCTTTGCACACAATTGCCACTCAACCTTTTTTGGATTGAATTTTAAAATTCTGGTATTTTAAAAAAATTGTTGAAATGTTACATTATTCCTAATTAACCCTCTCTTTAGTATTAAAAACTGTCATCTGGTTTAATGAGGACATTATTGGATGAGTCTTGTATTTTCCAAAGAAACTCTTTTTATGGTATTAAAATTAATCTGTACATTTAGATACATATAAAATATTCAATAGATTAATTAAATGTATAAGTTTTCTCAGTTATACGATTAGAAAGTCTTTGGATTACTTCCAAAAGATAATAATTAATGTATGTTCAACATTTTAAGATGTGTTTTAACATGCATGATCTCATTTGTTTTTCATGATAACTTCATGAGTGGGGAATTTCCCTATTTGATAAATAAGTTAACAAAGTCTCCAAGAAGATGATTAACTTCAACATCAGTAAGAGGCTAAGACATAGTTCCTCTGTATCCAAATCCTATGTATTTCTCAATCTAATGCATAATATGACATAACAATACTGGAAATGTGGCATTAAATAGAAAATAAGCAGCTTTTAAAATCCCTGGATTTATCCATTAGTCTACCTAGTTTGCTTTTAAACTTAGCATAAACCCTTTCTTTACATTCCATTTACCGAGTGATCTTCCCTGTGGTCAATGTATATCTCTATAGTCAACAGTTTGTTGGATATCTCCCCTTCCATATTTCTCTGAGACCCTAGCCACATGTTTATACCTTGTGGCCCTACTCCACTGGTTATAGCTGAGTGGCCAGAGATAAGTAGCTCCTCCACATTAAGCATCACAGATTCTTTCTGGCAGAAATTTGGAATCAGGACCAGGAAAGAAATAATCTGCTTCTGCTTTACTCAACTTAAATCATATATATCCTGAACCACTGAGTGACCAGTTTTCTCCTTCTGGTCTTCAGGAACAAAGAAGCACATACACAAAGAGGAAGAGAAAGGATAAATTCCTGGCCTTGAATTTCATAAACTACCCCTTATCCTAAAAATAAATGCTCTTTTTTGCTTAAGCCAGAGCCAGTAGGTTTTTGTTATTTACAACTAACACCCCAAATAATATATTTGATAATCCACTAAACTCATCTTAATCATTTAACCCCCAACCTTTGAGTAGAGCTTCAAAAACTCATTTACATAGATGATTAGTGGTAGACAATAAAAATTAAGAGTTACTATAAAATGTAGGATTTTTTCATTAAAAATAATATAAATAGGAAAGATCCAAGATGGCGAAGTAGATAACATAAACACTGTGCTTGCCTCATCCCATGAACATATCAAAATTACAGCTAAATTATAGAACAATCAATCTAGAGAACCACCTGAAGTTTAACCGAACAGAAGTTTTATAATTAAAGATATAAAGAAGTTATGTAAAGACTGGTAGGAGGGGCAGAGACCTGAAACAGGCTGGCCCCACATCCACATGTGGCAGTTGAAAATTGGGAGAGATATCTCAGCCACATAGTTCCCCTTCAAAGGAGTGAGAGACCACAGCCCCACACGAGGCTCCCTAGCCTAGAGTACTGGTGCCAGGAAGAGGAGCCCCCATAACATTTGGCTGTGAAAAACAGTGGGGATTCCAACCGGCAGGGTGAGATAGAAGACAGTGCTAAACTCAGACATCCTTTTAAATGACCCACACAGGACCCTGGGCTCTGGCAGATGGACAGAGACTCAGGAATATCAGAGACATATGGAACTAGACTGATTTGTATAACTTCAGGGCGAGGACTGGTAGACAGTTGCCATTTTTCTCTGTGTGGAGCCCTACTCCTGTGCAGCCAGCAGACATACACCACCTTTCCTGTGTTTAGCCCTTCCTCCATGCCTATGGTCAAATCTGAATCTGAATTGATCTGGTGAGCTCTGCTTGCATGCCAGTGACTCAGTGAGACTCCACCACACCCAACTCCATACCACAGGTGGCTTTATCAGTGGCTGAATCTTACAGGAGCCAGCAGGTAGCAACAAGCCTCAGAGTATCCTGGCTTTTTGCAGAGCTACCCCAGACTTAGTACTGGTGGCAGCCATCCTTGGTTCACAGCATGGCCTCTCCTACATGCATCCAGGTACAGCACAGGCAGAAACCAACTGTGGAGCACTCTGTAGCTTCTACCATGGGCTCCCCAGCTGGTCACAGGCAGTAGCTAAGCTGGGCCTGCACCAGAGCCCCTCCCAAGAGGCCCCAGAACCAATATACTTGGAGGTTGGCTTCAGACCACAGCAGAACAGCAACCAATTAGTCCAACAAGTGGCACACCCAAAGGACAATCTCAGTAGGCACCAGAGCCCACTCTGGTGGCAAATCCTACTCCATATGGGGGAAGCCCCTCACACAGCAGCCCATAAGTTGTTGATGTGGCCATACCCCATAGCCAGGCAGCCTGAGGGTCAATACCACCCATTGATGTGCCAGCAGCAATCAAAGCTCAACTATAACAGAAGGGCAGACACAACCTCCACACAAGGGACACTCCTGGAGCACCTGGCTCAGGAGACCAGGGATACTGTGCTGTTGGGCTCCACAGGATACCTACTACATAAAGCCAACTATCCAAGACTGGAAGACATAGAAGATATACATAATACATATAAACAAACAGAGAGAGGCAGCCAAAATGAGGAAACAAAGAAAAGTGTCCAAAATAAAACAACAGGAGAAAAATCCAGAAAAGAGCTAAATGAAATGGAGGCAAGCAACCTATCAGAGACAGAGTTCAAAACAATGGTTATAAGGATGCTCAAGGAACTTAGCAAGAACTTCAACAAAGATATTGCAAGCATAAAAAAAGACATAGAAACCATAAAAAAGAACCAGTCAGAAGTGAAGAATACAATAACTGAGATGAAGAATGCACTAGATGGAATCACCAGCAGACTAGATGAAACAGAGGACTGAATCAGTGATTTGGAAGAAAAGATAGCAGAAAACACTGAATTGGAACAACACAAAGAAAAAAGAATTTTTAAAATGAGGATAATTTAAGAGACCTCTGGCACAACTACGTGACATCGCATCATAGGGCACCCAAAGTTTAAGAGAGAAAGCAAGGGATTGAGAACCTATTTGAAGAAATAATGACTGAAGACTTTCCTAACCTGGTGGAGGAAATAGACATGCAAGCCCAGGAAGCACAGAGAGTACCAAATAGGATGAACCCAAGCAGGCCCTCACCAAGACACATTACAATTAAAATGGCAAAGGTTAAAGACAAAGAGAAATCTAAAAGCAGCAAGAGAAAGGCAACTAGTAACTTATAAAGAAGCACCCCTAAGACTGTCAGCTGATTTCTCAACAAAAACTTTGTAGACCAGAAGGGACTGGCACAAAATGTTTGAGGTGGTGAAAAGCAAGGACCTACAACCAAGAATACTCTACCCAGCTAAGCTATCATTTAAAATCAAAGGACAGATAAAGAGCTTCCCAAACAAGAAAAAGCTAAAAGAGTTCATCACTATCAGACCAGTATTACAAGGAATATTAGAGGGACCTCTTTAAGATGAAAAATAATAATAATATTAAAATCCAGAATATAAGTAATAACATGGCAATAACTACATATCTATCAACAATTATTTTCAATGTAAATAGATTAAATGCTCCAATCAAAATCACAGGTGCCTGAATGGATAAGAAAACAATGCTGCCTACAAGAGACTAACTTTGAAAGACACACACAGACTGATAGCAAAGGAATGGGAAAAGTCATTTCATGAAAATGGAAATAAACAAACAAACAAAACTGGAGTAGCAGTACTTATACCAGGAAAAAATAGAATTTAAAACAAAGACTGTAACAAGAGACAAAGAAGAGCCCAGTAATCCTACTTCTTGGTATTCATCCAAAGAAACCCAAAGTGCTATTTCAAGGGGACATGTGCATCCATATGTTCATTGCAACATTATTTACAGTAGCCAAGATGTGGAGGCAGCCTGAGTATCCATTGATGGATGAGTGGACAAAGGGTAGGTGGTCCATATATATAATGGAATATTGTTCCACCATGGATGTGAATGGGTTCTTGCCATCTGCAGCAGCATGGATGGGCCTGGAGGGTATTGTGCTGAGTGGAGTATGTCAGACAGAGAAAGACAGATGCACTGTGATTTTGCTTATATGTGAAATCTAAAGAACAAAATAAACAAACAAAACAGAAACAAACTCATAGACACAGAGAACATTTTGATGGTTGCCAGAAGGGAGGATGGGTGGAAAAAGGGAAGGAATTAAGAAGTACAAATTGGTTTTATAAAATAGTCATGGGGATGTAGGATATGGCATAAGAAATATAGTCAATAATATTGTTATAACTATGTATGGTGTCATGTGGGTACTAGATTTGAGGTGATAGATGGGAGAGAGTTGGGGAACAGGGTAAAAAACGTGAAGGGATTAAGGAGTACAAATTGGTAGTTACAAAACAGTCATAAGGATGTAAAGTAAAGCACAGGGAATATAGTCAATAACATGCTAACAACTATGTATAGTGCCAGGTGGGGACTAGGCTAGTCAGGAGGGTCACTTCTTAAATTATACAAATGCTGTATACATGAAATTAATATAAAATAATATTGAGTGTCAACTGTAATTGAAAATTTTAAAGGGTGGGAAAAGTGAAGGGCAATAAGTGGTCCAAATTTCCAGATATAAAACAAATAAGCCATGGGGATTTATGTATAGCATAAGAAATATAGTCAATAATATTTTGACAGTGTGATATGGTGTCAGATGGTCATTGGACTTATCATGGTGACCACTTCTTTAGATATATAAATGCTGAACAATTATGGTGTACATCTGAAGCTGATATAATGTTGTATGTTAGCTATATTTTTTTAATTAATATTCATTGGGGTGACAATGGTTAATAAAATTACATAGATTTCAAGTGTACAGTTCTGTAATACATCATCTATATATCACATTGTGTGTTCACCAACCAGAGTCAGTTCTCCTTCCATGGTTTTTGATAAAAAATATTTTTTAAATACTATAAATAAATTTACAGTAAAGAATTTAACCTTGTCCAAAGAGAGGTCTGGCCTTTCCCCTTGGCTGCTTGAAGGAAATCTCTAAGCCTTTGGAATGTCATGCATGATATGAGTGTATTTGTTTGCTTGGGGGCCTGGAGTCATACTGAATAGTCTAACAATGTGATTTAGTGTGAGGGCTGGTCACATCACACAGTAACAATATATTTAGTGTAGAGGCTTTGTATCATGTGGTATCAGTTGACCTTTGGAAAGGCTGGAGATTGATGTCAGACATGTGAGCAATCAGTCATACATGATAGAGCCCCAATAAATACTCTGGACACCAACATCAGGGGCATTTCACTGGTTAGCAATACTCAATGCTGACTGTCACACATTAATACCAGGGGTGTCATTCTGTCCCGATTCCATGGAGAGAGGACAACTGGAAGCTCCATGTTTGGTACACTTCTAGACTATTTCTTATGTGTCTCTTCCTTTGGCTGATTTTAATCTGTATCTTTTCCATATAGTAAACAATAACCATGACCATAGCAGCTTTTACTGAGTTCTATGAGCCCTTCTGGTGAATTATCAAACCTTAGGATAGTTTTGGGAACCTCCTAAACTTGTAATTGGTGTCAAAAATGAAGGTGACCTCATTTAAGGCCACCTCCTTTAATTTTACTATTGGCTTAGCTTTCACTATGGATGGTCCTGTTTTGCTTATATTTTATTACAGAAAGCAAGCTCTTTTCTATCCGTTATTTTAAAAACCTTAAATAGTATTCAACTCAATCAGAGATATCAAGATCCAAAAACAGTCTGAATTTTATACATGATTCTTTGCTTGACTTGTGAACAGTGGTCATTTTATTTGTTACGTCTCTCTCTGGTCTCTTTGACTGTGATGTTCCTGAGGCAAGGAATTATGTCTTCTTCATTATATCTCAAGTTCCTAGCATAGTACAGATACACTGGTGACACTTAAAAATCTCAAGTGGCAGATGGATGGTTGGATGGATGGATGAATGGATGGGTGGATGGATAGATGGAAAGAAGGATGTAGAGGAAGATATATGGATGGATGGTTGACTGGGTTACTATCACAATTTTTCAGAGTTACAGTAAGATATGCAATGGTCTAGTGAAATTCCTGTGAGTGAGGATCAGAATGAGCTCACCCTTCTTCTCTCCTAGCTTTTCCTGTGTCTAGATATCCAGTTTTATACAGAAGCTCAGTAGGGAGTATTAGGGCCTTCCTTATATCTCTAAGCTTTCACAGGCTCAGAACCAACCTGAATAGTGTGAGAAAACAGAAAGATCAAACCAAAACCATGTAATAAATACCAGTCCAAGGCATGGTCACAAATAGATAATGCGGTCCTGCATTTCCAGACAAATGTCTTGGTCAGCATTGAAAAATGTTTGTGTTGATGTTTTTAAAGGCCTGATATGTAACAGTTTTCATTATTATTTCTATTAATGGCTCCCATGAATTGTCCTACCATGAGCTCAATATATTGTACATTCTTACTTACTAGTCATTTCAATCCACTGGGTTCAACATTATCAGCACCGTTTTACAGATGAATAAACTGAAGCTCAGAGAAATTATATTGGGTTGTTGAAAAAGTTATAACATGTTTTTTTCTATGTTTTTCATTGAAAAAATGTGTCAGGTCTTTTCAGACAACCCAGTATTATATGTGCAAGACCACCCGCTGCAACTGATACAAACTTAATGTAAAAATAACTCTAAAACTCATGTTATTTCCATTATGTCATATTTTGGGGCCTTTTTTCTTCCTTTTTGTGTATGTTTAGCCCACTTAGCCACATGCAAGGAACTGTGCTAGAAATTATGAGCAACAATAAGATAAGGTCCTGTCCTTAGGGGGCATATGATCCAACATGAGGACAAAGGAGCATGCACATAGGACAGCCCAAAGCAAATTGTAAAACAGGCTAACCAGCAAGAGAAAGCACCACAGTGATCCAGAAATGACCCCTGCTTAGACTGGTCAGAGAAGAATTCCTGAGGGGGACAGTATCTAAACTCATATTTGAAGAAAGGGATTTTGTTAAAAAAGTGTGGAGTATTCTAGGCAGAATAAACAGAATGAGGAAAACCAGAGTAGAACAAAGCATAATAGGGAATACCAATAGCCAGTTTGGATGAAGTATACAGTGTACATTTTAAGCCAGATGTCTTTCTCTCAATAGCTATGTACTCTTGGTTACATCCTTTCACTTCCCAAGGCCAAAATTTTCTCATTTACAATATCAGAAAAGTAACACTTACCTCAGCGAGTTGTTGTTTGGCTTGAATAAGGGAACAACAGAGTTATGCAGACACTCAATAAATACATAATGTTTTTTGTTGGTGGTGAGGACTTAGAAGTTCTCAACCAGGCGGAGTCCTGCCCTATCTCTGAAGTATAGGGACATGTTTGTTGTTGTCATTGCCTGAGGGGTTCTCCTGGCCTTTAGTGGATGGGCTCAGTGTGGCTAAAAGTTCTGTAATTCTTGGGACATTATAGGACAACAAAGAACGTTCCTTACCAAAAGGAGAATACTGTTTTCATTGAGCAATATGGGAAAGAATAATAGAAGAAAAAAATAGAGAGGAGGTGATTCTAGATCACAGTAAGCTTTGGATACAAGGCTACAGACTTCACTCTGATAGACAAGGAGGAGCGGCTGAACTTCTTAAGCAGAAAGGGACAGCATGAATATTCTTGGAAGATGAATAGCGCAGGGGCTCACAGGATGGAATGGAAGTAGAGGAGACTGGTGAGAACGTTATAAATTAGGACATGTTCACCACTGCTTCAGCATGAAGCTCGATAAGTGTGTTGGTCCCAGGGCCTTCTCTAACCCTTAAGGAACTTGTGGCAGATTAGAAAGGAAGCACATCTTTGGGCACCTTTATGCAAAGTACAGAAAAGCTCCCCTGCCCCCAGCCTTCCTCTCTTTAAGGTCTGTGAGGACAAAGACATTGTTGGTCTTCTCCACTCATTTCCATCACCTTGTATGGAGTCTGACACCTAACAAGTGTACATTTGTCAAATAAAGGTATAGCTGAAGCTACAACTGTGGGGAAAAATCAACACTAAAAAAAAGAGAAACTGCATAAAAGAAAGGAGAGAAAAATGACATTTTAATAATAAAAATTGGTGTTTTTTATTGTTTTTGTTGTTGCTACCATTTGTGGAGTACCTGTTACTTACCTAACCTTCACAACAACCCTGCAGGGTTGTAGATTTCATTAACCACATTTTAAATATGAGGGAAACTGTGCCTCTAAAATGTATACCACTAGAAAAGTTCAGAGTCAGCTTTTATCTCCAGGTCTTCTTACTTCTCTTTCCAAAATCTTTCTAGAACATCCACTTTCATTTAGTGAGGGAAAGATGAGGAACCTTGACTATTGCATTGCACCTTAGAAGGAGAGATATGTTTTGAGAACACATGAAACTGCTGTAAAGGTAAATCAGGTGACTTGGCAGGTTTAGCTTTCTTGAGTTACTTTGGGGCATGAGCAGAGCTGCCTAGGAAATCATGAGCCACTCCATATATAACCAGTATTGAATGTCATGCTTTGTTGCTTCATTCAGCAAGCCTTCCCAAGAGAACTCCCAGCTGTTACTGCCGACCTTAGCTTGGCCGCTATCTTGTAGAAACTTTGGCTTTCCTGTTTCTGACTAAAACTTTTACCACGTAATGGCCTATTACTTGTCTACCTTCTTCAGCAGTCACCTCTGCTGATGTCATATAAATGCCACTGCTCCTCAGCAATGAGGAAGATGGGTTTCTCATCAACTTAGGCATTTGCCCATGCTTCTAAGGTTCACTAGATAACTCTAGAAAGTTTCCTATTGATTTTATCTTCTAGAAGGCCCTGGAGCCTCTCTACTGTCTTCTCTTTCCACAACTATTGCTATCGATTCTCCCTTGAACCATTTTAATAGGCCCTTATCTGGCCTTCCCTCATTCATTTTTATCTCCCCTTCTAATTTAACCTTCAAATACAGCAAGAGTGACTCTTAAATGCTCATACAATCTTGCCACCTCTTCGCTTAAAATACTTTAAGAACTTACTTAGGCCTTAGCATAAGGATCAAAATCCCTAGCAAGGTGTTAGTCACTACAAGATCCATACCCAGCCTACCTTGTGGGACAATTTTTCCTGCAACTTCCATGCCCGGAACACACCGGGCTTTTTTCAGGTTCTCACACATGCTGTGCTGCCTCCCATGTCAGGACTATCACATGTACTATCCAGGCTTGTTCTTCACAAGATTCTTCCCTATTGCTCAGCCTAAATCAGGTTTCTCAAGACTCCCTATGTTTTTCCTACATAGCACAGATCACAGTCTGCTATTATACAGTCAGTAGTGTGTGATTATTAGATTAATGTCTATTTCTTCCACTACTGTATCACTAATACTAGCACAATGCCAGTTGGCACTCAACAGGTATTTGTTGAATGAGGGAATGAATGAGTTTACTATTTCAGAAGATAGAATTTGATTCCTGGGGAGAACAATCCACAGCCGGTAGAGCCCTTGAAATGGGTTTTCAAATTTGAATCGCTTCATAACATGGCTTCTTGTTTGTTACTCAATGACTAATTTTATTTTAAATGAAAATATTCTGTGGTTTACAAGTCAATAAATTAGTATGAATCACAGTGGGAACAACAAATATTAAACTTCCTAGGATTTGTGATACTCTCTTCTGAATATAAATTTATACTACTTTGTATTTATTAGGAAGAAGATGATCTTTTAATGTACTTTTCTGCTTCTCTAGATTTACAATATTTAAAAGTCTTTATTCTTCAAGTTTTATTTTTCCTTTAAGGATTTTCAATCCAAAAGTTTAGTAAATGAAGTATATACAGTTCATGAACATATTTTAAGACTTTTGGGAAACACTCAAAACAAAAGCTATTTTGAGGATTAGGAAATAGCTTGTCTGAATATTGCCAAGTGAATTTGGAATAACCTTTCTGTGAGATGCAATGAAAAAGAAAGGCAAGAACTTCAACATTCTCGGTTCAAGGTTACAAAAGAATGTGAACAAAAAGTGTTTCTCATCCTGTTAACACTTGGACACACAGAACATAAAAACAGTGTCTTCTTACATTTAAAAAAACAAAAATTTAAACACACAGGGAAATTTTGACTCTTTGTCTTTTAGCTTCTCTGGGAGGAACCCACATCAATTTTGACCTCTTTTTCCTCCGTCCCAACTTCTTACTGTATATTTAATGAGCCTTGAATACCTGGACATCCCACTGTATCCATACTAAGCGAGTTGGCAGTGGGAGCAGAAGAAAGGGCTACCAGATGCCACGTATATAATGGGTATCGTCACTGTAATGTCAGGATTCCCCTCTATACTATAAGCTAAAGAAGAAAAGAAAATGCTTCATTCATAACACATTAAATACAAATGCCCTTTTTTAAAAAATGGGCAAAGATAGAAGAGTGCTGGCAGAGGCAGGCCAAACAGTTAAGGCAACAGCAAATTCTTAGGTGCGGATGACTGCAGCTCTTAAGAATTAAGAAGCTCATTCTGAAGGGCCTATATCTTGAATTAAATGTTAAGAACTTCAGAACCCCACGTATTGCTTTGTTTATATGAAAACTGCAAACTATTGTAAGGGTGTTTTATAAACAATAAGTACATTTGATAAATAAAATCAAGATTTAAAATAAGATAAAAATGTACTTAAGAAGTGATTATGTGCAGAAATAACTTACTTCACAAACTGAACCCTGGACCCTAAGGGAATTTCAGATTAAACCAAGCAGTGTGGCCAGTGCCCCTACTGGAGAAATGAGGTACTGCATGCAGCCTCTTGGGCCTTGTCAATACTTACCTCCACGGAAAAGATTTGCCAGGAACTGGGCACTAGGGTCAGGGTATTTCCTAGGAAGATGGTGCCAGCATGGGGCAGTGGGACAGGGCAGCTTCAGAGAGAAGAACCGACAGTGAAGACAAAAATCCAAAACGTGTTGCTACTGGGTAAAAAGGAATTCTCCTGTGAAAACAAAGATCCTAGCCTGTGGCAACCTTGGAGTTGACCAGCCCATCCATCTCTTCTTCCCCCAAAGCTTCCCCATTGGTGTACTTGGGAAAACGTCCTCCTTTAATATTACACATCAGATTTTAGAAAGGAACCTTCGAATCCAAATAATCTAGCTCATCTTTTTTAGGTAAAACATTAAGACCTAGACCCAAACATGGGGTAAATACGTTTATTCAGTGTGCTACTAAATATTATTAAATGTATTCAGTATGTTACTGAATTCAAATAAATATATTTCTTCAGTGTGCTATTAAGTGTAGAAATCAATACATCTATTTCATGAGCTACTAATTTTGTAAATTGAAAAATAATATATTAAAGCAAAAGGCTGAAAAGAAGCTGAGTAAGTAATATTTTTTGAGAAAGTCTAATGAAGCTCTACTTACAATTCACAAAGAATGAATACTGTAGATAGCAACAGAGGCGAGCTATGATAGGACAAAGTTCATTAAAAACCAATTACATTCTCAAATTAGCCAAGAAACTAAAGCAACTCTTATTTCAAAAATGGAGTCTTTCCGAAATTTATCTTCTTTAGAAGTAGCAGTTGTCTAACATCCTTCATCTAATGAGAAAACCAAAGCAGAGGCTCCTAAGTTCACATAGCTACACAAGTAGCAAAATCAGGACTAGAACTCAGGCCATTTTAAGGCCCCAGAAATCCAGATCTTTAAGATAGAGTCTCTATTCTGTATGTTTACCCCTCAAATCTAATTTTTTTAAATAATGCTTCTCTTCTTTGGAAGTAGCCATAATATCTCTTATTTTGTCATATTTACATAGTTATATATATATATATATATATATATATATATATATATATATATTTCTACTTTAAGCATTTACTAGTATTTTGTTGGCTGAAACATTAATTTCTCATCATTAAATATATAACTAGGTTAAAGACTATATTGGTTAGGATAAGCTAAACTGCTGTGACAAATCAGCCTAAAAATTTTATTGAATTAAAAGCAATAGCCATTTATTTCTCATCCATGCAACAGCTCAGAGCTGGTTTCTGTGCTAGTGGGCCTCCCTCCTCAATCCATTGTGGGCTCTTCTATCCTCTATGGATGAATTATCGTATGACAGAAGCTGAAAGAGAACCTAAAGGACCCCACATGTACATTTCTGAAAAGTCCCAACCCAGGTGTGACACAAGTCACTTCCACTCAAAGTCAAGGGAGAAAGGGAAGTGAATTCTGGGTGTTTGCCTGGATTCATTAGAGCAGAGAAGGGAGTGGATGTTGGTAGACAGCTGACAATCTTTGCCACAGTCAATCTCTCAAATCCATTACTGAAAGAGTAAATCCTAAATAATGGGCGGGGGGAGGGGGAGTTAAACAAGCATAATGTTTCCGTCCTAACCTCAAAAAGTTTCCTCTCTAGTTGGAGAACTAATAATACAAGGCATTATGTAACTTCTTTCTTGATTTTAAAATCTGCAGTACTGCTGCTATACGTCTGAATCAAGTCATTTCCTTATTATATATAACCCTGATCTCTTTCTTTTTGGTTTTTGTTTTGTTTTCTGTTAGATAGTTTTTATTCAAAGAGTTTCCCTGTCCCCAACATACTACTTCTGCATCCAATATTTCAGATATATGTATCAATTTTGTCTCCTCTATCACCAAGTCTTATTGTAGACAAAGCAAGAAACGCCACAATCTTGGTCTAATTAGAGCTTAGCCAAATGAGTGCATACTGCGTGGTGTCAGCACAAATCAACAGGCCACCCACCAAGAGAGTGAAAAAGAAGACATTGGTTCCTCCCACAGAGAACTGGAAGAGCTTTCGATGGAAACAGGAGATAATTGTGTTTTGCCATTGTCAAGTGCATGTAGTGCCTAGCACAGCAACACTATGCCATAATATTTAATAAGTATTACTGAAAGCGTGATAGTAAAAAGAAAAATAGTGGTTTGACAGATGTATGGCACACTACTTTCCCCTACACTCCCTCCCTATATTCCTGAAAAAGTAATTCTAGGGAGAACTTAGTGGAGAAAAAAAAATAACAGTTGCTTATGGATACATGACTGGGCTTCTTGAACTAAGATTTAAAATACTTTTAAGTAAAAAGGTCATGAAACTCTTAAGTGGATTTCAAAATATGAAAAACATATTACCTCTTCTCTACAACACTCTAAGTTTTTCACTTAGCAAAATTCCTAGTTAGTTTTTAAGTATCAGTTTAAATTTTGCCAATTGGAAGCAAATAAAAACTTGCGGATGTGCTATAGATAAGTGATTCTCAAATGGGAGTTGGTCCGAGAATATCAGCATCTCTGCTGAGATAATGGAGCTAGGAATGTGTGGTTTGGAAAACCTCCCCAAACTGATTCTACAACTCCCCCACCCTCATCCTCATTTAGAACTACTGTTTCTGCTGTTACTTAATCACATAAGATTGAACTGCTGTCATAGATGTGGAAGACCAAGGCTAGAAACCTTGTGAATGAAAACAATGCTTCATAGAATATAAATTGGTGCAGCCGCTATGGAAAACTTAAATATTAAAAATAGATATTCCTCAAAATATTAAAAATAAAATTACCATATGATCTAGCAATTTCACTTTATATATATATATATATATATATATATATATATATATACTTTTTTTGGCATCATCTGTGTATACACATTTTAAGAAATGAAAAAACTATATTAAAATCATAACTCAATATATACCAATAACAAAAGATGAATAATCCCTCTGATAGCAAAAAAAGGTTAGCAACATCATTACAACAGGTTTGTGAACTTAATTGACAGACCTCATATGTATAAACATATTCAGCCATAAAAAAGAAAGAAATCCTGCCATTTGTGACAACATGGATGGACCTTGAAGGCATCCTGCTAAGGGAAATTAAGTCAGACAAAGAATGACATGTATTCTATGATCTCACTTACATGTGGAATCTTTAAAAAATGATCTTACAGCAACAGAAAACAGATTGGTGGTTGCCAGAGATAGAGAATGAGGGAAATGGGTGAAGATGGTCAAAAGTATGAACTTCCAGTTATAAGATAATTAATCCTAGGAATGTAATGTACAGCATGGTGACTATAGTCATATATATACACTTTGTTTCACTTTTACAAGTCTTTTTTTAATTAAAGTTTATTGGGATGACAATTGTTAGTAAAGTTACAGGGGTTTCAAGTGTGCAATTCTGTAATACATCATCTATATATCACATTGTGTGTTCACCACCCAGAGTCAGTTCTCCATCCATCACCATATATTTGATCCCTTTATCCTTATCTGCCACCCATTCCCCCCTTACCCTCTAGTAACCACTAAACTATTATCTGTGTCTATGAGTTTTTGTTTCTTCGCTTGTCTTGTTCCTTTGTTGTTTTCAATTTTATATACCATATATCAGTGAAATCATATGGTCGCCAAGACACGGAAACAAGTTTACCAAGTACATTCCAGCCTCAGGACCTTTGTACTTGTAATTTCCTCTTCCTGGAAGGAGGCACTTTGCCCAAATAGTCACATGGCTCACTCCCTTATCTTCTTTAGGTGTTTATTCAAATGTCACTTTCTCAATGAATCTTTACCTGGCCAACCTAATTAAAATTTTGACCCCAGGCCCTCACTATATCCCTCTTCCTTTTCTTTCTTTACTTGTGTCTATAACACTCACACCTGTGTAATTTTCTGATATATTTTTATTATCTCATTCCACTAGAATATGCATTCCTTGGCTGCATGGATTTTTGTCTATTTTATTCATTACTTTGGGACAATCATATATAGAACAATGTCTGGATCAGTTGACACTCAATAAACATTTATTTTAATGAATAAATTAATGAATGACATGAACTATGGAATGATTTGAGGAACTCAAACATGGAAAGATGTTACTTTGTAACTTAAAGATGTGGAGAAAATATGGTAAACATCAATAAATAGTGTACATTCACACAAAAATCAAGAGGTTTGCTGAGTTATTTGTCTCAAATTAGAGAAAACAAAAAATCTGACGGGGGAAATAACACTAAAAGTGTTGTTCGTAAGACTATAATTTTAATGACCAAGGCAAAACTGTAAGGTTGATTATTTGATTTATTACAGGCTGCTTGATTTAAATGCAAATTTGAAAGTGTATATATTTTAATCCTTTACCTAAACAAAATAGTAGTAGACCATTTCATAAATAGCTGATAGAAAATCAAAATTCATTTATCCTCTGACTCCAGATTAAAAGGAAAGCCTTTCAGCTGGATTAATTACTGTATCCTAACATTGCCCTGGAGTAGGAACTCTCATCCTTGGCACTCTTCATGTTTGGAGCTGAGTGATTCTTCGTTGTAACTATAATTTCATATATATAACTATATATATAATTATATATATATATATATATATATATATATATATATATATAGTCACGGGATATGGAGTACAGCATAGGGAATAGAGTCGGTGGAATTGTAACAGCTATATATGATGTCAGAGGAGTAGTAGATTGGGGGAGGAGGTTATCACTTTGTGAGGGGTGAAATGTCTAACTATTACATTGTTTTGTACACCTGAAACTAATAATAAATAAATAAATAAATAAGTAAGTAAATAAATAAATAATAAAAATTAAAAGCATCAAAATTTACATGGGGGGGTCACTTAGCAATATATCTTAAAGAGCTTTCAACATCAGCACATGTTGATCCATCTCATTCTTTACATACTTGCATGTTATTCCATGATATGAGTGCTGCGACATTTTTTCAGTTGGTCCTCTGTTGGTGAACGTTTAAAGAGTTGTTTTCTGTGTGTTTTTTTCCTATTTTGAACAATGCTGCTTACATCTTTGTCAGCTTAAGAATACATAGAATTGTTTCTACCATAGAAATTTGTGCGTCGAAATATATGTGCTTTTAAATATTAAAAAAGGAAAAAGAAAAAAAGAGGCTGCCCTTTGCATGGTAGGATATTGAGCAGCATTCCTGGTCTCTACCCATTAAATGCCAGTAGCACCTCCCCAGTTATAACAATGAAAAATGTCTCCAGACATTGCGGTATATCCCCAGGGCTGGAGGGAGTGGTGGGGCTGAAGGGGCATATTACTCCCAATTGAGAAGTACTCTCCTAAAGTATAAAAATGCCTATATAGTTAGCACTCCTGTATGGTTGGTTTCAAGCTATTACCAAAAAACGTACTGTGGGATTATGATAAAAATATCATACCAAAACAGACAAGCAGATCCTACATGTATGATTTAGGGAAAACACTGAGAAGGTTCCTCTTGAAAGAAAGCATCCCTGTTTGTTTTTCTCTTAGTTTGTTTCTTTGTTTGTTTTCCCTAGCATTACTTTGGTTTGGCAGAAAGATGTTACATGGAAAATAGAATTCATTATTAAGCCAGTTTTGTCACTAATGCCTTAATGATAGACTAGGAACAGAATTTAGGACCAAGAGGAAAAAAAAATGCTTTAACAGAGAGAAAGAAAGAAAACTCCAGAACATGGGAAGAGGCTTTGCCATGGAAAAACCTATTTATTTACAAAATTACATGAGGTCTTCGGCCATCATGAGAAATGGAGGATGAACCTCTCAGGAAAACTTCCATTTGCCTACAATTTATTTGAAATTGGTCCTGCATAGTAACATTAAATGAGGAAAAAATTAAACTGAAATAATCCATTAAAAACAATGACAATTTTTGTCCAATATTAAATAACTAATTTTACTATTATTACAGTTGGTGCTAACATGGTTTAAATTTAAAAATAATTGAAAATTAAACTATTAAAAACTAGCAGGAACTTGCACATAGAACATTAGTCAAGTCTGAAATCCTTTTAAAATCTACTTTTAAATGAATCTTCAAGTATTGAAACTTTTTTAAAAATAAAAAAAAGCCTTTAAAATTTTTTTAAAAATTGTTTTCTTTTTTCTGACAATTGTTAAATTCCCAGCTTTAATGTTTAAACAAAATAGTATTAGATAACAATATACCAAAGGAAAACCCTCAGTATGAGAGCAGAACAACCAACAACACTGGCTCAAAAATATGAAATTTCAACAAATATTTTTAAACACTTGGTAATTAGAAATTAAAAAATAATTTTCAACTACTTATTTTAAAAGTATATTATCAAATCATTATATTCTATATTTCTTCTCTCGAACAAAAAGATTCCAGCATTGAAATATGTATGGTTTCTATTATCCATTTGTCAATTACACATAGTAATTAGGGGAACCGGCATAAAAAAATACAAATACACATATCATTAGGAATGTTATTCAAGTTTGTGAAGTAACTTAAATCTTCTCAACTTCATTTATCTTTGTAATGAAACTATATACAAGGAACAAAACTGATTGATTTGAGTTTCATTTTCTATCTTCATCCTGAAAAAAATGCGCAAATTACAACATGACCGAAAGTAAGTAGAAATTTTTAAAAATTCACTGATCTCTTGGGCCCACAAATTGGATAACTATTCTGTAAAATCATGCACTAGTCACAGTTATGTGTACTTTATTTTTTATTAGTTTCAGGTGTACAAAACAACATAATGATTAGACATTTGCACCCCTCACAAAGTGATAACCCCACCAAGTCTACCACCCCTCTGACATGGTACACAGCTATTACAATACCACTGACTATCTTCCCTATGCTGTATTTTACACCCCGTAACCATAACTGTGTTCTTCAAAATACTCGATCTGACATCTAAATATAAATTGAGAAACCAAAAAAAGATGTGCCTTCATTTGTTTCAGACTCTCTTGAAATATGTTTTTGTTTCATATATGGCAATTTTACATGTTTACATTTTATCCTGTGATTTAAAAACTGATTTTTCACCAAAAACAATAACTCATCCATCAGTAATATGAATTGAGGCTTCGAGTTTAAGAAGCAAATTGTGAACACAGCCCAAGTTCTCAAGTATCCATTAATAGAGGATGTCTGTTCATCTGCCAAAGCTGATTTTTAAAGAAACTGTATTAAGAAGCAGAGCAAAAAGAAACGTGCAGGAGGCTTCTTGCCAAACCACTTGCAATGTGCAAATTCTTGAGTGATTTTTAAAGTCTCAGCTTTTATTTAGTTGTATTTCCAACTGTTTAGTTAATCTTTATTGACTTGTATATAATTCTCAGGAATAGGAATGTATCTGTGACTTGAGAGAAGTTTCCTGGTGTGCTGAAATGGACAATTTACTTTTTCCTGTACTAATTCTTGTGCCTCGTTAGGGATCTGGAAATTTGCGAGGCCCAAAACAGTCCCCTGGAATACTGTGCCCAGCAAATGGGTTACATCTTCTAGATGTGTGTCCTATTTGAATCATAGAAAAAAAAAGCCGTTTTGCTTTATTTGGGTTAGCACTAGTCAATGTTATTGTTTGTCACCAGAGTTAAAAAGCAAGAGCTCTGAAAACACTCTTTGGGAAAAGGAAAAATGAGCCAGAGAAACCATGAGAGGCCTGGCACTGTGCAAATAAGAGGATGCTGTGACTAGATGAACACCAGAGATAGCAGGGCCAAGGTAGTTTTCAGTTTTAATTGCATGATAACAAAATATTCAAATTCAAAATATCTCAATCTGAATTATCAATACCCACATTCATGCCAAATAAAACAAAAACAATCTTATGCTGGGTCTCCTTTTCAGTGAATGTCACAAACCCAAGCCACATCATCTCCAAATCCTAGACCCCTAAACCTTTGCAGTCTTAGAGTCTTGTAGATCATGCCTCAAAATGTTTGCCAGATAAACCCTCTCCTCTCCATTTTCATTGTCATTGCCTCACTTAAGGCTTTATCCATTTGCCAGCCACACATCATGACAGTCACCACCTGCAACCTATACTTTCATTTCAATAGACTATTTGCTGCTCCGTCAGTTGAGACTGGTACCTCCATTCATCCTTCAAAGCCATCCGCACCTCATATTTCCAACAGAAGCAATCCATCTCTTTGTAGCATCACCATAGTAATATATCGGCATGGAAGCCGTAGTATTACCACATGCCTTATAATTAAATGAAGATAATTTGTAGCTCCCCTTCAACTGTCTGTATCCAACCCCCATAACAGTGTCCAGCATCTGATTAGTGCACAATAATTTAGTTTAAATAAAGTGACCACAGAACAACTAAAAAGCAAAGTACTTGAAATCCGCAATTTGAGGTAAATTTACCCATTGAAAACATATAGGATTTAGTTTGGTTTCAATATTTTCTACAGTCTTTATCTGTATTTTACAATGCCCTCAGAGGCTCGGGAGCAATTCATGCTATTAGAATTTCAAGGAAGGTGACCTGGAGTCAAACTCTCATTTTATTGTAGCAGTGTGCTTGATAAACCATCAGCTCCCCCATCCTAAACAGGGCGCAGTCCTTGGGAGTCATGTTCTTTATATGCCTTATATCATCTCAGAATGCAAATGAGTGCTAGTCAAAGGAACAACAGCATTCAGCATCTGAGCAGTGTCACAACAAAAAGCTGACAGTAGGAAAAATTAATAGGATTCAGTTCCTGAATGTTAAACCTGCTCCTATTTTACATTGACTTTTATTTATTTCCCTAATTGGAAAAACTTCCCATATGACATATACATTTGCATATTTCAAGAACAAGAAATATCAATTGGTGGGAACTGTAATTACAATAAATGTTCTTTTCCTCAACATGATAAAAAGTATGTAACTCTTTATGGGTTCTTTTTTAAGTTCTGTACATAACAGATTAAGATACTGCAAAAATCATGTGAGTATTTAACACATCTATAAATAATAGTGATATTTAACATGTAATAGTTTCTTGTTTTATATATATATATAGATATATAGATATATAGATATATACAGTGTGATCAAAAAATATAGTGAATGTTTAAGTTAAAAAATAGTTTATTACAGTAAAAGACACATTGCCATTAATCCCCCTCAAAATACTCCCCCTTGCTTAGAACACACTTATCCCATCGTTCTTACCACTTTCTGAAGCAGTTCTGGAAGTCCTCTTTCCTGAATGTCTTTATTTGCCCTGTCGTGGCTGCCTCAATGCCCTGAATCAATTCAGATCATTTTCCTTTCATGGTCATTTTGACTTTGGGGAAGAGCTAGAGGTCGCACAGTGCCAGATTCTGTGAACAAGGTGGATGAGGACATACCAGTAATGTTTTTAGTTGACAGAAATTGCCATACAAGAAGTGATGTGTGACACAGAGTATTGTCATGATGGAGGATGAAGTAAAGACTCAAATCCAGCCCATGTGATTCCAGAGCTCATGGGCTTAATCGCTATCTAAGCTTTGTGCTGGGCGGGGAGGGGAGAGGGATGTAACCAAGCAGTTCAGCCAAACTTTATTATTCAGTAACAATATATAAATATCACTTTTAAATGTTTTTGTTCTTTCCATGTTTAAACTACCCAGTGTATATATAAGTAGATATATATTCTTTACTCTGAGTTATCTAGAATCTTTTTTGATACAATGGAGAAATATACCAAATGTGTGAATATATTTTGAAGAGGCAGAAGGTTAAAAAAATACTTTTAAATATTCTAGAAGACTTAGAAATTACAAGTTTAGATATCATGAAACTAAAGAAAAATAACCACAATTGGTTTTTATTATCTTAGGAATAAAAGAGGTAGGTCTTCAATACCCTAAAATTTAAATTTTCAGTTTCAGGAGAAATTCAGTTTTCATTAATGCTAAGAGCCCTTTACCTGAGCATCCCTTGCCTTCTTTTATGCCTTCAAGTGAGAACTGAGTTATGACTGGTTGTCTTAGGAAGAAAATGACTATTACAGGACATAAGATGGGGTGGGGAAGGGGTGGTTAAGGAAAGGCCTGACATGTAGCTTATAAAGGGCAGCAGCTGTGGCCTGTTTTCACTAATATCTGACATGTTTCTTTGGCCACTCGCCAAATTGAGCTGTACCCAGCACTTCTTCCATCCTTCCTGTGCCTCTAGGATCCTTTGTAACTGCTACTTGAGACTCCAGTCCACTCCAAATCAATCCCCTTGGTTCCTTCCTCCCATAATGTGCAAGCATCCCACCCTAATTAATTAACCCAACACCAACTTCATCCAGGACCTTCCCACACTTTGCCCCTTCATGCAGCCCAGAAACATCAGCACATTCCTTACTTCATCACTTGTCAACTCCCTTTCTGTTAAAGACCAGTGTCCCCTTTCCCTGACCTGGCCTCTGATTTGATCTCACTTTAAGTATCCCACTTTAAGAGACAGTAACAAATGCTGCCTTTTTCCTGTTTGGTTTGTTTATTCACGTTCGCCTGACCTATTATAATTAAAGACCAAGGGACTGAGAAGAGCCCAGGAAGATACTTTGGGCATTTGATATGTGGATAAACTCAATACTGGATTTGTAATGAAGCTTCACTAAATGTATGACCTTGGGTGAGTTTCTTGAGTTCTTGTCATTCATTCAAATACTGAGCACTCATTGCTATGCTAGGTTCTGTTCTAAATGCTGGTACTGCCATTAAAATAGAACAAAAATGAAAATACCTGCCTTCAGTGAAGCTTATATTTTAGGGAGGGGAGATGACAATTAGCAAACAGATTAGTTTAAAAATATGCATAGATATCCAAGAAAAAAATAAAGGAGAGGGAGAAGGGAAAGAGAGTGATGAAATTAGGGGTAGGAGGAAAGGTGGCAACTTGGAATGGGATAATCAGAATCATCTGATGTGATGCTTGACTACACCTAAGAAGGTGAGAGGGTAAACCATGTGGCTATCTAGGGGTGGGGGTAGGAGGGGGAGAAGAGGGGAAGTATTCCCAGTAGAGAAAATGGCAAGTGCAAAGGTCCTGAGACAAGAGAGCCTTGCCTGGATTGTTGAAAGACCAGCAGAGAGACAGCTATAGCTGGCAGAGAGCTGACAGGTGGTAGGAGGTGATGTCAGAGTAATAGGGAACTAGAACATGGAGTGCCTTGTATGTGATGATAGGGACTTTAGATTTTTATTTGATTGAAATGGGAAGTCAGTAGAGGGTGTTGATTAGAAGAGTTACATTATTTGATTTACCTCTAAAAAAAACCTCAACTGCTCTGTATGGTGTCAGATGGGTACCAGATTTATCGGGTGATAACTTTGTTAAGTTATATAAATGTCTAATCACCATATTGTATACCTGAAACTAATATAATATTGTATATCTACTGTAATTGAAAAATAAAAAAATAAACTTAAACTGATTTCTCTGTAAAGTGGGAAAAATAATAAGAGCAGTTGAAACCAGACTACCTGCTCAAATCCAAGTGCTACCACTTACTAGCAGGGTAACTTAATTACTTATCCTTTCTTAGCCTCAGTCTTCTCAGTTTAAAGTAGAATTGATAATAGTTCCTATTTTTAAGGTTATTATGAAAAATAAATTAAATAGTACACGTCGTCAAGGTGCTTAGCACAGAGCCTAGCTCATGAGAAGCTCCAATACTTGCTAATATTCTCAGGTTGGTGAAAATCAAGTGACATGATATATGTGGAGTACCTGCTATGTTGTCCAGCACATTGGGCACCTCCAGGTCATCCTAGCATTATCAACTGCTAACCTGCTGGCCATGTTGGAAAATTTTGTACATTTTAAAATTTCATAGTCTCTCCTTAAAAAAAGAGAGTAGCAAAAGTTCATGGATAATTTTTAGATGTCTCAGAAAATTGATATAGAATTAATTGAGTACTACTCTATGCAAAGTACTCTACTAGGCACTGGAAAGCCATATGTGCTAGGGTGAAAAGGAGTAGAAAGGTAGATAAATAGATGATAGATAGATAAATAGATAGATAGATAGATAGATAGATAATGTGACTCTTGTCTTATCTTACATATATATCCATATATCTATGTATTTAATTTTTTTTTAAAGGAGGGGAGTTACTTGAGATGAGTTTCTGTTTGCTGACCCTTATTGTATGGAAAAGTAAGAACTGGTCTCCTGAAAGAAAAAAAATAATGTGAATTATGTACTCCCTGGTCACATACCACATCTGGAATCTTCTCTTGTCCACTGCAGTGATTCCATACCTTTGGCAGCATTTGAGGGTTTGGGAGACCTGGTTGTTCTTCACAGCCCTGCTTTATTACCCGGAAGTTCTATGGCTCATACCTCATTTCCTTCCCAGGACCTGGGGTACCGCATTCTGAGGGATTGGATCTCATCTTCCTCTCCCTTGCCCCCAACCGCCAACACACACACACACACACACACACACACACACATACAAACACTACCAAAACAAATGCACATCCCCAAAGCAAAGGTCTCTTTGCTCAAAAAGCACATCCCCTACTGTGGTTTTAATAGCCCCTCACAGGAAGAAAAGAAAGATTAATGTAGAAAAAAGCCTGCAGTAAAGTGAGTCCTGCTTCTTTCCTGCCCTTTACACATCACTTTCTCAAAGGATAAGACAAAATTTCATGTTTTTAATCCTCATTTTACCTAATAAAAAAAACAAAGATGTCTTCTTAAAATCAGGTGGAAAATTAGCCTTGTCTTATTGTTACTTTAAAAATATATATATATATATATATATATATATGCTATTTGGCACAGGGCCAGGAAATATTTTTAAATGACATAAACAGTGAAATGATTACAATGTTTTTCATATATAATTCAAAATACAAATAAAGGTTAAACTCTAACTATGGTTTTATCTTTCAGGCAATACAAAAGTTGCAATATGAGGGGCCGGCCGAGTGGCTCAGTTGGTTAAGAGCTGGCTCAAGAGTGCGAGCTGAGCTCTGAGCAACAGTAGTGCGATGCCCAGCCCGAACTGAGCTGGTGGCAGGATGGCTCAGCTAAAAAAAAAAAAAAAAAAAAGTTGCAGTAAGATGAAATTAAAACAGCTTCTTGTTAGACTTCTAATCCTCTATTCCCCCACACACACATACACACTTATTGTGGTATCCTGCTCAGCTGGTGCTTTAAGAAGTCTATCTTTATATGTTGAGGAAACCAGCCCTATATTTCCATGCTGACTTTTCCTCTAGTAATGATCAATTGTACTAAAAATCAGTTATACTTTTTTGCTTAATTTTAATGAAAACCATCAAATCATCAAAAGAGGTAGATAAAGGTAGGGAGAAGTGACATTTAGACCTTAATGAGACAGAGATGCATGTAGAATAATAAGATGCAAACCATCAAGAAATTCAGAGTGCTTTTTTTTTTTTTTAATACAACCTTAGGAAGAGCACCACTAGAAATCTTAATTTCAGGGGCCCTTTACTCCTAGATATGTCCTATTTTGCTTATGCAGAGGCTCGACCTTGCTTGCAGAGACAAGTAGAGAAAAAACTGAAAACATGAAAGACAAGCGCCTTAGTCGTCTTTCTCCTCCTAGCTGATTTAAGAACACTTGAGAAGAAAACGTGGCCTCTTTAAGGTCTCATGTAAAGACCAGTCCTCTCCATTTTTCCTAATACACTCCCACCCTGTAAGTGAGGTACTGAGAGGCAGGATAGGGTAGTGGCTTTACCATGACAATTCACAGTTTCTCCTTGCCTTTTAGTTTAAACAGTCTCTTTTTGCATAAATACTCAGGAGTTCTTGCTTTTGTTTGTCGTTTCCAGGTAACATATCTCTTCTAGTTCTACCCCTCTCCTCTTCTCTTACAGAGGGCGCCATTTCCATGTGGCAACACATGGTGAGTTCCTGGATTAGGGATTTAGTTTTGCCCGGGAAGCGGGGTTGTTTTGCATGTGCGACAGGCACTTTTGTGCTGTTTCTGGCCCCTTGTTTCCAGGTACCACTGGTCCATTTCAGTCAAGTCGGGCCTCAGTGGGGCTCCATGCTCCTGCGCTCCCAGCATCCTGTCAGATCCGCAGCGCTCTACAAGAACACCTCTCCCTAGGCCGTTACCTACACTGCCCTCTTATTATCAACTCTCTCATGGCAAGTCTAAGAGACCCCAACCTGGAACTTCTACCCCAGGAGAAAAGTTGGGACATAGGTGTCCCATTCCCTTGCTCTTTTCATATTACTCTCAAAGGATGAAGGGATTGGTTTTCCTCTGCTTGCGGCTATTAGACCTTACCCCCTTCTGAGTAGCTTTGGTCAGCTTATTTCCTGGATCCATTAAGATGGGTAAGGAACAGGGAGATAAAATTTGACTAGCCAATAAGGAAACGTTAATTGGTAAGTATTTACAAAAACAGCTCACCTGTTTGCATGAGTAGAGTACTGATCACCTGTATTATGATGTCACTGGTTATAGGTCTTTCTTCCGCACTAAGCTGGAAGCAACTTGACAACAGGGCTGTTTCTATCTTTGAATTCTCAAAATGTACAACACACAGCTCAGAACTTGGCACAGAGTCAGCAAATATTTACTATCTTGTTGCAAATTTTTTTTATCATAACCTCATACAAACATACTACATACAAATAGCTAGTAGTACTGTACTAGTTAAAGCATCTATTTGTTGATTTGTTATCAACAACATAGGGAGAATTTTTGCTTTTCAAAAATCTTAAAACATTCCAGAGAAATCTGTCAAAATAATTATAGTGCCCTAACATCTACTTTATTTTTCTTAATGCAGTAGAAATTTATTGATTTAGTTCTGTAACTAGAAGTTTGCAATCAAGGCGTTGGCAAGGCCTAGGTTAGAATCAAGGTCAGAAGGCCTAGGGGAAGACCTTTCTTTGCCCCTTCAAGCTTTGGTAACTGCCAGCAATCCTTGCCATTCCTTGCCTTGTGGCTTCATAACTCCAATCTCGGCCTCCATCTTCACATGGCCAGTTTCCCTTTGTTTCTGTGTCCAAATATCTTTAGTCTTATATGGATATCAGTCACTGGGTTAGGGCCCACGCTTATCCACTGCAACCTTATCTTAACTTGATTATACCTGCAAAGACCCTTTTCAAAAATATTTTTAAAAATAAGGCTACATTCATCAAGACCAATTTGCCTGGCAGAACATGAGACAGACAATGGCCATTGGAATCATCAAGGCTGTGGATAAGAAGTCATCTGATTCCTACCAAGTCACCAAGTCAGCAGCAATGGCCAGCAAGAAGTAAAGCACGTTTCCTCCCTGCAGTTTTCTTGGCAATCTCCGCTGTAAAATTTTCTTAAAATTACATTAAAATATTTAAAAATTAAAAAACTAATCAATCAATAAATAAGGTCACATTCACAGATTCTCAATAGACATGAAGTTGAGGGAAACACCATTCAATCCATTGCAACAACTATATTTGAGGATTTTAACAGTCCAATCTCAGTAACTGACAGAATGAGTAGACAAAAATCAGTAAGGATGTCAATTTGACCTAATTGACATGTATAGAACACTATAACCAACAATAGCAGAATGTACAATCTTTTCAAATACACCTAAAATATTTTCCAAAATGGGTCATATAAAAACCAAATTACAGTTCGAAAGTATTGAAATCATACACAATATGTTTTCTAATGAAAATGGATTAAATAGAAAATAATAACAAAAGATATATAAAACCCCCAACTGTCTGAAAAATATGAACACACTCTAAATAACACATTTCTAAGTAGTTTTGAAATTATACAACAGGCTTCTAAATTCCTTCTGTGTCTAAAGAACAAATTATATGGAAAATTTGAAATATTTTAAACTGAATGTTATTGAAGAAATAAAGGATTTAACATCCATTATTTTTATAAACTTGCCTAGAAAATTGGCATCCCATGAATATTTGAAATATAAGACTAGGGATAAGGAATGTTAAGGGGATGAGGGTAAGGTGGTCTCACCTGCTGCAATTAGATAAACTATCTGTCAATTATTTATTTTTCACATATGCTTTTATCTTATTAAAATATTGATCCCTAAAAGTTACTACATCTACCTGCATCCTACAGGATCTTCTTAGACAGAAACAACAAAGATTTTCATGCTCTTAACTATTTGAGGAGATCGTAAAAGAAGTTTCTTAAAAACTAAATATATGTATATTCTATAGCATATAGGTACATGCATACATATTCTATATCACATATAAAGTATATCCACTTGTCACAGGGGTTTCTAACCTGTGATCTATGAGCCTATAGGCATGATGAGCCTTGCTGGATATTCATTTTTTTTAAATACTTCTCTTGAGAGGGGTCTACAGTTTTCATTTTCATTTTCATTCAGTTTGATTGTCAGAGGAATTCATGAACCCAAAACTTTAAGAAACAATCTTAGAGATTAAAGTGTATTTCAGTGTTATCCTTTCCTCTCCATATTCTTTTCCCTCTAGTGACCTGTTAGGGTCTTGTTCTGTTATTGACATTTTGGATGTCCAAATAGGGAACATTGCAAAACATTGAGAATAATCCTTTTAATGAAAAGAATGACCAGATGTGATAACATAACACAGCCCTGTTTAAGATTCTTGACTTGTTTAAAATTTAAGTAGCATTACATCTCTTCACAGAACTGGCTTAGAGTAAGCATGGAAACAGCTTTTATGCTGTCTATGAGGCCAAAAAATAAATGCAACTCTGCACATTTTTTATTTGAAAGCATTCACAAATGACATGCTAGGCATAAACGTTGGCCAAAAGCCACAGCTAAGCATTGTGTTAGAAAACACTATGTTTTTAAGCCAAAAACTACTTAGGAATCAGTTCTTTGTTTCCTAATTATTAAATTAGGAATAAAAGGGGAAAATATGTTTAAAAGGATTGATTTAAGTTTTGCTTTTCAGTTTAATAGCCATGACAACTTTTAAAAATCCAAACAAAATTTATCAATAATAGCTGATGTAAACAGCAATGCAGAGTTGAAGAGGACTCTCCTACTTAGATTTACAAGAAAAGTGTGCTAGAGGAAGCCTAGTGAGATGTTAAGGAGTGAAATTAATCAAATAGATGTGTCCTAGGAGAAATGATTCTACACACATGTTCTGAATGCTCCTGCTTAGATTAATGTTTTCCTGCAAATAAAGCTGGTTATCATCGAGTTCAGGTCAAATAATGCAACTATAAAGATGAATCTACCGTAAGAAAGGCATTTTGTCATCCAGAGCCAAGACATGAGAGTTATTCTAGAAAAATATTAAATGAGCAAAAACACTTTGGAATCTCTAACTACAGCCCATATAAAAGTTTTAATCTGTGTGACAATGGATAATGAAACTTCAAAACAAATCCAAAATTTTAATGTCTTTGGTTTGTAAATGTCAGGATTATAGAGTATGGAAAAAACACGTCGCTTTTTGACATCCCATTTAAATATATATAATTCTCCTCTATCTCTGAGTAAAATGTTCTGCCACTCACTTTTAATTATGATGCTAACATATGTCTTGGAATCCACTTCCATCTTGGAAAGGTTTGGTAAGATGTACATAGTAGGTATCTCTAACTAATCTTGACAATTTGCTTTCAGAAGAGGATAGTCTGGAAATGACATCACAACTAAAGTATCCTCTTTAAACCCAAAGTCAAGATTTAGCAATGCATTTTTCACATTATGTGCATTGCTTCATGGTAATTTCAGAGGTGTACTTAATTTATTAATAATTGTACAATGAAATGAGTCAAAGATTTATAAATCCAGGAAATATTCGTAAGGCCCTTAGACAACAGTGTCATCTTCTGCGTCCAAAATTGGTCTCAGTGACATCCAATGGACAATGTCATCACCTCTGATGCTTCTATTCCCTGACCATCCATGTGTCATAGAATTAACAAATCCACACCCTTAAGCCATGTTTCCTAACTTAGTTTGACTATCAGTACTTCAAGCTGTGGTTTGGATCCATTTGCTTTCTTTCACTCTCCAATAGTGAGTACCAAATGACACAGAAGTACAAGGAGGAAAATTGAGGCATTATGAAAAATGGTGTTTGGCAATCCTAATTATGATCATTGAGGAATCACACTTTCACAATATCACTATTTTTGACCAGTATACGAAGTTTTAAGCTCAAAGGTCTACAGGGGCAGGTAGTTCCTATGAGGTCAATAGAGAACAAAAGTGTGTGGCCCTCATAATATGGGCAATCACCTTTCCAATTCATCAGTCAACTAATAAAAAGAACACTAAATGTGGCTTCTCAAGTTTCTTTTCAAGACATCCTAGGTATCTGATTTTTTTTATGTAAATACTCCTGATTGCTAAATGCATACACTGATTCCAAATTTTTTTTAACTATTGCGTAAACCTGCAGACCTGACAGAACTCAAACTTTTCAAAAGTATGTGACCTCTGAAATAGGACCTCTCAAAACCAGTGATGGCCATGTGAACTTGGATTTCATCTGTAGGATGAATGAGAATGCTGCCTTAGCAATGGCCTCTGGAGTCTTTTGTGGGTGTGCATCCATGGATTCTGAGTTACAGTCATCCTCTCCACATCCAGTACCAGCTCTCAAACAGGAGAGCAGCTTCTAACCCAACCACTGAACAGAGGATCAAGTATACCTCAACCTAACAAGACCCGGTGTGACCGGCTTTCTGTATTCAATTGCACAACACTATTTTTTTAATTGAATATATATATAAACAAAAAAATTTGCACTTCCAATTATGAAATCAACTAAGGTTCACTGTAGAAAAATTAGTAAATACAGATAAAGAGAAATCTCTCTAAAATAATCATAGTTCCACTGAGTACTTAAGTAACTCCTTTTAAATCTTTTACATGTATCTACTTTTCAGAAAAATAACAGTATACCAACTGCACTTTTTTGTAGCCTGCCCTTTTTACTTAATATATTTATTCAAGAAATACCAATTCTTGGGCCGACCGAGTGGCATGGTGGTTAAGAGCTGGTTTGGGAGGCCAGCGGCACCAGTTCGGGACCCACATATGAGGGCCAGTGACACTGCCCTCAAAAAAAAAAAAAAAAAAAAAAGAAGTACCAATTCTTTATATAAATACAATTGTTATAATAAAATCAATTTCAATTCACTTTACACAACATAAATACAAATATGTCAAGAGTACAGTGTTGAGGATCAAAAAAAAAGGAAGAAAACAAAATGCAAAGCACATCCCCCCCAAAAAAACAACTTTGCTCAAATCATCCACCAATTTAAAGAGTTTTCAGAATTTAAGAAATCTAGCATTATTGCCCTTTAATAATAAAGCCTTAGAAATCTAAAGTGAAAATAGATCAAAATATATTCATTATATCATGAAGTATATTATTTATCTATAAGAGCAAGATATTAGAGAATATAAGTTGTTAGTTTGAATAAGGAATCTAGACAGAATGGTGATAAAAAAGGCATAAGGGTCACTGCCACCAAATCTGAAAATTCTACAGTGAACATGTGATTAGAACAAGAAAAAATAAATATATGTATATAAATATATAGTAAATGTAATTATGTATTATATATTAATATAATAAAGTATATGTTAATAGTACAATAAGTAAAATGCCAAATGTTTTGAACTCTCTTCTTTACTAACTCTCTTACTAATTAAAACTAATATGACATCTTTAAAAATGTATTTAGGATTCAGCAGTGGTACAAATTTCTGTTCACATTTTCCTAAAACATGCTAATTAACAAAATAAATGACTGACAGACTAAATCAGAGCTAAGAAATAAGAAATCAACATTCTAGAAGGCCAAAAAATGAATATGTTACAAAAGCACATTACCAAGATCAGATGAATTACAAAGAAAATGTGAAAATACTCATATAATACAGAAAGACAGTGAAACGTTTCTCTCAGAAAAAATTCTCTTCTTGACAGCAGTTCCAAACATTAATACAGACTTTATTTCCAAATAAGTTTCCTTTATAGATCTAATTGCTTTAAAAGCAAAACTTTGCAGAAAAATATACATAAGTGGATTTTTTGTTTGTTTGTTTGTTTTTGAGGGCAGTGTCACTGGCCCTCATATGTGGCACCCGAACCGGGGCCGCTGGCTTCCCAAGACCAGCGCTTAACCACCGCGCCACTCGGCCAGCCCTACAGAAGTGGATTTGATATGTTCAACGGTGTCTTACAGTTTCCTCTCAAAGTCAGGTGCACCAATATTGGGTTCCACTAAAACAAACAAAAAAGGTATTAAGGATGCTGCTTCACTTGTCTTATACTAATATTTAGAAATTAATTGGCCCACCTAAAGCTGATATAGCTTTCCATATTTCTATTTGCTTCCTGTATACAAGCGCCTGATAAACCTCTTCCTTGTTAAGTATCCTGTCCCCAATTTCAGAGATTAAATAAAACAATTTTATGAAATCATCTTGCGATACAGATGCTCCATTTTCCCAACCCACATATTCTAATAAAACTTTAACAAGAAAATTTTAAAACATCTCGTCAACATTGTTTTTACAAAGCAACTGTTAGTTATAAACAGTCTTTTTATGTCACAAGGATATTTAAGATACTTCAAAGACTTAGTCTAAACCCCCTAAATCCAGGTTGCTCTCATGTATTTTCTAAAACATGGTATGTTAAGTTTAATGATAAAAAAAAATTTTAAGTGTTTTGTTATGCACTGGAAAAATTTAAACTGATCTCATCCTAACAAATATTTCTGGAATTTTTATTTTTCTAGTTCTTTTCTTTTGAAAAGACAAAGAAACCAGTGCTTTTGTTCGCAGTTTTTATATAAACGTCTTTGAACTTTTTTAAAGAAATTACACCTCATCTGCCCAAGACAAAGTATATTAACATATTTTGATGCATGTTGAAAAAACAAATTCCTCACAACCAAGTACTTGTAGATAGTCTTCTTGGTTACTTTTCTTATCAGAAAAGGGGCTGATCTGTTTTCTTTTGGTATATCCTATGGGTAAGTGGCAAGAAAAAACAAATAAAGGCCATCTTGATAATTATTGGAAGTTTGTGCAAAGATTAACTACAAGAGTCAAACTGATCTGAATTTGTCCGTTAATAGTAATACTTAGTTAGATTTTTAAAGTTCTGACTGGAATAATTTAAAAAGCATGCACGATGGTGTGTATTTATTTTAAACTAAAAGTCATGGTGTATGTTTTTTCCCCTAAAATTTAGGTATTAATGTAAATAGGATTTACCCTAGCAGATTTTGATTATTTGAAATAAAAGAAATCACAATTTTTGAAGGCAGTATTTTTTTATTTCATAAGACAGATTCAGTTGGAGCAAATAAAAATATTTCTCGTCTTTCCACTCTTCTTTCCACTAGTAAGAAAGAACTATAAGGGCAAATAGTTATTATTTCTTGTTTTAGCACATATTTTGAAATTTTTATAAGCAGGAACACATGTGTTCCTTAAAAGTTCATTTCTCCTAAAATAAAACAACGTGTAGCTCTTACCACTGGCTAGACACATTCCCCTCAGTTTCAAAATTGGAGAATAAAAGAAGAAAATGTTTGTCTATTTGTTCTATTTGTTATAATGCCAACTACTTATCTATGCAAAGTAACAGAAGCTTTAAGAGGCATTTATTTACATATCTGTTTTGCCCAATAAAATGTCTAATCTTCCCATCATATGTGCAATACACAGGAAGTGATAAGTGCTCAACTGGACACTGAAAGATTATCTATTAAAAAAAAGTTAGCCTTATTATGAGGTTTACTCAGAATTGAATCATAGCTGTACTTACTTATTCTTTGCTTTGTGCTTTCTGCATTTTAATTTTCCAAAATCAGTGAACTGCACTTATTTTTTTAAAAAAAGGAAGAAAACTCAAATCATGGTTTCTAAAGTCTCAAGAATTTGTGGCAGACTAAACACCATCAATTTTCTGGTCCAGCTCTCAAACACACAGAGACATTAATAAAAACAAAAGGTATGCAATCTCCCTTCCCTCAGAGAAAAAAAAAGTGTATTCCGTTGATATTTTGTAGTGATTGCTGCTAAAACAGCACTGTACTTATAGTGAAAACTGAATTTATTCTGTTTTCCATTGCAAAATTAACTTCTTAATAATTTTCTCTTTTTATTACATGCTAATAATCGTAAAAAAGAAAATTTCTTTTCAGCACTTGTGTGCCTAGTTTTGTTAGTTACCAGAGTGGCACGTTTAAATTGTTTTATATCTCTTCTCCTTCTCTCTGTCTCTCTCTGTCTCGCTCTCTGTGTGTGTGTGTCTCTCTCTCTCTGTCTCTCTGTCTGTCTGTCTCTCTCTCTCTTTCACACACACACACACACACACACACACACACACACACACACACACACACACACACCCCAAACACTCCAAGGGTTGGATATCTGGAAATGCAGTAATTTTATTCAAGCAATCACTGACATTTACTGGACAGTCATTGTGTTAGTTAGGCAATGACCTACTACCTGTGACACTTCAAATCAAAAAATTACATAAAGGATACTTTTTATAGTTCAGGGCCTGCCTCTGAACCCTCACAGCCCAGGTTTCTATCTTGGAAAATCAATGTTTACCCTAGTTGCTTTGTCATTTTCTCTGTATTTTCTTCATGATCCAGCCCTCTGTTCATCAATAGAGAATCTCCAAAAGATTTAAATAAACATTTTTAAATTCCCAATGAGATATTCTTCAATTTTCTACTCATTCTCTATGCCCCAGAACATAAGCCTTGACAACCTATATGGTAAAGTAGCCCAAACTGTCTAATTGCCCAGATAATAATATACTAACTAATATTCTTATAGTGTAAGGAAACGAGAGGAGATGAGTATCCTTAACATAAAATGCAAATTGCATAACTAGATTGACAAAGAACATGCTAAATTTCTCCTTCCTTCTTATATAAACAACAGATGTCTAGATTTTATGATGTATTCATTCCATCATTCATTCTCTTATTTATTCACTTAGGTTTGTGTCTTTTAAGTTTAACCGGAAGTCAGTGAACAATGGTTTTAAGGAGCAATTGTATGCAGCTAATGTCAATATATCTATTGTATAAAAAGTTAATTTCTGTACCCTATTCTGAGGACAACTTTTCAGGAGATGACTTGTCCTATAATATGTAAATAACATGGAGTTATAAATTTCTGTATAATTAAGACGATAAGCATATACAGCCACAAGGACTAAGTTTATTTATATCCATGAAAGAAAGCCAGGTATCATTTCTTTTCTACAAAGAAAATGATCAGTGAATCATTTTGCAATGAAGAACCCTATGCCTAGGACACACAAGCATATCAAATATAATAGTTTTAACATTCTTCACAGGACCGAAGCACCTTTCTGCACTATTTAGCACCCAAATATGTTTTGTCCTGTGCAGGAACACACTTGGAACTCAAGCTTTCCAAAGCTCAGGAGGATGTTTGCTAAATCAGGAAAAGGAGGTCAAAAGCTTTGGTCAATTAGATGTCAACAAAGTGGGATGTCTTCATTTGACTCCATATCCCCCGAGTTCATGCTGCCATGTCTAAAACCCATGCTCAGACCACTCACCTCACCCAGTTCCAAAGTCACTTCCTGCTTATACAATTTTTTTTTAAAACAGACTTTAGGGATAGAGCTTGTGTCTGGGTTTAAAACATGGATGCATTTAATCAAAATGACATAGGAGATAAAGAGAATTGGAAAGCCCTGAAGTCCTGTTGAGTCTCATTACATTAACTCTACACCTCACATAGCTCAGGCAAACCCATGTTTTCTTTCAAATGAAATGTAATCCTGGATCTGGACTGCTGAGGGCACTTTGGGGGGGTTATCATTTTAACCCTACTACCATAGCTGAGCCTGAATAACTAGTATCTATCTCTTTAAAATTTCCTCTTGCAAATTGAATGAGATCTACTTTACTGCCTTTGAAATATCACATACATTGAGATTTTTGTAAAGGTGTTGCTTATGCTACCAAAACAAATTTTCTTTTCCTAAATTATCCATAATTATTAGTTATTATTGACGATATAGCAACAACCACCAGCTCTATAATTCACTCTGTATACAATGTAAACCTTAATCTCAGTTGAAATTAGATTAGTTATCTGGTTTTTCAACAGAATCAACTTCATTTCAAACAAATTGTCATGTGTTACAGATTACATTCTATGTGTTATAATTTTTGAGTTCCAAAAAGGTCTCAGGTATTCTAGGAGATACTTGATGAATCTGTATAATAAATTTATGTGATAAATAATATTTTAAAGCAAAAAAAATTTTAATGCTAATGTTTGAAAGTTCTGTTTAAATGTTATACAAGTTTAATCTCTCTCGAATGATGCCCAATTCAAAAGTGGCCTTGTCTTGAGCTGTATTATATTAATTTTAATGGGGAGAATGTAAATCCTTAGCTACATAAAAAAAACAAATAGAATAAACTCACCAACATTAACAATATCAGCACTACGTTGACAGGCAATCAATAAATATCTGTTGAATGAAGTATGACCCTTTTTTACAGAGAACACATACAAGTGCTAACAGCTGTCCATTCTGTCTAATATCATACCATCTGTTCCTCTTGGAGTTCTACTTTGGAAACAATAAATATTTAAAATATGTGTTGGAGCAAGATTCATCAAATTTGCTAGGCAGAACCTCCCAGGTATTCTACCTAGGCCCTTAAAAATGCAAATAAACCTGCAGTCATAGAAATTAAATGCTTACTGCTAAAACCAAACCAAAAAAGGCTAAAGCAGCTCCACTTACCAAATGAAAGGGAATACCAAGTAAAGTATAAAATGAATATTCTGTGGGAATATAGAAATTACAATAGCAAACAAGTGGCCAAGAATTTAGGGTTAGCAGAGTCAACGAAAGAAAACAAATATCATCCAAATTGCACCCAATGGAAAGCCCATAATTAAGATAACTTGTTCTTAATAGTTAAATCTAACTTAATTTGGTTAACTTTATTAATTGCTTATCTGCAAACAAAAATGTTTTTCTCTTTTCCAGGTGACTTTCTTCTAACTGGTTTAAATGAATAGACAAATTAAATAACTCTTTACTCCTACAGTGCTTCTCAGAGATAAATCATATGCATATATTGGGGCAAATAATTCACAACCTGGTAAATGGTCAGAAAAACTTAGGTTAGAATTTTATTTCTTTCAAGACGGAGAGAAAATTTTCATACTATCATATGGGTATACAGATCAAGCATGCTTGGCACTATATACAATCAGAACAGAGTGGAATGCAAAGACTTGTACGCAAATGTCTATAGCATCCTTATTCATAAGAGTCTAAAAAAATGGAAACAACCCAAATGCCCATCACCTTATAAATGGATAAATAAAATATGGTATATCCATGCAATGGCACATTATTCAACCACAAAAAGGAATGAAGTACTGATAAATGTTGCAACATGAATGAACTTCAAAGACATTATGCTAAGTTAAAGAAGCTAGTCACAAAAGACCACATACTATATGATCCCATTTACACGAAATGTCCAGAATAGGCAAATCTATAAGACGTAGTACAATACTGATTGCCTAGAGCTGGGACAGAAGTAGGGAATGGGAGTGACTACTAATGGGCAGGGGGTTTCTCTTTAGTGGAAAGGGGGATAAAATATTTTAAATTTGGCTGTAGTAATGTTTACACACTCCTGTGAATGTACTAAAAAGCCTTGAATTCTGTACTCCAAATAAGTGAATTGTATGGTATGTGAATTATATCTCAACAAAGTTGTTTTTCAAAAAGCATAAGGGAGGTTTGAATAATTATTTGGGCTTAGGTTTATTATTTGGAGGCACAATTATTTACTTTTCTACACAAATCAGATTCACTTGAAAATTACTGTAGGCTCTATTTATTGGGGATGGGAATAATGTAAGTCCTGTATTTCAAAACTATTTTAAGGAGGGTTTTGTTCAAAGTGAGGCAGGCTTTTTTAAACATTATGTCAAAGGAGGATAATCAAAAGTGATACAATCATGATTGATGTTAAATCATTGTTTTTATCT
Organism: Aselliscus stoliczkanus; assembly: GCA_033961575.1. Taxonomy (NCBI): domain Eukaryota; kingdom Metazoa; phylum Chordata; class Mammalia; order Chiroptera; family Hipposideridae; genus Aselliscus; species Aselliscus stoliczkanus. Next base: position 131,577,231 of record CM066733.1, read on the forward strand.
TAATCTTTCATTCTCCATTTCTTTGTTGTTGCCATTGTTCTGTTTTAATACTACAATAATTTGTCTCAACTTTCCCAAAATAAAACTTTGTTTTCATGCTTGTCAGCATTAACCTGAAGCTAATGATTTACCTTGAGTGGTGTCAAACAATGATTGTTTCCAGGATAAGTTAACAATATCAAAAACAACATTGTTATGCTCTGTCACCCACCAAAATACTCTGGAATGAGAAAAGAAAATTCAGTCGGTTAACTGACCTTGCATGATTTAACTGTAAATTCCATAATGAACAACTCAGAAATCTAATTTGGTAACCTGACAAATTCCCTCCTACTCCTAGTCCTTCCCTCATGCTCACTAAAAGGTTCAAAAAACAGCAATTATAACATTGACATCTAGCTCTAATTTGCAGAGTATTTCAGATGTTCTCCTTAGTAATCTCCTTAAAATCAGCCTAGTTTTCCTACAGCCCAGAAGATGCTGTCTTTAAATTACAACTTTCATGTGCTGACATTTTCTGCCATTTCTTTTGGCAGAGAAACAACTGGAAAACCTTATAAACAAGAAATACCTCAAGTAACAAAAATGATATGTCACCCTTGGTTCCACCAACAGTTCCAAATCTCTGAAATGTGGCAGATTTTTTTCCCACAGGAAGATCTTGCTAAATCCCAGTGTATATCTATACATTATCTTGAATCACTATTTAAACTCCATCTTTGACTAACAAATCAGGCAAGAGCCTCCAAAACTGATTTATAAAATGGGAAGGTCTCTGCTCAGCAGAGTTCCAAAAGTCCATGACCATAAGAGAGATGCCACAGTAGAAAGTAAAACGTGAAGGATCAGGGATCTTGACTGAAAAGTGCACCAGGACCCAGCTGGGCTAATTTCAAAACGTCCTGAGTAACAGAGAAGTTGGAGTAAGGGCATTTGCATAAGCTTTACTCTCTAGCTATCAACCACAGCAAGTTCTGTGAGCATTTATTGAGAACCTAGGGCTCTCCCCGCTCAGCAGCACCAAACAAAAAATAACTTCAGAGCCAGTCTTTCTCCTTGGAAAGACAGCAATTTTCAGGTGAATTTTCAAATAGAATCACCTAAAACTGTTCACCAGCTCACCATATACTTTCTTTTCAATATTTTATAGAGCTCTTGAGCTTTGCATAATAATCACATACATACCAAATGATTGTAAACAGTGAAATTAGAAAAAACTGAGGCAGTAGATAAGAAAATGGAATAAGGAAATCGGTAACAGTCAAAACAGTTTTATTAGGTGATGATTAGGTTTTGTTTTTGTGAAAATAAATGTTATAATAATGTTTCCATTTGTCCAAATAAAATCCACCTGACACTCTTACAAATTTTGGGAAAAGAAAGTCCCTCTCCCCCTTATATTTATCATTTTCCTCAAATGTAACATGGATACTTCATGAGTGATTCATCTTACACGTGAAAAGTAAATGGTACCTGCAAATAAGTTTATTGCAAACTTATGTTACCTGCTAAATCTTTCTAATAGTGTATTTGATTATCACTCTAATAAAATGAGATTTGCTGCTTTCCCCAGATTTTTTTTTTATTTCGATAATGTTGATTATTTTTGATTTTTTTAGAAGCAAATGGAATGATTCGGTTTTACTTCAGATATTTTGAGATTTGCTTGAAAACCTGCTGGATCCTCTTACAAAAGCTACCTGTGGACCCATCGTGGGCCTCACATTAATTTCACCGACGCCAAGAATCCAGGGCTGCACGGAGCAGAGGCAGGCAGAGCCCGGGAAGCAACGTGTAAGATAGCAATCATCGGGTCTATTAACGTTATTCCAAATCGTCCAGGCCGGCACTCAGGATGCACAGTAATTCCCGGTGTTAGCTCTCGCTAAGCGACAAGTTGATGGGGCAGAAGGTGGGGAGGAAAGTGACCCTGGAAGCGAAGTGTTGGTTTTACACCCGCTGGGTATCTGTTACAAGTGAATTTCCTCTGGCGCCAGCAGGTATTTTGAGCAGGCATCCAGAGGGATCCCAGAGGGGAAGAATGGGAGTGGGGGAAACGGAACCGTAAGTTTGGGGATCAAAGCTTTAAAGATCTCGGAGGAAATCGGTAAGATCTGGATTGATTGGCCCAAAGGCTTGAAGTGGGCTATGGAAGATATTTCGAATTTCTGAGGCTTAGAAAGGCAGGGAAAGGGGGTAAAAAGGTAGGGAGTAAGCAAGATTCCAGAGGCAGGCCAGATCTTCACACCAGGCCCGCGAGGTAAAAAAATTCCTGATAAGGCCGGAGAAGATGAGAGGCTTGGCCCTGGCTTTTTAACCTGAGGACCCCAGAGGGCAACTCCAGCCGGCAGATCGTGCCAGAGTGCTGGGGCTGGGCTGCAGCCCCACTCAGTGGCCCCAAGTCGCAGGAAGGGAGGTTGAAGCTCTCATGAGGGTCAGGAGCGCAGACGTGCGCGCAGAGGCCGCGGCCAGTCTTCCCCGGAGTTCTGGGGAGCAGGGCCATTAAAGCCCGGCTGCCCGCTGAAGCGCTCAGCAAAAGTGACTGCGATTTATTTGGATTAGTCACTATAAAGGTCTGGGGAGACAGCTATTTATCCGATGCGGGGCCTTGACAAATTGGGCAATGCCGAGAGGACAGTCCCTCTGACCTCGGGCCGTACTGGGGCGGAAAGCAGGATCCTCCCACCTGCTCCGGACCCTCAGGGAGCTCACCAGCGCGGAGAGGCGCGTCTCCACCTGCAGGAGCGCGGCGGCCCCTGCCCGCCAAGATGCCCTCTCCTGGCTGGAAGGGTTCGGACTGCTGCCTACAGGCCCTTCAGGGATTTCCACTCCCTTTCTGGCGGCACCTTCTCGACAGGTTCCAAGAACGTCACCAAATCTGCGATCTGGCCGGGTTGCCCTGCAGGTGACCCAGTCCTGGGCCCACACTGGAGGGTCCACCTTGGTAAAAATCGTTTGGTCTGGCAGCATTGGGGTCATATATCAGAGAAGTCGTTTAGAAGTTTTTTTTGTTTTTTTTTAAGCACTGACAAATGGTTTGAACCTGAAATTTAATTCCACTTAATATGGAATGCGACCCTAATGTACTTATTGGTTCTTAATTGAAGATTACTTAGACCTCTGTGTCACCGAGTCTACAGTAGGTTCTCTAGGCAGCCTACAACCCTTGCCTTTTACCGATGGAGAAAAGAACAAACCATTGCCACATTCATTTTTTTCTACATTTCTGAAGTTTATTTATCTTAATTTATTTCTGTCATTAATATGTAGAGTTACATTAAAGTCCTTTCAAAAGACATTTGTACTCACTCAATACTGACCACCAAGGTAAATAGGTAAATTTCTAACTTGAAATGTAATCAAAAGGAACTTTTTTTCCAACAGTGTCTTGCTTTTAATGTAACTTACTGTTGCCTCAGGTTTAAGGCCAACGCTGTATGATCTGGTAATAAAGATGGAGGGGTAGATACCTAATGAGTAATTTTGAACGGGAACTCAAACTATTGGTGACAAGTAAACCTCATCACTTTGCTTTCAGAATCTAGACTCTGACACAGCCCTTCTTGGACAATCGCTTTAAAAAAACAAACAAACAAAAAACGCTCTGCATCAAACAGTGATGTTGATTTCTTTCATTGTTTGCCTTTATTTTGGTTAAAGACCTAAGACTGGGAGAGTAATTTGAATAAATTGTTTCTTATTCGGTACAAGAAATCAGATCTCCCTTCAGTTAAAAAGATGAAAGTTCAGTGTGGCCAGAAGATGAGGGTTTTAGCCCTTTTGATGGAGATTGAACCTGAAAATTTTGCGTGGCTATCTATCTTGCTAAAAGTCAGGGCGAGATAAAGTGTAATCTGGCTCTGATTTCTGCTGGAAAGAAAACATTGAAATGACTGCTCATTTATCACTGCACCCACCCTCCCCCCTCTTCCACCTTGGTTTAATTGACAATGTAACACCGAGCTGTTTGTGTCTTCCCTTGACTGCTGGAAATGAAACCAACCCCGTTGAAGGGAGCGTTCTAAATTACTGGTTTGAGAATGTAAAGAAATTGTAAGGGAAAAAAAAAAAGATGTATAAGAAACTTGTGAAAAACGCTACCATCAGCAAGAACACTGGAGAACCATCTGAATTCTGTGATGATTCATCAGGTTTTCCTTCTTGTCTAACTGCTTGGGGATTTGCATATGTACAGGTCCTTTGACTCATAGTAGCTACTTAAGAGTTCAGTTATGATGCTATTTGTGACACTATTCCCAAACTAATTGCAAGAACACCTACTCTAGTGATTATGGAAATTAAATTGATCACATCGCTTTTTTCTAGTCCAGATAGTTATTTTAGCCAAATAGAATTTATTTCCTCTAAATAGCTGTCTAAAATCACAAAAGTCAGTATGCATACATAATAAAATTCAATCTCAACAGTAATCATTTATATAATATTAATGCAATAGATAATAGGATATTTTTCCAATGGTCTAATTAGTTAGGATTTCTTAAAATGATAATACCCAATTTTGACAAGAACCCAATGAAACAGCTACTCCCAAATACTGCTTTAGCATGTGTAAATTAGAACAACCTAAGAATGTCCAAAAGACTTTAAAATGCATGTACCTTTTAACCTAGCAATTCTATCTTGGTGAATTTATTCAATAGAAAGAATTAAGGATATGCACAAATATTTTACTTAAGAAACATTCATAATAACCAAAACTAAAACAAAAACTGGAAACAAATATATACAACATAAAAATCACTTTGCCATTCCATTATGTCATAAAAGAATGTTTAATGAAATACAAAGATATTTATAATAGGTACTATAATAAAATGGATTATTACAAAATATAATTCAATTTTTGTGAAAAAAATATTCATAGAAAAGATTTGGGAAGATATGTGTGACTGTGGTTTATTACAGGGTAGTGGTATTCTACCTTTTTGTTCAAAAGTCTTATTATATACATAATATATACATTTTAAAATACAAAAACAATATACAATGAAAAGTAAGTCTTCCCTTTCATGTCTTTTATCCATGTTGTTATTTGAGTTATTCACTGTTTTCATATTGGTTGGTGTAATTCTCGATCAGTTAAGAAAATGAGTCCTTTTGATCATATACGTATTTCCAAATATTTTTCTGATTCAAAATCTGTTTTTTGATTTTGTTTATATTTAAAATCTGTATGTAAGCACATTTATAGTCCCTTTTATTCATGGTTTTCAGGTTTTAGGTTTGCTTGGAAGACCCCCTTCCCTCCACACATGCACTCACTCATGCACACACACACACACACACACACACACACACACACACACACACTACATTTTTTTTTAAGTTTTTCACTTTTCTTCTAGTAGTTTTATAGTTTTAACTTTTTACTTTTAAATCTTTGGTCCATTTAGAATTTATTTGGATTCAAGCAATGAAGTACAGATATAGCTTATTTATCCTAACATAGTTTATTAAGGAGTATATTTTTCTATGGATCTAAACTATCACATTTTCCAGAAATTAAATTTTTGTTTCCATCTGGCTTCAAACCTAACTGTGCTATTCTGCCCTCAGAGATACCCATTTTTCTCCAGCTGCCAGTTCACTGCAAGACAACAGGGTCACAATAAACTAAGGAACCCTTTCTGTTTAAAACCTGTCTATTTTGCAGTCCACAAACTCAATTCCTTTAGAGCACAGATTTAAGTCTATAAAATAGCTTAAGTCAGAGAAATGCCTGAGTTCAAAATGTGTGTGAAATAAAGAGTGGCAGGGGGAGCCTATCCACCATTGTATCTGCTGATTTGCAGTTTACAAGTGCAGCCCCGCGGCCCTAAACATGTGCTGTTGCTAACTAAGCACCTTGCATTCCAACCTAATGAATAAAATGGAGATGGAGATGGACAAGAGACATGCGAATAATAAAGTCTACAGGGCCTTGATATTACTTGACACATGGAAGGTTATAATAAATATTTGCCTGAGGAAAAAAGGAGCCCGAAGGACAACAGGCATGAGCTGTTACAGGCAGTGATAGTATTATTTTATACATTTAAAGAGAGTCCTGCTTGGACTGGAATAACCCCTGTTATTTGTACTTTGTATATTGATCAGTTTATTGACTTTACAGTTTTATTAAAAGAAAGCAGTATTATACAACTAATGATCAAAACCTAAATTTAACAAAAAAATTAACCATTTCAGTAATGATTTCAAATTTACTTAATCAAAATTATCATATTTAATGGAAATCACAAATTAATACATTAAATATATTTAAATGCTTCAAACAACTCACACAAATGATCACAATATGTCATTATAAAACTTCCTACCATACTTAAATGGATTAAAATGTATTAACACCTTAAATTTAAATTTGCCCCTTCATCATTCCTATACTTATTCTCATCTTAAAAATAACTTTCCAAACAATATTCAAAATATGAATAACCTTTACTGTTGACCAAGCAGAATTGGATGCCTACCTTACTGAAGCAAGCTCTTAAGCTCCCCCCTCTCCTGCCCCTCCAGTTGTCCCAGGTATAAACCCTTTAGTTGGTAAGTCAGGGCTGATCTGTAGAAGTTCAAGAGAGGACTGAGGAGGCATGTGGCAAAGTTGGAGTATTTTCCAACCTGAATGCAAGCATTTCAATTTTAACCACTGGTATAGCCCCCACTGTACTTACCAGCTGAATATCCATCCGCCTTCTTGCAATAATGTTATAAGACTCAGAGAAAAAGTCTCTTTTTTCAGACCAGCCATGGTGAATTTGGGTTATTGACCAACTGACCAATTGTATGGGACACAATGTCGGTTCACACCATCCAAGATGACCTAAGCCCTAACCAAAGATGATCTGTTTGGGCCTCTTTGGATGGTTAGATTTTGAGCACCATAACTTTTCAAAGAATACAAGGTTCTGACCTGTATGTAGTTTTTGGTATTTCACACCTTATTTTCTCTATTTGATGCTTGTTTTTTAGAGGTTTTTTTGAAAGGTTTTGCCTTCTCATCATTATTTTCATCCTCTTGCCTAATTTAGACCTGGACTGGTTTGATCAGGCAGGAAGCCTCTGAAATAATCCCAATTTTTCCTTCTCATCTGTCTATCATTGGCGTTGTCAGAGATGGTTAGTTTGAAGGTTAGTTTCAAGGAGAAAGTAAAGAGCCTAGTTGCAGACATGCTGCCTGGGAGACATATTCATATGGAAATCACCAGGGGGCATATGAAAATTCATCCCTAGACTTTAGGAATTAAATCCAAAGTAAAGATCTAATTGGAGAATCATATTTATAGAAATGATAATAAAAACCTGAAAATGGATTTGATCATTAAATCTAAAGAAACCCAACAACAGAATCTTGGGAAATGTCCACATTAGGCGATTTGTATAAGAAGACACTGTGAAAACAAAACAGATGATCAAAGATCCTGTCAAGACAACATAAAATATGAGGTGTCACAGGATCCGAGCACAGAGAAAATTTTAAAAATATATTCAGAGAAAACGATGTATCATTAATTGAAATAACAGCAAAAAATGTGTTAACCTAAATGCCCACCAATGAGCAAGAGATAAAATTATGGTTCATTAATACCATAGACCATGACAGTACCATTGAAATGAGGTAGATCTACACTTGCGACCATGGAAAGATTTCAAATAGCAAGAAAGATTTCATATAGTTAAATTTACAAGTAAATCACAGAAATATATATAGTGTGATTCCAAATATGTAAGAGGAAAATAAAAAGCATTGTATTCATGCACATATCTACTTATTTAGATTGATCGATTGGTTGATTGATGGTAGACATACATAGAATACAGAACTTGGTGGACTTCCACATTGACCTCCACACTGGGGAAAAGGGCTTGAGAAAAGTGTGAAACTGGGCTTTCATATTTCGATTAGAGTACTTCTGCTTTGTTTGAAGCTTTACAATAAAACTATACTTATTCAGTACTTGGGTACAATGGTAATACATTACATATAATTTTCATAATAAAAAAAAACAAAGAGGATGAAAACCAAGGGAAAGGTCATTGTTTTTATCATTAGGAATGTGATGGTGGCCTTAAAAGAACAAGTTCAGAATATTGGTGAAGAAAGAGCCCTGATTACAAGGATAAAAATATGTAAAAGCGGGGGGGGGGGGGGGTCACAGACATGACCTACTCAAGATTTTTTTCTGTGCCTTGGGGAAAGACTAAACAGAACAGGTAACCACAGACTTTTCAGGGTTAAGTCTGCACAGCACCCAGTGAGCCTGTTGGAGCCACTGAATCTCATGAGACCTTTTTCCACAGAGGTTACACACAGGAGGCAGAGGAGAAATGTGGGCTGAGTTCTAACGATGAATTTAAATGCTGAAACCTGATGTGCCAAACCAACGACTACAGTATATTCTTTGGCTTGTCATATGTAAGAGCCAATAAATCACCTTCTTTGGTGAAATTATGATAGGTTTGACACCATTTGACACAGAGCCCATCCAGAAGACCTATTTTTATTTGGAACTTTATCTAAATCATGTAAGAAAGGCCATCTTAAAGTGAATTTCAAGACAACCAAAAAAAATTTAGTGTGGCCTTTAAGTTCAGTGTATGTTCCATAGTTCTTATCAGCACTGCTTGCTAACCAACACTGAAATAACAATGGGTGGTTTGAATTTCACCTCATCTCCTTTCCTTTCCCTCCCTCTTCTCTAATGGAGGTGCTTAATGAGTAGTGAAAAGTCCCAAAAGTTGAATGGGAAAGAGACTGGATAATCAATCCCAAAGGCTAAAACAGTGAGCCCCAAAGATACTCAGTCCAGTAGGTAAAAAAATTGTTTGGCCTCACTAAAGTTATCGCAGGTAGTTCTTCCTGACATACTGCTGAAGAGTGGACAGTAAATTTTGTTTTAAATGTTAACATTTGAAATATTCAGTACTATCAAAGAATGACTTCATTAGAAATATAAATCTGTTTCCTCATTACTTGAGAGGACATAATAAGTTCATAACTTCCCAAAACTTATGCTGTTGTATGAAGCTGGTTTTATGGTTTACATCATATGATATAATTACATGATAGCTGATCCACACAAAAGAAGTTTTTGCAATACATTATGTTATGAAACACAGTAATAAAAAACACTGGTATAGACTGAATCTTTTCCCAAAAAATTCATGTGTTGAAAGCTAATCCCCAAGGTGATGGCATTTGAATGTGGGGATTTGGGGAGGTGATTAAGTCATGAGGGCAGAACCCTCATAAATGGGATGAGTGCCCATATAAAATAGACTATACAGAGCTCTTTAGCCCACTCCACAGTGAAAAGGTGGTCTTCTGTGAACCAGAAAGCAGGCCTTCACCAGACACAGAATCTGCTGGTGCCTTGATCTTGGATTTCCAGCCTCTAGAACTGTGCAAAATAAATTTCTGTTGTTTATTAGCCACTCAGTCTATGGTTCTATTATAACAGCCCAAATGGACTAAGACAAACACCTAGAACCACCATTCAACATAAAACTAAAACATTGTCAACAGTGAATTTATTTTTGTGCTCCCCCAGTTACATTCCCCTACTACCCCAAGATTCAGTCACTATGTTGAATTTTGTGTTCAACGTTCTCTATGTTTTTATATAGTTTAAGTATATATATATATATATATATATATATATATATATATATATATATATATATATATAATTGCCTGGGGTGGGCAGGAGTGAAGGGTAATTGCAAATGGGCAAGAGGGAATTTTTCCAAGTGATGGAAATGGTCTAAAATTGGGTTGGAATGATAGCTGCACAACTCTATAAATTTACTAAAATTATTGAATTAGACAATCATACTGTATGTTGTCTTCTATGGCTTGTTTTTTCATTCAGCAGTGTGTTCCTATGAGTCATCTATAATGTTAAGCATAGCTGCAGTTCATGTAATTTTCCCTGTTGTATAATATTAAGCCCTTGTTTGCCATCTTGTATTTTGATACATTTTTTTCCTCTTTTTTCATACCTAATGTAATCTGGGGGACTAGGTGTGGAAAGAATATATCTCAGCCAGTGTCTGTATGAAAAGATCATGGTAGGGACACAGTTTCTCTCTCAGGAGTTATTGTTTAAAAACAAACACAAAAAACTGCTATCTGTATCTATTACAGCCCTCTCAGAACAAATTGCAGTGGTGTCTTCATAAAAAACCTAGGGAAAATCTATGAGGAACTATAGACAAAATTCCCAAAAAACTATGAAAAAAAGTCCTCCAATTATTTTAGTCAGTATAGTCCATTATGGTTTCAGAAGTGAATGGAAAGTACTTATCTTTTTGTTTCTCTTTAAAACATTTAGCATACAGTTGTTAACACTAAAGCCAAATACCTGGTTAAAAATTAAAATGCAAAAATATTCACCAATGAAAAGGAACAAAATACTAATATGTGCAATAATATGGATGAACCTCAAAAATATGCTAAGTAAAGAAGGAAGATGCAAAAAAGCACATATTCTATGTTTCATGTAATCTATAATTTATACAATAGTTCTAGAAAAGACAAATTTATAGACACAGAAAGCAAATCTATGATTGCCTGGGGCTGGGGGCAGGAATGAGGATTAACTGCAAATAGGCAAGAGGGAACTTTTCGAAATGTTGAAAATGGTCTAAAATTGGGTTGGAGTGATGACTGCACAAGTCTATAAATTTACTAAAATTATCGAATTATAAGGGTGAGTTATGTAATATGTAAATTATACTTCAATAAGGTGCTACAAATTTAAATGCTGTCTATCATAATATCTCTAAAATATTAAATCTGATTCTATTTTTTTTAAATTTCATTTAATTAATGCACTCCGTAGGTTGTGTGGGCTTTTGAAGAAACAGCTTTAGTCTACAAAATATTAACATTTACATGAACAATTTAATGTAACCATTTCAACGTAAAAGTAGAGCAGGACAGAAAGGGTAGCAGGAGATGACCTGCTCAGGAAGGTGGCATCTGAATGAGTTGCACTACTTGCTAAGAGACCTAGAGTATGGCATTGGAAAGATAACCACCTCTCCACATAGAAGAGGAATCCCGAAACAGCAGCTGATTTCCCAAGGGATCTTATGTCACAATGAGGAAGGATTACAGGAAACTTCTACTAACACTTTATTTTCCTTCCTGGGGCTCCAGGAGAGGTTTCAGTAACTCAGTGGACAGGTCAATAGCTACTTACACTATAGAGTTACTCATAGCCCTCATTATAACTTATGCTTCGCATGCTCTTTTCAAAACCCTCTTTCCTTTGGTCAGAGGCATTTAAGTTTTTGTTTCCACAAGTTTGTAACTCTTAGTTGAGCTTGTTTTGGGAAGTGGTAGTTGTTAATTGAAATAGAACACCGTGCACCAACCATGCCTCCCAAGCAAACCAACAATAGAAAGCCAGGAATAAAAGGGTGATTTGGCCAAATCGATTCCACTCTTGCATATAATTTTAAATGCAACAGAGCATTTTTGCTTCAATATGGACCAAACCCAGAGCTAAAATATGTGGGGGGGGGGGAAGCTAAAATTTTAAAAGCACTTTTAAAAAATTTACAATAATGTGCATGGAGCAGAGAAGAAAGGCAATTATTTAGATAAGTTAAGCTAATTTCCAAAATGTCAGTTTTGTCTCCATTATCTTCACATTTCAGAAGGAAAAAATTGGCATGAATTGTCCTAATGATGAAAATTCTTCTAGTAGTTTTGCATATATAGAAGTGACTTAAGCAAAGTGTATTAGTGTAGAGTTTAACCTTCTAGAAACAAGCAGTCACAAAAAGATATCACCACTCTCAACATTTTCCCTGTAGAGAAAATTGTAAGATGACAGAGTATGCTGCCATCTTACAAAAAGCCATCAGCCAAAGTTTACACTACATTTTTCTTTTATGTTATGAAAAAAGAATCTTGTTACAGATATTTGGTTTCTCAACAGGTCTGAGTTTCTATGGCATTCTGAATATTTTTTTAAAAAAATAGACATCAGTCACTTGATTTAAAAATTTATGAGTCTTCTAGGATGTGAGAAAGAATGTTTTATTCCTATATGCCATTTTTTGATAGGTGAGGATAAAAAAATCTACAGAGGCTTTAAGATAATATTATTCTTTTAACTAGTTTCACATGGTATGTATCAATAACACTTCTAGTATCAAAAATGGAAGTCTAATACAATGTGAGTTGTTTTTATATGTCAGCTTTATTTTTTTTAAAAAAAAGGAACAAGTGCTGGCGGGGCTGTGGGGAAAAGGGGACCCTGCTGCACTGTTGGTGGGATTGCAGATTGGTGCAGCCATTATGGAAGTCAGTATGGAGGTATCTCAAAGAACTGGAAATAGAGCTACCATTTGACCCAGCAATTCCACTCCTAGGTATTTATCCTGAAAAAACCAAGGCACTTATTCAAAAAAAGTTATGCACCCCTATGTTCATAGCAGCACAATTTACAATAGCTAAGACATGGAAACAACCAAAATGCCCATCAGTAGATGACTGGATTAAGAAACTGTGGTATATTTATGCAATGGAGTATTACGCCGCTATAAAGAAGAATGAAATCGTACCATTTGCAATGATATGGATGGACCTAGAGACTATTATGTTAAGTGAAATAAGTCAGTCAGAGAAAGACAAATACCATATGATCTCACTCATATGTGGAATCTGAAAAACTGTATGAATGAGCAAAGTAAACAGAAACTGTCTCATAGAGGAAAAATCAGGGTTGCTAATTGGGAGAGGAATGGGGATGAGGGAGAAGGGGAAGGGATTAGACAGCAAAAATAGGCAACTACAATATTGCCACTGGGATAGGAAAAACAGTTTGGGGAATATAATTAATAATGTTGTAAATATTCTGTGGAATGTCAGATGATAATAGGTCTTGTTAGGGAGACCATTTCATGGATGGAGTAGAGGTTTGATCACTGCACTGTATTACTAAAGTAGAGGTGGTATACCTGCTGTAATTGAATATATATAGATAGTCACAGGATGTGGATTATACTGTGAAAGAGAGTCAGAGGAAGAGTAATAGATATATATGATATGGGGGAGAGTGGGGTGGCGAATTGGGGGTGGGGGTTGTCACTTTGAGGGGTAAAATGTATAACTATTGCACTGTGTTGTACACCTGAAACTAATTAAAATAAAATAAAAAAAAATAAAAAATAAAAAAAAAAATAACACATCTAAATGAAACATGACTAAATAATTTAGCGATGATAGCTCACCTAGAGAATTTTTATGAAGGTCACTTTTTATCATTTCTGCCACTGATTCACTGGATTTCTATTAGTATAAGTTGCTGTTCAAGACCAAAGTCAGCTTCCATATCTCACCAAAAACCAAGTAATAAAAAGAGAACTGTGGGAGAAAAGGGTTTGCTTGCCATCATCCCTACCCTATCTTCAACACATCAAGGTCACATGCTGAAATTATATTTTCCAAAGTAGTATAAAGCATTAAGATATAAATTCGTAGAAACCAGACATCTCATTGTGTGAGGGACATACACCCTATCTAGACCACTTAAGACAATTAATAATTCTTACAAGCCTGCAGGCCAAACAAAGGACCTTGCGAGGGAAGAATGGAAATACACTTTTATTTCCAGGTTAAAGTTGTAGGTATCAGTACCAAAGGTTACTCAGACTAGAATCTGATCAAAATCATTCTATTATATAATAGTTTTAACAGATTATCATAAGTGCCAACATTAAAGGTAAATACAAAAAAAAATCTGTTCTTAGTTTCAGAATAACCTTAAATTAATGTTTTGCAAACTTTTATTTTAACAATGAAATCCTTGATTCCAACATACTTTTCTCTCATTTGTAACTATGTTTCTAACTATTTGATTTACTTATTTTCAATTTTACAATTATTAGCTCTTTATAAGAAACAGATCTTCAATCTTTGCAAAATTGGTATTTGTCCATGTTAAGAATAAAAGGTGTGTCTTCCAAGGATTTGCTTCATCATGACTAAGAGGAGAAATCAGAGTTAACAGTGTCCCGCTGAGTGGTAAACTGGTTGGTATGAGGAGAGACTGAATAGTACTTGAGCATCGCAGAGCAGCTGGCCAGAGTGGACCCAGGTCCTTAGTGGCTCCTGCTTCCACCAAACAACCAAACCATGTGGACGCTCGCCTGTACCCAAAACAAAGCTTTATTGGTTGTATTCATGTCATCTTTTAAATTAAAGATTTGTTTAAATTTTTTAAAGGAGAGTATATTCTTTTTCTTTTTTAACTAAAGTTTATTGGGGTGACAATTGTTAGCAAAGTTACGTAGGTTTCAGGTGTACAATTTTGCAATACATCATCTGTATATCACATTGTGTTCACCACCCAGAGTTAGTTCTCCTTCCATCACCATTTATTTTATCTCTTTTATCCTCATCAGGGTATGTATAGAAGTAATAACACCAAGTGAAAGAACCAAAAGAAATAAAATAAAAAGATATGTGACCACACATCTCTTTCTTCCAGTGAGAAAATCAATTATTAATAGAATTTCACTGTTTTCTAAAATCACAAAAAATTCAAAAGAGGTGCTAATCCAGTACCAATTTCAAAATAAATATCCCAAATATCTGCCTTTTAATCTTTGGATATTTTTTAACTGTAGTTATTTGCATGGCAAAGAAAGTTGTGATTTTTATCTCCAGGGTCCAATCCTTAGCGATATCAATCATCCACTGTGAGCCCCTTAGGAAATATGTTAGAACTTTATTCCACCATGGTCTGGACTTCATAAGTTTAATTGGAAAAAAAAACGAGAAGAATGATTGCTTAAAACAATCATTTAAATCACTGGAGAGTGGAGCCAAACACTTAAAGTAGTTATAGCTTAAGACTGAATAGATGTTTAATTTGTCACTGAGACTATGAGCTGCTTTTCATCCAAAATAATAGTATCCTAGATGTTATTGAAATTGCTCCTCTTCCCCTACACATTTTTATGGCTTAGATTTGAGAAAAGGTGTTTCTTTGTTGTTGTTGCCAAAAGTCTCATATTCTTTATAATCTTAACCCTAGCCTAAAATGAAAATTTGGGATGGAGGGAAGTGGAATTCTATTATTAAAAAAGGCCACAGAGATAAATCATATCAACAGCCACCATCACAACAAACAATAAGAGTTTACTATACATTAAGAACGAGATTAACTCACTTTATATTTATTTTCTCAATTAAAACACCCAAAACACTGTGGAGACCCATCCCTGCTGTCACCATGTTGAACAGGAGGACAATGAGACACAGTGACATTAGGGGACTTGTCCAAGTTCACACAGCTAGTTAGCTGTATAAGCAGAATTCAGATCCAAGTCACATGGTGTTCTACTATGCTGCAATATCATAAGAGGAAGACATAGGAGAACAAAAATCATAATTCTATTAAGAACTTTCATGTTTTATCATTTAATAGGATGTGAGCGTTACATTTTCCATCCAACATTTAATTCATTCTTCTGCCCAAATTCATTTAAGTAGTGTAGTATTATACCCAACCCTTCCTGGGCAGACTGTCTAATTGTGATCAGTTCTGCAACTGGGTTAAAAGTAAAAAAGAACTTACTTATTCATGTAAGAGGCAATTTAGTATCTGCCTAATGTTCTAGCTGAAAATAATACTGGCTTTATCTAAAATATGTCAGAGTGACCAGTTAAAAAGACCCCAGTGCAGTCAATCAACTGTTTGTTTTGTCTATAGAGTAATCCCAAAAAATGTTTGCCAAATTTTATTAGTGAATTGATCTAACCCATGTCTAGTTCTGTGTGGGAGCTGTGTGGTATACTCAAATGCACTGGATAAAGAATCCCTAAATTCTTCTACTAATGGGTTCATTAGAATTGATTTAGAGCTTCTAACTCAAGAATGTTCCTCCTCTCTCTCTAGGAGGATTGCCCTTTGCAAATTTTAGGAATGAGTATCAGATGACCCTCCTCGTCATAGACCATGAATCTGGATTTAGAGCTCTTCATCCTAATGATTCCTCAAAAGAGAAAACCAGGACAAACAAAGCTAGTGGTTTGTTTTTCTCATTGTTTTCATTGTCGTGGATATAATGACATTGGGAAACAGTAAACACTCCAATGACAGAAGAGTCCTAGGCATACCCTGAGTAGGATGAAAGCTGAAAATAATTTTTCATTATTTTCTGAAAAGCTGAAAAATAATTTTTCCAGTTATAATTTCTAAAGATAAATGCTGTGGACTGATTTGTGTCACCCCCTTCCCACCAATTCATGTTGAAGCCCTAACTGTAATGTAACTGGACTTGGAGATAGGGCTTTTATAAAGGAATTAAGGTTAAATGAGGTCATAAGAGTGGCCTTAAAGCAAAAGATCTCTCGCCCCTCAAGTAGATGGAAGACCATGCAAGGACACAGCAAAAAGACAGCCATCTGTGAGAAAGGAAAAGAGTTCTTAGCAGAAATCAACCATGCTGGTACCCTGATCTCTGACTTCCAGCCTCCAGAACAGTAAGAAAATAAATGTCTGTTGTTTAAGCCAACCAGTCAACAGTATTTTGTTGTAGAAGCTCAAGCTAAGATAGTAAACTACTATCAAACATTGAAAGTATATCAAATGATTTTTAAAACAAGCTTTCCACTTTCTCTAAACCCTAGAAGGCTTTAGTGTTTGTTAGTAAATAGCCTTAGCAACCTACATGTTTTTACTAGGCATTCCTCTAAAACAGTTAACTTTATAAAATCGTTTTACTGAGTGAACATAAGTTAATGACAACATTACCTAGAATGGCTTACATTAATGAGAGTCATTAAATATTTTTCAAATGTTTCTGAGCTACAAGTAAAAAGTGAAACCCACTGGTACTTGATTTGAACTAATTATAAACTTCATAGAGAACTTGTGATCTTCAAGTTCTATCAGAATCAAACAAATTATTCTATTCTACATACGCATACAGCTAACTTTACCTTTTATGTTACAAATATATTGGCAGAAATTGCATTGGTTCCCCTTCTTTTTATTAATGGATTCCCCCAACTCTGAGTTTTAGTACAGCATATTTAAAGACTATTTCCCTAAACTTTTCTTTCAGCTAGAGAGGCCAATGGGATGGGAGCACAAGTGATGTGTATAACTCCCAGACCTCATTATTATAAGGAATCTGCTTACCCTCCAGCCTCTTTTTCCCCTTTCCTGAGGGCTGGTAAGAGTAAGCTGACCTCACCTATGTAGGTGCCTTCACATAGGATGACTGAGCAACAAGGTAGAAGGAACCTGGGTGTCTTTGTGGAGGCGGGTCACCCATCCATCCTGGACCACCTGCCTAGACCTGCATGTAAGAAAGAGAAAGGTAAACCTGTGGCTTGTCTGAGCCACTGTATCTTTGAGTTGTGTTAGTACTCTAAATAATATGCATACCTTGTAGTTTTCAGTGTACCTTCCATATGCTAAGGTCTAGAATATCTGTCCATTCTTCTAACAACTATTTACTAAGAACATATTATGTATGAGCCAAGCTTTAGGCTCTGGTCACATAACTGAGCCAGGCACACAGTCCCTGCACTAATGAAGTTTTCATTATAGCGAGGGGAAGAGGAAAAAGGGCAGAAAGACAATAACAAAGTAAAACAATTAAACAAAATAATTTCAGAATAGTAACAGTAGTCTAAAGTGAGGACTCCAGAGTCAGATTGTCCATGTTTACCACCAGACTCTGTCATTTATGCATTGTAGTGACCAGCTTCCAAGGATAACCACTCCTTTCCCCCACTGAATCATACCTCTGGTATTATTCCTGCTCTTTTATAGGCCCTTGAATTTGGGCCAGCCCCATGGCTCACTTATGAACAATTGGGTGAAGCCAAAGTGATGTTGTGTGATTCCAAGACTAGGTCATAAAAGGGCTTCCAGCTTCCACCTGGGTCTTATGCAATGCTCACTCAGAAGAAGGCCAGCTGCCATAGAAAAAAGTTTAACTACCTGAGACTGCCAGGCTCAGGAAGCCATGTGGAGAGGCTGTATTCAGAGAGATGCCTGGCCAAGCCCTAACTATTCTAGCCATCCCAGCTGAGAACTTGGGTGTGTGAATGAAGTTACTTTTCAAGTTAAGCCTATTCAAGCCTTCTGATGAGTCCAGCTCCAGATGCCTTCTGACTGCAGCACGAGAAGCCCCACACAAGAACCACCCAGCTTAGGTCCGGCCAAGTGGCGCTGTGGTTAAGCGCTGGCTTAGGAAGCCAGCAGCCCCGGTTCGGTCCCACATGTGAGGGCCAGTGACACTGCCCTTAAAAAAAAAAAAAAGAACCACCCAGCTGAGCCAGTCACCAAGTCAACCCACAGAACCACGAGAAATAATAATAACTTAAGTCACAATTTTGGGCTACTCCACAGCAGTAGACAACTGGGACACCAACTTTGTGAACTAAACACATTTCTTGACTTCTCTGTGCCTCAGTTTTCTTATCTGTGAGATTCCTATCTCATAGGTTGTTATTAGAACCAATGAGGTAATCTGGAAAGTGTTCACAATAGTGCCTGTTTTGGGGTAAATATTTAGAAAATGTTTGTTACTATTATTTATTATTAATAAATAAAATAGGATAGTGATGAGACAGAAATATTCTTAAGTAGATGCTCAGGGCAGTTCTTACATCGAAGGTAACACTTGAGCTTAGACCTGAAAAATAAGGACTCAACTATGCAGAAAGCCAGAACAGAGCATCCAGACAGGAAGGAGAACAAAGACAAGGGTCTTGGGTCAGCAATGACACAGTGTCTTTGAGGGACAGACATGGCCAATGTGGCTGAAGGGTGATAAGCAAAGTAAAGAATCATGCAAGCCATGATTAGGGAGGTAGATTTTCTATTACACACAATGGGAAGCTTTGAGGAATTTTAAGTAGGGAATGACTTGGACCATTCTATTGGAAATGAATTTTAGCAGCAAGAATGGAAACAAAAAACTTCTTTAGGAGACGTTTGTAGTCATCTGAGTAAAATATTTTAGTGACTTGAACCAGAGTTTAGCAGAGGAGATGAAGAAAAGAGAGCAGATGCAGATGTGAGGACGCGTTCACTGAATTAGTGGCCCCTGGGCTGTCCATCAGGCCTACATGGTAAAGATGAGTATTTATTTTAACAAGGTAATTTTGGAACCACATTACTTAAACCCCCTTAGACAGGGTTCCAACCATTGTACCCCAGAACGACTCAAGTCTATCTCATTTTACATAACTCAGGGTTCAATTGTTGCAGATTCTTGTTACTAAATAGGGCATCACAGAACATAAATTTGTTTACACGTTTCTTATTATCATTCAAATAGGAAAAACAAAAGCAATGTGGTTTAGTAGCAGGAGAATTACAAGGCAAATCAGGAAAGAGGTTCAAGTGGCAACGCTGTCACTGACGACTTACGACTTACGTGAACCTGCACGGAATTCTAGACCGCTTAGGGCCTCCTTATGTCTCAGCCATCTCCCATTTCTGACAGTCCATTATTTGGGGGTTCTATTTAAAATGCTGCATCACGTGGAAATATTTCATGTTCCTAAAGTCAGTAAAGTACATTCTCAGTACTTTACCTGCTGGTCCCAACAGCTAAACTCCATAACTCTTAGCTCCTCAAAGCTAAAACACCTTCCATAAGGACGTAATCACAAAGAGATAATCGCCAGAAGGAGACTCTGATGCTAGTGCCCGTCTTCTCTTAACTGACAGGAAGGAAGCTGACAACATTTGGCATGTATCTGCTTTATAGCCATCAATAAATCATATTTAACATACAAATGCTTTACAGGTATCTCTCCTATAATCTACACGATTTATTCTTTTTAGGAGAACTTTGGGAAGCTTTGCTGTCAGGCTTTACATGAAAATACTGAAAAGTCATCCCTCAAGCAAGTTTTTCTAAAATGTCATTGTTATGGCAGAAGTTTCTGGCACACATTCCTATTAAGATTTTCATTTCCTGTAGAAGCTATTTCTGTAGTGACAACAGAAAAAGATGCTACATTAAACAGGAGAATGGAGGCAAAGAACTTCACATGGTACCCAACTGAAGAGTTGTTCAGTTTTTCCTCCCTTTTTTCCTAATAAAAGCATTCTGGTTTGAGAAGACTTAGAAGACCATTCAACTGGATGTGTAAAGTTTTCTTCTCTCATGATCTGCCTGAGTTTCCTTCGCCACACTTGCTCTTTGAGGTAAACTCTGACCTTCACGGGCACAGGCTTGGCTGCTTTCAAGGTTACATGACGGAGCATGAGGCATGCAGGATCAACCTTTCGGATCTAAAAACTCATGGCAAGTCTCTCTTTAGACTTTATTGTTGTTGTTTGCCAGCTTTAAATCTTTGTGTTGTGGCATCCAATCTACAATTCATTGAATTACAGGTGAAAGGAATGGGTTAGGGTATGATGAACACCAAGAGGACTTCTGATAACTGAATGGATTTATGATCCATCGATAATAAATGACAGCAGGCAAAGATAACAGCAGCACCTCGAGTCACCATTATATTGACCTCCTTAGGCAGCCACCAGTCTCATCCACTAGTGCCATATTCACTTGGGCCGCCAAAATATAACAGATGTGCACCATTATAATTTGGTATAAGCAAGGGGAGTCAGTGCTCACTTTACAAAAATAAAGTGATATATTTTTAAGATATTTTGTTGCGGAACAGAGTGTTTTTCTAGGACCCATCAGCTCCAAGTCAAGTAGTTGCCTCAATCTAGTTGTGGAGGGCTCAGTTCCTTGGCCTATGTGGGAATCGAACTGGCAACCTTGATGTTATGAGCCTGCACTCTAACCACCTGAGCTAACCAGCCACTCCATAAAGTGAACGTTTAATAAAATAAAGTCAGATTTCAGTGGGCATATGAACAGAAGATGGAAACCAATCAGTCAGCAGCAAACCAAGAATACAGTGACAATTAAATTAAATGGAGAAAGATGCGACAATTTGCTTAGAAGTTCAGCACATTGTTGCAGTGATGGTGGGTACCATCAAATAAAGAGAATAACATGTTTAGAGGTGTAAATTATGAGTGGGAAAAACAAGAGAGAGAATTGGCATTTCTGCCATATTACCAGCCTGGTTGCCTCCTGGCCAAATAATGGGGAATATGGGAAAAGGGTTAAAATTTGAATTTAAAGACATATTTTTCTTCCCTGGGAAACAGAATATGATGGCACATGAA
Organism: Aselliscus stoliczkanus; assembly: GCA_033961575.1. Lineage (NCBI taxonomy): Eukaryota > Metazoa > Chordata > Mammalia > Chiroptera > Hipposideridae > Aselliscus > Aselliscus stoliczkanus. The sequence goes on from CM066733.1 coordinate 131,598,449, forward strand.
GTCAGTTCAAAAGAAGCCTGTAATGTTTTCCTTCTCATAAAAAAAAGGAAAAAAATGGAAGCAAATTACTCCAACCAAGTGCAACTGAATCAAATTTGGACTTCCTGAAAATTTATCAGTTGATAAACCAGGATTTAAGTTCAAGGATACATTCCATGCCTAATCTTCATTTTACAACTTTTGGAGATAAATTTTCCTTTGCACTGAAATCTTTGAAGGATAGCCTTTCTTGAAAAACAAATTGTTAGAAGTGTGTAGCAGATTGGCCAGATGTCTCTGGGGCATAAACGCTGTCTTAGAAGGAAGGTAAGAACTTCCAGTAATTAACTCATGCTTTCATGCCATTAGTTTTCAACTTACTACTCTGAAACAGTAACATTCAAAGTATTTCTCTTGTTATCGAAAGAGTTAATACAGTTTCTCAAAAGTGCTTCTCTTCTCACAGAATATAGTTTATATTTTGGGAAAATTTGGCACAGCTTAAGTTACAGCTTCACTGGTTTTCTCAGTAGGATCCAACAATAAGTCATTTCCCCCGCCCATGTGTCCTATAGTGTTTATTAGCAGGGATAGACACGAAATGTCAAAAGAAGAAAAGGATAATTCATATTAACCTACTTCCTTTTAGACTTCACATCGTAATACCTGAATAACAGCCCTTTCCACATCTTGCTCCCAAACTGGTAGCCATCCCTTAGAGAGTTTTATAAATATCTTGAAGTTCATTATCAACCCGCTACCTTCTCAGCCTAAAGGTATGTATCCCTGCAGGATAAATGGATTTAATTCTTGCTACCTAAAAAAAAATTAATAATACTAATTGCTATGCACAAAAATTAGCTTGGGGCATGAAGCTAGTTTTGCTCCCTTGTAGAAATCATTATTTTTAAGTTGCAGATCTTGAAAAAATAGACGGCAGAAATCTATTCAGTGGTATGTATGTCTTACTACTACATTTGTTACTGTCCCCCAACATCCTGACCTGCTTACCAGCTAAGGTGTAGCAGAAAACCAGACCCTCTACCTCCCCACAAAAAAGAGTCACTCCAAGAAGCAAAGTCTGTACTGCTTAATAACCTGACATGTGGTAAAGCCATAGGTCTGACTCTTAATTATAATCCCATTCCTGAGCCCAAATGAATTAATTAATTAATTAATTAATTAATTATGGTTATTTTGCAGATAGCTCAGGAGCCCCCACACATGTTTTACAAAGTATTAGTGAATACCCATTTTCACATATCTCTTTCAGTCTAAAAGTAACTTTAACTTTCATGTTTCACCAAGACTGAGAAAAGGGAAGGCAAATCAAAGAAAACTAGTTTGGGAATCAGTGGGGAAAAGTTTAACAGGCCTGCTGAGTGTTCTCTTAATGCTGTCTTGGATCTCAGATTAAATCATTATGCTTTCTGCATTGTAGTACTGGGTCATTTGTGCATGAGGACAAAGGCAACTTCAACTTGATATTTCTGTCATCCCTGCTGTGGGAAGAGTCCTTTTCCTGGTTTATAACATCAATCACTCTCGCAATAAATCTTGGTGGTGGATATGGTCATTTAAATCTCCACCTGCACAAACAACAGAAAATAAGAGGGCTCATAAATCTCTACACTGGTGATTAACAAATTTTGAATCCTGGGCAAAGATATTATGGTGATGAAGGTGGTGGTGGGGGGGGTCTCACTAATTCATTAATAAAGACTGATTTGCTGACAATCTGTTTAGTTTACAGCATAGGGGGAAAGCAAACAAGACCCTGCTAACAAAACAAAACGTTAGAGGTTAGTGAATTCCCAGCTGAGCTCAGGATTAGAGATATGATATCTTAATGTAGGAGAGGGGTGCAGACTCCCAGCCAAAAGCTCAGATGCCACTCTTATACTTTGTTTCAACCCCTCATCTTCCACACCTAATTGCAAGGAAAGAAAACCTGGAGAAGTGGTATAAAAAATTTGTGCAACCTCTCTAACTTCCTCTCATCGATTTCATTCAATTCCTTGGTGTGGTTCCCTTTGCTCTTCTGGCTTTACTCCCCTGATTTTCTTTTTCTCCAGCAAAGATGGTGCAGGCTGAGGTTAGGAATGGAAAAGAACTTCTCCCAAAGGGATAATACTGCTTAGTGCTTTGTAATGTCAGCTTCATATGAGGAAACCTGGTAGCAAAGAGGATGGAAGGAGAAGGCAAAGGCGACAGCACTGAGAGAGAGAAAACAAGTCCCAGGCGAGATGATGTCTGAGAGCAACTAAGATTCTTAAGACAACATCAAATGTATTTCTAGAAAGAAATGCAGGGGAAGATTTTAATTCCACTAAGAAAAAATTATCAACTAACAAAATGCTTTTCATATACTCAGAGTACTCTATCTCATTACCGCCACTCCCACGATTCTGTGTGTGGTTGTCTGTGGGTGTACAATGTATACACACAGGCAGCTCCTTGGTATCTTTAAAGTGACCAGGTGCAGGTGGATTTTTTGGTACTTTCTCTGTCATCCCCCTAAAGATTCTATGAAGCACTTCTTTTCATAATTCTCCCCAGTTAAGGACAAGTGGGTGGATATGTTGGTAAAGCCATAGTCTTACAGGGTGCCGGCAGGAGGCAGTTGATCTCTGACTGGATTTTAATTGGTGTTTTCTTGGGGAGAAAGGAGGCCAGGGAGATGCTTGTGAGGTTTGTGGCTGGAAGGTCCAGAAGGAGCAAATGAATCTGGTCAGTTTCCTAAAGATCTCTATATACAACCAGCTATGACCTCTTAAGCCTGAAAGCAGGCCTTAGGAGTCGAGTCCAGGAGGGGGGTTGTGGGTGGGGCCTGCTCCTCCTTGGCTGGTATTTAAGTGTTGCAGTTGAGTTGATTTACATTACACGTTGGAATAGAGGCCTGGGCGTGAGAGTTTCCCTCCGGTTGTGAAAGGGGTCTAAGAGCGTTGTGGGGCTTGGCAGGCCCCTCCCCTGGGCTGCAAGGATCCGCCTCTCTATTCCCCAGATAAATTCCTAGTGTCCACCAAATTCCTCAGCGCTCTCTCACACTCCACTACGGCCACGACTCTGGGGGTGGGGAAACAGCGTCGGTTTCCTTCCCAAAGAAGCCCTGGCGGCTCCTTCTCACAACTCTGCGAAGGGGAAAGGGGTGTGAGGCCCAACGGGAACCCCAACTCCAACTCCCAACACGAGGTGGCTGCTCCACACTACACGCACTTGGAGGGCCCATTAGTTGCGGGGTCTCTCTCTCTCTCTCTCTCTCTCTCTCTCTCTCTCTCTCTCTCCTCACCCCCCTTTCTCTCTCTCATCCTCTCCCGCAAACATGTCCACCGGCTCCCTCAGTGATGTGGAGGACCTTCAAGAAGTGGAGATGCTGGACTGCGACGGGCTGAAAATGGACTCGAACAAGGAGTTTGTGACTTCCAATGAGAGTACCGAGGAGAGCTCCAACTGCGAGGCCGGGTCTCCCCCGAAGGGCCGCGGAGGCCTGGGCAAGCGGAGAAAGGCGCCCACCAAGAAGAGCCCCTTGAGCGGAGTCAGCCAGGAAGGGAAGCAGGTCCAGCGCAACGCGGCCAACGCGCGCGAGCGGGCCAGGATGCGGGTGCTGAGCAAGGCCTTCTCCAGGCTCAAGACCACCCTGCCCTGGGTGCCCCCTGACACCAAGCTCTCCAAGCTGGACACGCTGAGGCTGGCATCCAGCTACATCGCCCACTTGAGGCAGATCCTGGCGAACGACAAGTACGAGAACGGTTACATCCACCCGGTCAACCTGGTAAGTTCTCTGGTGTGGCTGCTGCGGTGCGGGTGTCCCCTCCCAGGGCGCCCGCAGGGCTGCCTGCGGTTGTGAGTGTGCACGCTGGGCTGGGACTGACGCACCTAAGCCACCACCAGCCCGGAGCCTCTAGGGACCATTGCAGGAGATCCCCACGCTGCCCTCTCTCTCTGTCTTCCAAGCCGCCAGAGCCGGGATGATTTATGCGAGTATTTAACGTGGCAGCCCAATTAGGAGTTTGCAAGTGTACTGAGCTGGCAAAGAGGAGGATCCCTTGCACCCGCACCATGAGGGCGAGAGTGGAGGGGCTGTGTGGGACGGGGGCCCCCTGAGAAGAGGCAGCGCGCCAAGGGGTCATTTTAATCCATTCTTCTTTTAGCTAAAGAATAGAACTGCATTTCCCCCTCTAATTCTTGTAAATAAAAACACCCAACTCTGTTTCTTTCCATATATATATATATATATATATATATATATATATATATGATAATTATATATGGACACATTCATGCTCCCGATAATTGTCATCTAAATCCCCAACTACTTAAATATTCTGCGTTTCTTCTATGAGTGAATTCACATTTTTAAATTCCAGAAGTTCCAGCAAATATCAGCATAACCAGTATATTCTCACGAATATCAGTGTAATAAATAATATTTACGAGGTCACTTTCATCCAAGATTTAGGAACGTTTTATTTTTGTCTTATAAAATAGTGCTCACTGAGCCTACTATTTTTCTCAAATGCATTTTACTGTTTAAAAAATATATGCAATTCCTTTTTCATTTGATTTAATTTTAAAACTTCCAGACTGGAAAGAAAAACAACTTACTAGTACCTCTGTTTATATATGATAAGAACGAGAGGTTTTCCTCTGAAAAGTCGTCTTATCGGCCAGCACTAGTGAGAGAGGTTTCAAGGATTGAATCATCTTCTCACTGAGTTAGTCTCAGGAATTGGGGGAAAGGGCTGTAAAACCACATTTTGCCATGGAAATTATTTTTTTCCTCCAATTAAAAGTTCATTTTTCGAATGGGATGAGTAAATAGGTTTGTTTGTTTTTTAATCTAGAACTCAAGTGAAAGTAGTGCCTTCATTTATGATTGCTGCTGCCTTCATCTTTGAATAAGAAACTTATGTGAGCTTTATTATAAACATCACGAAGAAAGGAAGAGAAAGTGGTGCTTGCTCAGCCCAGTAGCAAGACGATCTTAAACAAAATATGCGTGTATATTCTTTTATTAGCATTATTGTTTTTCTTTAGATTAATTTAGAAACTGGGTAAAGCCCGCATTTGTGACGGAGGAAACGAAAGTTGGCAGCGGGGAAATAGATGGGAATAGAAGCAAGACGTTGGGGAAACGCGACTACGGCTTCTGAAGTGGGGCTAGGATGGCGGCGATGTGCCTCAAACCCGGTGCCCAGTTGGCGAGACGTCCTTCTGGGTTTCCCTGTTCCGTCTCACCATGGCGTCTGCCTCTGGGTTGTGCCAATGCACGAGCCACACTGGGCTTTCCAAGGGCGTCTTCTCTTGGGTTTAACTGCGAGCCCAAGAAGTGATCCGCTCTTTGCTCTACTACCCGGAGTGTGACTTGGCGCCAACACTCCTTTTTGCTTTATCCAGCCACGAGGCTCACTGGGACACAGAGTAAATTGCAGAAATAACGGGTCTGTCCAACTCACTGCCGGCCCCCGGTGTTCTCTGTGCTTCCGTCTCAGACTGGGAGCCCACCCAACCTTTCCCCCACGGTCACTTACTTCCTCCACCCTCTTCTCTTCTGCAGACGTGGCCCTTTATGGTGGCCGGGAAGCCCGAAAGTGACCTGAAAGAAGTGGTGACCGCCAGTCGCTTATGTGGAACCACGGCGTCCTGACCTTGGAGGTGCGAGTCTGGGAAAGGCGCGCTCCCGGGGGGAGCGGGCCCCGGGAAGGCGACCCTTGCCCTCCCTGCTCTCTGTCTCTGCTTCCCCCTGCAAAGCTCCTCTCCCTGTCCCACCCCGCGAGAACACTTTACAGCGACGAGGAGATTCGTTTCCAAACCAGAAGAGATCAACTGTACTTACAAAGATCCCCATCTATTTAACTTTATTAACTTCTACCGTGAATGACTCTGCAAGCCTTGCTGGTCCAAGTGCAATATGTAATTATAAATATATGAATAGATAATAAGAGCCTATCAACGTGTATCTTTTGTACAATATGTTGTAAAATGTAGATCATAGAATAGCTGACTTTGACAGTCACATTTATAAAGTAATTCACTTAAAGATATATATATTTTTCAAACAAATTTTGCTACTTTCGAAAATAAATCTTTCTTTATATTGCTAAAAGCCCTGACATTGGTGTGATTTAAAAAAGAATAATAATTACTTGGGATAGAAAAGTGGGGAGCCATATATGAGGAAGTTTGATAATAAAAGCGGTTCTTTGAACCTCAATCTAAACTTCTAGAGCTAAAAGAAAATTAAATATTTTCCACTATAAGATGCAGATCGTATTTTGCACTGAAACTTCAAAAAAAGAAAAAAAACAAACCCTCTGGTCTCTCAGGTTTGCAGGTTACTTTTAAGACAATTAAAAATAACGTAACTGTAAACAAAGAAAGGGCAGGATTAAAGTTATTAACAGCTACACCGTTCAGAAGGGGAAAAAAAGCACTCCACAAAAGGAAAATCCGGATTTCACGTATTCCACAGTATAACTGAAGACTTGAGCAGGAGGGTAAACTCCGCGTTTTGTAAACTTTCCAGGCGTGGAAGTGAACCCAAACAATACAAGGTCGCAAACCAGTGAAAAAATAATGGGAACTATGAAAAATGTAAATTCCATAATACTTAGGAGGGGTTTTCCGATTTTCAAAGTGCCGCAACTTACTTTTTGTACTTCTCGTTAATAATTAATTAATTTTCACAGTGCGCCTGCCTGCTTTCGGTTAAGGTTAGCCAGTGCATTCAGCTCCCCGCCACGACTTCCGGCGGACTGGGTTTTAATTTAAACATCTTCCAGGCTACGGAACAGCTCGTTGGGGAAGATTAAGTTGAGATAAACAGAGAGGCGAGGCAGAGGAGCCTGGGACCGGGTTCCCTCGCTGCCCCAGTGCAGCCCGCGGCTGCCGATGCGCCAGATGCCACCGGGGCTGTTTAATGTTCGGGGTTATGACCGCAGTGTTTACAAGACGTCTTCGGTTATTTATACTGTTATTCCTCGCAGAGGGCCTTGAAACTTCCGCTTCATTTGCTCTTTCTTTTCGATTTTTTTTTTTTTTCCTTTTCCTGGGCTCAGTTTGGTACCTGGAATAAGATCACCCTGGCTCTCCTTCCTCACTTACCTCCTACTAACCCCAAAGGCTGCTTTAGGGGACGGAGCCCTCAGCTTGGCCAGCGAGGAAGGAGCTTGTCAAGATGAGGGAACCATTGTGCCCCCGGAATGATCTCTGTCAAGGATAGTTACCACGTTACCAAGTGCAATTCATTCTCCAAGAGCTAGGGACTTTGGTGACTCCTCATCCACCTGCCTGTCACATGCAAGTCGGAGGACCTCTCTGGGCGTCAGTCTACCCTAGCACTCCCCCATCCCACACTTGACCTTCGAGAGTGCATTTTAAACTCTGGCCAACCTTCTCATTCCCCAAATTCGAGTGTTCCCTCCCTCACTCCTATCAGAGACACTGCCGTGGCCTCTACCCATCCAGCGTTCAAGGCAGGAATGAGCCCCAGTGTGATTCAGGTGTGTGTGTGTGTGTGTGTGTGTGTGTGTGTGTGTGTGTGTGTTTCAGTTCCAAGCTCCCACTTCAGGTTTTTACCAAATGCTCAAAATTCTGAGCACCCAATACAGGCAGCCCCTTAGAGAAGAAACTTCTGCTTGCTCCTTCTCTGAAGACCCCAAACTGCAAACCGATTTGTTTTTAAAGTCCTCATGCCTCCTACCTATAATTTGAAACTTTGCCTTAAGCATGAGGCATGAGGCTATGAACATGGCACATGCGAGTTAAGCTCTACCTCTGACTCCAGCTTTTTCCTAAAAGAGCATGGGTCCTGTTTTCTTATGTCTGCAAATGGGGATAAAGGTAATAATAATCATAATAATAACCATACTCATACTTTTCCTCTTTTACCTCACAAAGCCTAAGCGAGGCTCAAATGAGATTATATTTGTGCAATTGATGTGTAAAGGAAAAGATGCGTGCAAATATCAGTGCTTTTATTAAGTGGTGGGTGATGAGCTGTCTCTGCTAGACCAGACCTGAAAGTGTCTCAAGCAGGAAGCTGAAAAGGGTGTATGTTTATAATGTACAGGCAATAGTCTTTATTGCACAAATCAAAACACCTCTCTTGGATACAATGTTTAACATCACAGTTCTCTCTCTCTCTCTCTCTCTCTCTCTCTCTCTCTCTCTCTCTCTCTCTCTCTCCCCCCTTCTTCCCTTTCCCAATGTTCTTCAAATCTGTTCAGAGCTTTCTACAAACGTGACTTTTTCCTAGAAATCTTGAATCCAGAAAAATTCAGAACAAAAATGGGGCCTGGGACCAGCAAATAAAAGGGCTACACTGATGGCTGGCTGCTGGGAAGCCCCGCCCACAGGGGGCTTTAGCCTTGCGGCCAGGGCGCCACTCTCGGCCAGGAGGTTGTCCCTGAAAGGAGCACGCAACACTGCGGGAATTACTGGATTGCCGCTACCACTAACCCCAGGAATGTGACAACGGTATCCACAGCCTTCCACGGGCATCTTCCCTTCCTCATGGACTCTCCTCTGAAACCAGATCATCAGCACTCCCACACCACACCCACCCACGCCCTTCTTGCTTGTGTCTTGTTCTCCAGGAGCCAGTGTGTCCCAGTAGAGTGCCACCGACAGCATACCGGGCCCCCGCCCAGGTACTAGGTGTGTTTCTATTTGAATAGGAGGCTAGCAGCTGCCTGAGAAGGAAAGGGGGACCTCCATTGCCACAAGTCAATATAGTTAGGGGTGAGGGGTGGAGAGTGTCCTGCCTGTGACCTCTTGGTTTGAAAATTATCTTAGATGGTGCTCCCAGAAAGAACCAGGAGAACATCCGAAACGGGCTGTAGAAATCTGGAAAGAAGGAAATGCTTCAAATAATTGTCTTCCAGTTCTCAGGAGTGGACAGATACTGAAACTGGACTGTAGCCTAGGAAGTCTCTCTCTCTCTCTCTCTCTCTCTCTCTCTCTCTCTCTCTCTCTCTCTCTCTCTCTCTCTCTCTCATTTGTTTATATGACTTTTTACAAGGAACTCATTGTGCGTCCAGCAGGTTTTCCCACTGTCGGATCGGAGACTTTCTAAAAAGAGAAGTGGTAAACAAGGTCTTGTACCTGCTGGCTATATTATCATACTCAGTGATTACGGGGAAGCCCTGTCCGAAGAGACTTGTGTGCCAGGGGTTCTTCAGTGTGTATCAGAGTCACCTGGAGAGCTGGTGGCGGATTGCTGGGCTCCATCCACGGGAGTTCCAGATTCAAGGAATCTAGGGTGGAGCGCCAGGATTTGTATTTCTAACAAGTTCCCAAGCGATGCTGCTGCCGCTGCTGGTCCTGGAACCGTCCTGTAAGAATCAGTTTTCGGATCTGTCTCATTAGAGAAACAAAAGAAGTTAATGCGGAGGGAAAGAAAATATTTGGAATCTTTTTCTTAAGAGGCTCCATGTTCTGGGCTCCAGTTTCATTTATTTTCCCATTCACGATGACATGCAGTGTATTCTTAATGCTTAAATGATAGTCGGGAAAGCCAAACCATTCGTCCTCGGGAAATAAAAGATTTGTGCGACTCTGGTGTGTGGACCTGTGTGCGCCCATCTTGTGCACCCAAAGACAGATGTCAGCCATCAGGTGATGAATTAGAGACTTGGGTGGATTAGGGCCCATCTACTCTTGGCTCCTTTGCGACTCTTAAAGGGAGAGAAAACCGGGCATTCGGGACTCACACGTCCCTCGCGACTCCTCGGTTGCGCAGAGATTCCTCTGTTTCAGGCCAGCAGATATGTCCGCTTCACCCCAGTGGAAGAAGATGGGTTCGTTCTTTGGGGCCCTGTGTTTGGGGTGTGTGGAAAGTGCACCTGGGGTTGGGGTGCAGGGGCACGAGATGGGGGTAGGCGCCGAGACTGAGTAGGGAGAGCTCCAGGTGGAGCCAGTGGGCAGGTTGGGGACCCGAAAGCCGAGAGGCAGGTTAGCAAAGGACTCCTATGAGGCTTTTCTGCTCACTCCCGTTCCCCACCCCCCACCCCCAAGAGTTCATGGAAGTAGGCGGGAGGAGCAGGAAGGAGGCTCCAAGGTCTGAGCCCCAGCGTACACAGCCTCCTGGGTCCCCGTCTCTTTTCCAGTGACTGTGCAGATGCGAGCCCGCCCCGCGCGCAGAAACGCGGGCCAGGGAAAGTTCTAATGTTACGACCCCACACCGCCAGGGAGGGGATTCGCAGGCCTCACGCAGTTGGCAAGCCGAACTTCCTTTCTTAGTTTTGCATCCTTCCCTGCGAATGCTGCCTGTGCTCTTGGAAGCGCGTGGTGCCAGGGGTGTTCTTGATAGCCTGTCTGGCTTCCTCCAGGCATCTTGGCTCCACGCCTCTTTAAATTTTAGATCTGGGCAGGCTCCGCTGGTTCACCCAACTGCAAGTTCACGGAAGGATTAACCACCGCAAAGACTAGGCAGAGGGAGGAGAAACCCGTAGAAAGGGCGGAGGGATCAACCCTTAGAATGCTCGCGGACTTACGAGACCAGACTCCTGGAGAGCAATATCACATCATTTTTTTTTGTACCTGTCGCCCATCTTAGTACCTGACGCCTCAATAAACGTTGAATCATGAGTGAATCATTAACTCTGAGGCTATGGTGAAGAAAATAGGTAAGATAGAGGGCAGTCGGAGCTAAGAAATCGACAGTGGGGCTGTTGCTGTGCTTGAATTGAAACTGAACTTCTCATGTTGAAGTCCAGGTTCATATTTGAGAAGATAACAAAGCAAACATCCAATAAAAATAAATTTTAACAAAAAGAGGAAAGCAAGCTGACATGATAGGATTGGATGGCATCAACTGGGGGTGGGATGTAGGAACTCCTCTCCCCACCACACTGGGATGAAATCTTTTCTCTCTCGCTTTCCAGTGAAAGATGACATAATTAGCTTTGCATTTAGATGGACCTTAGATCAGAATCATTAGCTTAAAAGGTGCTTTGAAGAATGGAAATAGTTTGAAACACTTTATAAGAATAAAATACTCACAGGATCTTATCTTAAAATTAATCCAGTTGGTGATAAGGAAGTAATTTGTTGCCTTTCACAAATATAATTTAGATCTACACCTGGTGAATGATATAGTGCAGAGAGCTTTTGACTGAACCCTTGGAAAGATACCTGACACTTCAGGACCTTAGATCTTCCATCTGTAAAATGGGTATAACAATGACTGCTTTAGGAAGATAATGTACGTAGGCAATGTCTGGTACATGATAGGCATCTATTAATTTTGGTTTCTTCCCCTTTTCTCCTTTTCTTCTAGTCATTAAGTTACAAAAGTGCCTAAAAGAACTATATGCATGTTCCCTATGTATCTAGCCAATAGTAAACAATTATTAAATGATTGTAATAATCCAGTAGCTTCATGTCATCTCGAGTGTGATTCAAACAGGTTGTCATCAAGGTCTCGTATTTCTTCAGTGAAAACTTACCACGTTATCTGCAGTAGATACTGCTCCTAATTCTGTTTTTCCAGCATTTATCACCTTATCAATAACAGATAATTTTTTCCTTTTATTCCTCTATTTGTTCACTAAGTTTGTACCTATTTCCGCTAGCTCCAGGAGTGCAGGGACCATGTCTGGCTGGACCACCTTGGTTTCCTCAGGCACTAGCACAGCGACTGGCACACGATAAGTGCTTGAAGAGGAATGCATGCATAAACCTTAGTAACAAACTTTTTAGAGATACTTCTGTCTGCTAGGTAAGTTCAAATTGCATTGCTATAACCACATGCTGGTTCACATATACTGTCTCATTTTAATTTTAGAATTTAGCAATGGACAGTTAATTCTATAATAAAAATAAATCTAAAGTCTAATAAAATCACCACGAATTCTGTTAAAGAGGAATTGACCTGAAACCTTGATTCTCACCACATGCAGATTTTTTCTTAGCACCACATCCCAGGAAAGTATTCATATTAAGCACCGTGTCTTTCAAAACGATATGTGTCTCCCTTCAGCGTTCTTACCATCACTGGACAACAGTCATCTCTGAAGTTCTCTGTTTGGTTCCTGGGGTCATTCACTAATGAATCTCATTACAATATTTTTTCTTCTTTTGGACTCTATGTGAACACCATCATCTGCTGCCCTCTACTCTCTTTCAGGCATCTGTCACCCACTCAATAGCTCCTTCCTCAACCATTTTTCCCCCTTAACAAGCACTCTTGCTCTCTTCACCAAGAACAAAAAAGAAATGCAAGACATCTCTATACCCACGGGAATTTTTGAAATCAACAAGGGTCATTTGTTTACAAGGAACAAAAATCCCTTCAAATTGGCTTAAATAAAAAGGGGAATGTCATTGCAAAGATATTCCAACGAATCAGGCTGACATCCCCAGGCAGAAAATAAAAGCTAGGGGAAATCTGTTGGGAAACTGAAAGTCAGAAAAGCTCCCTCCCTCTTTCTAGGGCTCTCTGGGCTCTCATCTCTGCCAATCTTCTGCATTTTGTTCCCCGAAATCTGATTTTCTGTGCTAGCTCAACTTCTACTCCTCCTAAGCTTTCTATTTTATATGGGGTGGGTCTGTTAGGTGGCTGATTATGGACCCAGTTCTAGAAGAACATTCAGTTGCAGACTCCACTAACCCAAAGTTTTAGCTTCAGCATCTCTTAATGTGAATTCTCAAGATAGAGACCATTATGAAGTTGTTCTAGGAGGCTCTGATTAAATTCTCCAGGTCAGTTGTATGCCTCTTGTCCTGTCAGCTGTAGTCAGCTGGGGATGGGTGGGCAGGTTGGCTGCTAGCTGGGGCAGATTTTTTTTGAAATGGAGGCTCTGGGTGAAACAAGGCTCCCGAATCTGTTTACTACAAATGTAATCTATTGCAATCAGGGCTGGGTCATCTGCGGATGGGCCACCTGGCTACACCAATGGTGAGCAACATGTGTATGGGAAAAGGTCATGTTCACAGGTCTTACTGTGTCTATGATAGGGGAGAAGGGTAAGGATAACAAGAAAACATATTCATATAACATAAGTGATCCACTTTAGGGGATAGAACAATTTTATTGAGAATATCACCACCACTTTTTAGTCAATAAGATGCTATTCTTGAGTATGTTTTTAAAATACACAGATTTACCTTTCTTAATTTTCTTCATCCATTTTAATTACATGGAGCACATTCATATACACTATCATATTTCATCTTCAGAATAATCCTGACTAGGAGGTATTGTCATCCTCACTTTTCTATGGAGCAACTGAAACTCAGGGCAAGTAAATCAGGAAAAGTTATACAGAGAACAAATGGCAGCAAGATGAGTACAGAATCATTGTGTTTCATTGAAACTGAAATGGGTTCCTGTCTTGAACAGAGGAGAGTTCCCAGGATAAAAGAAATTAAGAACGGTTATAATCCTAAAAAAAAAAAAAAAAAATGCTTCCAAGTAAAATAAGACATCATCCTTTTTTAAATTAGAATTGTATTTTATAGTTATTTAAAGATCTTTAGATTTATCTATAAATATATTTTTATGTTTCATGACCATTTAGGATACAAAAAAAAATTATAAGCAAAATAAGTTAGCTAAAAGATTCCAAAAACTCTTTTATATTCAGAGTCCAATTCATTCTGAATAACTTTTTGACTGTACCATTAAAATTTGGTGATATTCCACCATCATGTGTCAGTTAGTTTTTGTCATATCATAAATCACCCCAGAACCCAGTGGCTTAAAACAATAAGCATTTGTTATTGCTCATAAGTCTGCAGGTCAGTTCGGCAGTTCTGCTGATCTGGACCAGTCTCTGCTGCTCTCGCTGGATTTGTATCTGAGGTTGGCTGGTGACTTTTCTGAGAGCTAGCTAGTCAAGGATAGGCTCACTCCTGTGTCTGGAGGCTGGATGGCTATTGGCTGGAGTGATGAGCTTGACTGTTCCATATGTCTCTCATCATCCAGTAGTCTAGCTTGTACTTGTTCTCAGGGACACTAAGAACAGAACAGGAGCTCACAAGGCCTCTTGGACCTACATTCAGAATTGGCAGAACATCACTTTGGCTGTATTCTATTAGCAAACACCAGTCACAAAGGCATCCTGTATTCAGAGATTCCACCTCTTGATGGGAGAAGCTGAAAAGTCACATAAAATAAAGACTGGATACAGTGAAGAGTAGAGATTTGGGGCCAATTTTATAATTAATTTGCTATACTAAGGTTTTCCTAAAACGTCTTCATACTGAGAGTCTAGCCTTTCTGAATCATTTTTCACTTTGAATTGTCAATATCTAGTGATGTAGCATCCAATTTTGTTCTTTGTGTTACTAAGAAGAACATTTCTTAGGAGAGTTCTCCTTTATTGTTACTGTGATTTTCTTCCAAGCCACTGATGTTGTTCTGCAAGTTTCAATACTTTCCTTTCTTGATTTTGTCAGAAGACAGCATAAAGGAAACATCAATATAAATTAGTCACACCAAACTTTCTTTTACCTAGTCTTAGAAATTTGGTGTTTTTTTTCTGACTTTAGTTGTGCTGCTTGGCATGTGTGGCTGAATTGTGGAACCAAAGATATGAGATCTTAATCCCTGAATACTGTAAATATTACCTTATTTGGAAAAAGGGTTCTTGCAGATGTGATTAAGTGAAGGATGTTGAGAAGGAGAAAGTATCCTTGATTATTTGTGTGGGTCCTAAGTGCCATAACAAGTATCTTTATAAGAGAAAGGGGGAGGGAGATTCAATACACAGAAAAGTAAAAGGTGATGTGAACACAGAGGTAGAGATTACAGTGATGCAGCCACCAGAGGCTGGAAAAGGCAAGTAAAGAATTCTCTAGAACCTCCAGTTGGAGTGGGGTGCACCTACACCTGGATTTAGATTTAGACCCAGTGAAACTTATGTTGAACTTCTGAGCACCAACTAACAAAAAATAAGTGTCAGTTTTGCTAAGGCACCAAGTTTGTGGTCATTTGTTATGGCAGCCACAGGAAATTAACACAGCATGTGATAGGCAATCCTTTGCACATATCTCTAAAACAAAACATAACAGGGTCATCGAATATGGTTTTCTTACATTCTGTGAGGCGCGTGGATGTTGGTTATTTTGTAAGTAAATACAGAATTATAGATATTCTTTCAGTGACAAATGCCTTTGTTCCTACACACTGCTTCTCTATTTCCATGCCTTTCTGTGTGTAACAGAATAGCATATTAATTATTTATATAACACTTTATATTATTTGTATAACAGAACATTTTATATTAATTTTTCCAATGCTGAATCTGAATATAATCTTTTTAAAGACAGTTTTAGTGACAGTTAAACACAGCATGGGTAATACCAACAATACAGATAATTCAAACAAAGAGCCCAGTGTTAAGATGCATTCTGATTTTAGACATGTGTAAATGTGAAAAGTAATACATCGCAGAATGAGGATATACAGTAGCTCATTTCATTCTATGCATCACCACTGAGTATGCAGTGTATGCAGGACCTGTGCACTGGAAATAGATGACTGAGGTGACACCTTCCTAACCTCCAGCTTCGTTCTTCTTCTCCAGTAGTTGCAGAATCTCTTATCTGCAAGGACCTGGGAGGGTAGAGCAACCTTGTGTTCTGCAAAGCACCAACTGTGCCAGTATCCAGGAAAGTGAGCTACCAGGACACGCTGGCTGCCTCTGCCACACTCTACTCACCAGGCTACAGGCACCTCAGCCTGTCATTCACCAAGCTAGTCCACTATGGAGTGCCCCCTGCTGCCTCTGAGACTAACCTCTCTCCCAGTAGTGGGCAAATATCTGGGGAAGTGATATCAAAAGGTTCCTTTCTACATCTGGGTGGTTTTCCTGGAGGCTTTTATTTTCCTAAGGCTAAAATTTGATCTCAGGCCATTTGGAAATGGTCTAAATATGGTGAGCAATGATTCTGCTCTACTGAAGTAGCCAGTGATTTGCAAATACGTGCTCTTGGTCTTAAGACAAAAATTTTAGGATATGAGAGATGAAAGTTATCTTTGATACTGGAAAATCAACACCAAAACTATGAATAATAGATGATCACAGTGGGCCATGCCCTGTGATAGGTGAGCGTAGCTTTTCATTTCTCACCTGCCAAACCTCCTGCATCATCTCAGGGGCCTTCCCCTCAAACAATCTATAAACCTCCAAAACCTTTTTGTCTCCAGAAGCTTTTTTGCTTTTTCTTCTCTTTTGAATCTTATAAATCAACTCACAAGTTATATGCTACTGAATTTCACTATCTTTCTCAATATTTCATATCAGGTACACTCTATTAGAATAAGGGTTTTAAAAAGTGGTAATTTCAAAAGCTCAGAGATAGGCACTGTGCCACCAAGTTGCTAATCATTTTATCTCTCTGTGCCTTGGTTTCTTCACCAGTAGTATTTCTAACGTTTCTTCCAGCATTAAAAAACTAACAATAAAAGACAGGACCCTGGAGAATATATCCTGTGGTTTTGAGCCAGACTGCTGGCATTTGGCTATATGAATGCCCATCCAGTGTCAACTGGATGTTGCTGAAAGTCCTAGAAATTGTTGGTACTATGACAAGTTTTGGAACCTCTGCTAGCTCTATCAGAACAAAGAACATGATTTTTTTTCTAAGACTCTTTCATTAGAGTGATTTCCTTGTCTACAATTTATGTAATATTTAGAGAAAATTCAAAAATAAATTATATGGGGGTGGCTGGCTAGCTCAGTTGGTTAGAGCGTGGTACTGATAATGCCAAGGTTTCTGGTTTCATCCCTGCATGGGCCACTGTAGGCTGGGCCTTCCTTAACATAATAAATAAATAAATAAATAAATAAATAAATAAATAAATAAATAATATGTTCATATCTATTTAGTTACCGCCCTGATGTAGGGCTCATCTCCACCAACAGCTGGATAAGCAAAAAGAGGATGATGGCCTGAGGGCATAACACTCTCTGAAGACTTATTAAACCTTCTAAAGAGTTAATATTTTATCATATTTTATTTATCCTATCCACAGTCTAGCTAATCATTTCATGATTTTCAGGTACGTATAGTGGCTGTAGGCTATAGTGCCCGTCTTAGACCTTTGTCTACATCTTCCCAAAGAATTCTGAGCCAATGAGCATGACCGATTTTAAGCTCTTGGTACATATCACCAAATTGCTTCCCATTTTACCACCAGCAATTTCCTAGATCATTACTTGGACTGAATTTTAAATGTAACTGTTTTTTGTTTTTCTCTTAGAGAAGTCTAACCACTGAGCAGATAGAGAATGAGAGGTTGAGATGAGTGAGTTTCTCTCTTCACCACAACTTATACCATCACCCCTTTTAGATCCACTTATGATTTTTTTTTAACAAATATGTGTTCTTGGGCAGAGGTTGAAGGAGACATGACAAATTAAAAATAATTACAATGGTGCAACTGTTGGGAGAGGGAGTAAACTTGTTTCCAAATTTTTGTGTTTCCATTCCATTTCTAAGATCTTTCAAAAAAAAAATTCTAACTTGTATGCCTCACAGATCTTTGATGCCAAACCAGAAACCCCAGAAATAGGTTGTTGCCAAATTATAACAAATTCTGTTAACTTTTTTTCTGATAATAAAAATAATTATTTTAAAGCATTTGGAAAAAGATTTACTTCCAGAAAGATAAATTGATAAATATAATAAAATTGTATATGCAGTGTATATTCTACTTTTTGTCACTTAATATTATAAAGTAAGCATTCTGCCACATTAAACAAATTTTCCGGAAACATGATTTTTAAAGATTGGGCAATTTTTCATTTAATGCATACACCATAATTTCTTTTTGGACATTTAAGTTGTTTGCAATTTTTCCTGTATTTAATAATACTTCATTGAGCATCCTGGTTATTACCCTCAGATTATTCTTTGGGTAAATTTTTAGAAATGATTCTTTTCATTGCAGAATTGCTTTACAGGAAGGCTGTACCCATTCAGACTCTCACCAGCACTGCACAAGAAAGCGTATTACAATGAATCTTCATGAACTCTTAGTGTTAATCTTCTAAATCTTTGTCCAAGACACCTTGTTATTTTTTTCCAGGTTGCTCTCAAACCAGGGCTTGGCAGCTTTACTTATTTATTTATACAGCTTTTATCAAGAGAGAGATTGAGAGTTTCTGTCCCTAGAATTGTTCAAGGATTGCTCTGAAAAGAAGTTATTTCCTTTGGTAGCATTTGGATTAGGCTGAGCTATGTGGTCAATTGGAGTTAGGCACCATCATCCCTTAGAAGTTCCCTGAATGGTCTGGTTACATTGCTTCCTGACTAACTTCACTGTTAGGAAACATTGAGGGACACACAGAACAGATGTCCAGTCACACCCCTTGGTTTGCATGGAGCTCAGAAGTCCTGTGAAAAATAACTTTAGGGGCGGCCAGCTGGCTCAGTTAGATAGAGTGCATGCTCTGAACAACAAGTTTGCCTATTCAATTCCCACATGGGCCAGTGAGCTGCACCCTCTGCAACTAGATTAAAGGACAACAACTCGACTTGGAGCTGATGGGTCCTGGAAAAATATACTGTTACCCAATTTTTAAAAAAAGAAAGAAAGAAAGAAAAAAGAAGAGAAAAGAAATAACTTGAACTCTGCTCATAATTGGAGTTAGGAGATGTACAGACCTGATAACATGCCGGTCTGCAAAGTAATTTGGAGGATAGGGAAAGCTAACAGAAAAACATGACTTTGAGTGAAGAAGAGTGGAATGGAGTGGAGTGAACTGCACAGTAGGGCGTGGACATTAAAGAGCACATTTGCTCCAGGGAGAATGGAAAACTGGGCCTAACCGTCCTCTGAACTCACCATGGAGGTCTAAGGACAGTTTCCCAGGAGAACCCATTACTGTGCCAGGAGAACCCCATTTTTAAGAGCACATCCCCAGAAGGAGGAGGTCTCCTATAGTTAGATGAAAAGAATGCCAGGAAACTACCCCAAGATGAGCAGAAGAGGGGCAGAAACACATACGAGAAGTCAGGTGTCCCGAAGAAGCTAAAAGAGTGACAGCTGTCAACTGAGCACGAAGGTGAGAGGAGCCAACACTGGCTTAAGGGAATCAGAGACCACCCCCCTGATTACCTTGAGAGGACGGCCCGATGCTACAACCCAGCCCCTACCAGCACCCACCCAGTCCTCCAGAGACCCCAGCACTGACAATGACCCTGGACAGGGTCATACCCCTAGGAATTCATTAAGCGAAAGACCTTGTGAATCCAGATGGTGGGGGCTCAGTGCATTGGGATGTGTGGGGTGCAAACATGAAGGGTTGATGCTCATCAGTTGGTGAAGCCTTTTGCACCTTCATGAAACTTATGAACATATTCTTACCTAGCTGGAACTTACACTGTGTACTTCCACTGTTTATAAAGGAAAACTTTATTTCCCAAATTAAAAACTTATGGGCCGGCCGAGTGGTGCAGTGGTTAAGCTGGCTTGGGAAGCTGGCAGCCCCGGTTCGGGTCCCACATATGAGGGCCAGTGATACTGCCCTCAAAAAAAATAAATAAATAAATAAATAAATAAATAAACTTATGGATTGTTATAAATTCCATTTTTATAATGCTAGTTTGTGACCACAGTTCATAACGGAGAGTAGACCCTTTCAAACTTCTTTCTTTGCTTAGCGAAAATATACACACATGAACTGACATATATACACATACATGTATACATACATATATATGTACATGTCACATGTTGACTGAGTTTTAACTTCACAGGGATAGAAACATACACCAGTTTCAGTTTTCTACTGTTCCTGTGCTATGTTGAATCTCCTTTTCCCGGGGTGGGGGGGGAGCAGATCCCTAATGATATCTCAGGCAGATAGCACAGCATTCCCAACGCTTTGTTACTAAAAGAAAAATTCAGTACTGTCCAGTTTACAACCCAGATCTCAGAGCTGATGTGGATCTTACCTCCTCCACTAGCTGTGGCCCATGGCTCTAAGGACCGGCAGTGGGTTTGCTCTTTGGTTTCTCCACCAAGTCACTACCGTGGGTTGGAGTGAAGGGAAAGGGTGTGGCTTATCTATTCCTCTACCTTATTCAGGAACTTATTTCTCTGGTGGTTGGAGTTCAAAGGGAGGATGAGAGTGGATGCTCTTTTATTGGATGTCCACTATTGTGACTTTATTGCTTGTCGCTTCTCACTTGGCCTGGCTCTCCTCTGTTTAGCATGGCTCCAAACATGTCCTCTCACTTGGGCTCAGGAGTAAGCTCTTCTGCTAGCTCATTTCTGGAGGAGGGTGCATTGGGAGTAGAGAGGATGCTGTGAAGCCACCTTCTGCACAGTTGCCTGAAATGGAGTTTGCCTCCACATCTTCACATCTAGCTTTCCCAATCCCTTCAGCCCCTGCCCTTTTGCCACTGGCATCCCCTCACCCTGTCCTCAGGGTGTCTGCCTTCCACCTCCAGTTCTGTTTTCCCCTGTTCATGTAGGTTCATGGGCAGATCGATGAATCGACTGCTTAAGCTAAAACCCCAAATATTGCTTTTGGGAACAAGATGCCAGTCTCAGAGTTTTTTAGGCTATAAAAATTGCTCACTGTCTGTAAGCAATTATCCTGATTCTCACTCCTTTACTAGATGCGTGGAGGGGGGTAAGGACCCTCCTTCCTTTTCCCATGGGAAGTCAGTGAGAATAAGAAGTTTCCACATAAGCTAACAGCATCTGACTCCCAAGACTTTTCCTACCCTGTCATTATTCCCAGTACTTCTGTTTACAGGACTGTAAGGGAGCACTGGGGTGGTGGTTGAGGTTGGGGGAAGTTGGGGTTCACTGGAATAATGGTTGGAGGCAGCAGAGCTTATCTGCCCAGTTGTCCTTAAGCCCTAACAGAATGTTTACGCTTCCTTAGAGGGCATCGCTATAGAACTGAATAGTTGATGCCACTTTGTCCTCAGCTTATAGCCTTAGTTGCCAATTCTAAGCAATAGGAAAAGCCTCACTCAACAATTTTTGTATTAAAAATGGGAACATTATAAATTTTATTTTTCAGCTTGCTTTTTAAAAAGTCATGGCTACATATAACTTCAGTAGTTGTCAGGGGTTAGGGTGGATGGTGGAGCGATAAACAGGTGGAGCACAGAGCAATTTTAGGGCAGTGAAAATACACTGTATGCTAATATAACAGTGGGTACATATCATTAGATATCTGTCCAAACCAACCCCGTGTACACCACCAAGAAGGAACCCTAATGTAAGCTACAGATGATGGATGATAATGATATAGGTTCATCAGTTATAATAAATGTATCACTTTGGTGTGGGATGTTAGTAATGGAAGAAGCTGTGCATGTGTGGAGGAAAGGGGTATATAGGAAACGTCCTATGTACCTTCCTCTCAATTTTGCTCTGGACCTAAACCTACTCTAAAAAATACAATATATTTTTTTTAAATCAATAGGTGCCATTACTGAGATGGCAGAGATGTTAGAATTAATCCTTCAATGAGCAATTTCAAACATGTTTGAGACAAATGACAAAATATAGTTTCAGCAAAAAAATGGGAAATCTTAACCAAGAAGAAGGTGAAGGAGAAGGAGAAAAAAAGAGGGAGAAGAAGAGCAAGAAAAGGAAGAGAAAGAAGATATAAAGAACTATATGAAAATTTTAGAGCTGAAAAAATACAACAACCAAAATAGTTATGGATGGACCCAGTGGCAGAACGAAGGTCACAAAGAAAAGAGCCAGTGTACTGGAATACAGGAGAATAGAAATTACTTAATCTGAACAAAAGAGAGAAAATACACTGGAAAAAAGGATTAGGTCTTTATGGTCTTGTGGTATTATAACAAAAGATCTGGCATTGTATTATCAAAGTTCTAGAAGGAAAAAAAAAAAGAGAGCAGCACTTAAAAAGTACTAACAATATGACTGAAAATCCCCCAAACATAGCAAGAGACCATAAACCTACAGGTTCAAGAATATGAGTGAACTCCAAATAGAAATAAGAGAGAGAGAGGGAGAGAGAGAGAAAGAGAGCGAGAGAGAGAGAGGGAGAGAAAGGGATCCAGAATAAGGTTTGATTAATGCTAAAAGTTAAAAAAAAAAAAAGTCTTGAAAGCAGCCAAAGAAAATGGTACCTCAGCTATATGGATAAAACAATTTGAATGACAGTGGATTTCTCATCAGCAACAATAGAGTTCAGAAAGAGGTGACCCATTATTTTTTAGGTGCTGAAAGAAAGAATTGTCAAGGCAGAATTTCATACCCAGAAAAAAATTTCTTTCAGGAATAAAAGAAAAATCAAGACAATCTCAGGTGAAGCAAAACTAAGAGAATTTGTCATGAGCACACCTACCTAAAAATGACTAAAGGAAGTTTCTAAAAAGCAAAAAAAAAAAAAAAAAATGATACAAGAAAGAACACTGGAACAAAAGGAGAAAGTAAAAACAAGGTAAGTAAAAGTATTGGTAAATACAATAGACTTTCATTCTTCTCGTGAGTTTTCTAAATTATGTTTGACAGTTGAAGCAAAAATTACTGTAACACTGCCAGATGTGGTCTAAATGTATGTAAAGGAATTATTTAAGACAGAAATTATATTATAAATGGAAGAGGGTAAATGAACATGAAGAGAGGTAAGATTTCTGTATGTCACTTGACCTGGTAAAATGATGACAGCAGTAGATTGCAATATGCTACGTGTATATAAGGCAATGTCTAGAAAAAGCAGTGATAAACCTATACAAAGAGATGCACTGAAAACACTATAGATTTAAAAAATTTCAATTTCTACAAATATTTAAGTATCTCACAGAAAGGCATAGAAAATAAAACAAAAACAGAAAACAGAGAGAACAACAACACCCCCCCCCCAAAAAAAAATAACAGACTTATGTCCTAATATATGGATAATTACATTAAATGTAAATGGTTTAAATATACCAATTAAAAGACAGGAATTTCCAGAATGGACTTAAAAACATGACCCAACTATATGCTGTCTACATGCAACTCACCTTAAAAATATAATAATATAGGTAAGTTAAAAGTAAAAGAATGGAAATATATATATATATATATTAAACAACCAAATAAAGCAGGAGTGACTATATTAGTATCAAAAACTAAGATTTCAGAGCAAAGAAAATTACCAGAGAGGGACATTAATATAATGATAAAGAAATCCACCAAAAAATATAACAATCTTAACTGTGTATGCACTAAACAACAGCTGAAAAATATGTGAAGCAAAAATTGATAGAACTGAAAGGAAAGACAAATCCACAAATATAGAGTATTCAACACCCCTCACTCAACATTTATTAGAACAACTAGCCACAAAGTAAGGATATAGAATAACCCCAAAAAGTTCTTAAGAAAGCTTTTCTTACTACAGAATTATTATTAAAATACTTTCTAGGGCCGGCCGAGAGGCTCAGTTGGTAAGAGCGCAAGCTCTGAGCAGCAGGGCTTCTGGTTTGATTCCCACATGGGCCAGTGAGCTGTGCCCTCTACAGCTAAGATTGTGAGCAACGGGTCGACCTAGAGCTGGACTGCCGTGAGTGGCCGGCAATGGCATAGGCTGCAGTGGGTTGCAGTGGGCTGCTGTGAGCTACTGTGAGTGGCCAGCAGCCTGCGAGAGCTGCCATGAGCAGCTGTCCAATGGCCGGTGACTGACACCTCAGCTGGGAAGAGCCCAATGATAATGCCAACATGGGCCAGTGAAGCAACATCCTCCACAACTAGACAGAAGAATGAAAGGACAACAACTTGGCTGTTCCCCTTCCCAATTCCCCAATAAAATCTTAAAAAAAAAAAAAATTCTCTCTGAAATTTGTCTATTACCTTTATAGGTTTTTATGTTAAAATTTTGGTTCCACTTTGAATTCATTTCTGAGTGCTACATAAAGAAGACAGTAGGGCCGGCCGAGTGGTGCATTGGTTAAGCGCTGGTTTTGGGATGCCAGCGGCCCCGGTTCGGATCCCACATGAGGGCCAGTGACACTGCCCTCTACAGCTAACAACAGCTCCACCTGGAGCTGGGCTGTGCGAGCCCCGGTGATGGTGTGGGCTGCAGCCCCTGCTGCAGTGGGCTGCCATAGGCTACAGTGAGTGGCCCGCAGCCAGCGTGAGCGGCTGGCAGCCAAGCGTGAGCTGCCAATAGCCGCGGTGAGCGACATCCAGAGGCCAGCAACCGATCTGCCTCATCGGGGAAGAGCGCAATGACGATACCAACAGTGAAGCAACATCCTCCGCAACTAAACTGAAGAACAAAAAGACAGCAACTTGTCTGTTCCCCTTCCCCAATTCCCCAAAGCTGTTCCCCTCCACCAATTCCCCAATAAAATCTTTAAAAAAAAAAAAAAAAAAAAAAAAAAAAAAAGAAGACAGTAAACTTATTTATTTTACAAGTGGATAGTCATTTGTCCCAAAATAATGTATTAAATAATTATTTTCTTACCAATTCATTTGAAATGTCAACTTTGTCACTGACTCAATTCCCACATATATTTGGACCTGTTTCTGAACTGTCTACTCCATTATATGTGTGACAAAGTGAGGTAGTTTCTATTCAGTAATGTATTCATATCCAACTTCTTTTTATAACAATATGTTCTTTTTCCCCAGCTCATCTGAGTGTTGAAGCATTTTTTTTTCACTTACATGACAACACAAAGTAGTGTACTATATTTAAATTTCAGTTGAGATAATCCATAAATGTGGAGAACAGCCAAAAACATATGCAATCCATCCCAACTGTTAAATATTCTGAAACCTGCCCTTGTTGCACAGTGGAGCAGCAGAGAGCTAGTTGTGGACCAGATCAAATTGTCTGTGGGTGGGACTTCATTACTCAACTGTGCTGGTTACAGAGAGTAAAAGAGAGTTCTACCATTTGCTATCACATTTATTCTAAGGGTTTTTTTGAGAAACTAACAGGGTATGCTTACCAATTTCAGTAAAGTTCCAGAATACCAAGCATGGTTGTGCTTCTGCCAACTGGCTTGTTTCTCTTCTTAATACTGTGAATGGTATAATTCCTTTGCACGTAGATGCTTGAAAGTTAATAAGCAAGTCATAAATAGAAAAATCACAGTAAATATTCCGAGTCATGTAGTTAATTTGGTGCAGACGCCACCGCAGAATTCACCTTAGCTTTTTTGCTCCCATTATCCTTTTGTCGTATTCTGTAACTTCTTTTTAATTTTCATCCTTGTATTATCCATATGCAGAGGACAGAACAACGGCCTCCCAAAGATGCCCACCTTCGGATCCCTGCAACCTATGAATGCATTATGTTACATGGTGTGACGTTCTTTTTGGAACATCAACTTGACTAGCCTACAGTTCCCAGTTATTTAATCGGTCACTAATCTAGATGTTGCTGTAGAGATATTTTATGGACGTCATTCAAATCCGTAATCAGTTAAGTTTAAGTAAAAGAGAATGTATGCATAACCTGGGTGGGCCGGATTTAATCAGTTGAAAGGCCTTAAAAGCAGAGCTGAAGTTTTGCAGATGAAGAAGACATTCCACCTGTGGACAGAAGATTCAGCCTGTGCCCAAGATCTATGGAAGGAATGCTCTACCCACTGTCATGAGATTCCACATAGAATTGTTTCTGACCAAGAGACTCACTTCACAGTAAATAAAGTGCATTGATGGGCCTATTCTGTTGGAAATCACTGGTTCTAACATTTCCCACTCTCCTGAGGTAACTAGCTTGACAGAATGGTGGGATGGCCTTCCGAAGGTTCACTTACAGCACTAGCTAAGCAATATCATGCAAGCCTGGGCTGTGTCCTCCAAGAGACTGTATGAGCTCTAAATCAGCATTTGATACATACTTTGCCTCTAACAGCCAGGATTTGCAAGCCCAGGAATCAAAGGGTAGAAATGGGAATGGCTTCATGCAGCATCACCCCTAGTGATTCACTACTAAAATTTTTGCTACTTGCCCACAGGATCTTAAGGTCTGCTGGTCTACAAGTCTTAGTTCTAAAAGGAAGAATGCTCCCACCAGGAGACACAACAATAATTACTTAAACTGCAATTTGAGACTTTCATCCAGCCACTTTGGTGTCCCCATTCCTCTTAACCAACAGGCAAAGAAGTGGTTATTCTATTGGCTGGAGTGATGAAGAAGGCAATTGGGTTGCTACTACACACTGGAAGTAAAGAAGAATAAGCAGGAGATACCCCAGGGCATGTGTTACTACTGTCAATGTTCCTTATTTGTGGGAGTTATGTTCCATAAAGCTGCTGTAAACACTGAGTTAGAAAATATTGAACCACTGCTCCTAGGGGGAAAAAGGTACTGTATGCTTTATGGGATTGCACCCCAAACCCAATGGGGAAAGGAGGAGCCTGCCATCTCATGGGGGTGGTGAAGCTTAGGGCTAGTCAGAGAGCTTCAGATGTTATTTGGGGGTGGGGGTGGCTCCCCACTAAGGCTGTACAGGTTAACTTCTTCTGTGGCAGAGGCAGGCGTGGGCTACTGTGCTGGAATCTATATGCACAGAGCTTGTCCCCACAGGAGAAAGAGAGCAGACATGAGGTCACCATAGGCCCGGTCCAAGCAGACCCCCTGGAGAAGCAGAGGGATCCAAGCAACAGGTTAAAATCTATAGACAGAGCCTCAAGTAGCCTCCAGAAATGGAGACGCATGCTCCTGGGACAAAGGTGCTGCCCATAAGAGAAAGGTTGCTCTAAACATCTGCCAGGTCCAGAGCATATTATAATGATACCCTGCTCTTTTAAGACCTTTCCTTTCCCGTTGTAAGTCTCTGGACTCATTCCTTCCTATTTCAACAATTGGGGGTCAGAAACTGGCAGAATCAGGGGTAAGAAGAACAGAAAAAAAAAGGGGGAGGAGGAGTAGAAGCTAAGATGAGGTCAACTAGATGCCACTTTTCCACTTCCAGACTCAGGTGGGCCTATGCTGGGGAGTTAAGGTTTAACACGTAAAATAGCCCAGAATTTCTATTACTATCTTGGAATAGATAATCTAATTACTGAATTGAGACTCCATGACACTTAAAACTGTCTACTGTCTAAGAATTAGCACAAAAGTTATATAGAACTTGCCAAATTTTCATTCAGAGGAATAAGAACTTTCCCCACTGAATACTTTTTGTTTAAAGATTTTTTGGGGGAATTGGGGGAGGGGAACAGACAAGTTGCTGTCCTTTTGTTCTTCAGTCTAGTTGTGGAGGATGTTGCTTCACTGGCCCATGTTGGTATCATCATTGCACTCTTCCCGGGTGAGGCAGATCAGTCACTGGTCTCTGGACGGCCACTCACAGCGGCTCTGGGCAGCTCAAACCAGCTCCCAGCTGCTCACACTGGCTGCCAGCCACTCATTGTAGCCTATGGCGGCCCACTGCAGCAGGGGCTGCAGCTATGCTGACCCGGGGACTCACAGCAGCCCAGCTCCAGGTGGAGCTGTTGTTCACCATCTTAGGTGTAGAGGGCAATGTCACTGGCCCTCATATGTGGGATCCAAACCAGGGCCGCTGGCATCCCAAGCCAGCTCTTAACCAATGCGCCACTTGGCCGGCCCTCCACTGAATACTTTTTAAAGAGTCAATAGGAGTAAGAAGCAATAAGAGAATGGATAAATAAACAAATAAAGTGTTTGGAAAACATCAGCATAACAGTTATATTGATTATACGGACTTTCTCTACATTACAGCATATTCTAGTTGGGTTGGAAAATCAACACTAACTCTTTCTTCCCGTGACCACCTTTTTCTGTTGCCACACATAAACTGGGCACCTACCACCATCAAGATTTCCTCTCTTATATCCACCTATATGGTCTCTGGTGTATTCTTCCTTTATATAGTCTTTATACATCATTCTTTCCTTTCCATTTCCCCTACACTCCATTGTACATCCAGATTGCCTCACCTCTTGGTTAATATACTAGTTTCTCATTAGTGTCTTTGATTCAGTCTTAAGATCATGTTCCAATTCAATCTATACTACACTGAGCCCAAATCTTCCTGAAAACATAGTCTCTCTCCATGTTTTCTAGCCTAGCATTCAAAGCCTTTCATGGTCTGATTCTACCTTCTTCCCAACTCTATTCCTATTTCTTCCCTATCCAATGTGTTTGTTCCAGGTATGCCTCTGCATCTTTTTCCTTATGTCTGAAATAGTCCATGATTGTAGTTATATTTGTTTTGTGAAATCCTATCCTTCCTTCCGAGTCCAACTCAAATGCCACCTCCTCCATGAAGCCTTTCCCAAACTCCTCAGCTTGAAGGTGTTAGCTGCAGTGTGAGTAAGGCAGACCCCAGAATGGGACAGATTGGCCTGATTAAATCAGCTAATAACTGGAAGAGGCATAACATTTGCAGGCTTCCATCAATATTAATTTGACTATTTAGTAAAATTTATATATCTCAGCCAAGAATGGATTGACAAAAGGGATATGACTGACATAAAAAAACAAGAATTCTATTCTATATTCAGAACTTCTTAGGAAGATATGAGAAACAGATGAAATTTTGTCACAAGAAAGGTACTCTTACGGTAGAATATAATTCATTGGGTTTTCACAGAGTTTGGATAAAGGACCAATTTTGATAGTCAGTGTCCAATTAGAGGGCAGAAACTATATAGTAATCTAAATAAGGAAACTTTAATTTATAAAGTTATTAACTATAGCAGAGGATTACCTAGAAAGGAAGAACCGAGGGAGTATATCCACAGAGGAAAGGAGCACTTGGAAGAGAAGCCCCTTTCGCAAGGCTAGGACTCGGGCCTCACTGGAGAAGTCCACTGGACAGAGAAAATTGCTGGGTTGTTCTGGGCCAGAGCAGGCCCACAGCTGGTCTGCAAGCAAGGAATCTGAGCAGGAACTAGCATGCAGGCAGCACTCTGGGATGGAGGTAAGCAGACGTTGGCAAACTGGGAACCCTGGCTGGGACTGCCTGGGAATTTACCCTCAGGGAAACTATAAGGGAAAGACATCCACAAGAGGTACCAGCAGAAGAGATCCTGGGTAGAGGTCCCCACAGGAAAGTGCTGTGTTCCGTTGGCTACCAGAGGCTGCTGGCTGCCACACATGCTGCAGGAGCCTGGCTGTAGAAGCTAGCTAGCCAAGAAGGCTGCTGGAAGGACAATGGGCAAACCAGAAAGAGTGGCCCTCCAGCTCCCTCTACTGACAAAGCTGAACATAGTGCTCACGGCAAAGGAGAGAGATGCTTCTAAAATCCAGAGCCGTGAGAGATAATACATTGATAACAGGAACACTGCCAAAACCATTATCTTCTTGATTTTTTATTGTTCTATTCAGGACACAAAAGGATTTGTAAAACAACTTCCCAGGTACCTAAATCCCAGGATTTCTCTAAATGCCACCATCACCATCATCAAAGATTCCCAAGGGAACAAAAAACATTATTCAGACTTGTGCCAGAATAAACCTTTGCATCCATTACCTCCCTAATGTAGGATAACATGTACTATGCTATATAGTAAGCAGTATGTAAGTGCATGTTACTTTTCTTTTAATTTTAACATAGGAGAAAACTGAAGTTTAAGAGCACACAGTAAGTGATGGATGTAAAAATCTGAACCTGGGGCCATCTTTATTAGAAAACAGGTATTGTGTTCACTAACGCAGCCTGAATATCTTGCCAAAAAAAGACTAATTTTGGTGTTTCTCTCTCTCTCTCTCTCTCTCTCTCTCTCTCTCTCTCTCTGTGTCTCTTTCTCTCTCTCTCTCTCTCTCTCTCTCTCTCTCTCTCTCTCTCTCTCTCTCTCTCTCTCTCTCTCACACACACACACACACACACACACATTGTATGGTGATGTGCTGAGAAATTCCAGGTTCTAGGCTGAAACTGTGGTGCCTCGACTAAGACCTTTGAGAAATCCTGCTGGCAGTTAACTGTTACTTTTTGGATAACACATTTTGAAGAATGCCAACAAATGCAATAGAAGTTATGATTTTCTCTATGGAATCTAATGGCTTCATTGTGAGCACATTTAAGAGTCTAGTTGTATACACATGTCCACTGTTAGGGGATTCTATCGGCCTACTATTTTTGGAGCACTGGGCAAGTGCTATAATTGTGCTAAAGGCCGTGTGTGCCTTTTTCTGTGTAATCCTGACCACAACCCAGTGGGTAGGCATTACCAGCCCCATTTTCAGATAAGGAAACTGAAGACTGGAGAGGTTGAAATTGACCAAAGTCATTACCTTAGTGGTGGCACGGGGATTAGAATCCAAATAGGTCTGGCTTGAGAGCTGAAGTTGATGTCCACACCATGAGGCCATCCAGTGGCCCTCTTTTGTATACTTTATTGCAAGTGTTCTCAATTTTTAAGTTTTAAAAATATAAAATGAGGTTAACATATTTTTCAGCTGCTTTCAATTAATAAAGGAGATTGCTCCTTTGAGATTATTATGCTCTTTTAAGAAATGTTAAGCTGTTTTACCTGGAGCAGCCCATTACTAACCCTGTCAGATTAACAGGGGACGAGCTAACTGATTTGGTGCTCCTTGCCCATTCTCATTAATTCCAGGTGAGGTAGAGCAGGCCTGTGGGAATGTGACATGAGCCATTGGCAACTGTCTAGGATGGGGATAGTGGCTGATATAGTAAACATTTTTGGCGGACTTATTTTTCATGCTCCTTCTTCTTACCCTGCGTGTGCTGGCTGAAAGCATCACCTCCACACAGGTGAGTCCCCTCCGGCTTCCACTTTATGTTGAACCAAAAATAGATTTCAGTGCACATCTCCGTGCCACAAACTAGAGCAGAACTTACATAACTACTGAAAGAAAAATCTATTTAAATATTTGCTTCACCATTCATTACATTTTATTATCTCATTTATCTGACTGTCGTGCCAAAAATATCTGACCGTGAAAAAGGTAGATACAAAGAGAATTTTAAGAATTTAATACCCTATAACATATTGTTTTAATTAACTCGATTTTATAAAATAAAGCTGTGACTTATTTTTAAGATGAAAAATATACTCCTGGGAGCCTTCTATAGGCATCTCAATCTATGGACATTTGTCAGTTGTCATATCTTCCTGGGACTTCAGGCAGCTTCACAGCTAGATCTAGTGTCTGTTACAGGAGTTCCTGATGTAGCCTTAAGAGTATTTTACATTCTTGAAAACTTATATAATGACAATTACAAAAGTTGGTCATTGCTGTTCTAATTAATGGAAATTCATCTTGCATCATTTCCCCAATTCTCTCACTTCTCCATATAAACTGCTCCTTTCCGTTCTAGCATCAAGCCACACGGTGGCAGTCTTGTTTCTCGTTTCCTCCGTATTTTCGCAGCAGGGATTCTCACTGTCAATGAATTGGTGTTGGGTTTAGAAAGAAACCAACTGATGGAGAACCAAGTTCTGGAGGAAGCGCGTAGAAAAATCAATGTGGACCTTTGTTTTCCTTATTTATAAAACTGAATTGATGTCCAAAGTCCATTCTAGCTCTAACTTGTGATTCCAAAGATGACTGGACACTGAACTGAATCTATTAGGATGGTGGGAAGAGGATGGGGGGCGGGGGGGAGGGCAAAGCCTTCGGAGCAAGCTGAACAAGCACAGGCAAAAGGTAGAGAAGTAGTGAGGGAGGGTGTGAAGGGAGGGTGTTCACAGCAATTTTCAAATGGAAGGCATGAAAACAACAAGCCCAGCAAACCTCTTGAATGGTTAAAGGTCTCCAGAACAAAAGAAATTAAGGAACATTGTGATGGAAGTTATAAACGAGCTAGAAAACACTGGTGTTAAGTATTTAACTTCCATATCCTAGAAAACGTGCTCAAGTCAATCCTTATGTATAAAGTTAGCATCTCAGAGCAAAACTACAAAGAATCAATTTCTAACGATAGTAACTCTAACAGCTTCTAATATGGATGAGAAATACAAAACCACCCAATCCAATCAAGGCATTGTTTTGGTGGGGGGTTGGGGGAGGGGAAGGAAAGGCAATACATGATCAATAATATTAACTCCTCTGAAGAAAAAATAAATTAACACAAAGGCAGCAGTCTACCACCTGTTTTTGTCTGTGGTGTCTAAAAAGCAGGAGACGAAGAATTTAAAATGTCTTCTGCAGCAATCTTCAGGAGAGAAAGCCTTGATCATATTGCATATATTGGTCCATTTGAAGTGAATGTACTTTTAAATAAGACAGTATCCTAGTTTGATAATGCTTATCATTGAAAGTATCCAAGTATTTCTCTTTGGACAAGTTTTCTGATCACCAGTTATCTCTGTTTTAAAGAAAATATCTTAACTTCAAGAGATGTTAACACTTTGGTTAACATTGCTCAAAAGTAGTTTGTCGTAATAGCAGTGTCTGGATGCTGATGGTAACCACTTTGAGCACCTCTTGTAATTGCAGAAGTCAAATGTGACTTATATTCATCTTTTGTTATCGGTACACTTATTATATATTAATACAGGTTTTTTTTCTTTTTAAAAATGTGCATACATTTTTGGCACCCTCTGTATATAGTCAGATCTTTATTTCATAACAAAAATAAATTCCATATGGATTAAATATCTCCACTGTCTCTGATTTGTGCTCCATTTTGGAAGAGTTGTTATGACATTTGTCAAATGTCTGAATTTCAAAGATCCTTAGCTCTGGTGGGTTATATCATCAAATCTCTACCCACATAGTTTATTTATAAATGACTATGTAACCTTTTTTTCTACACGAATAATACATGAATACATTTTCTTTGTAGAAATTCACACTACACAAACATACACACACAAAATGAAGTCTCCTTTAATCCCTCTCCTTCTGCCTTCCTGCTCCCATCCTCAGAATTATAGGTTGTCAGTATAGGGTGACATCTACTTTATAAGATTCAGAAATTCTCCACTGTTCTGGTGTTCTGGTAGCACTCCAACTCATTTTTAGTGTTGCTATGAGTTAATTTTTATGTGTGTGTGTCTTCTAATTTGTTGAATTTTGAAAGGTTAAGGAGATAAATATGTGTTTTTAGGCCATCTTCTTGAAACAAAAGTTCAACTGATCATTTGATAAGCAATTCAATTCACAACTAAGATAAATAACATTATTTGGAAATTTATAAAATAAAAAAATTAAACTGAAAATGCATCTCATTTTCTAGTGGTAGGGAAGTTATTTACTTTATTTCTACTTTGGAAATTTTATCATGCATACTTGCAACTCAGTTAAGTTGGGGGATCCAGTGGGGGTTGGTATATCGTTAGAAAGAGGAGTTAGAGTATGGTTAATTTTAGATCTTGTTGAGTTGTTAAATAAAATTACTAAAAGACTATTACAATTATAAAGAGAACATCAAAGAGTATTCTCACCTAGTAGAAGGCAAAAACTAAAGAATAAAACAAATAAACAATTATAAAAAAAGTCTAGAAAGGGGAAAAAACAAAAAGTAGAACAAAAAGGAAGCACAATGTAAGATAGTGGAAACAACTTCTAAATTTCAAGTAAACATAATACATGTAAATAGGTTAAACTCACATCCAAAAAAATCCCCAGAAAAATACAATAATGGATTAAAAATAATTTAACTTTATTTTGTGTATACATATATTGAGTTTACCACTTTTAAAACAAAGATCATTCTGATAGATTGAAAAAGGAAAATACATTGTCTCCAAAAGATTCTTTATATTTAAAGAACAGAAAGTGTGAAAGTTAAAAAAAAAAAAAATGCAAAGGATTTCAGAAAAATATGAACTATAAACACTAGTAGTCATATTACTATCAGGAAAATAAAAGCAAAAATTAATATATGATAAGAAATAGACAAATTTATATTGGAGTAGACATGCCAATAAATCTCTCTGAATTATTGATAGACAAAGGATGTAAAATTAGTAGAGACATAGAAGGTTTAACTAACACAATTAATGACCTTTTTTTTGCTTTAAAGAAAAAAAACTTGAAAATTTATGAGCTAAGTATTCATCTTAAGAAGTTAGAGAAAGAAGAGCATGAAAAATTTGAAGAAAGTAGAAAAATACATGATGGAGATAAAGATAGGAATTAATGAAGTAGAAAATACAGAGAAAATAAAGAGGATTCTGTTGATTTTTTAAAAAAGAGTAGTAAAATAGGCAACCCTTTGATGAGTCTGACCATGAAAAACAAGATAAAGCCCAAATATAAACAATTAGAAATGAAAAAGGGAGTCTTAATATCAGCTATAGCAAAGACTAAAAAGATAAAAAGAGAATACTATGGACAACTTTATGCCAATAAATTTTGAAGAAATACACTACTCCCTAAAAAAAGAAAAATAACAGCAGAAGTGACTCAGGAAAAAAGTACTGGGCCTCAGGATTCTGGGAACTGACCAATTCTCTTGCTAAAAACTACTAAAAATGCTGGGAGAAAACTCTAGAAGCCTTTCTTAAAACCAAATACTGTAAAGAGAATCAGAAACTATGAGATCAAAATTAAGAACCAGGAAAGGTAAATGAGCATCAGAAGGTGTTTTGCTCTGTGAGCATCGGCCAATCCTTAAAATTGGAACTCTCATTTTGATGTCTTTACTAAGCAAAAGGTACCGCAGTAGCCCAGGGATTGCACAAAGTGGAAAGTTGAACAGGAGATCCTACTGACCTTAAGATGGGACACAGAAGAGCTATATCCGGAGGGTAAGAATGTACCTGAAGTTAACAAGTCCTTTTGTGGTTGTTTCCATCACCACCAATTCAAGGAATTTCTAGCTTTGAACTTATATCAAGATGATCTTAGGTTGATAGTGTCCTAGATGCCTAGAAAAAACACAGACCACTCTGTAGATTTCTATTAGGTTTCAAATTATGCCCGTGAATATGTTTTCAAATATTATTACCAGCACATATATAGATTTAAACAGGCATGTAGAGAAAGAAGACAACTTGAACAAGAACCAACAGAAACAACAGACAACAAAAATAAAGGCACAAATACTTAATATTTGAATTCAGAAGGTTATCGTACAGGTAATAAAACAACTAAGCTTACTATTTAATTTAAGAAAAGATAAATTTTAAATATCTGTAGACAAAAAATACACAGCAGATTTGAAAAAAGACAAGATGGAATCTGTAGAATTGAAAAATGTAATAACAAATTTAAAAATTTATTGATGGTTTCTACATCAGAGTAAACATACCTGAAAAGAGAATTGGTTAACCATGAGATAGATCAGAAAAAATATTTAAAAAACAAAAGAGACACGAAAAGAAAACACATAAGAGGAGATGAGACATAAATGATAGAAGAGAAAGGACTAATGTACATTTAATCAGAATCTAGAAAGTAGAAGAGAGAGGGCTGGCTGAGTGGCTCAGTTGGTTAAGAGCTCACTCGAGAGTGCAAGCTCTGAGCAACAGGGTCCCCAGTTCGATTCCCATATGGGCCTGAGTTGAGCTGCTGCTAAGCTGCCAACAGGTGGCAGGATGGCTCAAGCTAAAAAAAAAAAAAGTAGAGGAGAGAGAAAATGGGGTAGAAGTAATATCTAAAGATATAATGGCTGAGATATATATATATATATAGTATCAAATATATATATAGTATCAAATATATATAGTAATATATATTTGATAAAACATATATTTAATAAAAAATACAAATATCTGTTTAATTGAGGTTACTTGACAAAAAGAGAAAATACAAATAATTACTATTCAGGAATACAAAAGGGACATCATTACAGATGCTAGACATTTAAAAAAATCCGGATATTATAAAGATTCATATATACCAATGAATTTGAAAATATAGAATGTAAAGACAAATATCTAGAAAACATATTTTGCCACAACCTAAGAATTTAAATTAATAGCCAAAAACTTCCCACAAAAATTCCAGGCTCAGATGGCTTTTGTGGATACCAAACATTAGGTACCAAACTCAAAGAAGAAAAATAATTCCAATATTACATGAAGTGTTCCAGAGAATAGAAAAATATGAAATACTCTTAGATTCATTTTATGAAACTTGAATGACGTGTTATGAAAACATGACAAAAAGAGTCTGAGACATGAAAATTACTGGTCAATTTTAATCATTAGACAAAATTCTTGGAACAGAGCTTCTCAACAAATATTGTTGGAATAATCCAGTGGTTAACTGAAAAACACACACACACACACACACAAAAAAAAAAAAACACAAACCAAAAATCAAAATAAAAATCAACCAAACAACTTTAATTCATACTTTGAAGCATATATAAAAATTAATTCAAAATGTATCCTACAGCATAAAACTATGAAACTTCTTGAAGAAAACATAGGGAAAACTTTATGATTTCAGATTAGGCAAATATTTCTTATATATGACATCAAAAGAATACCCACTGAAGAACAAACTAATACATTGGACTTCAACAAAATAAACTTCTATTCTTCAAAAGACATAATGAAGAGAATGAAAATGTAAGCCACAGACTTGGAGAAAATATTTGCAAATCACATGTCTTATGAAAACTCTAAAAACTCAACTATAAGAAAACTCAATAAAACAAGAAGCAAAAGATTTTAACAGACACTTCAAAGAAAACATATAGATGGCAAATAAACACATGAAAAGATGCTCAATATCATTAGTTATTAGAGAAACGCAAATAAAACCACAATAAGATAGTACCATACAGCTATTAGAATGGCTAAAATTTAAAAAAAAAAAAGATCAGACTAAGTGTTAAGGATATGAAAGAAATGGATTTTTTATACACTGCTGGTGGGAATGAAAAGGTAAAACCCCTTTAGAAAACCATATGGCAGTATGTTAAAAATTCAGTTACTACCTATCCTATGATTCAGCCATTCTACTCCTAGAAATGAAAGCATATGCTTATTCAAAGACTTGAACACAAATGTGCATGGCAGCTTTACAGGAACAGCACAAAACAAGACTATCGAAATATCCATCATAGGTGGATGAGCAAACAAATTGTGGTGTCTCCATCAAATAGAGTACTGCTCAGAAATAAAAAGGAACGAACTATTGATATGGGCAATAACAACACTGATGAAACTCAAAAGCATTATGCTGAGTGAAAAACTCGGCAAAACTGAATACATGCTGTATGATTTCATTTACGTAAAATTCCAGGAAATACAAACTAATGTATAGTGACAGAAAGCACATCAGTGGTTCTCTAGGGGTGAGACAGAGGAATGAGAAATATCTGCCATTTGCTGGATATCTAGTATGTGCCAGAAACTGCTCAACAAGTCACATTCACTAATTAAGACTAATAACGAGGAAGAGGTTTAGGTTGGGTAAGTTGCTCAAGTGGTAGGATAGTTTGAACTTGCTTTGTTTGATTCCATAGCTCGTGCTCTGAAACATTTTGCTATTTTATATCTGGCAGTGTAATATTCTTTTGCAAAATTGTCTAAGTTATGCTCTTGCATTTTCTTTTTCAGATGAAATTTAGAATTGGATTAATTTCATTTAAAATTATCATTAGCTATTGATTAGGATAATATTAAATTTATAGATACACTTGAGGAGAAATGACTTCTTTATGCCATCCATCTTTTCCATTGAAGCAGTTTTACACTTGCTTCTCTTTTCTCTCCATCTTCTATCTGTTTCTCTGTGTCAGCTTTGTTATCTCCTAGTAAGTATCATCCTCTTCCATATGGAAGAGGATATGAGAGCCTGTTGCCCTCAATTCTCACCTTCCCAGTTTAACTAACACAAAGGAAAATTGTTTTTGCCAGATGCACCTCAATAAATCCTGGGGTAGGACACACATTAATGTGGCTTAGTTATAATATCCTCTTCTCAACCAATCACAGGGGCCAGAAAAGTGGGAGTAGTGAGTCCAATCAGAAGAGATAAACCACACAGTAATTGGAGCAGAATCAGTGCAATACAAATAATTTTTAACTGTAACAGGGGATTAGAATATTGAGGGAATGGACGGAGAAAAATAAAGAAAAACTCTAAGGAACATAGAAATAGCACATACAAAGAAAGAGCAGGCACCACCCCTAAGGCTGAGATGGAAGAGCCCACCCCACAACATGGCTGAGCTCCACGCCTTGTTGGAGAGGTCATGGCCACGGCTCACTGAATGACACAGGATTTGTTATGATGCTTCACAGACAGAATTCACTGGAAACCCATCCTCTAGGGGCTGGGGAGAGCAGTTCATAGGGTGGTATCTCCCTAGAGGCACTCTCAAGAAAAAAAAAAATATTATGATGGAAAGGGTTTGGGTGTAAGCTGTGTGTGCTGCAGGAAGCAGACACTTGAGAAGCTGCTCCCATTGTAGGAGCTACATGCACTACCAGAACCTGACTGGATACAGAGCTTCCCTGCGCACCTTTCTACAACAATGCTGTATTTCTATAATATACTGCTATGTTATAAGATACTTCTTAGAAGTGAGGTTCACACCTTTTCCCCCAAATAAGGAGTCCTAGAAGCTATTGCATCCATTACTGGCTACATGAATTAATCCTCAAATTCGGTCACAGTTCTACTAAATATTTTGTTACCTAAAGACTAACTAGAAGGTTATTGATAACTTCTGGGGTGAGTGTATTGTGGCCTCAGGAAGATATGTCTAAGTCCTAGCCCCCAGTACCTATGAATGTGACCTTATTTGGAAATAGGATCTTTGCAGATGTAATTAAATTAAGGATCTTGGGATGAGATCATCCTGGATTTAGAGTAAGCCCTAACTCAATGGCTGGTGTCCTTATAACAGAGAAGCTTTGAGGATGGAATGATGTGTCATGAACCAAGAATACCAAAGATTACCAGGCAGCCACCAGAAACTAGTTAAAGACATGGAACACATTTTCCCTCAGAGCCTCTGAAGAAACCAATGCTCCATTTCGGAGTTCTGGCTTCCAAAACTGTGAGAGAATACATTTCTGTTGTTTTAAGCCACCAAGTTTATGATACTTTGTTGCAGGAGCACTAGGAATCTAATCGAATTTTCAATAACTTGAATATAAAATAAAAAGGGGAAGGAGAAAAAGAAAATATTAAAAAATATGCAGTCCCTGTTTCCGTAATTGTTCCCAAGACCATAACTAATATCTATGGCTTCCATTTTCCTCTCATTTGTATTTCCCCTGACCTCAGCCAGAACCTCAAGTTAGTTGGGATTCTTTGCTTGGTGGAGTGACCTAAACCTTCATTTCCACCCGGAGTCCTCAAGCACCCTACCTTTTACTTTGGGTCACCATAATTTTTCATTAACCTTAATATTAGACATGGAAGTACTAAGAAGATCCCCAGAGAATCCCACGGGTTCCAAGCTGTCTTCCTTGTCTCCATGGTGTACAAGCAAGCCAATTTCCCTGATAGTCCCACCATTTGAGTGTATCAGCTCACTAAAAGTTTACACCTTTGGGTGGGTGGTTTATTTGTTATTATTAGTTTAGTAAGTATAAGAGAGTTCAAAATTACTATAAGTTGCATGTGTGACTTTTCCACATACTTTGTTCATTTTTATATAAATAAATGTATTAATGGTTTCTTTATACATTTGTATGAATTATTTGTGCAGTAAATACTCGGTAGAAAAAAAAAAACCCATCACTCTGGCCAGTAGATTACTCCTAGTTTTTGCTTTTTTCACAGGGGTGTAATGGCTAGGTGGTAGTCTCATTTTCCCATTTAGTGAAACCCTTGTTGCTTCTCCTAAAAGAAGTATTCTGTCCTTGGGAACTAAAATTTTCACACCAGCAGCAGTCCCAGTTTCCAGGTAAGGGTGGAAAAATTCTGAGAATGGATTATTAGGTGAAAAATATATATCCTGTAAGATAGAATCCCGTTTTTCCAGGGTGTTACCTCCCAATGAAGGCCATAAATGAGTCTTTAGTAAGTCATTTCACTGTTCAGTTAAGCCAGTTGCTTCCAAGCAATAGTTTACGTGGTGAGATCGGTTAATTCCAAAGACATGG
The DNA here is from genome assembly GCA_033961575.1 of Aselliscus stoliczkanus. Taxonomy (NCBI): domain Eukaryota; kingdom Metazoa; phylum Chordata; class Mammalia; order Chiroptera; family Hipposideridae; genus Aselliscus; species Aselliscus stoliczkanus. The sequence continues at coordinate 131,638,284 of CM066733.1, forward strand.
ACCCACTGTTACACTGCTTTTGCTGTGTAATGAGCTCCCTGATCAGATGCAGTGTTGTGTGGAATGTACTGTTGGTAGATAAACCATTTTGTGAGTTCACAGATAGTGATGCTGGCAGACATATGAGCAGTAACGGCCAATCCATTTCCATAATATGTAATTATTTTAATGAGGATGAATCTTTGTTTCCTCAATGATGAAGGAAGTCCAGTGTGTTCCACCTGGCACCAGTGACTAGTTCATGACCTTGGGGAACAAGGCCATATCAGGGACTCCGTTCTTTGCTCTTGGCAAATTAGGCACCTGGCAGTGGTGTCAGCAAAGGAGAAATCCAGTGTGTGGAGCACATGCACAGCATGAATCCCTAACACCGTGGTACTCTGTACATGGGACCACTGAACAGGCATTGGGGTCGCTGGGGAAAGAGGCTGGCTGATATCCACAGTGTATGCCGTTTTATCGACCTCACTACTAACAGTCTCCCCTTCAATGGATATTTTTAGTGTGCATTCAAATAGGTCACAAATATCTCATTCAGAGAAATCCATCCATATACCTCTTCCCCACTCCTCCTTGTCACCCATCTTCCAATCCTATTCCTTCCAAGTCCCTGTCTGTCTAGACAAACCATTAGCAACTGCTCATTCTGGTCACTGCTCATTCCAGACATGGTAAACAAACAAATATACTGTTGGAATTATGCCCACTTGGAAGATTTTCCTTCCCCCACCCCAACCTGCTCCCATCCTTCAGACCCTGAATGGGGCTGGGGAAGCCACCAGCACTTTCGGAGGCAGATTCTAAGGAAGCCTTCCTTACTTTAGGAGCCTATCAGGGGAGCACAGTAAAACCAGGAGGCAAAACCTTCCTACTTCAATGTCTCTCCAACACTTTCTACTAACAAAGCTTAACACTGTGATAGTTAGCAAAAGAAGCATATTTAAGAGGTCAAAGTCCACCTTCCCAGAGCAGTCATAAAGAATGAATTTGGCACTGAGAGCAATAACTCAATAACAGTACAGGTGCTACATAGTTGCCCCAGCTTAGCTCAGAAACCCAGTCTCTATCAATCACTATGGCTATTGCACCTCTCATTTGGACTCACATTAGATTCAAGGTAGGCAAAGGAGCAGTAGTTCCCCTAAATATGAGGGAAGAATACTACTCCCAAAAGAAAAGGAGTTCTGGGTTAACAAAATAAATGTTCCCTATACATCACCCTTCAGCTGTATAGTACACACACACACACACACACACACACACACACACACACACACACACAGCTTTCTCCACTATCTATAGTTTCTCTGTACATAAAGCAACTATCCCATATGTAATTGAAAATGTGGGGCCGGCCGAGTGGCGCATTGGTTAAGCGCTGGTTTTGGGATGCCAGCGGCCCCGGTTCGGATCCCACATGAGGGCCAGTGACACTGCCCTCTACAGCTAACAACAGCTCCACCTGGAGCTGGGCTGTGCAAGCCCCGGTGATGGTGTGGGCTGCAGCCCCTGCTGCAGTGGGCTGCCATAGGCTACAGTGAGTGGCCCGCAGCCAGCGTGAGCGGCTGGCAGCCTGCGTGAGCTGCCAATAGCCGCGGTGAGCGACATCCAGAGGCCAGCGATCGATCTGCCTCATCCGGGAAGAGTGCAATGACGATACCAACAGTGAAGCAACATCCTCCGCAACTAGACTGAAGAACAAAAAGACAGCAACTTGTCTGTTCCCCTTCCCCGATTCCCCAACGCTGTTCCCCTCCACCAATTCCCCAATAAAATCTTAAAAAAAAAAAAAAAAAAAAAGTGACTCCCTCACTGGGAGTAGTCAGCCTAAATGCAGCAGTGTGAAGGGAGGGTGGGGGAGGGGAACTGATACTTATAAAAAAAAAAAAAAAAAAGAAAATGTACTCAATCTCCTCCCAGTAGGAGGAAAGAACTCAATGTCACATCCAGTCCAAATTCAGTATCTTTTGAGTGTAGTCAATCTTGATCAGCTCCAGATACAGCTAAATGATCAATAATGAAAAATTTCTCCAATGTGCAAACATACAATAACAGGGGGCGGGAGGGGTGGAGAATGGAATAATGAAAACTAATGAGAAAGGGCAAAAAGGAGGCTCCATATGCAATGATTGTGAGGCTATACCCTATCCTGTTGGACAAGAGTAATAAGGGTAAGAAGGACCTAGTTTTTCCAGCAGAGAAATGAGATCTTTGGTTTAAGTGCCAAGATTTCCTTTGTCTATTATCCTCAAACACTCTGCCTGAGTAGTAAGAAGGAATCTCCTGGGATGCCCTGACAACCAAATTCATCTTCTATAGATACAGACTGGGACATTGAGACAGCACACCAGTAGACACCTTTTGTCAAACTGAGGACTTTCTGGCAATATCTTAAAACTTACTTGGCTGCTGTCATTTGGGGGAAATTCATTAGCTTATCAGAAATCTCATTGAGACATAAACTTTGAATATGGACTCCGCCCTTCTGGTTTCCATCTCTTGGAAACTGGCCTGGCAACTCTGTTGATCTCCCTAGATCTTAGTTCATTGTCTTTGCCATCGACTTTATCTGAGGGCAGATGGCGGGAATAGGATGGGGTCATAAAGCCAGTTTACAGCATCAGACTCTACGCCCTAAGTTGTATACCACTCACCTGGCATAATGGTTAAGGGGGCACAGAAAATATATGAGAAGAGTTCTGAGGAATGAGGTGTTCCTGACGCCACTGTTCTGCTGGGTCTTCACATTCCTAAGTAGTGTATTAACTTTATGTGGGGCAGAAATTTTAGTTGTTTCAATTGGCAAAGTAGACATCTGATCTCTATCAGTATAGGACAACTAAACCACTGGCAGAAAGGACTCCTAACAATGCTGTTGCCTATCTGTTTCAGAAAGGCCATGCTAAACCAGTTTGTCTCGCTCACAGTACTAAGGAAGATAAACAGTAGCTAACCCATTCCAATACCGATTTTATTTTTAACCAGGTTCATAAAGCTAGAGCCTTAGTGGGCATAACTGTCATTGGTAAAGGACCAATCCAACACAGACAAATGCTTTCATAAATATGAAACTGCATACTTCGATGTCAGTTATGTCAAATTATTAAAAGTTTCAAAATGCTCTTCTCAATTTCTATACCTATTTCATTGCTGATCAGTAGAGTTTGCAGACTGGCTTTGGTCTATACATCATATTTTAGGTAGTACTGATCTAACGGAAAAAGCTCACTATTTGCCCAGCCTAAGTATCAATTTCTCTATGAATCAAGCGTCTCGGTTCAGACCATATAGTGTCTAGTCTATCCTTCTCTGGCACCTGAATAATGGAGCATGTTATAAGACCTCTTTATCTCACTGTCTTACGTCTTTCATTGGGAAGTGAATTTTCATTATAGCTAACACAAGCTACAATTATTTACTATTATTTGAAAAATCATTTTTGTACAGAGATTGAAACGAAATGGAGACTCCATAATTCCACAGCTTTGAAATGCTCAGCAATCTTGAGTGGGAAGCGAAGGATCCAGAGGCATCCTTGGAGACCCAAATGGTTCACCCACATGGGTTCTACTCCCAGAGCACCCAGACGTCAGCCCGTGTCTTCTCTTGCCCAAGGGGAATGGCATTATCATTTCTCATCCACCGGTCTCATCCATCACACGTGGGTGCCTATGAGCCCGCCTCGTGGCTTTGCATGAAATCAGAGCTGCCCATGGACCTCATCCGCCGCCGCCAGAGGCTTCAAACAGCAGCCGGGCTGGGAGTGGGCTCCGGGGGTCGGAGGAGGCGCGAGGTTCCGCAGGGCCCGGGGCTCCCGGGCAGTTACTCCAGGCTCGCTCCCGCGCGCTGCGCCTCTCAGGCCACCCCGTAGGGACAACGCTCGGGCCGTAGCGCGGCCGTTCAGACTGGCGCGTGTGCGCCCCTTGGGGTTCCTCGCGTCGTTCCGGGGCCACCTGGGTGCAGAGCCGTGGCCGTCTGCGGGCGCCCAGCTCCCCCGGAGAGCGCCCTCCTCCGCCAGGCATCCCCGGCGGCCACGTCTGCCCAGCGCGCCGGCCTCAGCCTGCAGCCGCCCTCTCCCACCTCCCAGCCTCCCGGCCTCTGGCCACGCGGTGTAAAGCCGGTGCCAGCGCCTCCCGAATCCAAAGGCAGAGCCCTGACCGCAAACCCAAGGGAAGCAAGGACTCGCGAAGGGCCAGGCCACAGCAGTGGGACCTAAGGAAGATCCCTGCATTACCTACCTGCCTGTCATGTCTATCCAATCTACCTACCAGCCCGTATCTAGCCCATCCATCCATCCGTCCTCTGCCAACTTGCATGCCTCTATTTTAAGATTAGGGTTCGAATTCCTTCATGGGAGCTTGATCGTGACGTCGTCAAGGGACGCTTTTATTTTAAACGAAAACGCCAAGTAGGGCTTTTTTTGAGGCAGAAAAATGTCTTAAGACTTGGAAGATAAATTTAGGTTTTAAGAAAACAGCTTTGCTCATTATGTTAAAAGGCTGGACGTTTTCTAGAAATGGAATGCGCTAAAGAGAAAGTTCTAAGGTTTCCACAAAACAACAAAAAATGAAAGTCCATGTACTACTATACTTTAGGCCAGAGATTACATATTCATGTTTAGAGATTATGTAAAAGTGTACAATGAACACAGAGTTATTTTCGATTTTTATTTTTTTTTCAATGAAGCCTAGCCCAACAGCACCGCCTGTTCCACGCCCCCCCGTTTACCCCACCTCGCCAACCTCGCGGGTTGGAGGGACCAGACTTCCGGAACAGGATGAAGGAAGCGAAAGTGGGGGGAAGAGGCGGGGACAGTGACGGGAGCAGTGAGAGCCGGAAGTGAGTGGCTAGCGAGGCACTCAGGGGCGCCCTGTCCGGCGGCGCTCTAGCCCCCCGCGCGCTGTCTCTATGTTCCTCCGCGTCTGGTCTATTTATTGTCGCGGGGAAGCAGCGGCCGCCCTGTACCCGGAACAACAAAGCACGAAAGCGGAGCCCGAGCCTCGGGGGCTCCTAGCAACGGGCCGGAGCGGGAGTTCCATGGAGACTGGGGAGCGTGCCCGCCTCATCATCATCCTTGTCCTCCAGCTTATCCTTCGCGTCCGACGCCACCGGCAGCAGCGCTGCCGCCGCGTCCTCTGCCGCCGCCCCCTCTTCCCACGGTAACCCCGTAGGCGACCCTGGGCTGCGGGGAGACGGGCGGCCGGGGTGTCCGGGGCGGGGCGTCGGGGCGCGGGGCGGGCGTGCGAGGAGCGGGGCCGGTGCTGCGGGTGGGGTGTGCGGGGGCGGGTGGCCGGAGGCGAGGCGCTCAGGTGGGGGAAATAGGTCCTGGGGCCGAGGGAGGGTCCAGCTCCTAGGAGGACTGGTTGGTATCCGGGGATCCTCTCTGGGATAACGGGGTGGGGGTGGGGCGTAACTGCCTGGGCGCGTTATCCAACGGGGTGTAGGGTGAGAAAGGAGAGGTGATCTTTTTCATGTTAGCCACCACTGGGAGACGGGAGAAGGGAGAGTGCCCCTCTGCCTCTGAAGCCCTTACCCCGGGAGAGAAGGACCGCGCAAAGATGCTCGGGGTCCGTTGCTTCCCAGAAAACTTCAGCAGCCTTGGCAGCGGCGGGAAGGCTCCCAGATCGCACCGTCGTCCGTTCCTGGTTCTAGTAATGATACCAAGAGCTCCGCTTGATTAGTATTATTTTTATTAACCAAAAAAAAAATGTGAAGGAGGATCTGGAAACGGGGGAAGATAAAATGAACTGTGGGTAGGGCTGAGCAGGGGGCAGGAGTCAGGGGCTTCATAAACTCAGCCAGGAAGAATACCTAAAAGTGATTTCATTGAGAATGACGGTTTCTAAACCTCGCTGCTGCTTGAAATGTGTGTATCCGCGGGCTCTCTGTGCCCGTTGCAGCAAGGCTTAGGCTGCAGTTAGTCCACATCTGTGAGCGCCCTGACTGCATCTGTCACCTGCAGTTCCAAAGCAACCCTGGCAGTTAAGCAGCCTGGGCTTGTGTATTTGGGATTAAGAACGGTGCCTTCCAATGGGCTCACGAAAGCAGAAAGAAATAAGCGTGGTGTGACTGGGGTGTGAAGAAACAATGGCAGATTACCTGGGGGAATTGAAAAAGAGAAATATAAGGAGCAGGTTCAGCTATTATCTGCAGTCCTTTTGAAAGTTTGAGAAAAAATGGCAGTTCGTTCAAATCAAGAAGGGGCTTTTATCACTATCTCGTTTAAAGAATTATTCCAAGTTTGGCGTGTCCAGTTAAATACTTACCTGTTTGTTATCTCTGTAAGCCTTATGTCACTAACTGCTTAATGGTTATATGCTTTCCAACACTATTCTAGGTCAGTAAATGAGGTTTTTCCTGTAGCGTATGGAAAAGCTCTCATATACACACTACAGTAATACCATTTTTGTGTTCGATGGGAACAAAGCTCTTTGTATGAAATTGAAGATTAAAGATGAAATAAAACTGATAAGTCACAGAAGCCATTATATCAAGCACAGTCCCCCACCTTTTTTTGCTAAGCCTGGCTTCTCTTAAGAAGGGGTCATCGTTCTCCCCAGCCCCTTATTTTCATATTCTCTGCCCTCAAAAATCATTCTCAGAAACTGTAATTACCTATTGTGTGCTCTTGATTTTGACGAATGCCAGAATATAGAGTTTATAACAGCCTTTTTCATGGAATTGAGGTTCAGTGGGTCTTGTCAAAAGAATTTCATGTGCAAAGAGGTGGGCTGTTTCCTTTAACAAAGATGCGAAGTATAAACACTGGGAAACTCAAAACTGCATTTTAAGAATCTTAAGAGGGCAAACCCAATGTTGTCATCTTTAGGTTAATGAATCAAGGACCATTGCAGAGTTTTTCATATAGTTGTTTTCTAAAGGACATGCTGGGAGATGACCACACTTAAGGCTGTTGGCTATTAAGACACAGGATTTTCACAGTGCATGTGAGACAGGATGAATTCCTGTCTCAGGACTGCCAGCACACTCACTCCACCTAGACCTGGTTTGCTGTTGCCTCTATCCCTTCCATGTTTGAGTGGGGATCAAGCCCTACCTTTCACCTTTATTGACAATCCAATTTCTGCTTTCCCTGCTCTCTGCTCTCACATTCCCGACTTTTGGTGTTGTCTTATTTCCTCTCCTTACTTAATCCTATTCCAATCAAAAACTATTTTTTTTTTTTGCTGTTTGTATTATTTCTGTTTCTTAGGGCGTTTTCAACATACGTCCTTGGCCTACATATCCTTTTCATTAATGTTACTTTGTCTGTTGCATATTCCTTCTGTCTCCCCTCCCCTTACTTGGAGAATTGGAGTGGTCATGTCAGATGTTCTGTATTCATTCTGAATAACTGTGGGTTATACAATACAACAAGTAAGAGCCTAATGCCGAGAATCAAAAGACTATATTAAAATAGCGTGTGTAAAAATAAAAGGTATTTTAGAAGTCCACAAGTGGTGATACTATAATTGTAGTTATAGTCACTTTTTTAAGGGTAAAAGAGTATTGCAGAACCTGGTGTGTGTTTTTTAATTGAATCTTGGATTGTCACATTTTTATTTTAAAAAACGTTTAACATCAGTCTTTTCTTATCATTTTGCATCTGAATATTTGACTGAGATTACATTTTACCCAATTTGAGGAATCATTTTGAAGTGATTGCCACAAATCTTTATTCATGTGGAAAATTATCAAAATTTTTGTGGTTATGGATGTGGCACATTATTTGATAAATCAGCAAATATTGTATAATCTAGTTGAGTGGGTATCAGTGCTGTTTTAGGTGAAGGAGGCCTGTAATAACCTGGTGATTGATTTCCTTTTGTTGCATCATAGACCATGTGATGAAATTATAATTGCTATGAAAAATAAAGTTTAAATTGAATTTAGAAAAATTTATAGTAGAATGTTTCCACAATGTCTCTGAGTCAAAACCCGTAGTGCTTTGAAAATTTAGTTACATTGTTACACTTGAATTAATAAATAAAGATTTCCGGCAATTTACATCCACATTGTTACATCTATTATATGCCTGATGCCACATCAGGTATGCAAAGCCGGATGAAAGTGGTTTTTGTTCAGTTGCTTTCTGTGCACTTGTAGATGGCAACGAAATAGCATACATGGATACCAAAATATGATGGACAAAAATGTGAATTTTAAATTCTTTTTTACATGCTGCCTGGTGCTAGAGTCACTGGTGTACAGATTTCATCATGCCTGCAAACTTAAAAGTTTTTTGAGGTTCAGGACCGTGAGTCGCTATCATATTGTAATTTCATGTCATGCATGTGTGTGTGTGTGTGTGTTGAAAATTAACATGTTAATAGAAGGATATATATATATATTTAATTTTTACATCTTTTACTTTAGGAAGTTAATTAGTAGATAAGGGGAACCTTTAGTCATCTAATCTCATAATTAATAGTCTAATTCTTGATGCTGAAAATTTCAACTTTGAATACTGGCTGTAAGTTATAAGCAGCAGAACTTTCTTAAACATGATTAGGATTTTTATTATTTTAACCAAGTCAAACAATAAAAATAACGGTTTACTGCCTTGAGTAGATATTCGTACAATAGTCACATTTTTTTTTTTTTTTTTGAGAGCAGTGTCACTAGCCCTCACATGTGGGACCGAACCGGGGCCGCTGACTTCCCAAGCCAGAGCTTAACCGCCGCGCCACTCGGCAGGCCCTGATATTCGTACAATATTTATTCTTGTCATGTGACTCCCACTTTGGGAACATTCAAAAGGGTGAAAGTCTATACACATCTGAGGTCTTTGCAGTCCACATGGACACCGTCAACCTTTTACTTAGAAGAGAGATGGTGTGTGTGTGTAATTGTGAGAAAGCAAGATTCCAGAAGTATGTCATTCCTGGAAAGGAATCAGGTCATAGCAGAAATTGTCCACATTGGGTCTTACCCTGTGACTAAGGGTGATAAAATTCATAATTTCGTTTAAATGGCTTGTTTTGTACTGGAAGCATGTTGTTGGGGATCCTATAAAATGCTAAACACACTAAGGTGAATTGTGGGCTGGTTCAAATCAGCCTTCATGTGGGTCAATAATAAAACTCTTAAGATTTCACCCAAAAATGCAGCACAAAATTTTGGCTGGCGACTTGGACCATGCGATAGTCATCAAGAAAAAATACTGAAAATCATGTGTTAAGGACTGAGTTTTCTCAGGACGTGTGTGGGTGACTTTAGCACTTTGTGTTTAGCACTATAGACATCTGTTTATAGACATTGGTTTATCATACGTTTTTGTTTTTTAACTCACAACATTTCAAAAGAAGTAAAAAATTGTTTTTATTCATTAAACAGTTCGAAAGAATCAGCTGTTAACCTTTCTCCTGATAAATTCCAAGTATTTTCATTGTGAGACAATAGTTTTGATGAACATCAGTTACACTTTCTTGGGATTAGGGTTAGAGCTTCACAGTATGGCCTCTGGATAGAGGCTCCCCGTGTTCAGCAGGGAGCCTACACTGCTTATGGCCTTGAGCAAGTCATTAAGTGTAAAGCACTTAGAACAATGCTCAACATAGTTAGCTGACAAACATTAACTGGTGCTAGTGGTGCTCAGAAGTGCATTGAAGATGAACCAGCAGAGCACTTGAATGCTTTCTTTCACTTGGAAACTTTCTATTAAAGCATTGAAATTCTTTGTGATCACTGACTGTTGGACTCCTCTCTGCTGTGAGGTTTTGGGAGGGGAAGCACTTTTGTTTTAATTTCGGATTGTCACACAGGCATCTGGTTATCACTTATGGCAGATGGACTAAGTAAAAAGAGACATCTCTGTTTCTAGGAAAAGGAAGGCCCACAAAGCCTGGCCTGGCACTGTGCTGCAGCTTTTGAAAGGCTATTTCCCTGTGGACTTGACTGCTTGTTTAGCTGTATGGTACTTCTGAATAGAAGCAATGGACCCCAATGGTTTCATTTAGCAGAATTAGTCTTTCTTTAGAAGACACTATTTTTCACTTGTATAACCTTAAATGATGGTAAACTTGAAACTCCTTGGTGTCATTGCCAGGCCATTTAACTTGAGTTTTCTGTGTCACTATAAATGTTCTACTAGTAGGTAGATATCTTGTAATTTTAGAGGCAGCTGAAACTGCTGCTCTAGTCCAATAATTCAAGAGGCTCAAGAATGACTGTATAAGTGCAGAATTGTTTAGGGTAACGCTAACACCAAATACTGATGCCACTTACTAGCTTGATAATTATAGCTATGTTTAGGCTGTTAATTGAAATAGCTAATTTTTTAACATTAAGTCCAAATGTTATAGTTTAATTGTGTGGACATTTGAAACTTCTGACTAGAAAATAAATATTTACTTAAATATAATGAATTGCAAACTTTTTCCCCATTTTGACTTATTTCCAGGTCTTGGTTTTTAGTTGAAATATTTTTTACAAACTATGTAATATAAAAGTTTATATAGAATATATTATTAAAAATATGTTTCGCTTTAAATGTTCAGGGGTGATGTTTTAGAATTCCTACTTTCATGTTGTGCTATTTTTGTTTATTTGTTTTAGTTAGTTGGCAAATATACTTGTATTTAGAGGTGTGGCTTAGTTTTTCTGTTTAAAAAGAGTAAAGTCTAGTTGATACTGTTGATGTGAGTAAAACTATCTTGGCCAGAATAGATTTAGTATTGATATAATACTGTTAACATTATTCCTGTAGTCATCATGGATTCTGGATCTAAAAAATATTGAGATAAGCAAGGAAATGATGGCATGCTCTCTCTCTCGTTTTTGCTCTCTCACTCTCCCCACCACACACACACACACACACACACACACACACACACACACACACACACACACACTGTATTAGAGGATTTTTTAGGAAACCAGGTCTCCAAGGTGCCAATGCTATTGTCCATAATAAACCTGCCTGTTTTGAGATAAAGATCTGTCTAACACATTGTTAATGGTGCCCTGGTGTGCTTTCCACCGTACTTTGTCAGGGACAGATGCTACTGCCCTTCCGATGTGAAGATAATAAAGCCAATGTGTAACCCAAGAGTGCAAATGTGAAGATGGATTATTTGGTTTATGACAGGGGTCAGCATTTATAGACCCTAACTGTTGTTTGCACATCAACTAAGATTCATGGTGAACCTGACACTTTTGTGGAGCAAGAACTGCCTCATCTTTTTAATTTGCCAGAACTTTTGTTGAGCCACAAAGCCTGTTTCTTGCCTGCTTACGGCTACAGTGAGCATCTTGGGTATATCCAGTTACTTGTATGCATGTGCAATCTAATGAAGTTGTAATGAGCATCCTGTCATTGCTCGTGGGTTGACCACATCCCAGCATCTCTGCTGGTGGCAGGTTAGGGTGGTTGTCAGAGGTACAACCATATTGAACACGCAGTCACTGATTCATTAGACCTTCCTCAACACAGACTTGGTATGCTAATCTCAAGGTGCACTAGATTTCTTAACTCCGCTGTCTTTTTTGGTGGTGGTGGGGAGGGGTAGGCTGAGGTAAGAGATGTGACATGTCTCAACAGTTCTCAACTGATAAAAAGCTTTATGAATAATACTTGTATCTTCTCAGCAGCATATTGCTAATGTGAATCTTTTAAGTCACAAAAGAAGAGATAATCTTCGGCTGGCTAGTAATCTTGAAAATTCTGCTTCAATACATAGTGTGAAACTACTCGGATGATTGTTCATTTGTATGTACATGAAGAATATGTGCCTGATAATTTACTCTTTCTAGGTTTTTGTTTTGGGTCTGTCCAATTGGAAGAGTTTCAAATGTATGAAATTATATTCTTAACTTAATTTGTCATGTGTTATATCCTTACTCTCACTTGGTAAAAAAGAGGAATAATGACTTTATCATCAAACCCTGTTTAATTGGATGGTTGCTGTGCTGGTAGCCAGCCTATGACCAGCTAGCATGGAATGAATTTAGCATATGGATGAGTTAGGAGCCTTGGGAGTGAAATGGAGAGCCTAACTCCTAGTGAGGGGAAAAGAACTATATATCAAAAGTGCTGAGGGTCTGTGTGTGGTAATTAAAATAATTCTTTGCTTGCATCAGAAATATATTTCTGTATTTATAAAAGCTCCTGGAATACAGTTGCTCTGCAGAATTGATGGGGGTGGTCTGAACTCAAACCAATAATAACATGTTAGTTAAGTGCAGGAGTGCTAGGGAGAACATATCAGAAAATGAAGGAAATAATAGGATACTGTTGAAGAACTTGAGTGGTTTGGGGCTACTAATGTTACAGTGAAAAATGTTTATTCTTTCCACTTATTCCCCCCAACCCCACAATTCTTTTTTTTCTTTTTTAGCTGAGCCATCCTGCCACCTGCTGGCAGCTCAGCAGCAGCTCAGCTCGGGCTGGGCATCGAACTGCTGTTGCTCAGAGCTCAGCTTGCACTCTTGAGTGAGCTCTTAACCAACTGAACCACTTGGCCAGCCCTACACAATTCTTTTAATTGCTCTTAAAGCATTCATTTAATTCAGCAACTACTTATTGAGGTGATGACCCACCGCCAGTTACTAAGCCAAATTCTAAACACACACATTTATATTAAACAGCTCTCTTCAAGGAGTGTGGCGCCTATAGCCTAATAGACAGTCACACAGACAGCACCTCTGCATTGGCCGTGCCGTCTGCTTCGGGTCTTTTCTCTCCGTGTTTCGTATGGCTGGCCCCTCCTTATCCTTCAGGGTCTGATTTTAAGACTAATTTCTCATCTTTGAGGAACACAAGAGGCCTTCCTGGATCATTCCTCCCACAGCGTCTCTTGTTTCATCATCTTCTCTGTACAGCGTAGATAGATCAAATTCTCTGATTACTTTTATTGCTTCTCTATTTGTTGTTTGTTTCTTCTACTGGAATACAACTGCCTTGAGGGTCCTTTACCTGACCATTTTGTTCTGAGCTAGATTCCCTGTGTCTAGCCACAGTGCTTGTTCATGTCACTTGCATGCTGAATCAGTGCTATAACCAGTAATAATTTGCTAGTTGAAGGATTGGGGAAAGGGCACCCGAGGCAGATATAAAATCAGGACAGGGTCTGCTGTTGCAAGAGGAATGGTAAAAAGTTGAGGCTGTTAGTGTGTGTTGGAAGTGGGAAATTAGGCTGCAAAAGATATAGTGATGCCATGAAGCTCACTGCATTCCAAGCAAAGCAAATTAGATTCTATTTTGTCCATAAGAGCCAAAAGATGTTTCTTTCAGCAGCGCCGTGGCACTATTAGGAAAGTAATTCTGGTTGCCTATTTGGTAGATGGACCAGGTTGTAGAGATTGCAAGCAGTGAGTTCCATTAGAAGGCTGTAGCCATCATGACATGTAAAGCCTAAAATAAAACATTGATGCTTTGGGTGTGGGAATGAAGCTAGATGAGAAGTTACATGGGTATAGGAGAAAAAACAGAGACGAAGGATGATTCTGAAATGTATGATTCACATGTGTGAGTGTTGGATGGTGGCTCCATTAACTGAAATTACGAATCAAGGGATAGTAAGTATTTCTGAGGGGATTAATTAATTTTGGATGTGTTGTTTTAATTTAATGAATATGCCTAACAGACAGCTAAGAGTATGGATTCAGGTCTCTGATAGGTCAGGACTGATATAGGAGCCATAAACTACAGAATAGCAATTGAAGCCTGAAAGCTAATGAAGAAAAGGATTTAAGGCAGTGATTTAAAATGTCAGGGATCTTAAACTCATTAGAGAATATGAAGAAAACAGTGGCCTCCTCATGTACACATCCAAATGTGTGTGTACATGTATAAATAATTTCAAGAGGTTCCCTACCTCTGGAACCTGCAGTTGAGCTTTGCAGGGCCTGGCATAGACTTCAACTAAGAACTGATTTAAGGAGCAGATAGAAAAGGATTGGAGATGGGAGGAGAACCTAGGAAAGGTACCACAGAAGCCAAGGATGGGAGTGGTACCAGAGGGAAAATTTTGAGAATCAGAGGTACTCGGTACTTTATGCCCTGGAGGGGTCTAGTCATAGGGTTTCAGCTGTGACATTGTATTCAGCAATGAGCTATTCAATCATAACATTTCATACCATGCAGAGGCAGAAGGCAGATTGTTTTAACGATTGAGTGTGTGAATCCAAGTTAAGGAAACTGCAAGATAAACAGTGCAGAAATCGTGATGTTCTCTGTGATAACGTCCTGATATGAAACTACAGCCCCTTTTAAGGACCTGCTTACTGAAAGGAAAATTCCATTATTTTGATGACCTGTTGTGCTGTTTCAGCCCAGTAGTTCTCACCAGGCTGCCCATCAGAATCAACTGGGAAATGTTTTAAAAATCAGGGCCCTACAAAGATTAGTTAATCAATATCTTTAGGAATTGAGCCTCTTCATAGTTTTTATTTTGTTTTGTTTTGGCTTCTTGATAGTTAAGATCCCGTGTTCCAATCAGAACATTTCCTTATCACTCTTGTTGTGTGTTCTATATAAGAATCCTTTTGTTTACTTGTATGTTATTATTTAATTACTCAGTTCACTATTGTGCTAGTTTTAAATCCGTGTCCTTTAGTCTTTCTTACAGACCTTAATTTCCAGGTTTTTTTAAAAAAAATGTATGGCTGTCTTCTGACCTTGAGCCAAGTTCTCCATATTTACCTTCTTTTGAGTGACAGAGCCCTCAATCAATTAAAGATCTAACTAGGTCTGAATAAAACAAGACATTCTTAGTGGAGCTCACCTGTGCAAAGAGGACTCATTCTGTAATCCTGTTTGCTTCTAGTGAAGTGTGTTACAGGTTTGTTTTTTACCAAATTGTAAAAAAACTAGTTTTGAACTGGAAAAGTTTGAACTCTCTGCACTATTTCCCAAGTAACTAATTTCATAATCTTACCTTCCTTTTCTTAACCTGGCAGCCATGCATGGCCTAGGCCTTACAGCGGGCCGTCCACACGGGCACAGACATTTCCCATGAACGGTGAACCTGTAAAAACAGTTGAAAGGAAACTGTCAAAATAGGAAATTTAACTTCTCATGTTTTCACTTTGCAGTGCTTTCTCTTGACTAAATTCTTAAGGAGCTGTCACTGGTTCAAGTTTGAACCCAGCATTCACAATCAAAATAAAAATCAGACCATGGAGAAGTTTGAGCTTTATGTATGCCAGCCTGATACCAACCCGAAGCTGAAAGAGGGTTTGTTAGCTGCCTGTAAATTAACATTCATACTTGCAAAGAAAATAACAATTGTTATAAAATTATGCTGTTTTACTAGCATCAGCTTAATGGCAAATTAGTCTCACAAACTGTAGTTACTTATTATGAGTAACTTGAGACAAATATCAAGATTCTCTAGAAAGAGATAAACTTCTAGTTTTTTAAATGATCACCAATAATATGAGAAAATAGGGAAACATGTAATACCTGCGGAGGAAACTGATGCCTTCCACCTGAAATGAAATGAGCATGATAAATTTAACACTTTAAATGAAAAGAACATGATAAATAGTTTTGTTGTAATTTGATATCCAAACCAGTTGACAGCTATTTATTTTGGTTTGAAACAGCTTTGTTATTGGGGATTTTTTTTTCTTTTAAATTCGCTGTTAAATTTAGCTAGTTTTTAAAATACTAATTTCATTTATCGGATACATCAAAATTGTATTTACTTTTACCCCTTGGGTTTAGACCGAAGGAGCATTATCTGTTTTTGTGTTCCAAAGCTTGAGGACCACAACAAATAACTGGAAATCCTTTCCATTTTTGACCATTGCTGTATCTGTGGAAGGTGAAGAAAGGATATAATAATAGTAACCATGAGAATAAATTTGAATGCTTACCATGTGCAAGTACTGTGCTAAGTGCTTTGCATGAAATTTCAGTTTTCACAGCACTCTGTGATATAGGTACTGTTATCTGCCTTATTTTACAGATGAGGACATTGAGGCACAAAGGTGTTACAAATAATTTACCCAAGGTCATGGTAGAGTCTGGGTTTAACCCAAGTAATCTCCAGAGTCTGAGCTCTTAAACCTTAGTGCGTGTGTGTGTGTGTGTGTGTAGAAACTACCTTTTAATAATGTCAAGCTAACAATTAAGCTCTTACAGACATTATATTGAATGTATTTTGTGCCTTGGGAACTATGCCAAGGCTAGGGTACAAAAATAAGTAAGATTTGATGATCATGCATCTGAGAAGCTTATTGTCTACCAAGAAGACATATATAAATAGGACATTTCACTAGTGTTGGAAAATGCACCGATAGTGGTCTGCATTAGTAATATGGTAATGGGACTCAGGGATACTCTGGCTCAGTCTTGGGTGTCAGATATCTTGTGCCCTTGATTTCGTTCATGGGTACAATCGTGGTTTTAATTATCTTCTAGGCTTTCCAAATTTTCATCTCCAATCTAGACCTAGACCTGTCCTGAGCAATGGACTGTATCAGATTGTTCTGTACCTCCTCTTGGATGTCTCACAAGTGCCTTCAATTCAACATGTTCAAGACAGAATCTTTACCCTGCCCCCTTTTTCCATGTCCCCTGCAAACCTGCTCTCTCTCCAGTGTTCCAGCCACAGTAAATAGTATCTTAGGCCACAGACCTGGAGTCATCCTCCGGGTCTCTTTCCTCTTCCCTGTATCAATCATAAAGCTCTGTTTATTCTGTCTCATGAAAATGTCTCTCTTCTGTCTACTTCTTTCCTTCTTCATCCACTTTGGTCCCCACTGCTGTCATCTCTCACCAGGACTGCTGCACAAAACCCTGACTGCATTTTTCTGCCCATTCTTCCAGTCCATTCTCCTTTTACAGAAGTGGCAGTGATATACTTGTATTTTTAAAAAACAAATACATCGTGTCATCTCTTGCGTCTCTTTTAGCTCACCGTTGCTCTTGGGATGAATATGAAAAAATTTGACATGGCCTAGAGGGTATGATTTGACCCCTGCCTGCGCCTCCAACCTGGTCTTAAGTCACTTTCCCATTCACTCTTCCTACTCTCGCCATGCTGTTCCTTCCGCAGGTCTGAACAGTTTATACTTTTACCTCCCCTCAGAGCTAAGAACACCTACGCTCCCTCCTCCGAGTCTTGTTTTGTGCTGGGTCCCCACCCCCTACTAAGGGGCCTGCTCTTAGATTTCCAGTCACTGCTGTGGAGTTGGTTGGATGAAGGTGATGCTGAGCTATAGAACAAGGAGGAGGGGGCCAGGTGTAGAAGTGGAGATAGATCATTTTTAGCAGAAGGAATGGCATAGGTAGGCAAAACGTTAATATTCTTTACATAGAAGCGCTTTTATAAATCAGTAAGAAAGCTCAGCATTAGATGAACAAAGGATAGGAGACAGGTAATATAGAAGAAATACAAGTGGTAATATTTGAAAAGCTCTCACCCTCATTACTATTCATGGAACATCGGTATTGCTACTTTTTATATCTCAGGTTGTCAAAGATTTTTACAGAATCCTTTGTTGACTAGATACGACAACATATGCATATCCCAACCTTGTTCAACATGCACAAATAAATACATGGATTTAGCAGCCTCAAAACGGGTCTACATGAGCATAAAAAGCAGTAATCACCACTGTGGTAGGATTATGTGTGACTTTCTTTGAGTAGTTCTTATGTAATTAGAAAATGACATGCTGTCGTCTTTAAAAGGTATACATCAAGACTATTGATTTGAAATTAAATGTGTACAAAATTTTGCTTTTACCTAATAGGGAATTGATATGCTAAATTTCTCACCTTTGAGTTTGAATCCCTAAATTTCAAGTTGTATTCAGTAAAATTTTTTCTCTTGTTATCCGTAATTAAACATTAGTTAAAATTAGTGTTAGCATTGCCTAATATCACATTACTTTAGTAGAGCCTATTTAATTTGGGAGGTGCTCATTAATTGCTCATGTGGTGAGTAAATGGTGATATTTGCTTTTACAGATAAGGGTAGAAACAGTTCAGAGCTGTCACATGGCTTCCATTAGGATCCTCATTTTAAACATCTGAGCTTTCTTTATAGATATGTTTTAGTACATTCTGAAATAGTGACATTCTTAAGTAGGCCACTGTCTAAACCTCATTTGGTTATATATTCTTAAATTTCCAAACACTTCATATGTTTTCAACTGAAACTTTTTTCATAAGAGTGTAAACCACTGACTTAATCTTTTGTTTTAAGCACTCACTCAGAAAAATCAGCATCATTTAAATCTGTCTTCACCTTTTAAATACCGTTACAAATATTTTCATTGACTGAGGCATAAAATACACTCCTCTTTACTATTTTTTTAATAGATGTTGGCAACCCTCACAGTTGTTAATTAATTTCTATAAAACTTTTTGTAGCCTTAATTTTTTTAAAATTGTAACAATTTATTTTGATGCAAGTTATTCCCATGAATGCTATCTGCTTACCAGTCTTCAGAATTAGTATTTAGGTTGTCAGAGATATAGTAGGTGGAGACATATGTAATGAAGATGGTTAAAGTCTCTGTTTAACTTAATGTAAAGATGGTTTTGTACATCAAATACTTTTGCTTTTACTTAGGCACTTGCCAGATGTTCTATATTATATGGTGGTATCTGTATAATACTTTCCTTGGAAGATACAAGGGTTTGTGTGATCGAGCATACTGTTAACACACCTTTTTTTTTTTTTTTTTTTTTCATGTGGCTACAATACAAACATGTCAACCCAAGGACTGGTATATAAGCTCTTAGGCCATGATAGAATGTCACCTCCCAAACAAGTTAAGGTTTGGCAGTTTTGTTCACTGTCTATGTTATTGCCCCCTTGGTGCATCTTTCTTCCTTTACTGCCCCTTTGAACACAAATGCATGTTGAAGGGAAAGTATGAAGTTCAGAATTGGAATGTTAATTTAGCTAAACTGCCATAATAGCTCTAGAATTAAATGAAATCTAGTATGTAATTCCTAAGTTTGTCTATTGTATTTCTTCATCTAAGATGTTAGAATCAGGGGTTATAGAATTAGACGGGATCTTAGAAACCATCTAGTCTCGTCTCCCACCTATCCGAAGACTCATTCTATAACATTGTATAGTCATGGAATATGGAGTATAGTGTGGCAATGGAGTCAGTGGAATTATAATAGATATGTATGATATATCGGGGATGGGGAGGCAGTGGATGGGGAGGGGTTATCACTTTGTAAGGGGTGAAAAGGATAACTATTGCATTGTTTTGTACATATGAAATAATAATAATAATAATAATTAATTAAATCGGGGGGGAAAAACACGGAATATTATTAATCAATACGAAGAAATAAACTACTGGTCCTTGCAAAAAACAAAAACAAAAACAAAATATTTCTAACTGTTGGTTAATTATCTAGCCCTACCTCCCCCTTTTTTGGCACTTACCTTCTGTTTGCAGTTCTTTGGGTTTTTGTGTGGTTTCATGAGATCTACTTCTGTGTGACTTTAGTTGGATCTCTCAGTTTCCTTTTTATTCTCATAGTTGAGAACAACTGCTGTCTCCTTTGTGCTAAACGTCCTGAGACTTTCCTCACATGACTATTTTTATTTCTCAGACCATCCTACTTTCCTCTGGATATCAGTGCCCTCTTTAAATGATGCGGTCAGGATACTCTAGATGTTTCGTTAACAAAAAGACTATTACTTCCTTTGCTCTGGACACCCCTCTCTAACCTAGGGTTTTTTGGTTTGGTTTGGTTTTCTTTAATTAATTAAAACCCAGTGTTGTCTTTGTGTAACGTATTGTGAAGAAAAGTCTCTCTTAAATAGGTTTTGAAAATTATGGAAATTTTCAGACAGAAATGTAGGGAGAATAGTGTAGTGAACACGCATGTATCTATCACCTAGATTTTAACAATTGTTAAGAGATGAAGCAGTAATAATGGCATTTTTTTCTCTTAAAATACAATTATACCTACTACCCAAATCTATTCTGTACCTCAGGATAGATTATCTAAATCTGTTTGGTTCCTGTGGCAAGATTCCAGATACCAAGGGAGTCATCTGAAACTTTATTCAAATCTATTTATTACTAAGTTCAAATAGTGAAAAATACCTGTATTTTAAAGTAAATACAAATATAGCATTCCCCCTTGAATATGTCAATATGCATCTCTAAAAAATAAGCACATTTATTTACATAACCACTGTATTATTTTGCCTAACAAAGTGAACAGTAATCCCCTATCATTTATCACTCAGGATCCATACTCAAATTTCCGTCACATATCTCTTACAGCCAGCTGTTTGTTCAAACCAGTACCCGGTGAAGGACAATAATATACAGATGTTTTGGTCATTGTAATACAAATGTGAGCTTTACATTTACATTTTATTTGATTGATAGCCCAGGAATCAGCAAACTTCTTAAGGGACCAGATAATAACTATTGTAGGCTTGTTGGTCATTTGGTCTTTGTCGGAACTACTTGTCATTAGGTAAACACATGAGCATGATTGTTTCAATAAAACCTTCTTAATAGAACAGCCCTTTGGCTATAGTTTGCTGATCTGTTAAGGTTTTGGTTTTGTCTATCTGTTCATGTGACTTCTCAAGTTTTGCATCTATTCATTAAATAATCATTTGATTACAATATTCAACTACGGCAAATCCATCAGTCAGTAATAGCTGCCATTTAAGAAACATGTTCTATGCTATGTACTTGACATAGATAATAATATTGGCTCCTTGAAAGCACCCTGGGAGGTGCAATGATATTATTACCAATTTCCAGAAGAGAAAGTAAGGTGTATGCTGTACCATTAAACAGATGTAAAAGAACACCCTCTTCCTAAAAGGCAAAATGCTCAGTTTTCTCCATCTTGGTCACAGGCACGAGGCTTCAAGTGTAAGCAATCTGTTGGAATCACAATACTAAATGTTTATTTCCTTATCTGCTATTTTGGGAGCTTTATAAAAAAGAGTTAGCTTGATGCCATGTCTTTTAGAAAGGAATGACCTGTAGGAGACCATGTGGGTTCATGTTGTGTTTGCAAATTAGTCTATATCCAGCCTTCCCTTCTGCAATTTCTTAAATCATGGATGGTAATTTTGTGGTTAAACCTTTTAGGGCTCTCCCTCAGCATCCTCAGATCCAACTTAAATACACTTCAAGTAACTAGAATCTACTTTTCTCTATACTCAGGTTTATTTAGTTTTATTCTGTTGGCTTTTAGTTAGGTTTTAGAGTAATTTTTTGCTTTGTTTTTTTGTGACTATTTATTGTGGCCTTTCGGTTTAAATATCTTGACTGGTATAGAAAATGTAAAATGTAGTAGTCTTGGATGCAATTTGTCCTAACAACCAGGAGGTGGCAGTGTTCTCCAGGTGATACTTTTAAGGTTGCAGTTTGATGGTTACTGAAGTAATGTATTTAAATACCACTAGGCAGTCAGAGGACCTAAAGAACACAGTGTGTCCTTGTCCATAAAAGCATGACTTGAGGAAGAAATTGCGTCAATTTCTATAATGCATTTTATTTTATTTTATTTGAAGGCAGTGTCACTGGCCCTAATATGTGGGACCCGAACCAGGGCCGCCAGCTTCCCAAGCCAGCGCTTAACCACCGCGCCACTGAGTCGGCCCCTACAATGCATTTTAATAGAAAGCTAGAAATAGGACATTGCCTGAAGTTAGGGCAGCTGCAGTTTTGAATTTTGCTTTCTATTAGAAGGAAATGTTTGGCAAACTCATACTAGGTATTTATTTAACAAACAGGACCTATTTAAACCCTATCTTAGTATGAAGCCCAGAATAGCAGGAAAATAAGTGATAATTTATATCAAAATGAAACATTTTTTATAGCAAATCTAATATATATTTGTTTCAAAAAAGAACATCTACACTCTACAAAACAATAGAAGACAAGAAATTTTTTGTCACTCGGATGCCAACTCTCTGAATAGAATAATTGTTAATATTTTGGCTGTATAAGTATATAAGTACATATGTAGATATATAAACCAAAATGAACTCAGCAAGCATAAAATTTTTTTCACATTTTGGACCTCTATCTATATTCTCTGGTTTTATAACTTGTAAAATCTATTTAGTAGTCTGTTATATTAAACTGCTGTACTTGATTCAGTCAGTCCCTTCAAAATGGACAGGTAAGTTGTTATTAACAAACCGCAATGTATAATCTTATTTATACTTTGCTCAGTTGAATTATTTCTCAAGATACATTCTTAACAGTTGACTGCAATTCAACCTATCTACCCATTTTAAGTTATTTGAATGTACACTGTCAGATAATCTCCTATAGAAAGCTTTTGTACCAAAATATGGAAGTGCTGGTTTACTCATACCTTCACCAGCACTCGTTAATATTTGTCAGTATAAATAAGTGGTACCTCATTATTTTAAGTTAGCATTTCCTCATTATCAGTGAATTTAAAAACCATATATTTTTAAAGGTAAAGAACTCCTAAATAAATAATTAGTCCAAGAAAAAAAATTGTGGGAATTTAAATGTTGTTAAAATCTGGAGGTAACCAAAGCACTACATGTCCAACTTAAGATACCCCTAAAGTACTTGGTTATAATCACCCTAAATGTTCATATGGACTAGGCGCCCAACTTTCCAATGTAAGAAATTAGGAAAAGAGGGCCAGCCGAGTGGCGCTGTGGTTAAGTGCTGGCTTGGGAAGCCAGCGGCCCCAGTTCGGGTCCCACATATGACGGCCAGTGACACTGCCCTCAAAAAATAAATAAATAAATAAAAAATAAATAAATAAATAAAAGTTAAAAAAATAAAAGAAATTAGAAAAAGAATAGACCTATAGACAGGAAGGAAATGGTGAGCGTAAGGCAAAAAATATAATAAAGAGGATCAACTGACTGCTGATAGTTTTTGTTCTTTGAAGAAACTTAACAAAATAGAAACACCATTCAGCAAGATTGAAGGGGAAAAAATGTAGGGGTAAGTGATAGTATTATAAGGAAAAAGAGGTAAGTATGCTACAGCTGAGATTTTAAAAATTCATTTAAAAACCATGAAAAGGGCCAGCCGAGTGGCTCGGTTGGTTAAGAGCTCGCTCAAGAGTGGGAGCTGAGCTCTGAGCAGCAGTAGTTCAATGCCCAGCCCGAACCGAGTTGCCGTTGAGCTGCCAACAGGTGGCAGGATGGCTCAGCTTAAAAAAAAAAAAAAACCCATGAAAAATTGTATGCCAGTAAATTCTAAAATTTAGGAAAAGCGATTTTGGAAGAAATAGAAGACATTGATTCTGTTAAAACTGTTCAATGAAATTAAAATGGTCTTTTAAAATCCACCAAGCAAACAAACAAGAAACCGATTCAGACAATTTTCAGATAAGGTCTTCTAAACTGTTCTCCAGAGAATTAAAAAGGAAAGAAAGTAATCACCCTAACTTGTCTAATGAGTCTAGTATAACTTTGATACTCCAACCAGATAAGGACAGTCCAAGAAAAGGAATATTATAGGCTAATTCTACTTATGAGCATAGATGTGTCAATCCTAAAGGAAATGTTAGCAAACCAAATCCATGAATGTGTGTGTGTGTGTGTGTGTGTGTGTGTGTGTGTGTGTGTGTGGGCGGGGGGGTTATCATGACTTAATTGGATTTAGGAATATAATATGTTTGTAATTATAAAACACCAATTCAGAGTAGAGGTTTCCCCTGGAGGGAAGAGTGAAGGTGTGGTTTGGGAGAAGTACTAGGGGAGGCATCAACTGTATTGTAATGTTTATTTTTTAATCTGGGTAGTGAGTACATAGATGTTCTTCGTAGTATTATTTTTGCCCTTTTGTATATCTTATTAAATGTTTCATACTGTAGTGTTAGCAGGTGTGACAGCTTTGTGAGTTGAAATGTCGCTTTCAAATTTCTTTGTGGAGTTACTTATCATTCCCTTTGGAACTATATAAACCAGTTTAAAAATTTACATATAAACCGCATGAAATATAATAGTCTATATACATAAGCATTTTCATTGATACTCTGTGAAAAGGCTTGTTGGGAAGAAAAACACGCCTAGTTCTTTCGCATTCATATGAAAATAGGTGGCTTTGGAAGGTGAGTTTTAGGCTTGCTAACTTAAGTTTTTCCCGTGCCTAGTTTTAAAAGAAATACTTTGGAATTCTAGGTAGATGAGAAATTTAATATAGACTGGAGATTGAGATGTTGAATTTTCTAGTATTCATTCACCATGTAACAATTGACCACTTACTATGTGCCAGATGTGGTGTTGCACCTTGGGAATATATAGACCTTTAAGATACAGCCTTTGAGATCAAGAAGCTCAGAGTTTAGTTGGGGAATCGATGCTCCAGATGCTTAACTATAGATAATATAACAGTCTCAAACAATTTGGAACATTTGTTCCCTAGTGGGAATTAGTTTCCACTATCTTAACTAAGCGTTGTTTGTTTGTTTTTGAATTTAAACAAAGTTATGGGTGTATTTTCAGGAATAACCTATGCCTTTTGAACTACTTTTAGGAGTAATCAATTCCTCTTTAATGCTGAGAGTAAAGTTTACTCAGAAAGACCTTTTTTACCCATTGATAAATTATCTAGATACACTTAAAAGGGACATGATAAGCTGTCAGATGCTCCGTAGAAACTGAGATTTGTCTATTTCACTGGATTGCCATTCTTGTTATCCTACTTAAAGGGATATAATATGCTTAGCTTTAAGAAGTGAATGTTTGTTCCTCTCCTGTACTACTCTCTTGTTTTACAAAATAGATAAACAGATTGAAAATGGGTCTTTTTATACCTCTTCACCAATTTGAAGTCTTTCATGTAGGATGCCTTTTTTTTTAAGTACTGACTTCTTCATATTATATTCTTTATATAAATCCTATTAAAGCAATAATATTGCCTGAGGCTGCTTTCCAGATTATTAATCTAAAATGTGAACACTTAGTAACTTATAATGTGATAAACTATGCCCATGACCTCGTTTTTAGAATTTAAGCTGCTCAAGTACAGAAACAATCATTTATTTTAAATTAATTTCAGGGCCAGCCGAGTGGCACGGTTGTTAAGCGCTGGCCTGGGAAGCCAGCGGCCCCGGTTCAGTCCCACATATGAGGGCCAGTGACACTGCTCTCAAAAAAAAAAAAAATTTCAAGTCTTTGCATTCACAGAGGTTTGCTTTGCTCCTTCTTTCTTGACTTAGTTTTATCCTATGTGTTGTCCTTGAATTCTCCCCTCAGACAGTTCAGTAGTTTAATACTCAAGAGTAGTAGATCCGAGTCAATTTATTTCAGCCTGTTTGATGTAAAAAAAAAAAGTCTGTGTGAAATAGTAAATTTGACATAGTTTCTTCATACGTAGTTTCACAGCTAGTGCTTTTAGTAATCTATTCTCATGGAATGTATGTCAATTAGGATTAGGTTTGACTACATATAACAGAGATCCAACATATGAGGGGCTTAAGATAGAAATTGATTTTTCTCTCATGTTCATGAGCTGAATTAGGAAGCGCAGGGATAATGAAGAGTTTCACTGGATCAGAGACTCAGGCTTCTTCTGTCCTGACTGTTCTCCCATCCTTATCTTACAGTCTTGTGATCCCTAGTGGCTCCTTTTCTCATGTCCAAACCCCAGGCAGCAAGAAAGAAGACGGGCCGAAAGGCACAAGGGGATTTTGCTGGCCTAGTTCAGTCCCTCTAAGCAGACTTCCCAAAAGACACAAAGCCATATCATTTTATATTTCCTTGACCAGATAGAATCATGTGGCAGGAAGCCTGCTACCATGTGCCCAGCTAGACCTCTGGGTTCTTTTCCTCGCGAAGGAAGAATGGAGTAGATGTTGGGATAAGCAGCTAGGAGCCCCCACTTCACAGTTATAATATAATCATGGGAAGTGATGCTAAGAAATCTCTGTTTTGTCTATTGATTTGAACTTATTTTATCCATAATCACTGTCATTTTTGCATTATTATTTCCCAGGTACATGTGCTAAGTGCTTTTCATACATTTTTATAATCCCTACAACACTATATATTCCATGTCATGTTGAGAAAACCAAGGCACAGATAGATTGCATGACTTGCCCAAGTTCTCATAACTAGTAAAGTGGTTAGTCAGACATTGCGTCTGTTGCTGAAGATCAGTATTGATAACTGGCTCTGCCCTCTGCTTATTAATCTAATATAGTTATATAGTTATATATATATATATATATATATATATATATATATATATATATATCAGGGCCACTGATTGATACCCCCACCCCACCCCTGATACCTATGTAAAACTCATTTAAGGTTGCTCAAACATACACAAAGAACAGAAAACACAAGAAGATACGCAGATTGAAAGGAACATAGAAGTGAGAAAATACAGTGAAGTTGAGGTACAGTTGGTACACAGAATTGGATGCTCTATGACCCTTTGGAGATACTAGAAGTCTTGGCCTGACTTACTGTGTTCCATCAGATACTGAAAGGCAGAAAAACAAGGTCGACTTTTATTTGGACTCTTGGCATCTTCATTGTTTTAGTCACATATAATTTGAATCCTTATAAAGAATACTAGTTCTATATATCATGGCTACAAGGAATCATAAAGATAGTTGCTAATAGTATTATTACTGTTTTACGATTTTCTTTTTGTGGGTTAAATAAGCTGGATTACCATTACTTTTTTTAAGATGTGGAAACAGTTTTTTAGCTGGATATGGGGTCATATGCTTAGTACAAACGAGGGCTCATTTTTGTTTATAGAAAAGTCTCTATCATAGTTTTGAAAAGATACATATTTTGGAACATTGTGATCTTGATGAAAATGGGAAATTACTTGTTAGAGCTCCTTGATAACAAAAGACTTTGCCTCACTCATTTTTTCCTCCAGTATCCTCAGTGTGTAGAAGGTATTCAGTAAGTGAATAATGAATGAATGACTAGTAAATGAGAAAAGCCTGTTAATAAATGTTATAAATAGAATTTCTGCATCTCTACACTGAAGTCCATTACTCTATCTGAAATAGAGGTAAAATAGGTCATCCTTTTTATAGCCCTAGTAAGTTGTATGAGATGGGTTGTAGTACTATTAATGGTTGGACGTTGGGACCACGGAGTCCAGCCCTTGACCTTGGTGTGTTTAGAGAATACCATAAAACTGAGATACACCTGGAACGCAGTGGTTATAAGGCAAGTGGCAGGAGATAAGTATGGCAGGCTCCTGGTGTATAAAAGTTACTTATTAATTTTAAGGAATGAAAGTTTGGTTCAGATTTGCAAGGATGTTATAGGACATGCTATCTTTTTTTAAATGCCATTTTTAGTGGGGGAAAGAAGGACATGATTTGAGTAACATTTAAAAAGTAAATAATATAGATTTATTTTTTTGCATTTTAGTTTTCAAGATTGTGAAAAGTTCACAAAACATCTAAGTTTAATTATCTTGTTGTATTTCTCAGGATGTGATCTTCGTGGTGGGAAGCCAAGTGTTTAAACTACCCCAATGGATGCAGACAGTGATGTTGCATTGGACATTCTCATTACAAATGTAGTCTGTGTTTTTAGAACAAGATGTCATTTGAACTTAAGGAAGATTGCTTTAGAGGGAGCAAATGTAATTTATAAGCGTGATGTTGGAGTAAGTATATGAATTTTGGTATGTATGCTTACATAGCCTAATTTTATAGTACTATGAATGTTATATTAAAATGTATTCATTCTACAGGAAGTTTGTATCTTACCGTGTGCTGGTTGTACTGGACACAACGGTAAGCCCTGTAGAAGTGTCCTCTCCTCTTATGAAATGGCAGCTTTTGGAGATACTTATCTTCCAGTCTTACCAAATCCACTGGCTACTAGACATTTTACTGTTCTCTTAGTTGCTTTTAACTGAAGAAAGAGATATTTATACTTTCGTGTATACTTATTCAAATATAAATATATTTGAATGAGATCCGTGTGTGTGTGTGTGTGTGTGTGTGTATGTGGTAAATTTTGTAGTATGTTGGTATAGCCCTCTTTAATTAGCCAACATAATTGATATTCTCTAGTAACAAATTGCTGAAAATATGGTTCATATCCTAACCTGTACGTTTAAAATTTTAGTTTTTGTTAAACCTGTAATATTTAAAATAAAAGCCGATAACTTGCTTTTAACCTTAATGTTTTGAGATTAACATTATAAATGACAGTGGGTGTTCATTTGGCTTTTATAAACCAAAGAATGGTGAGATATATATCTTATACATTTACAATAGAAATTAAGAATATATATAAAGACTTTATTTAAGCTCTAAAAATTAGATGCCAGTATACCTAGGTAAATTGCCATTAGTTCCTAGTACTAGAATCTAAGTAAAGATGAATTAAATTCAATTAAAATTTTCATTGACACACAATTAAAAATTTTCAAGTTCATCAATAATGCCATCTTCATTTTAAAAAAGGAATAAATATATCTGCTAAAAAGTTTAGAGAGGAAAATGCCTAACACTATTTTTAAACTTTGAGCATTCCATGTGTCAGAGAAGTCATTTTTCCTAGGAAGGCTAACTGAACAAGCTGAGTTGATGGACAAGCTGGTAATGAAAGACAACTAAATGTAGAGTAAACTCAGTCTGATGTTTCCCAGCCACTTGTGTATGAAATTTTATAATGTATTTTAAGCTCAAATTTTATTTTGGATCTTTGGTAAACTTTGTCTTCCCAGATTTAGTAGCTTTCTAGTTTGATAATATGGCACATGACAGAGAAAGGAAAGACCTCAAAATGTAACAGAAGTTTTTAGGTGAAATGTCTGCTTTATTTATGTGTTACATTATTTAGTGAACATTTATCTCTTACACAAAATGGGCATATCATAAATATTTCCGTAGCTGAAAAGTTGTGGTGAAAATTTAAGTTAACATGTTATCTTGGACCTTAGTCCTTGACCTTTTTATATTTACTGGGTAGGTAATTTCATCCAAACCCATAGCTTTACATGCCTTCCATAGCTTAAGGAATCTAGAGTTACATCTTCAGCTCCATCATTTCACCTGCTTTCAAGATTTGTATGTGGACCTTGAAGATGTAGGACACAATATAAAGTAGTGATGGGTACCATGAAGCAGAATAAAGCAGAGTTAGAATTTGGAGGGCAATGAAGGGATGTTTGTTTTGCTGGAACAGTCAGGGAAGGCCTTTCTATGGAGGTGACATCTGGTGGGGGACCTGAATGAAGTAAGAATATTGAAGGAAATGTATACCAGATCAAGGAAGAGCTCCTGCATAGCTCTTGAGGCTTGAACAGACCTGCCATATCTGAGGATCCATGCAAACTGAAAATTCCAGTTATGTGACCAGACGAGAATGAGAGAGAAAATGTTTACATACTTTGCAGTGCATCGACTTCAAGCATTAAGGAGAGATTTATACAGACCCATGCATTTTTTAGTTGATTAAATGTCCTTTTGGATTAATACATCCTTTTGTTCAGTATGGTACTTGTTTTCAGAATGGGTGATTTGGAGAAGTTGTTTCAATCTTGGGTAAGCCTGGAGTAGTATTTAAACATTAAGATAGCCATATAGAGACAGAATCACATGTGAAAATTCATCCTTATTATGTAATTTTTTTTTTTTCCAGAAAGTATTAATGAAGCTTAGAAAACCTAGAATTACAGCTACAATTTGGTCCTCAGGAAAAATTATTTGCACTGGAGCAACAAGGTAAATGTTACTTGGGTTTTTTATTTTAATTTTTAAATTATTCCATCATGGAAAGTACATTTCTAGACTTTATAAAAATCATGTGTACAGTTGGTCATGTTCCTCAGTGTAAAATTCATTTCCTGTATAACTGATAATCTTTTTCTTTCTATAAAACCATAGTGAAGAAGAAGCTAAATTTGGTGCCAGACGTTTAGCCCGCAGTCTGCAGAAACTAGGTTTTCAGGTAACATTTTCAAAAAATATCCCAACTGCAAATATTCAAGGACTTATTTTTGTAAATTTAAAATTTTGAATTTAATAGACTAAAGAAATTGCCACAGAAACTCTTATCATGATTGACTCTTTTCTAGGTTTTTTAATACCGTTCTTCAGTATAAAAATTTAGTAGTAAAACTTATCCATTTGGGTATTTGTAAAGGATCCTGGCTTTTTTCCAAATTCTTTTTTATAAAGATACAGATATGTTTCCTTACAAGTTAACTACCTTTTCAACTCTTTGAGTTTCTTCACTTCTTACAGAAAAAAAAAAAAATACAAACAAAACAAATGCTTTTGATCATCCCAAGAGTTAGGTATGTCAGGATGAATAGAGAGGCGCAGGACCCTGTAGGTACGTACACACTGGTTGGCTCTCACACGGGGGGACAGTGAACATTGCTGGCACGTTAGCCTTGTCAGATATAATTTTGTAGAGGCATAAATTTGAATAAATTAATGCACATTATGGACTCGCTAAGGCACTTGCAAATGATGAGTAAATAAAAGACAGAAACATGAGCTATGGTCCCTGAAGAGTGGGCCTTCGCTCTTTGGGATTTGGATGGGAAGTGATGGGAAGTTGAGTTTCTTTCTGATGATTTCCGTCTCCTGAGGTAGAAGGTGACAGGATGGTACTGAAGTTCTGATGGGACTTGGGAATGTTGGTGCTTGTGAGAGTGGCAGTAGAGTGAGACACGATTAATGATGGTGCCATGTGCACAATTTTACAACTTTATACAGCTGCCTCATACAAGTACTAAGATGGAGGATTGTTAGTTTATCCATAATTGTGGTTTTTTGAGGAACATTTGAAAAGATGATAATAAGATGAAACCATTCAAGATATTGATAGGAATGGCCGAAGTTATTACTTTGAGTTGATATCATTTTCAGCCTTGGAGATTTTTGTCTTGTCTTATAAAATTGGAAATGTTGAGAGAAATTCCAGTCAGTTAAAAGCACAATTTTCTCACTTTACTCCTCACTCTATAGCCTAAAATAAACAAACATCTAACTAAAGTCACAGAAATGTCTTTTTACCTTACTGCATATAAGAAAAGGCCTGATCTTTGGAGTTCAGTGTGCACTCAACTATTTATTGAGTTTTAAAGTGACAGCTCTTCCATTTTGACTCTTGAGAGGAGGACTCTGCTTTGATTTTTTTTTTCCCCCAATGCGGGAGTCGAATTGGCAGCCTTGTTGTTAAGAGCGCACACCCTTATCCACTGAGCCATCCGGGTGTCAGCTCAGCTCAAGGTGCCGAGTTCAGTCCCAGCCACAGGCAGTCTTGTCATTAGGAGCACATGCTCTCACCAGCTGAGCCATCCTGCCACCTTTTGGCGCTCTCACCAGCTGAACCATCCTGCCACCTTTTGGCAGCTCAGCACCAGCTCAGCTTGGGCGCAGCTCGGGCAAAGCTCACTGGCCCATGTGGAAATCGAACCAGCGATCCTGTTGCTCAGAGCTCATGCTTTTAAGCTCTTAACCAGCTGAGCCACTCAGCCAACCCTTCTGCTTTGATTTTTACCTTCGCTATTCACTCTCCTATCCCAGTGGATTAAATATCCCATTTAAAGTACCAAAAAATCAAACTAAACCGTAAGATTCAAAAGACCTCCAATAAACTATTTTAATCATGCAAATATCTCAGGTTTTATTTATTTTCTTAATGAGGTTTTTGAAGTTTTCTTTTTTTCTTTAATTATAGCATTTTAAGGAGTCATTGATAAAATACTGGATCCTTAAGATATATGTTTTATCTTGTTTGCTTTTATTTTTAAGGATTGAAACTTATTTATTAAGGATTGCCATGATGAGCAGATTTTTGTTTGTTTCAAAATAATTCATTGAGTTTTACTTCTCTCCTAAAGGTAATATTTACAGATTTTAAGGTTGTTAACGTTTTAGCAGTGTGTAATATGCCATTTGAAATCCGTTTGCCAGAATTCACAAAGAACAATAGACCTCATGCCAGGTAGGTCTTTGAAAAATCAGGATAACTTACCAGATTTGAACTTACTTGTCAGGCTATAAATAATTGTATTAATTGTGAGTTTTTTGTATAGCTATGAACCGGAACTTCATCCTGCCGTGTGCTATCGGATAAAATCCCTAAGAGCTACGTTACAGATTTTCTCAACAGGAAGTATCACAGTAACAGGTATTTTATGATACTGAAATCAAACTTGTCAGTTACGGATTGAATGAGATAAGAGGTGCCCGAACCAAAATGGAAGTAATGTCTCATTTGTCCTACTCAGTCACTTTTGCCCATCAAGCGGAACCAGTCTCTTGACTTTCAACACTGTAGATTAAAATACTCAAGAGAAACACGTAAACTTCATAGAGGTGTCACATAAGCAAAATAGTGAAACAGAATTGATTCCTATTTGTTATAGATTATGTATATTCTGTTATATCTTTTGAGTCTTTTAATATTTGGAAAGGATGGCTTCAAGATACTACGCATAGATGTCAAAGGGGAGCATTAGCTATGCCAGATGATTTTTAGAGGTACTGTGGTTATAAATTGTATGGACATTACTTGGCACTCAGGCCCAACTTTTGGCAAAATTGAGTTAAGGGAAATTTGTTTCTTTCTATTTATTTATTTGTTTGTTTGTTTGTTTGTTTGTTTTGCGGGCACTGTCACTGGCCCTCATATATGGGACTGAACCGGGGCCACTGGCTTCCCAAGCCAGCGCTTAAGCACCACGCCATTCGGCCGGCCCGGGAAATTTCTGTAGTGTCCTTGAATTTTTATTTTTATTCCTTTAATCCTTAGGGCAGAATGAAAATTATTTATTGACACCTTTAAACACTCAACAGATAAGTTTTAGTTTTGATTCATACCATGTGTTTTCATATATTCCTTGGAGACTTTTAAAGCCTATTGCCAAGGTTCTGCCTGAATCTTAAAAATCAGTTGTGGGGAGCAAGTCTGTTTGTTCCGTTCTTTCAACTGTCTGTTTCTATACTTCAGAACCCAGACTTCTGAGGGGCCTCAGAGTCTATTGATAGGTCCCTACTATATCTAGAATAAAATGATGCATATGGAAAAATCTACCTTTATTGAGTTAATAGGTAATTAACACTGTAACGAACTTGACCTGGTTAATTATTATGCATTTTATAGTTACATCTGGAATATCCTACAACACGTTAGCAATTCAGTGAACACATAATCAGTGTTTCCTGTGGACAAAGCACTGTCCTCTGTGGAGGGGGAGAGGTGAGCCAGGAAAGAACAGGGCATCATAAGACGTGACCATCAGAGGGCACACAGTGGGTGCATATGTGGGATTTCAGGCTCTTTCAGAGGAGGTATCTGTTAGTGAAACCATGTTTATTCAGAATGGATTTTATGAAAATATTTTTTATTGTCCATTTTTACGTTTCTTTTGAGCTATTTAAATGAAAGCTTACATTTTTAAAAAGTTATTTCTATGGAGGAATATAAATTATATAAATTAATAATATCTAGTGTTATGTAAATTAATTAACATCTAGCGTCACCTCATTCCCTTGTGCTTTTTTTTTTCCTATCGACGGAGTGGGCTGTGAAGGTGAGATGGCCAGACAGTAGTAAACATGTTGCTGCCAAGTAGTTGTAAATCTGTGGGCATTTTTAGACTGTGTAGTTGGTAACAGCCTCCGGCTTCCCAGCACTTTGGAAGCAGCTTTGTTTTGCTCTGCTGTGTTCCTTGATATCCCTGGGAGCGTCAGCCATAGCCTAACCAAAAGCCAGACGACAGTGACCAAAGGGACAATCCTTGCCTCATTCCATTGGCCATTTCTTCCTTTAATAAACGTATCACTGCACTTTTTATTCTCCTCCAAGATAGGTTGTATGCATTTTCTTCTTTTAATACACTCTTCACACTGGTGCCCCCAAATGATGAATCACATCATTTTTGTTTTGGATTTCCTTTCATTGTCCAGAAGATGTGTTTAATATGACTCTTGGTGTTTAATATGACTGTGTGTATGATTCTGTCAGTGTAGGTTTTTTAAGACAATGATCTCCAAACTGCTTGGACTAGTTAATTCTGACAGGTGAGTTTTTCCTAGTGCTCTCTCTGCCTCCTCTCACCCTTTCCTTCATTGTGTTTGTTACAGGGCCCAATGTAAAGGCTGTTGCTACTGCTGTGGAACAGATTTACCCATTCGTGTTTGAAAGCAGGAAAGAAATTTTATAATTCACCACTTAATTGGTTAGAATCCCTAACTGAGCACCTTTTAAACCTGCTGCACATTAGACTCAAAACAAAAGGAAAACTGGACCAAAAGTAATTGAGGAAATAGACTCTTTTATGCATTCACGGCTACAGTGTGAGCACCAGTCCCTTTGGATTTTCTTTCAGACCTTGCTGTAATATAAAAAGGAAGTTTACAAGACATGACGTTGCTGCTTTTACAAAAAGACATTCTATTTATTTTCGCAGTAATTCTCATGTCCCCATAAGCAGAGCTGTCACAGTGTGTACTACCTTAAATTGTTTTGTTATTTTTTTTCCAGTTTGAGCTAATGTGTTTTATTTGTGAATAGTCTTTTACATTTTTGTATGCTGAATATGGGCACCAAAGAACCTGTAAAAGTTATCTTTTTCAATTGAATGTGCACAAATAAAAGTTTGGAAAAGGTCTCTCTTCATATCCATTCTATAACTTTTATTCCCCATTTTCTATTTTAATAAAAATTGTATTCACAGTTCTTTTTTTTAATCTATGCAAGCTTAGACTTTTGCTAAAGTGTGTTGGCTTCTTTTTGAAGTGTATTTTGTAAATATATATATGCCACATGTATATAGTCTTTTATTGCTCTGTTACCAAATATCAAATAGGATTTTTTTTTCTTGCAGATTAGAAATAAAAACATGTATATAAATCCTAGGGAACTGGACTAGAACTTTATAGATTAAGCATAATGTTTTATGTTGCTAATTTAATATGATAGAAAATGTTAAATATCTTTGAAAAGCTACAGAATTGTAGTTTTAAAAAGAGAAACCTCTTATCTACAAGATGGACATGAGAAAGAATCTGTGATGGGTCGTAGCTCATGTGTACCTTTGTTATTCGGGGAAGACTCAGCTCTTGTAGGGAAGTAATAATCCAAGTTGGTACTCCAGGCTATACTACGAGTCTTGTCAGAAGTTGATGTATTGTGCTATTTTAACAAGAAGTGTCCACAAGCTGCCTCTGTGCCACAGTATCATTATAATATAGTTCAACTTGAACTTCAAAGCCATTTTGCAAGCTATGTCTCTCCCCTTGCTGTGTCTTATTTAATGGAGCTAAAGAGTGACCAATATACGGATGGCTACTCGGAAAGTTACATTACGTATGCATTTGTGAAGCAGTGGCTCGTTGGGCACCCACCCACAAGCCCTGGATGGCGACACAGGATCAAGCTGCTGTTGTACTCTGCCACTGCATTTAGGAGTTTGGTATAACCAACAGTGATATTTTACCTAGAAATAAAACTGAGTGAAGAGTCAAACAAGCGCCTCAATTAGGAGAGACATTATTTTAACGCAATTTTCCACTAAAACCTGAATGTTCAAAGTGTTTTGAAAACCTTTGTGAAAACCTGCAACATCTTAACCTCCATATTCTTTTTCCTTACCATATTATAAAGTCTTGAAAACCTAGTTTAAGCACTGCACTGAAAAATACATACCATTTTATGTTTATTTTTATCTTCTTGATGCCTTCCCCTATCCTGCTTCTCTCTCATAAGCAGGGGGCAAAGGCTAACTTTTATATTTTCTTTCTTGTGAAAGACTTGATTGATTTTCAGGCTTCCGTTCCTCTCTCTTTTTTTTTTTTTACAGTTGTGTTTATTTGCTTCATTTAAAGTTCTAGTAGGAGAGACAACCTCATAAAATAATAGAGAATAAAATCAATGAAAAAGTTACAAGTTCTGAGAAGACCTTTAAATTTTTGAGATTTTTCACTTAGTTTTAATTGACAGTAATTAATAAGTGACCTCTTATTTTGCTGTGTTCCCAAAAAAGAGGTATAGAAAAGGGGGAGAAACATGATTATATGGCTGAGGTACAGATCCTAACATTTTCAGTATTCAAGTGACTTGAAAACTAGGTAGATCGGTAGCTTGTCAAAATGCTTTCTCAGAAAAGAAGAAAGACAATCTAACCAGGTCTGGTTTCAGGGCTGCTACATGAGCGTCACCTGGCAAAGTGGCACGAATAACCCACAAAACTTAACAAAGCTGGTAAGAAATGAGCGTGTCTGATGTCTTCTGCTGGCTTTTCACAAGTGCTGTAAATTTTTTTATAAATAAAAACTGTGAATATATACGTACAAATGATCAGTATTCCCCCTTTTTTTATTTTTGAAAATCACAAAGCTCTGATTGGAGGTGCATTGTGTAAAAATTACACAATTGTTTAGGTATAGACAGGATCATAAAAACAGTGTTTTAAGACTGTTGAATCACTAGTAATAAACTTAATAGGTTTATATACAATTTCCTGCCAATTGACAACAAATGGCTAAACCAAGAAATAGCTAAAGTATATATAGTGTTTGAACTTCAAAGAAAACATAATTTTGTTAACTACATTCTGTGATGCTTGGCAAAAGACAAAAAATTTCATATTGATTACCTGTCTTGGTTTTTAAAAAAAATCTCAGCACATAATTCCACCAAATATTCATAATGAGTTTCTTAAATTGACACTTTACAGAACACACCTCCCCTTTTCCTTCCAAAACAAACCAATGAACAAAAACATTGCATGCTCTGATTTGCATATCAAATGACCATGGCAGAATTAAGATCTCAAAACTCCTTTCCTCAAAATTTTCCCCTAAGTCTAATAATACAGTTTTACTATTGCTTTCATCGATTAAAGTCTTCCATTTTGTTACAAGGAAATATAGATCATATACTCTTATATCAAACAGGACGGTTTGTTATGGGCCAGTAGGAAAATTCCAACCTGAATAAAAAGGGGTTTTGATTTTTAGGATTCTCTTCAGGTTAATCATATTTTTGCATTCCTTTTCAAGTTAGGTTGTTCATAATTTGTTTTTTATGTCTTCCATAGCTTATAATAGTAATTTAATGGGTTACTACTTAAGTGGTTTGAGATTCTTTATTGTAGATTTTCTGTCATATCCAAATTCTATGGGTAAAATGCTTTACCAAGCCTTAAATTCAAATGGAGAAATACACACGAGAGCAAACCATTGTTGTGTGGGTGAAAACCCAAGTTTCTGGTACAGTTGGCCATCTGTGTTTCATCATAGAGAAGAACATAGTGAGGAAATTGTCCTGATGTGCAAATGTCATTGATTATGTCTGCAGTCATCCGAGAGTCAGCATCGATTATAGCCTGTGTGCCATAACCTGAGGTAGTGATAATCCTGAGGAGTGCAAAGAATTGCAGGAAACCCTGGATCGCTGTTTAATTATGAATGCCATACAAAGAGAATATTATAAGCTTAGCTTAATAAGCCAGACCTAATTGCTTAGAGATTTGGAAAAATGACCTAATGGGCTGACTCCTGATGCTTTACTAACAGCTATTTCTAAATAAATATGATCCCAGGATTTTGAAATTGTCCTCTCTATTCATATTTTTTTTAATAGATGGGAAAATACTTATTTTTTTCAACTATTACAGAATTATTTCTTACAATATTTTGTAATACTAACATGAAATTGGTAAAAGGTATTTTGCATTACATTATAAACAGTTCATGATTCGTAAAATAAGATGCACACTCTTTGTACTTGTTAAACTGTAATAAGGAATTATCACTAAAATCTGAGCCAGGACCCTATCCTAATCTAGAACATAGGTGCAGTTGTCCACATTATGTTCTGTTTTTTTATTTATTTTATTATTATTTTATTTTTAACACAAGACCCAGTGCAAGTAGTGTCTTAGTAGACAAAAAACTCTAAGCTCTATTCAGGCACATAGACCACTTATGTGCCTGAATAATGAAGCTGTGAATGGCTTAAGGCAAAAGGTGATTCATCACTAGTTCATAGTCTTTCAAAGGCTGCTCTGAAAAAGGTGGAAAGCATTAAACCAGTCAGTATTTTTTTTTTTCTTTAAACATGGTATCCTGCTCAGTGTAAGAAAGAGATCACTTGGAATCTTATATCTCATTTACCTGTTGTGGGTGGGGATTAAAGGTTATCTTTATAATTACAGGGTGTCCCTTTAAAACTAGCTCCATAGTACTAAAACAAAACATGGGAGTGGCCAACATAGATTGGTATGAAGACACCCCACTGAGTGTTCTCTTACTGTGTAGGCATTTGTGAGGTTTTGAGCCCTTAAGCCTCTGGAGAAAGCTGCCTTGGCTGTCCACTACCACACAACTTTTTACACTCCAATAGCTGCTCTTGGGGTTTTCTTTTTTGAAGCTGTTTTGGCACTAATTCCTCTTCATGATGACTCATAAAACAAATGTTGTTTTTCACATAGTTCCTGAAAGAGAAAGAGGCACTAATGAAAATGTCATTCTTTGTTTATAGTACTTAGAAAAAATGTGTAGGCTATTATTTTTTTAAGTCACTCGGGCTTTAATGTTTTAGCTCTCCAAAACAGAACGTTTTTTCTTTCCTTTTTTTTTTTGGGGGGGGGGGCAAAGCCTTGATTTATCAAAATTCAGGGTACCACAGACCTGTGGTCAGTCTCATGCAAAAAGTGAGTGGGTGGGGTGTCTTCTTAGGTCACAGGGCATTGCTATATGTGGAGAAGGAATCTAAGGATAACATTGCATAGAACTCATGGAGGTCACATCTCAAATCCTCTTTTTCCAGTGTTTGGATTACCAATGTGCCTGTATTTACATTGTATGCCTTCTGCAGTATCTCCTTGCT
This sequence comes from Aselliscus stoliczkanus, assembly GCA_033961575.1. Classification (NCBI taxonomy): domain Eukaryota; kingdom Metazoa; phylum Chordata; class Mammalia; order Chiroptera; family Hipposideridae; genus Aselliscus; species Aselliscus stoliczkanus. Next base: position 131,677,040 of record CM066733.1, read on the forward strand.
CCTGCTTAAACTTTTCTACAGGGTTATTCCCCTCAGCATAAAAATATGTTCTAGTATTTTACTTTTATTAAAAAAGAGGAGGCCATCTTTGAACCTCTCTCCCCTTTCAGATATCTTTTCCTGGGATTTACCCAGTTAATCAAGTGGCCACAACATACCAGGTAGTATGGTGGGTGCTTTGGGTAGAGAAGACAAAGACTCCTGTTTTCCAGGTGCTCACATTTTAAGAGGAGCAGCACCTAAGCATGTAATTTCACGTAGTAAAAGTGCTCATCAGAATAATCAACAGGGACAGGGAAAGAGAATGGCTTAGTCGGAGGGGGTACTGTATCATATCTGGCATCTCGAAAGAGGTGAGATCGGATCAGAAACCAGAATGAAGTTAGGGAAGGAACCATGTGAAGAGCTGCAAGTTACGTACTTATATTGTGCTTATAGAAAGGCAGCATGGCTAGAGCGTGAGAAGTACATGCATGGAAAATGGGATCAAAAGCTTTTTTTCTTTTAAGATGGGGGAAAAACCCATGCCAGGTTTCCATGCTGATGAGAAGTAGAGGTCCAGCAGGGTAAGATACGGATGACACCGGTGAGCATGGAGAGTGCCCTGAGAAGTGAAGGGGAGGGGCTGTGAAGTGGTTGGCCTCACTCAGAACTGATGGAGTTAGAGAAACCCAGAAGGGTGGTGGCGTGTTGGATACAAATCACTGACGTGTGGGTTGATGTGGAAAGTTATGGAAGTTCCCTGCTGATTGTGTCCATTTTCTCAATGAAGTCCAGAGCAAGGCCATCAGCAGGAGTGGGGAGGGCTGGAGAGGTGCGGTTTCCAGAGAGAGGGTGGTATCAAGCAGTTGTCTAGGAGGGAGGCAGTTAATGGACCAGGGACGTGTGATTATTGAGGGCCACTTGAGGTCGGTGATCGTGATGCTAAATGAGACCCAGCCCCTCTGGGTGTGCTTTCTCAGCCATGTTCAGCTGTGTGACTGCAGACTCGCACTTGGCACGCCTTAAAATGTAAATCAGATCACTGCATTCCCCTGCTTAACATACTTTACTAGCTTCCCATTGCACTGAGAATGAAATCCAAACTCACTTCCCCCCATGCCAGTCTCTACAGACTTCCTAACGAAATCTGAAAGATTGCAGTCTCCTGGATGTCTTTGGATTCCTGGAACAGGGCAGGTGTCTTTCTGGGTTAGCCTTTGAAGTAGCTGTTTCTCTCTGCCTGAATTGTCTTTCTCCCTATCTTTGAAGGGGGGTTGGCTCTTGATCATCACCCAGATTTTATCTGAAATGTTACCTCCCAGAGTAACCTCAGGTCACCCAAAGTAGCCTCCCAATTACTATCTCATCAGTGCATTTTAATTCTCAAGGCATATTTGCTCACTGATAAATGCTGTTGGAGCACCTAGAACAGTGTCTGGCACATAATATATGCTCAGTAAATATTTATTAAATAAATAAATTCATATGAGTGAATGGAGGAATGGCACCTAAAATTAACTGCTAAATATGAAAAATAATCTAAGCCTCAAAACTAAAATATTTACAAACTGTTAACTTGTTGGGTCGCTCTATATGTTTCCATCTAAATGGGACAAGAATGGAAGTCACAACTGACACAGCACACATAGCCAACGTCCCATTTTGAGTTTGTAGCTGGCAAGGCAGAAGTGCAACATAAAATCCTTACAAATTACATTATGATCCAAATCTTTCCTGACCTCTCAGCTGTGTATTTTATAAGAAATTTAACAATCTTGGAAGAATATTTGTTTTTTTCAGGCCGATAGGAATAGCAGTAAAAGAACCCAACTGCAAACATGAAAGAAGAAAGTGTTAAGCAATGGATTAATTGATAATATAAATAGTTTCCTTTCTTTTAGCAAATCATTGGGATATACACTTCAGTTATTGGTTTCCCTGACTTTGTTTCCTTAACTCCTAAATTCATAAAGACTTCCTTTATTCAGTGGTACCCTTCCTCAGTCTTCAAGTTCATTTCTGCTCCCTGTCCTAGCAAGTTCCCTGGGCTTCCCCCCACCCCACTATACTTAGCTAGTTTGATAACTTTTCAATACCATTATGTATTTTATTTATTTTGTCTGAAATTTCCCTCCAGGGTATCTTGTTTAGCATATATATTTCATATGTATTCTGATTTACACAATTGGCTGCTTATGTTTTTTTTTTTTAAATTGGTGATTCTAAGTATATGTGTTTATAACAGTTCAAGTGTGATGGGTGAATTTAACATACTTAAAAGGTTCTCCATTTTCATTTGAAAAGCATTTGCCCATCTGCGGCTTCAAGCTAAGACAAGCCCTACTCTCTCTGGTGTGGCATAAATAGGAATTTGCCCAGATTTCTGAAAGCAACTTTGTTTCCTGTCTACCCTCAGTACTGGACTTCCCCACAAAGATACACCCCTAGCAGATAGTGTTAACTGCTGCCATCAGTGAGCTTAAAATGCAGAGTTATTTTCCCACCTCATCTTTCATAATTCTCTGTGCCAGTGCCCTTATCTATTTGTTCTTCAGTACCAACCTCCCACTGCTTTTGTAGTCTGTCAGGAGTCAACAGTACTTTGGTTACTGGACCTCTCCCAATTTGCAATTTGTAACTTTTTTTGAGAGGGTATGGATTTATGTTTGAGTAATTGCATGACTCAAAAGTAACAGAAATGTGATTCGAAAACATTTCCTAATTCAGAGTTTTATTAATTTAGATTCCTTCCCCACCCCAAGTTCTGACTGAATAGTTTTGTTGAGTTTTAGATCATATGTTCTTCGGGACTGTCTTATTCTGGAAGTCATTAGATGGAAAGATGGGCGTTTCTTAAGTTGTACCTTTACACTTTCATTCAATATTCAGTTTGATACAGCCCCACATGAAAAATAGATTTAAAAGTTTCTTATCCAGAACATTCTGCTTTCAAGATAGACATTTTAAGAAAAAGTACAATAAGGAGTCATAATAGGGGAGGTCCTTAGCTTCCTTCAATTAATTCATTACTGCTTTCTCCCTGCCTCAATTTTTTAGTTAGTGTTGCTCACAAGAATTTTAACCTTTATTATTGAAGGAATTTTGTTTCCCCAACCAGTCAAAAGTGCACACAGTTTGTTTTCATAAAGCCACTGAGACTTAAACCCCGAACTCCTCACCTGCACAGCCCCTTCTGAGACCCACATAGTCATGCCTAGCTTTACATTCATAATTTGTATTCTTTTTCTTAAACTGGGCCCTCAAAGGCTACGGCTCTGCAAAACATGGATCCGTCCCGCTTGGGTACCTATGTGTTGAGGACAGTGTCTCCAATGTAGATATTCCTCCTCAGCTCCAGCTCCTGATGTACACATGCTCACCTTTCCTCTCCACCTGCATGGCCCAAGGGCACCTCACATACATTCTGTACAAACTGAACTCAGTATTGTCCCCAACCCCCCACCAGACCCCTGCCTCCCAAACCTGTCTTCCTGCTCTTCCGGGTCTTACTTTGATGGATAGTGGGTTCTGTGAGCTACAGGGATCCCCATGCCCTCCATTCCCTCAACTGCCTTTTCCAGTCTAGCTCCGAGCTGTGGAGTAGTTTCAGTCCCTGCACCCCAGCCAGCGCCATCATTTCCTGTTTCCTCCAGTTGACTCCAATAGTCTCCCTCATTCGGCGTCTCCCCCTTCCATTTTCCATATTTTGTCAAAGGGCTCCTTCAAGAACCTGGTTACTTTCCTCGTATTCTGTTGTTTTATTCTTTTTTTTTTTTTTTTTTTTTTTGAGTGCAGTGTCACTGGCCCTCATATGTGGGACCAAACCTGGGCCGCTGGCTTCCCAAGCCAGTGCTTAACCACCGCGCCACTGTATTCTGTTGTTTTAAACATGACTCACTGCCTTCAGGATAAAATCCAAATTCTTTACCGAAACAGATGAAGACTCTTCCCGACTGCTCTCTGTCCTGTGCTCTGGGCTCACCTCTCAGTTTCCCAGCTCAGAACATGCCCTGTCATACCACACCAATGAGCGTTGCTGCCTCTGCATGTGACCCCCACCTTCGACTCCCTCCCATTCCTCTCTGCCCAGATAACTCTTTCATGATTTCCTTCAGGAAGCTTCTAGAACTCCAATATATGTGACTTTCCTTTGTGCTATCCAACACAGTAATGGTTTGTATTCTTGTCTGCCTCCTGAAGTAAAGAAGCTATGGATTCTTTGTCTCCTTATAGCTTCAGCTCTTTCCTAGTACAGTGCCTGGTCCATAGTAGATGGCCAACAAAGTGTTGAATAAATAATATCTGAAGTGGTGGAGAGGGAGTGCTGTGGTTTAGCCAGTATGGCTCTCTTACACTTCTTCCTCCTTCCATTGCACAGACTATATAGATTAAGTCACATCCTATGACCCACAGATCGAAGGTTGTGTGGTTTATACTATTATCCATAATCTAATCCTCACACACAATGAATTCAGCATTGGCTTTGTCCACAAGTTATTGAATTTAACAATGGATACTTTTTAGTCATCTGCTGGGAATCAGTATTAAGCTAGGCACTGCAAAGTTTACAAGAGAAAGATAATAGGCAGAGACCATTTCTGGAAACCAAAACTTGGTAACCTCTTTAAGGAGGTGAAACCACAAGGATATTAGCTAAGACAATATAGAAGACAGTGGGACTAGAAAATACCGAAAATCCATAAGAAGAGAACGCTCTCCAGGGCTCATTACTCAGGGCTTTAAGGATGAGGATTTGAGCTGGCCCTTAAGACATAAGGATATAGGGCTAAATCTTCAAAAAATACCAATAATGTAGGAATAGAAGGAGAAATAAGGAGATAAGAGTCAGTGAGGTAGGAAGAGATCCAGGGAAGAAGATTGTGCCATAGGAATTAAAAGCAAATTTCAAAGTAGAGTAGGTGTGGTAGATTACATGTGATTAAAAAACAACAACAACATTATTTATCCTTCATCCCATCAAGAGATTAAGTCCATTTCTATCAGTACCCCTCGAATCTGGACTGGCCCAGGGGCTTGTACTGAAGAGAGAAAGTGATGGAAGTGGGGTGTGACTCTCCATGGTTAGACAGTACCCACTGTCACCCATGTGAGTGAGGCTTTCTTGGACCCTCCTGCCCACGTAGCCACATGACTGAGCCCGGGTGAAATAGGCAGAAACAATATATCATGGGAAATAGTAAACTGTTGTTATTTGAAATCACTACATTTGGGGATGATTTGTTACACCTAAATAGGTAACTGATGTGACACAAACTGGAGCCCATCGGATTTGGGAGACACTGGGGTCCTGGTATCTCAGTTCAGGAAAAGGCCTGAATCTGTCAGAAATATTTATACTTTACAGATGAATGCATCAAGTTATCAAGGTCTGAGGCTATTAATTGTTTGAATCATGTACTTGTAATTAATAGCCTTGTTCAGATTCTAGGCTAAGAAATCCAATCATTTGGCTTCAATTTGCAGAGAGCCAGGCAATATATATATATCCAGCCTTCCTGACAATTGTATTTTTCTTTGTAAATAAGTTTCATTCTAAATTTTTTTAAAACGGCCTTCTCTATATTAAAAATTAGCCCTACAATTTGATACTTTTTTTTTTTTTTTTTGAGGGCAGTATCACTGGCCCTCATATGTGGGACCGAACTGGGGCCGCTGGCTTCCTAGGCCAGCGCTTAACCACCGCGCCACTCGGCCGGCCCTACAATTTGATACTTAAGGCTAAAAGTTTTGCTTCACTTTGAGTTAAAAGTTTTGCTTCACTAAAGTGAAATGTTTTTAAATGGTAAACCATTCATAAAGTAAAAAGTGAAAAATGTCTATAGTCCTGCTTACTATACACCCTAATAAGCCAGGATTAACAGTTTGGGCTGTATAAGTATGTATGTATACTCATGCCTACCATCAGTTGACGTTTATTCTTCCATCAGATAAAAGTTGAAGAATCACTATGCCCACAATTTCATGCAATCATACGTTTCTCTCTAGTGTATTGGAAGTATTTTTAGAAGAAAGTCACTAAACTAAACCAAATATGTAGTTTCCCCCCATTATATTAAAACCGAAGAACAAGTATCTCTACATTTTCAACTATAAGGATTTAGTCCTAGGAAGAGTAAAGGTTCCCCTTCATTCCTGGTCCCTGTACATCATCCCCTTCCCCTGGCCTCATCTTAGCAGTTAGAGTTCTGCTCCTAAAAGAAAAGCAGCGATTTTTTTTTACAGCCCATTTCTAAGTTTAATTGTTTAAGTGATCTCTCCATGTGAAAGTTATTTAACCCATTTTCTGAATGCCTATTCATATATGAAACTCGTGATCTTTCTTAAGCTTACTTTGTGCCATATTTGAAATAATTGTAGGCACTTAATCCTGAGTTTTCCTGATACTCTTAGTCTTAACAAGTGTTTAGGGTTTAAAGAGACCGGAAAGGGTGACAGATGGAAGGACTAAACCCCATGGTTCTAGCACAGGGCGAGCCTCAAACTCTAAATAAAAAAACGCTCCTTTGAGGGTAAGCTAGAGAGAGGGAAGGGGTTCTTCGATCCTTACTGAAAAGAACTGAAAGGTTCACTTGTTAGAAAGCACTGGTTATCTATCCTCATTCCTTAGTGGGGTCACGCACATTAAGTACATAGCAGAGAAACTGGAATTATGCTTTGAGATATATACTAAGGGAATATCCTAAAATAATTAAGACATTATTATGATTTAGTTGTATATAAAAGCTGCATTTTGGACCCAAGAGTGCTGCTGTTGGGAGATCATACTTACGCCTTCGCCAGCTCCGTTGATATTTGTTCCAAAGAGCATCCCTTTGTCTCAGGTATAAACACAACAACAAACGCCAGGGCTGCGAGACTCATGATTGCATATATAAAGCACACCCAGGGCAGACCAAGGAGATCTAAAAGGTCAAAGGAATTGGTTAGAAATGTGTTTTGTGTTGCTTTGATCCCGCCTGTGGACAGCTGCTTCTTAGCGCATGGATGCAAACACGTATTTTCAAACACGCAAGGTAGTATCTAGGGAAATAGCAATCACAAATTACAAATATTGCCAGCCTCTGACAGTTTCATGTTGACAAACCACCCCAGCTTTCTCTGCTAAAATAAACAGCAGTCTTGTAACTATCACAGTTTAAACCCAATGCCAGCTTGGCGAGCATGCATTTCTTTTTCCAAACGGTAGTGCGCATGCTCAGTGCAAAAAGAGACCCTGAACCAACACAAACGTACAAAGCAGAAGGTGAAATATCTCCTCTCTTTCCTCACGCGCCACAATTCCTCTCTTGGGAATCACTGCCACAACAGTTTGGATTCTACTTAGGGGACATTTTTTTTTTTTTTAGCTGAGCCATCCTGCCACCTGTTGGCATCTCAGCAGCTGCTCAGCTCGGGCTGGCATCGAACTGCTGAGGCTCAGATCTCAGCTCGCACTCTTGGACTTAGGGGACATTTTTAAAGACATAGTTATACAGATGGACTTTTCTTGGAATGAGCTCACCCTTCTTTGATTTAAATAAATCGTTTCATGTTGACAGTATTTTATCATTTAGTACCTAGCAGCATATTTGTGATGCTTCTTTCTGGATTCAGAGAAAAAAAAGGAATAATGGTTCCAATGACAGGCATTCCCCTGCTCGGATGCGTCCACAAGAAGCAGGGTGATCTCACCTGCTTACCTAGCTTTTCCTCTGACCACTTGTAGTCAAAGGTACAGTCCCTTCGTAGTTACTGACCAAAGTCAAGGTACATGGGCTGGCGAGAGCTAGTTCCGAATGCACTTGAACCTGCCATTTGCGCTGTGCCGCCCTCTGGCTCTGTTGCAGAGTCCAGAGAGCCAGGGAATCCAGCGGGGAAAGCTGGCTCTGAACACAGGCTCAGACCAAGCACAGGCTGAAACTGGGTAAATAGCCCTTAACAGCCACAAGCCATGATTGGTCAGCCAGGAAAAGGAACCCAAACAGTTCCATACAAGGCAGTTTTGTAAATGTAGCGTGGAAGGAGCTAGGCATATTAACCACTTGTCAGTCAGTTGTGGGGACGAGGGGAGCAACAGGAAGAAGGAACGGCCTTGCAGTTTTCCTGGCCATTTTAACTCCGAACCCTCTGCTTTTCTCACTGTTGGCACAGGCATTTGCCCAAGTGAGTGCTTAATAATGTGCTGTTAGAATTGGTCCTTCTTCCCTCTCTGGGGCATAAAGCCAGAATATAGAGGGTGAAAAAAACCAAAAAGGTTGTCTCATCACACTATTGTGGTTTGAGCAATTTCAGTAATGGTCTCACTACTTGACCAAAATTCTCAGTGCATGGTGAGCTGTCCCTATCTGTTTAAAGGTATTCCTTCCTAATTCCTAACCTCAAGTCTACCTCTCAGGAACTTCTGTTCAGAGGTTCTGCTTTGTCCTCTGCATCAGCTCTTCCCATCCCTTCTTCATGACAGCCGCTTGAATATTTCAATGCACCCCTATCCCTTCCTGAGCATCCTGTCATCCAAGTCAAGCATCCCTAACTCTTGCAACTGTTCTTCACAGACCATAGGTCATATGCCCATGTCACCTTGATTGCACTTGCTTGGTGGACACCCTGAAACCTTCTTAAAACATCTAAACAACTCTCTTGAAAAATATACTCAGAGCTGAGCTCAATACAGCAGCTGTATTCTGACCACTGCAGAGTAAGTTTGTCTCTCTGAAACAGCCTGTGTTTATCTGTGCAGAGGAAATTGCACTCAAAAGGTTGGCGTCCAAGGGCTCCCTCCCTGCCCTTCAATCTTTTACTTGAAAAATTGATTTTTGAAAGTATGGAATTTCAAACTTAGCCCAATTAAATATCATCTACAGGTTTCAGATCTTTGCAGGATTTTTAAAAAAGCATATATGCTTTCCCAACATTTGTACTAAAAGCCTTTGCAGAACTTTGGAATCTTCTATAGCTCATCGTATATATTAGCTATCCTTCCCAGAGACTTGTGTCATCTGCTTTAGGCCCTTATCATTCACATTCTTTTTTTATATTTTTCTTTCTCCATATCAAACATCAGACAAGGTGTGTGTGTGTGTGTGTGTGTGCATGCGCACATAACTGTGAGTGATCTCAATAGGAGAGATATGGTTGGTGCTAATGACCAGTTCCTTTGTTTCCTTTAATCTTGGACTATTTCTAAAAATGTAGGAAGGACACAACATTTGAAAATTGTATATAAAAACTTAAACCATGCTTATTTAACAACCCCAAAAGTTCATTTCCAAAAGTAGATTTGCTCAAAAAAAAGTGGTTGACACATTCAGAAGTACTATATTTAGATACATACTCTTTGAGTATACATCCACTTTTAAAAATTTTTGTATAACATTTGCATATTATTCACATTCATCCAATTGTCTTATATATATTTTTTATACTTTGAATCATGACCCAAATGCATACCTTAAAATTGATTAATATGTCTCATAATTTAATATTTTATCTCTTTTACTCCTCACCCCTCCACATATACTCACACACTTTATATTTTTAATGAAGAAACTGGGTCATTCATTTTCATAGTTTCCCCAGGCAGGATTTTGCCTATTATCATATCATGTGACCTGTTCTTTGTGTTTCCTATAGACGACTCTTTAGATCTAGGGGCTTACAGAGACTTAGATTTTCTTATTACTTTGTTTGCAAAATATATATGAAAGAAGGAAAACTCAACTTTTGACCAATTGTGGAGGATACTGGGAAACAACCTCAGTATTTCAAAAACTAGAAAATAAAGAGAGAGTTTCAAGCATTGATATCTCTTATGTGACCCATACTTCAGGGTAGGCAAATAATAGTTATTAGAAATTTCTTCTCATAGTTATAGAAGAAATTTCTCCTTAAAGAAGTATTACAGATAAAAATTTAGAAGGAACAATAGAATGAAAATAGCGAATATGGGCAATGGTCCTCCAAGGAAGCCTACATGACAAATGGGAGACAAGCAAACAAGATGTGCCTCAAATGGGATGACACATGCCATCCACTATGAAGGAGGCTGCAAACGAACAGAAAATGTAAATCTCCTCAAGCCTCTAGATCTAAAGAGCAGCTTACAGGAAATACACAAAGGACAAGGGTCATGTGATATGACGACAATTGGCAAAATTCTGCCTGGGGAAAAGTATGAAAAGAATGACCCAGTTTCTTCATTAAAAACACAAAGTGTTTCACTGATATGTGGTATATAAAACTAAAAACAGCAAAAGAACAAGACAAACAAATGAAGGAACAAAAACTCATAGACACAGACAATAGTTTAGTGGTTACTAGAGAGTAAGGGGGAGGAAGGTGGTAGATGAGGGTAAAGGGGATCAAATACATGGTGATGGAAGGAGAACTGACTCTGGGTGGTGAGCACACAATGGGATATATAGATGATGTATCACAGAATTGTACACCTGAAATCTATGTAACTTTACTAACAATTGTCATCCCAATAAGCCTTAATTTAAAAAAAAATACAAATTTGTGAGGGGGATGGTAAAAGAAGGTAAAGGGAGTCAAATATATGGTGATGGAAGGAGAACTGACTCTGGGTGGTGAGCCCACATGTGATATATAGATGATGTATTACAGAATTGTACACTTGAAACCTATATAATTTTATTAACCAATGTCATCCCAATAAATTTAATTTAAAAAATAAAGTTGTGGGGGAGAGGAGGAAAAATGAAGACGAAGCCTACAAATTATAAGACTTACAAGCAATTGTAAATTATATGTTTGGATCATGATTCAAATAATTATAAGACACTTGGAAGAATATGAACACATATATTGATTGTTTCCAAGGGATTATTATTAATATTTTCAGATGTGATAATGATATTGTGATTATAGTTTTAAATGTGTTATCTTTTAGAGGTCCATGCTGAAATCTTATAGACAAAATGACATTCTGTCTGCAGTATGACTTAAAATAATTTAGAAGGAAAAGCAGGTGGTGTTACAAATGAATTAAGATTGACAACTGTTTAAGTTGGGTGGTAGGTTCATTAGTTCCTTGCCATTCTCTTTACTTCGGAATGTATTTGAAAATGACCACACCAGAATCGTTCCTAGGTGAGTATGCCCCTTAACATTGTCCCAAGAGCACAAAGACACTAGAGGAGCAGGATGCATCCTTACCAGTCACGGTCAAAAATGTCAGAGAGATGAGGAGGTTGATGCCCCAGTTCATGCTTGAAGTTAAAGCCATGGCTCGTCCTCTGATTCCACCAGGGAAAATCTCACTGAGCACCAGCCAGGGCACTGAAAGAAAAGGCAGAGAGGGCAGGAAACAGCAGAATTATCAAAAAGTTTGAGACTAAAGGGCCAGCCCACGGATCTCTGCTCTCATCCTGCACAATGTGTGGTTGGAGAGAGCAGGGCCATGTGCTTTCCCCTCACCTCCAGCCAGGTGAGAAAAGGTCCAGGAGAAACACAGGGAGCCTGACCATGGTTCCCAGGGGGAGGGGGAGAGACTTAGAGTGATGGTGTGGGACCCAGTCTGACAAAGGCCAATGTGAGAGGCAGTGGCTGGGGCAGGGTCAGCCCACTCCTCTGCAAGCTATACCTCTGGCCCTTTTCATGCAATCTCCTTTGCCCCTGACTTTGGAGAAGCCCAACATCACAGCTACTGAGTGGGGAGGAAATAAAGCTAGGAGGGCGGGTGGGAGGAAGGAGGCAGCTGTTCTCACTTCTCCTACTTGGGCTTCCTGGCCTGGGGCAAGCTGGATGGAGAGATGCTCTAAATTAAATAGAGCTCCAAGATTTGATTATTATGCCCGATTAAACATTTGAATTTTTGAAAAGAAACTCCCCTTGGCAGGAAAACTGATCAGAGGGCTTTTTATTATCTGAGAGTGACAGGGAACCTTATAGGACCTGCCTGGTGGGATTAGAAAGGGCAGTAGAGGAGTAAGTTAATTTGTCTCCTGCTCACAGCCTATCAAACCGAGTTTGCCTAATAAAACAGCTGCAAGTTCTTACAATGGACTGAGCCTTTTACAAACCTTATCTCATCTGATCTTCACAAAATCTTACAAGACAGGAACTATTACTATCCCTCTTTTATAGAAGAGGAAGCTGAGGCTTAAAGGACTTCATAATTTGTCAAGCTCACAGGGCTTAGAAGAGGCAGAAGTGGCATTGAGCCCTGGCCGTCAGTCTCCGAACTCATGCTTTTTAATCATGGTGCTCTCTTGGTGGTAGCTCAATAAATATTCGTTAATGAATAATGAAATGTGGAGGCCAAGCACCTTTGGTTCTGAGGAAAGAAGGATGTAGGAGCTGCCCCAGCCCTAGCTCTATTGACAAAGTCACCTTGTGTTGGAAAGCCAGCATTTCAATCAGACCCGTTGCATTGTCCTAGCCCAGAGGAGGTGGTGGGAGGAAGAAGCAAGAAGCCAGGGAGGGCCCTACTAGCCAGCAACCACTTGGACCACCTTTGCCAAAACCGAGCAGTCAGCTGTGCCTCTCCTTTGCCAATGCCTCTGATGACAAGAAAAATGTCTGCTTGTAACTTTGCTGTTTGAATGTAAGAAAAATAAATTATAGGAGAGGGCGGGAAACACTTTTTTTTCTTAGTTATCTTCTCCAAGTGATTCTATATAGGGTTACCTTTAGGCCTGGAAGATAATTATAACACAAGGAACATGATGACTATTGTTCTAATTAACAAATTAAAAAATAAAAGTCCATATTCTTCCCCTCCATTCCCTTCCCCAAAAGACCTTCACTAGATTCTTGCAGATTCTATCCTTGGAAACCAGTGAAATGCTCAGATAACCTTGTCTTGAACTTTGCAAGACTGGGGATCTGGCTCTGAGAAAAATGATAGCTGTGTAAGTCTGTGAATCCATTGTAATGACCTGTTCTTGGGCAAGTACAACATAAAATTATGTAAATCTTGAAGCTAAACAACCTGTGCCACAGACCAATATCCTAAGTACCTTCCTGTCATGAATATTCAACATGTGTCAGGGTGGAGCAGACAATCCCTTATGTAGCCTTTGGGGGGGGGGAAGGGCGCTCTTCCATTTTCATTTGGTAAAAGAATTAGCACAGGTTTCCTTCATCTACTTCTATCTCCACCTCACCGCCTCTGAAATACACTTCTTTCCCTCCGCACCTTCCATCATGATGGCCTTTTGGAATTACTTTGTGGGATTTTAGGGAAATCATTGCTGGGGTCATCAGAGCCATGTTGGACACCCATGAGAATGAGACGAGCCTGCTGTTATAGAAAGTGATGGGTTTCACCAACAAAAAGATAGGACAATGCACAAAGTACTAGTTTTAAGTGCTCAGTCTGAGCTGTCCAGGGTTTATCTAAAAAGCATCAAAGATCCACACTGAAAGCCTGTCCTAAGCATGCATTCAGTGCATTCAATGAAGCTGAGCCAAGTTCTTGGGCAGTCCAGCCAGTCAGTGAGCAATGAACAGAATACTGAAAGAGACACTTTGCTCTCTGTCTGATGAAAACTTGTCAGACAAACCTTGAACCTGACACTTCAAAAGATAATGTTTCATTGTCAAAAGTTTCTACTTCTTTTTTGATCTAATGGAAAGAATTTAAGAATTAACACTTTGGTTTATCTAATAGATGAACTGGATGTTGCAACAATTGACAGGTGTTTCGACAATGATAGTTCAACCTCCTAATATGGAGCCTGTCAAGTCACAAATCAAAAGAATATTATTTTAACAATGATTTCAGAAACATAAAATCACAGGTTTCCAGGTCCAGAGAGTGAAATAAAAATTTATATGTCACTTGCAGCAAGATAGAACTTACTGAGAAAGCACAAGTCTTTCCATGGCCGACTTAGGAGCAAGACAGTGCCCGAATCTTACAGGCCTCCATGTGCCCTGGAAATGGGCTGTGGTTGCCCAAAGCAGGACTGGAGAAGCTCTGTTTTAGTTCATAAGGAGCACAGTTGTATAATAAAGAGGATTTATTATGTTGATATTTATAATGACAAGTGTAAGTTTTCTTAAAATTACTGATGTTTTTTCCAATGAAATGGCCTAATTTCTCCCCCAAGGAAAATCACATTATTGTCACATGCCACAGTAAAGAAGTGGTGGCTCTCTCTGACTGTCCTCCTTGTCCCCTACCTACTCTGATGATAGACCCACAGGAGATGCTTTGTGCTATTTGCATGTGAGGAATCCACAGAGTATTCAGAGACATAGTGAACTATGGTGAGAGCAGCTATTGCAGTTTAGCATGTCCTGAAGCAGTTCTCCTTGACCTTCATTATGCTACCTTTAACCCCATCATCCCAGGACTATCTCAGCAAAATGTGCTTCTGTAAATGTCAGCATCTGCCCACGTCTTCAAGGTCTTCTCTATGCTTCAGGGATTGAGGAGATTCTGAATTTGCTGGAAGGTTACTCTTCACAGATATTGGAAGTCATATTTCACATGATATTAAATCACTAGGGCTGCCTGTCAGAACTTGTCTGATCCAGAGGAAATAGACAGTGCTTATAGCTGCACAGAGTGTCCTAAAAAGACTATGAAGGACAAATACGTTGAAGTGTCTCTGTGTGCAGTGGAAGACATGGACTTCGATTAATTGGGGCAGTCAATGGAAATGACTAAGCCCTACCACATGTGAGCTGCCATGTTTATCTCCTCCCTTCTCCATATTTCTGCCACTGCCACAGTTTGTCCTCCTCAGGATGTCATTTATCTCCCTGTGCTTTCAGATTTAAACCCTGTAGTTCTCCAGGCATACATTCCATTTGGTTTGAGCTCTTCCTGAACTACTTGGCATGCTAGCCCCAGGTTTCAAAGACTCATGGAGATCTTGAAACCTTTAACAAAACTCCTAGCATCTTTGGAGGAACGTCTACACTCAGCCTGCAGAGTTTTCAACAACTTGATTTGCCAAGAAGCCAGTGCTTTGCAGGAGTGAAACTGAATCTTACGGCTTTTATTGTCTTTGCAAGCAATATGCAGAACACCTAGCTTGCTCATTGCAAAATGTGGATATGAAAGGGAATATGCTCATTTCCTTCCAACCAGATGTTTAAATTCTGTCCTCATAAATTCCCTAAATGGAAAAATTATGTTCTTCAAAAAATATAGTTCACCATAGGCAACCATCTCCAGCATCAACAATGATGTGGTAGCTTTAATTTATTTTTATTTTTTGTATTCTCCCTTCTCTCTCCCTCTCTGAGTTTTCTTCACTCCTGGCCTTTTCAAAGAAATACTTTATACCAGGCGGGCACCATCTTTCCTGTGTTGGGCTTTCTTCCACATGGCTAAATCTGAATCTGAATTGGTCTGGTGAGTTCCACTAGGACACCCCATCCCCCAACTTCCCCAAAGCCAGAGTCAATTTCTTAGGGAGCAGTCAGCCCCACCTGCATTGCATTCTTTCTTGGAAAACAATTGGGAGTCCGTGGGCCCCAGGCAGGCAACAACTGGACTTGATGTGCTCTGAGACTTGCTGAGTAGCTCCAGGCTCAGCACTGGCACCAAACCAGAATCTACATTAACCTGGTGACCACAACTCTTCCCACAGTAGTGATTCCCTGAGACCCTACCTCAGCAAACTTGCATACCACATGAGGATTTATCAGTGAACCTTGAGTGAACCAGCAGGTGGCAGCAGGCCTCAGGGTGTCCTGGGTTTTTGCAGAGCTACCCCAGGCCTGTTACTAGTGGTAGCCATCCTCAGTTCACAGCATGGCCTCTCCCATGAACCTCCAGGGTTAGTGCAGGCAGTGAACAACCATGGATTGCTTTGTAGCTCCTACCAAGGAGTCCCTGGCTTATCACAGGCAGTGGGTGACCTGGACCTGCACCAGAGCTCCTCCCAAGAAGCCCCCAAACCAACACACTTGGAAGATGCCTTCAGACTATAGCACAGCACTACCCAATTAGCCCCACAGTGGCATACATAAAGGGTGATCTCAATAGGCACCAGAATCCACTGGGACAAATCCCATTCAGTAGAGTAAGCCCCCTGCATAGCAACCTGTAAGGTGTGGACGTTGTCAAACTCTACAGCTAACCTGAGAGTCAACCCCACCCACTGATGTGCCAATAGCAATCAAGGCTCAACTACAACAGGAGGGCACACACAGCCCACACAAGGGGCACTCCTGGAGCACCCAGCTCAGGTGACCAGGGAGACTTAAGATATAATGTCTGAAAACTTTCCTAACCTGGCTAAGGAAAAACACATACAAGCCCAGGAAGTGCAGAGAGTCTTCAAAAAAAATGAACCCAAACAGGCTCACACCAAGACACATTATAATTAAAATGGCAAAGGTTAAAGACAAGAAGAATCCTAAAAGCAGCATGAGGAACGCAACTAATAACTTATATGGGAGTTTCCATAAGATTGTCAGATGATTTCTCAACAGAAACTTTGCAGGCCATCAGGTATTGACATGAAATATTCATGGAATTGACACACAAAGCATTCTTTTAAAAGATATTTGTAGTGAGAGACTATTTACGATGGGTCTCTTGCATTTCTGCATGTCTAATGAGCAAAGGCACTGACTGTCTTTGTTCCAGAATGTCTTTCCAAGGATGTCTGTTATACAAACATCCTTGGAAGATAGAGATAGCGTCTTATCTGGAGCAAAAGTGTGTTTACTATCCAGTAAATTAAAGACAATGCCTCCCATCAGGGAAGAAATCAGCCTGGCTCACTGTCTATTATAAAAGATATAGGTTCCCTAAGCTTGGGATTCCTCTTCTCTAAAATAACCCATTATGTGTGTAGGTATCATCTGGCCCTCTTCATGTTGCCCTATAGTATTGGGACTTGGGGAACTGGTGCAAATGCTGATATTCTGGCTATTGCTATTGCTAGAAGTAGCAAACAGTCCTTTGTTTCTGAAGAGGCTGTCTTGTGTCTTTTGCTAACATGCATGAAATTATGACAAGCTAACTTGTTAGCTTGCAAGTAGGGTAAAATATCAGCCAGTTTGCAATTCTTGAAAATTTGATTCTTGTGGCTATGGTGTAATTTTTCTACAAAGATCTTTTATTATTATTAACTTTGGACTGCCCATTCATATCTGAGGAACTTAATGTGATTCTTAAGCCTGAGATAATCCATTGAAATATTTCTATAAGCTCTAATGCTAATTAAGTAAGCAAAAATAACCCCCAAATTCCAGGTTCAGATTTTCATATATTTCTCTTAGGAAAACCATGAAAGAATTACTTTGAATTATTTTTGGTTAAGAGTCAAGTTTATTTGTTTTGTTTTTCTTTTTTTTGAGGGCAGTGTCACTGGCCCTCTTATGTGGGACCCGAACCGGGGCCGCTGGCTTTCCAAGCCAGCGCTTAACCACCGTGCCACTCAGCTGGCCCAAGAGTCAAGTTTAAAAACATTCAATTACTAAACCAAGGTAGGAATAAGTATCCCACAATATGGCTAATCTCAATCTTACTTTATTATTATTATTTTTTTAGGGGTAGGACTGGGTCTCATATTTGGAGAAAACAATAGAAATTTGGAAATAAGTAGTTTGTCTAATACCATAAGTTTTGAATGGTCTTAATTTTAATACATTTAAAACATGAACGTTTTTTAGTCATCAATTGACTCAGAAACAGCCCTGCATTCTCAGTTGAGTAGCTATATTCAGATATAATTTTTGGTCAGATGTGCATGGGATTCTACACAAACCACATTTATCTCTCATTCCCTAGATATTAACTCAGATTCATACCAGAGGAGATCAGGATGTATCAATGCTAGACTAGAGAGAGAGCTCCCCTGTAATCACAGGAACGTCTCTTTTTTCTATTTTTTGTTTTTGAGATGTTTTTGACTTATCTAACAAATATTTATTGAGCCCCTATTGTGAGGCAGGCCTAAGGTCAGGCTCGAGGAAACTGCAAACCAAACCGTTTGTGTGCACACAGGACATATGATCTAAATTAGTTCCACCAACTTAGAAGAGTGGACATTTGTATGTTTCTCAGCCTACATTGTATCTTTTACCTTTCGCCAAAGCCTTGAGATTTTCTGTACAACCTGTCTGGTTTCCTAGGAAGCTCTCTAAACTATAAGTAATCCAGATTTGAACCATACTTCAAGCCACAAATCTACTTTTTTTTCAGTCTTGACCTAACTGGACTGGTATATAGAGGGAGGTGAGGAGGACCATAGCATCATAATTCAATATAAGGCTGTAAGCACTTCCTGTGTGTCCTGACATGACCTAAGCAAATGGCTGCTGAGATCAATGCTGCCATTATCAGAACTATTCTTCTCATGTCTAGACCATAATCAGGCATTTAATAGCACTAATAACTGAGTGTATAGAGTCCATGCTGCATATCAGACACTAAACCAGGTACACTTTATACAGATTGTTTCATTCAATCCTACAATCACAGTGTGAGATAGACAGTATCCCTCATTTTCTAGATAAGGAAACTGATGCCTTCAGAGATGAAGTGACTTGCCCAAAGTCCTACATTGTGAAGCTGGGACACAAATGCAGGCAGTCTGAGGTCAAAGCCTCATCCAAATTCAAACACTATATTGTATAGCCTCAATACACTTTCTGGCTGTTTCCTGAACCCTTTAAGATCATGTCCCTCTCAAGACCATTTGACCTGCCATTCTCCCTGCTTAAAACTCTCTCTTCCCAGATCTTCACACTGTTTTCTTCATATGAGCTTTGACACAAATGTCACCACCTCATAAAGGCCTTCTGTGACCACCCTACCCAAAATAATTCTCCTCCAAGCATGCTCTTTCATTTTCCAAGCATGCTCTTTCATTTATCCTTCATTTTTCTCTATCACTCACCCCTCCACCTAAATTTAAATACTTCTCTTTTCCTGAAGTTGTATTATGCATGTGCTCATGTCCTTGTTCTCTCTCTTTTTTTTTTTTTTTTTGAGGGCAGTGTCACTGGCCCTCACATGTGGGATCCGAACCGGGGCCTCTGGCTTCCCAAGCCAGCTCTTTACCACTGTGCCACTCGGCTGGCCCTCATGTTCTTGTTTATTGGCCATCCCCACACTAGCTCCATGAGGGCGGGGAGTGGATCTCACTCAGCCATCTCTTAATCTCCAGCACCTGGTACCTTGGCCAGTACATAGTGGATGAGCAATACACATGTGTTGGGTAAGTGAGTGAATTGATTGACCCCCCCCCCCCAGGCTTTCTCTCTCTCTCTCTCTTTTTGGTTACTCCAAGGAGGTTTCTTGCTGAAACTCCTGCCTATTTGGTAGAAGAGATTGGGGGAGGGAGGGTGACTTTGTGTCACTTTTCATTTAGTCTTCAGTATAAGGTTCTGCTTGAATGTATGAATACAAAGGTAGTTAAAGGATGACAGTCACAGATTAATTACTAAACTTAATATGTGACCTTGGACAAGTTCCTTTCATTTGCTCATAATGAAAATATATTAATTATGAGATGGAAGAAGAGCTCAATTAATTTACTGACATAGGAATTTGGAAATTAAAAAAAAAAAAAGCCCTGATAATTATTGTGAAGAGAAGAACCACACACATTTTTTGAGGTACAGTGCCCATTTTAAGAAAGGGTTTCTAAAATGGAACTTCTGTATGACCCAGCAATTCCACTCTTGGGTATCTACCCAGAAGAATCCAAGACACTAATTCGAAAAAATATATGCACCCCTGTCTATTGCAGTGCTATTTACAATAGCCAAGATGTGGAAACAACTGAAATGCCCATTGGTAGACGACTGGATTAAGAAACTGTGGTACATTTATACAATGGAGTATTACGCAGCTATAAAGAAGAATGAAATCGTACCATTTGCAACGATATGGATGGACCTAGAGACTTTATATTAAGTGAAATAAGTCAGTCGGAGAAAGACAAATACCATATGATCTCACTTATATGTGGAATCTGAAAAACTGAATGAACAAGCAAAGTAAACAGAAACAGTCTCATAGATATAGAGGAAAAACTGATGGTTGCTAGTTGGGAGAGGGGTGGGGATGAGGGAGAAAGGGAAGGGATTAGACAGCATAAATAGGTAACTACAATATTCCCATAGGGATATGAAAGACAGTTTGTGGAATTTAATAATATTGTAAATATTTTGTAGGGTGTCAGATGGTCACATGTCTTGCTAGGGAGACCACTTCATGGATGGAGTAGAGGCTTGATCACTGCACTGTATACCTGAAACTGATGTTGTACAATATTGTATGCCAACTGTAATTGAATATATAGATAGTCACGGGATGTGGAGTATACTGTAGAAGGGAGTCAAAGGAATTGTAACAGATATGTATCATACGGGGCGGGAGTGGGGTGGCGAATTGGGGGAAGGGGATTATTACTTTGAGGGGTAAAAAGTATAACTATTACGCTGTGTTGTACACCTGAAACTAATTTTAAAAAATGTTTATTTCACAATAAAAGAATTGAAAAAAGAAAGAAAGAAAGAAAAAGAAAGTGTTTCTGCACAAGTGTCACCTCAAATGAACTCATGAGACAATAACTTTTTGCCTTGGGTTTGGGCTCATCTCTGCTTTACTTTTGAAACATGAGTAGAAGAGGAATCTTCATGTGGTTCTAAGCCTCACAATGTCAGGAATCTTCAGTTCTCCCCAGAAGCTTGAACCATGATAAAAATAGTCAGTTACGAAAAGGAGCTAAAATGATGATCAGGACCACCCCAGAAATATCGTGGAGAATAAGGTTAAGATTTTGAACATATTTAAAGTGAAAGATAACGTATGGAAAACAGAATGTTTAATAACAGTTTCCAATAAAAACGAAGGAGTATATACCCTGATTTTATCTAATGGGAGAGTTTTCGTTAGTTATAGAGAAATGGGGGGCAGAGCTTCTTAACTTCTTTGAGCCAAGAATCCTTTCAGCATGTTGCTGAAGTTTATGGATTTCTTCTTAGAATAATATTGTAAGTGCATAAAATACAATATATAAGAGTACATGGTACCAAATTCATCCCCTGTCCTGAATCCCAGATTCTAGGACAACCCTATTAATTTACAGTAAGGAAGGCAGAGGACCAGAAAGTAAAATGATGTAGGACATACATTTTAACCTAAAAAATAGAAATGCTTTTTTGGCAGAAAAAAACTATGCTGGGATTTAATACAATTAAGAAATGTTGTTCTAAGCCAATTCATATTAAGAATGTTTAATAAAGATGGTATAATATTGCTTTCAATTTTACTTTAGAACAGCAAATACTTTCCCTTTTGTACTTCTGTTTACAGAAAGGATTTGCTTTATTATAGGCAATCAACTCTCTAAATGAAATACCTGAGCAATAATCATATTAGGTTAATAAGTTTTAGAATGCATTCAAGATCTGGTATGAAAACCTTGCTCCTAATTAAAATCTTTTTTTAAACTCCAGCTAGTTCATGCAGTTTATACCAATGTTCTAGAATACAATTTTGGTGATTGAATTGGAATTCCTATGGTATGTTTTCTTTAAAGATGAAAAATAAACTACAAAATGAAAATAGACATAAGTGACCAACTTAGCAAGAAAAATAAAAAGGACCATTATTCAGATCCCTTCTAAAAGCTCTAGGAGAACCGATAGCCCCAAACCACAGATGGGAAGTAAGTGCTTATTCTCCTTATAGTGCCTGATTCAGGATTCTGTGTCAGGCTACATGTCCCCCAGCCTCAGGTGTGAATATCCACTCAGTCCTTGGAATTTGCAGTTATTGGTTGTAGAAACCATGAGATGAAGGGTTTTTCCCTCTTCATACACCCAAACCTCCTTCAACTCTGAGATCCTCTATCTCACTAGTATTGCTTTTTGTCTAAGAAATTCCCAAAGGGAGTTTCTTCTCCATGTTGTAGCAAAGAGCAGAGGTGTCCAAACAAATCTGGGACTACTTTTAGGTACTGGGTGTCCAAAATTCCCAAATATCTATGACTTGACAAAGAAAATGCCTCCCACTAGTCATTGCCAAGCACTACTAACTTCCCTGCATCTTTGCTTATGAGAAAAAAAAAAAAAAACAGAAAGATTTTGAGAACTCATGCCCATGTGATGGAATATTCTGAAAGAAACTCATGATGGTGCCTGGTAGGAACGGGAGCTTCTTGGCAGTCTAGCATTTCAAACTCACATGGTACTTAGCTTACCCCTAGAGAGCTTGACACATGTAAAGAAGCATGATTTGAAATTCTTCCTACATCTGCATCTTATTTTTAAAATCTTTCCCCATTTCCCTCCTTAGAAACACAAATGTATTCCTGCATGGTTTTCAAGCAGACTTAAAGGGAAAGAAGAAAAAATACGCAATGTCATTTCTTCCCTTAAAGAGTTTATAACCTAGTAACCATATTCTGGCTAATAAACCAAAACCAACATACAGAAGCAATATGCCGTATCAGTAAGGACTAAGTTGTGTTGTCACACTGTAACTCCCATTTATATTATACTCTGTAGCATCCCAGACCCTTACACATACTTTATTTAGCTCATGTGATGTCACCTAAACTCAGTGAGATTAGACAGATGTTATTACGCCCAAGTCATAGATTAGAAACAACCTCAGAGAAAATGATTGACTAAAGATCACACAGCCAGCACAGCATGGATTAGAACCCAAGTTTTCTGATTTTCAATTCAGGCTTCTTTTAGCCCAGAACTAAACTGTTCTACACCAGAAATAGCTAGTAGCTCATACAAATAAGGACCTCTAAGAAATGGAGTGAATTCATAGAGGAGAGAAGAATTTCATTGGACTTAAAGACAGGATGGATTTGGGTAAAGAGGGAAGGAAAAGAGGACACAAAGAGGCTTTGTGTCTCCTGACTTGGGCATAGGGCAAGAAACCCAGAGAAGTAAAGTGTTGCCTCATTACCCAAAGCCAGGAAGCATCATTCACTTTATAGTTTATGAGGAGTCTATAAGGACTTCTGTATGAATGGCAGCCCTGCAGCCAAATGCATAGACTATAGTGTGAATGGTGCCATTTGGAATTCTGCAAATGCCTTGATAGAGTTGGGTGAGATGATGGAGAGTCTTGAAAATCACATAATTTTTTCCTTAAAGATGGGTGATATAATCATAGAAAGAGCATGGAATTAGGCTTCAGATGCCCACGATTCTGGATTGAAATCTGGTGTGATTGCAGACTCCTGGAGCTTCTTGTTTCTATGAAAGGAAAATGTTGGACTAGATTATTTCTAATCTCCTTTTCACCTTGCAAGGCATTTACCTTCTCTGATGTGGTAGAAAGTAGGACTCCATGGCAGGTGATGACACAAGGAAAATGGTATTTAAGGAATACTGGTATGGAGGATGGATGGGCATGAGAAAGGCCTAGAACCACAGGAAGGGTCTCCTTGCAACTACAAATGAGACCATAGGGGATAGGCTATGATGGCAGAAAAGGGAAGGAGAAGATAAACACAGGGGCCATTTGTGAGGGAAAATCAAAGACCATTTGGTCATTGACTGGATTGAGAAAAGGCCCCAGAGCATCAAACCTGAGCACAGTGACTGCCCCAAGAAAAGGAAAGGGGTGTTTCCCTGGTGTGAGGGGATAAGAATTCAACATTGAGCTTCTTGTGTTTGGCTGACAGTGAAACATCAAGTGGAAAAGTCTAGTACTCATTGGGAAAAAAAGGACCTAGAAGTCATGTGAAATGACTGAACTGGAGATAAGTGAGAGTCATCAACTCAAGGGAGATAATTAACGTTCCTGAGAAAATAAATATGAAAGCTTTCATAATGCATTAGCTGAAGAGCGTTTTTCAGTTTTGTAACTAAAGAAATGAAGCCAAGAGACATTAATGAAATGACCTCATCTCTTTTTTAAAGTAGATGGAATGGAAGCTGGTCATATATTTTAACAATTAATGTTTTCATGAAAAGAAAAAATGTCTATTACAGCAATTAAAGATGGACTACAGGGCCTTTGACCTTTTCAAATATTTCTTTCCATATTATTCACATCTATTTTTTCTTACTCTAGAGTTTCTTACTCTGGCGATTTTGCACTGTGTTAATTTAGCTAAGCTGGAACTATGTTTCCCAGAATTCCCTTTCATGTGTAGTTTTGGGTTAGGGTTGGCAGGAAGAGAAATTTGCATGAGACTTGGAAGGCCAACATGACACCTAAACCCTGTGCTTGCGGGGTTGGTGCAGGGCCCTAGACATCCCTGCAGCTTGTGCACATTGCTGTGAGCAGCTGGATCTCCTTGTAGGTGTGGTGGAAGGTCTAGTGAGTCCAGATGTGCTGCTTTGGCTTCTCCAGCTACTCAGCCAGGCACATGGTCAGGGCTCTACGGAGAAGGATCTGTTTTTCTGCAGGTGGCTGTGTCATCATTCAAGTCAATGCAGTGAGAGCCAGATGTGGGCTTCAGTTTCTTCTCAGGGATTCCACTTTGTCCTAGCAGGATTTGTTGTCCTTGCTCCCCAGTGGTGAGCTCAGCTTTTCCTCTGGCTTGCCCTGCTGACCGGCTGAGACTTCAGGCTGCAGCCAGGCTGAGGCGACAGCCTTCCACCACGTTCTTCACCAGCTTCCCTTCGTGGCCCTGGGTAGTGACTTTCTCCTTTTCCTCTCATCGTCCCCTTCCACACCTTCACTTCCTCAGCTTCTCCCACAATTGTGTTAGGTCTAATCCCTGGAGGAAATTCTTTATCCCATATCTCACACAGTGGTTCTACTTCCTTGATAGAATTGCTCACATTGTCTTATTATCTAAGCTTTTCTATACCCAGACTCTCTTTAATTGACTGTACTTTGTGCATTTCACCTATTCTCAAGGGACCATTAGCTCTCAGGAAAGGGTGATGAAATTTTAAAATGCTTTTTCATATTTTTAAATAGCCTTCATGATAGACTAAGAACGAAATATTAAAGTACTGGCTATGATATGAGGTCTAACACTATCTATGGGTTTCAGGGGCCTGTCCCTGGGAGCCTCCTCAGCACCTAGAACTACCCAGCTTCAGTTGTTAAGTGAGAAAGAAAGAAACTCCTGTCTTGCTTAAGCCACTGTTATTTTCGTCTTTTTTTTATATAGCTGAGCTTGAATGTTAACCAATATGCACATTAAACGTTACCTTAATCAAGTCCAGTTACTCAAGTACATGCACACTAAAAACTCCTGTATTCTGATCATTATCCTCCTCCTGTTTTACCTTGCAGCTCAGCCTTATACAAAGTACATGCTTACTTAACCTCATTGAGCTTCAGAAAAAGAGAGTCTGTCTCTATCTTGAATAAAATGCAGTGTGGACTATTTAATAGCCTCATGATGCCCTGTTTCCATTCATCTTTACTTCTGATGTATCTTCCTGGAGAAGACTGAACTAAAAATAATTAACATTTACTATCAAGACCAACACAAGACTGCCTGTTTGTGTCTTGGGCTAGGGATTAACACTGAATTTCAGAAGACGAGATGTTTTCATTTTTTGAGCAAGTCACTTAACTTCTCTGAGATCCAGTGTCATTATTTGTAAAATTTAGCAAATATCCTTTCTTCACAGGCTTTTTGTCAAGGTAAAATAAAAACCTCCGAAGTATGTAAAAACTTCCTAGCACAGTATTTGACATATTAAGTGTATATTAGTTGAATCTAAAGCATACATTATATTTTAAAAGAATTCACATAGAATACTATTTTTGTAATGCAAAAAGGTAAATAAGCAGCCTCCAATAATTTTTTCCAAAATCAGATTGTGTTTCCTGAAAAGGGAAATTCTTGCTTTAATACAATAATATATCAAGTGGAATGTTAGTAACTGAGGATTTGCTACATTTTTTAAAGTTACCAAAAATTAAAGAGAGAAGGGTAGCATGGGAAGCTACCCTTGAGCTTGGGAAGACTCTTACCATGAATAGGTTGGTTCTGGAAACTTAACATCAATAGCTCTCATATTATAATATGTGGTAGGTCATAATCTCTGCCAACCTGAAAGTTTCTCTGAATTCAACCAAAGAAAGCATCCTTTACTTATTAATAACCCCTTCTTAGATTCTTAGTTGATTCTTGATATTTCAAATGACTAGATCGAGAAATTGATGTAGGGCCGGCTAAATGGCGCATTTGTTAGGAGTTGGCTTGGGATGCCAGCTCTGAGCAGCAGAACCCCAGTTCGGATCCCACATAAAGGCCAGTGATGCTGAGCCCTCTGCAGCTAAGATGGTGGACAGTAGCTCGACCTGGAGCTGGGTTGCTGTGAGTCACCGGTGATGACGTAGATTGCAGTGGGGCTGGCCAGCAGCGAGTGTGAGCTTTCGTGAGCTGCCGTGAGCCACTATGAGTGGCTGTCCAATGACCAGTGAGGGACTGCCTCACCCAGGAAGAGCACAATGATAATACCAACATGGGTCAGTGAAGCAACATCCTCCACAACTATACTGAAGAGCAAAAAGACAGCAACTTATCTGTTCCTCTTCCCCGATGCCCCAACATTATTCCCCTCCCCCAATTCCCCAATAAAATCTTAAAAAAAAAAAAACAGAAAGAAATTGATGTAAAAAAGAGTTATTTTTAGTTTTATGATGAATATGCAGGAAAAAAAGATGCTGGCAAAGGACATTTGTAGAACAATAACTACCACCTGAAGTTTATCAAAAAAGCAAAATTTCTTGTACCAATTGACGTAGAAAAGTTCACAAACAAAGGTAAGCTCCTGGGTACAAGACAGCACTCACATCTTGCCCTTATAATAGAGTTTAAAGAGTTTCTGAAAATAAAAATGTAAGATGCTTGCTCAGGTTTTATTAGCTTTATATATCTGAGTAACTACATAAGTACTGTATGGATTGCATGTTTGTGTTTCCCTATATGCTGAAACCTTAACCCTCACTGTAATGAATGGTGTTTGTAGATGGGTTCTTTGGGGGGTAATTAGGTCATTAGAAAGAATCCCCCATGAATGGGATTAGTGCCTTTATAAGAAGAGACACCAAAATACCAGTTGGTCTCTCTCTCTCTCTCCCCCGCTCCCTCCCGCCCACCCCCATGGAAGACACAGCAAGAACGTGGCCATCTACACACCAGGAGGCAGAACCTTGGACTTCGTAGCCTCCAGATGGTCAGAAATAAATGTTTGTTGTCTAAACCACCCAGTCTTTAGTAATGTTATAGCAGCCAGAAACAACTAAGATAGGTACATACCCGAGATAATTGAATCCTGAAATAATGATAGAAACCTGTTTCCAGGAAACTGTTCATTAATGGTATTTATCATTGTTAAGTCTTAAAAAGTAGCATGAGGGTTCAGGGAGAAGTAGAGAGATCTGAGGCTGATGGTATTGTAGTGTTTACTCTATCTGCCCATGGGGAAATCCCTTATGGGGAAATCTGCCTCTAAATTCCCTTATGGGGCAATCTGTCTACTCAGAGTGCCACAGGAAGGGCCAGCTTCTGGTCATCCATGTTTTGGACCATGTGGCCCAATCTTGCCACCGCTGATTAGACTACAACAAACACCTATGACTTGGCACAACAAAAAGCAGAATCAGTCCGATTCCCACTCTCTCCGGAATTTCAGTGAATCAATATCTAGAGACTGATCCGACTTAGAAGTGGGAGTTGACTGAAAGATAAGGAGCAAGAGTTGGAGGAGAGGCCATATTAGCCAGGTGCAAGTCCAGCTATTAACAAACTCAGAGTGAGCAAGCCAAACCTGCTGGTTGCTGACCAGAAAGAAGAAGATACAAGGAGTATAGCTCAGTATATTCAACTAAAATCTCCTTGAAGACAGGGACATTGTCTGTTTTATCGGTCTTGTTCATTACTGTTTCCCCCAGCATTTAGCATAGTCCTTGGTTATTAAAAAATTAGTCACTCTGTACATATCACTTGACTGAATATGAGTAGTTAATGAGTTAACAGTAGATCACTAACACAGCCCTAAAATAACTTTCTTTCCAGAAACATTGTCTAGTTCCTGGCATCAGAAACCTACATTTGTCCATGACATTCCTTCTCCTTCAACACAGTCCATGTCCTCTTTTATTCCTAACCTCCAACATGTCCCTTTATTTGAGCAAATTTGTTTGGTCCTTGATACTTGTTAACAAAAGTTTTAATACTAACTCAGAGAGAGAGAGACTGGGAGAGAGAGAGAGAGAGAGAGAGAGAGAGAGAGAGAGAGAGAGAGAGAGAAATTGGAGTTTAAGGTGGTAGAGAAAGAGACTTCCCCTGGATTTTTAAGCACTTCATTTTCTAGTGAAATATACAAAAGACTCTTCACAACTTCCCTACAGAGAGGTTTAAACTTTTGATGGGGCTAAAAGACTAAAGAACTGTAACAACCTATTCTAGGAAACGAGAGAACCTGTCTCCGAGAAATATTTAAACTTTGTCAGTGAGCAGACTGGCCATATAAAATCAAACGCTCTTATAGCTCTCTCCCTGTAAATTGTTTGCACTGTGTTCAAAGAAAGTAACTTGACACCCATTCTCCTGTTTCATAGAAGAGAATAAAGCAACCTGGGAGGTTACTCTAGTGATAAAATATACTTAAAGAAAATGCATCCTCCTTCTGAACTCATAATTTCCTTCTTCTTCACTATTACTGGAATGCATTCAATCTAAGAAAATCTTGATTTTTTTTTCTTTCACCTATGAAGAAACTCAGGAACGATATGTAAAAAACATGTTATCCCACTAAGCTTTGCTTTCATAAAACAGTATATTCTCTTAGGCAGTAAATATCTTTCAAGGTCTGGTTCATCCCCGATCAATTGGTGTGAAAATATCCTCATGTGACAGATAATGGCAAACTTACCCTTCGGGTGCACACTAGCCCTGCACATTTTAAAAAGAAGGTATAAGCCAAGCATCCTTTCTGTAGAAACATCAGGTGGCCAATATTGCTCCTGTCCTGCTTCTAGTTGTTCTATATACAAGAGATGCTATAGCTGGGGGATGCTCTCACTGTTCAAAAGCAACACATGAATAACGATAAGGGGTGAGAGGGAAGGAATAAAAATACTTACTCGGTCCAAGACCAATTGAAAAAGCAGCAACATAGACAAGCAAGCTGGCTAAGGATAGCCATTTCAAAAAAGGAGGGACATCTGCAGGGTCTGTGACTATCTGGTATCCTGTTGGGCTCAGTCCAGCATTTGGCAAGGATGCTGAGGTCACCACCCCTCTCTTATCCACATCATTTCTCGTGGGGATTAGTGAGCTTCTGCTGTGGGAAGTGATCCCCTTAAAGGGTTCTCTAAAGGTGTCATTACTGGTTGACAGGTTTCTTGGTCCATAAAACACAGACTCGTCCAAGGACTGGTTGATAGGACTGTGGCTTCTGCAGATGTTGGTGACATTCATGTGGATGTTGAGATTGACGATTCCCATGGTCACCAATGAGGCTGCCATCACGGAGGAGCCAACACAGAGGAAGGTTTTGCTCCCAACATGGTCTACAAGAAGCGTGGCTGGGATGGTGCTGATGACCTTGACAACCCCGACCCCTGTGGAGGCAAGACTAGCTGCCTCATTGCTTTGGAAGCCAACAGATTTCAAAACAGTTGATGCATAGAATAATATGTTTGGCTGACCAGTGATTTGTACAAAAAATACCAATGTTAACCCTATCATTATTCTGGTCCTCATGTTGTCCTTCGAACGAAACAGATCCCAGAAACTATACTGATACTCATCTTTCAGCGAAGATTTGATGAGAGTGAGCTCCTCTGTGGTAGCTGAGATGGGTCGCAACCTTCCCAGAACCTTGCTAGCAGCTTCCTCCTGTCCTTTCATCACCAGAAACCGGGGACTTGGAGGAAGAAAGTACATTGCAACTGCTTGCAAAACTCCCAAAGGAATAACAAGGCCAAACATGTACTTCCAGCCATGGGAAACATTAGCGAATGCATAATTTGAAATGTAGGCAAAAAGAATGCCAATGACAATCATCAACTCATTCAGGGACACAAGAAGACCTCTTCTGTTCTGTGGGGCAATCTCCGCGATGTAAACACAAGTGGCAATTGAAGAGAGTGAAATGGACACCCCTACAGCAATGCGTCCCACTATCAGAACGGCGTAGGATAAACTGAGGATCAACACGAGGCTTCCGAGTCCAAGCAGGCAGGAGGACAGCATGATTGCAGCCCTTCTTCCGTACCTGTCGATTAGGCCCCCTCCGGTGAGAGAGGTGAGTAAGGCCCCCATGAGGAGAGAGCTCACAAACATTTCCTGCTCATGGCAGGTCAGGGCTAATAAGGTTCTTATCTGAAGAACAGCACCGGAGATGATCCCAAGTTCATAACCCACCAGCAGGCCACTGACGGCAGCTGTGACCGATGACAGGAGAGTAAACATGCCGCAACCTACAAGCAGAGGGTAGAAACAGACAGGTCAGCTCTGAATCGTCATTTTAAACATTTTATGTCTGAGTAGAGACTTAACCTTCTATAAGTGAGTTTTTCATAGCACTGAGTATAAACACACACACACACAAGTACAGTAAAATAATATGCTAACCAAAATAAATAAATAAATAAATAAATAAATAAATAAATAAATAAATAAGGAAAAATCCCTTTTCTTTTGTTTTTGGGAGGAGAGAGGTTGTTTGTGATGTTGATGTTGTTTTAAATGTCCAGCAGGCACTATGCAAGATAAGCAGATGACAGATGATGAAATGAAGACTAAACAAACAAGAACACACTTTAGTTCCTGCCTTGGCATTGGATCAAAAGTTCAGAGCCTGCCAGGTGGCTCAGTTGGTTAGGAGTGCGAACTCTGAGCAACAGGGTCACCGGTTCAATTCCCCCATGGGCCAATGAGCTGCCCCCAAGCTGAACTGCCGCTGAGCTGCCAACCGGCAACCAGATGGCTCAGCTGGTGAGAGCACGCGCCCTTAACAAGACTGCCAATTCAACTCGCGCATGGGATGATGGGCTGCGCCTCCCCACAACTAGATTGAAAGCAGTGACTGGCTTGGAGCTGAACTGCGCCCTCCACAACTAAGACTGAAGGACGATAACTTGACTTGGAGCTGATGGGTCCTGGACAAACACAATGCTTCCTTCCCCAATTCCCCAATAAAATCTTTAAAAAAAAAAAGCCTTAAAAATGTGCACTCTAAAATTTTAAAACAAAACAAAAACAAACAAACAAACAGAAGTTCAGAGAGCCCAGTCCTTTGGGCCCACCCCAGTTCTCTAAAGGCAAACCCTGGAGAACAGGATACAGCAGTAGGAGCTTCAAGAAATGCTACCGGCTTCCCATTGTGCCCTGGGGAAAATGAAGCCCAGCCCCCAGGAACCCTTTCTCATGTCTGTCCCCTTGGCCACAACTGGGCCACAGTTGGCTTTTGCTGAAGTGCAGGAGGGCATGGTGGGGAGTGGAGGGGGTATCAGTGCCTTAATTATTTCAGGGCTGTGTCAGAAAGAAGGGAGAAATGGATGCAGGGGAGGAAATCAACAATCTCCATTACTGGCTCTGAGGAAGGAGAAAGGGATGGAACATGGGGAAAGAAGAGCAAGACGGACTTCATGTTGTTTGATTATTATAAAGTTAAAATCTGAGGAAAAATGCAAAATGATAACAGTTACTAACTTTCAGTGGTAGCTACACTGATGTTTGTTATACGTTTGTAACTTGTCAAAGCTAAAACCAAACCAAACAAAAAGTAGCTGAGCGGAGAGCATTGCCAGGGCAGGAAACACCAGGGAGTGAACAAAGGCTGAGGCCAGGAAAGCTCTCATCATGTTCTAAGGCCTGTCAGGCAGCCAGTACATCATGTGTGGGGCACAGCGTGAGCTTGGAGAGATAGTGGGAGAGGGCATCAGGGAACATGGGTAAGTACAAAGGGGATACTTCATGCAGGGCCTGGCAGGTCACAGGGACAACTTTTTACTGTATTCCAAGTAGAATGGGGTCAATGCCCACTGACTGGCAAGAGGGTGTCTGTCAACCCTCAGAGTTTCTTGCTGCGATGTGCAGATGAGTCAAGAGCCAAAATGAGTAGCAGGGAGCAGTGTGTTGCCTTAGTCTCAACGAAAGGTGATGCTAGCTTAGACTTGTGTGTGAGTTGTGAAACTGAAGACATGTAGATTCAAGAGTTAAGTTTGAATGACTACACTTGCTCATGAATTGAAGTTGGAGTGTAAGGAAGTGGGTCAGAACCCAAGATGGCTCCATGGTTTGAGCACTTGGTCGGGAAGACTGGGAAGAGAACTGGCTATGAATGGGAGTAAAAGCAGCAGTGGAAACGAGTTCCATCTTAGACTTACTAAAATGTTTTGTTTGTTTTTACATGTAAGGCATTAAGATAAGAATGTCAAGTAGGGGGCTGAGTACACAGATTTGATGATTGAGAGATAAGTCAAGGCTGGAAACATGTATTTGGGATTCAGGAGCATGTATTTGGTATTTAAAGTCACGGAAATGGGTGAGATCACCTAGGGAGGCAGAATGGAGGGAAAGGAGAAGCAGGGCTGGGACCTAGGGAATGCCAACATTTAGAAGAGGTGGCAACAGCAAAGGAGATGGAGAAGAAGCAGAGCAGAGGTATGTGGAAGAAGCACTAGAAACATGTGCTTGTGCCCACAATGATCACAGGCTGAGCTAAAGCTATTTAACCCAGCCAATGGAGGAATAGAGGGTGTGGTTAAAAAATGTTGTTTAGCTCTAGTGAAAGGAGCAGGTCAAATAAAGGTGATCTACACCTCTTCTCACCACAAATATCCAGAGTATCTTACATCTGCAGGAATCTGATGGGATATGGGAAAAGTGGGAGACTCCAAAAAATAAATTTAAAAAGGGTTGGATATTTAGATGGAGGAGCAAATAAAAATGCACTAATCCATAATAAAATACAATAATGTACTTTATGAGCATTGCAAGCACCAACTATTAAATTGAAATTAAATCAGCAATTCATCCAGCTAATCAGAAAAACAAATATTTGCACTATTGCACAGCAGGCATTTTCTAGACACTTGGGGGTACATAGACAGCAATGAAACAAAACAGATGTGGTCTTTGCACCACAAGAAACTTAACATTCTAGCAATAACTCTTACCTATTATTTATTCTGTACTGTTTTAATTTTTACATGCAAAATGACGTTAAAGTACTGTCTTAGGGCCGGCCGAGTGGCGCATTGGTTAAGTGCTGGTTTTGGGATGCCAGCGGCCCCGGTTCGGATCCCACATGCGGGCCAGTGATACTGCCCTCTACAGCTAACAACACCTCCTCCTGGAGCTGGGCTGTGCGAGCCCCGGTGATGGTGTGGGCTGCAGCCCCTGCTGCAGTGGGCTGCCATAGGCTACAGTGAGTGGCCCGCAGCCAGCGTGAGC
This sequence comes from Aselliscus stoliczkanus, assembly GCA_033961575.1. Lineage (NCBI taxonomy): Eukaryota > Metazoa > Chordata > Mammalia > Chiroptera > Hipposideridae > Aselliscus > Aselliscus stoliczkanus. The sequence goes on from CM066733.1 coordinate 131,710,321, forward strand.
GGCTGGCAGCCAAGTATGAGCTGCCAATAGCCGCGGTGAGCGACATCCAGAGGCCAGCCAGCCACCGATAAAAAAAAATAAAAATAAAAAAAATAAAAAGTACTGTCTTATAGGTTCACTCATGTCTTCAATTTCCACATATTTTTTTTTCCCATGTGATCTTAAAATCCTCAACGAATTCCTCTACTGCAGGAGGACTGGGTCAAATTCTCACATTTGGATGAAGATATTATATTGCTTCATATCTCTGCTTATCATTCTTCATTTTATCTATGTTTGATGAGTTGATTATCATGTGTGTTTTAGCTATAGATCTCTGAGATTCAATTGGAGAAATAAGGGACTTTGGAGAATGAGGCAGACTGAGTGAGGCCCTCCAGAGGGGGATTTAGAGTGACAGAGGACAGCATGGGGATACTGAATCAAGGACATGAGGGAATAGATGCCAGACTGCTTGAGTAGCGGAAGATTGTCCTTGCCACCTTGTCCTTCCCCTGACCCGTCCTAGTTGTCCCCCTTTTTTTAGATGGGAAATAGTGCTTCTGAACAAAAGGAAAAACCCCTTGAGATATCAGAGTCCCTTCCTTTGATGCTCTATTAGCTTACTTTAGAGACAGTCCAAGGTGACAGGTTTAGGAGGAGTGGGGGCCAGGGGTGGGGCAAGCCAGGTTCCTGTAATCTGGAGGAAGTATTTTCCAACAGAAGAGGGATTCAGTTTCTTTCCTTTGCTTTCTGGACTTAACTTCATATACCTACTTCTTTTAGCCAGGGCTCATAGGACATTGACAAACTGAGATGTGTGCAAAGGGTCTGGAAACCATCCCATTTTGTCAATGTCCCTCTTGAGACCCAACTGCTATAACAGTACTGAGTATAATTCTTTAGAGAAATAATAAATTATTTCTATAAGAATTGGCTAGACAATTTTTACAAATTTAAAAAATTTTATATATCACATTATGTATGTATGTATATATGTATGTATATATGTATGTATGTATCTATCTATATCTGTCTGTCTGTCTATCTATCTACCTACCTAATCTAGCTAGCGAATTTTCCTTTAAAAGCTTAAAAAATTGTATTAGGACATTTTATCACCCTATTACCACATGGGAGGCATACCAACATGGTTTATATGCTTCAGAATTAGCTAAGGCTTTCATTGTCTGAACTTTATTTGAAGGATATGCTTTCTCCCATTATATGCTTTAAGTGGTACTGCCCCAACCTAGCCTCTCCACTCATCTCATGACTGCTCCTTATTATTACTATTGAAGTCCTACTACAATCCTAAGGCTGCCCATCCTGGATTCTGAATTCCAATTCAGTGGGGAAAGCTAGCCCCTAATGCTCCCAAGATTGCAAAGCTATGACACCTTAGGACTTTGTAGAGGTTCAGAAGGAGCCACCCAAAAATATGCCTTAGTGGTATGCGGATTATTTTGTGCTAAAGGCAACCAAGACCATGAGGGCTTAAGAGAAACTTCTGCCCCCACCCCTTCACTATCTAGAAGAATTTAAATTAGGGACTTGGCCCACGATAAGAGTTATCACTAGAAATCACTTTTTACCTACTTATGGCAGAGCAAACAAATAACTGCTAAACATGTGCTCTCCCTGCAATTGCCTTCTGAAGCCCCAAGGTATCTTACCTCATCCTTAGCTCAGAATGTTGTATATACTTTAGTTTTCCTTTCAGTTTCTGACTCTCATGACTCTCATGTATGTGAGATTTCCATACATATGTATAAATTTGGTTATTTTTCTCTTGCTAATCTGTCTCATGTTTATTTGATTATTAGACCAGCAGAAAAAACCTTGACGGTAGAGGAAAGTGTTTTTTTTTTTTCCCTCAACTTCCATCACAGGTAGTTTTCCTGGTGTTATTTTACCACATAAAAACCATGAAGAGAGACATAAACATGGGCTTCTCCTGTGTCTACTTTTTGGTTGATGATGATAGAAGCAAGAGGTTAGCCTATGGATGCCAGAAAGTAAAGATAACTTTTCCAAGAAATCTGGCATTGAACAGGAAGAAAGAGGATGTAGCAAAAAAGATGAAGTTTATGTTTGCCTAAACACAGATGGGAGAGTTTGGGGCAGCTGGGTGGACAAAGGAGAAGCAGCCAGTGCTAGAGGAGACAGTAAGGTGAGGAATCATAATGAGTGCCTTTTCAAAAAACAACCAGCCCTGAAATCAGCCTGTCCTTAATGTTCCTGATGAAGTTAGCTTTGCTGGCCATTTTGCTTGTGGCCTTTGCTTCACAGGAGCCCTTCTTTGATGTCCCTGTGTTCCCCAAAAGGGCCATAAGGAATTCTCAAGCTTCTGTGGACATCACAGAAGTGACAGCTATCTGGAGATTGGCAACTGGTCCCCACAGCATGCTGGGTCATTCCTACCCTCTGTGTTGCTGATTTGCTAGAGTACCAGCAGTGTTCTTTTTGAGGCAATGATGATTTTTTAATAAGGTAATGAAGTAAAGCTCTTCCTATCAAACATGTGATCGCAACCACAAGGCTTTATGCAAAGAAGAGCGCCAAGACCCTCAGCAATGGCAAAGAGGACAGACAGCCCCCACAGGCCATGAGACGGCAGCCAATGCTACAATAGCTTCATTGTCTGCCCAGCTCATGTTGACTCAGATGAAACCACACAGCTAAATGGCCTGCAATGAAACATTCAATTTTTCCACAATATTTGCGTTTCTGCCTGCTTTCCTTTTTCCTTTCTTCCCATATACGTATCATAGGGTACATAATGGACACACACAGTAAACACTTGCTGGCTGACTAACTCTTACAACAGAATGAAAAGAGCACATATACAGGTTTGGTTTGGTTTGGGCAGGTGGCCAGGTAACCATACAGCTTGACCAACTGAATGCTTCCCAATGTTAGAAGATCTCCTATTTCTTGTGTGGCTCGAGGAAACCTTGCAGTGGCCCCCAAATGTCCTTGCAGCTGTGGTCTCTCCTTTTCAGCTCCATCTTCCTGAATACCAACTCATCTTTCGAGAGCTATCACAACAGCCACCTCCTCTGTGACAACCACCCTGCTCTGTCTTATTCTGCTGCTGCACCCCCAGCTTCTTTGTGCTTCTGCTCTGTACAGAATGTGCGTTCTCAGAGCACCTGCCACATGTTAAGGCATTCATTTATTTACCTGTTTGCCTTCCCCTATTAGACTGAAAGTTGCTTGAAGCTAAGAACTCTGCTGCACTTACATCTGTATTCCCACTTCTAGTCTTTGGCACAAAGTAGATGCTCAATAAATCTTTGTTGGGTGAATGAATAAATGAATGAATGATAACAGCAGTCCAGAATACTGACCCTTGGTCCTCTTCTTCCCATTTTGTCAGCAGGCTAGTGTTAATACCTAGTATTATGTAATGGCTAGCATATAGAACTTTATATTTACAGAAATGCATAACATTTGAACAGCATACTGTTAGCATTTCTACAAAGCTTTCAGCACTATTGTTAGCCAGTTAATATGGAAACGATTGCATAGACCTTAAAATGTTTCATTGTCACTCCTATATTTATATTTCATTAAATGTCAGCTCAGTGCATGGACATGTTCTCTAGTCAATCAGATCCAGAGTCTAATGACCCCTTTTCAGGGGACCAGATTTTCCGGTCCCACTGCAGTCTCTAGGTACCAGTTCTTCAGCACATCCAGGCTACCTGCTGTTTCTGGAACATGCTGTGCACTTTCCCAGACTTGGGCTTCTCTTCATGCTGTTCCCCCTCACGGCATGTCCTTACCCTACTTCAGTCTAGGGAAACCCTCTTTATCAAATATCCCCTCCTTTACAAAACCTTTCCAGACTCTCTCTCTTTGGTTAGCGTTAATCTCACTTTTCTCTCTTGCCTTTGCATCTAGGGCCTTATAGCACCCTGGATTTATTTAGTTATATCTGTCTCTGCCTTAGATGGGATTGCCTTGAAAACAGGAGTATCTGTATCAGGGGGGCCCATGTAGTGCCTGGTACAAGAGCTCAGGAGAGGCTGTTGGATGCTACAACCTCCCAGAGGGCACGTCCCATGAGGAGTGAGGTGTGGTGCTCTCAATAAGCTGTCAAAGGTCCCAGGTATTGCCTCTTGTACCTGGACTATGTGTGGTTCTGTCTGCCTTTTTCTAACCACTATTTATCCCCCCTCCCTATACATCAATTCATTCTTTAGCATATAATGAAACTTAGACCAACTGAAAATTTGGCCTGTCTCTATACTATTGTACTATTGTTTGACTTTTGCAAACAAAAAGGAACTTTGCTTTCTTTCTTGTTTCTTCAATCCTAGTTTTGATTAGTAGTACTTTCAGAAACACTTTCCTGAAACCAGCTTCTCCAGATTCTATTGGCTAGGGAAGCAAAAAGGGGGGATGTTGTTTAAACTTGCATATTAGCTCTTCCCTGAATCTTGTTTGTTTTTAATTATCCTTTTCTGCCTGATTACATGTCTGACTTTCATTTTTTTCTTTCTCTCCTTCCGCTCTTTCTTCTTCCCCTCCTTCAATGTGATACTGTCTCAAGGATAAGTTTGGGTGCTTATTTCTTCTAAGTTTTTTGCAACTAGTTGAATTCTACTCAGAATAGATTTCTTCTAGTGTTTTGGGTTTTTTTCCTGATTTATTTAGGAATAATTCTCTCTGTGTTAGTTATATACATTCCCTTCCTCTCTCACCTCTAGCTCCATGTCCTTTTTATATAGATCTAAAATAGCTTCTCATATTTATCCTCCACATCACAGATTTCAGATAATAATTCTGCTCTTGCAGTTTTAGTCTCTCACACTCTTTACATGTCTTATATAGGTCTATCTGCACCTTCATTCTTAGCTAGCTCCTCCAGCTGTACCTCAGTTCACTCTTATTATTGGATGTTGACTTAGATCTCATTTTTCAGAGTTCATTTTTACAAATTTATACAGAACAAAAATCAGATACTTTACAAAATTGATGTTTCCTGTAAAAAGAAATCTTAAAATGTATGCATTGCCTTTGTATTTAAAATGTACTTGCCAATAACCAGATTTGCTGCATTTTCTTTACCCAGCCCCCACAAGTCAGTGACATTTTTGACTGTAAGAAACCAAAATCCTGACAAACAAGGGCTTAAAACATCATGGCATTTATTGTTTAATTAGCGAGGTGACCAACTTGAGTTTGGTGCCTCCAAGAATTCATACTCTATCTATGCCTCTGTTCCTGCTTCCTCAGACTGTTGGCTTTTGTCTGGATTTGCCATCATACGGGCAAGGTGGCTGCCACAGGCATAAGATTCTCTCACAACCATTTTCAATGGCTACGTACAATGGAGGAAAGCTTAGGGCAAGATGTCTTTCCTTTTTTCAGAGAGGGAACTTTCCAGAAGCACCTTGAAAGATGATGAGGTTCAGGACACACTGCTCCAAAATACGGCACCTCGGCATGTCGAATATTTTAAGCTGAAGGAGTTTGAGAAAATGACAGAAACAGGAGGGTCTCTCTGGCCTTTCCTTCACTCTTACCCCTGCAACAGGTCATAAAACCCTGTAAGAGGTGCTCTCCCTATACCAAGAGAAAAACAATCTTATCTCCAAAGGGAGGTCAAGAAGAATCTGAACAAACAGGCCTTGCTGTTTCTCCCCAGTTGACTACACTTGCCTCATACTCTCTAACATATCATATTTCTGCATCAAACCTGGCATAAAAATACTCAGGCTTAACCATTTCTTCAGATCTTCATTTCCTTATGAAGGCTCTCATGTCTTGTAAAACTTCTATTACATAAATTTGGATGCTTTTCTGATGTTAATCTGTCTTTGTCCGTTTAATTTTCAGACCCAGCATGGGACCTCACAAGGATTGAGGAAAATTTTTTTCCTCCCCTAAAAAGTTACCCTAATGTCTCTTTGACCAGAACCAGTGTGATCCGTGGTCAAACTTGGCTGCAAGAGAGACTGAGAAGTGAGTATCTGAATCCTTTAGTTCCCCAGATGGGAACGGCAGAAAATCAGGAGGGAGTTGGAATAGCTCTTAGGTTGGCAGTGTCTGACCTCATTTTAGACACTCAGTTACAGTTGGAAATTCCTCTTAGACCTAGAGGAACAATTGATGTGCATAGCCACTAGCCAAATTTCTGACGTCTAGAAGTTATTTTTCTGGTGTGGCTCCATTGAATTGAGAAAGGAATTTTTTTTTTTTTTTGGTCCCCTGACTGTGAATAAGAAATATCATTCATACATTATTTAAATCAGTTTGTAGTTCTTGGCTTATCAAAAACAATACATACAAAACTACCACTTCTATAGCATATCATTCCAGTGGCTCTTCTAGGCTTTGTCCCTTCTTACATTGACTTCATGTCTCAAAATGCAATGCTCACTGTCTTTCCTGTCTAACCCAAAGTTGCTGAAATCTTAGAAACTGTAGCCCCTAAAGAAATATAGAAAGAGAAGTAGTAATGACAAGATAGGATGGGAAGAACTGAATCGTGGCACAAAAACTTCTGACCGTCTGAAAAAGCAGCTCTAGGGTCTATGGAGAAGTCTTCTCTGTATCTGGAAGGTGAATATTCTCTCAATGAGGGATGCGGTTTGTGAAAAATCTAACATTCTACTGTCTTATTTTATACATTACACCCACGTTTGCATTTTATTTAGGGTTAATTTCTAACTCATCAAGAATATGTCTGGCTTTAATGTTATTGTAAGCGTGCAGCTTCTTCCATGTTTTCATAGGGATTTTCAATAGAGTTAAGAGGGCAAATCTGGAGAAAACACTGGCAGCCATCTTACCTAGAGACTTGATGTCTCTAGGATGGAAGTTCTCAATGTGGGAGAGATGTGGTGAGCTATGGACATTTGAAAATTGAAAAGGTCTTTAAAAAGGATCCTCATCCCATCAATGATTATTGGCTGTTGGAAAAGTAGTAAGTAACACACATACCTGTACTTCAAGATTTTAAATATATATATATATATATATATATATATATAAAGATTTTTTTTAAAACTCTAAATGCTAGTGAATGCAAAAGTAGCTTTCTATCATTTTATATTTTCTAATCAATAAATGTAAAATGGTGAAGACTATTATGTTAGAATTTGAACATGTTTTTCTATTTACAAAGGAGTCCAAAAATGCTTGCACATCACTCTTATTGTTTTTTAAATTCTTTATTTAGGGATACAAAATGGGAAGAAAATAAATAAAATTGTAAAGCCTGTAGCTGCAAAGCTCTTAGGAAGAGCATTTTATTTACTAAAAATAAATACCTGGATGTTAGGGTAGAAGCCCATAGGGCATGTTGAGAATACAGAGGTAGACTGTGAGAAAGAAGAAGAGAGAAAGAGAAAAGACCTAGATGTTTTATATAATATAAAGGAAGAATTTTGACGTGTGTGTGTGTGTGTGTGTGTGTGTGTGTGTGTGAGAGAGAGAGAGAGAGAGAGAGAGAGAGAGAGAGAGAGAGAGAGAGAGAGAGAGAGAGAAGATCCCAGAAATAGAACAAATGGAAGAAAATGTCAGGACAGGTTGTCAAGTTGAGGGAGGTGGAAATGGGGACAGAACACAAGGGAACAATAAAGCAAGAGGTGTGTGGATTTTAGAAAACATTGGTTTATAACAAATTCCCTATGGTGGATTTGACAAGAGGATTTTAAGAATGGGCCCAGCTCTCTTCAAATCATTAGTAAAAATCTTTAAAAGCTTGTGTGAATGGGATTTGAATACATGAAAGAAAAGGAGCTATGATCCATGTACGGATTGGAGCAGGAGTAAGAGAAAAGACTAGTTGCCGGAAGTAAGGGGCAGGAATCCAGTGGAAACAGGAAGTTGTGCAAAAGGCAATGAGAAGAACCAAAGACTCTTGAGGACAGATGCGGATGAGGAGCAAGGAGGCATGTAGGTTTAGCCTTATGGGGGCTAAAGCTATTTTTATTTAAATATTAAAAGAATGGTGACTCCATAAAGCTAGAGGATTTAGAGACATGCAGGTGAAGTTTTCCAAGGCTTCCTAATTCGGTCATCAATACCATTACTTTTAGAAACTTTCTTGATTTCTCTTTAATTGATATGGTCTCTTCCTAAGTATTCTCCTAAGAATTCCTCCTTTCATGATACATAGCACACAAAAGTGCTTACATCTTCAGATTATTTTGTCATCTTTTTTTTCCCCTTTTAACTTTATACTCTCATCACACAAAAATATTTGTAGTTCCCCCAAAGTGTCATTCTCTCTTCTTCAAACGTGTATACAAGATAATTTCTCTACTTAGAATGCTCTCTGTAAACCTATCGGCTTCAGTTATGCTTTCTTGATTCAGCTTAGCAACACTGTCTTCCAGAGTACTTCAAAAACTGGCTTAACTGCCCCCTGTGCCCTACCAGAGCATTAAGTATCTGACCACCCATCCATTGTAGGTGTCCTGATCTTGTTTCTCTCCACCAATTGCTAACAAGCATCTGTATTGCATGGATGTCTCTTGTTCACCCATGGACCCGGGGTCTAGCATTGTGTCTGAATCCTAGTAGTCACTCAAAATTTGTTGAACAATTACCTTGTTATTTGGATTCTTATCTTTCTGCTGAGTTGGTAAAATCTATGGACATGAATAACATCTTCGATTCTTTTCTTTACTCTGAAGTGTCCAGCACCATTCCTCTCAATAAATACTGCTGAATTAAAATGCTCTTTAGTTTAGCTCAACAAACACTTCTTTACTCATGTAACAATTCAGCATGTATTAGATGCCAGCACTGTATTGGGCACAGAAGGCAGACAGTACCATCAGCAGGATGGTCATTGTGAGCTCTATGTTGAGACACATCCTAGGTGATATCTGGATCTGATGGCACAAGATGGTGGCACTTGGGCTCCATGCATATGATCCCTGATGGAAATACAGAGAAAAGGCATAGTTCTTATCTTTCCCAAGCACTTGCAGTCAGCCCAGAGCTCTGAGAGGTACAAGAATATATATTTTATCTGGGAACTTATACTTTTCTAGAAAAAGACATGTTACATGTAAAATTAGGAAATTAGCTAAAATAAAATGCCATAAAATTCTGAAATGAATATAACGGGGTACCCAAACTCACAAAACAGAACAAGAAGTAGAGACAGCAGTGCTGGATGGTATTATTGGTCAAGTGGGCAAAACCCTGGATTGGATATAGGATGCTGAGCTTTAGAGCTCTGTGCTGCCGTCTATGATCTGTGCTGCCTGGAATAAGTCACTTTGCTTCTCTCCAGGAGGCACCTGGGCTTAATGGTGAAGGTACAGTATGGAATCAGAGTGCCTGATCAGTGACCACCTGGATGTTGACATGTCCCTTAACCTCTCTGTTCTTCTGTGTTCTCATTCCTAAGAAAAAGATAGTATTACCTACTTTATAAAGTTGTTATGAAAATAAATGAGATAGAACTGCATAGTAGTGAGTATTTGGTAAATGTTAGTTGTTGCTTTCTGAGCCTTAGTGTCCTTATCTGTGAACTGTGGTTAATATTACCTTATTGAGTTGTTATAAAGATAAGAACGGATAATTGTAATAGAAGCTTTTGGCCCATGATAATCCTTCAACAAAAACTTTTTGAGCTTGGATGATGGGATAAAAGGAAGTAAAATAACAATTATACCTTTTTACAAATTCTTGAATTCATTTGTTTTTGACAGTACCTACATCATTGGGCCTACAGCATGATACATTCTTCCTGTGATTTTTGCCTTGGGGTTTTTGCAGTTTTGTTTCCCAATGAAAATGAAAAAAAAAATCATCAGTTTGTGGATGTTATTGCAACATACAGATTGATTCTAATTACAACTTTCCCCCCTATTGTTAAAAAACCTTGCACCTCTGAGGCTGAGATGCCATTTCAGGCAGGTTTCTAAATGAGCACTGCACATAGCTCCTGACTCCAACTCCCACAAAGTGGGGCAACAGGTGAGCTCTGGAGCAAGCTATTTTGGACAAAGTAATATGGACATAGTTAACAGTCTCAGAGATTAACAATGCCTGGTAGACCTGAGTCATAAATGTTGCTGAGAAATAATTACTTCCAAGGGAAGCACAATTCAACAATTTAAAGGTAAATTACACTTGATTTACTTAAGGAAAAAACAAAAACAACAAACAAAAAACCCTACTTCTTTAAGTTAAATGAAAGACTGCATTTTTTCTCCCTGATATTTTGACAGAACCATATAAAGTGACTCACTGTTAAAAAATAATGAAGGCTTCTAAAATTAGAATAATGTGATAAATTACTTTAGTCTTATTATTATTTCCTTAAATTGTATAGAAAAATTAGTATATCACTGAGGTGTAGCCAGTTAGCAAATACATAAATAAGTGTGCTTTGACATAGGAAGGAAAAATGGTACCATTGAGTCAAATCAAAACAAAATAAAATAGAAAAAAACCTATACGAATTTATGATTTATTATAAAGGTAATATATTTGACTCAAAGTTTCAGCTGGGAAGTATTTGGGGGCATTCAGGTTTTGTGCCTTTAACTGAGATTGGGCAGGTTTTGAGGGAAAATGTAATGAGAAATCATTCTTATCCGATATTTGGTCTGAGGGGAAGCAGAGTTTGGTACCCCAAAATAAGCCTTTTGGGATATTGGCTGTTTTAAGCTGGTTATTTTTAAGAAAAGAAAGACTCGGGGGAAAACTTTGATCTTCCCTGTATCTGCTAAAAAATTTTTATATGGAGGACCTGCTCCAGAAAAAGAGCTATCATCATAGACAACTATAATTTAATATGAACTTGGTGTGATAGGGAAGAATCTAGCAGGCCCCTTTGAACAAAGTCCTCTCTGTGTCCCATTGTTAAATAGGGCCCAGAAAACATTTATTTACCAAACATTTGCTTTTCCATCTCCACATAAATTGTCTTCCTGCCCTATGATGTCCCAAACCACAACACTCCCCTTCTCCTTAGCTCAAGATGGCATATCAGCCTTAAATGTCCAATCTGTCCCCCAGTCTCATATTCTTATGGGATCCTTGTACGTATATACGTTATAAATGTTATTTTTTCCTGTTAATCTGTCTCATGTTAATTTGATTAGTCCAGCCAGGAGTTAGAAAGGTAGGATGAAAATTTATCTTCCTGCCTCCACAGGTCAAATAGCTCCTTGGGAATGAGCCCATTTCAACTTTTCCCCTTTCTCACCACTATAATTTGGTGTCCTTTTACATGACTTTCATTGCCTATTGTATTCAATAACTCATCCTCTTGGGGGAGACTATTCATGAGGAAAAAAAAATTCGAACTAGGGAGTGCTGACTCTGTTCAATTTAAGAATCTTATAAAACCAGTTCTTGCTTATAAAAGCTGAGTAAATAGCTGCTTCAGCTCTTAGAAGCCCAAGCTAATTGTGCTCTGATAGAAAGTGGATTGGGGCTCTCAGAACTTTCTAACCCTGAAGCTAAAATAATACTTGGGTTCCTCCTATTGAGAAAATGCTACCTATAAAAGCAAATTTAAGAACTAACTGTTCTTGAATGAAAAATATAATTCCACTCATCTACAGCAATTAAGAATTGCATTTTAAAATCAGCGTACATTGATATATAGCTGTACATCGGAATTTCCTCAGTCAGCTCCAAACTGGATTTATTAAATTTTGAGCTCTATTTTCACCAGCTTCTATAAGATCTGGACCACCAGAAAGTACCCCCTTGAGAATTCACAAAGAATATGTCTCGAGGGCTCACGTTAGGGTCCTATCAGCTACCACCAGGCATGTTCCTGGGATCTCTGGGTCTCAGCTCCTGCTGGCAATCTTACCAGACAGAAGGGTAATGTTTAAAATATTTAACAACTGGGAGAGGGACATTGACCTATCAGAGCAGATGTTGGCTGTAAAACCAGTTCAGGCACACTGGCGTCTGCCAGCTAATTTCAGTCACTCCAGATTAGCAACACGGCTTGGTGTTTCTTTGGCCTGACTTCGTCCATATCTGCCAGTCCCTGCCACTGCAGGCTCCTACTAGTGTGTGTCTGCTGCTGTTGTGGTAGCCAAGAGGTGGTCTGTGGCAAGTGACAACCTATCTGCTCTCTTTGATCTTAAAGAGTAAGAATAACCCTTTAAGACCTGGGTGTGGGCCGGCTGAGTGGCGCAGTGGTTAAGCGCTGGCTTGGGAAGCCAGTGGTCCCGGTTCGGTCCCACATATGAGGGCCAGTGACACTGCCCTCAAAAAAAACAAAACAAAACAAAACAAAAAACAGACCTGGGTGAGCTGAACCAAGTTTGTGGTGAAACAGCTCCCGCCAACTTTGCCTGCCTAGATCTTGAAGAAGCCATTTGCCCAGTCCTCGCAATCACAAAAAGTCTCAAATTTAGACTTTTGCTGTGATTTCCAAGTGACGTTAAATATATAGTCAGAGAGAGATAAACTGGCTAAAATGAAAGAGGAGATGGTTATCTTTAAATATGGTCTTATTTCCACACAAAAGAGTACATAGTCTTTATATATTCATATGTCTATAAATCCTGTCACTTCCTTGGAACTATCAAGCTATGTGCAAAAATTTTTTGTAAGCAGCCATTAATTTTTTAAATACATATTTTTAGAACACAATAATTTATGTCACAGATTTTGTCACTTCACTTTTTAATATATGAAAAGCTTGAAAAAAAAATGGCAATGGCCCAGATCTGCATCTTACCATAGTGACTGGTCTGTTGTTAGAATTGCTCCTTACAACTAAAGCTCCGTTACTAGGACAAACTGATTTTCTCTTCCCTGGGGATAAGTTTATTCCCCAAAGTCTTCTCAGTCTCTTTTACAAGTACGCTTCCCCTCGGGCTGCCCAAGGAAGCCTGAGAAAACTGGGCTTCACTGGATTCAAGGGCACTGGGTTAAGCTGAACCTGGGGGCCTAATACTCAGTGGGGGCACAGTAAATATATCCCAACGCCCCCCCCCAAAAAAAAAAATGACTTGCCTAACTAGAGTAATGATGGACCTGAGGTTCATTTAATGTGATCCAACTCAAGGAGCCTGCTCAGGGCTACAAGGGATGAGAGGAAGCAGGGAAGCAGCCAGGCTGCAGGCCTTTCCCCACCTCCCTTCTTTCCCCTGGAGCAGGCCATGGCGACCTGTCTCACATACTGACCACCTCCCCAGCTTCCATTTGTACAAAGTTCACAGCTTTAAACCAATTTGAGAACAACTGCCTTAGAGTATTCACCTGATTAGCAGAAATATGCATTTATTGAATTTCAGACTGTAGCATCTGGGATCTAGAAGGGTCTTAGAGAGCATGGAGTGCAGCCCTTTCAGCTGGATCAGCGAATCCAGTTCTAATGATCTGGTTTCCAGTGCATTCAGCAGCTGGACCTGTAGTGCTGAGAACCTGCATTCATACAATGGAATTGTTCTTGGTCGCTGAGCTTTCAGGCAGATCCAAGAGGAAAAGGCAGTGGTGGGGTCAAGTGGGGCTTAAAGACATCTTCTCCCTAGCCAGTTGTTTGAGTCATGAAATTGGAAGAACCTGAGAAACCCTGTGTCTGAGATGGAGGAACAGGCATTAGGCTTTCTAGGCCAGTGGCTGCCAGGGTCAGCTTTGCACCAGCCACTGCATGAACTTAGGCCAGCCACACATCTTCTGGCCTCATGTTCTCCTTGGGTGAGGTGCTCCAGCATTCAACGTTTCTCATGTCACCTATATCTGTTGGTTCTAGGCATCAGGATTCCCAGCTGAGCTCAACCCTGTCCTACAAAGTCAGTTATAACATGTCTACGAACATTGAAAAATTTACTAACACTCTACCCACTTTGAGTCAAAGATTTTTGAAAATGAATTTGTATTCATTAGCTTTTGGTCATTTCAATGACCAAAGCATTCTTTCCAGTTTAAGAGGCGTTGGCCAAGGAAGACCTGCTAACATTTTTCAGTGTGTACACTAACATTAGGGTGGCAATCACAGAGCTTAGGACTTCTGTTTTGTTTCATTTATCAGTATCTCACATGATTGAATTACCTTGTCCTGGGTTGTATAACTCGTTCCCCTTTGGCTTTAATTTTTCCATCTAGGACTATAGAAAAACTTGCTGCCTTCCTTCAAATGTAGGAACAGCATAATCATTTTAAAGCATATTTTAAATACTCTGAATTTCCCGCATGAAACTGTGGATGTTTAAAAATATATAGAAATAGAAAGGAGCATTTGTCAAATATTATTTCATTAAACGTCAACATCTTCATAAAACAGACTAAAGCATAATCTCAATAGCAGTGGTTAAGTAACTTGTCAAAACCACAGAGTGTGCCTGGGCATTCATTGTATACATATACGTATAATTGCCTTTGGGTACTAAGAAATGTTTAAGACAACTTAAGAAAATTTACAAAAGTAATAATAAAAGGTTCATATTCATCTAAATATAAACTATCTATAGCACAAATCAGCTGCATTCATTTAAGATTATAGGGAAACTTTAGGCTTCCTCTTATATGTAATAAAGTTCATTTAAAATTAAATTTAAAAGATAATATGTGGTATTTACTCATTTATTATTTCTTTTCAACAACATAAACCATTGCATTTGAAACAGAAAATTGTGCTTGCACTCAACCTTTACAAACATACACACATCTTAAGTTTCTTCTGGATAATTGTAAACATATGCAATTTAACTTATTAAGAGTACACTGTACTTTCAAAGCCACATTGAAATTTAATAGTCAATTTTTAATTGTTACCGTGGATGTCCCTCCAGGATAAAATTTTTCATCTTCTTTGTGCCATTTTTGTTGACACTAGTTAGTTAACCTTTTTGATGATTTCACTACCTCAGCTAGTCCTTCAGCTCAATCTTGGAGAAGTTCAGAGAGAACTCTTTAAATCTTTCCCTTTGCCCCCAACACAGGTTTCCCTTGCATGCTTTTAGGTTGAGGAGCCAGAGAACACTTTTAAAGAAAGTTCTGCTTAAGAGAGGTTTAGGCTATATTGAAAGCAACCCTAGATATTCATTCTAGAACGGGGAAAGTAAGAGAAGGCTGAGCAAGGAGCAGGACAGGGAAGAATGACAGTTTCTCATTCTTCTAGGAGGTATAACTGTGTCTCCATGAGAGAGATCGTGGCTCTCTCAATTCCAAGATCAGACAAGCCCACAGTGCAAACATAAGTACATCGATCCATTCCAAGGTAAAAGGTAAATGAATGCCTTTTGTATCATTTGGTGTTTTGGATTATTCATGAAATTCTAATATGTTCTAGGAATGCATTATATGGTTAGGGGGAGCAGAGCTGAGGAAAGCAGTAGGAAGAAGAGAA
The DNA here is from genome assembly GCA_033961575.1 of Aselliscus stoliczkanus. Classification (NCBI taxonomy): domain Eukaryota; kingdom Metazoa; phylum Chordata; class Mammalia; order Chiroptera; family Hipposideridae; genus Aselliscus; species Aselliscus stoliczkanus. Next base: position 131,725,604 of record CM066733.1, read on the forward strand.
TTATTTGTGTTTGATTTCATTTCATATTACCATTCCTCTCTGTTGCTTTGAGAATGAGTAGGAACAGGCAGCTAAAAGTTGCAATGTGTTTGTGGGAATTGTAAATGTGGAAGTGAAGAAAAGCATTTGGCTTAGCAAAGATAACTGGAATGAATTAAAACCTTTCCAAATTTCACCTCCAGAAGAAAAAGTACTAAACCTCAGTTCGAAAGACCAGTGTTAAAGAGCACAGGAGCAAGGAAGCAGAGGTTTTAGGCTCCAAATAAAGCTCCAATTCATTACAGATGCCGGAACATAAAAACCAAGCTGTGTTCAATGATTATGTAACTAATAATTTTATGAAGCCTACTTAAAATAAATACTGATTTAAAAATTATGGTTATCATATCCACTTGTTACAGATTGTCCATGTGTGACAATAAATGCAAAAGTGGGTGTGTGTTTACACATGTGACTATCTAACCAATTGTCCCCAAATGAAAAAAGATTAATACATTGTCTTGTCAACATAATTGATGGGATCCAGTTTACCAGGAGTGGGACTTCAGCCTTCACATTATAGCTTCTTGTCACTCCTCCCACCAGATCTGTCCCCTTCTCTCTGTGTACCTAGAATGCTGATGTGTAGACACACACACACACACACACACACACACACACACACACACACACCACGAGTGAGACACAAGTTCAGCTTGCTACTCTAGAAGAAAGTCACCCAAGCCCATCTGCCTCACTTTACCTCTGGTCCAGGGGGGATGCCTGCCGCTGGCGGCCCTGTCGCTGCCATCAGTCTCCGCTGATCTCCCCTTCAGGTTCAGCAGACCGGGGCCCTCTGTGTTTTCAACAGGTACCATAGTCACGTAGAAGTTACAGCCGTTCCCTCGGCACCAAATCACCCAGACTTCCCTCCCTGACAGCAGTGGTCACTTTCCCCATGGTCGCATGCTAAAGAAGGTGGAAGAAAAAAAAAAAAAAAAAAAAACTTCGAGCAAAGCCAATGTGATTTGTGACCAACTTTGTTTCTATTTCAGAAGGCTTTGCCCTTTTCGGTGACACAGGCAGTTGCTATTCCAAGCAGCCTATCACAGGCAGTGGGAGGGCCATGTCTCCGAGGACTGTTTTTGCCTTCAGATGTAGAGTTGGACGCAAGGGGTTAAACAGCCTGGGAACAAACCGGAGCTCAGGCTGACTTTGCATTTGGCCATCGGCTAGGGGTAGCACTTGTGTCCCTGCACCTTTGGAAAGAAACCGAGAAAAGAAACATGCAGATTCAAACACAGGCTGAGCGTGAGGGCCCAGAATGCTCACAGATGGTATCAGTTAATCTTGCAGAGAGAGGAACAATTTATGCCAAGACATACCAGAAGGAAAAGTGTGTCAAATTTTCAACAAGACTGTCATTCCAAGAGTCCTGACACTTACCAGTTTACACAAAGCATAAAATATCTTTATTGTTTCAACCTGATTTTACTCTAAGTGAATGCTTTATATACTCTCTCCAAGGCCTGTCAGACAAATCAGGGCCTGAGACCAAACACACACACACACACACACACGCTCAGAATGCACAGATTCTTTGGGCTTCTTATACCCTGGGATTATAGCAAAGTAATACAGTTGATTCATGTGTAGTTGTCTTTAAAAGAGAAATGAACCCTGAATCTTCTGCTGGGTCATGTGACAGCCTGATTGTAGGAGGAGGGTATTTCCAGTTCAGAGAGGCCAGACTAGATCCCCCATTGTGTGGGTATGGTGGTCATATAATCTGAAACAAAATCAGGCCATGTGAAAGAGAGTTTTTTCCTGATTTGTGAGTAATGTTTATGTAAAAGGTCTTACAGAGTTACGACACTTTATTTTCAGTTATGTATTTTGCAAATCGTATTTATTGAAAAATCTTGAGAGGAAATTAAGATTATTTTAGAAAACCATTGGAAGTGAAAACTAAAGTTTATGGAGCATTCATTATGTGCCAGAAATTGTGATAAGGTCATGAACTCAAATGATTCTTCTGAGAAAAGCTCTTGATGCAGGGACCCATGTAATAGAAGGAACCGAAGTCTGGATAACTTGCCTAAAGTTTCACAGCTGGTCAGTTGTGCAGCTGAGACTATAAGGCCAGGTGCTCTCATGCTATATAACTCTCCTATATCCTAAATTCCCAGCATTCTCCCCCTCTGATTTTCTTGTCTTCTTTTACTTTCAGCCCATCTTGACATTAAGAAGATGCCTTGAAATACGGCTTTTAGTCCTAGTCATTCCTCCAGACAGAGAAAAGAATCTGTGCTTGTCTAGGCAGAAGCTGGACCACATGGAACTCACTTTTGGTATTTTAACTGGATCATAACACAGCTCTAATTTAATTGATTATTTGTACATTTCCTTTGTTGGTCACTCGCTATTTCTATACCCTTCCTATCTTTCAAGGAATCAGGTAGTAAATGAAAACAAGCCTGTAATAATTAAATCAGTATTATTACGCACCTATTGTATGTCTGCAGACGGTGCTGGAAAAATGGAAGCTCTCCAAACACAGCCCAGCCCCCTCCTGATGAAGAGGTGAGTAGTTCAGAATTCCACAGGTCAGCTTGTCCCCACTAAAGAATGTAGTGCAATGACTCTTTAGTTTTTATTTGTTCCCAGGATGTGTCATATTTGCAGGAGCAGCAGTTTTTATCCGTGAGACACGTATTTCTCATCAGCTCTCCATATTCTCTCAGCTTCTATCTTCTTGCAGCTCAGAACCAATGACTGCCATGGAGGACATGTTCTCGCAATGAATCAGATGTATAATTGTTTTCTTTATGATCCCAGGTGTCTCCAGCAACTTCTTGGCATCATGAAAGTTTGGGGTGTTCGTTGTAGTCTTTCATGAGGCGAAAGATAAAGGCAATTCCAGAATTCCTTAGAATGGCTAAAAGCAATTCAGCAATTCCCACTTAGCTTTCTACACTCGAGCCACATAGGAACTCCTAAGGCATAAACCAAGAAGAAATAAAAAAGACTAAGCAAACAGTGCCACTGACCACACTGCCTGCTGGTGCACTGTTCGACATTCCACTGTTGGCCTGACATGGGCCACTGGCTGTTCCAACTCTGTTCTGTGCTGACTTGACTCTCTTAACTCAGACAAAAGTTTAAGGAGAACATTCTTTTCACCCAGGCTAGAGGAGAACATTCTCCTGCCTAAGCTTCCTTAAGAACATTGTATTTCTCCTTCATAGTCTTCTGCACACTTATAATGTATTTATTGTAGTCACACACAATGATTTAACTAAATTCACCTAATCTGCTAGATAGTCAGTTCCACAAGTGTGTGGATTATATCGGTTTGGTTCATTATGATATTCTAAGTACCTGGCACAGGTAAAGATACAGTAAATATTTGTTGGCTAACAGACTGATCCCTGCAAATCCAGTCCACTTTAGCATTACTAGAATGTAAGCTCCAAGTGGGCAGGTGCCTATGTTTTGTCTCCTGCATTCGTCCATCTGTGTATCCCTAGCTTCTAGCACAATACCAGGCATGTATTACAGTAGGCCCTCGATAAATAATTGTTAAGTAAATGAGCACTCACAATGGACCCTTTAGTGAGCTAAATAACTATTTTGTTTTTTAATATCAAAACCCATAGAAAAATTGCTTATAACACTTTGTCTTCTCTCTCCTTTCTGTTAATCTCTTTAAAACAAGTATCACCACAAGCTGTCCCTTCTCCTTGGAGTTTGAGCCACAGTCATTATTAAAAGCTATTCCTTCATTCAAGGAACAATCAGCAGACAGAAGATAGCAGTTCATCCCCCATGATTCCAATCATTTTGCTACATACCATTTTAGACCACTTGTTCATAGTGCTACCAAATCCAAAAATTCGTATCATAACTTATAAATTGACAAAACAGGGAAAACGGGATGAAACAGAAGGCAAACAACATCATAAAGCATGTGAATATCTATCTACTCTATGCCAAGCTAATTTTTGTGGCATTTTTTCCTAAACTTCACAACTTAGTGAAGTAAATGCTATTGCCTCCATTTTGCAGAAATGGAAATTTTATGGAACATATCCCAGATCAAAAAAAAGTTTCCAATGTTTTATCATGAAAATTTTCAGTCATAAGGAAAACTTAGATTCTATAATCAACATTCTACTACCTGTGCTCTTTTACCCAGCTAACCATATATCAACAGCTCTATCCGTCCATTGATCCATTACTTTTTAGGCATGTCAAAGTAAGTTGAAATACTTCAGTATGTGTATCATTAACTTGAGTTCAATATTTGTTTAGGTTCTTTTTTTTCTTTGAGACTTTTTACATACAATAAAGTGCACAAATCCTAAAGTTACCATTCTATGAATTCAGAAAAGCTCACACATATGTACAATCCAAATCCCTATTAAATTACAGAACATGACCATTAACCCCAAACGTTCCTTTATGTTTCTTCTGAGTAAATTTCCCCCTCAGCCTCTAGAAGTACCAATGTTCTGATGATTCCATGTGAGTTACCGCTGCCTGTTCTAGCTCTTCATATAATGGAATCATAGAGTATGTTCTCTTGTGTAAGGCTTCTTTTACTGAGCATGATTTTGCAATTTATCCATGTTTTCGTGTGTAGTAGTTGTTCATTCTGCTTATTTCTGAATAGTATTCCATCAGTGAATATACCAGAGTTTATCCATTTTCCTACTAATGGACACCTGGGCTGTTTTGTTTGGACTATTATAAATAAAACTGTTGTGAGCATTCTTGTTCAAGTCTTTTTGCAGAACACAACATTTCAAAGCACAGGGGTCCAAGTTCATTTGATTCCAAAATCCACATGTTGTCTGTTGCACCCTGTTGCTTCTCTGCAGTGCATCCCATTGTACTATGTTTATGTGAAATGTACCTCAGGAGTTTTCTATCCTAAAATGGCTCATTATAGTGTAAACACAAAAGGGAGAAAAATGATCTTCAGACAAAAAAATCCAGATACAAATTCAGCTCTTTATTAACCACATTCCAATAAAATAGTCATGCTGGTATGATTTTTGGGGAGAATATTTATTATTTTACCTGTTTATACTATCTAAATAACTCCTGTCTCTAAAAGTTTTCAATATAACTTTTTTCTCATGAGTAGAATAATACCAATCATAAAATATTGATTAAAGTTCCTTAAATTATAGAAGTATGGTTAAGTTATGATATGTCCACTTGATATAAAATTATATAATATATCATTAAAAGATAGCAATGGAAGGAAATGTTATTTCTATTATTTTAAATGGGAAAATCAGAGTAGAAAATTGCATGCTAACTACCATTACAATAATTTTAAAAAATATATGTGCGTATTGGTAGAGACTGAAAGGGAACTTGGAAAAATTGAAAATAACTAATATGTTGGAATGTAATCTTAGGCCACATTAAGGAATTTAGACCAATCCTAATCATGTGCAAATTATGTGCAAAAAGTATTTACTAAAAACAAAAAGCGTTTTCTTACTGTTATAGTATTGTATAACTAAGAATAATTCTTTAAAAAGTACTTCAAATTTAGGGCTGCCATATACTGTTGTGCAATTTGTACACTCTACAACTATAGATGGGCCATTCCAATTCATAGACAGGAGAGGTTTCTTTTTTTATAAAACAAATTTTCCAGGAAACGATAATAAAAATATTTAAAAAGGGATAGCTTTTCCTAATTTGCATAAATATGCATTTGGCAACTAATCAGACTGTTCAAAATATAATCTTCTTTTAAATTGCACTGTCTGAACTATTAGTTTGGACTATGTCTGTTTTTGTGCTGCTTAACTATATCAAATGAGCACCCGTCTCCATTTGATTAGCTATTTTTCTAAATAAATATTTCTGATTTTTAAATCTTCTTCAGTACTCTTGCCATACTCTTTGAATGGAGGCATTCACAAAAAAAGTTATTCAATGACTAAGCCTTTCCTTTAGGTTATCCTTCCTTGAATAACCATGATGTCAGAAAAAGTTGCTCAATCCTGTGTGACAACAGCAGCCTTTATTGGCTTGGGAGCTCTGGCCCACCTTCATTACATGTCTCCTTATTTACGGATCATTCAGGGGGATGCTGCATAGTAGATTGACTATGTCTCCCACAGAAGCTGGAAAGGTCCCTTTTCTGGCTTCCTTTACACCTATGGCCAGGTTCTGACAAGCAGATCAGAAACTTGTGGCATGAAGCAGTAGGATTTATAGGCCCCATTCCAGCAACTGTGGTGGCAGTGGCTCTGGTGGCCATGTCCAGTGTTCAAAGTTGCTAGATACACGCTATGCCCAGGGTGGCTGGGCCAGCTCAGAAAAAGACTTTGGGAATTATTCTTGATTGCAGAGTCTCCAGGTTTCTGAAGCTGGTTTCTGAACTCATCTAACTGAGACCTTTTTTATGTGCACAGAAGCAGATTAATCACAAAGCTAACAAAGTTGACTCCTTGGGGCCCCTCACTCACATTAGCCCTTCCAAGTCCATGGGAGGGGCCCAGCAATGCATTCATATGATCATACATTTTTGTAAAATTTGCAAAAGTAAAATATTTAACTGCAATCAGTTAAGATCACTAACTCTTTATACCCTGATATTCCGTCCTCTCGGTCACATTTTTCTTGTGTCAGGTGACATAGGAGTGGCCATGGAATATCTGGTTTAGGGGCTGTTAAGTTGGAAAAATATTGGGTTTGAGTTTCATTTAGCTGGCTCATAGGCATTTCAGTGTGTAGTTGAGCTGTTGCTAGTTCTCCTGGTAAAGGAAGGACTTCCAGACATTCTCCTGCTACCCACTATGCCAACTCATGATGTCCATATCCTACGCTCATGTGGCACCAGGATAACAAGGGTTAGAGGTTGTCTCTCGGTGTGAACCAGTCCTGTGGCTCCCAATGCCAAGAGTACGTGGGCCGTGGAGGAAGGCCATGCTAGAGGACAGACTGGGTTTTTTCTATTCTCTCTGGAGAAAATAATGTCACAGAAATCATTACGTATGAAGAGGAGGGTGGGGGGAAGTATTATAGAGATGTATCTGGCAGTTGCTGGATTGTATGATGTTTATAATACTTGGCAGCTTTTTAACATTTGTACTTTATCTAAATAAATGTTCACTTTCATACTTAATTTTGCATTATTTTTAAAATAGGAGCCCCCCAATTTTTATAAACCTCTCAGGCCCCACAAAACTTGGATCTAACCCTGTGAATATGTTTCAGAAATGGTGTTCATTCCAGATGACCATACTTACTAAAACTCTTTCAGATCTATCCCTTCTGCCCATTCCCACTGCCACTCTCTAATTCCAGGCCCCTCCCCACCTCCCACGTGGACAGCTGCAACAGCCTCTAACCGGTCTCCCTGCCTGCATTCTTACTCTCAGAAGCCTGTTTGCCATATTGCAACAAGATGATTTATTTATTTATTTTTTAAATAGCTTAGCTTCCAGTTGTAAACCTTTCACCAGCTTCCAATTGTTCTTAGGATTGGTCTAAATTCCTTAATGTGGCCTAAGATGCCCTGGACAGTCTGGCTCGAGTTGACCTCTCCAAAACCAACTTCTGACACTTCCTGACTTGAACAGCCTCCCCTGCCCCCAATCTCACCCCCAGCACAACGAACTAAACCAGACCGCTTATGCTCAGGGAGCCATTCAGGTACATCAGGATCCTCTCTTTCGAATCTTTTTTCTCTGAGAGTAGTTAAGGACTGGTTGTATCAGAGCTCAGTCCTTGATCCCATAGGGAGCAGAAACTCCCTAACGAGGCAGAAGATATAGCCTCCCCATCATATCTACCTTCATGCAGATACATCTAACTGATGTTTTTATCCCAATAGCAAGGAAGTCGGGAAAATGTAGCTTTCTAATCTCCCTAATGAAAAGGAGGGTGGGATGGAGGTACAGAGGGTCACTCTGCACAATCCATCATAATGGTGCATGTTTGGCTTAACAGAGCCTATGGAGTTGGGCCTGGGGTCAGGGCTATGGGGGGACAAAGTTTGTACAAGCCAGAGTTATGGTAGAGGGAGCAAAGGAAGGGTGCAAAGTCAGAGAAAGCTGGGCACAAAGAGAGCAGGAGAACAGAAAAGCAGAGAGATGGAATTCCATGGCCCCATGAGAATGATCTTGTTTTCTGGTTTCTCTATGAGACCTGGCTGTGTTTTATACTTGCCCATTGATACTTGAGGGGTTGAGTGATATGATCTTTTATCTCTCTCCCCATGACAACCAGGTGCTCTATCCCTGAAATGTGAGTCCTGAGAGTTGACAGAAGGACTAAACCTGAATGGAAAAGTCAGTCATTCCCTGTGGCAAAACCCGGAAAAGGCCGTCCACTAGTTCAGACTACCCATTTCTCCAGAACTTTCCTGGTTCTACCCAAGACTTTGTTGTTCCTATTTTTTCCTTCAGTTCTATAAACCACTTTAACGTCAAGCAATAAATTCATTTTTGGCTGTTAGTGTTGACCAGAGTCCAAAGGTTCCCTAGCACAAACCCTCTAAAATAATTTTAATTAAGAAAAAAGTCAGATAGAGTATTTGAAAGCACTTTAACAACTGTTAAGGCGCTACATAATTGATTCACCAACGCGGTAGCAATAGCGGCTATAGGAGAGAACCAGGTTAATGCTCAGTCTATTTGTTTATTCATTCAAATCATGCTCTCTCTTTCTAAATAAGGATGGAAGCAGCATGTGACAGTAGACTGACAACCGATACAGTGGTGTTAGACCAGAAAGGCCCATGAATCTCTAGCCTTTACAATTGCACGACATGACTCAACATTTCACAGAGCCATGTACCCAGCTGGAGGCCACTGGGGAGATCTTTAACTCTCAGATGAAAGCTTGGGGGCTGGCATTGCCTACTAGGAGAGAAGGTGAGAAGAGAAAGCACCACTCATAAAGGGTTGAGGGTATGTCTATAGTTTTTAACCTCCATCTTTAGAGAGTTTACTCATAGACTCTCATAGATTAAACTCATAGAGAGTTTAATCATTAGACAGGGCTCAATGATGCAGTCCTTCTCCCATTAATGACAAATACAGCTGATACCTCAAAGCTGAGAGGGTCAATTTAGACATTAAGAAAGGAAGGATTTGCTAGGACAGCACTTCCTAATTCGTCGTCTGCAGAGCTTTGGTGTCCCTTGAGACACCAAAAGTGTGAGGGATTAAAAAATGAGAGGGCTCTTCCATCATTTCAAAAGCTTGAGAAATTCTCTATACTATGTGCTGTTCTTGAGTCACCAAAAACATTTTATATCTAAGAAAAATTTCAGTGTAGACACGAAATAGTTTTAATGTGGATTTCTCCTAACACCTTTAATTTTAGATCCTTAATTTCTCCACATTAAAAAAAAAGAAAAGAAAAGAAAAAAGAAAAACTTTCAGAAAGGCATAGTTTGTAAGATATTTGTGAGACTGGGTGGCTTTGCTCACAGCAGGCCTCAAGTCTGAATTTGTTCTTCTCTGCTGCCCCCTTTTGATAGAACAAAGGAAGAGCAGGTTTCCAGCTACAGGGGACTGAGGAGAGTGCAGTAAGGTGCTGCCAGTGTCTGTCTACTGGGAAGAGAGCACATCAATCTTGGGCATGGCACTTGTCAATCATTCTGTGCAGTATTCGTGGCTCCCGTTAGCTACTTGTTTGTGCTGCACCTATGCCTGACCAGGTGTCCTTTGGCCCTGCAATAAAGGGAATATAGACAGTCATTTAATAACTCATGCATTCATCCATACAAATATTTATTGTGTGCTTACTATGTGCCTGGCACAATGCAAGGTGACAAGGATCGAACAATGAATGAGGCACTCTTGTGGAAGAACTGGAGACTTTTCCAGACTGTGTGACTACATTCATTACACCTGTGCTTAACCTTCCTTTTGACTCAACATCCTTCCTTTCTAAATATGGATCTCAAAGACTCAATGAAGCCGTTGACCAAGACTTTTTTCTTCCTATTACATCCAACAACCATCATTTCAGTTTTCTAGATCCCAATTCTATTTAGTATGGACACTTAGCTTTTTAGTTATAAGTGGCCTTCTTAGGATCATGTAATTTTTGCTGTCTCCAGAATTCCTAGTTCATTGTCTTAAACTGAGGCTTGAGGCAGAATATGACTGACACTTGAAGTTCCCGTGGTCTCGGAAGGGTAGTCACACTGGGAAGAAGTCTTAATGAAATTCTTAAGGTGTAAATCCGTTATTCTCCTGTGCATGAGTCTTTCTGGGGCTCAGGAGAGTTTTTCTGATGCACAATCATTATTGAGTGAGCAAACTGATCTATAAAAGAAGCTATTAATTATTATACAGTAGGATTATTACTTCATGTTACCTTTTATTATTAAAATTACAAAGAATATTTGTCAACTCCAAATTACTCGTGCAGCTGAACCTGATGTGGGCCCTGGACACTGCAGATGCAATTCTCACTTTGCTTCACCCCTGACAAAGGACTGAGAAGGAAAAAGACTTGTCCAAGATCAAGGTACAGTCAGTAACAGCACAAAGTTTAACATCATGACCTAGTAACTACAATTTTCTCTTTCCTTATTTTCTCAAGCATTTTCTGTTTTCTTCTCTACATGTTACAACATTTAAACACCATAGCAAGCAATTTAAAATGTACTTATCTCACTTATATGTGGAATATAAAGAACAAAATAAAGGAACAAACAAAATAGAAACAAACTCATAGATACAGAGAACATTTTGATGGTTGCCAGATGGGAAAGGGGATGGAGGGGTGGGTGAAAAAGGGGAAGGGGTTAAGAAGTACAAATTGGTAGTTACAAAATAGTCATGGGGATATAAAGTACAGCATGGGGAATATAGAATGTAGTCAATAATGTTGTAATAACTATGTATGGTGCCAGGTGGGCACTAAACTTATCTCGCGGGGGAGGAGGTGAAATCACTTCATAAATTATATAAATGTCTAGCCACTATGCTGTACACCTGAAACTAATACAAAATAATATTGAATGTCAAATGTAATTAAAAAATAATAATACAATGCATTGAAATGGCCAAATTTGCCATGGTCAGGGAATTTAGTTGATGAGGAGCCTTTTGTTTTTTTCAAACTTTTCTGGGAAAAAAATGTGTTTTTCCCAGGACCCATCCGCTCCAAGTCAAGTTGTTGTCCTTCAGTCTTAGTTATGGAGGGCGCAAGCTCAGCTTCAAGTCCAGTTGCCTCTTTCAATCTACTTGTGGGGGTGGGGGGAGGAGGTAGGGCACACAGCCCACAGTCCCATGTAGGAATGGAACAAGCAACCTTTTTGTTAAGAGCAAGCGCTCTAACCAACTGAACCATCTGGCCGCCCAATGAGTAGACTTTTTGATGAATATTCTGAAAGGAAATCTATTTTAGTTATCATCCTAATATGCATTACATACTTTCCCGCTTTAGTTAACATAGGGTAGGAACCAGACAGAATATTTTCTGAATTATTCTGGGTGATCAGTGTATTGAGTTGTTGTATAATGATGTCCTAAAGAGTAACTGATGTGTGAAATATGAAGCCAACTTTGCTCCTTCACTCAATTGCTTCTAGCTGGTGACCCTCAAACATTTTTTGCTCAAGGACACCTTAAAAGAATTTGAAAACCTCTTGAAAACTTCTGTACCTCTTCACACATTTTAAAGCTGACATCTAAATGTTTTACCATGAATTTAAATTGTTGCAAAGTCTATATTTTCTAGAGTACTGTATAATGCATATGTTCTTTAAATATATTCATGAAAAGCAAGGAGCGATAGATTCAGTCTGTGGATAACATCTGTCACATATTATGGTAGGCCTCAGTGTCACACCAAACAGTTAAATAATACTTACTTTCCACCATGAAATATTTAAACTATTATGTAAGTCCAAATAACCACACTAACGAATGTCTTCTGTGACAGTCTTCTCATTTCTGAATTTTTGTTCTAAATTAGACTGATGGTAGGTGTGGAAAGAAGGAAAGGGATCTGCCATGAGTTGCAGCCTGAGACCTGGACTTTGCATGAGGAGCAGGCTCAACACCCATCTCATACTGGAAAAAATGTAAAAAAAATCAACTAAAGCTATCAAGTCCTTAATGCATATTACTCAGCAAAATAACCCAATATAAAAAGGCTACATTCTATATGACCCCAATTATATGGCGTTTTGAATAAGGGTCCAAATATACCTGATGATGAAAAATTTCCCCCCATCAGTTTTACAAATATTGTATGCATCATACATGAATAATTTACAGAGATAACTGAGTGTGTCCCCCACCCCAGCCCATCCCCACCTGGGTGCCCACAGGGAATCAGGACTTGGAGCACCCTGCATTGGGGCTGTTGAGAAGCAGACTGTTGAGAAGGCAACAGTGACCTGACCCTGAGAAGATGAGCTGCCTCCTGGCTTTGGTTTTGCCAAGGTCCAGGCTGATGGAGGAGGATTGTACTGGGTTATCCAATAGCTAGTAGGATGGTGAGACAGTGCTTGGGGCTTATATTAGTTTCTGAGGGCAGCTGTAACAAGGTATCCCAAACATGGTGGCATAAAACAACAGGAATGTATTCTCTCATAGTTCTGGAAGCTGGAAGTATGAAATCAAGGTATCAGCATGCTCTCTGTGAAGGCTCCAGGGGAGAACTTTTTCCTGACTCTTCTAGCGTCTGGTGGTTGCTGGCCATCCTTGGCATTCCTTGGCTTGTAGACGCATGTCCGACTCTTCCTTTATTGTCACTCAGTGTTCTCCTTTTACGTCTGAATCCTCTCTGCTCTTTTTATGAGGATCCCTGTCATATCAGATGATGCCAGTGTGACATCATCTTAACTAATTTTAACTAATTACATCTGTCAAAATCCTATTTCCAAATAAGATCACATTCTGAGGTTGCAGGAAAGACATACATTTTTATGGGAGACTGTTCAATCCAGTACAGGGCCAAAGAGCCAGAAGCTTTGAGAATTGGGGGAGGAGACAGAGGGTATTGTAGTGCTACAATTGGTGAGGATTCCAAATGTGTCCCTCAGGGGATCCCAGAGAGGTGCCAGAGCCAGGGTCACAGTGGCTATCTGGTACACTTAGAGGGGCTTGGGCACCAAATACCGTGACTACCAACTCAGCACAAGTCTCTGGGTCTAAGTGCCCCAAAGCAGCATGGGAGTTGTAAAGTAGAGGCCTCCACTGTAGATCAATGACCAGAAGATCCTTTTCAATACTGTGACCTCCATGTCATTTACCCAACCTGGGAGAGAAGGGACCCCAAATGACTGAGAATCACTTTTTCACCAACTGGGGCTTATATAGTAGATTTATAGGAATTCAAGAAATGTGACATTTCTTACAACCTATGATGTACAGTGAAATTCATAACAACTGCACATGAGGAATAGTTCCAGAATTTATTTGAATTCTTGGATCCATGACTGATTAAAGTCCTTAAAATTGGTCACCATTGATTTTTTGACAAGGTCTTGACCCTTTTAGAGAATTGGTAAGCAGTGCTGAGTGATGACTTTCATGAGTCACTGTCGATTTGGGGAAAACCAGTGGATTTTGAGATAAGGTGTAAAAGACAAACAAACAAACAAGCAAGCAAAACTATAAAGTGCTTTGAAACTCCTGGGCAGACATTAGTCTAGATGTCCAACAAAAATGTCAGAAAGAGAACACAAGGAGTGCCTTGTATGAGTTTATTGAAGAGTTTTATCTTGCTGCATACTGCAGGAAAGCATCATGAGAGGAAAGGACACAGATGGAGATCTTTAAGGCCCATATCTCAGATTCTGAATTTCTTTTAAAAATTAACATTTTTCAGGAATACAAGAGCAGCCCCAGTGTCTTCCAGCCTGGCCATGCCATCTAAGTAACAGGCTAAGTTGGGATTGGTGATTGAAGAAATCAGAAAATAAGTGACTATAGGCCTCAGGCTGAGAGAAGTGGGAATATGAAGTAGATGGCACCACTGTTACAGACATCCAAGGCCAAACATCATATCAACTGATGAAATAACCCAGGTATATTATTAGTTTGCTAGGGCTGCTGGAAGAAAGTACCATAAACTGAGTGGCTTAAACAACAGAATCTACTTTGTTGGTTCTGGAGTCGAGACATTTGAGATGAAGATGTCAACTCAACCGGGTCATACCCCCTCTGAAGTGCTAGGGAAGACTCTGTTCAAACCTCCCTCCCAGCTTCTGGTAGTTCCTTGGCTTGTGGCAGCATCATTCCAATCTTCACATCGTATTCTCCCTGTATGTGTGTGTGTGTGTCCAAATGTCTTCTTTTCATAAAGACACCAGTTGTACTGGATTAAGGGCCTACCCTACTCCAATATGACCTCTTCTTAACTAATTATACATAGTCCTCACATCTGACCTTCCAATAAGGTCACATTCTGAGGTTCTGGGGTTTGGGACTTCAATATATTAATTTGGGGGGTGGGCACAATAGGGATTCTGCTCAGAACAGCCTTTCTTCCCACATTCTCCAAATGTCTAAGAACTTCAGAAGAGAATTTAGAATCCATCAAAAACCAGAGAACACTGCATGCAGGTCAATTCCCTAAACATCTACCTTAAGGATGTCTAAAAGGCTTGGGTCTGTATACTAAGGGTTTTTATACTTTATACTTGGGTCTTTACAGTAATAGAGTCTTTGGTACAGAAGGATCTGGCTCAGGAGATTTAGACACTTGTAGCTTGGAACTTGCTTGTTTAAAATGGGCATGGGCACATGCAAAGCCGAGTGCCTCAGCCTGCTGCATACTGGCCCATGCTAGATTCTGTGTATCCCCCTCCCCCATGCCAACTGCTCTCTTATCCACTGAAGCAGGCAAAGTTTAAAAGGGGAAGGCGAGGGGCCTGGAAGCTATTGCTCACTTTACTGAGTACCAGAGCAAGGCATGGATGGGTTGACTTCAGTGGCCCATATCCTATCTCTGTGATAGATGGGAATTTACCACAGCAACAGCTTTGGTGTCCTCCAGCAGGCTTTGGGAGCTTGATGTGGGCACCTTTCCACAGGCCACCTCAGAACTGGATACTGAGGTAAAGAGAGTACCCTCTGGTCTGGGACCTCATCAAAAAGACATGGCTCTTACTTGGTCCTTGAAGGAGTGGTCCTGAACCCAAGTGAAGTGATTGCCCAGTGGCTCCAGTGAAGACAGGAAGCCCTGCCTTGGTTCATGGTAAGAAGATTCAAAGCAAACCACTGAGGAGGGTTCAGGGAAGCCAGAAGCCTGTGTTTTCTTTTCTTATGCTAGACTGCACCCAGGAATGAAAGTCAGGTGTGTTCACGGGTGATCAGTGATCCTGTAGAATCAGCGAGGGGGCAGGGAGTGGAGACACTGCATACTATAAGAGATTAGGCAGAGCTGGCTCCTTTAGTTTTTCCTTTTACTCCCCACTACAAAGTCCTGAAAATGGGAGGAAGAATAGTGAAGAAGACAGCACATTTCCTTAATCCTAACCGGGAAGCAGATCTATTTTTGTCAAAAATTGACTACCTCTCCAGCGGTCTTTAAGCCAAACACTGCTTCCTCAAACTCCAGGCTTCATCAGATTAAGCGAATTCCAAGTTTGGGAATGCATGTAGTGAGTTGAGGAGTTGCCTCTCGGTACACCGCTGTGGACCATGGCTCCCCTGCCTCGTAGAACCAGAACTTCTCGGGAAGATCCCTCTCTGATGAGCTGCTGGCGGGGGGTGGGGGTGGGGGAGGGCGGGGACGGGGGACGGAACTGACATCCTAGGAAACACAGACCTGGTCCTTTCAGAGCGACCAAGGGGCGGAGGATAGTTTTCTTTTCAGAGACTTCAAGATTGTGTGGGAAAGCCAGAGGGAGAGAAGAATGCTGCAAGATCACTCTTTGAAAATACCAGTTTGTATTTCAATCTTGCTGCTAGGGTGAGTGTACCTCCCCCATCCCAGGAGATAGCCTGGCCGTTGTGTTCCCAGCCGCCCTCCTGCTTTTGTGTGGCACTGCAGGAAGTAGCGGTTGCCAGGCACCCAGAGGTCAGCCCTCCTCCTGGCTTTTGTTTTTGCGGCCCGGGCTCATTGAGGGGAATTAAGCTGCCTGAGAGAAAGAATAAGCAGAGTGAGTGCTCAGGGTTGAAAAAGACACAAGAAACTCTAGGGGAGGAAGATTTTTCGAGAGCCTCCATCCAGAAATGGAAGGGAATGGGGGCTTCTGTGATTTCCATACCTAGATAAGCAACATTCACTCCCCCTCCCCCCAACCACTTACACACACACACACACACACACACACACACACACACACACACACTATCTTGAACATTTTGGGCAAGGTTAGCAGAATCTCAGAGGAATGGATTCTAAGTTTACCCAGAGAGCTTGTTCCTCCTCTTTTCACCCAGTCCTTATGGAAATCAGAAAGAAATGTTCCACACTGTCCCTCTCACACACACAGGTTGGTGAACAGAGTGCAGAATGGATTTCACTTTCTACTGGCTCCTTCATTTACCCAAACCTGCCAGTCCTCCTTTCTCTTCCCAGTTCATTATAGTTATCATTAATGCTTCTGTTGGATTTTTCCACATGCCTCCAATTCTCACTATAATACCTCCCAACTTTCAAATTAAACTTATTTTTACATTCTCAATACTTATAATATTTATGGTTTTAGTGTCTCCAGCTCTAATTCATTTATTCATGTTTTGTCTATAGATCGTTTTTAAACTCATGCAGTATTTACCACAGGATGATTCTGAATGTATTATTCGCTATAGAAATAAATGAAGTAATGTGATGTGATACATAAAGAAAGAAATGTACTCATGGGCCACTAAAAACTGTAACTCTAGAAGGAAAGATATGTCCAAATGTTAAAATCAAATAATTTATTTTCTTATACTATGTCAATTGCTTCAAATTATACCACATTTTAGATTGCTTTGTAGTTGAACCTTGACTTTTTTATAGATGTTTGTTATTTCTTTTAGTTTCTAATTGTCTTTGTATTTCTCTAAAAGAAGCATGTGCCTTTACCTTTCACTAAGGTTGTCTAGTTTCTTAATGATTTTTGTTAAGGTGAACCCACTGACCTTCTTTGACATCTTGTTTTAATTTGAACAGGTTGCTTTGCAGGTCCACTGAATAAACTTCATCATGGTTTAGTCTCTCTTGACCTCATACTTTCTTCTTCCTTGAATCCATTTTAAGTTTTCTTAAAATATATCCTCAATATCATTTTGCAGAAGGAGAAATAGTAGAAAATCTTCTGAGCGATGCATATCTGAGAATACCTTTATTTTTTCTTCATGTTGGAGTAATGGTATGGGTTGGTATATAATTAGTTTAAAAACAAAAACAACAACAACCTTCCTTAGAACTTTAAGTCAGATGGTCACCTAATTATCACCTAAACTGTGGTATTCTCCCTGCCCCCCCACCCTCAAAATCTGGTATTCTGAAATTTTTATCTTGGTTTGAATCTTCTTTCTCCTCACTTATTACTCACTCTCATTAGTTTTCAATTTGAGCTGATAAATGTTTCTTTATGTTTTAGAAATATTCTTGTATATTTCATTTATTATTTTTTCCCCTTTATTTTCTCTAGTATCTATTTCTGGAACCCCCCCCCCATTAACCAGATTTTGGGTTCATCTCTCATGTATCAGTTATCTATCTGCATAATGAATTACCACAAACTCAGCAGATTAAAACAAAACACATTTATTACTTATGCTTTCCATGAGTCAGGAATCTGGTGATACATAGTTCAGTTGGGGCCTCTGCTCAGAGTCTCAAAAGGCTGCAATCAAGGTATCAACTTGTATGCATTCTCACTGAAGGTTGACTGGGGAACAGTTTGCTTTGAAGCTTTGCAAAATGCATTTCTTTGCAGCTATAAAACTGTGGGTCCCTGCTTTATTGGGTATTGTTGGCTGGAAGCCACCCTCAGTTTCTAATGACCACCCTCAGATACTTGTCAAATGGGCCCCCCAACATGGCTGTTCTCTTCAAAGTCAGCTGGAGAAAGAGAATTCCTAGCACTAGTCTTTTAGCCAGAAGGGATCTTGTACAACACAAAAGTGACATTCTGTCACCTTGGCCATAGTCAGTTTACTAGACGAAATCATAGATCCAGCCCCCACTCAAGGGGAGGGGATCATACCAGAGAATGAACACCAAGAAATAGGGATCATGGAAGAGTTACCTGGTGTCTGTCTGCTGCACCCCAAGCCTCTTAATCACCCCTACACACACATCTTCCACGTTTTCATTTTAACATATTTTTTCCTTTAATCTGTGTACTGGAAGTTTTCCTCTTCTTTATTTGCCTGTTCTTCCTGAGAACAAGGGGCCAATGAAGTAGGAGAAAAACCACAATAGTGTGATGCCTTGGATGTGTAGTGAAGGATATGTTTCGAAGTGGAGGAAGTGGTCAACAATGTTAAACCTGTTTTATTTTTTAATTTATTTTTCTATTAGTTTCAGGCGTACAAGGCAACGTACTGGTTAGACATTGAAACCTCTCATAAAGTGATAACCCACCCCCCAAGCTACTACCCCTCTGACATCTTATATAGCTGTAACAATACCATCAACTATCTTCCCTATGTTGTACTCCACATCCTGTAACTATATCTAGCTACCTATTTAGTTATAGTTGACATTCAATAATATTCTACTTCAGCTCCTCAGGTATACTGTCAGGCATCCACACAGCCTGTGTTGTGATCCCTTGTTAAGTCCAGTGCCCATTTGGCACCTTACATGATCTTTACAACATCGTTGATTATATTCCCCATACTATGTTAACTATCAATAATGCTTTCACCTTCCCCAACCTCATTCCCACCTATAACCCTGATAGATCTAGCACCTATCTGGCACCATACCTAGTTATTACAATATTATGGACTATATTCCTTATTCTATACCCTACATCCCCATGACACTGTATAACAACCAATTTGTACTTCTTGATCCCTTCCCCTTTCACTCATCCTTAACCCCCCTCCCATCTTAAAGAAGTCCCTCTAAGATTCCTTGTAATACTGGTTTGGTGGTGATGAGCTCCTTCAGCTTTTCCTTGTCTGAGAAGCTCCTTATCTGTCCTTCAATTCTAAATGACCAGCCTTACTGGATAGAGCAATCTTGGTTGTATATCGTTGCTTTTCATCACTTGGAAAATTTCCTGCCACTCCCTTCTTGCCTGTAAAGTTTCTGTTGAGAAATCAGCTGACAGTCATATGGAGTTTTCCAGCATTTTTTCTTGCTGCTTTTAAGATTCTCTCTTTGTATTCAACCTTTTGCATTTTAATTATGATGTGTCTTGGTGTTGGACTCTTTGGGTTTATCTTGTTTAAGACTCTATGTGCCTCCTGGGCTTGTATATCCATTTCCTTCACCAGGTTATGGAAGTTTTCTGTCATTAATATTCTTCAAATAGTTTTCAATTCCTTGCTCTCTCTCTTCTCCTTCTGGAAGCCCTGTAATGCAAATATTGGTACACTTGATATTGTCCTGGAGGCCCCTTAAACTCTCCAAAATATTTTGGATTATTTTTTCTTTTTGCTGGTCTGGTTGGGTGTTTTCTGCTACCTTATCTTCTATATTGCCGGTTGGATCTTCTGCTTCATCTAATCTACTGTTGATTCCCTGTAATATATTTATCATTTCCATTATTATGTCCTGTATTTCTGACTGGTTGTTTTTTATGGTTTTCATCTTAATTTTAATGCTTCTTATCTCCCTGTTGAAATTCTCCCTGAGATCACTGAGCATTCTTATAACCAGTGTTTGGAACTCTGCATCTGATAGATTGCTTATATATGTTTAGCTTAGTTATTTTTCTAGAGCTTTGTTCTGTTCTTTTATTTGGGACATATTTCTTTGTTTCCCCATTTTGGCTACCTTCCAGTATTTGTTTCTATGTATTAGGTAGGGCTGCTTATGTCTACCAGTCTTAGTAGAGTGGCCTTATGTAGGAGGTGTGCTGTGGGGTTCAGTAGCTCAGTCTTTCTGGTCATCTGAACCATGAATTCCAGGTATATCCCTTGTGTGGGTTGTGTGTGCCCTCCTCTTGCAGCTCAACCTTGGTTGATAAGTGTGCATCAATGTGAGGGACTGACCCTTGGGTTCACTGTTTGTGAGGACTGGCCTTGATTACAATGGAAGAGTTGTTGTGAAGGGGCTGATCCTACAGAGCATGAACTGCCTCAGCAAGACTCTGGTGTCTGCCCAATCTGCCCCTTGGATGTGCTGTACTTGGAGGTGGCTGGGTGATACTCCAACTCATCTTGAAGCTGGCCACTGAGGGCACCATTCCCAGGACCACCTTGGAGGGGATCTGCTGTAGGTCTACTTCAGCTACAGCATGTGTCTCACATGGGTCCACCTCGCAGGAGCCAGAAAGAAATCCACAGATGGTTGCCACCTGTGCTGTGCTTGGAAGCGCCTTAAGAGTCACAGCCATGAACCAAAGCCAGCTGCTGCTAGTGCTGGCTTAAGGCTGCTCATCCAGAGGCAGAGGATATGATCAAGCCAGACGTGGCTTGTTTGGGTTCCTCAAACTTTTGAGAGACCCTAGGAAAGTCTGCAGCTTGAGCCAAAGCAGGCGGTTCACACAAAAAAGTCACTCAAAGCAGCCTGGGATGCCTGAAAGTTGGGTGAGGTGAGGTCCCTAATCACCAGGGTGGGGTTAACGAACTGTGGAGACTCAGATATGGCGGCCACCTGCGTTAGCACACAGGGAAGGTGGGGAGCTCAACAAAGAAACAATGGCCTCCGCCAGCACTTCCATCCAGGAGAAAGCCACCTCTACAGCCCCATCCCAAGCCAGGTAACTCAATTCCCCAGCATTTGTCCCTGCTGCCTTTGCAGCTGCTGCCCCAGTGCTGGAGCTCAGAACCAGTGGTTCCGTGGGTGGGTAGGTCTGCCCACAGTCCCTGTAAGAGGAGCACCTGTGAGTGTAGCTGCTCTCAGTCTGTCACAATCTCCACTGGTTTTCACAGCCAAAAATTATGGGGACCTCTCTCCCAAGCACTGGAACCCTGGGCTGGGGTGAGGCTGGGATCTCTCACTCCTCTGAGGGATGGGTTGGGGGGACCCCCACAGCCAAAATAGCCCTCCCAATCTTTAATGGTCACACGCGGGTGTAGGAGCAGCCCGTTCCATGTCTCTGGCCTTCCTACCTGTCTAGAGGTGGCTTCCTCTGCAAGTCCTTGATTGAAAGGCTTCAGTTCAAGTTGATTTTAGGTGGTTCTCAATAATGGTTGATTTGTAGTTTAGTTGTAATTTTGATCTGGTTGTGAGAGAAGGTAAACACAGCATTTACCTACTGCTCCATCTTTGTTGTCCCAAAACTTTTTATTTGTTGATGAGTCAAAACAGATGAGGAGTAATAATCCCTCCCCCTTTCCCTCATTGTACTTAGCAACATGGGAACATTGTGACCTTGGCAGGAACCATTTTGGTGGAATGATGGGGATAGAAGCCATTTGGAGTAGGTTCAAAGGAGACTGGAAAGAGACAAACCAGTCAGAAATTATAGATAATGCCACGGAGGAGTGGGTTTTTTCAATAATTATTTTTTCCAGTTTTATTGAGAAATAATTGACATAGTGGAGGAGTTTTTCTATTAAGAGAAACAGCGAATCAGGCAGGAGTTGGACAAGGATGCAGGATCAAGAGAGAGATTATTTAACGTGAAAAGTTACCGCACGTTTATGTGCTGTTGGCAGTGATCTAGGAGAGAAGAGCAAAAACTAAAGTGATACAGGAGAGAAAGCGGACAACAGCTGGAACAACAAACTTTAATAGATAAAGAACAGGGTCTGATGTGCAAGTGGAAAGGTTGGCCCTAGAAAGGAGCATAGAGAGTTTGTAATAAGAGGAAGGATGATAGTTGGGAAGGGAAAGGTTAATAGGAGGAATATGGCCTTCTCCCATTGAGGGGACACAGGAGACAAGATGCTCGACCTTGATGGGTGTGGGGAGAGGGGAAGGGAGATAAATAAAGAGAGATGGGGAGAGAAAGAGAGAGAGAGAAGGGCTTCCAATTTTCAGGGTGATCAATTAAGACAACCTACAGTTACATAACAACCCGCACCATTACTCCAACATGCAAGCAAAATAAAGGCTTTCCTTTTATTTTTACCTCAGAAAATTTTCTACTATTTACACTCTGAAAAAAAAATTACTGAGGATTTACTTCAACAAAACTTAAAATGAGTCAGAGGAGGAAAAAAGTATCAGGCCAAGATTGCTTATGGTAAATAAGCCGAGAATTATGGAGTTATGCAGGATGACTTGCTGGGAATGGAGAATATACCAATATCCACATACATTTATCAGAAAACAATTGTTAATTTGATAACAAAATGCACTCTAATGAGAGAGAAAGAAACATTTTTTAAAAAGCTGAATCTGACAGATTTGGGCTCCTTTCAAAAGAAATGCCACATCCGTGCCTTGTTCTTGCCTGTAGTCTTCGAATTGTCAGTAAAGTTTGGTGCTGGATGAGATCTGTTATTTAAGGCAGTCTGCTTTGACAATTCAACTGTTCTACTCTGAAGGCAGGTAGGTAGGCAGATGTTATTGTGGGAATGTGGTAAATATATTTCTTTCTCTCTTTGTTTTTTTTTTAAATTCTCTTGGGTTCCCTGGACAAAATTTGATTTCTCCATAATCAGTCATTCTGTTTATTTTTCTTGGTCCTTCTCTTTAGATGACTAATTTCGGGAAATTGCTCTTGGTTACCTGGCAACAAGCTAGCTGAGACTGATGGTTTATGCTTCTCAGGGTCCGAGCCTGAAATTTCCTGTTATCAAGTGCTTCACCTGCCTCCACTGGGAGGGCTGTTAACCAAGTTCAACTTCTAACAGCAGAAAGCACCCTCAAATTTTGTAGATGTGGACAGCTGGCATTTCCTATGACATTCCTAAATAATGGGCACCCAAGTTCAGACTTCTTAGTACGTCAAGCTAAAATGTTTATGTTTCACATCTAAGACCACAGTCATGCATGCTTTATACAAATAAAGAGCCACAGGGACCAGAACCTCCCTGCTGGAGCCCATTCCCACCGTGTGTTCAGCTGTTTCTCAGAGCAAGCATGCCTTTCCACAGGATGTGAGAGACTTCAGACTTCTACTTTGTATGGCTTCTGGTGTTTGCCCAGATCTCTTGGGTGATGGTCTGATGATCCTTGGTTGTCCTTTCCTGTCTCATGAAGGCATAGATTGATTAATAGAAGTGGTTGGCATGGCTTCAAAGCCATTGCATTAGTCTGTTCTCCCAAAAAGGATCTTCCTGAAACCAGCATATTGTCAGGAGAAAAGTGTGTGTGTGTGTGTGTGTGTGTGTGTGTGTGTGTGTGTGTGTGAGAGAGAGAGAGAGAGAGAGAGGAGAGAGAGAGAGAGAATGACAGGGTTTACTTTTGGGTGAAAGCGCTGCAAGGAGCACATGTGGCAGTTATGAACTTGATCTATAGTACTTACATGCGAGAAAGATTGTATTCATTAGTCATGTATTAGAGGTGTCATTAAAAACCCAAAGACTCACGTGGTGTCCCCAAACATAGAAAAGCCTTCTAGTCTTTACCACAATTTTGCCATGGTTGAGCCACCCATCTGCCATATTCTCACTGCTAAGAACTGTGCTTAACACATCATGGGCAGTTAATTAAAGTTTGTTGAATAAATAAGTAATGCTTGAATGGTTATTCATAGTGGACAGGAGGATCTGTTACTTTGGTGTCCAAGGCCATGATTCTTTTTTTTTTAAAGATTTTATTGGGGAATTGGGGGAGGGGAACAGACAAGTTGCTATCTTTTGTTCTTCAGTCTAGTTGTGGAGGACATTGCCTCACTGGCCCATGTTGGTATCGTCATTGTGCACTTCCCGGATGAGGCAGATCAGTCTCCGGCCTCTGGCTGGTCGCTCACCGCAACTATTGGCAGCTCGTGCTGGCTGCCAGCCACTCACGCTGGCTGCCGGCCACTCACTGTAGCCCATGAAGGCCATGATTCTTAATTGTTGATATCTGCAGGGGTCAATACACAGCACCCCTTTTCCTTCCCTACTTGAGATCAAGACTAACTGAGAGATGGATATAGGAATAGTGCATATGGAACTCCCAATACCACTTTAGAGAATGGCTAAGTAGTTTGCTAACATTAAGCTCTAGAGTTCACTCACCCAGCCCAGGCTGCTCTGGGCAACTGCAATCCTCTTTCACTGAAGCAAAGCCTGGGAAAAGAAGGGCACAGTGGAACAGAGAAACATGGGGAAGACCTGGGATGTGCAGGCCTGGCTCTTTCTCCCAACTGATTCATCAGAGTAGTTGCTTCTCCTCCACTGGGAGGACTGAGAGTTACGAGTGGAGAGAAGTCAGGTATTTTACTCCTATGGAGGTCTCTCCACATGGGAGGAAACATGAAACAGAATAAATGCATTCCCCTTGACATCAGTTTTCAGTTCCTTTAGCAGCCATGAGCCACCTCATAAGGGATGTCTCCTCTGAGGGCACAAGTGCCCACCCATCATGAACTCTGAACTACCTGTTCCTCCTCAGGCTCTAGAACTGACACTCTCTGAGATCTTGTCTGGTCAGCATGGCTCCTTCACTCTCAATAGGCTATGCTCCCAGAAGAAAGGGTTGGTGGGAGAGGGGCGGGCTTGTCCTGAGTGCCTTCCATTTGCTCCTCTGCAATAACAATAGAATGGAACACACAGTCAGAATCTAGTTTCATAGGATGTGAATGGGGGAAAAAATAACTCTCATTCTTCAGGTTTCCTATAGAATAAAGAATAAAATGCAAATAAATATTCCAAAAGTTATTCTGTGCACCTCGTTAAAATAAATAGCATTTGTAATTTAAATAATAGGCATTTTGGGTTGATTAGTTCCAAATTCAGCATTGATAAAGGAGAAGTGAACATAAAGTTTAATTCTTCCTTCCCCTTGTGCATCACTGAAGATTTAGCACTGGAGCTCAGTAAGTCTATGCTGACAGAAAGAAGTCTTTTTTGGAAAGATGGGACTCTGGCCAGTTATAAAATAGTCAATTCTTAATGTTTCTCTTCAGAATAGGTACAGGCAGCTGCCTGCTGAAAGATATGTCTGACTCAATATGACTTTCAAACAGTTCTGCTTTGAAAGGAAGAATCAAAAGACCAGGATTAAAACATAACTATAAATAAACCATGGGCAGGCATTCTCCCTGGGCCTGGATGAAGAAACAGGTCACCCAGATATCATTTGCCACAATCTTGTGAACACAAAGGGGAGCAAAATTTATGCAGAATAATGAGAGAAGACATGCTGGCTTCTTAATGACATCTTTGAACTTGCAAGTGAAACTAATCCTATCCTACCTCTGAAATTTTGAGCTATAGAAGCCTATAAAATATCTCTCTTATTTGAGCTAATAAGTAGGTAGAAAATTTTTTTAAAGGAGTAGTAACATCTTCAGCTATTTTACAGCATGAATCTGACTTTTTAAATGAATTCTGTCACTAGGTAGGCTTTGAAGAGATATAGCACAAGGCAGTTGCATTTTGATAACAGAGAATGAAAGAAAAAAATAAAAAAGGAGGAGGAGAAAAAGGAAGAGGTGGAAAAGGAGAGAAAAAAAAGCAGAAAGTTATTTTTAAAGCCAGCCTCTGGACCTGCACATTTTTACTAGACTAAAGCAAAATGAGAAAAATAAAAAACATCCAGCGAGTTTTTCATGCAAGTAAAATCACTCAGTTTATAGGACTTTTTGTTATTCTGAGATTATGTTCTTCCAGCTATGTCCTTCACAAAACATGAATGGTGGTGATAATAGATAATAGCTGAACTAAATTCTCCATTTGAACTAAAAATTGAGCAGGGTTATTATGTTCCACCTTACTAAAAAAAAAAAAAAAAAAAAAAAAAAAAAAAAAGTTTACTGGTCCAAAATTTAAGAGCCGTTTCACTAGAAGAGTCAAAGTCCGAGGGTACGTGAGCTCCACAGGATCCATGTGGATAGTATAGTAGGAGGCTCAGTCTGAAAGGCGAAGGCATGAGAACACAGGAAAGCTGAGGCAAAATGATGGCGAGGTGGATGGAAAGAGCAGAGAGGAGCTGGCAAAAGTGAGAATTCAGGGACCTTTCCACACCCTTTATGTGATCTTTTACCACTTAACTGAAATATATATGTTTCACAATGCCTAGTGCAATGAGGATTATAAGTGTTTTCTGTTATAGGATTAGTATAATTAATCCATACTTATGGTAAAGGAAGAAGAAAACTAATATTTAATATTTGATGTCTGGCATCCACTTTCTCATTAGACCCTCACAAACAATCTTTTTTGTTGTTGTTGTTGTTGTTTTTTAAATTGGGGATTTGGGGTAGGGGAACAGACAAGTTGCTGTCCTTTTTTTTTTTTTTAATTTTTATATCCACTTTTATTTATTTATTTATTTATTTATTTATTTATTTATTTAGGGCAGTGTCACTGGCCCTCATATGTGGGACTTGAACTGGGGCTGCTGGCTTCCTAAGCCAGCGCTTAACCACCATGCCACTCGGTCGGCCCAAGTTGCTGTCCTTTTGTTCGTCTAGTTGCAGAGGATGTTGCTTCACTGACCCATGTTGGTATCGTCATTGCGCTCTTCCTGGATGGGGCAGATTGGTCGCCAGCCTCTGGATGGTCACTCACCGCGGCTATTGGCAGCTCACGCTGGCTGCCGGCCACTCCCTATAGCCTATGGCAGCCCACTGCAGCAGGGGCTGCAGCCTACACTGTCGCTGGGGCTCACACAGCCCAGCTCCAGGGGGAGCTGTTGTTAGCTGTAGAGGGCAGTGTCGCTGGCCCTCATATGTGGGATCCTAACCAGGGCTGCTGGCGGCCCAAACCAGCTCTTAACCAATGCGCCACTGGGTCCGCCCACAAACTATCTTTTTATCCCCATTGTATAGATGAGGAACCTCGGTGTCTGAAAAATTATCTAAGTGCAAAGAGCCTATAAAGGATGAAAACTTAATTTGCACCAAGGACATGTTATTTCATCTACATCACACTGCTAATAATTATCCTCAATGCTGAGGATATCCAAAACATAAAGCACAAAAGTGCTTATGTTAACATTTAGATTGTATTATGATTTTAAGACTTTTACTGCAGAATATTAAATATCCCTATTGTATCTAATTCAGACCAATGGTAAAATGAGTCTATGCATTCTGGGATCCTACACCTAATGCTGATAAAATATTTAGGGATTGTCCAGAAGGGAAGGGGGTAATTAAGGTTAGGATTTTCAGAATTTTGTATTTTGTATTTTGGAATTTAAATTTATTAGCCATAGAAGTATATAGCAGAAAATTATGAAGCAGTTTGACTCTTCAAAACTCTTTTACAAAATTTCCTTAGCAGGATGGGGAAGAGGGACTAGAAGAAGGGGGCGGGATTCAATAGACAAGCCATCATTCTGCATTCACTAAAGTGGTACCAGGTCTTTAATCAGTAATAATGTGAAAGGAATACAACATAAGTGAAGAAATCTGAGAATTGATTTTTAGATTTTAATAAAGTTCTTTCTAGTTATACAGTTTAAGGGAATATTAATACTAAGCACAACTCAACAAATGACTTTACTCTAGAAACAGTGTCTGGTTTATGAATGTTCTTTAATCCTGAACTTTGCCATTGTTCCATGTCGATAAATCTCATGATCAAACAAGAGAATTTCTGTCAGGAATTATGTATTTTCATGCAATTTATTGCTGAAACATGATGAAGCAGCAGATGCAGAGCTTAGTAAGGAAATAAAACTCATTCCCCCATCCCGATCGGTAAATCTGGAGCTTTGCAGTTTTCATTTAAGTTTCTCAACAATGACCAAACCCAGCATCTAGCCCTTCATCCTTGCTGAAACACTTGAAAGGAATAATTCTCACCATCATAGTAATTCAGAACTTCTTTAATGAGACAAAAATACTAGGAGCTTTTGAAAGCGCCATATGTTCAAGGGACAGGTAAACATGGCTCTCTGCCCTTCACTCTCTATGGAATGGAATCAGCCTTCCTCTTTTTATAAAACAGAGAAATTGATTACTTCCTATATTTTGAAAGTACACATTTTAGTTTGTCTTTCTAATGGCAATTCTTAAACTAGAGTAAAGTTGGCTTTTTTTTTTTTTCCCTAACAAAAAGGAACTTCATACTGCTCAAAGGAGAGTTGTGTAAGAGGTAAATCTGAAGTCCTAATTAAGTTCAAATATAGAAATACGGACTATGTTCTCTGGAAAACCTCCGCATCAGCAACATTTTGGCCATGGTGAAAATCTGTAAATCACTGGTTAATGTGCTGTGACCTAATTCCATCTGCCCTTGATCAAAATGGTAGACTGAGAATGAGACAAGCAGCTCCTGGTTGGAGGGAGCTGGCCTGGAACTATCAATTAGGTCTTGGTTTTGTTAGCACTCACAGCTGGCAATCACAGCTAAATTTTGTCCTTTTCTGTTGAACAAGAACAGTTTCCCAGAACATTCACACCAGACAAGGCCATCTGGGACCGTGATGGATCAGGACAAAAACAAGTCCACTCTGTATTCATGCCTGAAAACAGACAAAAACATCAGCGCTCTTTAAACTACGAAAATGACTAAATATCCCCCCAGTCTGGCTAGGAGAAGCGACTGTCTGCTTCTTTACCAGTTCTAGCTTTAGCTTCGTTCTAGCCTCTTTCTAGATATGATTCACTAAGGCACCTGTTAGGGATTGAATCATGCCTCCCCCATTCATATATTGAAGTTGCAGCCCCCAATACCACAGAATATGACCTTGATTGGAAATGGTTTATTGGAAATAGTTAAATTGAGATGAGGTCACGCTGAAGTAAGGTGGGCCCAATGTGCCTGGTGTCTTTATGGGGGTGCTGATATTTGGACACAGACACAACTACACAGGGAGAACACCATGTGAAGATTAGCATTATGCTACTACAAGTCAAGGAATTATATGGAAGCCAAGAGAGAGGTCTGAACAGAGACTTCCCTGATACCGTCACAGGGAGCATGGCCCTGCTGACACCATGAACTTGACCTTCTAGGCTCGGGAACCGTGAGATGATAAATTTAAGATACCCAGTGTGTGCTACGTTGTTATAGCAGCCCTACAAAACTAATAAATACCAGTTATAGAATAACCCTTTTTTCTGACAGCATCAAATCCAGAGCAAAACTTTACTTCCTTGAACTCTCCTCAAAATCACCTAACCAGCTCAAGTCTTATAAGTCTTTTCTCACATTCTCTTTCCACAATCCCCCAGGCTATGTGTTAGCCTTGTTGAGACAAGTCAATAAAACCAACCTTGTTTAACTGCAAAAGTGTTCCTGGCCACCTTTGGCTGAAGGGCATTGACACAACCCAGGAAACTTTTTTTTCAGTAATGCATATAATTATTGCTTATTATTGCTTGAGTTTTTTGCAGGGAAGTCTTAAATTCATGTCATGAATGTCTAATCTCGACCACCTTCTCTACATTATAGAAAGACACATACACATCACTGATAGGACTTTATCCATCATCAGGTCTGCTCTTTATTGCTTTAAATGTGAATTTTTAATTGTTTCTGCATTTTTAAAGCTCATTAAAAATGTTTGCTATCTTTCTACTTTCATTGTCATAACATACTTTTTTGTTTTTTACTTTAGTCTTTTCTCTCCTTATACTTTATGGTCTTATTTCATATAGAGTATGTTATTTTGAATCTTACTAAAAATTTCAAAGAGTTTTCTCAATTTTTCTTCTGGGCTCTGTAATAAACCACCTGTAGGAGTTCTCTCTTTTATTTTGAGTTTTCGATATCATGAGTCTTTTTTCTTGTTTTGTAATACATTTTCAAAATTTTGTAATTTTTGTTTGTGTATATAGTAGATTAGATTACTGCTAAAAAATATTCACCTCTACGGAGAAATACACTCCACAGAGTCCAGCCTAGATCAGCCAAACCCTGAGTCAGCCAGGGTTTGGCTGACTCACAGATCCATGAAAATATTTATTGTTCTACATCACTAAGATTTTGTGGTTGTTCATTATGCATTAACAGAAAAGGAATATACCATATTTTCTCATTTATTTGCTTACATATTCACAGTCCCATGATGGGCTAACTATCAAGATGCAGAATTTGCTAAGTTGGATGGATAGATGCCCTTGATTTCACTTTCTGACAATTGGGTGCTGCCTAAATTTTCTTTTTAGATCTATTACTATTTAATAGGTTAGTATACTTGGCTCTTAACCCAAATTCTAGCAGCAAAGAAATTACATAATCTAACTTTGTTCTGCGGGACCCATGGAATTTGATTCTACTCCCTACCAGTTTTCTGACATTAAACACAAAAAGAATATGAAAAATGATTCCCTCCAGAACTGGCACTCTCTGTAGATAGCACTTTAGTTATGGAAATTACTTATCCCCTGATTCAATGCATTCCCTTCTTCTTGTCCAATTTTCTTCTTCTAGTTGCAGTCCCTAAATGGACATAGGAAGAAAGGCTCATAGAAATGGTGGACAGAGGTGGGAATAGCAATGTGACAGTATAACAAAGCAATAGCCGCAGAGGAGAGGAAAAGTGGGCTGGTTTTCTTTTCTGTCTAGGCCTTACATTTCTGGGCCAGGGGTAAATGATTTGGAAGATATTAGGGTTGTTCAGATTCCTGTCACAGCACAGCCTAGGTGTTTCAAACCAGGTTATGCATTGGAGTTAAAGAATATGTCTCTTAGAGCCTTAATTTTCAGTGTTGTATGCTTTCATAGACTTCTTTTTCCCTCTTAAGAATTTTAGTAAGAAGCAGAGAAAGGATGACTCCAAAGCTCCTCAGCAGATGAAATTTTAAATTAGGGAATAAATACTCATATAATCAGAGTATATGTTCCTTATGGGCAGAGACTAATTTTACATTTCTTAACTCATTTATAGCATAGTGTTGGCACATGATAGTTGTTCAATACATTTGATGGATAAAACCAGGTTGATCCAAACCGTATATAATTCCTAATTATGCAGTTAGCATTTCTTGACAACTGTAAAAGAAATTTCATACCCATTTCCAAGGCTAAAATATCCTGCTGCTCAGATACTAAGCCAATTCACTGTTTACTTGATATAAATTAGTATCAACCTCATAAATTTATAGTGAATATTTAAAGAGTATTGGTTAAAGCAATTAGTATAATGTTACTATAACAACAAATGTGTTTTACAGTTAATTTAAATTTTAGCTTTTATTATATGCCACTCATAATATAAATTCCTTAATGGTAGGGCTTTAATAGTTTTCTTGAACCCTGTTGCATTAGCACCTTAGTGGTTAATATACATTTATTGAATGAATGAATGAGCAAATTAAGCCACACACAGTCCTAAGTTGTCTGCCATCCACTGTGAAGATTAATTACTGGTTCCTATGGTCTGTATTAGAAATTGACAAGTCACTATATAAGTTTATCATTTGGTGATACCAACACAGGTCATGAAAACCCCAGAATGATTAATCTCAAAATAGGTACAATCAGCTAAAAAGAAATTACTCCTAAATAAAATAAGGTATTTCTTGTCTAAACTTGTTCATGATTAAAATTATCATGACAGGCATTAACAGCAGGTAATTCCATATAAATTAATACTTTATCCCTCTAACAAAGCTGCTTAGAGAAGTTTCCTTTAATTTTGGTGCAGCAACTCCCCGAAATATTCCTCATTTATAGCAATGTTGACATGGGTTCATTACAAAACTGATTTTTTCCCACTAAAACTACTATTAGTGGAAAACATAGGTTGAACAATGAAACCAAGAACACTGGGGACATTAGCAAATAAATATTTACAAAAATATTTATATTACATTAGACAAATGATTTAAAGAATTTTCTATAAATGATTTTATTTATCTTGTTTTATGGTGCTGAAAAATAATGAAGAATTTAAAATTTAATTACTGTCTAGCTTTTAAATCTTATGATTTTACAGTTCTTATGTCTTGGAGACAAATTTATTTTTCTTTTCTTTTCAAGTAAATAAGATAAAAAATAATGTTTTAAGTTTTTGAAATGACATATAGGCACTTTATTTTTATGTTCATGCATGCATTATTTCTATTTCATCAAGTGAGTATAACCAAAATGTTATTTCAGAAATCTTGTGAATTTAGGGTTTCTAGAATTTTCCTTCAGTTCAGTTTTAAATTTCGTGTTTGAAGATTAGAGAAAAATCATAAAATAATAAAGCAACAGCGTCACTACATAAACAAAAGCAAAAATGCTCTTTGAAAAAGCTGCTTGTTTCAGCGCCAGAATTTTCTATAAGGTTCGTTTGTAGTGTGCTGCTCAGGTTTTTCCCAATCAACATTGCCATCTATTGGTAATGTTACTACAGTAACCTACCAAATGAAATTCTAGTTGATAAATGATGAAGGCTTTGTTTATGCTTTTGCTTTGGTCTGTTTTGTGAATTTTATTCAAATTGGCATGGCTGAAAGTAGAGGGTTGCTTCTACTTCTTGAACAAATGACACAATTTGGTGTAGTGACTAAGAACACTGGCTTCCATGGCTGTGTTATTTCCTACAGTTCCATCATATCTGTGACCCAGTCACAGACATCTTTTGTAAGTCACAATTAAAACACAGTGCAGTTTGAATAATAACCCATGTTCCTTCTCACCAGAAACTTGGTAAAACTGCAACCTGGCAACCTACTTATAGCTTTCTGGGTCTTTGCTTTCTCATCCATAAAATACTTAGAACAGTGCCTTGCACGTAATACGTGCTCAATGAATATTGACTATTATTAATACTTCCTTCTTAAGGCAAACATGAACAAAACCTTCTCAGTTATTTTCTGGGAATGTGCTTAATTTCTAAGATATTTCCCATATGTTTATTTTAATAGCCTATGATAGCAGAACATAATGGAAAGTCTAAAATTTCACTGAAGTTTTATTTTCAACTCTTGAAATTATTCAATGGCTTAAATATATTTAACTGAGAGCCATTCAGCTTGCAACCTCTTTTTTAAATAAGCATTACTAGTTTTATTTAGAATTTTTACATTTTTCTATAAACCCAATTTCTGACGGTGACAAAATTTGAAAAAGATAACTATGAACAAATAAAAAATCAGCAATGCTTTTATAAATGCATTAAATTTCTATAAATTTCTATAAATTCTTAATATAGTTATTAAGAACAGTTTCTAGAATACACATATTATTACAGAAGAACAACAGCTAAACATTCCCTGCAATCTCAGATCGGATATTCACCATGACATTCCCACGCTGCTTCTTTTCTCCCATCAGCCAACTTGTCTCCTTTTTTTACTTTGAGATTTATTCAGTAGGCTCCTGCCCTTTCCAATGTAAATTTTGCCTCTCTTTTCTCAGCTCTTACCAAATCACTTCATCGATTCTCCTGATCAATATCAAAAGACCCAGGAGTAGAGCAGGCCCCTTCAGTGTCCTGCTCAGAAGGTCATGGGGAGGAGGGATGGGGACAGTTCCATCATATCTGTGACCCAGTCACAGACATCTTTTGTAAGTCACAATTAAAACACAGTGCAGTTTGAATAATAACCCATGTTCCTTCTCACCAGAAACTTGGTAAAACTGCTACCAGCTGGTTCTGCCTCAGTCCTGTGGGGGTCCAATTCTTGGACCATTTGACTTCCTCATGGTCTCTTTTGCTGGCTTCTACTCTTGTTAAATCTGAATGGTCACTTTTCTCATATCGAGACTTTTATACGAGTTGCAGAGCACTCCTGCAACACATCCAGATTTACTGTTTGGTTACCACACAGACTCCTGTCCTACCCCAAGTAGCTCTACTTTGTTCTCATCCCATCTTCATGAATGACACCCACCTTTCATCTAATTGCTCAGGTCCGAAGTCTTAGATATACCTTTATTTTCTCTTCGTCTTGCATCTCAATTGCAGTTCATAGATAACTCATCAGCTCCACCTTCAAAATACATCTCGAATCTGACCTTTTTTTAACCTCATCTACTGCTAACACCTCCAATCAAGCCACCATATTCTCTCCCTGGTCTCCTGGAATGTCTTGGAATTGATTTTTTTTAAATGTAAACGAGATCATGGTCCTTCTCTGTTTTCACAAGTCCATGTCCTCCCATCATATTTAGGATACAATCCATGCCTTACCATGATCTCCAGGCCCTGCAGAAATTGGCCAGGGACGACCTCACTCATTTCCTTCCAGATTCCTTCTCCCACCCTGTGCCTGGGCCTCACTGGCTTTCTCTCTCTCCTTGAACAGTCCAAGTCAATTCCCACCTCAGAGCCTGCACTCTTGCTGTTTCATCCACCTGAAGTACTCCTCCCCCACATGGTGGAATGATGTGCTCCCTCACCCCACAGATGGTACAGTGATATGCTCCTTCACATCATTCACACCTCTGCTGGAATGTGACTTCACAGCAAGGACTCCACTAAACATGCTGATTAAAGCAGCCTCCCCTTCCTTACCCCTGTCCCATTACTCTCCATCCCTGAACTAGCACTGTGTTAATTTGGAGCATGAATTACTCCCTGGTACTCTATATTTATTTGTTGGTCATGGGTCTCCATGCTAATGTATACACTTCTGCAAGGCAGGGTCTTGTGTTGTTCACTGCTATACCCCCAGTGCCTGCCATAGGGGAGAAATTTTTATAAACTTGTTGAATTCATGTGAAAATTATTGAGTAAATGGAACTTCAGGGTCTCTATGAGCTAGCTCTCAGACATTACATTTAATTATTAAAAACAATAATTCCCACTTAGAGAACTTACACAGTGACAGATATTACACTGAGCACTTCACACATGTTATTTGCTTTAATATTCACAGTAATGTGAAAAGAATCCTATGTATTGCAGATAGCAAACAGATACATGAAAAGTTGCTTAGCTCCACTAATCATCAGAGAAATGCAGGTAAAAACCACAATGATATAGCCTCATACCTATCAGAATGGCTATCATCAAAAAGTCAAGAAAAAAACAAGTGTTGGCAGGGATATTGAGAAAAGGGAAGCCTTGTGCACTGTTAGTGGGATTGTAAATTGATGCAGCCACTGTGGGAAACAGTATGGAGGTTCCTCAAAAAATTAAAAATAGAGGGCTGGCCGAGTGGCGCAGTGGTTAAGTGCTGGCTTGGGACGCCAGTGGCCCTGGTTTGGGTCCCACATAAGAGGACCAGTGACACTGCCCTCAAAAAAAAAAAAAAAATTTTAAAATAGAACTACCATACAATTCAGCAGTTCCAGTTCTGGGTATTTATCCTAAGAAAATGAAAAAAATAATTTGAAAAGATATATGCATTCTTATGTTCACTGCAGCAGTATGTACAATAGCCATGGTATAGAAGCAACCTAGGTGTCCATCAATAGATGAATGAATAAAGAAGATGTGCTATATATATATATATATATATATGTGTATATATATATATATATATATACATATATATATATATATGACAGAATATTACTCAGCCATAAAAATCTTACGATTTGCAACAACGTGGATGGTCCAAGAGGGTATTATGCTAAGTGAAATAAGTCAGAGAAAGACAAATACTATATCATTTCACTTATATGTGGAATGTAAATTAAACAAATGAACAAAACAAAATAAACAGACTCATAGATACAGAGAAGAAACTGATAGTTGGCAGAGGGCTGGACAGTGGTTTGAATGGACAGAAAAGGTGAAGGGGATTAAGAGGTGCAAACTTATAATGTAAATAAACCTTGGGGTATAACGTACAACATAGGGAATACAGTCAATAATACTGCCATAACTTTGTACAGGGACAGATGGTTAGTAGATTTCTCATGGTGATCACCTCGTAAGGTATATAAATCTCAAATTACTATACGTAAAACTAACATAATATTGCATGTCAACTATACTTTAATTAAAAAGAGCTTCACATTCTAGAATAAAACAAAAAGAATCTTATGTGTTTTCTTTAACTGCTTGATTACCTTGGTTATATGTGAATTTTCATAAATTAAGAAAGTTGTTGATTAGTATTGGTTAAATGGCATAGATTTTCTCAAATATTGTGTAGACATGTTTTTAAAACAAGTCTTACCCCTGGATTTAAACTGCCCTAAGCTAACCTGTCCATTTGAGGTTCTTTTGGGGACATATCAGTAGTCTCCAGGGATTAACAGGTAGGAAGAGAGTCAAAGGACCATGGCACAACCTTACTATCAGTATACGTTACCATAAAAGTTGAATTATGCCACACAAACAGCTTTCCACAAGGCAGCACAGGAATAGCTATGCAATCTGTTTTTAACAGCTTAGTGACTACCTTGCACAAAAGGTTCACTAAATGTGAGAATACTCTGGCAGCAGGATTTAGCTACTGTAGTCAAATCAGGTGATTTTATAAACTGGTGCAACCAATTCTTATCTGGATTCTTAGAAAAAGAGTTCTGAAGGGCACAGGCAGCAGATTCTTAAAGCCCAGTTCATGCAAGGGTGAATGTTCCTGTACAATATATCTAAGCAAATCACATAGCTTGAACATCATTCCTTTGAACAATACAAATTGAATGCTAACAGCTCTTCTGCTGATGAACAGTCCTTATGGTGTAGATATAAATGGGTGAAGCCTGTAGCAGTAGCCTCTGGAGTGAGGCCTCCTGATGAGTGTTTCAAATGCTAACAAACTACTTAAGGAGTGCATGTTCTTGATTGGGGAAAATATACTTCAAATATCAAGTAACCTATCCTCAAGTGTTCATACTTGACACATCCACCACACTGCCCAACCTGAGGTATTTAAAGGGAACCACACAGCATGCCACAGTCTAAATGGGAGGGCCAATCCCAGGGCTGTGTGAGTGATGGGCGGACCTGGCAGACAGATGGGAGGGCCTTCGTGGATACCAAGCAGAGGGGAGGAAGCCCTCACAGTTACTAAAGAAAGCCTTCTCTGAAGAGAAGGGCTTTACTGAAATCAACTGTTGGGTGAAACTATCTTTATTTTATTCCCACTGGGCTTGTGGGTAGAGTCAGAAGTTAACTTGGGCTTTCATCTGCAACTCAGCCTCCTGATGGAGCTCTGTGAAGCAGGCACCCATTTATCTAGGAGAGCTGTTTTAAGGTTGTGAAAATAAACAAAGACCCACAAAATAAAACAAGTAAAGGTTATTTATTCATAGCTGTGAGAGAGTTAGCCACTATCACATGGGCTTTGACAGGACTTAGGGCAAGCAGAAGAGAGGAAAAGCTTTATAATGAAAAAAGAGATGGCTTTAGGTATGCCCGATTGGGGCTTCAGGTATGCCCGATTGGGAGTGGGGAAGCAGTAGATGGGTTATCTAGAAGTGGGGCATCCCACGTAATTGGTTAGGCATACATATCTAGCTTTCTCTGATTGGTCCTAAGTTGAAAGCAGGGACAAAAATTAGGGAGGCTGTCAGTTATTAGTCAAATCCTGGCCATTTGAAGACAATTTGCTACAGAATTTATTCTTATACTTCCTGGATTGTTACTAGAGATAGCAGTCTGACTTCCTACAACTCTGACTTCCAGTTGGCTGGCTTCCTTTGTGGGTTACTATATGTTATGGGTCAGAATTCTATTTTTAAAGATGTATGGCTATTGTCCATTGTATATTCAGTCTCCTGGGACAGTGGGCAAGTGGGTTGAGGTGACTACCCAGTGCCAGGTTATTTCATGACCTGTGGCTGCCCCTAAGCCTGCGCACAGAGGCTGTGAGCTGTGGGTTCCACTATTGGGGAACACAGCTCCAATATTTGTAAATGTCTTCTCACACAGCTGCATCTATTGGCCTACGTCTTCTCGTTAGTAAGTGCTTCATCAATATAAACCCATCTGATTTCTGTCTTTTAGGAATTCCTCTAAATTTCTGTTTCATTGATGGTCCCTTCTTCATTTATCATATTCTTAGATCTTTTCTGTTGTTTTGATGGCATTTTGGTAGCAAGAGGTACTAAATTTTTCACTGCAGGATAATCTATAGTGCTTTTTATACCAGAATAGAAAGAAGAAACCATATTTTTCCACCTCTATTGACACTTTTTGGGAAAAAGTCAAGGCTCTGATTTCAGGGGTTATCTTCTTCTGCACTGTCCTCCAGCTTTTAACAAACATAAAACTACTCGTAAGCTTTTTTATTTTCTGGGAATTTTGCTGAAGTAAACCCTACCCTGTTTTGTTTGGATAATTAGGCCCATCAAAGAATCAAGTTGGAGCTGCCAGAGATATGGACTTGAGGGTGGATGTGGGAGGGTGAAGAGAGAGATGGTAATAATTATTTTTTAAAAAGTCATTCTAAGGGCCGACCGAGTGGCGCGGTGCTTAAGTGCTTCCTTGGGAAGCCAGCGGCCCCGGTTTGGGTCCCACATATGAGGGCCAGTGACACTGCCCTCAAAAAAAAAAAAAAAAAGTCATTCTGTATGTTTTATGTAAATCAACTCAATTAATATAAACTCTAAATTTTATTTGCAGTAATGAGGGACTCAAAGTCACTAGAATATAATAAATTTGTTATGAAATTACTACACATATTCCTTTCATAGAAAGGAAATTCATTTTGATAGTTTTAACATTTACTTGCTCCAATATCTTTTTTGTACAGAAATGGTTACTGGATTAGACATCCATGTGACATTGTAAATATTATGTCATTTTTGATAAATTTTGATTTTGAGGAGCCACATTCTTCACTGCTGACCAATTTTGGCAAAGTTACATATATTCTATAATACTAATAGAAGTTTTCAGAAATGCATCCAGGAAATTGTCTCTGAAAATTTTGCTGTATTACAATAGGACTTAAAATAGATTTTAGGAAAAAACTTACATGTTGCTACACATCAATATCACATTCTTTACCATGGTTAGCATTTCATTTCAACTGGAAATTTTACAGAGTTACAATAGTTCTGCAAATCACTTTTGCCATTGAGCATTAGAAAGGCCATAATATTTTTTTGATATAGTGACTCTTTCTTTCAAAAATAGTGCTGTTATATTCTATATAGGAAAATAATTGTGTTTGAAATTTAGTTTTGGCTCATAGATGGGACAGACTCTGTAATTTACAGTTGAAATAAATCTTCTTCATATTCCTAGTGTTTTCTATGTAGATAAATTGGCATTAATATCAATACACTCTGTCATTTGTTTAGTCTCAATTATACGTTTTCCAAAAACACAATTTCTTTCTCTTCAAAACTGTCTTAGTGCTTTTGATGATTTTTAAAGGCTTTATATACACTGAATTTTGTTTCCTGATTTCTTTTACTTATAATATTGATTTCATTTAAAATACTGCATCAAAGTAATAGCAGTTATTTCTCAAAAGTGTATTTTTGCTTGTATTCTAGAATCTATTAATGCATCAATAATTTCTAAGAGATAATCTCATGTCACTATTTGAGTTGTTGTGTTGACTTTCCAACTGTGTTGTAGTTAAATTTTTCAGTATTTTTATGTACATTCCATCATTTTATTGTAGTCTAAAATTAGTAATTTAAAAATATCTCCTATTAAAATCTATTGTTTTCCTATTTATATCCCCAGCATTGTTTTATATATATATATATATATATATATATATATATATATATATAGAGAGAGAGAGAGAGAGAGAGAGAGAGAGAGAGAGAGAGAGAGTTAACATAGATCTGGTTGCTTACTCTTTACATGCTTTCAAGAGCACTTGGAACCCCGATTGACCCTTGGCCAACCCCTGGGAATATAACCCTTGGAATGATCTTTATGCTAGTGATTGATGATTTTGTTGCTTACATCTGGAGCAATGGCCCATGCTCTACCAGCTCGTCAGGATACTTTGCACAAACATCAAGATTGATAAGGTGCACCTATTTTCATTGTTGGGAGTCTGAGTTTCAGTTACCATGGCTGGTGGAATGGCAGGATACGCCTATGTGATGAGCACCCCATAGAAGCCTGAGACCCTGAGGCCTGAACAGGCTTTCCCAGGCATAGACGCTCCTTGCATATCACCGTAGTTCTCTGTCAGACTAGTTCCATGACCTTATACAAGTTATTCAATTGCTTTAAAACTCACTTTCCACATCTGTAAAATGAAGTTAAACTTACCTACCTGTATTTAGTTTGTAACGATTCAACGAGAGATGAATATATATAAAATAATTATAATAACTATCATTATTATTGTTTTATAAAGAAACTGTTCATATTCAAAGATGACACATTTGATTATTTTAGGTGCTATGAATTAGGTGGTGAGTATGAAATTGTTAAGATCCCAAAATATAAAACACTTGTAAGTGTAGAATAGATGAGATAAAATAATTAAAGTCTTAAAAAAATGAATTAATGCAACTTGAGATGGTATGGTTTACCATTTCATCAAACAGGACCATCCTTAAGGCAAAGAGCTAAAGCTTTTTTTTAACTCATCGCCAGCTTTGTATGCTCCTTATACCAGGAATCAGAATCTGACATAAAACAGCTCTTCATTGTCTAACCAATAATCTCTAAATGTGTTTGGCACCAAAGCTCTGCCCAGGCAGGAGTCCTCTGCAATAGAGAGTGACACCCTCAGCCAATCAGAGCCCCTCCTTTGAGGTGTTTGAATGGGAGACATTCAGGAATGGACACAGTAAGTGACACAGAAGAGGAAAACACGAGGAATTGCTGTAAGCAGAAACTAAGAGGCGTAGAATCCATGAATAAACAAGACTCTTGCTGTAGCAGAGAAGGCAGAGTTAGTCATTAACCAGAGGAACAGGAGAAGCTACCGAGGAGGAACTGCTGAAGCAAAACCCTGGCACAAGAAGCAAATGACAGCAGCTTCTGAAGGGATATCACCTGGAGCTGCAGCTGGGTTCTGGAGAGACCAGTAGAGTTCTGTGTCTGCTCAACAAAGACCTCCTTCTCCCGACATGGCTGTGCAGCTGCTCGCAGGGCCTCCTCTCTCCCTCTCCTCTCAATGCATCCTTATCACAAGCCCCGGACTGAGACACCCTAAATGTGCCTCTGTCTCTTGTGAATTGAAAATGTGTAATTAACATCCTCTCCTAATTGTACCATGGAGAACTTTGGCTTATGTGACATGAGGAAGCTCATTCCTATCACCCAGTAGACTGAATCCGTCTCACAGTAGCTCAAGAAAACCATTTGTGCTCTCACTGACTCATGTTTTCTCTACTTTCTCTTTATTTATGTAAATTTATTGTTTTTAAATAGTCTCACACTCATTATCTCATTTTATTCTTATGATTATTTGTGTGAGGGTGGGTGGGCAAAAGAGCAGTGAATGGATTGCCCTTGTACAGTTGAGGTAGATTTGGAGATGTGCACAAGGTTAAGTGGCTAGTTCTAGATTTTCTAAGCTCAGAAAGCTGTTTATTACAGCAAATCTTCAGAGACAGAGGAAAGCAGTGAGAACACTGGGCCAAACTGATTTGAAGGAGAGACAGATCAACAGAGGATGGGAAGTTCATATGGCACTTTATGGTAGATGAAGTGAGAGGAGTCCAGGCAAATTCCACTCATGATCATGACAAACACACATCTCGATTATCCACAGGTCAGAGGCCACCCACAGTCCATCCAGTCTAGCATTTGTCCCACCTCGTTTCATTCTCAAAATTGTCCCACTTTGAACAATAGGCTACATGGTTCACTCCGTAATGAACCTGAAGTATTGTTACTTAATAAATTGAGGAGAGATAAAAATATACTTTTCTTTATAACTAGAACAGAAAAGCATACTTAGAAAAAGTATCTTTTAGAAAATTGTCAATGACTTGTGTTTCTAAAACAAAAGGTTTCTTAAAATTTTTATTAAAAACATAGTTAGCATAAAATATATTAGTTTCAGGTGCACACAATAGCTATTCAACATTTATATAACTAAAGAAGTGATCACTATGATAAAGCCAGTGACCATCTGACACTGTTCTATGCTATCACAATATTATTGAATATATCCCCTGTTCTGTACATCACATCCCCATGACTTACTTGTTTTATACCTGGAAACTTGGATGACTTATTGCCCTTTACCTTCCCCCCTGCCTTAAAATTTTTCCGTTATGGTTGACATTCAGTATTATTTTATAATAATTTCAGGTGCACAGCATATGGCTAGACACTTATATAATTTAAGTGATACCCGTAACTAGTCTAGCACCCACATGGCACTATACATAGTTATTACCATATTATTAACTGTATTCTTTATGCTTTACATCACATTCCCAGGATTATTTGGTAATTACTAATTTGTACTTTTTAATCCCTTCATCTTTTACACATTGCCCCTCAACCCCCTCCCATGTATCACCCCAATAAATCTAGTATCCACCTGACACCATACATAGTTATTACAATATTTATTGACTATAATCATTATACTATGCCCTATATCCCCAGGACTACTTTGTAACAACTAATATTTACTTCTTAATCCCTTCCCCTTTTTCTATCTTTGCTTCTATGTATTAGGTGGGGTTTCTATGACTCCCAGTTTTGCCTAGTGGCCTTATGTAGTAGGTGTCCTGTGGGGCCCATTGACACTGTCTCCATGGTCACCTGAACAGGGTGTTCCAGGACTGTCCCTTATGTGTGTTGTGTGTGTCCTCCTGTTATAGTTGAGCCTTGATTGCTGTTGCCATGTAAGTGGGTGGTACTGACTGGCTGTGAGGTTTGGCCACGTCCATAGCTTATGGGCTGCTCTTTGGGGTCTTACCCCAAGAAGCGGGATTCCCCCAAGAGGGCTCTTGTGCCTGTTGAGACCACTCTTTGTGTGTGCCACTTGTGAGTCTAATTGGGTGATGCTCTGCTGTGCTCTGAAGCCAAAACCAGGTATGTTGGTTCTGGGGCCTCTTGGGAGGGGCTCTGGTACAAGCCCAGGTTAGCCTGTGACTAGCCAGGAACTACCTGGTAGGAGCTACAAAGTGATCCATGATTGGTCGCTGCTTGTGCTATATCTGGAGGTAGATGGGAGAGGCCACACTGTGAACCGAGGACAGCTGCCACCAGTACTGGGTCTGGCGTAGCTCCACAATAAGTCA
The DNA here is from genome assembly GCA_033961575.1 of Aselliscus stoliczkanus. Taxonomy (NCBI): domain Eukaryota; kingdom Metazoa; phylum Chordata; class Mammalia; order Chiroptera; family Hipposideridae; genus Aselliscus; species Aselliscus stoliczkanus. The sequence goes on from CM066733.1 coordinate 131,768,674, forward strand.
GGACACTCTGAAGCATGCTGCCACCTGCTGGCTTCCATAAGGTTCAGCTGCTGATGAAGCCTCCTGCAGTTCACAAGTTGGGTGAGGCAGGGTCTCAGTGAGTCAGCAGAGTGAAGCGGCAGAGCTCACCAGGCCAATCAGATTCAGATTTAGCCTGTGGGGTGGGCTCAACACAGGAAAGATGGCCCCCACCTGCGGGCTGCATGAGAGGAGGGCCCACACAGGGAAAGTGGGAACTCTTGCTCCAGTCCTCACCCCAAAGTTATACAACTTAGTTTCTCTTCATGTGTTGGTGATGCACCCAGAGTCACTGTCCCTCCGCTGGAGCCCAGGGTGAGTGTCTGCCCAGTCCCTTTAAGAGGACATCTGGGTTTCCTGTAGCCTTCCATCCCACCCAGATAGCCGGAATCCCCACTGTTTTGTAAAGTCAGAGTTGTGCGGGCTCCTCTTCCTGGCACTAGTACTCCAGGCAGGGGAGCCTGGAGTGGGAGGCTGGGGGCCCTTGCTCCTTCATGGGGAACCTCTGTGGCTGAGATAGCTCTCCTGATTTTCAATTGCCACACATGGGTGTGGCACCAGCCCATTTTGCGTCTCTGCCCCTCCTACCAGTCTCGTTGTGGCTTCTTTGTATACTTAGTTATAAAACCTCTGTTCAGCTAGACTTAGATGGTTCTGCAGGTTGATTGGTATACTATAATTTAGTTGTAATTTTGATGTGTTCACAGGATGAGGCAAGCACAGCGTTTATCTACTCTATAATCTTGAATCTCCTCTCAAAAGGTTATGTTTTTATTTAAACATCCCTTGAGCATTTCAGTCCATGTTTCTGCAGCCTGAGTAAATGAGTCCGTTGCACTTGTGGAATGGGGTCAAGGCCCTGTTCTAACCCAATCTTTCATATGATATTGGAACTATATACAGTTGCTTCTTGTTATTTGGACAATATTTAATTGTGATGTCTTGAACTACTCATATGTGTAGAAGGACAACGTTTCAATAGGTGGAGATAAAATAATTTAAAAGTGTGATTTTTTTAGTAGCATACATTATACATAAAGGAGTAGTCGACTGAGGTTGTATGATTGTAGGAGCAGATGCTGGTTATGGGCACACATACCCCTTTGTCCATTTTTACAGAAACACATATTTTCTTCATGCATGTCACAAAATAGAAGTCTAATATAATCACTTTTGCCAAGTTGACTGGTAATTGTACTTATTTTGGAATCAAGTCAGTCCAGATCCTTATCATCCCAGCTATAAACAATTACAGCATCCTAATTATTCTTTCTTCTTCAGTTCATCCTCAAACCAGTATATCCTATATATTACCAGAAAGTTAACTTTCTTAGAATACTGGTTTTATTATCACTGTATGCGCAAAAACATTCAGAGCCTCCCTCTACCCATGTCATTAAAAGAAATTCCACTCATTCCTTTGAATGACTTTCCAAGTGTTCCATTAATTGATCTCATTCTATTGTTTCTAACATGCCTATGTCTGTACTATTGGTAGTTTTCCTTTTTGCATTTGATTATATGCCAGCCTTGTATTGACATTTGAATTTTTCTTTGTGGTAAAGCTCCTTTTCTGAACAGAATTGAAAGGTCCATGGTCATAATGTCCTTTTATTTCTGCCTCAGGCACAGATAGTTTACAGCAGTGATGGCTAGACTCTAAGCTTCTTGAACACAGGAATTAATCACCTTGTCCACAGAATTTAGCAAAGCATCTGATACCAAATTCATGCTCAATAAATTACTGAACTAAGTGCAATAAGATAGGTTTTTAGTATACGACTTGAATAATTCACCTTTCTCCCAACACATGTCACTAAATTTAAGGCATTTAAGCCTTAGTTTGGCTATTAAACTGGTATTCATATATTCAAACTGTAAAGGTCTACCGTACATTATTATAAATTTCTGAAATTTCTTTTTCACTACTTTTAGGTGTCGTTCTTTGGCTAGTCCCAAATTGTGCATTTCCTGTTGATATTTTTCCATTCATAGTTTTCTGTTTGCTATACTTACAGATGATGATAATGGTGATAACAATGGCTGATATTTATAGAATGCATACTATATACCAGATGCAGGGCTGAGCACTTCACATGTATTACCTCTTTTATAAGTCTTCTGAATCTTCTTCTTTTTTAAAAAAAATAATTTCCTTTTTATTTATTTAGGCAGATAGTCTTTCCCACAGCAGTATCATCTTTGCACGTTTTAGGTATTAGTTCCTGATGGGATTTGATTTTTTTTTTTTTTTTAAATTGGGGAATTGGGGGTTAGGAACAGTGTTGGCGAATTGGAGAAGGGGAACAGCCAAGTTGTTGTTCTTCAATCTTAGTTGTGGAGGTCGCCAGTCGCCATCTGGCTGCTGGTCAGCAGGTTGTGGCCTCTAAGCTCAAGGTGCTGTGTTACAATCTTAGTTGTGGGTGGGCATAGCTACCATCCAATGCGGGAGTCGAACCCAGCAGCCTTGTTGTTAAGAGTGCATGTTCTCTCCACTGAGCCATCCGGGCGGCAGCTCAGCTCAAGGTACCGAGTTCAGTCTTAGTTGTGTGTGGGCATAGCCCACCATCAAACAGGTCGTCTTGTTATTAAGAGCATGTGCTTTCACCAGCTGAGCCATCCTGCCACCTGTTGGCAGCTCAGCAGCAGCTCAGCTTGGGTGCAGCATCCCTGGCCCTTGTGGGAATCGAACCAGCAGCCATGTTGCTCAGAGCTCATACTCTTAAGCTAACTCTTAACCAACCGAGCCATTTGGCCAGCCTCTGCATCTTCTAATAACATGTTTGTGTTTAGAGCTAGCAAGGATTTTTTTTTTTTCATGTGTAGAGAGGCAGAGCAACTGGTCTACCCCAAGTTCTTCAGCGTAGTCATCTAAATAACAACAACAACAACAACTGCAGTGTCAGCTTTGGCAGCAAGTTCTGTAATAATAGTGTCATTTAAGAAGGAAAGAGTTGCCGTTGTGTCCCTTGTTTCTGCTTGGGAGGAGCACAGTTTCTCAACCTAAATATTTCTGAGTTCCAATCCTGGATCACCCATGCATTTATTGTTATATGACCTTGGGCAAATTATTTAACTTCACTAAGCCTAAGCTTTTTCTTCTAACAAATGAAGAAAATAATATCTCTCAAGAGTTTTGTTAGTTGGAAATATCTAAACACTCTAGGAGTGTCTAGTACAGAAATGCAACATATAGATATATTTTCTTTCCCTTGTTCCAGCTGGAAGACTGTCCTGATGCCTTTTTATGGCAACATCCAACTCTTTCCCAATCCACATGTGGTAGTTCTGCTTTTAGACTATTGTAGCCTCAGCTGAGGAACACATATTTGAGTTCTTGTATGAGGTCACTGCCTTCCAGCCAATAGGTAGGTTTCAACTCCTTGTAATTGTGTGTGCAGCAAGGTGGATGAAATTTCTAAAACATTTTACTGTATTAGATCTTATTATTTTAAAAATTAACTGGAAAATAAAAATATGAAAGTTGAGATATCGATTTATAAACAAAAAAGAATAGGTCTTATAAACAATACATTTGGAACAAATATGTAAACCATTAGTTGTGCCAAAAGCTGTGAATCTCCACTTCTGATGGGATATTCATTCCTTCACCTCTGGTAGCTCATTCATGAATGAAAAGAAAATTAAAGAACATTTATGATATGCTGGAGCTGTAACATTGTGTCTAAAGGCAAGTTGCAAGTAAGATTTCTATAAAATTTTTAGGGTTTAGGGAACCGCCTTGTACATGAAATTAAAGGACTGGCTATAATGACTTCCCTCTCTACATATTTAATTATGGACTCAAAGATTCCTCAACTTCACCTTAGGTCCCATTTAAAGGTGGGATTCCTCAATAAGTAGACTTTAAAAATCTTTACTGAGGACTTACTATGTTCTGGGACTTCCCCAACGATGTTCTCAAAATGAGGCAATACCATTTTAGGAACCATCTTGGTAGCAGGGTTTTCTCTTCTCTCTTCAGCCTCCTGCTGTCCCTCTCTGCAGACAGAGGCTGCACCCTTTCCTGGCTGGTAGAAGAGCAGTGGTGGCCTAAAAGGGAAACCTGAGAGGATTTACATGAATTTTGTGAACTCAAAATGCAAGCAGCTAAATCCTCCTAGAATATATCATCTCATGGGAAACTTGTTACCCACTTTGTTACTGTCATAATACAAAAAACCTGTCGAAGAGAATGAAGAAACATTCTAAGAAGCTGCCAGTCAGGACGGGATCATGAAAATACACTGGCCTGTTAGAGAAGGAAGCCCTGAGAACAGTAAATGGTCTCTTAAGGGACTGCTTGGGGAGCAGATGCTCAGAAAGCATTGGAAAAATTAAATTTAACTGAACTCCCTTTGAAGTGAAGTGGACAGTTTAAAAGTAAGAGTAGTTATTTTAGCTCAACAGCCCTGTGGCTACCCTCACATGGAGGCACAAAATTACCCTTAGGATCCCCTGAGGGCCAGGCACTTTTTCCATCCCATGGAGACATTTCCTTTATCCTGTCCTGGCCTAATTAGGTTTCCCTTCTTTCCCCCTCTACACACAGAAATAGACACCCTTTCCCAACCCCTATAGAAAAAGTGATTGCTGATCTAAATAAATGTTCCCAAACAATACATTCACTGACAGGTCTTCTTCCGCTCAGTACTTTTCAGGTCTCCCCACAACCCAGCACACTCAGTTACCATTCCCAAGCCTATCCACTGGCCTCCTAGAGCAAATTCATCAAAGGATGGCACCCTTTTGTTGTGTTCACATGCAATGTGTTCACAGCTTTTGTATGTTCCAGTTATTTTATTTGCATCATTCTCTCTCCAAGCACTTTTTATTTAAAGAAAACTCATCAGCAAGTTATTTTAAAATATTTGTGATCCTGCCATATTTACTGTTCTCCTGAGGAGAAAAGTATTTCCATTATGGGAAAAAAATAATAATAATTCTACTTTTACATCCAAAACTGTCCAGGAAAGTTATTAACCTAAGAGTTCATAAGTGATCAGTAGCATAACCCAAATTAATGCCAAATCCTTCCAGTGGAACATTTAGCTACTGGAGACTGGTAGTAACGATTTCATTCTAATTTATTTTCATAGTTATGGCAAAGATTCAAACCACTTGATATTCTAGACTAGAATTCCTGTTTTTTGTTTGTTTGTTTGTTTTTTAACCTTTGGAAGATCATGAGGATATTATGTTGGGAATGGGGAGTTGTAGGCCACATGTGTCCTCTGAGATGTGTGGACCACTGCAGAGAGGCCAGATGTCTTTACACCGAGGGGACATGGCATATACCTGTTTGAGCAAATAAGATGGCCTCTCTGTGAGGAGCTGGAGAGCAACCGATAGTAATAGACTGTCTCTCTAGCTCATAAACTGAATGACTAACCTTCCCCAGTGAATCATGGAACAGAGAGACTTACATTTCTGAGGCACTCCATAAACCATTACAAGTGCACTTTCCGAAACGCGTGGCTTCATGTGAACATTCAAGCAGAGGGACACAAAAGAGAATTCTGGAAAACAAGCTGGGGCGTGGGGTACTAAGGAATACTTGGACAGGACCGTAGCCTGGGAAATGCTGGGAACAGAGCAGTGTGAAAGGAAATAAAGTTACCTTCGTGGGAAAACTAAATGTTTATAATAAAGACATTAAGAAGCAAGGGGTTCTGAAAAACCCACAATGATACAAATAGACTGAATTCTGGATTGCCTGGATTGCTTGGGACTATCGTTGTTATTATTATTTTAGAAGGTCTATGAGTCCAAAAGAGGCACAAGGATGAATTAATATAATTAAATTAATTCAAAATATCAGAGATCACTTTTAGCTGTAGCTAACGTAGATGTAGCTTTTTCTCAAACAATAACAACAACAAAAAGAGAGTAATCAGAAGCTAAAATAGGCAAACTCAAACTCACTCTTAAAATTACCCACTCCTCTTCCTCTTCTCTATCTGAACAATTTGGTCCAAAACCATCAGGTGAGGTCAAGCAAGGTACGTGTCCACACAGGTTAGGGTGGGGTGCATAACAGGGGTGTCAGAGCCTGACTGTGTATGCAGGTTTTCCACGTGAGAAGTGGCAGCTTGGTGTGAGTGTTGAGCCAGTGTGAGGCTAGAAGGGTGTCCCTGTAGGAGGGGATCCCATCTTGGGGCATCAGACAGAGGTTGAGGAAGGTGAGAAGGGCATCCATGCAGGGAAGGGGGTGGCAGGAAATAGGTTCTGTATAGGAAATTGATCAAATGAGTAAATACCTGAAGGATAAGGAGAGCAGGTTTCTCACTGTTGGAGCAAGCAGTTACAATTATGATAAGAGATAACAAAAATGAACTGAGTTGAAATTAGTGATATTACTATAAATTTGTTTTTAAATCTAGATAAGTAGATGAGAGAGGGAGGGAGAAAGAGAGAGAGAGAGAGAATGAGAGGGAGAGTCTCTGGCTTTGTTTACAGAGAGTTCTTGGGAGCAGTGACACCTCAAAACCTAGCAAGACAATGAGCACACCTAGCACCCAATCTAGTCTCTAGATACCGTTCCCCACCTGAAGGGCTTTTTGGATAAATGGCTGATACAGTATATTTTTTTGCTGGAAAGTGAAGAAATGCTCAAAGAATATGGGAACTTGTTAAAAAGCTCACAGAAATCAGATCAAAGAGGGCTCCCACATACAAAATTTGGGACAATTTGAGTATCAGAATAAATAATGATAGTTACATTAGAACCAATTCAACCAAATAAGAGACAATGGGTGTATATTGAAATAAATAGATGAATGAATAATTGAAAGTTTGATGAGGAATGGCATATTTACATAGTCCCACTCCCCAAAACATACATCAGATACTTATCAATGCTGGGGAATAAAAAGTAATTTTACAATAGAGAAGCCCAGCAGACTCTCCTTAACAGGTGATCATAGTTAACATTATTAGGAATAGGAGAATTTGAAATTGTGTTATCTAATAGAATACAATGATCACACATCATTTCTGTGATATTCCTGCCAAAGATGTGTAATCTGAATATAATCATGAGGAAACATCAGACACACTGACATTGAGGGACATTCTACAAAACAGCTGGTCTGAAACTGAATGCCAAGATCATGAAAATCAAAAGAAGTATGAGAAACTGTTCCACATTGAAGGATACTAAAGAGATGTGACAACTAAATGCACCATGTGATTCTGAACTGGATCATTTTGCTATAAAGGACATTGGGACAAATGGCAAAATTTGACTGAGGTCTAAGGATTAGGTGATAGTTATATATCATTGTTAACTTCCTGATTTTGATGGCTGGCTGTGATTACACAGGAGAATAGTTTTGTTTGTAGGAAATATATACTAAAATATTTGGGAGTGGTGAGGTCAGTTACTTACTCTGCAGTAATTCAGGAAAAAAAATAATTGGTACTGAACTTGCAACTTTTCTCTAAGTTTGAGATTGTTTCAAAAATGTTAAAATAAAGTAGAATGATGCAAACAACAGCAGTGCAAAGAGAATTCTTCCCATCTTTTGGTTTTTCAAGGACTACCTAGAAGATAAGCAGGAAAGCTTGATTAAAATAGGTTTGATCAGATCTTCCAGGTGAAGTCCCTGGTTTTAAAGGCTCAGATCAAGATCTTCAGTGAGGACAGCTTTGCTCATGCTCTGACTTGCCTTGGGTTCCCTTCTCTGCAAAGTTTCTAACCTGAAGTCTTTTCATCTCCTTACTTAATTCTATTATCACACAAGTGACAACGGAACAATTTCTCTTTCCTTTATTTTGCCAAGATATGAGGCTTGCTTTGCCCAGGACACACAGTGATCAGCCATGACTAGGAAAATAACTTTTCAACCTGAAAAACAAAAAGTTTCCACATACAGTTTAATAAGATTGGTATATTCAAAGTAAGTAGATTTCCATGTTTTAAACAGCAAACACATATAAGTTGGAAAATAATAAAGATCATACCATATAAGAAGGAGAGTGTCTTGGATAAGAAAGAGTCTAGAAGAAGACTCCCAGGGAATAAACCCTGGCTCTGTCACTTTCTAGTTCTGTGACCTGGGGACGGTTACTCACCCTTGCCTGTCTCACTCAGTATTTTCATCTGTTTAAGTATTCTCAAAAAGGTTTAAGATTAATACTCTCCTAATAGAGTTCATAAATATAAAACACTTAGAATAGTAGCTGATAGATAGTAACTCTTCAATAAGTATTAACTATTACTAGTATTATCTATTAAAATAAAAAAATATCTATATCTCATAATTTAGCAATTCCCCTCTGAGCTTCACCTCAGAGAAACAGAACACCCATGTACAAGAATGTCCATTACAGCAAAAATGTTTATAATGGAGAAAAATGTAGTAATTGAAATATCCATAAATCAAAGATTAGCTAAAACTTAATGACATATTCCTACCATAACTTTTTATACTGGAATTAAAAAAGGTAATATTGATGCCATATTGTGAAGTGAAAAAGGAAGTTGGTATACGTTATGCTAAAATACACTAAATAATACTACATATTTCTGTGGGTTTACATAAATTCATGTAATGCTTTTAAAATACCTGGAAGGATACACAAAAAATAAATAACCATTGTTACCTTTTGGGGAAAGCAACTAGATTAGAGCTATGATCAAAGGCAATTTAGCTCTACCTGTAATCCTAATTTTCTACAAAGAGAGCATGTTTGCATATTATTTATGTAATTAAAAATTGGTAACAAAAATCATGTTACAGTATTTCCATGCTATGGATCTAAATCTTTTAAGCACATGATCAATTATTGATTAGCATCATAAAGGGAAGGGACAAAATACTTCACTCCAAAACATTGAGTTGGAGGGAAAATTTGGCATATTTCACTCTGGGAAATATATGTTAATTGCTTGTTTGCTTTTTCTCCAGATGATTTCCAGCTCTCTGTTTTATAGAGACTATGATTAAAAGTTGTCCTCATTTTTTAACCGAATACCAACAGATGATTTCTAGTCCCATTGGAAAGGGACATTGGAGAATGTATGTGTGTAAAACAGACTGAAGCTTAGCTAAAAGGTGACAGTTTCTCTCTTGGCTTTTTTGTTTTTGTTGTTGCTGCCATCACAACCTAAAGTGCTGGACTAGTGAAGGTTTTGTGTCTGGGGTGGTTTCAATGAATGACATTTGGAAGTGAATAGGCTTGGTTTCCTCAGAGAGGCTTCCCTCCCTGTGCTCTTTGTCACAGTGGAGCAAACATTTTATAATGGGGAGCCAACTTGGGGTCATGAAGGACGAAAGCTCAGACCTAGTCATATTTATTGGGTACTCGCACCAGCTGTCCTGCAGATTCTGCACCAACAGCAAAACTTCATTTATAGCAAAAAAGAGGGCAATGACCCCATTGGTAAAAAGGAGATGGGTAGCAGCACCAATGACCTCAGATCCTGGCTTGAGAGATTCCTTGCACTTTAGCTCTAGGACACTTCACCTCTCACTTTTTCCACTTGTAAAACAGGAATAATAGCACCAGCAAATGTAACGCAATGCCTCATTTACACAGCACTTAAGACTCTTGGATAAAAAGCAACTTAGAAAATGCCTCTGCATTACTCATTGGGATAATGGACCAGTAATATGCTTCCTTTGAAAAAGTTAAACTAATAACATTTTTACTAGTTATTTGATCTCAATATTTGTGCCAAATGCAATGGAGATAATACAATTTCTCATGCTGCTTGCATTTTTATTACTCAGCCATAGAAAGTTCAAGATCAAACCTCTACTTTTTGGAGATGGAGGAAAGCAAAATAAAGCAATTGTCCATATAGCCACAATAAAGTCAAAAGCTTTCACTTCAAAGGAAATACAATACTTATATCCATTTAGACAAATGCCTTAAAATAAGACTGTTTTAAAGGGCATGAAGTTAAAAAGTTGGCAAAAGTTAGAGATAACTAGGATGCCAGATTTCCTGATAAGGTCCAAGGAAAAAATAGGATGGAAGAAGCCGGAAGCCAGAAGTTTCAGTGTGAAGCAGGAATAATCCATCCACAATTAGACCTCAGAAAAACGGAGCTTGAGGATCAACAGCCAGTCTCTTCTGAGGGTTTGAAACCTACATCATGCCCAGAATCTGCTAGCTCTGTTGCTCCCCGACCCTAAGGAATTACCCTTGACTTCTGGGAGTCTGCTTCTGGAAAATTAGCTCTCAGTTTGGATTTGGAAATTGGTTCTCATCAGCTAAGGGTCACTCACAGTTCCTTTTATTTTTTTCTATCTATTAGAATAGGATGTGATTCAGTGCAGTTGGTCTATAATTTCAGGCAAGCCCAAGGGCCGGCATCTCCAGAAAGAACGTTATGAACTGGCCAGGTATTCACATGCGAACAAATGGGAGGACTTGCTTTCCACCTGAGTCTATTAAATGTGCCACATTTACATCAGCACAGATTTGCATCCACAGTGACTTATTCTATTCTAAAAGGGTGATCCTAGCTTTGAGTGACTTTTACCTGAGCAACCCTGATGTAGGTGCTAGTAGTAGGTGTGTCCTGGGTGCTCTGGATGGCACAGAAGTGATCCTGCCCTCAATGACTGCTTTGAACAGCCCCGGACAAATGAGAACCTATCCTATTTATTTTAATTATCCCGTCTAAGAAAGGATTTTATATTCAGCCCTCAGGATCTCATTAGATTGCTTCAAAGTTGGCCTCCCTTTGATTTCCTCCTAGTTCTAGTTCTGTCTTGCACACAGCACAGCAAGAGAAGGCTAATTCCTCTTCTGTGTGATGAATTTGTGGACAGTTATTGCTCCCCTCTCAGGCTAAATGCCACTCCCCCAGACTCCTCCTTTCCCAGTTAGACAGTCACAGTTTGTGCTTATGAAACCTGGTTTCAATACCTGTCCCATCCCACTCATTTTAGTCTGAATGGTTTTCTTGGGATATCTTTCCAGAAACAGAACTGTTGTCTGCTAATATTGCCTCATCAGTAAAAAACTGGCACTGTTTTCTTTTGGATAATCTTTCTGTTAATCGGCACATTTGATTTTCATAAGCTTCATTTGTACTTGACTCATATTGAAATTACAATCAGTTAAACTGTGTAAGTTTCACATGTACTGTTAAGCCCAAATTTTTCAGTTTTATATTTGGGAAGTTGATTCTTTGGACTTTTATCTGAAGATACACACACACACACACACACACACACACACACACACACATACACACACACTGGTTTTCATCTTGTTTGATTCTTTCAATACTCTTTTTGAATTCTGACTCTATCATATATCATGTGATAGTTCCTTTTTTAGCCTCAAGTTTTAATTTCAGACTACTTATTTTTATTTATTTAGTTTGTTTATTTGTTTTGACTTATTGACCAGTTAACACTGATCCAAGCATTATCACCCTTGCTTTTCTAGCACAGAGATTTTTTTTTTTTAAATGTCTGGAAAGTATTATACAAGTAATTACTCATTCGTTCATTCATCAAACACTTGTTGAGCACTTACGACATAATACGCATATATGCCAGGTATGTGGGTGCTAGAATTTAACAGAGATCAGATAAAATCTCTGCCCTCAGGGAGCTCATATTCTAAGAGGAGACACAAATGAATAATTGCAGAGCGTAGTGTGATGAAGAAAATAAACATATTGAAAAGACAGAATAATTTACAGGAGAGCTGCTTTAGGGAAGGTGAAGGGAACATATCTTCACCAAATGCAGAGTAGTTGAGGCAACCTTTCAAGAAGAGAGAAGAACAAATGAAAAGCCCTGATACAGGTGAGAGCTTGACCAGTCTGTCCAGCTCCCGTGATGTGTCATCTGGTTTGGGTTCTGTCTATCTGGTTCTGACTCTGACCTTGGCCCCCAGCACAGGACTTCTTGGGTTTGCTCCTAGCTACACAGACCACAGCACAGTGAGAAGTCTTTCCCCAGGCCATAGCCTGAGGAACGGTGATGGTCACTCAGCCTGGCCCTCACCAGCCCTCACATGGCAAATGTGGGACTCCTGTCTTATAGACCATCTCATGGGGATTGTCATTTGAAAGAGCACATGGAATTAGGAATTACAGGCTGAGCAGGCACAGAAATGATGCAAAGTATGTAGTGCCTTTTGAAAAATCCCATTTGCCATTAGAGCTCAGTATGTGTATGCATATGAGTAAAAGTGCTTGTGCACAGTCCCTACTTTACAGTAAGTGTGTGTCCATCCTTGTAGGCATAGTCCCTCCATTAACCTTATTACCTACTTTCAATCTTCTAATGTCACAGTCATGCCAACTCAGCCACAAAGTCATCTGGAAAATTGATATCCAGGTCTAGTGATACTAGCCTCTTGCCCAGATTAGCTTTGGCTTTCAATTTTCTTTTTTCCAGTATCATATTAAATGATGAAGGGGCCGGCCGAGTGGCGCGGTGGTTAAGCGCTGGCCTGGGAAGCCAGCGGCCCCAGTTCGGTCCCACATATGAGGGCCATTGACATTGCCCTCAAAAAAAAATAAATAAATAAATAAATAAATGATGAGAGCACAAGCCAAGGAGAAACCACCCAGCGGGGCCTTCTCAGGCATCCATCATGCAGGGAGGAAAGTTACATGTGGTCAGAATAAGCTTCAGAATATTTCCCCAAAGCAGAGACTATAAAATAACATGCACTTAATTTAACAGACCTGTTTTAATTCTAGTAATGTTCTGAGAAGGATTTTTAACTTCCCTAACTTCCTCTGTAAAAACAAAGAGATTGACATTCACCATCTTCAATTTCCAGATGCCACATAGAGGAAAGGTTGGTGACTGCCAGTTGACTGGATATCATGAAGCGTGAAATATATTCAGGTCAGGAAGGAGTGAGTTCTGCTTTCATTAATCAACCTACTGACTGGGAAGTGATGGAAATATGAGGGCCTCTGGGGTCAGCAAGACCTGACATAAATTCTGTCTCTGCCATTCATGAGCTCTGTGGACAAGCTATTTATCCTTGCTAGCCTCAGGGGCTCCTCCATAACTCAGAGACAACAGTACTTATCCAATTAAATAAGGTAATATAGCTCAAATTCCTAATACATATGTAGATTTCAACAAATGTTAGCTCTTTAATCTTTCTCTCCTTTCTGAGATATTTTTAGTTGTGTGTATGCATATGTATATGCTTAATAGGACAGAAAACTCTTAATACTGGAACAACATTCCTTTCCTTTGCTCATACATGAAATAGGGTATTATCTGAAAGACTGTTTTCATGGCAAGATTGCCAACAACACTGAAAAGTCTTCCTGTTAATAATGTCTGGATTGTCAGAAGTATACATTCTTTTCAATGGTATCTAAAGAGACACAACCTGAAGAATTAGGAGTCATAGATTTTAGGTCCATGTCTCCTTTTAAGTAGGCATGAAACCTAAGCTAGCCAGCTAAGCTTTGCTTCCTCCTTCATCTAACCAATTGGTTTTATAACATCTGCCTTAACCCAACTCTTGGGGCGAGTAAATAACTTAGACATAGTCACTGGGTGTCTTTGAAATGTGAATAGCTTGTATTTGCATTCAAACATAGTAATGTTATATACTATATTCTCAAAACTACTGATTGTCTCTTATTTTTTGATCCATATTTTTTCTCATTGTTTTAAACTTTATGTACCACTTTAGTGGTCAGGGAATATGAGTGATGCATTAAAAATCCTGTTACCTTTGATCACACGATGCTTTAGGCAATGTATTTATTAATCACCTATTGTAAGTGTCACGGCTTTCCCCCTTAATGATAGGCATTATTATTATTTCTATTTTACAGAAAATAAAAGATGAGTATAAGGGAGATAAAATTATTTGTTGAAAGTCACAAGAATACTCGTATATGAAGACAAATTAGACTCTTGGTCTTTTGCAAAAATTAAAAAAAAAACTCAAAGGAAAAAAAAATCAAGGAAACAAATATTCTTATGTCTTGAACTAAGTGAGGCAACAACATATGTGTGATTACTTAATTATTGTGTATCTCTATGACTAGATTTGCAAACTTCATAAAGGCAGGGACCACATTTCTACTTGCTCGTCATTTTATCCAAAGTATTAGGTACCATGAATACCAGTGAAAATATGCAATAGATTTTTATTTAAGCATTTTATTGAAGCAATGATACATTTATGAATGAGTGAGCTATAACAAGAAAAGTTTCAAATGTGGACGTGCCAATTTTAAGTACAATTTGTGGATGAATCATGAAGGACACAGACTTCCCCAACACCATCCCCAGCCTTTCTTCCTGTGTTAATAACAGCTGGATTATAAGACAAACACCTGGGTTGCTATGATGACAAGGATAGCTATTTGGGTGAAGCATTACAGGTAAAATATGAGTCTGTGCTCTGTAATTTGGCTTTTTCTTTTTTTTTTTTTGTCATGACTTATGAAAATAAAATCCAGTGGCAAAACCTCATATAAACAATTTTTATAAATCAAAATTCTAAAAGAAACATACTGAGCGTGAGTAAAAGGCCTAAGTTACGGACATGTAATACAGGTAATATTTACCACCTGAAAATGAGGACACATAAAAATAGCAAGCATTAATCGTATCCACTGGGTGGCGCTGCAGACCGATGTTGATGTTATTCCACAAATGGTTAGTGTCAGGAAATAAAATAAGTTGGAACAGTGATTCCTTATATGTAAAAAGTCCTTCTTTCATTTGAGTGTGTATTACTATTACTTAAACACAGATCTTAGACATTAAATAGAAGAAACCACCTCTCAGGAGATTTGTAACGAATTTTAATAGAGCTATTAAATGACCCATTTACATTTGAGCAGCATATTCCAAAGTTATTTGCTGGTGACTTTGGTTTCTTCCTCCAATTTCAAATGTCTGTCTCATGAAAAGACTATCTCTATGGAAGGGAGATGAAAACAGCTGGCCTACACGCTCTTGATGATGGTCTTTTGCTCACAGCTCAGTAAATAATGCCAGGATGCGCAAAGGAGGCCGTGAAAAGAGAAGACTGTCACAAGCAATGGAGTGGGTTCAAGTTTGATTCTTCCACTTATTCCTGGGCATCTGTCTATTCATTAGACTCTCAATTTTAGCATATGTAAAAGAGAAGAGAAATATTTTACTCCATCAGCCTCACCCTCCTGATAAGATAAAATGAGTTAACATGGGGGTAGTGTGAAGTGTTCTGTGAATATAGGTTATTATTTTCTCTGGGAGCTTACTCTGCATTCATTAAAATCCTTCCCATTCCTTCAGTCCTGCTCAAATCCATGATCCCCATACAGAAGACTCTTAGCCTCCCAAAGGGTGATCACCATTCCTCTCAACTTGATGTACTTGTTCATTAATTAGCTAATCAATGACTAGATATTCTTTGATATTTTCTTCCATTAGCTTTTTAGTTTCACCTTTCATAGTTAGGTCTTCAGTCTGTTTGGTGTTTAATTTTAAATGTTGTGTGAAGTAGAGATCCAACTTATTGTTCTTCCTAATGAGCTAAATTTCCTAATATGATTTTCTAAATAATCCACAGTTTCTCCATGGATTTGTGGTGTCACCAATCTCATATTCTATATACTGTCTCTTCTGTCCATTTGTTTGCCCATAAGCCAAGAGCATGCTATTTTAATACTGTTTAACATCTTTGTAATATGTTTTAAGATCTGATAGTTCTGGTTTCCCCTCTTTACGCTTCTTTTTCTATTTTAGTGGATCAATTCCTTCATGTAAATTTTATATGAAATACTAGTGGATCTTGTTCTTTTGCATATAGGTTACAATTAATTTTTCAATTCCCCCTCAAAAAACTCCTTTAAAGATTTTCATTGGAGATTTACTGAAACCTATAGATAAATTTTGGAAGAATCAATATCTTTGCAAAGTTATGACATCATATCCACTAATATAATATATCTTTTCATGTAGTCACTCCCTTTAAAGAGTTAATTTTTTTTTCTCTACAAAATTTTTGTGCATTCTGTGTTAGGTTAATTAATTCCTAGATACTTTATAATTTTTGCTCTTAACTATAAACAAATTCTTTTTCTGTTTTCTAACATTTACTGATGATATATATATATATATATTAATTTATTTATTTTAATTAGCTTCAGGTGTACAACACAGTGCAATAGTTATACTTTTTACCCCTCAAAGTGACAACCCCCATCCCCAATTCCCCTCCACTCTTCCCCCCCATATCATACTATCTATTACAATTCCTTTGACTCCCTTCCACAGTATAATCCACATCCCGTGACTATCTATATATTTAATTACAGTTGGCATACAATATTATACAAAATCAATTTCAGGTATACAGTGCAGTGATCAAGCCTCTACTCCATCCATGAAGTGGTCTCTCTAACAAGACATGTGACCATCTGACACCCCACAAAATTTTTACATTATTATATTCCCCGAACTGTCTTTCATATCCCTGTGACAATACTGTAGTTACCTATTTGTACTGTCTAATCCCTTCCCCTTCTCCCTCATCCCCACCCCACTCCCAACTAGCAACTGTTTTTCCTCTATATCTATGAGACTGTTTCTGTTTCCTTTGCTCATTCATTCAGTTTTTCAAATTCCACGTATAAGTGAGATCATATGGTATTTGTCTTTCTCCGACTGACTTATTTCACTTAACATAATAGTCTCTAGGTCCCTCCATATCGTTGCAAATGGTACGATTTCATTCTTCTTTATGGCAGAGTAATACTCCATTGTATAAATGTACCACAGTTTCTTAATCCAGTCATCTACCGATGGGCATTTCGGTTGTTTCCAAGTCTTGGCTATTGTAAATAGCATGGCAATAAACATAGGGGTGCATATATTTTTTCGAATTAACGTCTTGGATTCCTCTGGGTAGATACCCAACAGTGGAATTGCTGGGTCATATGGCAGTTCCATTTCATTTTTTGAGATACCTCCATATTGATTTCCATAATGGCTGCACCAATTTGCAGTCCCACCAGCAGTGCAGCAGGGTTCCTTTTTCTCCACACCCTCGCCAGCACTTGTCGTTTGTTGATTTGTTGATAATAGACATTCTGACTGAAGTGAGGTGGTATCTCATAGTGGTTTTTATTTGCATTTCTCTGATGATTAGTGAGGTTGAACATTTTTTCATATGCCTGTTGGCCATCTGTATGTCCTTTTTAGAGAAATGCCTCCTCATATCCTCTGCCCATTTTTTAATTGGGTTGTTTGTTTTTTTGGTGTTGAGCTGCATGAGTGTTTTATAAATTTTGGATATCAACCCCTTATCAGATATATCGTTGGCAAATATCTTCTCCCATTCAGTAGGCTGCCTTTTTGTTTTATTGATGATTTCCTTTGCTGTGAAAAAACTTTTAAGTTTGATGTAATCCCGTATGTTCATTTTTTTCTTTTATTTCCCTTGCCCGAAGGGATATATCAGTAAAAATATTACTCAAGGTAATGTCTGCAAACTTATTCCCTATGTTTTCTTCTAGGAGTTTTATGGTTTCAGGTCTTATATTTAAGTCTTTAATCCATTTTGAGTTTGTTCTCGTATATGGTGTAAGTAGGTGATCCATTTTCATTTTTGTTGCATGTGTCAGTCCAATTTTCCCAGCACCGTTTATTAAATAGACTATCTTTACTCCAGTGTAAATTCTTGCTTCCATTGACATAGATTAAATGACTGTATGTAGATGGGTTTATTCCTGGGCTCTCTATTCTATTCCATTGGTCTATGTGTCTGTTTTTATGCCAGTACCATACTGTTTTGATTACTGTAGGCTTGTAGTATGTTTTGATGTCAGGTAGTGTGATGCCTCCCACTTTGTTCTTATTTCTCAACATTGCCGTAGCTATTCAGGGTCTTTTGTGGCTCCATAGAAATTTTAGGATTCTATGTTCTATTTCTGAGAAAAATGTCCTTGGTAGTTTGATTGGAATTGCATTGAATCTATATATTGCTTTAGGTAGTATTGACATTTTAACTATGTTAATTCTTCCTATCCATGAGCATGGTATGTATTTCCATTTATTTGTATCTTCTTTGATTTCTCTCTTCAGTGTTTCATAATTTTCTGAGTACAGGTCTTTTACTTCTTTAGTTAAATTGATTCCTAGATATTTTATTGTTTTTGAAACAATTGTAAAAGGGATTGGTTTCTTCTTCTGATAGTTTATTATTGGTGTATAGAAATGCAACTGATTTCTGAAAATTAATTTTGTATCCTGCTACCTCACCAAATTCGTTTATCAGTACTAGCAGATTTTTGATGGAGTCTTTGGGGTCTCTATATATAGTCTGATGGGTATATTTTACATTGCTTGTTCACATATAAGATTTCATCATGTTAAGGATTAGCAAATGGAGAGCAATTTTTTAATCTCTGCATTTGAACATTTAATTCTTTGAAAAAGCTTCCTGCTTTTAAATGGGAAGAATTTTCAAAGGCCATTCAAATAAACATATGCACTGAGATGTTTTTAAACAATGACTTCTACTAGGTGACAAAATTCTCAATAGGACAATCTTTTAGCTGTTTTAGAAAAGTCATAAATGACTCCTAGAGGCCTCAAGTCTTAAAATAAATGATGGTGTAAATTGTTACCCTTGGATGCATGGTGTTTTGGGGGAAGGATCTGAAACTAGTCGGTCACTTCCTGGTCAGTGACGCTCATTCTCATACAATGTCTCTCTTATTGGAACTTTTCATTGGCCTCTGAAGAAAGTAGAGCAGTTACTAATATCCCTGTTGAAAAGCAGACTTACGGAAGACCACAGAGGTAGAACCTGAACCCAAATCTTCTGGTTTATATCCTGATATGCCCCCAACAACCTTAGGCTTCTTCCATGAATTTGACCATATTGCTATTAGCAATGATGGAAAAGTAAAGACCAAAGCTTTTGTGAGAGCATCATCCATCCCTCTTCTCTTTAAAGCAAAGGTTAACATGGTGTAATGTCAGGCTATTGTAGCCACTCTGTTTTTGTTGGTGAATAAAGTAGTACAAGTCACCCTTATTTTGTGGTGTGCACTTAAGAAACCGAAAAGACATTTAATTTACTATGCTGCCCACCTCAACATATATTTTCTTGGTTTCCTGTTCACTGTAACTCAGGGTAAGCTTGGCCAAGCTGATTCCTTGTCCTTTTATGGAAGATAGAAAATTCTTCAGATTATTATAAACAATGTGTGATCCATTTTCCCTTGTGAGTGTATGAGCGGTCTGCTAAAAAGAAGGCCTCTTAATGCCTCTAACTGATACACTAAAGAGCCTGCCTGCTTCCTTTCTAAAGCTGGTTATGAAGTTGTGATGTAATGTGGAGCCACCAGGTGTGTGAATATGATTAGACGCTGAGGACAGTCTCTATCATCCTAAGTGGCTGGGCGTTGTGTTATCTAATGAAAACTACTGTCCTTCTAGTAAGCCCATTCCTTCCTTACTGTTGCATTGTTGGGAGAAGCAGAGCTCTCAATTCTTAGTATTTGCGGTTTTGTTTTTTGTTGTGTTGCTCCTAGATAAGGACTGAATGAAAAAGAGAAGGCAGCTCATTAACATTTACAGAATCGCATATGAGATTATAGATGAGAAAATTTGCAGATGTTTCTGGCCATAGACTCATTTTACTTGGCCAACACAGTGGTTTTTGTTCTTGATATTAATTTTAATTTTAATTTCAATACTTTGAAGAGAAAATGTATTGTCTATAACTCCTATTGTCTTGTTCTAACATAATTTACAAGCCTGGCCCCTGAAGGTCCTGTGTTTATGACCCCTGGACCTACCTATCTTTCCCACCTGATGTTGTTATAATTCCATTAAATTGGAAACGACAGGATAGTTTTCAGGGAGAGTTACTTACAGGAATGTAGGAATGGTTGAAAGGGAAAGTATTATTCTCTAATCAGGGAGCTTTTGTGAAAACATCCAGGTTTGCCCTAGGTATGAAACAACTCATTAATGACAGAAAACTCAAGATGGTTTCTAGCTGTTTTAGAAAGTGTGTAGTTAGAATGACATTGCTGAGGTGTTCCCTTCTAAAGATTGTGGGCAACACAAAAAACATACAAAGATGTAAAGGGCAACCTTGAAAGCCAAGTAGTGTGTCTCAATGAATCCACCTGTTTGTTCTGCAACATGAAACCAGGTTGTTGTGTCTTCATTTGGCAGCAGGTGAAAAAGTTGACGTGCAGTATGAGTTACGTCACACCAAAAATATTTAAATACTAGAGTCACACCAGTGAGATTTTAAACTTTTTAAAAGTATGAACAAATTAAGATAATTTAAAAAAATCAACCAGCAATCAAGAGGCCTCTTTTGCTCCCTCCTTTAAAATTTCAATTCTGTGTTGTTGGGAGCCTTTATGTTTGCATACACATAACAAATTTCTAAAAGGATACACCAGGGCCAGTCGAGTGGCTCATTGGTTAAGAGCTGGCTTGGGACGCCAGCAGCCCCAGTTCGGATCCCACATATGAGGGCTAGTGACACTGCCCTCTACAACTAACAACAGCTCCACCTGGAGCTGGGTTGTGTGAGCCCCAGCAACAGTGTAGGCTGCAGTGGGCTACCATAGGCTACAGTGAGTGGCCGTCAGCCAGTGTGAGCTGCCAATAGCCGCAGTGAGCGACCATCCAGAGGCCAGCGACTGATCTGCCTTATCTGGGAAGAGCGCAATGATAATACCAACATGGGCCAGTAAACTGACATCCTCCACAACTAGACTGAAGAACAAAAAGACAGCAACTTGTCTGTTCCCCTTCCCCAGTTCCCCAATAAAATCTTAATAAATAAATAAGTAAATAAATAAATAAATAAATAAATAAAAGGATACACCAAAAAGCCCTTTATTAGTTATCTCCAGAGAGGGGAAATTGGGATGAGAAGGGCTGAGTGAGGCAATTGTGAAATTATTACTCATTTTAACTTATTATGGTTTTGTTTATTTTACCATGAACATGTTATCCATTTATACATAAAAGAAAAATGTAAGGAAACATAATTACTTTCACATTCTTTCCTCCTCTCAGAATATGTCATCTTTTGTTTGTTATATTTTAAAAGAGTTGTCAAATATATGTTTGATTTGAAAAATTATATTTTCCATAAATTTATCCCAAATTGTCCATAATTATTAAGCAGCATGTAATTTGCTTCAAGCATCACATCATTACTGTGTCTCTTTTTCATGATCTTCTAGAGGTAAATATAATCATTGTTTTCAATTTGGACCCTAAATTGTCTCCAGTTTAATCTTTAGTTAATCTAATTAAATAAACTTTGATTTAGTTAGTTGTGGCCAAAACAAATAGATCTGTGCTGTGCTTTGCTAAAAACACTGCAACACATTTGGAATCAAGGGGTTTAGGTCTGATCAGAGTGGCGATGACTCTGGCCTCTGGAACGCTACTATGACTTGACACATTGCACAATCTAGAAAAAAATGGATAAATTCCTAGAAACATACAACCTTTTAAGACTGACTCAGAAAAGAAAAAAAACAAGAAAAGAAACTCTGAACAGACTAATTACTAGTAGCAAAATTGAATAAGTTATCAAAAAACTCCCAACAAACAAAAGTCCAGAACCAGACAGCTTCACAGATGAGTACTATCAGACACTTAAAGAAGAATTAACACCTATCCTTCTCAAACTATACCAAAAAATTTGAAGAGGAAGGAATACTTCCAAACTTACTCTATGAGGCCAGCATTACCCTGATAACCAAAACCAGACAAAGACAACAACAACAACAACAACAACAACAAAAATTAGAGACCAATATCTCTGCTAAACTTAGGTGCAAAAATTCTCAACAAAATAATAGCAAACCAAATTCCATAATAGGTTAAGAATCATACACACCATGATCAAGTGGGATTTATTCTAAGAATGCAAGAATAGTTCAATATCCATAAATTATTTAACATAATATACCACATCAAAATAAAAGATAAAAATCATATGATCATCTCAATAGATGCAGAAAAAGCATTTAACAATAGACAACATTCATTTATGATAAAAACTCTCAACAAAGTAGAAATAGAGAGAACACATCTCAACATAATGAAGACCATGAATAACAAACCCACAGCTAGCATCATACTCAATGGAGAAAAACTAAAAACTTTTCTGCTAAGAACAAGAAAAAGGTGTCCACTCTCACACTCTCACCATTTTTATTTAGCATAGTATTGTAAGTTCTAGCCATAGCAATCAGAAAAAAAAAAAAAGCATCCAAATTGAAAAGGAAGAAGTGAAACTGCCATTATTTGCAGGTGACATGATGTTCTGTATAGAAAACCCTAAACACTCCATAAAACAACTATTAGAATTAATAAATGAATTCAGTAAAGTTGCAGGATACAAAATTAACATTTCTATACACTAATAATGAATTATCAGGAAGAGAAATTAAGAAAACAATCCCATTTACAATTGCATCAAAAAATAAAATATCCAGGAATAAATTTAACTGAGGAGACAAAAGAGATGTACTCTGAAAACTGTAAGAAATTGATGAAAGAAATTGAAGAGGATGACATAAATATATCATGCTCATGGATTGAAAGAATTACTATCATTAAAATGTCCATCCTACCCAAAGCAATCTATATATTCAGTGCAAACTCTATATCAAAATACCAGTGTCCGGCCGGCAGAGTAGTGTATTGGTTAGGAGTTGGCTTGGGACGCCAGCTCTGAGCAGCAGAGCCCAGTTCAGATCCCACATATGAGGGCCAGTGACGCTGCACCTTCTACAGCTAAGATGTTGAACAATAGCTCGACCTGGAGCTGGGCTGCCATGAGCCTTGGAAGGTGTAGGCTGCAGTGGGACTGACTGGCAGCTGGCGTGAGCTTTCGTGAGCTGCCGTGAGCTGCAGTGAGTGGCCGTCCAATGGCCAGTGAGCAACTGCCTCACCTGGGAAGAGCGCAATGATAATACCAACATGGGTCAGTGAAGCAACGTCCTCCACAACTAGACTGAACAACAAAAGGACACAAACTTGTCTGTTCCCCTTCCCCGATTCCCCAACACTGTTCTCCTCCCCCAATTACCCAATAAAATCTTTAAAAAAAAAAAAAGTGTCATTTTTCACAGAACTAGAACAAATAACCCTAAAATTTATATGAAACCACAAAAAAACCTGAATAGCCAAAGCAATCTTGAGAGAGAACAAAGCTGGAGGTATCACACTCCCTGATTTCTATAAGCTATAATAATCAAAACACTATGGTACTGGCTCAAAAACAGACACATAGATCAATGGAGCAGAATATAAAACCCCCAAATTCAACCTTATATGGTTAATTATCTGCAACAAAAGAGATAGGAATATACAATGGGAATATTATTCAGCCATAATGAAAAATAAAATTTTGCCATTTGTGACAACATGGATCAGCCTAGAGAGTATGGTGCTAGTAAAATAAGTC
This sequence comes from Aselliscus stoliczkanus, assembly GCA_033961575.1. Classification (NCBI taxonomy): domain Eukaryota; kingdom Metazoa; phylum Chordata; class Mammalia; order Chiroptera; family Hipposideridae; genus Aselliscus; species Aselliscus stoliczkanus. Next base: position 131,792,110 of record CM066733.1, read on the forward strand.
AGACAGAAAAAGAAAAATACCATATGATTTCACTGATACGTAGAATCTAAAAAAGGAAAATTAAAGAAATGAACAAATCAAACAAAAGAGAAACAAACTCATAGATACGGACAACAAATTGATTGCTGCTAGAGGGAAGGGGGCGGGGAAATGGGTTAAAAAAGTGAAGGGAATAAGAGGTACAAACCTCTAGTTATTAAAAAAAAAAGTAAGCCATGGGGATGTAACGTACAACATAGGGAAAATTGTCAGTATTATTGGGATGTAACGTACAACATGGGAAAATTGTCAGTATTATTGTGATAACTTTGTGTGGTGACAGATGGTCATTGCAGTTATTGTGGTGATCACATTGTAAGGAAGATAAAAGTCAAATCACTATGTTGTGCACCTGAAACTAATATAATATTGTATGTCAACTGTAATTCAAAACGAGATTCTGCCAACTGTAATTGAATATATAGACAGTCACGGGATATGGATTATATGGTGGAAGGGAGTCAAAGGAATTGTAATAGATAGTATGATATGGGAGGGGGAGGAGTGGGAGGGGAGAATTGGGGGAGGGGGGCTGTCACTTTGAGGGGTAAAAAATATAACTATTGCACTTCGTTGTACACCTGAAGCTAATTAAAAGTATATATAAATAAAAAATAAAAATAAAAATAAATAAATGTCTCCAGACATTGCCAAATGTCCTCTGGGGAGTAAAATAACCCTGGTTGAAAACCACTGCCCTACAACCACCGTTAAATAAGAAATGCAAGCTAAAACAAAACAAAACAAACAAACAAACAAACAAAAAAACGAGATTCTATGACTCTCCAAAGTGGCAATAAATTAAGATTGAATAGATTTGTGTTTAAATCATCTAGATGTCATGCCATTCATCAGTTTTATATATGGGATGAGAAGTGACACTTTGTCTTTATGTTTATGACCCTTGGTGTACTGTTTACAAGGAGTGATTGGCTGCATGTATATGTTCCTGTGAACAGTACGTACCGTGTATATTGTTTCAGCATCATCATCATACTTTCCGTGATACCCTAGGTGGAGCACAGAACACACAACACAGAAAAGAGGAAATCAAGAACCCTGCCCATTGGAGTCCATGGTTTCTAAGATCTGCAAATACACACATATATCTATCTGAACACAATGTTATAGGCAAACACTAAGTACACATCAGGATTGCTCCTAGTCTGGTTGCTAAAGTCTTAACAGAAAAGATGGGGAAAGCAGAGAAAACATATATAGATTAAATGTGCTCTTAAATTGCAAGTATGTAGTGGCCAAAACAGATCAGGGGAGATCCTGTGTAAGCCACAAGTGAAGTCTAAGCAATAGTAATTCAGTTGTTGTTTTTGGTGATTGGTTAACAATTTTCATGCCATAGTAAAAACATTTTTTTCAAATAATTTTTTCAGAGTAGGCTTAATTAAATTGGAGGAGCATGTTTTTCTTAATAGAAATGTTGTTCTGATAAACACCATCTTAAGTTTAACATCATTATTCTCCTCTTACAAGGCTCAGGGCATGTGGAATAGGATTTTAGGGGCTTTTTGATGGATGAAGGGAGAAATTTCTTAACAGGATGGGATAGAGATTGATTATAGTGTGTAACATCTTGCTTTGCCAAGAACACTGATTGATTATTGACTGGCTGTTTCATTATATCCTGGGAATGTTGAAGAAACTGGTGGGTGGTCTTTGTGCTAGATGCTATTATTGTAGCTGTGACAAACACTTCAATAAGTTAAGTCAGTTACACAAAGAAATACACAACATTAAATGTGCTTTGTTTTGAATTCTTCCTTCTTCTCCCTCCATTTCCAGTAATTCACTTAGCCCTATTGATTTGGGCCTTCAAACTCCCTCTTTATCCTTTGCTATCTACCACCACTGGGTGACTGTTAGAAGTCTCCTAATTGGCTTCCTTTTTTTTTTTTTTTTTTTTTTTGTTAAATTCCCAAGCTCTCCCCACAATTACAACTCTTGAGAAGAGTCACCAGAATACTCCTTTTAATCACTTCATTTTCCTCATGAAAAAATCTCCAAATGCTTCTTTTTGTTCGTTTATGACATCTAAACTTCTCTGGGAGACTTTCAAGAAAATCAAGGACAAGGTCCATTTCCCCATTCAAAAAGATTTCTCAGTGCTTTTAATATCTTTTTTCTCAGGTAATCTAGTAAAGAGGAGGGGAAATTGAGAAAGGTAATGACGAGGGAAAGAAGAGATTAGTTAGCATTCTTTGAATTCCAGTTCCTTCTGACCTTGTCTCTTGGACAACTGTGAAAAGATAAGCACTTGCTGCACTTTTTCATCTGAAAAACTGAAGTTAGGAGAGGTTTGCCCAACTGAGGATTTGCCCAAAGCTAGAAAGCTAATCAATAGAGCTGGGATTCCCAGCTGGGTCTGTCTGAAGCCTTCCTTTTCCTAACATCTCGTGTATTGTGCTTATGCATGTTGCCCCCTCACTCCCCACCTCTACCAGCCAGCACCTGGAATGCCCTTCTTTCCACCCCTTTTTCAAAATCCAGTTTCATTATATAAGATCACACTAATTTATTCATTCTACTCTTGGTGGACTTTTTGAATTGTTCCCATTTTGGGATTATTCATATTACTACTACAATGAAATTGTTGCAGTTTTTTTTTAAAATTGAATATATTATATTAATAAATACCCTCCTTGAGGGTATAAACCATGTAGTAGAACTAACTGGGTAATAAGTTATTTGTATGCTCATCGTCAGTAGATAGTGCCAAGCCAATTTCCAAAATGGTTGTACTGATTTACACTCCCATTGCAATGTATATTTCTAGCTGCTCTTCATCAACAACTGATAGTATATTTATTATAATTACAGATTCTCTCTCTCTCTTTCTAGTTCTCTCTCTCTCTCGACACCTAGAAGATATGTTCAGTATAAGTCTGGTTAAATAATAAGTGAACAACTAACAAGCACGCAATTTCTTGCTTCTATATTCTGTTGTCACCTGTTAGGCAGGATATATAATGGTTACAAGCATAGGTTTTGGGGCCAGACTGGCATGATTTGATTTCTAACTTCAAATTACTTTTCTGTGTTAGTTTCTTTACTTTCAAAATCACAAGGTTGTTCTGAGGATTAAGTAAATTGAGTATAAAATAGACATATAGTAAGAGTTCAATAGTATTAGCTGTTATAGTTATCTAATCCTCACGGTCTGCATCCTTTTAGGCTCCCTAGAAATAGAAATGGTTAGTACAAATCTTTGGCATCCCCTCTGTGAAGCCTGCTCTAGGCAGCTGACCCCACAGAGAGCCTCTAGACTTCTAAAGTTCTCTTTACCTCCCATTCACCACTTGTCATATACCATGGTGAGTGCCATGTCTCTCCAGATAGATAGCAAATTCTCTAAGCAGAGTGTTTGACATATTCTTCATGGCAGTAGTGGTTTCAGATTCCCATTTTAATTCATGGGGATCTTAGCTCAAATAATTTCACCTGAACCCATATTTAAGCAGGTCCACTGCTGGGGAGCTATGGGGAAGGGGGTTAGCCTCTTTTGCAACCACCATGCTCAAACGTAGTTTTGAATGCTGGCAAGCATGTGCACCACTCCTCTAGATAAAAGGTACCTCTATGTGAATGCTATCTGACATCACTTGAAGCATTTGACATCAGTGCTTAGTAAATATTTGCCCTTTTTTATTGATTACTTGTCCTTTCTTGACTTCCCTGTTCTTGCCCTGTTCCCTTCCCACCCACCTGTGTTTGATGTAATCTCCTCCCATTTGTGTGACATTTGGGACTCCTCTCGCTCCTTTCAGTTCTCAAACAATGTGAATCAGTTTTTATATAGTGATTGTCTTTAACCTAATAAATAAAATTCCTACTCTTAAAAAATGAATAAGCTTTGTTAATCTATGACTGGCCCCTCTGAGTTATTTATAATCAGTTTATAGATTCCCAGCCTGCAAAAACTGTGTTTCAATAAAAATGGGATTTAAGTACTTTTTGTTCAAGGAAGAATTCATAACTGTTATTGAAAATGAGAATGAGAGGGAGATATGCAAATAATCTCCCTTTCAGAGCTAGCATCAATCTTTCCTAGAAAATGCAGGCTGTGATTCTCCGTTATGTAGCTGATTTTGGCATTTGGGGTTGGCAGATTTAATATGGAGCTAGTGCTTATAGGTAGAGCAGCAACTGAAATGCAGACCTTGACCTGGAAGCCACATTCTGCAGGAAGTCATTGATTTCTGTTGATCCCATTCCTTCAGTGGGTTATGAGGGACAAGGACTGAGTGGTCTCCAAACATCTGTTCAGCCCTCAGAAGCCTTGGGAGGGTGGGGGCAGGATTGAGATATCAGAGCCACGATGAAAGGGGAACCAATGACAGCTTTCCCTGGGGAAATCCCTTGCAAACGGAGAGGTCAGGGTGCTGAGAGGGCAGTAGGCTTAGAGGTTAACGCAGCAGCAGATCTACTGTTACAGGACTCCCTGTTTGCTGGGCATTTGTGTGAAAAGCTTACTAAAGTGAAAAAGTCCAAACAATTTGGACTCAAGAGGATACTCTCCTAACATCATGCCATGTTCTCTTCCACTATAAATATTCCAATTGGATGAGTTCCAGGTGGGGCCTCTGTATACCAGATGCAGTGTGCTGGTCCATGCAGTGCTGGGTGCACACCACCAGTTCAAAAGGCTTCTTGGCCCAAGCCAGGGATGCGCTGCTCCTTGGGGATCCTTCTCTGAGCTGGCACTAGGCTCAATTCAGCTCTGGGTACTCTCCCAAACCGGAAGTCCTTCCAGCTCAGCTTTGGGGATATCCACTTATGACAAACATCCTTAACCTCTGTAGTGACTCTTACCTTGATTTCCCTTTCAATACACTGCTTCATTTAAAAAGCCTGCCTCTTCTATCAGGCTCTATGAAGGCAGAGATTTGTCTGCTTTGCTTACTACTATATCCCAGCACTCTACAGAATAGATCCTTGCCCAGAGTAGGCCCTCAGATGTTGAAAGAATTACTTATCACTTCAGATAAGCTAAATGTCTGGACAAACAGTCAACATCATAGGGAAGGCAATAAATATAGGGAACATTACTTCATGGCGTCCTTGGGAGACTGGGGAATTGAAAAGGATTTGTTTGGATGGATTTATGAATAACTGACATCATAAAATGCTGCTAAGAAGGCCTGGAATATAAATAACTGTCTTTAAGACCACCCAATGCTCCCCTGGAGTCAGAAGCTGTTGCTGTTAGAAGCTGGAAATAACAGCAGTATTTCCTGGTTTTAGATTTGAAACAGACCCTTTATTGCCCCCTTTAACCGAAATATACAAAAGAACAGTCATGACACAATTTATGTAAATATTTTTCAAGGTTTTATTGCAAACCAAAATTGGTTTATCACACACAAAAAAAGTTGTGTGGTGGTGAGGGGGAAGGAATTGTACATATTATATATAACCATGTTAATTACAGTACATTAAAATGATGGTTTACATTACAAATAAGCCTGTAAGTTTAAATATACTAGTGTTATAACCCAATGTACAGACTTTCTTTATACAATACATACAATTATCAGGAATGCAAAAAAAAGAACAAACCATAAATAATGCCCATTTTACAGGTGACATTTTAAACAATGAAAACATCAGGCTTGAGTGACAACTAGGGCATTGGTCCAAAAAACCCTTTCTAAAAATAGAAATATTTGTAGCAGCAATGCTTTCTGTAAGCATCTGGATACAAGTCAATGCAAGACCATTTCAATAAATTTTAGTTATTAACTATATCTTACAAAAAAACAGTCTACACATAAATTGATCTTCCAAATATGGAAGAAACAAACAATGTCCCACATTGTAGTGTCCTGCAATGTCACATTGATGCTTATAACTAAATCCATCTGTGATCAAGCATACCACACTCATACCACTGTTCGCACAGTAAATCCACAAGGAGGAGTAAAGAACTGAAACACTCTGCAATAGGAAAAGCTTTGGAGCTAACACGATCTCATCAGAAAAGGCACATTTCGTAAGATTCACGACCTCAGCCCAGACAGACCCTCAGGAAGTTCCTTCTTACATCAGCGTCTCCTCCTAACCAGACTGCTGCATCTGTCTAAGGCGGCACTCGGATGCGCATTCCAGAGATAGCACCACTTTGGAAGGAAGGATAAAAACGAAAACCTCACGAGCTCACTGAGAGGAGGATGTGCTCTTCGAAAAACTTCCAGCAAACTGTGCAATATGATTGCCAAGATGTGCAAGCTCCAAGAGGTGTGCAAATTCTCTTTTAAGCTGTCCTGTCGGCTGGCAGCTCTGCCAAAAGGCTAACTAAAAACACACAAATTCCTTCGAACCCACCCCTAAGACTGTTCAGAGGAAAGAGTCCATGGGAGGTGCATAGGAAAAGCCTAGGAAGGCCTCGGCTGCTTCCTTGACACTGGCGGTGAGGAGGATGCTGTCGGGAGACCTGCCAATGGAGTTGGGGACCGGCTCTTCAGTAAACTCAGGATCGAAGTGCCTCAGATCGCTGGGTCCGCTCTACAGCAGGAAGGAAAAACCACACTCAGGGTCAAGAATTCTCTCTGGATACAAGGCAGGGTAATCCTCATTTGGGCTTTAAATTGTGGAGTTCAAGTCTTTATAGAGCACAATATGGAAACTCCTATAATAATCTTCCTCTCAAGCACAAAACCCAGAGGCCATTCAATGATGAGGATGGTCCATTCTTATCTTTTGGTACTTTAATTGATAAATGTGTTGAAAAATCATGTGAGCTTTGTTGGGACAAAAATTCTGCTTTTTTCTAGGTAAAATAATAGTCCATGAACAAAATGTTGGTCAATTTATTTCTTGAGGGCCTCCCTCTTCCACCACCACCACCAACTCGGACTTAAAGAAATGCCTTTTGGGCCTCACTCTATTTAGAAGAGAAAGATACTCACCACATTGGGGTTAAAAGGGGGAGTAATCTTCTTATTGATAAGATCATCCCAGTTAATTACGGAGAAGAACACATGATTCTTAATCTCCATCTGTTGAGAAGAAAAACAGGATTAATTTAGACAGGCAGAATTCAACAAGGGCAGTGAGATCCCGGGTACTTCCCAGACAGGCCAGGAGAAGAGGAAAAAGATAACTCACAAAGTCGTCCTTGGCGCCCAGTCTCTTTGTCCGGTCCTTCTGCAGGAGCCCTTCCAGAAGGTGTCTCGCAGAATTTGTAATATTTGGCTTCAACTGGAGGGGCTTGTTGAGAATGTTGTCATACATCTCAGCTGTGTTTCGGCTGTAAAAAGGAGGCTGAAAGAATGGAGAAAATGACTTAGTATTGACTTGGAAGTTTTGTATAGCATCCGTGACCAATAGAGAAAAAGATAAACTACAATATATTAAGCTGGATTTAACAGTCTTTTCCCATATAGGTTTTTTTTGCCCTGAATTTTTAAGTGTCTATTTGCAACTCTTATCGGGGGTAGGTGCTAATAAAGCCATGTTTTTCACTTTCACATAGATTAAGTAAGTGATATCTTATCTAGTAAAATGTGAGTTTACTCTTAAAGAAAAATCCGTTAGGTAAGGGTTTATCCTAAAACACTTATAAAATAACCAGTATGCCTCTCTATAGCATTTGCTAAGCTTACTGATAAGGGGGCAAGGCACAACGACCGGGTCTGCAAAGAGGGCCCATGTGCTCAGACAAGTCTGGATTTTAAGAAGACAACGTTCTAGGGAGCATTCTCAAACCAGGGGCAATATTTCATGATTCTCAATGTGCTACTCACCAGGCCATACAGCATTTCATATAAGACAGCCCCCAGGCACCACCAGTCCACAGTCCTGTCATAAGGCTGCTTATGGAGCACCTCAGGTGCAAGATACTGAAAGACAGAGCAGGAAAATAGAGTTTAGAGCCCATGAAACCAGCCAATACCAAGTCCAGGCATTCACTTTTAAAGACGTGAGAGACCCTGGGTCCACTTAGAGAACATATTTCTTTAGATTACTTCCTAATAAAACTGCTGGCCTTTGAGGCTGACTGGCCACTTATGTGTACTGATAACCAGGAAGCTATTGGGGACCCAACAGTATCATCCTTGGGGGTTTAGAAATCTTTTATAACATGGATCTTGCAAACAGCTAATTTTAATTAAAAGCAACATAAAGCCTTGGAATATCTCATATTGCATCAAACAGCAAATTTATTTTACTTGCATTGAATTGGATGAAGAAGTCTTGGAGAACAATTGACTCCTTTGGTGGTTACAGCATTATTGTACTTATCTCTCTGGGAAGGAGAGGGTAGACCAGGCACCAAATCAAGAGTATGCCTACCTCAGGTGTGCCACAGAAGGTGGATGTCGTGCCATTGTGTTCAATGTTCTCCTTGCAGAGCCCAAAGTCAGTAAGGACGATGTGTCCCTGTGAGTCCAGCAGAATATTCTCTGGCTTTAAGTCTCTGCAAAGAAATGAATGGAAAAGTAGTTGCATAAGTTAATTTCACTTCGTAAGACGTCCTCTCTAAAGATAATTGCTAGGGGTATGAGAGGCATTTTAAATTCACTGTAGTTGTATAGTGAATAAAAAAGGGAGCCCTTCTTCTGCTAATCTATTCTGGATTAGGCACAAGCATAGCTGGCTAGCTCCCTCGTGGCATGGAGTCAAGGCAGCTCGCATGCTGGGGTATCTGGTTTTAGGTGACCAACTTGTATCCAGACAAACATTATTTTAAGGCCCTGTCAAAGGCTAGGACTCTGTCTCCTATATAGCCAGGAAGGTAGCCTTAAGAACGCTTCAGCTCACCTGTAGACGATGTTCAGGGAGTGCAGGTAACCCAAGGCACTGGCTATTTCAGCAGCATAGAAACGGGCCCGTGGTTCCAGGAAGCAACGCTCCCTCTGGAGATGGTAGAACAACTGCAGGAGACAGAACAAAGTTAGTCTGGGTTGCCAAAGCCTGATAACAATGCATTTAATTAGTCTTGACTTATATAGCTAAAGAGAACAATTGCAGGAAGTGGCCCTAAATAGTCTATTAGCTATTTGAAACCTGGCAGGTTAAAGGAAATGCTAACTAGTTCTGGTAACTTTCCCCCCTAAGTATGTTTTAAAAACTGTCTTCTTAAACTAAAACCAAGTAGGCTATGCACACAGACCCCAGGGTTAGCTCATACTCCCTTCTGCTCACCTCTCCACCGTTAATGTAGTCCAGGACAAAGTACAATTTGTCAGCCGTCTGGAAAGAGAAGTGAAGGCCCACCAGGAAAGGGTGTTTCACGTTCTTCAGTAGAACATTCCGCTCTGACATAATATGCTTTTCCTAGGAAAACGACAATTAAGATTTAGTGGCAAATTTGAATGTGGTACCAAACTCCTGAGGTGAAACTGCTCGGTGAAACCTCCAACCCCAACTCGGCAAGCACATCTCATACCTCCTTCTTTTTCAGGATCGCTTTCTTCTGTAAAACTTTGACTGCATAGAATGCTTCTTCTGCTTTGTGTCTTGCTAGAAGAACCTGAAATTTCAATTGAAAAATCAATTTTTGCTATTCACAGCCAGGGAGGATGTAAAATGAGTGCATGAACGACTATAAATGAGGTCTTCAGATTTGAGATTACCTTTCCAAAACTGCCCTTCCCAATCACTTTCAAGAAGTGAAAGTCAGATGGTTTAGCATGAGGATTGGATGATGGGCCAAGGTTGATTTGCTGAGAGGGACTTGGCTGGAAAAGAAAATGTTTCCTTTTAATATCTTTGTTTCAAGGGAAGATACCGATAATAAAATATAGCCAATGTCAAAGATGTTAAAGTTACATCTGCAAATGACTGAGGCAAGTCATCATGCATCTATAAACATTCAAAACTACTTTTCATCCATACATGTCAATACTTCAAATTAGAGTATGAAAACTATGCACAATGTTATTATTGTAAGCAGATAAAACTTTTATGAAACATGCCTTTCAAAATACTCCACTGATTCAGTACTTAGGTGCTTATGTCACACGGTGAGTTCTGAACTAAAGAGGCATTCCTCCCTTGATACTAATTTCTAGAAATGCCATTTTAATTAATCAATGTAGGAATCCTAACTGACTCATTTACAAGATTCCTGCAGGGTTGCATCACAAATAGAGAATACTTACTGGAGGAGAAGGGTTGGCGTTCATAAGCTCAGGCTCCTGAGGTTGGGAGATTTTCAAAATGGACTGAACTTCAGGGCTGCAAAGAAAGAAACTATTTCAAACCTCTTAATTCGCCACCAGGGGGCACATCAACATCAATAGTGAGTTTCTGGCTCAACTTTTCCAGAATTCCCTGTGTAAACTAAAAGCTCCCAGATAAATTACTCAGTTAAAGAAAATAATAGCCAAAGACAATAATAAACCCAGCTAAATAGAGATAAGGGGTGTTCTTTATGGAAACGGGTGAATTAGACATATATGAAAATTTTATCTTACAGCTCTAGAACAAACCAAATCCACCAATGCATTTTATTGTTTAAAATGTTTTAAATAAATTGTAACATGAAAAGGGATCTCCATCCCCAGCAAAGTCTCCCGCTTCCCGATCAACCCTCTCATGAGAATATCTTTACCGCTGGTAAACGGCAACTATACTAATTTTTCTTTCCCCAAATGCCCCCCCAAACTTACTGTTTGCATGCATAGGAGTTATTGGCAATCTTCTGAATAAAGTCGTTCAGACCCATCCTCCTCTGCTTCATGAAAGCTGTGAATGACAGAGGATAAAAAAAAAAACGAAAAACGTTTAGATGCCTTCATAACATCCGTCGCTACTACACGCACTAATCTGATGCATATCCTATAAGTCCAGTCCGATTCTTACACTCACCGATTAGAATTGCTACCATTCCCCTCATTCTGGAGTAAGTGAGGGTGCCTCTAGCAGCCTCCGTTTTCACTGTCATCGCCACGGAGAGCACAGAGGGTGCACAGGCAGCCGTTACCGACAGGACACCCACGGAGCCTACTCTGCTCTCGGGCAGTGCGGCCCGCCTTATAAGCCTTGAGCCGCTGCGGGGGCGGGGCCCGCCCGACCGTGTGGACGTCACGATGCCAGGCCCGCCCCCTCCCTGCACAGGCCCCGCCCCCGGCTGCCCCTGGGCTCTGCGCGCAGCCACACTGCCAGCGGCTGGCGGCTCCAGGACAGCAGGGCGCTGGGGGTGCGGTGGGGGGGGGGTCCGTGCGGGACCATCCCGGGGGGGGGGGTGGCCTGGCGCGGGGGGAGGCCATCTACCTCTCTCGCTCTAGGACAGGAGAGAGGGAAACCGCAGGCGGAGCGGGTGGAGCCCGGAGTAATTTTCCACCTTTCCCGTTTATTCGGCCCTGGGAGAAAAATCAGAGTCGCAGCACCGAGGTGCTTTCCGCCCGCCCGGTGCGCAGCGACCCGGTGGCTTTGTGGCCGCCCTTGGTTTCCCAAACCCTGATTTCGGATTCACTCCCGGCCTCGGCACCGACCCCTCATTGCAAACAAACACGCACGGCAGCCTCCGCTGCCCTGGCCCGGGAGCCGTGCGCCACCAGCGCGCCACCAGCCGGGGTTCCCTCTCTCGGGAGCAGCGTGGCCGGGTCGCGGGCGGCGCCCCTTGCCCTTATCTGCGGGGCCAGCGTGGGGCTCTGCCCGGCCGGTCGCCCCGCTCCCGACACCCCCTCCTTGCTCCCCAGATCCGTCCACTCTCTGAAGGACCGCAAACACCCAGCCCCTCTCGCCGGAGCAGCTAGTAGGGGAGTGCCAACCACAAAGGACCCGCGTGCCCGTGGCGCTTACCCAGGCCGGTGAGCAGGAAGGACTCGCTCCTTTTCTGCGCCTCGGCCCTCTTTTTGTGGCGGGGCCGGAGCAGGGACTCGAGCCGGGCCCTGGCCAGCGCGCCCTGCATCTCCCCCATGGAAAGAGCCAGCGGGGCGCGCAGCCGGCGACGGCGACCGAAGAACACTGACGTTTCCTTGAAGGAGCCGCCGTGACTCAGGCCGGGCAAGATTTCCTGCCCCGAGTCCCAAAACAAACAAATGGCCCTTGTGCACTGCCTAAGCCGCTTCCGAAAACTCCTTTTTTGTGCTTTTGGCCAAAGCCAGAGCAAGGCTGAAAAATCCCAGAACTTGGAAGGGGAGGCAGGAAAGAAAGAGAGAAGGGGGAGGGACAGGCCAGGAATGTGTGGGGAGGGGGCGGAAATAAAGTTCGTCTTTGCACTAAACGGGGGGAAAAGTACACTCTGCATTGCACTTTTTTTTCCCCCCTAAAGTAATCTCTGAGAACATTCTGTCCTTTCCGCATGTAGTTTTTTGTTGTTTTTTTTTCCTTGCATTTTTAATCCCTGCCATACAAGAACACGTGAGGAAGTGGCAAATTAGGGGAGCGGTGGCCCGGCGCGGGAGGCCGACCTGGTGTGACCCCATGGCGGTGAAGCCGGTGCGGGATCCGCAACGCATCCTAGGGCATCGTCCACTCCCCCCCCGATTCTCTCTCCCTCTCTCCCACCTGAAAACTCCACAAGGTCACATTACATTGTCTTAAAAATCCCTTAGTTTGCCCTCTTCTTCCCCTACTTCTCCCTCGGTTTATTTCAAGGACAGGTCCTGGAGTCTTCTTACAGGTTTACCACCTGGCTCTTTCTCTTAAGTCCCAGATCAATTGTGACCCTTTAGCTCCTGAAAGATTAGCTGCGGGGAGGAGGAGGCAGAGGCAGAGGACGGAAGGGAGCTCTGCAGAGTAGCGGCTCGGTGCCTTCCTGTAACCCCGTGGCTGAGAGATGCCTGGAAGATGCAGTCTGACCGCCTGCGCGAGGAGTCGCGCCAGCGCTGGCGAGGAAGCTGCAAGCACCGCCACCGGGCCAGGAGGGAGCAGACGGCTGCAAGCTACTAAGATTTGCAGGGCCCGGTGCCTGGGGCTCACTGGTGCTGTCGGCAGTGGTTGCCCTGCCGTGACCCCTTACTGCTAAGGCCCCTGCCATTTCAGAATTGCCTAATGGCTCCGAAATGCCAAGTGTCAAACCAAGAATAGCATTGAAGCGGTTTTCTTCAGTCCTGGACAGGGATTCGTTTTGCAGGTACAACCACCTCATTTGCCCTAATATGATTTGGTGCTCTCCACTTTTCTTGGTTTGCTCAGTTACAACAGCCGCACCATGGGAGAAGAAAATATGCATCGTTTCTCCTGGAGACTGGCTGAGAAATTTGGCTCAATAGCCACTCTTTAAAAAAGAGCTTACTATCATTGCCTGAAATTGATGCGCCAGCCTAAAGCAAGGTTTAGGAAACTCCAAATCATAGTCACTGACCCACTTCTGCTTCCTCTTGCGTGGATTCTTCATATAATGATTTGTTATTGCCCAGTGCCCCCGTGTACCATTTCAACTAGCCTAGCCCAGCTCAGCCATGCTCCCACACCATTCCTTCCCTTTTTGAAAGAGCAAATTTTGCAAAGACTGCCCAGATACACCAACTTGCACAAAGATTCCTGCTTGTTTGCTTTTAAAGCATTAAATTAAGAAACCTTCCATCAGAGACCCCCTACCCCCCCACACACACAACCTGTGTCTTCCCCATGCCGAGTAACCCCAAATCCTCTGAAGCATCTTTGTTTTATCCTTTTTATCCAAATTATAGTAGTAAAAAGAGACAAACCTCTCAAAGGGAATTTTATAGCCTTCTCTTTCATTCTTCAGGTTGCCTAGGATGTGAAGGTTGGAGATTACTTCCTGGAGGCTGGAGGTAGCAGGCAGAGCTCACTTAGGACTGGAGTAACCTCCTGGTATGTGCCTGATAAGGCTGGAGGCTGATATGACATGGGAGCATGAGCCAGAGGCACTGTCCCTGCTTGTTATTAACCCCACTTTATATAAAGGCAATTTACATACAGGAAGGGAGCAAGTTGCAAAGTTCAACACTGGGCCATTTATTCCCTCCATTGCAACATCACCCAGAAAATTATAGTCATCAGCATCCTGAGTTTATTATACCCCCAGCAAGCAACACACAAAAAATGTAACGTGACTGATTATCATCACAAATCAGTCCAGAAAAGCAAACACATGCGTGTAGGGTTCATTTTCTCAAAGAAGCTCCGCTACTCCAGCATGCATTCCAGGAAGACCTTGGAATTTACGTTAGAGGGCTCTGCATGGAATAGAGAAGAGGCACAACCATATGATTTGTGGTTGGAACAGAAAAGGACAGTCTGATGTGTTCCCTCCTCCCCCTGCCCTAACGTTCAGCGGGTTGGAGACGTAAGGTCTGCAAAACTTATCATTTAACAGAGAGAATCAAGTTGTTGAGACTGGCTTTTCTTCCAACCGGATACCTGCTGGGTGGAGCAGGCGCCCCCTGTTCTGTCCCAGCAACCTACTAAGACTTCCGAACAGGAAGGTGACACACGGCAGCAGCAGCGGGTGTATGGGATAGTGGGGAGGTAGGCTAGCGAACTGCGTGTGACACGAGCCTGGTAACTCTGCACAGGCTTTAGGTTGCCCTGTGGCCGCTATTCAAACGCTTGATCTTTTTCTTCCTTCCCGTCGCCAACCTCTTTCTTTGGTCCAGATTGTCCTCGTACCAGGAGGAATCCGTCCCCTTCCCTCTTACTTCCTGGTGGCGAAGCGGCCAGAGTTGCATCACAAAACTCTGCTTGTAAATGCAGCCTAGGGGGCGATCGCGTTCTCTGGGAGAACCAGTTCAGAAAGCGTGATTACCCGCCCCCCGACCCTGGTTCTCCCCTCCCCCTTCCCCCTTCCCCGCCCCCGCTTCTACCGGAGGTTTAGTCAGTTCCAGATAATTTCTCTACAACACCTTGTGCAGCCATAGAAAATACAGACGGCTTGATATGAGATAGCTTAAATTGCCTCTTCACTTCCCCAAGCCAGGTCCCTCACATTTAGGCCTCATACTGGGCAAACTGCAATCAAAACTCTCATATGGAAATGATTCATCAAGACGAAAAGTTTGTACTGAAACAAAACATTTTCTAGTGCGTGTGTATTTTAATACTTCAGAAACTCATTTTAGCTCTTCTACTTTATTTTTCTTAATGATGGACTATAAAAACTAAAACCTGAAACTTTTACTAAGATATGACCCTTTTCATTTAATTTAAAGGTTCAGAAAAGAAATTATTGGTATTTCTCAACATATTGACATATTTTGAAAAATATTTTTATAAGGACTTAACTGTATCCCCACTTGGACTATTTCTTAACTGTGTCAGTTGTGTTAGCCTTCCTTCCCTAGATATGATACTAGATTGCTAACAGGGCAATATAATTGTTTTGTATAGCTCAAAGTATCATAAATTCTAGAACAATCCTGTGCAGTTAAGTTTCCCATACTTATTGATTCATTAATTGGTGCTTATAGAATTCTTTCCCTGGAACATCACCAAAAAAGTACACAGAAATGCCAGAAGACATAATTATTACTCTAGAGAGCAACTAAATGGATCTGTTTTTGTTGAAGGTTGTCACCAAGTGCCTATGTTTTTTACAGTGTTCATCAAACAGGAAATGATGACAGATGAGTTTATTCAGGACAGCTATTATAGAAAAGTAACTAGCAATGGTAATTAAATAAAATAGCTACTTATAGAACACAGGTTCTATAGTGATTATTACCTTCCAATTCATAATTGTCAAAGCTGACATGCAAATGGAGATAAGAATGTGATATAGAAGGTAACCAAGAGAAGAACATGTTATCTAGAATAATAGTGTTGAGTTATTTAAATCCCACAAAACTATATGATTTCTATACATAGGGCTCATTTATATTTTCTAGGACAGTAGTTTTGAAAAAACAAGACTATACACAAGAATCTTGGAATTGGGGTGACTGGTTAGCTCAGTTGGTTAGAGCGTGGTGCTGATAACATCAAGGTTGCTGGTTCCATCCTTGCATGGGCCACTGTGAGCTGCGACCTCCCTAAAAGAGTCAATTATGCCATTGTAGCATGAAAGCAATGTGTAACCAATGACAATGGCTGTTCCCCAATAAAATTTTTAAAAAAAATCTTGAAATAGGGTTTTGTTAAATACTGTACATGTAGCTGCCTGGTATGGAGGCCTTACATTGGTTTTCCTAACTGCATTTTTAAACTATTTTTAGAAATTTTTTTTTTTTTCTGAGTTGGGCAGATGATAGGCAAAATTGCGATGTAACAAAACTTGCTTTTAGGACCAAATTTATCTCCTTATAACCCTTTTTTGTCACTTTAGTTGACTCCTGTGCCTTTCCCACTTCCCACCCAGAGCAATGGCATAATGTGAGGTTTCCCCCGCCCCCACACTCTTAACTATTGCCTCCTACCATCCTTCCCGCTAATGCCAACTGCCTCAAAACCCCACACTCTGCTAATCACCACTGGAGACATTGGCTGGATCCAGCCTTCCTCCTTTCCTTCTTTCTTTCTTTTCTTTTCTCCCTCTTCCATCCTTTCCCTCCCTCCCTTCCTTCTTTCCTTCCTTCCTTCCTTCCTTCCTTCCTTCCTTCCTTCCTTCCTTCCTTCCTTCCTTCCTTCTTTCCTCTCACCCACCTTCCCTCCCTCCTTCTCTTCCTTCCTCCTTTCCATTCATTCATACAAGCATTTAATCAGCATTTTTTTTTAATCAGCATGTTTTAAGTACAAATATTAGGATCAAGAAACCAAATATGAGTAATCCAGTTGTCTGACTTCACAGACACTCTCATTTTAAGGGGGGGACACATACACCTGAATTATGTGTATGTCTCCACAGCGAGCGTTCAAACAGAAGTCTAAGCAATCAGCCAGTGTAGAACAGAGGTGTTTTCTCCTGGGGAGAAGCAGCAGGCAGGGAATTGTTGAAGAAAGTCTCCACAAAGAAATTATATTTGGGCTGATCCTGGAAAACCCAGCTTGATAAAAGAGAGGAAAACTGATCTAAGCAGAATAGCATCAGTACCAAACTCTAAGGTGCTGCACGGCATCTGTAGAATAATTTGGAAATATGCTCCTAACTCAGACTTTACACAAAAGCAAAATGCATATGGACATGTTGCCACTATTGCTTAAGTAAGAAAACAGCACTTTCAAGTGAAGTTAAAAAGATTTTAGATGGCACAAATTTGCCTTTACCTCTCACTGCCCCTCCCTTCCAATAACCATGGAATTAATAATGTCTTAAAAATGTATCCATCTGAAGGACTGATGATTATTAGCCTGCATGGGCACCTCTGTGTCTGGTATAGCTGTAGTCATGGTTGGAGTTCATTCATCCATTCATCAATGGATTCTTCTAGAACTATGCATCAGACACTGGGCTAGATGCAAGTTGATGCAGTGATAAACATGAGTTCACAGGATGAGGGGTAGTTGGGGAATTGCCTGTAAATGCAGACTGAGCCCTATCATCAAGTGATCTAGAAGCCACCAAGGAAAATCCCTCCATCAAGGCTTTTAAAGTGACACATTCCAATGTGTTTTGGAGAGTCAATTCAAACCAAAATGTAATAAATAACTATTAATCCTTCTATTAAGGGTATTTGCATTTTTTTTTTTATTTTTTTTTTTTTTTACTATCCTTGTCTTATTAAAAATGAACAGGGCCGGCCGAGTGGCTCAGTTAGTTAAGAGCTCGCTCAAGAGTGCGAGCTGAGCTCTGAGCAACAGCAGTTCGATGCCCAACCTGAGCTGAGCAGCCGCTGAGCAGCCGCTGAGCTACCAACAAGTAGCAGGATGGCTCAGCCAAAAAAAAAACAAACAAAAAAGAGCAAGTTTACATACACAAACAGATAAGGGAGTGTTGGAAGTTAGAATGGGGGAATTTATGTAGTTGGAAGATGGATGAAAGTTTAGACAAGCATAGTTATGGTCTAGCACAGCGATTAGCAATCTTTCCAGGGGGTTAACACCAATGTTCTATACCCATCCCTTCTAGGAAGCTAGGCCACAGGAAAGTGGGCCGGGATCGGGGGAGGTGGGGACCTGGTTTTTGTAGTAAATTTTTTATTTCAATCAGGGAATAAATTAAAGAAGGAAAGTCAATGATGTCACTTGATGTGGGCAGAATGGGAATCTAGCTAGCAACAAATCAACAGGTCTGTGAGGGCTGAAAACTCACCTTATGGAATGTGAGTTAATGCCTGATATAGCACAATCAAATGAACAATAAATAAAAATATAACTGTCAACTAGACTACAATATGAAGGGCAAGGAATAGCACACATTTGACAGTTTTATGTTTCACCCTCAGGGTTGACTTGGAAAATGACAGCCAGGGAACTTTCTACATGATTATGAAAATAACACATAGGCAAGTTGGAAAAGATTTAAAGTCAAAATTCAATATTATTGGTGACTTTCTAAATACAAGAGAATTATGGCCTTACTGAAAGCTTTATGTATTATTGACATAGCTTTAGTGTTAATAACTTATTGCTAGGCATTTATTTATTATTAAGCATTTGCATTTTAAAAGTTCTTTCAGTTCAATTCAAAACAATTACTTTGTAATGACAAAACATCTGATATTGTGGCAAGGAAAGCCAGAGAGCTTCGAGGCCTAGGAACCCCTCCCTTCACTCTGTCCAGGGCGAACCCACATGCGACCTTCACAAAGACAGTATAAAGGGTTCTCTTTCACCCCCACTTTATTTACAAAGTGCCAATAGTAAATAAGGAGCCTGGGTCTCTGGCAGGCATCTGTGCCAAACTAGAGTGAAACGGCTTCAATTGGCTCAGTGTAAATCTTTCTCCAAATCTCTCCCATTTCTGACCCTATCATCCATCTAGCAAGAAGCAACAGAAGCTCAGGCCACCCTTAACGGCTGTTTCCTGTAAACATTGCCTACAAATTGCAGCAACAAAATTAGATAACTGTACTAGTAACCAGTAGTGGGAAAGCCAGGACAGGTCAAGATGGCAGGCAGAAGGTCAATTAGCATTATTTTCATGTAAAGCAGTTTAGGGAGTTTCCTTCCGATTTTAACCCTGAATATAAGCTGCATAAATGTTTATGCACCCCCTACAGCAAGCTCAGGAGTGTCAGTAACAGACTGAAGGTACACTGTAGCTGTACAACTGAGGCTCGATATCTGTGAGACATAGACAAGGTATTCTCTAAACCTAAATCAGTTCATCTGTATCATGGAGATACTACTACTTAATATAAATTGTGAACAATAGTTGAAATAAAGAATTTAGTAAGGGCCAAGTTGGAATCTCACAGGAAAAATGTATCTATGTTCCTTAATGCCACCATACACATATCACCACTACAAACAGGATGCATCATCCAACACAAAGGGCTCCACCAAGTCAAAATAGCAAAGGTATGTGCTGTGTTTAAAGTGCATAAACACTATTGGCCACTTAATCTGCTGGGCAGGGGGTGGGCCAAGCAAAGATAAACCTTTGTTCTTCAAAATTCCTACTCCTCCCTGGGTCTTCCCAGAGACAATGCTCTAGAATGGGCTGTCCCAAAGAACTAAATGCCATGATAACAATAAATACTTGTTTACCATGTGTTTGAAGTAAAGGCTTAAGTTTGGAGTGAAAAAGCAGAGAGAGAGCCAAAAGCTAACCCAAAGGAATTTTCGATTGCTCATGGTGGATGGGAAACAATAGAATGTGAACATGGGCCTGTTAAAAGGGCAGACTCATTGAAAGAGGGTCAGAGAAGGCCAGCTAGCACAGATGGCTTTTCTAGGTCATTCAGCTTACCCCTTAGTTAGGGAAAATGGAGCAAGCTCCAAACGATTATGGCCTGTTTCTTTTTAATCATTCAGACCTCTATTGAGCACCTCTTTTGTGCCAGGCAGTGTGCTACGCCTTGGATCCAAAAAGGATACCTAAGATAGGCAGCATTGCTGCACTCTGAGAAGACATGGTCTATATTTATTTTGTTCAATTGTACAGCACTTTCCCCAAAGGAAAGGTGAGCGTATAGATAGTTACTTCTCCTAAGACCCAATTATGCCTCAATGCCATTAAAGCACAGCCTTGGGTATGTTTAACCATTTAGAATATTCACTTTTTCAAATGAGGAATGAGCTGGAACTGAGTCCTCCTGCAGTTCTGCGATATCTGGGACAAGAAATCTAAAAGGAACTTCTGAAAGCCAGAACCACTTGACCGACACCCAGATAATCCTTTGGATCCCACTCTACCTCTCCCTTTAGTCAGGGATTTCATGCTCTTTGCTATTTAACGTTAGTTTTTTGTTTTGTTTTGTTTTGTTTTTTGAGGGCAGTGTCACTGGCCCTCATATGTGGGACCTGAACCCGGGCCGCTGGCTTCCCAAGCCAGCGCTTAACCACTGCGCCACTCGGCCGGCCCGCTCTTTGCTATTTAAAACTCAGGTGCTTCTCTGGACCTTTAGTTCCTTGAAAACTAAACAACACATTTCATGTTTCTCACTTATCCAACATCCTCCAACCACAGCCCTCTACAACTCCCTCTCTTTCCACTCTCCCCTTTGTCCTCCACACTGGCACCGTCTTGACTCTCGGTCCTTTTAGCACATCAAGCCTGTGTCTCTGCCTTGGGGACTTTGTGGTGTGCCCTCCACCTGGAATGCTTTCCTTCTGACGCTCACCTCGTTGGATGCTTCCTGCCATTCAGATCCCAGAGTAGACATCACTTATGCAGTGGGCCTAAAGTAACCAGCTGGCCATCCTTTGTCACTCACCCTAACTGAATTATCTGCATATTATAATAGTTTTATTATCAGACATGCTTCTTGGGTTTATTTTTTGCCTCCCAAACTAGAAAGTAGTCTCTGTGAGACAGGGATAAGGTCTGTTTTACTCTCCATAGAATCCCTGGTACCCAGAAGAGTGCCTGGCCCATAAGAAGTGCCTAACAAATGAAAAAGTTTAACATCTCCTCTCTCTATATTTCCGGTCACATAATTGGTTTTCATCCAAATTTAGAATTCTCCCCTTCACCTAATAATCAAGGGTACATTTCCTAGCAGTCACTTTACAACTCACTATAAAAAGGAAAACAAAATCAAAGCAAACAAAAAATCCTTGAATTTAGTGATTTTATTTCATATTACATATTATGCTACTCATTGATTCAGAAAACTGAGAGACTAAATTTTATGAATGATGCACAATTAAAATTTTTAAATTGATACTGTTCTTTTGGTCCAATGGGATTATTGAATGACCATTTTTCAAGAAAACTAAAATGTTCTCTCTCTCTCTCTCTCTCTCTCTCTCTCTCTCTCTCTCTCTCTCTCTCTCTCTCTCTCTCTCTCTCTCTCTCTCTCTCTCTCTCTCTCTCTCTCTCTCTCTCTCTCCCTCCCTCCCTCCCTCCCTCTCTCTCCCTTTTTTATATAGACAACATTTAATGGATACTTTGCAAGTTCGGCCTTTGTCAAGGCTTTCATTTGCCCAGTTAGGTTAAAATGCCAACTGAACTTCCTATTCCAAGGACCACAGATACTCTTTTAATGAGTCAGAAAAAATGTATCCTCTTTTTTCTCTCCTTTTAACATTGCTCCCAAAATTCTCTTTTGCCTCAAATTTCTTACTGTCCATAAAGATAGGATTTAAAAATGAGAAGCCTGTTAGGTTCCATGATGCTTTACTTCTGTTTTCAGCTGAAGACCCCCTGGCCTGTTCTGTGTATGAACCTCCTCAGTTTTGTAGGTATGGAATGATCATATTTAGGAGGCACTGGCAGTTGACTGAGGAGAATTGCCCTTTCTTTACAAAAAGTAACAGCAAGCTACCTTTCCAAGAGTTACAGAGTTCAGGGAGGCAGCCTTGGTGCTTACAAGGTCTTTTCCCAGCATTCTATGGTTGCCCAGCATTGTCTGTAAAAATATCTGTAGACAATGTTAGCAAAATGTCCCACGGGATTTGCAGATACATAGGAATAAAAAGAGGGAAAACCCTCTTCATTAATGATACCATATGAGTTCGGTTGGTAGAAAAAAATGCTTTTTGACTTCTGTCATATACCAACTTTCCCCATGAGCTTCAGAACCTGTCACCCAGCCTGAGGACATGGGATAACATGGCCGCCTCACAGGCATTTTCTCGTTCTGTCTTGCAATCATAGAGTTCTTCTATAACTTTCATACTGTCTCACAGCCTGAATAAACATGTAATACAAAACCCTTACACATTATTTCCTTTTAAAATGTCCTTCTCTATACAATGGTAAGACCTTGATAAAAAGAACCCCTATTGTGCAGTGCCTAATGTGAAGTTTTAAAGTGGTAACAGAATGACCATTTGGTTGTTAGATGTGGCAAGAGACACAGCACACGTGCAGGCGCTGCAAATGCTTACAACCAAGTTGATGAATAATTGCATTTTTATGTCTGTGATTATATACACATGTATGTGTATCAGTCAGGGCTCTCCAGAGAAACAAAACCACAAAACCAGTAGCGTGTGTGTGTGTGTGTGTGTGTGTGTGTGTGTGTGTATTCGGCATAACATCCAGAAGGAATTGTGCCTCCATGCTGCTCAAGGTCTCGTTCAGCTGAAGGCATGTGCCTACAAAGATCATAAGACAGTTGCCACTGGAGAACAAATACGGGAGATCCAAAAGGATCAACTTCTATATAATCCATTCTTTAAAATGTGCCTTTCAGCAAATGGAGAGCATCCAAGCTTTGCATCATGCAATCCATCAGATCCACTCCAAAAATGGATTTTTAACCAAAATGATTTAGTGTTCCTTAAGATTGAAGAGTTGGAAAAGGAGATATTTTTTTCTCATAAAACTGTGACTAGGCATACACTGTAGTTTTTGAAAATTATGCAAAAGCAGCTAATTGTAACTTATTCCAAGTTCATTTTTCTTATTTATATCTTACAATGTCTATGTAGCACTGCTACAGATATCCCTTGTTCCCATTTCAAAGCACAATGACTAATGATACCAAAAATCAATCAATCTATCTATCTATCTATCTATCTATCTATCTATCTATCTATCTATCTATAGAGAGAGATTGAGAGAGAGAGATTTTAAGGAATTAGCTCATATAATTATTGAGGCTGTCAAATCCAAAATCTGCAGGGTGGGCTGGAAGCCTGGACACCCAAGGAAGAACCAGTGTGTGGTTCAAGTCCAAAGGCTATCTGTAGGCAGAATACCTTCTTGCTCGGGATAGGTCAGTTTTCATTCTATTAAGACCGTTGACTGATTGGATGAGGCCCTTCACGTTATGGAGAGCAATCTGCGTTACCAAAGTTCACAGATTTAAATATGTATCTCATACAAATAACACCCTCACAGAAACACCCAGAATCTCTGGGCACTTTGGCCCAGCCAAGTTGATACATAAAATTAACTATCACAAGTCCACCCCTTGTCAACTTGGCACCCATATGCATCTTCTTATACTTAAGCTTCATGTAAAGACAATAACAAGGTCATCCTTCCACATAACATGACACAACTTCCACCTAACATGACACAACTATCCTACATACACTGAAAACCTACTAACCCTTTTGCCAGAAGAGGACACAAAATCCTTGTGGGATGTTTACTCTTCTTGATATCCTGTAATTTAAATACTATGATGTAAAGTTCATAAATCCTAAATACTGTGATATAAAGGCAATACCTTTCATGTTACATGACAAAAGAGTAAGAGAGGGAAGAAAACAAAGATATTTACTTCATTCACACACACAAATGTTCAGTAAATATTGGGTGTAGTTGATGAATGTATCTCTCCTGGGCTCATAATAATTTTTCCTACCTTATTTCTCATCTTTAAAACCCTAAGATGAACATTAAAAGCCTTGATCCTTGGCTTGTGACACATTTCAGTGGGAGATGTTTATTTCAGACAAGTTAATAGGAATATATTAATTTTTGGTTTTATTAGTATATCTTGGATCAGAGCTTCCATGATTAGCTGTCATCACCTGATTTTCTAAGAGCATATGGTCATACCATCAGACACATTTGATAGTATTATTTGCTTTTGAGTTATGATTATGAAATCCTTTTAACAAATAAGGTTAGTTCTGAGAAAAGAACAGTTTGGTGGTTGGGCTAAGAGTTTCAGATATGTCAACAATTTCTGTTATTTCTTAGTGTGTGTGATAACACCAATCTTGTTTCATCATCACCACTTCACATAAGATACAGATGAAATCTAAAAGAATGAAAACAAGCTTTTGTATAAGACCACCAAAAAATTAAAGAGAAGAAATTAAAGAGATGTGAACAAAAGATAGGGATAATAAATAATGCCTCACTCTCTAAACTAAATAAATATGGTCACTTTAAAGAAGTTACTACAATGTTGCTTATAAAACTTTAAGTTTAAATTTGAAAGGAGACTATCTTTAGTATCTACAATTATTCTATTTCACAATTCATAAAATGTTGCTTAAAAATCCAAATCCTTAAATCACAAACACAAATTATCAGGATAGACCTATTTGAAATTCATTCTTCAAATCATGTTGATATACATTTTTATATACCAATATTAATCCAGTTTGGCAAGTTCTGTTTAATAAGCCTGGAATTTACCTTAAAAGCAAAATAATTTTCTTTTTCTCTTTCCCACATTGTAAATACTGTACTTATATGCTCACATGCTGCTCTTTTAAACATGGTCCACTGCCTTCGGCCTTTTCTTTTTATAATGGGAACAAATAACCAAAGGGCAGAAATAAGCCCAACAAACATAGTTTCTGTCTAAGCCCCATTTACCATTCTCCTCTGCCTCCTTCTTCCTATCTTTTTCCAGTTCCCATTTTCTTTACTTAAGACTTTTGCATTTTCTTTAGGATTATTGGTTTCTGGGAGGGTGACAGGGACCTTGTAAGACTTCCCAGTAGTACTATTCTTTTTCCATAGTCCTTTTCTTAAAATAGTTACAGAGAATTAGATAATACTATACACATTATATTGTGTGCCTATGTACATTATATGTAATATGCATTATGTATTACATATTATTAAAATATCAATATTTAAAAAACATTAAAATGCACATTTATGTAAAAATGTCGAAGAGGAACGAATACACTCCACATAATTAGATTACTTCCAGGAATAATAGTAAAAGTGCCCAACAGAGGTATCCTCGTTAGAACATGCTACTTCTGGATCTAACATCTCCCCCATATGGACCAATTATTTTTCCTTATAGAGAAATCCTTCTGATTTTCACAGATGGCTTTCTGATCATTTGACTCACAAAGAGACTGGGTGAAGGAAGGCATGTGGCTGGAACATTGTAGACTCACTGTCAGTTCTAAAAAGAATTCAACAACGACTCACCAAAGGCACTTCATAGACAGCACACTAAATGCCCTTTATTCTTTGTTTTAAAGTTTCAAACTATTGTATATACATGAAAGGTGGGGGTTTTATTTGAACAGCACCACCAGCCTCCCTTCATGCTTTTCATAGAGCTGTGAACAGATTCTATTAGTGTTAAAAGAGCCTTAGGAACTATGAATCCCCTTACTATATTCCTGATAAGCATTTATTGAATTCTTTCTTTTAATTTTTCACTAAAATCACCCTACTTCCAAGGTTATCTTTACCATTGCCAACTAGCATCAGTTGGCAAAGTTCTTCCTGAGACCATGTCCAAATATCATCATGAAGTGTTTTAAGGAATAGGTCTTCTGCACATCCTAAAGGCAGGCACAGCGATGGTGCTGAGGACACACGGATCAGAAAGACACGTTTCTCTCTGTCACTTCCACAGTTTAGTGCATCTGTCACAATAGATAACGTCTGAATGAGTATGCTACGTGGCAGACACTATGCCTTAGTGCTTTTAAGGCAATAATTTTTCTTCGAATGCAAATCGAGGTTTTTCTGACACCAAAAGATCTGCTTTTCACCAGGAAAATAACCTGCCTCTCCATCTGTTCCAAATGACAGTCCTTCACATATCTGTGGGCAGCTATCATTATTTTTAACTTCTATTTACACCATTTTATTCATAACCTACCTGTGTTTTTACAGTTTGTCTACCTGAGATTTCAACAGCAAAAACTGTTGTCTGCTCCACAGAACCTAGCAGAGCACTGGGCAGAAAGGGACAGGATATATCTCTTACTCCTGTAAAACAAGCCCTGCATTTGCCTCAGTGTCCTTTTCCCAGTGCCCCCTGCCTAGTGGCAAGACCACACCTCAGTTTGAATCTCATCCTTTACTCACTGCTCTTCCCCTAAACAGTGGTATCCACATTCAAGCTATTTTCATTGCAAAGCTTCACTCTTACCTTTTTTGAAGCTGTGGAAAGAAACCTGGAGGAGTTTCCTGGAAATCTGACTTCAGTTCTGTTTATTAGCCTTTGTAACTCAATATGTGGCTTTCAGCAGAGCTCTTAACATCTTCAAGTATTTTGAGGGTTAACAACCATTTTGTTAATCCAAAACCCACAGGGCGTTTTGAAAAGATCAAATGAGATAGGAGAGAATAATTTGAAAACTCACGTGTGTTATGTAATTAAATACCAATAAGAACCGTGCAGCTGAAGTATTAATGTAAAATTTTCCTCTAAAAGCCAAAATTTTAATCAGTGGGGAAGAGCTAATTGCTGCATATTTCAGACGAGGGAGGAGGGCCAGGATCCCCAGAGCTACACTTCTCACAGAAATCTGTTCCAAGGGCTTCAGCTCACCCTGAGACAATTTTTTTCCCCCCTAATTCCTTTAAATTTTCTTTTTACTGTCAGTGTACACCTTCATAGAATAAATGAGTTTCAGAATAATAATCTTGGAGTTGATTTACTTCAAGAACTCTTATTGTACAAATGGGTTGGCTGGGGGCTCCCTGACCTAAATTCTAATTCTGTACCTGTCGCTGAGTCTCTCAGGTTTACTGGAATCTTCATTTCCCTATGCCCCCTTCTAACCCTCATTCATATCCACCCATCCATTCCTAAGCCCTCACTTTCTATCCTGCCCCTGCCTCTCTCTGTGGGCCATTTCATGCCTGGGATAGCCTATTTTTATTATTTGTCGTTGACCTATTGTCCTTGTTATATATTTTACAATTTTAAAGTCACAAAATAGTTTTTTTTCCAGATTTTGAAAATTGTGTTTATATGTGACCAAATAAAATAGTTCTGTTATTAAGGGAAAAAATGCAAAATTCTTTTTGCATCTATTTTTTCCTATGATAGACATAGAACCTCCTGAAATATCATCTTATGTATTATGCATCATGTATTATGGGCAAAAAGAAAGCTGTCAAAGTCTGAGTATTTCAGCACCTTTAAAATGATAAAAATACATTATGACACTGGCGGCAACTAAAATCCACTCCATTTAAAAAATCTGCTGTTCTATTAGCCTGATGCAAACTAATAAAATGAGAAAAGATTAATTAAAATATAAGAAAAATAACTTGTTTAAAATTATGAAGTTGCATTTAATCTGTTTTCCTTGTATTTTTTTTTAAGTGAGAAATTTTCCTTTTACCATTTCAACCATAATAAAATGCCCTTTAATACTCTGGAAATCTGAGATCTTAGACATGAAATGAATGATGTGGATAAAATGGGCAGAAGGAAATACTCTGTGAAAATATTTTAAAAGAACCCTGGGGAATCAGAGAAATCAGGCATTGTGAAACACTGTTAGTTTAGCCTTGAGTAAAACGGCAGAAATAACAAGTAATTTTGGTCATAACAAAGAGGAAGAGAAATTTTGAGTTCAACAAAGGCAGAAACAGATTTTACGCCAACTCTAAAGCTTCGGAAAGCTGATCCCTGAATTTACACGATTCGAGGGAACAGGAGGGGGCTTCTCTGAACTGTCACCAATTTCTCTTAGAAACTGTAGAGACCAGACCATCATGGATAAAAGAAAGAAAAGCATACATTCACTCAGGATTCTATATCTAGAAAGAATATCCTTTAAGAATGAAATAAAGATATTTTCATTCACAAAGGCATATCATGAAAATAAAAGAGAACTAAGAGATACCATTGCCAGAGAATCATTGCATTATAAGAAATGCCAAAAGAAGTTTTTCTAGGCTAAAAGATAATTATCCCTGAGGGAAACTTGGATCTTCAAGGAAAATGAACATCATACATGGTAAACATAAAGGTAAATATAGAAGATGTTTTTTATGAAATACATTGCACTTGTAGGCTTTATTTCATATGTAGAAGTAATAATTTTGACAACCATAATGTAAAGGATGGGAGGGGCAGTGGGCAAAATAGAACTATACCATTTCAAGATTTCTACAATGGCCTGTGAAAATTTAAAAGTTATTTTTTATAATCCCTAGAGCCATCACTATCAATAGATAAATTAATATTGAATTCTAAACAATATTCAGATAATCCTAGAAATGTCATGAAAGGAAGGATAGGCAAAAAAGGAAAGACACATGAGGAAAATAAATAGCCAGATGGTATAGTTTTATCTAATCAGGTCAATAATTACATGAAGAATAAGTGGTCTGAACATTCCAAATAAAAAACAGAGATTGTCATTTAGAATTAAAAGGAAAACCTAACTATATGAGGTCTTTAAGAGAAGCAGTTTAACTACAAGACACAGGTAGGTTGAAAGTAAATGGTTAGAAAGGATGTACCATGTGAAGAGTAGGCTGGCTTGGATATAATAATGTCCAGAAAAAAGTAGACTTCAAACAAAGACTTGTACCAGGATACAGAGGGACATTTTATAATGATAAAGTGTTTAATTCATCAGGAAATCATCACAATTATTAAAGTATATGTGCTTGATAACAGAACTTCAAAACACATGAAGCAAAAAATTGACTGAATTAAAAGAAGTAAAAGAGGGCCGGCCCAGTGGCGCATTGGTTAAGAGCTGGTTTGGGACGCCAGCAGCCCTGGTTCGAATCCCACATATGAGGGCCAGTGACACTGCCCTCTACAGCTAACAACAGCTCCACCTGGAGCTGGACTGCAAGCCCCGGTGATGGTGTAGGCTGCAGCCCCCGCTGCAGTGGGCTGCCATAGGCTACAGTGAGCAGCTGGTAGCCAGCATGAGCAGCCAATAGCCGCGATGAGCGACCATCCAGAGGCCTCATCCGGGAAGAGCACAATGATGATACCAACATGGGCCAGTGAAGCGACGTCTCCGCAGCTAGACTGAAGAACAAAAAGACAGCAACTTGTCTGTTCCCCTCCCCGAATTCCCCAATAATATCTTAAAAAAAAAAAAAAAAAAAGAAGTAAAAGAATGTCACCACCATAGGAGGAGATTTTAATACTCCTGTTTCAGTAATTGATTGGTGGACCACTAGCCACCCCCCTCACCAAGAAAGTCGCTAGACATAGACCTTAGTCTAGGAGGCTCTTTATTAGACGAGCTGCTTCAGGAGGGATACTGTATCTTTGTAAACTCATTGATGACACACAAATAATTTTTAAAACGTTTTTTAAATGAGTAGATCTGAAATATTCCTGTTCCTATTCCTCTCTATGTTCTGCATTAATTTTTCTTATCACATAATTTTTCCAGCTATGTAAAGCACCTGAGCATCATTTCCTGGACCTGTCCTGTACTGTTTCCCCTTCCCATTCTATTCTCTTTACATAAGTTTGAGAATCATTTATTTTCTAATTGTAATATTTTATTATACATAGTTTTTTTTTTTACAATATATGAGCAGCAGCTCTTAATAGCAGTCTCAGCTTGTGGATGGCTTGTTTATTTTGTGGTTGTTCTACTAATGGACCAAAATGATGGCATAAATAGGCCAATTCAATTTCATGTTTTTTCATCTTTCTTCAAAAGACATAACACAAGACAGAACAATTCTTTTTGACAGATGAAATTGATAATAAGTTTAGACCAGAAGCCTGGCCTTTGAAATAAAGGCATCAGAGAGTTGTTCTCTCCGGTCCTGAACTTCCACTGCCTACTTCTGCTAATCGGCATGGTCTCTGACTCTCTTTTAAAAAGAAAAGATTAAAGCACAGATTTAGCCCATGCTGCTTGTTCCTCCTAGGAAGTGAGGTAGAGAAGTGGGCATGTGGACCCCCATCTCATTCCCAGCCATAGCATTATTTTTGTTTTGTTTTTTAAAGATTTTATTGGGGAATTGGGGGAAGGGAACAGCTTTGGGGAATCGGGGAAGGGGAACAGACAAGGTGCTGTCTTTTTGTTCTTCAGTCTAGTTGCGGAGGACGTTGCTTCACTGGCCCATGTTGGTGTCGTCATTGCGCTCTTCCCGGGTGACGCAGATCGGTCGCTGGCCTCTGGATGTCGCTCATCGCGGCTATTGGCAGCTCACGCTGGCTGCCAGCCACTCACTGTAGCCTATGGCAGCCCACTGCAGCAGGGGCTGCAGCCTACACCGTCGCAGGGGCTCACACAGCCCAGCTCCGGGTGGAGCTGTTGTTAGCTGTAGAGGGCAGTGTCACTGGCCCTCATATGTGGGATCCGAACCGGGGCCGCTTGCATCCCAAAAGCAGCTCTTAACCAATGCGCCACTCGGCCGGCCCTCTGGTCGTGAGTTTTTAATGTCAGCTAACCTCTTTCCACTTCTGATCTCATCTCTCATGCAAGGAGAAGAGCTGGCTGCCCCTCGTCTTTCACAGTGTTGCTGCAAACACTTAATTAGATTTTTGTGAATGCACTTTGCAAAGCCATAATGCTTAATACAAATATTAGGTGTAATCACTGATTCTCTATTTAATTAGAAAAGGTGAGAGCTCTAGTAACATTCTCTTCATTTCCAATGTCTTTACTTAAGTTCAATGAGGTCTCATGGCATGGATTAATGTGTTTGTGGAAAAGAATGAAAAGATATCTTCTATTTTCTATAAGAACATACCTACCTTACCTTTTGTCTGAGCATAATTATATGAACCTGAAGCGTATTCTTGGATCTAGGAAAATGACATGCCTCAACTCTGATTAGATGTATATACCTGGATTGATAGAAAAAAAATCATATCTGTCCTCCATGGAATATTCTGAAGTATGACTCATCTTTAATCCGTTTAATCCCTTAGTCCCCCTAAAAGAGAAACTGGGAGCCAGTGTACTTGACCCCCTTATCCTGTTCCTCTGTCACCCACTCCAGATATTGATTCATTTCTCTATCCCACCCAACACTTTTATATACTTCACAATCCAGAAAGCTGCACCCAATGATATACATGCTTTAGCTACTGAAAGAGAAGATATCATAAAGTGACTTGTATTATTTAAAAAAGAAAAATGATTGTGAAGTATATTCAAGTGTTGGACTAGGAATAAACAAGCAAAACTAAAATTTACCCTAAACCTTGTCTTATGTAAGGCTTTATGACAGAATGCTTTTTGTACATCATAGGGCCAGAGTCCGTTTTTCCAGTAATACCTGAATCATCATTAGTCCAGAAGTTTCTTGAATCAGGCTTGGTCAGGATGTTGGCAGGATTACATGGCTCTTTCACCTTGAAAACATAAGGAGAGAAGATGTCATGTGAAAATGGCTTCACCATTTCAGCTGTTTCAGGTGTGCAGTTCTATAGGCAAGATTCCAGGGATGACACTAGCACAGATGGCACATTGGTACTCTGATTAGGGGGACAAACCATTTCAGGTTGTCCAGGATGGAAAGATTTCCTAGGCCTGACTCAGTTTCATTGCCAGGGTTCATAGCTGAGTAAGCTCATAGGGTGGAGTTCAGCTCCCACTCACTCCCTCACCCCGTGCTTTTTATGCAACATGCAAATTACATAGCTATACACAGAGGCCCTGAAGAATTAGCAAATTTATTAGTGTAAGGATACTCATCACATAGAAAAGGTATTTTGGACTTCTACCTAGCAAACATGTTACTTTTAGTATACATGCTTGGAAAAATACATATTAAGGAAGAGCTGCTTTTAGTTTAGTAGCACTTTGAAATGAATTCTTATTTTACAATCATAACAGAATCTACATTTTTAAATAGTAGCATATGCATATATGCAATATGTGTTATTTATTCAACTTAAAAGCTCGGCCTAGGGCACATCCAACTAGTAGATTACTTACAATACATTCCTGGGAACAGCAATGATCCTTTTTTTTTCAATCGGGAAAATACAAATCTTAGTGTTAAAAAGGACATTCCATTTAAATATGCTTTGTAGGGTGATAATTTAATTACTGTGAAGTCTCTCATATTTACTATTTAATGAATAAATTCCTTCCAAAAATGTCACTAAGCATATTGTTTAGTTCCAATGACATTTTCTTTCCATAACAAGTCTTTATTGATGAAAGAAGCTGTGCTTTGATTTACAATCTGGCACACACTCTTTTTCTGGTGACCTAGTGTCAAAAGAAGATTTATTTGCACCTTCCTGTTCACTGCAGCATTATTCACAGTCGCTAAGATGAAGAAATAACTTAAATGTCTCTGGACCGATGAACGGATAAGTAAAATATGGCATATATATAACAATGAAATAGTATTCTGCCTTAACAAAGAAAAGCCTGACAATGAAGAACATGGATGAACCTGGAGGAACTCTGCTAAGTGAAATAAGCCAGGCACAGAAGAACAGATATTGCATGATACTCTTACAGAGATATCTAAAGTAGTCAAACACCCAGAAGCAGGGGCTGAGGAAGGAGGAAATGGGGAAGTCCTGTTCAGTAAATGAGAAGTTTCAGTTACACAAGATGCGTAAGTTCTAGAGATCTGCTGAACAACGTTGTACCTATAGTTAACACTGCTGTATTGTACACTTAAACATGTTCTAAGAAGATAGAGTCCATGTTAAGTGTTCTTACCACAATTTAAAAAATCCTATTCCATTAAAATATTAGATACACACATGAAATAGTTCATACATAGATATGTAAGTGGTCTACATTTTATTAGTGGAATTTTCTGGTAATGTAATATGTTTTTAATTTATAGGAAACATGATTTTAGAAGTAAAATTGTGGTTTTAAAAAAACATTCAAATGTAAATATCAAGAAAAAAAGCAAAAAAAAAACAAAAAAAAACAGTGTGTGGACCAGCACCATTCTGTGAATGACACTTTCAGCAGCTCTGCAAAAACTCTCTCAATCCCTTCTAGGTAGCTTCAGTGTAAATTCCTTCAAAGGATTTTTCTATTCCACCATTGCTCCAATGGACAGAAAGCTCTTTGTCAGTTGAACTGAAATCTGGATCTTTGAAAGTTTTCTCACTTATTTTAGCTCACTCTTGAGTTACAGAGAATAGATCTACTCTCTTTTATAAAATAATATCTCAAATATTTGAAAGTAGCCATTTTGTGTCCCCTCAGCCAGCATTTCCCAGGTTAGCTAGCCCTCTTCTCCTTCATTGTCCCTTCTGAAATGGTTCTATCTAGGTCTTTTTACTGAGATCACTGTGCCCCAGAAGGTATATTGTCTGGCATGTGAGCTAATCGCCTTGGACCTCCCAGGCCAGCGCCAGCTAATAGACACTGAAATATGGAATTGGTTTTGAATTGGACAACTCTTGGGGAGGACTATACACATTATTTCCAGATTTGAGTAATTAAAATGTTTCCAAGAATCTATAAATAGTTCTCTATTATTTAGCTGCTTTTTATTTTATTTATTTATTTTTTTTGAGGGCAGTGTCACTGGCCCTCACATGTGGGACCCAAACCGGGGCCGCTGGCTTCCCAACCCAGCACTTAACCACCGCGCCACTCGGCCGGCCCTATTTAGCTGCTTTTTAAATACTTTTTATTCCAAAAAGTCCTAATTGATTTTATAACTGTAGACACATTTGGGAAAATTGCTGCGTATATGAGCATTCTTTTGGCATTAAGCTCTAATTACCTTGTGTCTTTGCGGTGTGGATGTCAAACAAATATGATTCCTCTAAATCTCTTAAGATTTAGATTTTTAAAATCTACTTATGAGTGATTCTTTATCACTATTTGTTTGAAAAACAATAACAAAAATAATTTCTTCTTGCTCTTCGGGTTATTGTAGTTCAACAGAACACTGGATTCTTCATGACCCCCAAGCACCAAAGCAGTCACAGTAAATTATCTATAAAGTGCACACAGTATATTTTTAGCACAAGTTTATACAAATCCATTAGTAACTATGTATATTGCAACAATCTGTAAGCAATGCCCTAAAATCCACTCCTGTCGTTTTAGGTGCTTCAGAGAAGTGAGAAAATTCGTTTTCAGATGTCAATCCTGCTGAGTCTTCAGGAGACTCCTGTGGCTGAAGAAGTGACCAGCACCTTGAGTTTGACCGCTGGCTAAATCCACAATGGACTCTGGTTCTTTCCTTCTTTCCTTAGGAAAGGATATGCAATAGGATATACACCTTGGATGTGTGACTTAAGATGCATGAAGATGTTATAATATAACAAGAATAGTGGAGCATTATGAGGTTTTTAAACATTTTATTATGGACAAATGTCAAGCATTTACAGAACTAAACTGTATAATAAACCTCTATGTACCTGTCATCCAATTTTAATAATGATCAACATTTTGACAATTTTTTGGCATCTATCCTACTCTTTTAGGCTGGACTATTTTAAAGCAAATCCCAAACATCATGACATTTCATCTATAATTTCATTAGACTGTGTTTCTCACTGATGACATTGTTTTCGTATAGCCATCATGCCATTACCACAACCAACAACTTCAACAATAACTAGATTTATTAAAGTTTAATGAGGGTTATTAAGGTCTATTTAATAAATGACAGCATGTGCAGCCTGAAAAACAGAATGAGTACTTGCACTCTTTTGCAATTTGTAACTGATGATTAAAAAAGAGATGGTTTAAAATTGTG
This sequence comes from Aselliscus stoliczkanus, assembly GCA_033961575.1. Lineage (NCBI taxonomy): Eukaryota > Metazoa > Chordata > Mammalia > Chiroptera > Hipposideridae > Aselliscus > Aselliscus stoliczkanus. The sequence continues at coordinate 131,826,824 of CM066733.1, forward strand.
ATCCCTACAAAGTCAATAGAACTTTTCACTTATTTAAATCCTTCTAAGTTTTTTGGGGGAGAGGAAGGTCATCATAAAATGTCATTTTTCTAATAGAAGCAACTTATTTCCAATGCATCCTTGGAGGGAAAGGAGAGAAAATTTCCCTGCCTGAGAGAATTGAAAGTGTTGGAGTGTGAAGGTGAAGGGAAGGGGAAGGTCATTGCTGAATGCTTAATCCCTACAGTTTTGAAATCTAGAAGTGCTTTTGTAAGTTACTATAACATTAGGACATTAGAAAGATAGGGGAATTGGAATTAGGATAGAAGGTCTTGAATATTAGAGATAGGGTATATAAGGATATCACATTTAAAGAGATGCCAGATGTTCAGAAATTTTGGACAAGCTCTGGGGAATGAACCTGGGATTAAATCATTAAAAGTTCCACTGACATGAGCAATGAGCCGTTGCTCATTTTGTAGAATGAGCCATTCTACAAAATGTCTCCAATTAATGGCAAGTTGGGATATTGGTAGGATTACTAGTAAACAAACAGTTATGGTCATCTTTCTTCATTCCCTCTCATCCTGATTTAAAGAACATTGGTCCAAAATAAGTAAATATAGATGCATATGTAAATAATTTCAAAATCACCTGTAATGCTGATATAGGAAATATAAATTAGAACGTACAGATTTCTCCCTGGTTTTCTTTTGACTTAGTCATAATAATTTGTATATGTCTTTCTATAAATCATTTTAGCAGTATATGTTGAAGTCATTACTTCTTCCTAAAATGCAAACAGAAATTCTCAAAATACTTGACTCTTATTAGCCACGGAAGTTGGATCTTTCCCATCTCAGGTGACCTGATGTTCAAAAGTAAGCAAAAACACTTCTTATCTAGGGAAATGAAATTTTGCTTCTCAAGCTGCTTCAATGAGGCTTTAGAAAATGTCCCCTGGACAGTATTACAGGATGTAAAGCCATCCTGCAAATACTAATTTTGAATTCAGTTCTGTGTATCTAGGAGGAAGAAAAGTCTTCTTTGATTGTTTCTCTTGGATGGGTTTATTACATACAAGAAGTATTTATGGAGCATTTGTTTAGTTTTAAGATGCTGCCCTGGTTGTTACAAGGACCCAAGATTTGGGAGCAGGACACAGACATCCACAAAGCTAAATGAAACCTGATATTAATTACCTCTAAACCCAGTGTGAAGAATGTTGCATAGCTGTTAAATTTTGTAAGCATTTAAAGGAGGAAGCAATACTGTGGGCCGAGTTGTTCAGCAAGGTTTCAAGGAGGAGAGAGGAGGTAAACAGGTTTTTAAAACACTGACACCATTTGGCTTGGTGGGCAGGCAGGAGAAAGGTATCTGAGATGGGTGGGACAATACAAACAAAGGTGTGGAAGCAAAACATAACAAGGCATGTTTAGGCAACTGCTGATGGAACAATTTCCTGGGAATAAAAAGCTCATGGGAGAATGGATTGGGAACTGGATAGAAGCCAGATGGTGGAAGGCTTTGAATGCCAGTGGGTCATTTGTTTCCTCTGGGGGAATTCAAGAGCTATCACAGTTTGTATGAAACACCAAAACTGAAGAGGTTAGGAGGCTGCCGTACCATCAGAGGACAGTTGATGAGAGCACGATGACAACTGTGAAAATGGAAAGAAAGAGATGGTGTAAAGAACAGCTGGAATGATTTGATAAGATTTGACAAATGATTACAAATGCGGGAGATTGGAAGAGTACAAAAATTTCAGAGCTTTGAAACTTGGTGACTAGGAGGATGGTCAAATGCAGTCCCAGCTGTCCATAGTCTCTGGCAGCGAAAGGATCCACCTGCCCAGTGCTTGAGGTAGCATGGCCGGCCCGGTCATGTGCATGTGGCCTTTTTGAATGTGCTGGGCCTGCAGTCCTCCTGGGAACACCTGCTGAATCTCTGACCTGCCCAGACATACCACCTTTGGGTGCTTAGTGGGGAGGCTTCACTCACACAGTCATGGGCAGGTGGATTTCTCCAGCTTCCATCTCTGGGCTACATTCTTCCACTTCACACAGCAGGATGAGAATCCATGCACACTAGTTCACTGCAGCAAATATCCCGCAGTTTTTGTATCTGGCATCACTCACCTCTATCCTCATAAAGAGAACAGTTACAACAAGGACAGCAGGAGTCTAGAGGTTAGTGCAAGAATCTCATCAGATGAATCTCAGGACAGGTCTTATGTTTTGGCCCCTGCAAGCTAATGATTTATTGTCATACAGTTGCCTAACATTAATTACACCCATATAATTACACCCATATAACATGGAGCAGAGAGGCCATTCCTGGCCCCTGAAGAGACTGTGATCCCACGCAACTAGACACATGTACGTCCTTTTGTGGCTCTATTTTATTTGCATTCTTGTTCATTTTTGATATTTTTCCTTGTGATTGTGAATTGCTTAAGGCAGTTTGCTACCCAACCGCTTTACTTATTTTTCTTGCCTGGCCCAGCAAGTGTTTCTGTTTCAACCTCTGGCCTACATAAAGTCATGATATCCAGGCTAAACAGTTATTAAATCAGATGTTTTTTTATATTCTACACCAGTAATGTGGTTCAGAGGATCAGACATTTGGGGAGCTGGAAAAGATCTTTTCTCATCTCCTTGCTTGCTTTATGGATAAGGGACCTGAAACTAGAGGGTAATATAGCTTTAAGTAAGTGATTGAGGGCCGGGGTCCAAGTTTGACGGACGCATTTCAAGATGTCAGCAGCAAACTGGTATTAGTTTTTAACCTTGGATTTATCCTCAGTTTTGAAATTAATTCAGTTATATATTTCACTCAACAAATATTTGTACATAACTGATTGTATTGGAGGCACAGTGCTACAGTAGAATCCACAGGGTGGGTGTGTCCATGCCCTCATACAACTTATTTTTAATGCTGGTGACTGAGTGCTATGGAGGCAATAAATAGAGTGACATGAGTAGGGAGTGAGGTGATATGTGGTCATTTTAGATGCTTTAAAGGAGCCCATCTTCTTATATCATTTTTCAATAATATCACCAGAATTAATGATGACACATCTGCATTTGTAAGTTAAAACACAAAGCAAAGTAAGCACACAGAGTTGGTTTGATTGGAATGCAGGTCAAACCTTTATATATTCTATACCAAAGCATATAATTAAATCATTAAAAATCATTTTGTTACATGGTGGTTTTAGATTGTACTTGGCTCAGAAAAGTCAATCGATATGTGTTTATTGACTATATCATTGCTTTGCTAGAACTCAAAAGACTAGCTAAAATGGCCAATGTTAGTATATCACAGAAGTATAGTTTTTTGTGGGTAGAATGGATTTAACCAATGACTTAGTTCAGCCTCCTTGTTTAATAAATGGGAAAGATTCTGAAAGAGGTAACATGACTTACAGAAGCTCACACAGATAGTTAGAAATTATTTGTTTTTCATAACATATTCACTGTGGTTAAGAGTTGTTTCCTTGCATTTATTTTTAGAGCAAAGTTGGTAGAAATAATATAGATATAGCTCTTTAGATATGGCTTTAGAGTCAGAGAGACCTGGAATAAAACATGACAATGCCATACTTGTATGTGGCCCTAGGCAAGTTATATAATAATCTTTTTTAGCCTTAGTCTCTTTGTTGAAAAAATTGGCAAAGTTAAGAGTTAGGGTTAAGGTTGGAGTTAGGGTTAGCTCCCTTGGTTCAATAACCAGAGTTATTCTTATGTATGGTCATACACTCAAACAGGTTAACAGGAGTATAAAGACTTAGAATGGAGGCTGGAAGAGATAGAATCTTTTGATAGAAAAGTTTGCTCTGTTAATTGAATTATCTATATGCAAATAATATTGGCAAAAGTAAAAAAAAGACTCCTTTCCAGGCACTGTGCTTGCTGAGCACTCAGGCTGGAACGTCTTTTGCTCAGATACCTGTGTAACTCATATCTTTCAGGTGTCAGCTTGTCATTGAAGCATTTCCTGACCCTCTGAAATGCAAGCTTCTTTCCCATTTCCTGCTGTAGATTCCTTCACTGGCACTTAACACCTCTTCACATATAATTGTCTTATTCATTTTTTAATGCTCTCTTGTAAATTTCATGAGTCCTAAAGGGGTGCTTGGCCCATATTAGGCATTCAATAAACATTTGCTGAATGACTGAATTATTAATCCCTAAGCAATTAAAAATGAAAACTACAAATCCCACTCAATGTAAGCTATTAGAACTAAAAGAGATGTCATATGCCAAAATATTGTGGTTTAACGCATGTTTTCCTTTCCTCTAGTGTTTTTATCCTTCTGAATTTTTTGGCATTAGGGTGATAAAGTGATTTAGAGTGGGATTAATTTAGAGTTGTTGATGCCTCCATAAATGATTGGGAGTGAAAGTAGCTACCTGCAATCAAGCAGTAAGGCTGGGACCTGGCCAGCTATTAAGCTCCTGACATTGTCATTCAATCCTCCCCACCTTTTTCTTTGGCATGAAGATGTAGAAAATGGTTTAGGCTATACTCTGACACCAAGTATATTCAATAGAAAAAATTATTAATGATTGGCCATTTTAATCTTTCAGGCTATTGTTTCTAACTACAACCCAATATGTGGCTGGAAAAAAATCTTTGAAACTGTTTGCATAGATTCAAACTCAGTTCAGTAATTCATTTGGATTTCTCCATGACTAGTCCATGTCTAGATTACCCCCACTCCCCACTTAAGATACATTGCTTTTGAGTGATTCTCAATTATGACTACACATTACAATGAGGGAACTTAAAAAATGAATGCCAGTGCCAGGAGAAGGGAGAAGGGACTAGGGTATCAATATATTTTTAAGCTCCTCAGGGATCTCTTATTTAAACCAACTCTGCCAAATAGAAGTAATATGGATTAAGTGATCTTTATTCAGTGGGTACAGGCGAAAAACAAAGTCATTGTTTAGGGTCATTGTACTGTATCAAGGTAATATAAGAAATGATTCCCAGACTCAAGTTAGATGATCCTCAAATATCCTCTCCTAGGCTTTGTGGGGAAAACAGAAATGTTCAAATATCTCTTATTGCAAATGACAATATATTCCTGTTATGATTCTCCCTGAGCTGACCTTCAAAAAGGTTTTTGACAAGAGGAGAAAAAAATAGAAATTTGAACCTGGATTTTATGTGAGATTCTAGAAGTGTTTCTACAGCTCCCCTATACAAAAGCTATGTCAGTTCAAGGCTAGTGGGTTCTCTCAAGGACTCGATTATAACAGTCATTGTAACTTCATTTGCTCTATGCTATAATGCTTGATGTTTAATTTTCTGTTAATAAAAAGTCTGATAGTCAATGTTCCAATAACACTTTGGCCATGGAGTCTAAGTTATCAAGTGCGATTGCCAGCAAATGCATGGTTCCTTTTTCTCCTCTGTGAATGGACCAAGACTTCTCCATTTAAATTCCTGCTGTTTTTCTCATGCAGTAGGCTAACTGCACAGTATTTAATGGTTTACAGATCTAAAAATATTTCTTATATGCCTTGGCTTGCACGGAGTGCTTCTGCAAAATGAGTTAATAATCTGGTCATCCCAGGAGTCCGGAATGTTGAATTAATTTTTTACAGAGGTTCCCAGATGTGCTGGAAGACTCACTCATAGCAGATCCGGCCAACATTTTTTTTTTATTTTTTTAGATTTCATGTGACCTTTCTGGTATCTGATATGAAACACATGTTGAAAACAATACCTGACCATTATGAAATGTATTTTTTGCATCAGCAAAACCACCATGAATACATCTTTTACAAAGTTTTCAATGGCAGAGATGGAAAGTTTTCATTGTGTAACTGTTTTAGCATTTAGCCAAGTTAATCATACATCTTGACAATGATTCTTTATCCAACATCTCTTTGGTATTCAGTGGGTAGGTCATTAGACCCATGGAGAAATAAGTGGGAGAATGTCCAGGGAATAAAAAAACATCTATATAACATGTGGAGAAGTGGGTAGTTTTACTAAGTACTGAATTTCAGCTTTAAGAGGTGCGGGTTCTGATCCCAGCCAGATCACCTGAGCTCTTAACTTCTGGGAAGTAGGCAGAATAACAACATGAGTTCCCAGAATATCCTGCATTAAATTGTTTCCCTTTGTCGGTATTTTCCATATTTTTTTTTTTTAACTTTCTCCTTTTCTTTCTGACTATGTTTTCTTTTCTATTTATTTTTCAGTGGGCTCTAGGAAATCCTTACATGAATTGAGTTTGTATTTCATCATATCTTACAGAGATCCTACAATATTTGTGAAATATAATTGTAGATCTAGAGTTCAGTTGAGGGTTGAACAGACATTCTGCATATTTAAAGGGAAGAGATTGCTACTGAGGAATGAATGATGCTACTTTTAATGGCCTTAAAAAAGAAAGTAAGTCACTGCCATCTAGTATTAAAGTTTTTCCTAGACCAACAATATCAAGCATTTCAAGTCACACTAAATTTCAGCACAATAATTACTAATAACATTTTTATGGAGTGTTTACAATGGGCCAGGCACATTTATTATATCATTAGTTAATCCTCAGAACAACCTCTGAGCTCTCTTGTTCCTTTTTGCAGGGAGGGGAAGTAAGGACAAGTTAACCTTTAAAATCTTATCCATTAGGTGACATCAGCAAAATAGCAAAATAGGCAACTCCAAGCTCTTGTCCCCAGGCAGAAAGTCAAAAACCAAGCAGAAATGGTCAGAACCAAATATGTTAAAACTCTGGAAAACAGTTGAAAGTTTACAGCAACCAAAGGAAAGCTGAATTAAAAAAAAAAAAATGGAGAAGGGGAGCCTAAAAATGATAGGAAAGCTTTGTGTTGTTTTAACTTGCTCTCACCCTACCCCCTCTCTCAGTTCAGTGGTAGTCTTGAAGAGTCAGTCTCCACCATTCTCAGTCCTTGGTTCCTGGTCCTGGAATGTATGTCTCTGTGAATCCGTCCAGGAGCTACCAAAGGGCTGACGCAAAGGGCTTATCAGTCAGCCAGACCAGAAAAGCAGAAGGCATTACTGGAAAACCTTGTAAGGCGATAAACAAGCTGCAGCCTTTTAGGGCAAAGGACTATGCCTAAAGCCAAGTAAGAAACACAGGCTGTTCTATGTGCTTCATGTTTACTAACTCACTTTAGGCTCACAACATCCCGATGAGGAAGGTATTATCATTATCCCCATTTTACAGATGAGAAAATTGAGGTAACTTGAAAAGGTAAACGCAGCTAGCAAGCTTTTTATTCTAGACCATGGTACTTCCAAATATATACACATTTAAAGTCAAATGACTTAGATTAAAAACTATTAAACATGAGTATATTAATAAAATCTTATTTGAAAATTTTATTTGAGATTTATTCTTTTTAACTTCAGGCCTTATTTCTGCCTTTAAGGCTTATTTAACCTACTTGAAAGAGAAGAGCAAATGGAATTCATTCTTGATAGCTTCAGTGTTCACTTTCTTCTTAGATGGTGTAAAATATATTACTGTTTTAAGTATGAATTTGTTGTGGAAAAATAAAGATGTGAAAATAGGATGTCTTTCACAAAGCATTGGTGAAAAATTAATTAGGGACAAATCTCCATTTATAGGAATCAGAAATAAAAAAGGAGGAGAGAGTAGAAAAAATACAAAAATATATAATTCCTGAATAAAACAAAACCTTTCTTTTGCTTATTATTTATAATTTAAATATTCCTAGACTGTAAGCTCTGTAGAAGAAGAGACTGTATCCTGAATTACTCACCAGTTAATTTCTAGTGCAGTATACTGGTATTGGCCATAGTAGCTGATCAATAGATATTTGTCAAATGCATGTGATAAACCATGGCTTCTCTTCTCTCTCTCTCTCTCTCTCTCTCTCTCTCTCTCTCTCTCTCTCTCTCTCTCTCTCTCTCTCTCTTTCTCATATATATATGGAGAATATATATACTGTTCAGTTCTGCTCAAAACCAGGTGTCCTAAGTAAACAGATACAAGTGATTGCTTATGTTACCTTGTTTTCAATGTATCCCAAGCTCTCCCACCAGGAGTTTCAAATACTGTTTTAAAAGAGTATGAAAAGTTGTATCTTATGCCTCTTTGATGGTTGCTACAAAACACTGGGGCTGCAGAAGAGAGAAAATGGGGAATAGATTTTTATGGCAAAGCTTTGTCTCAGTATACTGTGCTTGTAAGTTACCTCCGGTTGGTTCCCAAACCTCCATTCCTCTTTCCTTTGAGTATTTTAACCTAATAAGAATAAGCGTGGAACACTGAAGTGCATACAGAAAAATGAATTTGAATTGTCTTATTACTTAAACATCTGCTGAAGTCACTCCAACCTGTTATGTTTACTCTATACAAAAGAGCCAGTTTCACTTATATCGGTCACTTATGCTTAGTTTCTTAAAGGAAATGGAAGAATATCTTTCCTGAACATTCATGGAAGTGATCTATTCCACAAATGTTCAAAACAAATATTTATTTTTGATTACAGAGAGGAAAGGTAATTCCTGATTACCTGATGAAGTACCTGGAGAAGAGAAGATCCACCCCCAGTCTCACATACCAGTAATCACCAACAATAGTTTCTCATGGGTTCCTCCAGAAAATGCTCATGAATATACAGAAGATTTCAAAAAAACTGTATACACATTTTAAGAAAGGCAAAAATGTATTAAAATTATAATACAATGCATGACGCTAGCATTCATTTGATTAACGCCATCATTTGCTCTAATGTCATACTACGCATTGCTAAGTAATCCAATTCAACTTCAAAAAGTAATACAGAGATAGCATCTCCTTAAACATGTATACATCTTTTTGGCACTCCTCTACACACAGATATACATACACCCGCAATGAATTCTTCTGTGTGTGTGTGCGTGCGCATGTGTTTGCATGCATGCCCACGCTTGCACATATGAGTGCATCTCTGGGCTTTATTTGCTGTGGAGAAAAATAAGAATGAAGCCTCAGGGTCAGGAATAGGGAATCAGGTAAACAGGAAGAGGCTTGCTTAGAATCTTTGTAATTTCTTTCTTGAACTCAACACTTCTTTTATCAATACTTTGCTTCCCAATTAAAGCCATTAAAAATTCTAATGCAAAAATGACATTTAGATCAGTCCATAAGAGTTAGTTGTGATAATTAACAGAACTTGACCTTGCAATATGGCTGCTGAGTAAGGCTGGAAGATTAGTAGCTCAGAACACAAGAGTTTATGTAACTCCTCGAGGTGAGACAGACTATAACCCTTAATGCTCTGGAAAACCTGCTTCAGAGATTATGGTGGCAAATGATAACTGAAGAAGGTGCACTGGTTTATCACAACACTACTCAAATAATCCACAATACTATTGAAAACCTAAGTGGAAAATGCTTTGCCTGTCTTTCAAACAATACATATTTGACTCTTTCCCCCACATAAAAAAGTAATATTGGCAATGATGGTAATTGGTTTTAATATTCATGTTTAAAAAGAAAATGGCAGTTACAGTAATATATGGAACTAATTTTTTAAATGGCAATATTCAATTTTGGCAAGGGTTCCCTAAAACTGGTATTTGCATAGATTGATCATTGTATTTTAATATTTAAAACATTTTCTGAAAGTGATTATATTTTGAGCTTTAAGATGTTTCAATGCTTTTATCCCATGTATCTTATTTTAGGTAATTTATCCTAAACAAATAATTCATAACTCTATGTGCACAAAGCTGTCTTAACATTATTCATAAATACAAAACACTGAAAGCAAACTAACATGGGGAAATGATTATGTAAAGAATGGCACAGCAGCTATTCACATGGTGCTTCTTAGGTGTTTTTAATAGTGAGATAAATGTTACCCATATTATGTTAAATAAAAGAAATCATGATGTAAAATTGTATTTCAATTGTGTATAGAAGGACAAACAAGTCAATGCGTACAGCAATGTTTATTGTTCACTGTAGTGAGATTATGGATGCTTTTCTTTTGTTTCCTATTTCTTAAATTTTAATAATATTTTTTATATTATCTTCATATTTAAAAAAATTATCTAGCATCTATATCCTATCTATCTATCTATCTATCTATCTATCTATCTATCTATCTATCTATCTATCTTGCAAACAGAATAGCTTTGTTCATATCAAGGAAATGGAGTGCTGGGATGAATGTCCTAATGATTGGAAAAGGTCCTGATATAAAGTATTACTATAAAAAATGATACACATTTTGAGGCTACAATCTCATACTTCTTTCAGCATAGAATTATTGATGACTTTGAATAAATGTGTACCCTACCTTCAGTCTTCTAGTTTGGTGTTTTCAGATTTCTCTGGACTTGTACAAAGATAAGACTGTCTAGTACTAGTCCATGACAGGTTCATTTTATATCACTGGGAAAAGGGGGACAGGGAATGTCAAAAATTCCCCTGTGAAGACTTTGCCTTTAGTTTCCTGGGCCCCAATCATTATTTCCACTGCCTATGTTCCCCATGGACCTGGTTCTTTCCAAAGGTAAATGAAAATACACATGCCAGGGCAGTACCTTGTTGAACTTCCCAGGACCAATACTGGAATGCCATGCAGGGCTACCCTTTCTGAAGGCCTGGATCTTCAGAGGGATTAATGAAATTAGTAAATTACAAGTTACATATGTCCATATATTGCAATCATTTTCAGTCTGCAAAAAAAAAAAAAAATAAAAAAAAAGAAAGACAGAAAGAAAGAAAGAAAGAAAAAAAGGAACAAAACAATTAAACTGGGATTCAAATATAATTTATTCAGAAATAGTCCAAAACATTCCTAACGGCTCTAAATTTATTCATAGTCACACTGATGCCAAACTAAATTGGCATAGTTATTGTACTAGTATCTGTACTAGTATATATAGTACATAGCTAGTTCCTGATTCTTTTTCCTTTTTTTGGCCAGAAACATGCTGGAAAGCTTATCCAAGATTAAATAGAGGAAAAATATTAGAAAAATATTATATAGAGAAACAATAAAATTATTGTAGTTTTAGTTATAATTTCTATAAATGCTTTCTGGAGAAATCTTACATATGTATCAGTATTGCATTGAAATGTCTACTCTGTATAGATACCCTTATCCAAAGCCAATCAGTTACACTACAAAATCCAAATCTAGACAAAAAATGCTTTTAATAATAGGAAATTTAAAAATAAATGTAGAATGAAAGTATGATGAGAAGGAGCTGTTAGATAATCTCAACTTAGTATTATTCTGAAATATGAATCTCTGGAGTCTGTATTTAAAGACTGATTAGAGAATTTGAAAATTCTTTAGAAAGCAACCACAAAGATGGCAAAATGATTCAAGTGTTGGAAAATAAGACCAATGAAGAGAGGGAATAGGAATTGTTAGTCATTTTCTTGAAGAGAAGGCTGGATGGCAATTGGATACATTCTTTGGGTGTATGGAGAGCTTTTTATAAGGAGATGATTGGCTATCTACATTGAGTACGAAACAAGGGAAAATGCTGGGTTTGAAGGCTTTGGTTAGACAGAGTAAGAGTATTTAAACGTCAAAATGAGATTCATGCTGAATTTCAGTCTTCTCTAGAGCCATGAAAAATAATCTGTGTGGCATCTCCTTTGGGTGGTTCTACTTAAAGGTGAGGGATGTGTTATGTAAACTTTCACGTCCGTTCTAGGTCTAAGATTCAGGTTCCTGGAGAATATCTTCTTAAAGTCAGAGACTCAGCGTAAACTGTGAAACCACATTAACTGAACCTAGTAAACAAAAGGAGAGAAAGCAACTATGATCAAGGTGAAAATGTAGCTCCAAATACTTTTAAAAGAAAAGACAATAAAATAATTACTTTAAAAAATAATAAAATTCATGGGCTGGCCGAGTGGCACAGTGGTTAAGCACTGGCTTGGGATGCCAGCGGCCCCGGTTTGGATTCCACATATGAGGGCCAGTGACACTGCCTTCAAAAAAAAAAAAAGAAAAATTCATTACAAAAAAGGCGTAGAGAAGTTTTGACAGGAAGGAAATAGGAAAATAAGCATTTTAAATAAAGAACAAGACCAAGTGTTAAGTGAAAATGAGTTCTAATCAACTAATTTTCCCCAAATCAGCATTAGGAAACATACCTTCACAGGACAGGGAGTTTGGGTCAGCCTCAACTTAGAGGCCATACGCTCAGTGTTAGCACAGGGCCACATGTGTGTGAGGCTTTATAGTCAGTCTTATCTGGTTATTCCTTTAGAAGTCTCCAACTTCTGTATGAATTTTAAAGTAGTGAAAGAGTTGTAGTACTGGCAGATTTGTCCCAAAATAGATTGTGAGTCAGGTATGAAGGAGGGATTTCAGGAACTAGAATTTAAAACTGAAGAAGTTAAAAAAAAATGTATATATATATGATTCAGTTCCAACACATTTTACATACTACTGGGTACTTTCACTTCCTATCATTGCTTCATCCCTAGAGTCTGTTGTTTCCATCAATAGCCCTAGATACGTGATTTTAAAGTCATTATGAAATGACTATTTTGGGGTAGCTTACCAGCAACTCAAATCTCTGAAATAGGCTTATTCTAAGTATTGAATGTTTTTTATGTAATTATATTAATTGAGGAATGGAAAGGTTGGCTACCTGTTGAGTTCTGTTTTTTTTCCTTCTCAAAAATCAGGAGGCTATTAACACCCAAGTATTAATGGAATTCAGGTAGAAGACATTGCTGTTATTTTTAGGTTCCTTACATCTCCCACCAATATTACAACTGAACAAGGCACCCACAGCAAGCATTCCCAATAACTACTATATTATTTATAAACAAATTCATTGTTGAGTGAACATATTCCATTTGTGAAATTCACTTTCATTGACCTTATTTTTATAAAATAAATTCAATTTCATTTATATATACTTTTTTAGGTAGGTATTTTTCCAGTTTTGTTTTCTATTAGCTTTTTTTTTTTTCTGTCCTATTGCATAGTCTCAGTGTACTGGAATAGCTTGCTACCAACATATTCTCTTCTCTCAAGCAAAGCTCTACTCAAGGGAGTACATAAGTTATGTGTTTGCAATTCTAGAGGATCTAAATAGGAATAAACTTGAAATTGAGAATGATATACTGTAAATAATTGACATTTTTGCACCAGTAAAAGTTTGAATAGAAATCTCACTCCACAATATGATAGCCTCTTCAGTTTATGTGACTTAATAATATTTTTTAGAGTATACTTGTTCTGGAGTCTACAAATTTTTAAAAGAGATTATCTGTATCTCTGGGAAAGGACCACTTTCCAGCTGGAAAAATAATGTTTCTTTCATTCTCTTACCTTTTGCATAGAAAAGTAAATAATTGACTTCCTGCCTAAGCACACCTGGATTATTTCTCATGAGAGCAAGAAATGGGTTGATTTATAAATTAGGAAAGTGACCATAGGTCTTAAAGAATTATTGACTTTAGTGGTAGGAAGGATTTTGAAAAGTCTGTCCTTCATAAATGACAAGAATTACATTAAAACAAAACAAAACAATAAGTCCTCCTTTTGAGAAGTCTATTAGCATCAAGAGTGAGGTAAGTCCCTTTTCAGCATTAACTGCTATATAAAGAAAGGGGATTCTGGCAACTAGCTATTTCCCACTTGGCATAAATCCAGAACAAACCTGAAACCAAAGAAATAGGACTGAAAGTCAAATGCACTGACATAAAAACTTTTTTAAAAATTGAGACTAAAGAATATTAATTTTCTCACTTGATTTCCAAAATCAGTCAGTTTTTTTTTTTTAATTCACTCAAAACTTCCATGCATCGAAAGATAGTCCTGGGATACAAGCATGGAAATAATTAGTACTTTTAATTAGTATAACTGGGAAATAAGGCAGACCAGCTTTAATAAAGGTCTTCAATCTGGAGCACATTAAAGTAAAAACATTTTTTTTTCTAATATCAAAGTACATCCTACTGACGGACACAGAGAATGAGTTATTTTGCAAAATGGAAAGAGTATAATTGGATTCAGAACAAGTTTAACGTATGAAAAAAAGGAGACGCCTTGGAACTCTGGGGCCTGGGACTTATACCCTCAGATGTACACCAATATATTTTGAGAAGACACAATTCTACAGAATGGGTTTTAACTACTTAAGCTCTGACTTTTTAAAAATACTGCATAATGCCTATTTTGGAGATCAAAAATTAAAAATGAAAATTAATATATTAGAAGCATGCCAAACAACATATCTGAGCACAGTCTCAACAGCTGAACACATACTTGGCGAGAAGAGTGCTGTAGTCACATTACCCCAGATCGACAGTAGCAGGCACATCTGGAATCCTAATGATCCCAGGAGCTTTGGGGCCTTAGGGGAACAACCATCTGGTACAAAGGAAATCTGGACAAATTGTCCCACCCAACAGAAAGAAACTCATTGTGCTGCTATGAAAACCAGTCGGTCCTATATCCCTCTGATAACACAAAAGCTTCTCAACTAGTTAGTGATCAAGAAAAATATATGTGCACAGCATTTACTAACAGACTTGTATCCACAATTTGGCAGAGAAGAAATAGTCAGGCATATAGTCTTGAAATAAATCCCTTTTTGAAAGGGAATAGACAAATTCTATTACTTGTATCTAATCTGCCAGCAATTTCTATCGATAATGTTGGTTTATAGCCTTCTCCAGGCCTCAGTTTTTTATCTATAAAATTAAGGGACTGGATTATATAAATTTTATGGCCCCTTCTAATCCTAATATCCTATGGGTTTGAGGTTTTGCAGAATATATGCTGGGCACCAAGAGAAAGGAGCACTGAGGAACAAAGAATCTGAAGCTGGTTCTGGGAAAAGTTGTTACTGGGTGGCATCAGATCATTGAGGAAATTGACCACACTCAAAGATGAGCTCTAAGATAATTATAAATATGTTTTATAATTCTGCAAGCAAATTAATGGCATGTCGTCTTTGCTCTAAGCTATCTGCACAGCTATGCACAGCTTGTGGGGTCCACCCCATATTAAACACACTGTAGGAATGTCCAATAGATGAAGTGAGGACCAGCAGCTTCAGCAGATAATGGTGGCATCTATATGATGAAAAATGGCAGTACAAGGAACATGCCTGGAGGACATGATGAAGGGGAAGGGCAGGTAGTGATAGTGAGGGAGGAGATCAGAGGGCAGAAAGCCTTAGTCTGGAGTGAATTGCAGAGTTTAAAAACTTGGAGAAGGGGCAGTTTAGGATAAGCATAAGATCCAACAAATGGCCATGCCTGTAGGTTGATGAAAGAGTGGAGCTAGAAAGGTATGGTCAAAAAGTTTGAATAACTATAAAGCAGGCAAAGACATTTTGGATCAAAGACATATGTGGACCTGAATCTTGGCTTTGCCACTTACTATCCTGCATATCCTTGGATTTGCTAAATAATATATTTTCCTCATCAGCAAATTGGGAAGTAATGATATCTCTTTCTTACAGTGGTTGTGGAGATTAAATGAGATAATGCATGTCAAGTGCTAAAGGTACTTATTGGTGCACAGTAGACATTCAAAAATGATGTAATAATTATCATTATTACTACTATTATTGTTATTATTAGCTAAATTATGAGTGTGAATATTGAATTTTCCCAGAATGATTGCTTGTGAAGGAGTAGAGAGGAAAATTACTATATCAGGCACCAAAGTGATTAAAAGATACGGAGAAGTGTCTTGGGGGTTAGTATATGATGATTAAAGGCTGTGGTGAAGTTCTCCAAGGCTAAGTTAGGGACTACCTGCCAAGCACTTGGCCTCCAGGCAGAGGAGGCTGGAGAAGCCATTTCTGCTTGAGGTTGGTGGAGAAGACACATGTTACCATTCATAGAGCGCCAAACCTTAACTAAGGCAGCACTTTCCTGAAGATGCTCCTTTGAAAGAGCTCTTTGGTCCAAAGTATCTGAGGAATTGCTCAAACTCTTTCTTCTTGGGTATTTACAGAGCAAATTCCCAAATGAAGGCTCAGAGAAGTATAATCTGGCTCTTCAATGGGCCGGCCAAGTGGCTTGGTCATTAAGCACTGGCTTGGGAAGCCAGAGGCCCGGGTTCGGGTCCCACATATGAGGGCCAATGGCACTGTCCTCAAAAAGAAAACAAAACAAAACCATACTTGGCCAACAAACCCTGTTTAACACATGGCACATATTACTATTTTGCATAACAAGATGAGAGAGGGCTGAGGGAGAGTTTTGAGGAGAAGTTTAACGATTTAATGGAATTTACTGACAACAGCCCCAGAGGGTGTTGTAGAAAGGGGAAGCAATGGGATTAATGGTGTTGCTGAGTGAGAAAAATGATAGACCAGAGATGAGTGGGATTAAACCTGTGAGAAGGATCCAGTGAGCTGAAGTGATGCTGTGGGGCTGGTGCTCAGGGTCACAGAGCTGAAGAGCAGTTTGAGGAACGAGATTGCAAAGATCCAGGTGGAATTTTGAAAGAATGAAGAGTGAAGGAGATAGGGTGGTTTGGGCCAGTGGTGAAGCTATTTTGAACATGTAAAATTTATCACATGTTGGTTTCTAACCCTTTGAACATTTAGTTTTGTGTGTGTGTGTGTGTGTGTGTGTGTGTGTGTGTGTCTTTAAAACATTAATCTGTCCTTGGGTGTGAACTAGATTATACAGGGACAGTCTGAATAGGTGTTTCAACTAGTGATTAAAAAACAACAACAAACAAACAAACAAAAAACCTTAAAAAGATACTCATGTCTTCCAAATAAAAAATACTTAAAAGTGTTGTCTATGATACATTTCTCTGTTTAGCTTTTGCTTTTTGGTATGGGAAATCCAGAATCAACAATAATGGATTAACCTGAGAATAATAAAGAATAGGTGCCATCTTTAATATATTAATGATTTAAGGTGTTGTTTTTTTCTAAATTACCTGAATGGAGGCATATTAAAATTAAATTATAAAAGTATGACATGGGTAATTCATTATATACCAAGTTACAGCCTCATTATTTTCATTGAAATTTACAGTTTTAAAGTAATTCAAAAAAATTCAATTGCTGGTGGTTTTCTAATCTATATTATTCATTAACCCTACACAAAGAAATTGTACTGCCCGGCTTATGTTCAAAAAGCTCAAGATGCTGCTCATCAATATACAGATAATTGTTTTTTATGTTTTCAAAACCTGTTGCCTTTTTGTCTTTATAGGTGAAGGCAAATTAAGTCCTGATGAGGTTAAAGTTGAAAATAATAAAATTGAGTTCAAGCAAATGCTAAACAACAAATGTCCTAGGCGTTGTGGTTTTACTTATGTTTTAGGCCCCAGTAGTTTTAGTCTACCAGGCAGCAATTATCTCCTACAATGAAAGATAAAGACGTAACTGCTTGAGATCCTGAGATGTCTTGTTCTGAGGTTATATAGAGAGAATCTGCCATTTTGGAGGGACTGCAGTTCAATGGGACAAAATGCCAGTGGAATTCTTTTTCTGTGAGAACATTTCAGGTCACAGTGAGAGTTGGACAAATAAACTGTGTAGTTTTGTCAATAATAGGTATTCAGAGAAGAGCTAACCTTCAAAATTGGGGTGGAAATCCTAAAAATTTTGCCCTAGAGAAAGGCAAACTTGAAGATCTTTTCTCCAATTTTCCTACTGCTTTAGCTCAGGAGATTCATAAAGGAGATGTAACAACTGAGACAAGAAGTAAGTTGACAAATTCCTTGATTAAAAAGCACACTTGTTCTACAAGTTACACTGACACAAGCTCCTTTAATCACGTACTTGCTTTGCAATCTCTACTTCCTCTTTTAGTTCTCTTTTTACTGAATAAAAAGACACAGCACATAGACTTATGATTAATAAGCACCGTATCCAGTGGACACAAATTACCAGGTAAAGAGAAGTAGTAGATGGGGTACATTACACATAGTTCAGAATCACCATATAATTTTCCTTTTAAGCTTGAGAAACTAGGGTGGGGTTTGGGGGAGGACAGAAGTAGAAACAAATGCAATAAACATTCGTACACTTTCTCGTTTAAACCTTACAGCAATTCTGTTTAGTTTGTAATATTATTCATTTTATAGATGGGGAAACTCAAGAATACAGCTGGGACATGTCAGCTTTGAATGGAGGTCTGACACCAAAACCATGCTTGATACATAGGTGGGCCAATGATAAATAATTTTTTTCTTCTTCTTTTTCTTTTTACTATTGAGTCATGTGAAGTAGCAGGCCCAGAGACATGATGGGCAGACCAAAGTGTTCAGTGCCCCCCCATACCCCAATGCTCAAACTCCCCCGCATTCCCTAAGCCCACCCATCCCACCCCCTAGTAGAGTCACCTATGACAGGGCTAACTGTTAACTGTTTTTGAGAATATTTTTCTACTGTCGGGTTGAGGAAGGGGAAGAAAGTAATGTTGTTCCAGAGCAGAGGGGAAATCCCTCTTCTGATGAAACATCCTGTGTGGCAACTTCGAAGCTTGGATTTCCCCAGAATGAGGTTAAGGTAGCATGCTGCTGTTAGCCACATGGCCCCAGTTCAAAGTCACATCTGCTGTAGCGTTTGTAAAATTTACCTATATTTAGATTACACAAAGCCACACAGAACCCAAAATGGCATTTACTTCTGAGATACTCAACAGAAAGAAACAGCACTGTTTTTATGAATTAAGTGCATGTACATGCTGTGAGAAGGAAATGAATCTTATAAGCTTAAATTTGCATATCCTTTCAATGCAGAAGGATTAATTTTGGTGGCTAAGGTTAATAATACGATTATGTGTATCTGGATACGAATGTAACATGACTGATTGGGAAAGCAGGTGTTGGATTGATGCACCATGCCTGAGATGCATGAGTCATGTCACTGATTTACAAGCTGTCCTTACCATGAAAATGAAAGCCAGAACCAAGTTTGTGTCATACAATTTATGCCATTCACTGAAATTATAGATAATTTCAGCCTGTGCCTTTGCAAAATAGGATATGCCATTTTTGCTTTAAACATCTTTTGTACTTGGTAGTTCTGACTCATCTAAATAAATATTATCATCCATAATAACCACTACCAATCCATTATGAGATTTCATGAAAGTACATACAGCTTTTTTACTTAATCCATGAAATAAAGCCTATAACTTCTGCTTGTGTCTTGATTAACAATTGAGTTCTCACAGATGTTATGGTTTCAATTATGGAGAAAATTGGAACTTTTGTATTCTTCAGTGGCTAAAAATCACTCAGGAAAAACACTTGTTCAAAATCTGTTGTTTTTTTTTTCTCTCATATGTATCACACTATTGGTGTGGTTAATGTAGTTGATTTAGAACATTGTACAAAAAGGCCAAGGCTCCTAGTTCAAGTCCAGGGAAAGTCAGTTAGATAACCCTCCAAGTCTATTGAAAACTTATTCTATTAGTCTTCAGTGAGATTAGGCAAGAGAGTATAAACAGAGCAGTACAAATCCAGTCTTTAATGCTAGGAAAAACACTAAATATCAATGACACAAGGTCAATAATGGCATCTTCCCATACGAAGACTGATGACATCCATGCAGAGGCATTTTAGAAACATCCACTCTCTTCTGCCTTTTACAGCTTTGTGCTTACTTATATACAACCAATCCTAACAGAGAGAACTCTCTGACTCTGTTCCAGGTAGGCTCTGCCTCTCCAAGAGGCTGTTAGATTTCTGGTCCAACACAAAATGGCGTACAGCCTGTAGTCATTCATATCCCAAACAAAGCATTTTCTACCTCTTTCACCTTGTTCTCCTCCCCCTCCCAACTGCTATCCTCTTGGTAGCTTTTCAGTTCTCCCACATCTTAATTTTACCTTTTTTCTTCAGTCACTAAATAATGACAAACTTGGCAAATGACCAAGTTTGTTTATGGGTTCAGACTCTTCTTTTGAATAATTGCTTTCCTTCCATCTCGGTAATGCGAACTCTTTGGTTAATGCTACCCTTTCCCAAATCTAGAGTCCTTGTTTCTCTTTGCAAAGCAAGAATTAAAATTAAATCTCAAACGTATTATCCTTAACAAGGTCAGAGCCATAAACCGTAATCCAAAGCCATAAATCTCCAATGGAAGAATTTCCAGAATTTGGCCCTCTCCTATCCATTCCTTGTGTCTAATGATAACACTGTTGTGATGGAAACCTTTAAATGAATCTTTGTTCCCTGGAGATAGTATATGAATTATTCAAATGCCTGGTGAAAAGCCTTAATGATCTGAACTCCTGTTCCTCAGTTCAGCTTTATTTTGCTTGCGTCAAATTTACTGTCACTTCAGTCATCCAGACCTCTGGTTATTTTCCCCATCTACCTGGGCTTCTCTTCCCCACATTTCCCTATCTCACTAATTTACTCATCCTTCACTTCTCAGGTTAGATTTCTGTTCTGGAAGCTGTCATTGACCCCAAACTATGGGGCCCTCTAATGTGCAGTTTATACCCTCCCCTGTGGTAGCATACATCACACAGTGTATTACAATTACCTGGTTACTTGTCAGTATTTCCCCCTCTCCAGGGTATTTACTGCTTTGCTGTCATAGAAACTAGCTGAGAAAACAAACCCGGGCTCTGTGGAGGGCTGGAAGGGGCCTCGGCATTCTGATATCCCTATTGCCACTTTGTATAGGTGGCCACCACCTGAAAAGTCTGTCTGCTTGCTGATATTAGATTGCTTATTTTAGAAGTATCTCAGTGCTGCTGATACAAGCCATTCTAAGCCAAGAAGAGAATGGTAATGTTCATTAATTTCTTCCTTTTTCTTTTTTTGGTACAACCAAGTGAATGCACTTAACATTTTCTCTCTACAAAGACTTTTAACCTCTGATCCTTGTGTTACCTAACAAGGGAGCCACCTGTCTGCTTCTTATCTAACCCAGCCAGAAGTGTTGAATTATTGTATTTTTTTTCTCCAAGTAGAAATTGAGGTGAATCTCTTGAAATGATCATTTTTAAATCAACTCACTAGGAAAACAACCTACAAGCATAAGAAGAAAGAAGGAATTGAAAATAGAATGGTGTATTTATAGTTATCAAGGCTGATGGACATTGGAAAAGTAAACTAAAATGACGATAGCAAGCTGTGGAGTTTGACTTGACTTCACAAGGAGTTTTAATATGTTCTTTCACTAATGTCTACTACTCAAGGTAGATAAGAAAAGGTTAATCTTCTTATGGAATACAGTTGAGTCATTTCATCTTGGTGGACTACCGCTTACCGCTGGTCCTGATGATTCTCTGAAGAGGTGATGTCACTCAAATAGAGCTGTGCTAGAATCTTGGCTGGAAATAGGTTAATTGATTTACTAGCTCCCAAAGACAAGGGGATCTAACATCAGTGACAAGAAAAAACAGAATAATTTATTTATCCTGAACACCATAGAGAAGTGTGAGTCGGGGCACATTTAGGTGTTTTCCAAGGCTAATATCAAGGTGATAGTAATCATTTTTACTCCTGTTTTTTTTTTTTTTTTTTTTTTAGGAGATTTATAAGAAGGGTCTTTTCAAGTCACCAAAACAAATTTCAGAATTAAGTTATATACTGTTTTAAGAAATAATCATAAAATAGTTTCCAAAATTTTTCATATTTTTGTTCTTTATGGAGTAGTTTACACGTTATGAATTCTGCTTAATAAATTCCATCATCTTAATAAGCAATCCAAGGAAAAATATATAACTGTAAACTCTGAGAAAAAGAAATAATGGCAAAAAATCAAATGGCATACAATTAAATTGCTTTATACCTTAAATTCTGTTCTTGCTTGTAAATTTTTAGTAGTTTGAAAAAATTCTTCTTTTAAAATTTTCAAAGTCTCAAAACTACTAAGAAGGGATATTATTTTTGTGGAAAACAGCCATATGGTTTCTGGGAAGGACTATACTAAAAGGAATAAGTTTAATTAGAAGCAGGAGAGATTTGGTTACATACAAGAGCCAAAGAAACTGCGTTCCAACGCAAGGGTAAGTGTAACCACGGACTAGAGATTTCCAGGAGAAGACAGGAAGTAAATTTCCTGGGATATTTTACATCTTAAATAGCCTGGATGGATTCTCTTATCCCTTTACAGACTTATCGCCTGGGAAGGAGGCATACTGGTGGGATGTAACTCACAGGAGAGCTTAGGTAATAAAAATAAAGTGAACTATGAGTGTAGACATATACTTGTTTTACTCCAAGCTTTGACTCTAAAATTTAATTATTGTGGCTTGAATCATGTCTTTAAATGCAGCAGAAGCATATGCTAAATTGTGGATAAAGCAACCCTTTGGTCAGTGCCTAGAGGAGACAGCAAGTGACCTGGAGTCCACCCAGACTGCGTCCTCCTGTGCCCTGCACCCTGGAAGAGCTCTCCTGCACATGCCAGGCCCTCACCTCTGGAAGAGAAGAGCAGCCCTGAATCAAATGAAGGTGGCCTTCCTGGCACTAAGAGCCCTGGAAACAGACTGGGAACATGGAAATACTGATAGAAGAGAAGGAGCCAGTTTCCTGGTTATCAAGCTGTCTGGCCAGATACAAAAATGCGTGTGGCACAGACAGAAAGCCATAAAAATGCACGTGACACAGACGGAAAGCCATAATCACTTGGGACCTGGCATTCTTTCACATACAACCCTTCTGTTGGCACCAGGACCATGTTGGATGGGAGAGAGTGTGCTGCTTTTAGCTTTAAGCTAACATAGATATTCTCTCTCTAATATTCATAGTACCAAAAATAGACCTGGTTCATTTTTGAGCTTGTAATATCCAAGACTCAGATTGGGGAAAAAAAATCTGCCATAGATAGGGTTGAAAGATAAATTAAATCTACCTAGAAACAATTTGTTTGAATTGAAAAAAAAATAAATGCAGAATTCCAAAATATAAAGAGGTTAGGATAGAACAAAATGATTCCCATGAGGAATTGCAAGTAATAAATTAAAAAACGGAAAAATTCCTTAACTTTTTTGGTAATCAAAGAAATATCACATCATTGAAGTATCATTTAATTAAATTAACAAAAATGAAAACATGCTGCGAACTTCAGGGGATGAAGTGCTAGAATAGTAGATTTATTTGTATAAGGTTGGTAACATTTTTATTGACTTAACTTTCTAAATTGGTCTTGAAAGTATTTTGGCAAGAACCATAATTATCTTCAAACTCTACTACTGGGGATTTATACTGTTTTGATTTATTGTAAGATTATTTTAATGGAGGGAAAAAAAAATCATTTGAAATGAAAGTGCTAACAGTAGGCATTGGTTACATAAAATGATATCAATTTCATGCAATGTTAACTATAATGATATTTAGTAAATTTATATTACAACATATGAATGTTTCCGATAAATGTTAAGTGAAAAAAGGCAGTTTCAATATATCACATATACGCTATGATAACAATGATATATAAAGGAAGTAAGTGCACATTGGGAAAAAAATGGAAAGAATGCAAAAGAAAACCCCAAAAACCAGTTGGTATGTAAAGAAAATGTCATTATTTATTTTCAAACATCTCAATATTGCCATTATAATAATTCTTATATAATTTTTGAAAATCGTGGAGCCAGAAAGGAGGTAGATTTATATTAAAAGACATATGAAATCTAAAAGTGGAAATTTTAGCTGACCAATAGCTCTTAGCAGGGGCTATAGGATAACAAGGTAATCTTTCCTCTACCTCTGAGCCAAAGATAATCGCTGGAATTGAAAGTTGCTGAGGACATTTCAAATTATTGTAGAATAAAGGAAAAAATATTGAAAACTTCAAGAAGAAACCAGTAGAGCTTCCTCTATTTTATATACCCCTGCCTGAAATAAACATTTTTTTTTTAAATACTGCCCTTCTAGGAAAAAGAATTCTAAGGTATTTTTTTGAGTAAAACTATCTTTTTTTCCAATACTGCCTCAGTATTAGAATAATAATATTCAGATAAATAATGGCATAGTAATTATAGGGATTTTCACTATCCTAAAAGGGCAATTTACTAAGTCCTTTTTAATGTTTCCCAAGACATATTATTTTCCAGGCAGTATTCTTTATTTATTATTATTATTATTATTATTATCATTATCCTTTTAATTAAGAGAGCTTGGAAATGTGATGAATGTTTTGTTTAAGGCTGATTTACTTACATTCAAGTCTTTTCAGCTTTTCATCCCCTTAGACGTGTTTGACGACTAATAATATTTATGGTTATTTTTTAAAGAGCTTCCACATGTTCTCTCTCATTTGATCATCAGCCAGGTGAGGTGGGCAGCACTATACTCTTCATGACTTTCAAATGAGCCCCAGATCAAATAACAGTGTAAGGTCACATGACCCACCGCAGCAGAGCTGGGCACAGAACCCAGGTGGTGTCCTGAGTAAGCCATCCCCTCCACCACATTCTAAGAAGAAAAGGGCATTTTCTTATCCCCTGACTCCCTTAGTAGTCTGATCTTTCATTTTATGTAATGAGTGCTTTCTCAGTGATCGCGTGGCTTAACATTGGGCATAGAATAAGGAAAACTGTGGGTGACATGCTTCAAAATCAGCAGACATCCCCCATAGATCCTAAGACATAATGTCAAGAGCAGAAAACTGGGGGAAGAGGGCAATTTGAAGCAATATTATTTTATTCTCTATAGCTTTCATAAAAAAACCATTTTTACTATGGAAATTGAAAGGAGCCAGAAATCTATAAAGCCATCTGGCTGATTTAAGTATTTTTTTTTATAGCCTCTTCTTAAGAAAGATCAGAAAAACTCAAGACAATATGAAACTAAGTCATTATGGAAATTGTTTCTCAGCTGACCACTTTACCACCGAGCTTCCTGGGGTTCAAAGGAACTGGCTCAACAATTTTGAGAAGAAATATAAAGATAATGGTCACCTCCTCTGACTGAGGGAGCCTAACAGATGGAGGTAAGGCGTTTGAAATACAATATGCTATGAGGGGCAGGCTCTTTCCCAGAACTGTGAAGTCGGCCTCAGTTCTTGTCTTTGGTGATTTGCTGAAGTGGAAAGAAGAGGGAGGCAGTAACCTTATATGCAATCATGTCAAAGACTCAATGTCAGCCTTTCTGTGTGTAGCAATGTGGTTAATAGCCTCTCCAAGTTGGCTGGCTCCTTTCAGGGGCTTGACTTCTCTAGGCCTTAAAAAACAGCACACAGTGCTCTGGCTACAGCTGTGAGTCGCTGACTAAGCACCTTTTGGGCTGCCTTGAATTGAAAGACAGAGAAGTCTGAGGAAACCCTCACTCAGCCAAATCTATCCCATATGAGAGAGCAAACTTAATGACAATCAGCAGTGAACCCTCGGCATGCAGAGCGTCTGGAGTGCATGTGATTTACAGCCAGCATGGGCTGCCAAGTTCACTGTTTTAGGCTCTCCTTTTCATGTTAAAAAAATTGTTTTGCATGAAGAAAATTTCAATGTTAGGTAACAAAGGCAAAGAGAAAAAGAGCACAGTAACTCTAAAACGTGTATGAAGGCCCTGGGAGGAGATAGGAAAATAAGCACATTAGATTTAATGACTGCTGGGAGCTTAGAGAATGAATGGATATATGCACAGGAACAAACATCACACAGGGTGAGGCAAAATAATTGACAGACAGAAGTCTAAGCAAGGTGCTGTGGGAACATACACATGGTATTTTTTCCATATTCCTCCTGGACCCTTTCTTTGTAATGATGGAATGGTCTCAAGGTGTGAAACCATCTTTTGCCTAGTTTGCTACCAGTAGGATTGAGTTGTCACTATTCACTTTCTACCATTGAGTCTCCTGGTGGGCGTGGTATTAGCCCCAAACCCACAGGTAATATATTAATATAGTCTTAAAAAATTCAACCAGTATAGACAAAGCTCAAGTCCTTCTTGACTACTCTCTCCACCTCACCACCTCCAGATTTTAATCCCTTGAAGGTGGTAATCACCATTTCAAGTTGATGTACATGCTTCTGGATCTTTTTATTTGAATTTGTACTCACACACAAACATGTGAACACACTCATAGATACACATACACGTACAAGGAGAGAAAAATATAAAGTTTTAAAAACAGGGCAGGCTGAGTGGCGCGGTGGTTAAGTGCTGGCTTGGGAAGCCAGCAGCCCTGGTTGGGTCCCACATATGAGGGCCAGTGACACTGCCCTCAAAAAAAACAACAACACAAAAAAACATAAATATGATAATGCTAGATACATATTCATCTTTAACTTTCTGTCCTAATTAATATATCTTGGGATACGTTAGTACATACCTATCTCATTTTTAATGAGATTCTATAGTATGAATATGCCATAATTAATAATCCCTATGAGTTTACAATTTTGTTATCCACTGATGTTACTATTTTACTACTGTCTCCAATGTTGCAATGGAATCATTGTACCCATCCTCCTTATCACATAAACAAATATGTAGACATACGTTTGCTAAAATAAAGGTATGAGATTTAAAAATTTTTCAATAGAGGAACATTGCCAAGAAACTCTTCCACCAATAGTGTTTTGGCCTATACTTTTTCCAATATGACATTATTAACATTTTTGACCTTTGGCAATCTGATGGATTAAAAACAAATGGGATTTCATTGTTTCAATTTGCATTTTCCCGGTGATGAGATAAACACTTAAAATAGTTTTTAATTTCCTTTTTTATTTTCTACGTAAGCCCAGAGTTATTAAGAAGGATGTTTGTGGATTCCAGGTGGATGGATTGTCTGGGGATGGCGGTTGGCTCTCAGATTGTTTTTAGTTTCTAATTTTATCAAATTGTAATCAGCTAGTATGGTCTGTGTGATTTCTGCATTTTGGAATTTGATGAGATATGCTTCGTGATCTAATGCTTGGTCAGTTTTTGTAACTGTTCCACATATGCTAAAAATAATGTGTATTCTTTGTTTATTAGAAACAAATCTCTACATAAAACAGATTTAGTTAATTGTTTTATTAAAATCCTCTATCCTTACATATTTTCAGTCTGGCAATTTCTGGGAGAAATGTGATAAAAACTTCTCTCTGTGACCTGAATTTGCCAATTTTTCTTTGTATATGTATTAGTCGTTGCTTTAAAGATTTCCATGTTATGTTTTTAGGCACATAAAGTCTTGTGAATGCTTTATTTTCTTAGTAGATCTTTCATCAGTGTGAAGTATTTCTTTTCTCCTTTCCTTTTTTTTTTGTCTTGAGTAGTATTTTGTATGAAATTTATGTTGCTAAAACTGCTTTTTTTTTGTTAGGCCTTGCCTAGAATATCTTTATTTCCCAACTTACTGGATCCTATTGAATACATAACCTTGCACTGTTTTTGTCTGTTGTAGCAGTTCTTTGATGTAATCATTTTGGACTGTGGTTTCCACATCAACCATAATTCTACCTGCCTTCTATTTTTCAGAGATTCTTAATTATCCCTTATCTATATAATGGCATACTTTATTTTCCAGCACTATTATAAATTAAAGTGTGTGTGTGTGTGTGTGTGTGTGTGTGTGTGTGTGTGTGTGTTGTCATTTAAGGCAGAAAAGAGAGATGACATATGTTCAGGTTGCCATTTTGATCTAATCCTATGCTTTCCTTAATACCAGATTTCCTTTCCCACTTCTACTCTAAAACACTCCTTTCCTTCCCTTCCAACTTG
Source organism: Aselliscus stoliczkanus (assembly GCA_033961575.1). Taxonomy (NCBI): domain Eukaryota; kingdom Metazoa; phylum Chordata; class Mammalia; order Chiroptera; family Hipposideridae; genus Aselliscus; species Aselliscus stoliczkanus. Next base: position 131,854,384 of record CM066733.1, read on the forward strand.
GTTGATCTAGGCGTTATAGGTGATGTGAGAGATATGGTGCAGAACACTTTGTGAATATATTTAATCATCATGCACCTATTGAAAAGCTACTTTGGTTTCCATCTCTTTATGGCCTAAAAGTTGATTTCGGACTGAAATACTACAACTGTAGTTCTACTAGCATGCATTATTCAGTAACAGCTTATTGTCTTTCCATCTCATTTCCACAAAGGTCTGTTTAATTTATAAACAGTCCATTTTAGACAGCACTACTAGTGTAATAAGATCACAATTTTGCTACCCTTCTGGGTGATTTATTGGAAATTTGTATATTCTAGTTTCTTCCATGGGAGAAACGTGTTTAAAAGCCACTGACTACACGATTGGCAAGGCCTGGCACAAACTAAATGCAGTGTAACTTTGGCCATTAAAGGTAGCACTTAAAATGTACTATTTTTAAAGTTACGGGGGAAAAACCCACAATTATTTATAAGGGACTAGCACTTTATTTGCTTTCTTATTTTATTAAACATTCTTACCTCATTTTCTATATTTTATCTTTACACATCAAATACAGAGTTTATTTTCATTTATAGGTCATCAAACTACAACTGTAGAATTCCAGACTAAAAATGGCTTTAGAGTTAATTAGGTTCGGCCCATTATATGATTCGTGAGAGGTTTCGTGACTTGTTCAAGTTCATATGGTGACCTTGTGGCAGAGTGGGCACCAGCCTGTTGCCTGCTCATCCAGCACTCTATTTACACATACATTTACATTTACAAGATTTTAACAAACCCATCTCATCTGCAAATTACTAAAAATCTCCTAGAAAGAAACTGGGTGGTAAGCATGAATGATCTCAACTTTCATAGGAGAAAACATTGAGATGGTAGGATGAATTAATGACTTGCTTAAAATAATCCTCATCAGAAGTTGTCAAGGGAACAGCTTGGAGTTTAGTACTGCATCTAACAGTCTCTCCATCTTCTCACCACACAACTCCATTTCATAAAAGGATAGAGGCGCCTTTTCAAGGAGCTATTTCATGGTTTAGTCCCTACACAAAACACAAAATATGTTTTTAAATTTTTTAAATAGAAGTGTCTACTTGATTTGTGGTGACCTTAATGAAAAAAAAAATCAGCAAATTCAGAACCAGGTAATCCACTGTAAATTGGAAAATGATTCGCCGATCATCCCAGATAAAGTAAAAGAATGAATCACAATGTTGCTTTAAACTCCTTCTGGCTGTTTATTGTTTCCTCTTGTGTGGAATTCCATTTATTCATTAATCTATCCCCAGCTCCTAACAATGGGGAGACATATAGTTGGCTCTCAAGTAAACATTTAGTCCTAGGCATTTATTCTCTGTAGAGGCTTTGCAGTGACCTTTCTCCTTCTTTAAGTCATGAATAGTTCTTTACTCTCTAAAGAGTTGGCAAACTATTTTAGACGCTAAGATTCTGCAAGCTATGGCTGGTGGGCTGATGGGCCAGCTACATGTTTTTGTAAATAAGTTTTATTAGAACACAGTCAGCCCTATTCATTTGGATATTATCTATGGCTGCTTTCCATACAAGTACAGAGCTAAATAGAAGTGACAGAGACTGGCCAGCAGAGTCTAAAGTATGTACTACCTGGCCCTTTACAGAAAACAAGTTTATCAACCCTTGCTTTTAGGATCTATTTATTGCCTTTTATGGCCATCCTGGAGTTTAGCCAGTGTCTGGCTACACAATAAATGCACCATGACAAACATTCATCAATCAGCAAAGTGCTAACCTAGTCACAGAAGTCTATTGTAGTGTTACAGGTTGACAGGCTTAGCTAACATGGAAATCAGCAAGCATAAGTAATAATGATTTATGTCTACATGGCACTTTAGAGATTATGAACTAGTTCATATGTGTTATCTCATTTGATCTTTCCAGTAACGCTGAAAAGTAGGCAGGCAGGTATTACTTTTTCACGAGGGAACAGATTCTGAGATGATTGGATATCTCAGGGTAAAAAGGAACTCAGATTCAAGGGTTTTCCGTTTTTTCTTTCAGCAGCTAAAGTGATTCCTTTATCTCTGGAAAACATTTACTATCGGAAATTAAAGAGGGAGGGAGCTATTAACATTTATCATCTTATGATGTACTGATTTAAAATAACACATCGGAAGACCACTTGCAATTAATTCTACGTTGTAATAACAAATTCTGTCTTCTGAATGTTGTGTTTTTATTTTAATAGGATGATACTAAAAATAACATAAACATTTAATCAATTGGTTTAAAAACATCGAAATAAATATGAACCTAACTGAATTATAAGTTAAAAATACAAAGGTCAATTTTTGAAATCTTAGAACTGACTAACAGATAAGCCAGTTATCTGGCTCTCTTTTATTATCAAAATTAAAAAAAAAAAAAAACCAAGAAAAATTCTTGAAATAGAGAAAAGTAAGTTTTAGTAAAAATATGATATATATATAGGAAAATATGGAAGGTTGACACAGTGCTCTGTTACGGGTCAAATCATTCTGAGTAAATATTGCACTGGAAGCTACAAACCTGTAGATAACTGTTATGATATATTTTTTACATCATACAATAATTGATCTCTATGTGATCAAACAACTAATGAAAGTTTCTAGCTGACCAAAACATTGCTGTCTCAGTCTTCGAAAAGCTAGAAAACCAGTACAACATGCTATATGATTCCAATTATATGGCAACTGGAAAAGGCAAAACTATGGAGACAATAAAAAGATCAATTATTGCCAGGAGTTGGGGAAAAAGAGGGATGAATAGATGGCGCACAGATTTTTGCACCTTGAAACAGCTCTGTATGATACTTTAATGATGGATACATGTCGTTATACATTTGCCCAAACTCATAGAAAGTTCAACGCCAAGAGCCAAGAAGGAACCCTAATGTAAATTCTGGGCTTTGGGTGATGACGTGTCCGTGTAGGTTCATCTGTTGTAAAAAATGTACCATTCTTACGGGGGGCTGTTGATAGTGGAGAAGGTTATGTGTGTGTAGGAGCATACGGGAAATCTCTATACCTTTCTCTTGATTTTGTTGTGGCTCTGAAACTGCTCTGAAAAAAATAGAATCTATTTTTGCCTTTCTCTGTCTGACTTATTTCACTTAGCATAATACCCTCTAGGCTTATCCATGTTGCTGCAAATGGTAAGATTTCATTTTTTTAAATGGCCAAATAATATTCCATTGTATATATGTACCACTTCTTTATACAATTGTCTATTGATGGACACTTAAGTTGCTTCCATATCTTGGCTACTGTAAATAATGCTCCAGTGAATATAAGCATGTATATGTCTTTTCAAATTAGTATGGAATCTAAAGAACAGAGTGAATGAACACCACCACCAAAAAATACCGAAAAAAGCTCATATATACAGAGAACAAATTGATGGTTGCCAGATTGGAGGAGGGTGGGAGAGCTGTGTGAAAAAGGTGAAGGGATTAAGAAATACAAATTGGTAGTTATAAAATAGTCATGGAATGTAAAGTATAGGGAATATAGTCAATAATATTATAATAACTATGTATAGTGCCAGGTAGGTGATAGACTAAACTGAGGGAATCACTTTGTAAATTATGTAAATGTCTAACCACTATACTGTATACCTGAAATTGGTAAAAAATAGTATAGGGTGTCAACTGTAATTGAAAAAAAATGATTTGAAAAATATATTTTAGAAAATTAGTACAATGGGCTAACAAAGTCCACAGTTCTGTATCTTCCTCAGAAGCTTTATAAATATACATTATAAACATTTTTTTTTTTTTTTTTGGTATACTATGGCATAAATACAAAAAAAAAAGAAAAACAAAGGCCTAGAATCCTTTCAGGAGAGCAGATCTAAAGCAAAAGTCAACTTACTTCACACCCAGGTTGAGTTCCCCATGAACAAAGCTCCTTCTCCTGAGGGAGCATCGCTCTTTGGAAATCATGGTCTCCCAGGCACGTCTGATACAAGGGAGGCTCAAAGTCGGGCTCCCCAGGGGGGATGCGCGCCACCGAAGGGCCCGTGTACTTCAGGCTGGGACTCTGATGCTTGTCCACACTGACCATTGGGCTCTTGATCCATCTTCGTACCTACAATGTGCAAAAGAAGAAAAAGAATACAAATGCATTTGACCTCCTTTGATGTTTAATAGGACTTCAATGGGAAATTGGGTGGATGGATGCTTATGAAATGAGATTTCAGTCTCACAGTTTCTCTATCTCTCAAGTCTAAACATAACCAATGACTTGCCAGGAGTGTACGTGTTTTGACTGGTCATTTCATCTTGCTGAGTCTGTCTCCCTATCTGTAAGATTGGGGTACTCATATTTCCTTCCAGCTGGTTGTGAAGATTTTACAATGTTTTAAAATGTCTAAGTGTTTTGTCTGGCATATAGTGTTCAGTAGATGGTGACTGTTTTACTTTTACTATTATAATTATGCTGAGATAATGATAGTTCACACATCTCTAATGTGGATTACTAGTTATTCTAACTAGAAAAAAAATGAATGAAATTGCTTCTGGCTAAGGAGTTATCTCAAGTTTGTTGTTAAAGTTCTATAAGTCACCACTTGTCTTGCTTGCATGTAGAATGCCTGTAGGGTACAGAAAAAAATATAAAACTATTCTACTATAAAAGAAATAATATTTATATAGCACTTTAGATATTAAAGGCCCTGTTCTAAGTATTGGACATGCATCATCTTGTTTAATTCTCAGAACAGCCTTATACATGATCGGTAGTATTACTACTTGCATTTTACAGATGAGAAAACAGAGGCACAGAGAGATGAAGCAAATTTCCCTAAGATGTGCTGAAATCGAGCAAAGGCAGGATCCAGAGTTTACCCCTTTACAAGCATGCAATTCTAACAAGCATTAGAATGCTAGAAGACTTGTGGTCATCAAATGCTTGAGATTTATCTTGATTTAATATGTCTTTCCATGAGCTCTGAAACTCCTGAGGGTTCTTTTATATCAACCAATTAGTGAAATTAACATATACCAGAAGGAGGAAGAAATAAAATCACAGTACTGAATTTTACTTAGTAATGCTACAATTAAATTTAAAAAAAGAAAAAGAAAGGAATACCGAAAAAAAGTAAAATGGCAATAGTAAAAGAATGGTTAAGCAATTTGATGGAATAATATGCCATCACTAAAAGTAAATATTGTGACGACTCTGGCAATATGCAGAATGTTTAGAACATAAATACGAGTATATGAAAAAGAGCTAAATGCAGAATTGTTCAATCACTATAATTACAAATGTAAAATATGTATGTACTATCTATAGACAAAGCAAGAAAGTAACAGGGCAAATAGAAACTGTTCTATTCATGTTAGGATTATGGCTGTTTTAGTTGTCGTTCTTTTTACAGTGTCTTGTCCTTTCATTTTTTAAAAGAATAATTTCTTTAAACGTTTATAAAAATCTCAAGCAATTAAAATAATCATATTTATTTGTTTAGGTGTTACAGCTGTGTTCTTTTAATTGTTTTGCTTGCTTTATGTGTATTCTTTTTGATAGCTACTTAAAATAGCTTTCTTGAGTTAACCGTGCTAATGTTAACATTTGGGAAGTTTCCATCAGTAATTTCTTTCACTTGACGGCCCCATAAGCATATTAGTAGGTGCATTGAAAGTATTTATTTGATTTGTTAATGAAAGCCTAAATGAAACACTAAAAGTTTGAGACTACAATGGAATCTCTCTTCCTCGTGTTAGGATTAAATGTGTTTCTGATCAATCTAAAAAGTACTACAGTCCATTAGTGATAGAAAATATTTTTTATTATTTTTATTCAGAGGCTTTGGAGCTTGAATTTTGGTAATCATTCCTGATTTGTGGCCAACACTGTATTTTAAAATCAATCTTTTATTCTGGCTTACTATCAATATTTCTTTTGCCAAATAGATTTAACTTTGGGGTTACTATGAATAGAATTTTAAACAGACTTCTCTTCAAATGAATTTGTATAGCCCAACTAAATAAGAACCTTGGTGTATTGAAATGTAAATCATATCTATGGACCAACTGTATTTAGAGTAAATCTCATGCAATATCATTTTACAATTATTCAATTTATAACAGAAGAATATCCATGTGACTGAATCTAAACTTCATTAGGTTATAGGCTGGTTTTATCAAAGGACAAGAATTTAGAGACATTCTATCTCACTTCAAAGTGTACAAATAATCTATAAACTTAAATGATCTGTTGGAGTTTAGAAACCATAGGGGTTAAGAATCACATAAAGAATTGTTGTTTCATTTGATATCCAGCTAAGAATTCTCAGAATAGTTCAGATGACCTTGAGCATAGACTATCAAACCACCAATAGATGTTTTTATACAATTTCAGAGTCAGAGGAGACCCAAAGATGTTAGTAATTTGCCTATAATTGCACTGTAGATTATTATGTGGTCAAAACTACACCTCTTGGTTTAAGCAAATCATTGAACTAGTTTCTACTTGGGTGTAAACTGGCAAACTCAATACATTCAGATGCTGGCAGGAACTGAAGTGTGGAAAGCCCTATGACCAGTTTATAAAAATAGGGTGTGGTGGGGACCGTGTGTGGCAAACTGGGAGTGTATGCTTGCTAAGGCCATTTAAATTTAAATAAAAAAACAATACAAACAAACAAACAAAAAAACCCAAGCAAACAAATGATGTTGACCAAACAAAACCCTGGTCAAGTTTACCGCCTACTTGACTGTAGAAGTTATACTATCTGATAGAATTCTATGAAGTAGAAATAAAATGATTTGATATCTTCTAACTTTTTTAAAACAACAATCTAATACTTTCAACATTGTAACTACCATTCATTCATTCATTTATTCATCATTCATTATTGAAGAGCAACTATAAATCAGGGATAATCTAGGCATCAAGAATATGAGTTAACAAAACAGATCCCTCATGGAGCTTGAGTTATAAATTTATTTATTAAGGGAATGTATTATTTATTTAATAAAATAAGCAAATCATACTATGTAAAGAAGGGACTAAAGCAGAGACAAGTGATCAGGATCATTGAGAGTGGGAGGGTTCAATTTTAATTGTATGAGAATGGAAGTCCTTCCTGAGAAGGTAGCTTTTCAGTAAAGACCTGAGAGATGAGAAGGCTATAAGACATCCGAGTGAGCTATCCAGTTATGCTGGATCATCAGGTCTGGATTTCAGGAGAAAGGATCATGCTGCATTGGACACTTGAAACAAATAGCAATAGTCTATTTAGACCTTTCAAGGAAAAAAAAAAATCCCAGTGACTTGCCTGGATGTATTTGTGAAGTAAGTGTCTAGGTGTTATGCTCATATTTCTGGGGCTTTGATAATTAGAATCCATTATATTTCAGTTAACCTTACTGAAATATGTGATTTACTTCAGTATTCAAAGCATGGGTCTGTGTTTTGTGCCTTAACACATTCCCCTGTGGGCAAGGTGTGGGTGGTAGTGATATTTCATCTGAAAGTCCGCTAATTCCACATTGCCTTCAACAAATTAACCCTTTCTGAGCCTTCTGGACATGGGAAGATGATATTGCTCGTCTTTCCACAGAGAATATGCAACATTTAGAAAGATTCTATTTCTCCAAGAGCATCAGGGAGAAAGGTGTGACAAAAATAGATACATACATTTTGTAACAGTACGTTGCTGGCGTTAATTGCATGCTTTGTCTTGAAATGCTTTATCTCTTTTGGCTAAGTCCTCATACCGGGTTCACTAAGTCCCTTCCCTGCTATTCCTTTACACATTTCACTGGCTTTGTAGCCTCCCAAGTGGGGTTTACAGGCCGATTAATGACGGGGGTTTATGATGTTTACTTGGTCTTGAGAGAGGCCAGGTTGTGAGCGAAGGGATGGGACTCTCCCTCTGGCCTTCCATTCAGGCAAGGTGCCCTCCAAAACTGCTGAGCGGAGATGCTCCCTCTTCCTCTGAGGGAATTCGAGCTACAACTGGCCTATTGTGTTCCTTCAGGCAGCAAATTGCTCTGCTAGAGGGAGTACCTGACTGTGAGTGACTTTTGGAGCCCCTCAGAGACCAGTCACAGGGACTTTCTCTGAAAGCTGCAGCAGCTGTGTGTGTGAGAACAATGAATGCCCGGATGCAAGCCTCAGCCCTGGCTCCTCGGCCACCTGAGCCATGGCTTTACTCAGAGCTACACAAGCATTTTCCGATAGCATTGTAAATAAATGCAGACTGGAGTGAGATACCCTCCTTACCCTGAACAAATCGAGAATTTCTTCATCGGGAGTTTATAGGAGCCTGGTCTCCAAACTACACAGACTTACAAGCAACCACCTCCCTAGACATTGGAGTGAGAAAGTAAAGCCCTTCTTTTAACCCTACGGCTACTCTTCCTGAACGCTGTGTAGATATACATTAATCTAATTTCTTGGCTAAACCCAGTCTGCTCTGATTTTATTAATTTATTTGTTTGAAAAGAAAAAAAAAAAGATAGCCCAAAGCAATAATCCCTCAGATTAGAAAATAGCCATGTTTGATTAAAGAGATTGGTCAGCTTCTGGGGATTTTCCAAGCCTGGTTTTTTCCTATTATGTAACAGTAAACAGATATTCCTCTGAATGTATAATGGTTTAGCTGATATTATCAATTGAGGCAGACAAATTATAGTATTCAGGTGAACTCACAAGATAGTGCCTGTTTGTCTCGTCATTGCTTTTGTTTTCTGGGAGTGAAGAGCTATCTTTTCCTTCAAATCCAAGTGAACAGGATGTTGAACACAGCTTCTTCAATTTCCAGGGGGTCATCTTTTTATTATAGAAAACTGACTTTGTTTATATGATGCCACAGTCATTTGGCTATAGTTAAGCAGGTTTTCCAGTGACATCATTGGATAATTCAATTGATTATAAAAAGGGGCTTTCACATCTACTCCTTTTCAGAGGGTGCCTGCCGGCAGGCTGATGATAACTGGAATGTACAGGTAATTCAGGAGAAGGCTCCCAGAAGCAAATTCCCCTCACATGGGTCCCGGGGGCAGCTTCATGGCATGGCTCCTAAAGTATAACAGTGCTGTAATACAAGGTTAGTGATATTCATCTGATTTCTCCACTCCATTGCTTCTATAAAACCATGAGACTTCTATGCTCACTGGTTGTTGTTAGCCTATGTCATCTTTCCAGCTGAACCACAACAGTAAGGACACGTTCTTAGGCTATTTTTTTTTGTTTTTAATTCCCCAGGGGCTGGCATGTGGTCTTACAAATAGTAGGCAATAGAAATGGAATGGCTTTTTTTTTATGATAACTCTATGTATTCATTTATGAATCTTAACAAGCTTTGCTATCATCACCTATCAAGGTAGTCAATATGTTCTATAGAAGAACTACTTTCGACATGCAGCAATATTTCCCAGAGCATGCACCTTGACAACTGAGTGTCTTTTGGAATTTCCCGTCGATCCCTGCTGTGGCCCTTGGGATTTCCAGGTCCTTTCCTCTCAGCACTGACCAGGCCACTTGCATCCTGTTCTAGGTTGTAGGGTCTAAACTTGTGTTTCCCCAGCCCCAGTCTGGGGGATTGGGTGGCGGGGAGCATTAGGGGGAAGAGGAAGGAAAGAGGGAGGACACAGCTCTCCATCCTGTTTTATGTTTTTGCTCACAGCGTGCAGCACCCCAACTCCACACCCTCATGCAGCTGTCAGCCCTCGCCCTCCATCACTCTGTGTTGTGAAGATTAAACAGCAGAAACAGTCCTTGCCCTGTACTTCCAGCTCTGTACGTGTAGAATCCCCTTCTTCCTCTTCCCTACAGGGGCAACCCCCCGCCACACACACACACACCAAGTTTTAAATCAAAAAAAGCACCCTCACAGGAATTCACTGACATGAAGTCTTCTTTCTGAAATGAGGGTAAAGTTTTTGCAGCTCTTAAAGTTTTTAAACTGATCCTTTTAGTTTGAATTATAGTCTTTCCTGGATTTAGAACACTTAAAAAGAAAGAACGAAAAAAAGAGGATATAGGAGAGAATTATTTCAGGTAATATCTCTAAGGGACAATATGTGTTATTTGCTTTTGGAATTGAAAACTAAGGCTCAGGGGAAATAGCAAAGCTGGGCTGGTCACTGGGAAAGAATCTGGCTAGCGTGTCCACAGCCAACTCACCAGCACTTTGGAACCTTGCCCTCCTGTCTCCTCCAAGAAATCCCCTTTTCCACTATTTGTAACTTCTCCTTCTCTTGACAATTGTCTCTTAGCACATTCAACACACTGTTCTTGGAATATCTCTAAAAAGCTAGCAGACTGAAAGCTTAAGACCTCCTTTTAATCCACAGACTTCCTTGATTCAGCAAGCCTCTTTCACAACCACCTCAACTCTTTTCCTTTTTAGCTAAGCTTCATGAAAAAATGATCCCCATTTCCTCATCTCACATTGACTCCTCAGCCCATTGCAATTTGTTCATTAAACAATATTTACGGATCACGCAATATTTGCTGGAACTGAAGTACATGACAAAAAACAGTTTCCATTCAAACTAGTTTTCACCAAGACTGCAATAAATCTCATTGCCAAATTCAACAGACACTTCTTGGTCCCTACCTGGTGTGCATACTGTGCAGCTCTTAAAGTTTTCATCAGAAGTTCATCTATGTACCCAGCATTATGCTGGGTGGTGGGGACACAAAGAAAATGCATTTGCTTCAGTGATCTTTGAATGAGGGTGCTTGCATTTCTGAGGAGGCTGACCCATGAGCCTGTGGTATATCATAGCATAGTAAGTATATAAGGTAGCAAACAGTTAAAAGCTAGAACGACAGTGTGTGGCTGAAAAGCCCAGCAGCACTGCATGGGCAACAGACCGAGCTTTCCCAATGCTCATTGTCTCTATTGTAAGATGGAGATGATAATAATACCTCAGAAGGGTTTTGTGAGGACAAAACCAGATGATGCAAGTAAGCCCAGTACTCAGCACTGGATGAACAATTGGTTAATGTTTGTAATTACAGTTATGACTCCATGTCATGAGAGAGTTTTATATCAAATGTCATGGGAGAAAAGATGGGGGGTATTTGGCCCAGTTGGGAGAGATCAGGGAAGGCATCTTGGAGGAAGTGACAGTTAAACTTAATCTTAAAGGTTGAGTTAAACTAAGCCAGGTGAATTAAAATGGGAAAGACATTTCCAGCAGAGAGGATGACAGAAGTCAAAATATAGAGGCAAGATTGTGCATGGGATGTATAGAAAATGAGCCCAAAGAGGAGGGGCAAGGATTGAAGCTGGATAAAAAGGTTGGGTCATGGGGTAAGAAGTGGTCACTGAAGTGTAAGCAGGAGAGTGGAATTGTCAGACATGCCTTTTCATGAAGTATGAAGAATGAATTTAAGATGGTCAAGATCACAAGCATCTAGATGAGTGTGGAACTGGTTACAAAAGAAATGATAAGGGCCAACCAAGAAGAGCAGCCGTGGAAATGGAAAGGAAGGATGAATGATCAAATCTATCACTTAGATATCAAGTCTACTTGATACTTTTCTCTGTCCAAGTATCACCATTTTGCTGTCTTTCTTCTGGTTCCCTAAAGCCACCCCCTAAATGGCTTTGCCCTTTACTCTGTTCTTACTGAAACCACACCTTTTAAATGCAAAGGTTGTCCCAGCTTTTCAGTGGTTCCCCATTGCCAGCAGCAGTGGCTTTCAAACTTGTCTGATCACGATTGATGAACTGTGAGAATTCCCGGTGCGCATATATAAGTACAGAGAGCTACAACTGGAACAACTGGTTCCACCCGCAAATTTACCCTTTTTACATGACATGTGCTGACATTTCCCGTTCTGGTCTATTCCTTTAAAATGCTGGTTGCAACTCACTGACTTGATTGTATGACCCACAAACAGGTGCCATGCAAATTAAAGGACATCTAAATGGTAAAGTCTAAATTCCTTGGCCTGGGATACCAAGTCCCCTAGGGTCTGAATTCTCATCTCACTTTTTGCACTGAGTGCATCCAGATTCTCCATGACATCATTTCTTTTGCCGTTGTCCTAAGTCTTTGATTGTGTGCAAACTTCCCTCTGACCCACCTTGCCCATCTGGGAATGCCTGCTAAGAGTTACATTTTAGGACAGTCCTCCCTTGTCTCAACACCTCTTGACCCGTTGTGGTATTTATTTATTTAAACAGAGAAACACATTCGTTCTTTACTTGTCTACTTCCCCTATTAGAATGTGAGTTTCACAGGGACAAAGACACTATTTTCTCTCACATATTCATTCATGGGACATTTACAAAGTTTCTTCTGTGTGTTCCCTCTTCCTAGCCTATCCCCGCCCCGTTTCCTGTCTGCCTTCACTCTGAGTTGCAGCTCCTAAGGAAAGAAGCTCCCTATTATATCCCCAGAGCTGAGTCAGCATAGCTCCCAGCATATAGCAAGTGGTGAAGAAATTTTTGTTAATTGGTTTAAAGACAGGTACTATGCAAGACACAGGGAATAAAAACTCAGAGGCAAAGTAAACAAAAATAGTCTTAGAGATATAGAGGAAAGACTGATGGTTGCTAATTGGGATTGGGGAGGGGATGAGGGAGAAGGGGAAGGGATTAGACAGCATAAATAGGTAACAATATTGCCACAGGGATATGGAAGATAGTTCAGGGACTATAATTAATAATGTAAATATTTTGTAGGGTATCAGATGGTCACATATTTGGTAGGGAGACCACTTCAGTGATGGTGTAGAGGCTTGATCACTGCACTGTACACCTGAAGCTGATGTTGTATAATATCGTATGTCAACTATAATTGAATATATATATATATATATATATATATATATATATATATATATATATAGTCACAGAATGTGGAGTATAGTGTGGGAGTGGAGTCAATGGAATTGCAATAGATAGTATGATATGGGGGGAGTGGGGTGGCGGATTGGGGGAGGGGGTTGTCACTTTGAGGGGTAAAAAGTATAACTATTGCACTGTGTTGTACACCTGAAACTAATTAAAAATTTTAAAAAAATTTAAAAAGTTAAATGAAAAAAGCAAAACAAAACAAAAAGTCTCAGAGGCAATTGTCTTTAAGAATCACAAGGAAATCAACAGCTGTAAAACTGTGAAAGCTAGTGTGAATTAATCTTTGGGGATAAGTGGGATCGGGGTATGATGAAGGTGGGTTTTGGATAGAGAGGATAGCATGTGAAAGCCATGCTCACAGAGAGGTTTGGCTGGAGCCAACCTTGGGAAAGCCAAAGAGATAAAGGGGTCAGATATCAAAGGGACTTGAATACTTGAATGCTGAAATGTTATCCTTAACTCATAGGGTGGGAGACCTTAAGAATTTTAAACTTTAGATTGATCTGATCAGATTTGCTGTGCTCAGTATATCCAGGGAAAGGCAGCCTCGACTAGAGGAAGAAGCAATGTGTACACAGCGGGTTTCAAGAATGCATATCGTCTCCATATGTTTCTAAACCCAGGGGAGCTTTTGAAACATGAAGGCTTACCAGAGCCTTTTTAAGTTTTTCTAATTTTATTTCTGAGTTCTATATGACCTGGATGAAGGTCAGAGAAGGCTGAGAGGAACATGAAATGGAGTCTTGGAGGTAGGACAAGTAGGAAGTCCCTTGGCAGACCCAGGAGAGGGCACTGGGAGGGGTCATCCTGTATATAATTACAGAGTGGAAGTGCCATTCTCTGCCCCCCAGGTGGGACTCTACAGGACGCCCTTCAAAGACCACCTCCTTCCTTTCTCTATTCTCCTCCACTCCCCAAATCTAATATGGTCTCAGAGGTTTATTATTTCATATAGCCATTAAGTTCTATAATAATCTATGTGTATTATAACTTAATAGACTTTTATAGTTAAGGGTAGGGTGGGGTGGGGTGTATGGCAGGTTACTAAGATATAGTATATTGTTTTTATGTTATTCAGAGGTTAAGCAGTTCCTTCACAAGTGAATTGGATTTCCTCACAATTTACTAAGCCGGAAAAAAAAAAAAAAACACATTTAAGATAGAATAATGATTTTCTACAGAAATGAATAATGAGCTAGATTAAGAGAATTGGATTCTAGTACTAGCTTCACAACTACCTTGACTGAGCAAATCACTTAACCCATTTGAACTTCAGGGCCCTTGTCTGTAAAATGAAGGGCTTGGAACAAGCCTTGCAGTCTTTTCTAGCCATGTCACAGATTCAGGGCTATTTATTCACTGGAGTTCTGCTAATATGATTTGGATGCTTCTACTTCTACAGTGGGCGGCACTCAGCACAGGTTCATTGAATAAACAAATGATACCATTTGGTTTACCCAGTAAATTTTCTCTCTGCTTGTTATTCCAATCACATTTTCCCATAACTTTATGTTACCTCCATTAGATAAACTGAAAACAAACAAACAATCCCAAAAGACCTTTAAAATAATTTTATGGTCTTAAAGGCAGTGGTTAGAAAAGCCATTTAAATTGCAATGATAAAGACTGAATCCAAGTCTTATTATTCAAACTGTATACATTACTTAATTAAAATGAAAGTGCTAAATGAAAGGAAAGGTGATCCAAAATGGGGGCTTATTACTGCTTCCCGGCGTTTCTGCTCCTTCGCTGAGTTCTCTTACACAATAAGCTGTATAGCACACTCAGCTTCAATTTTATGCAAAACCAATTTTCCTCCAAATGTTGCTTGTGCCATTTTGGCAATGGTTTCTATTTTGATATTCTGTGTTTTTTTTTCACTTCATATTTTATAAAGAAAATGGTAAGATTTAATTCATTCCGTGAAAACAAGAAGAGAGTCTAAGCGAATAAATAGATATTTGCTAAATATCCACTGTGTCCAAGGATTGTGTGAGGTTCTAAAAATGTGGAAGATGGGAGCGTGGATTGAGAATGAATTGCATATGTTTGATGATCCCATGGAAATTGCTGAAATTGGAAAACTCACTGGGACCTCAGGACAACTGAGACAGAGGGAATTGACTGTTAGCATGAGTCTAAGTGGAGAAGGGAAAACAAGATAGTTTTCAGCACAGATGAATATTTGTAATATGCAAAATAACAACAACAACAACAATGATAACAATTAAAGCTAAAGGGTCAGAATCAGAGCAAAATCCTGGCAACATCATCCCTGGTGTCCTCACTGTCTCCAGAAATGGTATAACCTGCCAATGGATATCAAAACTGAGCAGCATGAACTGACTTGTTAAAAACAAACAAAAAAGTGGAAACAGGGCATATAATCCAGAAATATGCATTTATTGCATTGCATTAATGCAGTCCTCATTAACCCCCAAAAGAAATAACAAACCCTTCAGCTTTATGGGGAGAGCTTCATACATAACATTTTGCATGAAAAGGTGGTTTGTAGAAACTTCTGGTTATCATGTTGTGCCAATCTTTTATTGGTTTGTCGGAAAAGTCATGCTGTATTTTTTCTATGTCTTTTTGTTGCAAAAATGCATCATGACTTTTCTGACAACCCAATACTATTAATATAGAACCAACATTCAAACAAATCTGTGATTGAATTTACATACAAACTTGGAATCAACAAATAGATATTCAGTATGTACTCTACCGCAATCTTGTAAGCAAAAATATAATCAGCCTTGCTTAAGTCTAGTCTAAGTACATTCATTATCTTTGTCATCCTGGACCCCTGTGCCCCTTTCTATGGTAAAAGTAGCCCCAATCGTGCCCCCACTCCACTTTCTCATTTGGGAATTACTCATCTCAAAAATTATGATTTTGGTGATCTGCCAGGGACAGTCCCTGGACACTTGCACAGGATAGGCATGTGATTCAGGCAAAGGCAATAATAAAACCCCATGCTTCTTCCAAGTGACTTTCCTCTGCATAAAGACCTTTCTACCCCATAGAGCATACTTCCTATTGCATTTTATTACCCATATCTTACTCATGGCTGTCTTGAGGGCACATAAACATTTCTAAGTATTGAATGAAAAGATGGGTACAGGAATGGCTAGATGTCTTGTGATAATTTAGCTGCTTAATTTGTGTCCTTTATTAGATTAGATTGTAAATTCTTTATTGATAAAGATTTCACTTTGTAGATCTTTGCGTTACTTGTCACCTCAAGCAATGTTGTGCATGGACCGAGTTCTGTAAATATTTGTTGTATTCATAGCTAAGTGAGTACTTTCACCCCATGGGGTCTGAAGGAAGTAGCAGACCCAACCTTTGGAAATTTCACAGCTTCATTTTCTTTCCCAGCTTCCTTGAATCTAGATCATAACCACATTTTAAAATCCCTGATCCAACTTTTTCATCCACCGTCCCATTCATCATTTTAACTTTTGTCCATTTTGGTGTTCATCTAAGTATCTTAGTACTGTTGGAAGATGTGATTTCAATTTATTAGATGTGGGACTTTGAGCAACTAACTTAACCTCTGAGTGTTCCTTCATTCAATAAGAGGTAATGATCATATCTAACAAGTGATCAGGATCAAAAGATGAGTTGATGGTAGATTAGAAGATGTGAGCCCTCTGTAAATATGTAAAATTAATATACATATATAAGGGTAATTAACCTTGAATTATTCATGGTTGGCTTTCCAGAGATGAAATTGGCTATCAGAAGAGAGAAAGTTTTTAGTCACTAAACTTATTTTAGAGCAAGTTACAGTCACTTGGTAAAGTAAGGGCAGAGGGAAGGAAGGTCTTTATGATCTTGCTCAATTCTGACATACTATAACCCCACGTATAACTTGTACTAGGAAAGTCACTCACATGCTAATAAAGTTGACCTATATACGTGAGCTTTTTTTTTTTTTTTTTGAGGGCAGTGTCACTGACCCTCATATGTGGGACCTGAACCGGGGCTGCTGGCTTCCCAAGCCAGCGCTTAACCATCGCGCCACTCAGCTGGCCCTATACTTGAGCTTTTTACATTTGAACTATGACAGAGCAACTTACTATTTTCCTCCGAATTGTAAAAAAAGAGAGACTGGATTAAAAGCAGTAGAAAAAGCCTCATGAATTTTAGTTCACTCTAAGTCCTACAGGAATAGCCTAATCCATTTTATGAACTACTTGAATGAGGCTATATCAGTAGGAACAGTGAGGCCAAAACAAGGGAGATGGTACACTGCCCTCTGTCCTGATAAATCTGGGACTCTGGTTTGAGACTTGTTCTGATTTTAATAGGGGTATTGACAAACTAGGGAACACTTAAATAAGAGCAGGTAGAATGGGGAAGAGGATTGTGATGTATCAACTTAGTGAGGCACTAGTACCTGGTTATTAAATTAAACACTAATCTATGTATGTGTTGCTGTGAGGGAACTTTGTAGAGGTGATCAATATCTACAATCAGTTGACTTTAACTAAAAGAAGCTATCTCTAGTAATCTGAGTGAGACTCATCTAATCAGTTGAAAGGATTTACAACAAAACTGAGGTTTCCCTGAGAAGAAGAAATTCTGCCTCAAGGTCGTAGCATCAACTTTCTGGTCTGCCCTATACATTTTAAACTTTTCTATTCTCACTGATACTGACATCAAACGAGAAATAGGGAGATGAAAAACGTAGGAAGGCCATGACAACAGTTTTACAGGATGTGAATAACTATTATGTGAAAGATGAACCAATGGCTAGAGGTACAGCAAGGCATAGCTGGGCCTCACACATACAAAAGTGAAATGGGGCTTTCTTTTAAAGAAGGCAGCTGCACTTCAAAGAGTATATCAAAGGCAAAATCTGACCAGTCTTTCGCTCCATGAAGGGAAGTTCCAAAAGAATGCATTTCTTTATTTTTTATTTTTTGTTTCTAGGCATTAAATGAGTCCCTTCCTTACAATCTTTTAAATTTTTATTTGCTCTTATAACTGTTCTTCCCAGAAGTTCGCTGTGGCTCATCTAAACAATATTTCTAATTTGCAGGCTATTGTATTAAGCCCAAAGCTTCTAGACTAGACACATCTTTATTAACATTTATGCTCTCACATGGCTTTCATTGTATAGAAGATAAAGCTGATGCTTTTCTGGTATCATCCAAGCATTCTGTAACAGATCGGGACTTG
Source organism: Aselliscus stoliczkanus (assembly GCA_033961575.1). Classification (NCBI taxonomy): domain Eukaryota; kingdom Metazoa; phylum Chordata; class Mammalia; order Chiroptera; family Hipposideridae; genus Aselliscus; species Aselliscus stoliczkanus. The sequence continues at coordinate 131,872,414 of CM066733.1, forward strand.
GATAAGGTTAGTAATTGTATGAACTTTTAGCCAGTGGTTTTCTTACCACAAAGTAGGTGGCAGCTCCCAGCCCAATGGCTTTAGCAGTGTAAAATTGCCAGAAATTTTTCTGTAAGATTGTAACCAGTAACACAAATTCTATGCTAGATAAGCAGAGAATCAAGAGCTGAATTTTTTAAATAGGCTATCTTTGAAATGCATAAATGGCTATATTATGTTGTAATGCTTAATGCAACTGTCTGCATCTCTCAAAACTACTGAGGGAATCGTATGAAAATTACTTCAATCCAGCAGGGGATTTAGAAATTAGGCACCCATGACCTTGAGATACATACTTTGTGTGCCTTATGTACCCAATTCCAGGTGCCATTGTGCAAGCACATACTTGTGGAGGGTTTCTTCTTTGAATTTTACCCCCCCACCCCATGTATACTTCATGTAGTTGCTTGCTATAATTATTTTTTCTACTCTTCAGCAACTTTGCCTGAAATATGGAGCCAATCTCAAATATAATTACAATATAATAATCATCTCTCACCACTGGAGATAAATATAATGGATTTCCTCATTTAAAGCGAGACACCTTTTAGCTCTAATCATTACTTCTTAGATGGAAATTATACCTGCTGTTAAGTCCCTATGTCTAATTACCTTGAAGGATATTGCATGTGTTTTAATACTGGTTAACAGAATCTTATTTCTGCTTTCTTTTATTTCATTAAAATATATACAGTTAGGGTCGGCTGAGTGGCGAGGTGGTTAAGCGCTGGCTTGGGAAGCCAGCAGCCCCGGTTCAGGTCCCACATTTGAGGGCCAGTGACGCTGCCCTCAAAAAAAAAAAAAAAGAAAAAAAAATATATATATACAGTTTTATTAGTTCAGTAGGATGTAGATGTTGACATATTTTAAAAATGAATTTTTAAAAGGAGAAAGATATTATTTTATATCAATTTGAGGAAAAGTAATAAACCTCAGAACTGAATAAATTTTTCACTACTTTCCTAAATCTCCATGGTGCTCTTAATTATTTGCCCTTCCTCATTTTCCTGGAAATGAAGAAAATTTTAACATATTTGAGAATCTCCAGAGCTGGCATATGGTGGAAAAAATAAGTTTTAGTTCTTTACTAGAAGAAAAGTTCATTCATTTAGAATTTGAAGTTATTCTAAAATTGAAGTTCAATTGATATTAATTTTCTAGTTAAACTAGGTTTTCAGACCTCAGTTCATTTCATATATATATATATATATATATATATATATATATATATATATATGCCTAGTAAAGAAAAAAGCATATTTCACAATGGTAATTAAATGACCAATTCAGCTTATAGCATATAAATAGACAACCAGAAGGATATTAACTGTTCATTTTAAAGTACATCAATGTCAATTTTCATAGAATTTCTTGCTTTCTTCTCAAAGACTAGATTTCTGAGAACCAAAAAAAAATGATGGTCTTATTTCTTCTCAGCAGGTCAGTAATTTGAACTGGGTTCATCTAGTTGCTTTGAAATAAAACTATGAGGGCCGGCCGAGTGGCGCATTGGTTAAGCGCTGGTTTTGGGATGCCAGCGGCCCCGGTTCGGATCCCACATGAGGGCCAGTGACACTGCCCTCTACAGCTAACAACAGCTCCATCTGGAGCTGGGCTGTGTGAGCCCCGGTGATGGTGTGGGCTGCAGCCCCTGCTGCAGTGGGCTGCCATAGGCTACAGTGAGTGGCCCGCAGCCAGCGTGAGCGGCTGGCAGCCAGCGTGAGCTGCCAATAGCCGCAGTGAGCGACATCCAGAGGCCAGCGACCCATCTGCCTCATCCGGGAAGAGCGCAATGACGATACCAACAGTGAAGCAACACCCTCCGCAACTAAACTGAAGAACAAAAAAAAAGACAGCAACTTGTCTGTTCCCCTTCCCCGATTCCCCAACGCTGTTCCCCTCCGCCAATTCCCCAATAAAAAAAAAAAAAAAAAAAAAAAAAACAATGAGCAGGTGGCTTGTCCTGCACACTCCTGTAGATGTCAGAGATAGCACTGGCGGCTTCCTGAGGCCCTAGTCTGGCCATCTAACCCCACCCCACTGCCAAGGGCCCCAGCTCCAACTCCAACCCTGCCCCCAAACAGCACCCAGAGGTCAACCCTAGGAGAGTTCTGTATGAGGGCTGGGACCATTTGTACAGGAAACCCCAGGTGGGCGCTGGAGGTGGTTTACAGGCAGGTGTGGTCTACAGATGGTCAGTGTCTGGTGGGTGTGGGTCTGGGCTCCATACACCTTGCTCCCCGCTGGAGGTGAAGGCTGACCAAGGAGACATTGCAGAGGTCCCCAGAGGGACCTCTGTTGCCCTGGTCGTGAGAACAATACCCCTGTTGGAGCTCCCTCCCACCTCATAGGCCCTCCCAGTTCTCTCAACTTCCACTAGGCCAGTCATGCTCAAAATTAAGCCCACACAGAATCACATGGAGGGCTTGTTAAAACACAAGATTTCTGGACCCCTCTCCAGAGCTTGTGATTTAGCATATCTAGGGTGGGGACCAGGCCTTGCATTTCTATCAAGTTTCCAGGTGAAGCTCATGCTGCTGTTCCAGGACCCCACTTTTAAGAACCACTGCTCTAGGCCTTGCAGCTCTTGCTTTCTCTCTAGTGACTCTCTTCTTCCCTTAAATCAAGGAGTGATTTTTTTTTTTTTTTTTTTTTTTTTGCAGCCCTGCTATCCTGTTTCCTCACAATGAAAACACTTTTTCTTTTCTGTTTCCCATGGGCTAAGTTGCTAGTACCCCCTAACATGACTATTAACTAACCTGATTAGCTCCTTTGAATATGTCCCAGTCCTCGGGAGTCTAATGATACAATCAAGGTCAGTTTAAAGGTAACAACGAAATTATGTGTCTTAGTTGCGGACCCCCTCAGTGTCCCAGAAATGAATCCAATTGTGTGTATGTTCTTTAATCTCATCTGTGCAGCCAGCCCTGCTTGTGGTTTCTTGGCTCCTCACAGCCACCTTTGCTGATGACTCTCTGGCATCCTTGTGATGCCCTAGCTGCTCTGTGTCGATGTTGGCATGAAGGGGCAATGATGGGGACAGATGGTGTAGGTAGAAAGTACCTTCATGCCCAGCTATCTGTCTCTTTCAATCATCACTAGAACCCAAGTGGCACAATTCCTGCTCAGAGTTTCAAAGCCACTGGAGGACCCCCACCCTTCCGTGTCTTGTGCTGACATCCCCTTCTCCACCTCTATGCAAATACATCTCTTGATGTGGACAGGGAAGTAGATGCTATACAATTCTCTCCCCACCTTTCACCCTCTCCACTCTCAAGGGCCTGTGTCCCGCTATTACACTCTCATTCCTGTATAATGCCTTCTTCCTTCAATTAGAAAACCAAAACACACATGCATGCCATTTAGTATAGACGCCTACTAGGCGACCCTCCCCCAATTCTATAGATGGTTGGAGATTTACATTTTGGGTTTCATCTGGGACATTGTGCTATATTATTAATGTAAATCCATTCCTTTGTATGTTCAAACATTCTTGAAGCCTGTTATTTGTTAGGGGCTTGTAGAAACATAAAAAATATACAAGTATAGTGAAAAGAACATGATTGTAGGGACTGGGCAGGATGAGATTGAATTCTGGCTGGAACATTTGCTGAAACCTTAGTCATGTGACTAATCTTCCTGAACCTCAAGGTCCTTATTTACTAAATGGAAATGTTGTCTGACTGACAGGGCTCTTGCAAGGACCAAAGAAAATGTCTGACAGTTAACATGTACCTCATTTATATTAGTTTCTTACTTCCCTCCTTTTATCCAGATTGAGGATAAGAACCAAGAACTTTGGCCTCCTTGGTTTGTGCTTTCTTGTATATGCAACCTCTCTTCCACCTGGTGATATTACTATGTTTTTGTCTAATCCTTATTATTATTATCACGATTATTATCATCATCAGACAACTATCTCCAGAACAAAATAGTTATTGTGAGGATTAATTAAGACAATGTTTGTGAAAACACTTTGTAATAAGGTTAATACAAATGTACGTTATTACTAAAGACTACACTGATTGGCCACAAGACTGTCATGTTAGCTACCAAATCCACTAAAATCCAAATGATTGACCAAGAGGTTGTTTTGTTTTGTTTTTCTCAGATATTTGGTGCGATATATAATCAACAACTGTGTACAATATAATAAATTTCTGCATGATGTAATTTCTGAGGTTAAAGAACCTGGGCCCACCCCACCCCCCAATTCTAGATTCATAAAGATTCAGTACTCAATGAAATAAGGACCCTTATTTAAGTAAAACTGAAGTCAAATTTCTACCATTGGTCCCAACATTAATGTCCCAGTACGTTAAATGCAGTCTCTGTTATTGTGTCCCAGGCACTGTGCAATTATCACCTGTTACACATAATATCCCACAAGACAAACATTATCACCATTTTATAGATGAAAAATATGAAGGCCCAGAGAAGTCACTTGACTTGCCTAAAGTCACTCAGCAAGTAGATGCAGAATCCAGGTCTGCTATGCTGTTTCCTCACAATGAAAACACTTTTTCTTTTCTGTTTCCCATGGGCTAAGTTGCTAGTACCCCCTAACATGACTATTAACTAACCTGATTAGCTCCTTTGAATATGTCCCAGTCCTCGGGAGTCTAATGGTACAATCAAGGTCAGTTTAAAGGTCCTTTAAACTGATTCCTTTCAGAGTCCTATCTAATGATTACTGCTATCTGTCCAAAGAATGTCCTGGACCTCAACAACCAATTTACAAACATGTTTATGTCCTAGTGTCCTTGGTGTAATTACATAAAGCATTTCTAAAACCAGTTCTTTGAGTTTAGGAATAAAAGAAACAGCATTCACATAAATGAAACAGCATTCACAAAAAAAAAAGAGAGGAGTTTATCAGTTCTGGGTGTCTGCTACTCCCTCTGTTCCTGAGGACAAAAACCAATGATGTGACTTTGTCATCCTGGCCACAATTAATGGAATCAAAACAAGGCAACTGGCAGGGGAGCAAGCTGCTGAAGGGTGCACTTGCCCTATGAGAAGGACCAGTTTGAGACTTCTTTCCGTACTTAATCTGCAGTAGCAATCTGACAACCTTTTGAGGGGAGCCTGACTATGAGACATTTACAGAGAACCCTTGGTCAGTGGCAGGGTAGAGGTTGAGATGAACATAGATAAACAGCAGGCATTTCAAAGGTCAGTGAGGGGACAGGTTTGTTTGGAACAGAAGGCTCCTACGGGAGAGTGACAGAAATGACCCTGAAGAAAAGTTTAAAACTAAACGTCTTTTTTAGGTATAAGACACAAAATCCTCGGAATCAGGCTTTCTAACTGACAAAGATGTGTCCCCAACCATCTTATGATTAGAAATAGAGTAAAACCTTGGATTGCAAGTAACATGGTTTGCGAGAGTTCCTCAAGACGAACAAACGTTTCTAATACATTTTAGTGTGGTAAACAAGTAATGTCTTGCAATACGAGTAGTTTGTTTCCGGAACGAATTATGCTCTCAGACCAAGGTATTACTATACATTTGTTCATCCTCAAAGGTCCCTTAACAAAAAGAGAGTGTGTGCGATGGGCTGCCATGGGATTCCTCTATGAATCACAAGAAGTCATCCAAAGCAAAATCATCCGTAAAATTACAGATGTGGTTTTGTGAAGTCCTAAATCCTTTTGCTCATACCAGAAATGCTTGGTGTTCTAATATTTTTTTCTTTCTCTGTGTTATGTTTCCTGTACTCTTAATAATTTTCCTTGTTCTATGTCTCATCATTAAAGAGGACTAAGATAACACTAGAAAATGTCCATTAGCAGGAAACCACATTTTATTCAGTCACTTATAAACCATCATTCTTAGTAATCAGTGTCAGTTTAGTTATAGCAACAGATGTTAAAACACACATAGAAACTACAAAGACTTTTTTAATGTCAGTTTAATTTAAACCTTAACCTCAGATTTTTTTCTGCAGATACAGCGAGAAACCACAAGGATCCTCCTGTCCTAATGTTTCTCCCCTGCACTGCAATAAAAAGTTCTTGTTTTGGAAACTGAGAAACCCTCTGAATCAGCAGTCAGGCCCTTTGTGTTTGCCAGGTCACACCACAGGATCCATACATTAGCTGGCTTAGGGCCTCAGGGATAAAAAACAGGTTCCCCATCCCTACCCATTACCTTCACTGTGGAGTCTTGGCTACACATTTCAGATGGAAAGTAGGTAGTGCACTAAAATTACAAAGCACTTTTTAAAAAAACTTTAGAGAACAACAATAGATTAAACAATAGTGACTGAGTCTTTACTATGGGCAAGCTAGTGTGTTTCTAGCTAGTTAGGGAGATAAACATGCATAGCTGAATAAACATTCACTATTCAGGAAGCATATGGTCTAAAGAATACTTCCAATAGAAATATAATGTGGACCACATGCATAATTTTAAACGTTGTCCTAGGCACATTAAATAAAGTAAAAAGAAAGATGAGATTAATTTTAATAATATAATTTATTTAACCCAATCTATCTAAAATATTTTTATTTCAACATGTAAATCAATATAAAATTATCAGTGAGGTGTTTTATATATATTTGGACTAAGTCTTTAAACGCTGGTATGTACTTTACACTTATAGCACATCTCAATTCAGACTAGCCACATTTTGGTCAATAACATAGCTCGTGGCTCCCATATTGGGCCCTCACATCTAGTACTTAAAAAGGACAAGGACGTAAATGGCTGAAATAAATGCTCCATTTGGTTTAGGGAGAGGAGATGTTCCATGGAAGAGATAGCATTTGAAATTAGTGTTCTAAAAAATGGTTATGAGTTGGAGAGATGAAGAAAGAGTATAGCTCATGCTGAAGGAACTGTAGAGGCAACAAATTGGGGAAGGAAAATTACAGGGAATTGCAGCTCCATTCAATAAATGTGATTTCTCGTACTTCAGATAATGGCACAATTCCTTAAGGAGGTCTGTGAGGGCCTATTGAGTTTTTCTACTTCACCCTTTAAACTTATCCCCTAGTTTCAGGCCCTCTGCTTGAGCCATGTGATCTATATGTTATCCCGCATAAACTCCCATCTTCCCTCCTGGGTCTTGACCCAAGCAGCATCCTGCCTGGAATTTAATCTGGTTCGGCTCCTCATTGCTTCCAGCAAGTAGCATAGTGCTCTGGAGATAGTCCTCAGAAAAACATATCTGAATGAACAAATGAACGACTTCAGGGAGCATGCAGAGGAAAAGATGGGAAGGTGAGAAAGGTCCATTTGAGGTCCTGTTGCTTCGGCCACGAGGGCTAGCTTAAGGGTTTGCAATGAATTCTGTGAATAAGCTAGTTTCACACCTGTCACTGCATATTAAATGCTTATCTGTAGCTCAGCTTGTGGGGGATGATTTGGAGTGAGGAGAGATTGGTGGTGAAGAGCTCTGTTAAGGAGGGGCCTTTTGAAAGAGCCCGGATGAGAATGTATTAGGTCCTATGATGAAGCAGAGTGGTGGGTATATGCATTAGTTACAGATTACAGCAGGAGAGCCAACCATTTTGCAGAAATTGTATACTCTTAGAAAAGAATGTTTGCTATTTTATAGATGAGGAAAGTGAGACTCAGATAATTTACTTTTAAAAAATTAAGCCTACAAAAGTTCATTGCCCTGCACAAAGGGATTTCATTATGAAATAGGAATAGGTTCCATGTTATACAAGAAGGGATCATTTTTACAAACATATATTAAGTAGTAAACATATACAAGTGAGAAGAAAAGATGAAAAGTATCCAAACTGCATTTGAATCATGAAAGAAATGGCTTTTAAAAATTCAACGTTAGGGCCAGCCGAGTGGCATGGTGGTTAAACACTGGCTTGGGAAGCCAGCAGCCCCAGTTCGAGTCCCACATATGAGGGCCAGTGACACTGCCCTCAAAAAAAAAAAAAAAAAATTCAACGTTAAACACAACTAACCTTAAAACACAAAAGCTAGTTACATAGTATTCAGTCAAGGATTCTGATTTAGCAGACATTTAAATGTTTTCATGTTCTAAGACTGTTAGAAGTACCACCAATACATCTTCACAATGATCAAAAAGCCAAAGGGCTCCCATTTGACAGAATTAAAAAAGACCAAAGTAAGGAAATTAAATGGCAGCACCATGATCAGAGAAGTTTCTTCTCTAAGTCATATTTTGTCTTCATAACAATAATTAGATAACTCACTTATTTCTAGGCTGTTTTCAGCTAAATTTCATGTTTGGTTTGTTGTTGTTGTTGTGTTTTGTTTTTTTAATCTGTCTCAGAAGGTGAGAAGAAGGAGAGAATATTTTTAATTTTTGAAGAATTCAGCTCTGGCAATCTATACTTTAAGATCTAGACAATGTAAGATGGCTCATAATTTACTGGTTTCTAATAAGCTATAAAAGTCTTTGCTATTTCATAGAGAAAGATTTGTAAAATTAAAAAATCTTAAATAGTTATAATTAACTAAGATAACATTACAAAGGGGAATTAGACTTAATATTTCATGAGGTTTTGCTGGTTATAATGTCCCTAAATGGTGGAACCTTTCACTTAGAGACAAACAAGAGTATTATAAGATCTGTGTTTATTTATTGGCTGTATTACCTTAAAAAAAAAAAATTCAGCTGGATTTTGTAAAGTCAAAACAGAGTTCATTGGCTAGAAGTTTCACTTTATAACCAGTTGTTTTGATATTATATAGATCAACCTTTAAATCTCAAGATTTGATAACATTTGCCTTAATAAAAACTTGCATTAAAATGTCAAAAACACAGAAGTCAGACCACTTACTAAAGGATTACAGTTAGACTTGGAATCCATATTGATGATCTTTTGTGAGTTAAGAAAAGTAAATAGTGTAAATCCAGACTCAAGAAAGCATGGATATTAAGGTGATTTATGGAGCCGTTAGAGACATAAATCAGATATAATTATCTGATTTTCAAAAACTCGTCATCTTGACCTCCTCAAATGGTCTCATAACTCTTTGATGACGCACTGCAGGGAAGTGCTTATATCAAAGTGAAGTATGGACAAGGAAAGACAAATGGTAGGTCCGAGTAACAGTGCGAGATACTAGTGTTTCCCTTGAGGCTTTCACTCATTGACTGTGTGCCTTTTCAAGGGAGTGCTGGGAGAATGACAGGCATCCAGTTCTCAGGAATTTAGCAAGGCACATGACCAAAAATCTCCTTTTGTACCCACTGATAATCAGATGGAAGATTTAGGTTTTTCTAAATCTTCTAGACACATAGTTGTGCTTGTAGGTCAGACCCTGAGCAAAAACAAGCAAGACATCTTATAGCAGTGAGGCCTATTCCAGCCTCCCACCTCTCAGCCCTGTCTCTCCCCGCTTCCCATCTTCATTTTCCTCTAGCACGTTCCCCATCTAATATAGTGTATTTTATTTTTTAAAATTGTGATGAAATATACATAATATAAAATTTACTATTTACCATTTTAAGTGTGTAGTTCAGTACTTTCACATTTTTTTTGTGTGTGTAGCCATCACCACCATCCATCTCCAGAACTTGTTTTATCTTCCCAAACTGAAACTCTGTACCCATGAAACACTAACTCCTCACCCCCTACTCTCTTCCAGCCCCTGCAACCATCGTTCTACTTTATGTCTCTATTCATGTGACTACGCTAGGTACCTTATATAAGTGGAATCACACAATATTTGTCCTTTGGTGACTGGAGTGTTTTTCTTTTCAAATTTTGCTTATTGACTAGCTCACTTCTTGAGAATATTAGCACATAGGGCGGGTATTTCTATCTGTATTATTCTCTGTTCTATTTCCAGTGGGTAGAAAGTTCTTGGGACCCAGCAGATTCTCCATAAATTCAGAAGAGTTCAGAATGAGCCCTAATACTGCAATGGGATGTGAATCAGTCCATGTTGAACAGAGGACTACTGAGCACTCACTAAGTGTTGGGCACTGTGGATATAACAGGCATAAGCCACAGGGCTAGCCTCAAAGAGCTTGTGTCTGTACTAGAGTCAAAGGAGTGAAAGGTAATCACACCATAATGAAATCAATGCCATAACTCAGGAAAGTTCACTGCTGAAGAAACAGACAGGAGGTCTTTCCAGTCTTGGCGGATCAAGGAACAGGACTTTCCAGGGTGTACCTTTAAACCAAGCCCTGAGGGATGGGTGGGTGTTGTTGATCTGGTCAGGAGTGTGGAGCTGAAGGTCAGAAGACAATTCTAAGGACAGAGAATGACTACAGGGGCTCTTGGCTTTTTCAAGCATTGAACCTTTCTGATGGTCCGGTAAAACTTAGGGATCCCTTTCTGGAACAAGTTTTTATGAATAAAGTAAAATACATAGGATAACAAAGGCAATCAGTTATATTACAGTTAGCAAAATACCTTTAAAAATGTTTTTAGTACTATGTAATTAGTACTATATGTGATTCTTTGTTAGTGCATTAGATAACAAGATCTAGATAACAGCTAATAACTACTGTAAATATCACAGTAATGATAAACATCCACCATATATTGTGGTACCTTCAACAATTGATATGAAAATATCTGTGATTTCTATTAGCGATAAAATTTCTATTAGTGATAGATGTCCTAGTAATACTACCGAAGTTTGTTGGCTACATTCATAATTAGAAGTTCTAAATTTCAGCTAGAGGTTAATGAAAATAAACATGCAATTTTTTTCCATCTAGGTTCCTGAATTCCACCCATAGACACCTCTCTTCCCTCAAGGGATCTGTACACCCCATGCTAAGAGCCCCTGGACTGGTGGCAGGGCAGTGCAGTTGGGGAAGAGTAAACTAGTTAGCACACTTGGAGAATGGGATTCAGTGGATGAGGAAGGGGAAGACGGAGAAAGGGAAGAGATGAGGGGTGAGATAGATAAGCAAGGGCCCCATCTTAGTAAGCTTGATAGACAATGCTAAGGACTTAGGGCTTTATTTTGAGAGCTGTGATGAACCAGTGAAATGTTTTAAGCACAAGAATATCAAACTCCAACTTGTGTTTTAGAAGCTCTTTTAGATTGCAGGTTGATGGGTTCCATGGGGCAAGATGGGCAGCAGGAGGCCAGTTATGAGGTGGTGGCAGTTCTCCAGAGAAGGATGAAGATTGCTTGAGCTAGGGAATGACAGTGTAGACCATCAGTAAGTACATGGAAGTAAGAGCAAAAGCTATTTTGGAGACAGAGTTGACAAAAGTGGGTTCCCTTCTACTCCTAAACCAAAGACTCTGACAATGCTAGCATGAAAACAAAGAACTCCATTCCAATTTTCTGAAGTTACTACAGTAATAGATCATGAGCACAGAGTGCCTGTTGAAAAAAAACACAACGGTTGCCAGAGAAGCACTGTGAGGTAATGGAAAGACAATCTCAAATGTCATAGTTGACGTGGGAGTCTTATCTGCACGGCCATGGGGAAGTTACTTAACCTTTCTGATGCCTCGAATCCCTGCTTGTGAAGTAAGGTTAAGGACACCTGCGTTCCTGAGTTGTGAGACACAAGGGAGAAAAAAATATCACTGAAGATTTTCTAAATTCTGTGCTCCGAAAATGTTACTTGTGCTAGTATTTTATAATCAAATAAAAGGTAATTATTGCTGTAAGTCAGTATTTACTAAGGGTTGAAGAGGCATTTGAAGAAAGCAACCTGTGCAATTCATAGTAGCTGGGAGAGTGTTGTGGATCATGTGGAACTACAGCTGGCTTTGGAAACGTGTAGAATTTAGCTCAGTGCAGGGTAAGGGTAAGGGGTGAGCAAAAGGAGGACTTTCCAGGTAGAACAGTAAGAATGAAGAGATGGAGGCCTAGGGTATCCCTGAGATAACAGGGTGGGGAGTTATGGCAAAGAGTGTAGAGGATAAGGCTAAGTATGCTGGATATGTCCAGAATGTTGGAGACTTTGAAAACTCGCCAAAGCAGTCAGCTGACGTACAGTAAACCCCAGCAAAAGTGTGGCTCCTAACATTATTATTATACTCTGGCTTAGGAAACCACTTAAAAAAAAAAAAAAAAGATTCCTAATCTGGAAAAAAGATTTCCAATCTGGAAATGCTTAATGTTTGGATATGACTTGTTTATGCTACTTTCAAAGAAAGAATTAGGCCATCTCCTTCTGACAGGGTTTTGGAGCCTCTGGTAACTTTTCCAATCCCTGTAACCTTTTTTTTTTTTGCCCTGAGGTAGGTGGGGATGAATAATGTAATTTAAATGAAAGCATGACATTAGCTATTCTCAAGAGGGTCCAAATACCTAAGTTCTTCACCAAATAAAATGCTTCTTTTATTCAGAAGAAGAAAGTAAATCCAGAAGAGGAGTGAAACAAAACAGTAGCTATCTTGAGAGAATAAAAGAGTTTATTGCCACAAAGAAAGAACCTGGCTTCTGAGTCAAGTCTGCCACTTCTCCAGATGATTTTAGGGATCCTCCTGCCTCTTTCACTGCTTTGTTTCCTCTGGAAAACCTCATTAGTATGGGAAAGCTGCTCATCAGTCTAAAACGCTGTGATTTCTTCATGGGAAAATCAAGAAGGTGAAAAGCAGGGAAACGTAGATGTGGAGAGAAGGTAAAGAGGTTCTTTTATTTAAAAACTCAGCCAAAAGATGTCGGTGACTTGCACCAAGGCCCTAAAGATAAAGAAAAGGGATTAAAAAAAAAAAATCTGGTTTAGAGGTCAGCTCAATAAGATGCGTCAAAGAATTGCATTAATTGGAAGAAAAGAAAGAGGACTATTTGTAGATTTCTGGCTCTAACAAATTAGTAAATGGCAGTCTCATTTACTGAGCTGGGGAAAATTGGAGAAGGGACAAAATTAGGTAGGAAGGAAAAATCAGTGTTCAGTTTTGGACATGATTAGTTCCAGATGTCTGTGAGACATTTGAATGAGAATAGTAAGTAGACAACTGGAAATAGGCACCTGGCATTCAGAGAACTGATAAATTTATGAAAGATACATGGGTTGTATTTAAAGCACAAGAATGAGTGTACGTATGTGTTGCTGAAGAGAGGGAAGGGAAAGGAGGCAGAGTGTATGGAAAACTGAGAAGGGTGGAGAACCAGAATAAGAGGAAAAAGAGAGAAAGAGATGGGGAGAGGGAAAGGAGCTGGTTAGCCAAGGTTTGAACTCACATATCAGAGGTTGGACAGAGCAGGAGCCTGGAAGGAAACTAAGAAATAGTCCGAAGGTAGGAGGAGAACCTGGACAGCCATGCCCCAAAGAACCAATGACCGAGTTTTCGTAGGGGGTATGGTCCACAGGGAGGCATGTTAAGAAAGGGAAAGTTAAAATGAGGATAGATAACAGTCCACTAAACAAAAGAAATAAAAAACGAAAGAGCTTGATTTTGTAATGAAAGAAAACAGAGGAATGAAATACAAGTTTTTGAGCCTTTAAGTAGAAATATTTTCATGAATGGGGAGCAGTAAAAGGATTTTAAAGATCATTTCTGAGTGTTTATGAGTTACACGGATTATGATTTAGAATTTCTAATAGATTTCAAGTCTCAACAGTACAAGGCAAATTAGAAAACCAAACTTGGCATTAAATTCATATAGAATCTCATTGATAACTGATTATACATTGGACAGAAGGGTTTGGGTATCTGTTCTCCCTTCAGTGCCTTATGCACATGTAACTAAAAAAAGCAGAGTAATTTGGTGTCATTTGATTTAATGAGATCCTGTGCAAATGAAATACTATTTCAGCAATGAAGCCAGACCATTACAGTTGCTCTAGGGACAAGTATCTATAGAAGATAAATTAATTTGTTCACTAGTCCCTAAGCCTCTGGAAACAATGAAATAACTCAATAAAAGTGTGAACTTGCTGACCATACAGAGATCTTTTGAGAAATGACTCTAAAACAATAAAATCCAAAAGCATAAAAGTTTTATAGCACTATGTCTGCAAATAGACTCACGAGTAAAATAACAGTTTAAAGCATAACAAAAAAGGGGAGAAAGGTAGACTAGAAAAGTAGGCCATAATTTTGACAACTGTCTTGATAATATTTAATATGTTTTGAGTGCTAAAGCATGTACTAGGCATTGGGCCTAAATGCTTTACATGTGTTATATCATTTAATCCTCACAACAGTTCTATGCGGTATCGCCATTAAACCCATTTCACAGATAAACCAATAGGCTTGGAACATTAAACAAATTGCCCAATGTTACAAAGCTTGTAAGTAATAAATATTGTAAAGAGTCCAGCTGGTTTGTCTGACCCCATATTTGGCGTCCTTAATATCTTTCTCCTGTAAGAGTTTGGGTGTTTCTTCTATCTTTTGATTGTAACTAAAAATATTTTGATTAAAAAAGGTGATAGATAGACTCGGCACAGTTGGATACGATTTGGAAAATTGTGCTGTTTTAGTGGAACACATAGAAACATTTAATAGTTAAACTTCGCCACTCTTCCCATTGACAGGTGAAGTTTATTCCTCCTCCTCTTGAATCTGAGCTGGCCCTATGACCCTTTTAATGAATCAAATACAATGGAAGTGACAATGCATTTGCTCCAAGGCTGGGCCTTACCAGACCTACAACTTCCCCTGCTCTCTGGAAACATGTTTTCTTAGAAGCCAGCAGCCTTCTAAGAAGTTTATCTTACGACCATGATACTGTAAAGAAGATCAGGGTATATGGAGAGAGAAAGAGGCCAACGGAGAAGCAATGAGGAACTAGACACAAAAGTGAAGATCTCTTGGGCTTCTGGCCCAGCTTAGCCGACGCATGACCCAGCGAACATCACCAAGCAGACCATCCTAATGAGTCAACCCAAATTCCTAATCCATAGACCCATGAGAAAGAGAGAGAGAAAAAAAAAAAAAGTGGTTGTTTTGATCACTAAGTTTTGGGTAGAGAACATAAATTTAATATTGTTAATATAATTCAGAAAAATATACTATATTTTGGTGGGACAAACAGAAAATGTTCCTGTAGTTTTACTTTGAGTCCAAATGGCTTATGCTGTATGTCAGAGATAATAAACCTACAGTTTAAAAGTTAGCTCTGGTTCAGTCATTAACTTCTTCTGGTCTGAAACAAACATTTTAAAGAAGACAAGCACTTCATATTTTAGAATTGCATTTCTTCTGTTTGTGCTATTTATTATCATAGTAATGCATTAGTATAATGATTATCTACTTTTAGTATTGGGAACTAGACCTCGATAGTTGCTCTTAGCTTTTTTTTTTTTTTTTTTTTTTTTTTTGAGGGCAGTGTCCCTGGCCCTCATATGTGGGACTGAACCGGGGCTGCTGGCTTCGAAAGCCAGTGCTTAACCACCGCGCCACTCGGCTGGCCCACTCTTTGCTTTTTTGTTTAATTAACTACCTCCTTTATTACTTTTAAAAATATCTGAGGCAGTTTACAATGAGATACAGATAAACAAGAAAGTTAAAATAAAAACAAGATTAAAACCACATTCAGTAACTGAGAAATTTCTAAAGATTTGTCTAGTTTGTTCACTGAAATTTACCTTTAAATTTAGCTTTGAGTTTCTTGGCAACTGAGGCAAATGGGTGGGATTATATCATGCTAAATGTGATTTTCTTCAGAAAAGCAGAAAATCTTTTTTACTGCTAAATTATAGAAATGTTAGAGGGTTTATAGAGGAATTTATTATATGGATCTCTTCACAGAGAAGAGTAAATGATAGAAAACAATGTCTTCAAAAAATGGTGTAATTTAGAATACAAATGTTCCTCAAACACGGAGTCTTAACATATGTACCTGTTTTTTAAAACAAAACAGAATAAAATTTAAAGGACTTTTAATTTCTATGTGTGTGTTTTTAGATTAACTCCTATCCCTCTTAGATCTCCTTCTTAGATCAGAGTTTCATAGTTTCCTGTATTTTTATTTGTTTCAGCAAAGGCTTGTTGATAATCCCCAGGAGCCAGACCCTGAGGGTATAGTTGTAAGCAACACAGAAAGAAGGACCCTGCCCTCACAGGGATCAGAGTCCAGGAAGATAGTAATTAACATTAAGGACATTAATTAAATAGCCATAGCAATATGGGATTACAGTTTGACTGGGACCATAAAAATAAGTGCAAGGAGTTATCAAGAATATATAATAGGGGGACGTGATCCAAGTTCCTGGGGATGGGTAGAATGGGGGGAGTGAAAAAAATATAATTTCTCATATCCCCATTCCTACCACAATATCTGACACATATAGGTGCTCAGTTCATATAGGTCATTGATGATGAGAATACAAAAGAAAAAAAATAAAGGAGGGAGTGTTTCAACACTAATTCTGAACCTGCTGTTTGAATGATAATGACTTTAGGAGGGAAGGCACTGTTAGGCATTTCCATTGCTCTAACTTTTGGAAAAGAATAAAGTGTATCATGCAAGAGCTAACTGTCAAGATATAAGATGAGAAAAAATACACATTCTGAAATTCCATCTGATTGAGGTCAGTCCTGAAGGGTTACTCTCAGAGGCCTGCTTTAAGGTGTGGGCCCTTTTACGTAAAATCTGACTAACAGACAAATAAATTAGATATGACTACGAAGGCCCTGAATACAATGAGTACTGGATCCTAGTTCTTACATTTACTCTTTGAGTTCCAGTAGAAAGAGAAAGCAATTCTATTGATGTTCTTTAGAGAAATTCACTTACACATCATTATTAGTTAGTTGTAAGCTCTCAAGTACTATATTAGACATCTTATCATCCATCTAGCTCCTAAAGCTTTATTATATAACACTTATCAGCAATTTTTTTTTCTAATTACTACTCACTTCCCACTTCTACCACATTACCTACCATTATTTTTTACTTTAAATTTACTTTTCTAAAAGCAATTATTTTTTTCAGTTACACTTGACATTCAGTGTTATTTTATGTTAGTTTCAGATGTACAGCATAGTGGTTTGATATTTGCAGAATTTATGCAGTGATTGTCCCGATTAGAACACACCTAGCACTATACATAGTTATTGCAATATTATTGATTATATTTTCCATATTGTACTTCACATCCCATGATTATTACATAACTACCAATTTGTATTTCTTAATCCCTTCACCTTTTTTTGCCCAGCCTCCCAGCACTGCTCCTCATTGGCAACCATCAGTTTGTTCTCTGTATCTATGAATCCGTTGCTGTTTTTCTTTTTCATTTGTTTTGTTTTTTAGATTCTTCATATGAGATCATATATTTGTCTTTGTCACTCTGACTTATTTCACTTAGCATAATGCCCTCTACGTCCATCCATGTTGTCGAAAATGGTAAGGTTTCATTCTTTTTTATGGCCAAGTAATACTCCACTATAAATATATACCATATCTTCTTTATCCAATCGTCTATTGATGGTCACTTAGGTTGCTTCCATATCTAGGCTATTGTAAATAGCACTGTAGGGAACATAGGGGTGCACCATCTTTTCAAGTTAGTGTTTTTGATTTCTTCAGATAAATACCCAGAAGTAGAATTTCTGGGTCATAAGGAAGTTCTATTTTTAATTTTTTGAGAAACCTCCAAACTTTTTTTCCATAGTAGCTACACCACTTTGTAATCCCACCAACGGTTTATGAGGGTTCCCTTTTCCCAAAATCCTCCATCTTTTTTTTTTTTTTTAATATATTCTTGCCTGCCAAACCTCTCTGTCTTACCTGATACCCTCCAGTGTTCCATATTTTCTGCAATAATGGTTCCCAAGATTTAACTAAGAACTTTAACAAAATAAAAAGTTCTACATTAGAGCCCATCCTATTTGAGATGCTCCATTTCAGATATAAATGAGGCTTTAATAGTAAGGAAAAAGCTCTAATATGGGTTGAATTGTATTCCCCACCCCAAACTCATACATATTTAATACTTAAACAATGTGGGGGTGGGAGCACCAACCTCCATGCAGTCAAAAAATCTGCAAATAACTTTTGACTCCCCCAAAACTTAACTATTAATAGCCTACTGTTGACTGGAAATTTTACTTATGACAGTCAATTAACACATATTTTGTATGTTATATGTATTAAATACTGTGTTCTTACAATAAACTAGAGAAAAGTAAATGTCATTAAGAAAAACCACAAAGCATAGAAAATAGGTTTACAGTATTGTTCATATTTATTGGAAAAAATCTGCATATAAATAGACTTGCACCATTCAAACCCATGTTGTTCAAGGGTCAACTATAGTACAGTCCTAACCCCAGGACCTCAGCATGTGAATTTATTTGGAGATTGGGTCTTTATAGAGGTAATCAAGTTAAAATGAGGTATGCTCTAATCTAATATGACTGGTACCCATATAAGAATGGGAAATTTGGACAGATATATAGAAAAGGGAGATAACATGAAGATATAGGAAGAAGACAACCACCTAGAAGCCAAGGAGAGAGACTTGGAACAGATCCTTCCCTCACAGCTCTCAGAAGGAGCCAACCCTGTTGGCACCTTGATCTCAGACTTGCCTCCAGAAATGTGAGTCAAACAATTTCTGTCATTTAAGCCACCTAGTTTGTGGTACTTTGTTATGGCAGCCCTAACAAACTTGTACAGCCTCTATTTCCCTATAAAAAATTGAAAATAGTTTTTGGAAGCTTTTCCCATTTCTCACCCAAAGATAGATTAGAAATTCTGTAATTTACCTCCATGAATTAAGTGCCATAGATGTCTTTAATATCTTTTAATTCCTTTAGCTTTATAAATCCATTAAACATATTCTTCAGTAAACCATTAATATTTTCATTAATCTTTTCTTGTTAATCATAATAAAACTGATGTAAAAGGTATACCCTTCAATTTGCTATGGGATTTAAAAAAGAAATTTACATCCAGTGTTATAAAAATGCCAAACTAATAATCAGAATAGAACTCAGTTTAGAGTTTATTGCTCAAATCTAGTTTCTACCAAGCCTAACCAAGCAAAAAGGTCATTTCATTACCTGTTTTGGAGTATATTAATTCATTAAGGCATTAGTTTCTAATTCTTCCTCACTTTTATTTGTTGGAATACCAGACAACACTATTATAGTTAGAAACAGTAGAAATCATGCCAAGATTTTCTTTAAATTCTTGCTTCCTCTCTTTATCAATTCCTTCTCTATTTAACCAAGTAATATTACAATTACACATGACACCTCCTCCCTAACCTCTTGATTAAATTGTTCTTTTGACTCATTAAACATATAAGATTGAGTGTTTATTATGTATTAGGCTCAGACAGAGCTGTGAACAAGATAGGCAAGATCTCTGTCCTCAGGGAGTTTATATTCAAGGTTTCAGAGAAGCTATAGGGGTCTGTAAAGGGAGTTCACTTTTAATGTCTTTACTTTCCCACTATCTCTCCACCACATTGCTACTTAACCTTGCACCGATCTTTTTAACCACCCTGGTTGCTTTCTTCTTATAGTTTTCTTTCCTATAATTTTTTTCTACATGGTAGTCCAAATGAGTACGGTCCAGAAAGATTCTTGGTTCAAAGAAAATACGGTCAATTTTCAGGAAGATTACTCTATGGAAAAGATTATTTTATGGCTAATAAACATTGAAAATGCATATTCTTACCTAATTAACTTTATTTTTTTTCCCTCCTCAGCATATTTTAATGTTGGTCCTATAAAGACTTGAGTCTTAAAATGTTTTAGCTGTTTTGGGAAACTTTTCAACTTGCTATTTCTAGAAAGTAAAACCTTTGAGTGGTCAAGGTGTTCTATATTGGGTGGTTTCACTTTAACAGACACAGAGATGGCAAGATATTCCTGAAGCCACTGGGTTAGAAAAACATGAATTCCCTGTTTTCTAGGGAGCATGAGTTTAGGGGTTTTCTTGCTTCAGGCTTTTCTCTCTTTTGCCCTGTTGTGAGATTATCCTCTGGGGGGTGGGGGGGGGGAGAGAGAGAGAGAGAGAGAGAGAGAGAGAGAGAGAGAGAGAGAGAGAGAGAGAGAAGAATGAAAAGGAGGAGGAGGAGGAGAAACAAGATAATAGAGGAAGGAAGAAGAGAAAAAGGGAAGAATCACACACCCAGTTATTCCCCAACCGAATGGAATTTTGGGTGAATGCCCTGACCTAGGAAGGGCAGAGATCAAGGTGACCCAAATGCTATAAAAATAGCTAAGTGGACTCTTTCCAGAAAAATGTCACGGCAGGCTCTGGAAAGCAATTAAAATAATATTTTGGCACCTTTCAGTACCAAGGGGAAGATTCTCCTACTGCCCTAGTTACAGCCTTGATTTTTATTTCCCTTTGTTGTAAATACTTATGAAATCATTATAGAATGCTACGAAGAAATAGGTACGAGAGGAAACAAATGCGAATAGTAATCCTTTCTCCAAATGCCTGAGCAGAAGGAAGCCACGACAGTCCCTCATGTGCCTTGCTGTCTGTTTTGTCCTCCTCCCACCTCCTCTCCGCTTCCTTCCACACATAATCTTTTCAATTTGCCAGCTTCATTGTGCAATCTGCCAGAGAAACCTGGGCACTTGCTGGTACACCTGCCCTTAGAACAAACACCAGGGTTGGTTCCATCAACTGCCCTTCATATTTCTGAGCCAGGAGGGTGTGCTGAGCCTACGGGCCAGAGCAGTTTGCTTTCCCAGTAGGAAGCACTTGGATCTCATAAAGGTCGTGCATACTTCTTCAGTTAAAGTACTTTGGGGAAACTGTTCGCATTGTGAACTTAACTTTCTTAAACCCCACGGAAGGGATAAAAGTCTGTGTTGATGAGGACTCAACAATTCCACAATATAAGCTAGGAACTAAGACTTTAGTTAGCAGGCAGGAAATAGCATCCCACTTGTAAGTCTGGAGTTTTTTTTATCTGCCAATGTTAAGAATGTTATATTTAACATTTTGGACTTGTTTTAAAAAATTAACTGGTATGAATTTAAATATACCTACACTTTAAAATATATCTCTAAATTATTTCCACAAGTGAACTATCTTTAGCTTGATCTAAATTTCTAATTAAACTTTTCTATTGATCAATTCCCATTACAATTCTTACCCTTATGCTTTTATAATCAGAAATCTTCAGTTGGGGACATGCATTTCAGTGATTCCCCCGCTCCATTTTAGATTTGCTTTATCTTACAGATCATGAAATAAGGGTGAGCTCAAGACTATTTCTTACTTCAGTGTTAGATATGGCTTCAACACTTCAGTACCAGTTCTTCAAATAAAAAAAAAACAAAAAAAAAAACAAATCCAGAACTTTTCAAGAACTCTGCTATACTTTAAATTCAAAAGATTTCCTAAGCACTCTAGCAGAGGGAGAGCGGAATTATTGGAGGGTTTCTCTGAAAGTCGCTGGGGTGACAAAATACTACATGAGAACGGCTTCTCACTTGCGTTTGTTGCTAAAGGTAACCCCCCAGCGCAGACAAACCTACCTGGACAAACTCAGCCCCACTCCAGTCCAAACCCTCTGAAACCTAGTGGTTGAGTGGAAAAAGAATCTTAAGTTAAACTTTTTTCATACTCAGTGGCTCCTAAGACCATGTTGTCAATGAGGAAAAATGATAATTGAAAAGATGTTTTTAGAATTCTAGGTGGGAGAATACATAATACTATATGTACTATACTATATTATACTATACTATACTATACTATACTATACTATACTATACTATACAGGACTGTATAGTACTGATGTCAGTGATCTGTATTAATATAAAATAGAAAGAGATTAATGAATCATTACTATGTCTGTTTTATTTGGCCTAACAGGAAATGATTTATAGAAAAATTGTGGTGTGGGCGTTGGATCAGCAAACAAACTGAGGTCAAGGTTCCCTAAGTACCAGCAAGCTATTAAGGGTAGGAACACTTGGCTTTGAACCTGATTTAAGTTATTTTTCAAAGCCTTCATTTATATATTATCCACATATAACTTAGAGAGAACTAAAATGCGTTAGAGTCCTGAACTAATAATCTGTGTCAAGAAGGAAGAGCAGGAGGAGTTGGGACAAGCCAAAGACTCAGGGGCAAGTTACTACAAGGATTCATTCATTCATGCTTTCATACTTCACTCATACTTTCATTTAACAAATGTGGTTTCACCAGTAAGGGATACAGTGAACAGGTAGGGGGGTCCTGTGTCCTTAAGGACCCCATAGCACAGCACATGCACTGGAATATTAGGACTGCTTACTCATCTGTAGTTCCCATAGGTGTGCTGTGCTACTGTTGCACACACAGGAGGGACTCAAACAGGTCATATTTTAGCTACTTCTGAAGAAGGCACAGTAAAAGCCATTGGAGTCTCCACCATGGAGGTATGATCAAATATTGGCTTGTCAAAAATGTCATGACGCATTTTTGCAACGAAAAACGGAAAAACTATGTCATGACTTTTCTGATAACCCAATATATCTTGGAGAAATCTGAGACAGATTTATGATTTGTTGGAAAGCATTCCTACTGCCCTCAGGAGTCAGTTGGGAAATGTATCTCTCCATAGCTATAGTTACCCCCCCATCCCCTACACCCCGGCACACACCCAAATCTTTCTGGATCATCTTCACAGGTAGTTTCCAGTGGGGAGAGCCAACCCTATAGCTGTGTTAGCATCATCGCAGTTCACTCCCGTGATGCAAATATAAAAACTGGTGGTGTTAAATCTGACTGCCTGGATTTGAATCCAGGCTACACCTCTTCCTAGCACTATGAACTTGGACCAGTTACTGAAGCTCTCTGACCTCAGTTTCCTTGGCTGCAAGATGGGCATCATGGAGTGACTATGAGGATTAGACTAGTAAAGTGCTTTGAACAGTGCCTGACCTTTAGTAAATACTCAATAAATGCTAAAGCTCTCTGAAAAGACATCAGAGTTTTCATATAAGGAAAGGACCTTTGTTATCATTCCAATTCCGATGCTTTAAGCAAATATAATAGAACAGTGCAGGGAAATAAAATGTAAAGGGATGCTGTTTGTGGAACAGTTGTGGAGATTAACCACTTCAGAGGAACTTAATTTCATGTCTCAACTCTGTTAGAGTAAACATCATAACCAGGCTGGAAACCTTTGCTTGGTTCTCTATCATTTTTAGAGAAAGGAGGAAGCTAGGGTAGTCATACCTGTTCACTTCCCCTCTGACCACCCTGGATTGTTTAATGTCAATAGACAGGATGTACAATGGTTAAGTATATGGACTCTGGTGCTTTGATCCAAACCCTCACTCTGCCACTAGCTAGCTGTGTGATTTAGGACTAGTTCCTCTATATCAATCCACCTCAGCTTCTTTATCTGTGAAATCTGGAAAACAATAGTATCTATCGGCCTTCTATTTTTCATGTGTGAGAATTTAAATATATATTATACTTCAGCCTCTTAGAACAGTGCCCAGCGATATTAGTTCCATATAGGTTATAGTTGTTATAAAAATTATTGTTTTTAAAGAATCCTACAAGAAATTATTTACAAAATCATGAAATACTGAGTCAACTCAGAAATGTCTTGTCAAAGTTGGGGTCACTAGGCAGTTAGGTCAATGGAGATAAGAACTGTATTTTGTTCCTACTCTACTTGTTTTTAAAGAATGTATGAATGGAGAGCAAAGCACACTCTATCTGGAAGTGAAAACCCTACATGTGAAGGGTGACTTAGCTCCATTCAAATTTGAGTAGACACGTAATTTCCTCTTTAAAACAGAGAGGTCCATGAGAGAATTCCTAAGGTTCAATCCAAATCCAAAATTCTACATGGCTAGATAGCCTTTAAATTTTTACAAAAGGTACTGAAATTATGACTATAGAAGTCATTTTTATATACTTAGTGTATTTCCAAAATGGATTATCAAGTTGAAGGTAATGTCATTTGTTTGTGTTTTCTGTGTCAAAATGCAAGAATATGAATCTTGAACAAATCTTTAAATCCATTAGAAAATAGATTATCTTGAGCACAGCTGACTCTCGGATTGTGAGAATAAACTGGTCAGGACATTTTCCCATTCATCTTAAATGACTTTTTAGAGACTCTAAAAATAAAACATAACCCATAGATATCTAATGCTAAATTATTCACACATAGAGAACGAAAGTAGAACTCTGTCACAGAGTTTAGTTTAGCAATTCTCAACTAAATGAAAATAATCTGGTTCAGTTGAGCTTTTAAAAACATGTGGGTGGAAAGCATAAATCCAGAGGATTTGGGGAAACCAGCACCCAGGACTGCTTTTCTTCAAACTGTGTTCCTAGAAGCTGGCTTGCCCAGAGCTGCCTCCACCATTGTCACTACCAAGGGCTTGAATGGAACTGCCAGAGGCCTGTCTGCCATCACAACTCTAATAAATTGGGTAGTGGCAGAAGGATTTTACATGGGAAAACAGGTTGTGGGAAAAAAGGAAGAGGGTGATTTGAAATAAATGTCTGAATTAGGAATATGGGCTTTGGTCAAACAAGATTTAAATGTTAGCTCTGCAAACTTTTAGCTATGTGACCTTGGGCTGGTTGTTTACTGTCTATAAGCCACGCTTAACATAATAAGCACTCATTAAATGGATGGTGACTATACTTCCTAAATGAATGACAGAGACAGATGATCTATATTCTCTTTTGGCGAGCTTCTTATGCTCCCATTGGAGTGTCTCAGACGTATAGGAAGCTCTATTTACACTTTCGGTAATCAACATTTGGTTCCAAACCTCAGTCTTCTTAGTAAGCCCTAAAAAGTTATGTGTTTTTTTCTAAGACCTACTCGTGGTTTCATGTGGCACTGGACAAATGTTCACTTCATAAGACTGTCCAGTTAGGTTAAAAATAAAATATGCACTAATGTGTGGAACTTCAGCAATAAAATATAAGAAAAATGGATAATTCTTAGCTGAAAACAAAGGATTTCTAGTTTATGAATGCATATGGAAATGCATAGAAAAGGTCTGGAAAATATGGACACCAACATGGTAACGACAGGTACCTCTAGGGAAGGGAGGAAGGTTGGGGAGGAAGATCAGTTATTTTCTTAATATTTTACACATTCATTTACGTATTAGTTAGGTAAGTAAAAACAAACAAAAAACCCCAAGCACACAAAAAAGCAAAACCCAAAACGAAACCATGGTACAAACTAACATGAACTTTCAGAACAGAGAACTTGAACCCTTAGACAAGAATCATGGGATTGATCCCCGGGGCTATCCGGGGCTTGACACGTAGTCATGTTGTGCTTAGTGTGCTGTCCTTGACGAGTGAAGCAGGAGAGGGTATTTCTGATAGACCCAGGTTCAAAGCAGATGAAGCAGCCTGCCATATAGCTTGGTGTAAACTTCTTTCTCCCGGCGTTTACTCAGATAAGACATCAGTATCCTGGCTAGTTCTTTGTAAAATTCAAGGTCGACAGAAGGCTATTGGTAAATTATGCTTTTAAGCAAAAAGAAACCAGATGGTAAACTAATGTATCTTTTAGTACATTTCAATAGCAAAAAAACCAATAAACAACTTAAAAAAAAATCTGCTTGACAGCTACTTGGTTGATTAAAGATATCTGACTGAGGAGTTTTAAATTATCACCACCCCTCTCACCAATACCACCAAATAGGTAAATTAATTAAAAAAGAGTGAAGAGTTTAAGTGTTGAAGTATGGGCTATGGCATTGTTTATTAGCAAAATATTTGTTTGCTGTTGGAACTTAGTTTTCACTAAGAGCCCTTTCCTTGGAAAGACATATTTTTTGGCTGCAGGGAAAACAGAAATAGTGTGGAGCTCTGAGAAGTCCCACTGACTTGCTTTGATTCAGCGTGCTGTCTGCACTAGAGAGGGACCTCGCTTGGCTCCCAGGATCCATGAGTAGCAGCCAGGACAGGGTGGTTTTGCTTTGATTTTAATGCTGATGTGGCCCATGACTTAAGGGAAGATTTTGCTTTCCTGAGAACTCAGTCAAAGATGTGTAGGAGTCTATACTGGCCCTCTGGCTGGGCCTGACCTGCTGTTTCCAGCCTTTCCCTCCCAGCTTGCCCAGTTAGTGCAGGGAGGCAGTCCAGCCCAGCCTGTAATTCACTGTGTTCTGCTGATGAGTTAGTGAAGGGCCCTTTCAGGCACAGCCCAGGAAGGACCTGAATGAGGTAAGAATGAATGGAGAAAGCCATGTTGATGGAATTGCCCTAGGGTATTAACTAGGACTGGGCTGGAGGACACCTCTGTTGCTTAAGAAACTCTCCCTCAGTGTCAGTCATTAGTCACCTCACAATTATTAATTTCTTACCTCCCTCTTGCATATAAATTTGCAGATTTATGTAGACCGCCAGTGTGACCATGACAATGAAGTGAGTTTATTATGAAACACACACACACAAAAAGAAAAAAAAAATGCTCATTTATAACCAATGTAACGTTAATAGTAGGAATGGGCGAGCCTGGGATTTAAGACATAAATGTATATACAGCAGCATAACCTCATATTATCACTTGAATTCAGGCTGCCCACTGGTCTCTCTAAAATAAAGGTAGGCGTATGAAGCAAAATTAAGGCAATTTGAAAGAGAGGTTTTACAATGCTGGATTCCATCATTTCTGTACAAGGTCGTTCCGGTCCTTGGCTATTTTTACCCTGGATAGAGACTCGGCAAGTTATCGGCTGAATGGATTTGGGAAGCCAAGAGCTGCTGCTTCTGAGGAATGAGGATGATAAGGCAGGGAGTGAATGAAGGGAGGGAGGGGAGTTGAAGGCTTCAAAGATAAGACAGAAAGCCACTGGATTAGTCCCTGACAACTTTGCTAGCCATAACTACCCAGGCTAACTCGCTTTGAAACTGCCTGCAATCTTGTGGCACTGATTGAGAAATTCCCATTCCCAGCTCAAACCCTCCTTAAGGCATCCCAGCCCAACCCCCTCCTCCCCAACAACTCTTCCTAGGTGCCTCCACCTCTACATTTGTATGAAGGCTGGTGTATTTCCCAGCTGGACCACTGCCACCAGGAGCACAGCTTTGCTTCAGGGTTGGGCAGCAAAACCTTAGGCTTCCCTCAGGGGAGCCATCAAAAGCGTTTAAGAAAAGAGCAAGACAACAAAAGAAACAAAACCTGTCCTTACCCGCTTCTTAAAAAATTGGAAGGCTGAGCATTTCTTGACTGGGAATCCATTCATGTCTTTGTTTACCATTTTCCACAGTGGCAAGTTCACAGTTATAGATCCAGGGTGGCACCCGCCTGGTTAGTGCATCTGGTTCCCGGGTTCCCTCCTGGAGACAGTTTGATGAAGACGGAGTGGGATGGAGAATCTGGTGGGGTGCAGGTCCTCACTCACACATTCTGCAGCAGCGGTTACTGCAGCAACCTCTCCCCACTTTCAGTTGCCACCAGCAGTGGCTTTTCTCTTCCCATCACTGCTCCGAAACACAGGCATCACCACTACAGGACCCTGGGATGCAGCGGATTCCAGAAAGATGCTGCTGCTGCTGCTGCCCGGCGGGAGAAGGCCCCGCCCCCACTCCGCCCCCCCAGCTACCTGGCTGCTCTGCGGCGGGTGCTGTGAGCCAGTCGCTCTGCTCCAGGTGATGCGCTTCTGAAAGCTGCTGGAGAACAGAGCTGGTTTTGATTGTGCAAGTTCCAGTGGGAGCTGTAGTTAAGCAGCTGAGAGAAGGAATAAGAAATAGCAGAAGCCGGAGGGAGTGAGGGAGGGAGGGAGAGCTGTGCCAGAAAGGCAGAGGAAGAGCGAAAGCGGGGCTGGAAGACACAAGGATTCATGAATATCTGAGCAGCTGATGGAGAGAGGACACTAGCTCAGGACGCACTGAAAAGCAGTTGACTCCCCAGGGGAAGGCAACTTTAATAGGTTTTCTTTGCTTTTTTTGTGTGCCGAGGACCATTTTTAAATGTTTCATATAAAATGCAAACGGTTTTTATTTTATGCTCATTGAAATCTTTTTGATACGTATTTCTGAACAAAAGCCTCTTAATGGAAATGTAATCAAATTTATTCCTGATCTGTCCAAATGTGGAGAAAAATGAAAGAAAGTGCAAGCATAGGCATAACAATGGACGACCTTTCACAATGCGGAGCCTCTTCTAGCCTTGGCTTCCTACTTGTCATAACACAGTAGCAACAGTGAGGGTAATTGTGTCTTTTTCACTAAAGAAGCCTGTTGATAAAGAACACAACAGACGTATATGAATTGTTTTATGAAGAAACACAAACAACAGTACCAAAGGTATTATGAATCGGAGAGGGGGAACTGGTGAGTAAGAGAGTACAGCATTCTTCATCAAGGGAAAACCTACCCCCCAAATCCTTACGTTATCTTTGCACATGAAGCTCATTTTAAAAAGTCATTTAATTTGTGTGCGGTTTATTGTTCCACTTTTACTCTTTAATGCTGATATTGTATGGAGACTTTTTAAAATTAGAGTTGATAGCTAAATGAAGAAAGCAAAGAAAATAAACGTGGCATCAGATCAGGCAGTGCTCTGACATCAGTGTGTGGCTTTCTGCCAGTCACCTGACCACATGGTGCCTCTCAGAGGGTGCCTCATCCATGCAAGAAAGGCAACCATTCATTCATTCACTCTTTCATTTATCCATTTATTTATTTAGTCATTCACTTCTTTGCTGTGTCATTCCATTTATCCATCAACTCAAATCTAAATATAGCACGTGTCCCCAGGATGTAGAGCCTTTTCATGGTCACCATAAGGGAATACAATGGATAAATAAGGTAAAGGCCCAATGCCTACTTGATAAAACCGATGGCCAGCTCATTAAAACCAAGATACCTGACATTGCTAAAATATTGACATGACAGCCTCTGGTAAGATGAGAAACATATAGATTAACTAGGGAAGGGATGCATTATTGCATTGAATTGGAATATAAATCTTTATAGTTGGACCAGGTTTTTTGGGAAACAAACAATGAACTCTTATGTGATAAATGGCTGTGAGGTTTCTAAGAGAAAAGTGTAACACAACCAAATGATGATATTATGACAGTGAAAATAAACAATGCAATTTGGAGAGTTATGTTATGTTGTCCAAGATTCAATGATACATTATTTAATCTGCAACATTAATAAGTTTTGTAGTATTTCTAAAAAGTGCATTTAAAATTCTGGTAATTAGAGACAATTTTTGAGGATAACAAAAGTGTTTTCTTTCATGATTGTGGTGATGATTATATAACTATACATTTGTCAAAACCCATCAAACTTTATACCTGAAAAAGAAAAATTTTGCTGTATACGAATTATAGTTCAATATACCTGATTTAACAAAAAAATTCATGGCCATTGAAATTCTTTTCTGTTTCTCATTTTGCCTCTCCTCCAAAAGTATTTTAACAGGTATTTATTGAGTTCGAGTGACATGTAGGAGGGGCTCTCTAAGTAAGCATCTGTAGGAAGGGGCACTAGGGACCTTGTCCTGACTCCTTGTTGGCCTCGCATGCGTACTGGTTTTAAGCACTGTATGCTTATTTGGGGTGAAGAGGGCATGGCTAATCAAAACTATCAGGGAAGAGGTGAAGATAAAGTTAAATACTATCCTTCTTGCCTACTATGCCACCTCTCGGAGATGCTGCCTTTGTCACCTAGTCTATGCTAGATCCTATGGAACATCCTGTGAATACAAACATCAATAGTTTTTCACTAAGGAAATCAGAAACTAGTGGAGAAATACCATATAACTACATATATACCATATATATATATATATATATATATATATATATATATATATATATATAGAGAGAGAGAGAGAGAGAGAGAGAGAGAGAGAGAGAGCCAAAAAATGTATACACATTTTAAGAAAGGAAAACTATATTAAAATTGTAATTCTTAATATATACTGATAACAAAAAATGATTACAAATCACGTTTGACTTCTGTAATTACAAGAGGTGCTGAAAGTGGTTACCATCAGCATCCAGACACTTCTGATTATGGCGAACTATTGCTTGAGCAATGTTGACCAAAGTGTCCACTTGTATACATTTTTTGGGACCCCCCACTCTGTGTGTGTGTGTGTGTGTGTGTGTGTGTGTGATATAAGCATTAACTTCACCTTGGCTTAGAGGGGTGACAGGTGGCTTACAGAGGGTGGGGGAAGTTCAGGAAGTTTCCCTCAAAGGGATACTGTTAGTGCAGAGTGATAAAGAATGAGTAGAGATTGACCAGATGAAGGAGGGAGAAGCATAGGGCTCAGTTTTTTTCATCTGTAAAATAATAATAAAATGCATTCCATCCACCTCATAAGGCAATTGTCAGTATCAAATGATATGGGAAAGGATCTTGTAAAACAATAACTACATTTTGGTTTTTCTAAAGCAAGAGACATACACTGCTGTAATGCTTTGTTTAGAAAGTTTATCTTTCCATAGACTAAAGTGTTTCTGTGTGATACGTCTAGCTGTTGAGTGGGATGTAATTTTTTTTCCCTATAGCAACCTGAAAAACACAAAAGATAATAAACAATAAAATATCTGTCTAGTGACAAAGGTCCCTAAGGAGAAAGGGACACAAATAGACCACATCATGAGAAATGTTTTGCATTCCTCTTTGGTGAGGATGACTTGATCATATGCTTAGAATTCCAGCCACAATGGGAGTGATGTATGTAATTAGGAATTAGGGAAGCCCATTGGGGATTCTGGGTTTGTTTTTATACATGCCGAAGTCACACTCCCCCCTTTTTAAATTAAAATCCTATAGTTTAACCAAATTAGATTTCTTTTCCTTTAATGCATGTATATATATCAAAAAAAAAGTTACAAAAGAAAAGCCAAACCTGAACTATCAGTTAGTTGTATTTTTCCTTTGAGAGAAAAGAAGAATTATATACAAACAAAAAGAATCAATAGCAGATGGATTCATGGTATCTTGCAGGAAAGATGCAAGCAGCAATGGCTTGTCCTCCCTTTTGTAAATGAGACTAAGTAAGTGCTGCATAATTACAATTTGTTTCCATTATCACTATGTTTAATAGTCACGCAATTTATAAATATACAGCTTCCTTATAGAGTCAGTATTTATCAATTGTCTTCATCTAATTGGCAAAAGGTCAAAAAATATTTCCAGTGGTAACTGATTTGACACTATTTACTGAATGTCAAGCATTTGCTAGTCATACTTACAAGAAAGAGAACCAACCAATATGAAGACCTGCATTTGTTTTGGTAAATTCAATCTAATAGTAGTATTTAATTTGTATTTAAGGCATTCAACTTTATTTCAGGGATATGGTTTTAGCAAATAAACTGGACTTTTATTTACCTCTGTTATCTGAAACATTTAAATAGAATTGCAAAGTGTAGTTCCTCCATCCAAGAGGAGCTCTAGCAGCCAATTAAAAATCCATGCTGCCTCCCAATGTTTCTGTGTTACTTGCTTTTTACTAGGGCCAGCTCGCCCATGCTGGCACCCATCCACATACACCTTTCTTTCTTTTTTTTCCCTCTCCTTAGTTGTATAGAACAACATGGTATAAATATATTTATGACATAGCCTCTTCTGACACAAAGGCATAAAGAAATCCTCTTTCTTGTGACAGTGTGACAACATGCATTCCAAAGGGACAAATCAATTTGTTAGTAATTGCTCATTTGAATATTAGTGATAATTCATTCAACATAAGCAGTGAATGTTTTATAGCTCTTCCAGATTGCACATGTATGCACTCATTTCCATTCCCTTGTTCAAATCATACAAAGGATTCAGAATCTGTAAAGATTGTTTGAAGAAAATATATTCTTTCATGCTCCCTTTTGACCTGACCGTCCTTATGTAACTTACCCTTTTGTTTTTTATTTTGTTGTTTTTTTTTGAGGACAGTGTCACTGGCCTCATATGTGGCACCCAAAGACGGGGCCGCTGGCTTCCCAAACCAGCGTTTCATGACCGTGCCACTCAGCTGGCCCCTGACCATTCTTATTTAAATAGTAATCTCTTGTCTCCTCAGCCAGAGTGTTTTCAATATTATAGCAAGACTTTGTCATTGTGCAAACCTCCTTGATGGAGACCTGACAAACATATGAATACACACTTCCACACACAAACATATATGCATACATGATCAGTGGAAATAAAGAGAGCAGGTCAGCAGAGCATTCTACAAAGGCCATTATTATCTATGAATCTGATTGCCTTCTGAATGACTGAAAAATGAAGGAGGAACTCTAAATGGTAATGAATTTTATGGCCTTTTTGTAAGAAGCATTTTTTTTTTTTTGTATTCTTAGTGATTCTTCTTTTTTATTTTTGCAACACTCCACCTTTCAGATCAGGTTCAGTACAATTCCTTAACTGAGACCAGAAGATCACATTTTCAACTTGACTTGTCCACAAGATGTTCATTAGCTGCCTACCTATGTAGATCACAAAGGGATGGTGGAGTGGGAGGGTGCTCCTTTCAGCAGCTTCCCGTGCTTAGTATGTGAAGGAATAGACTCTTGTGATTGGGATTGATTGAGAAAACATTAGAGGGAAATTAGGAGCCCATACCAGGATCCTTTTTTCTCTAGCCTACAAGCATGATCTTTGGCTTTAAGTGTGTGTGCACCATGAAATGAAAAGCTGGGTCAGTTTCTCAGATAATTCAAATCAGTAGAGTTTCACAGAGAAGGGATAGTGAGCAGGGAGCAGGGTAGACATGTCCAGAGGTGGGAGCAGCCCCACATAGAGACAGAGAACCACCCAGGAGAGTCACATTTTAGAATTGTAGATGATACTGTGCCTGAAGATGGGTTGGTCCCTGAACATGATTGGTTTAGATTTGAAACTCCCAAAGTTTACCTGGGGTTAATTTACCTGTTTTGTAAATTACACTTATTTAAATTGAACATAATTTCATCTCCTCTGGCTTATTTTGTTTTTAAGGGAAATCTACCATGAAAATATTGTTAACTCAAAATTATTACAGTGGCAATAATAAGCATTGAAACTGCTTATTATTGAGTTCTCCCCTGAAGTGAATATGGTTTAGTAGAATTAGTATAACTTTGCTTTAGATGGATTTGAATCTTGCCTTTACTATTTACTAGTGATGTGACCTTGAGTAAACTTAAATAGACATAATACTACCTATCTAGTTGATTTGTTGTGAGGTTTAAAGGGGATTTCATAAACACATATACATATATCTATACCTATTTATATGTTTAATTTACATCTATATGTGGCAGTTTTAAAATATGGCTGTAAATTCTTCAGTTCTACTCATATTGACAAATGGGGTTTATGGCCCCTCTCTTTGAATGTGGGCAGGGCTTGTGGCTGCTTCAACCAATATAAGACAGTGGAAGTGATGCTAGGTGACTTCTGAGGCTAGGTCAAAAAAAGACCATATTGCTTCTGCTTGATTCACTTAAAACATCTCACGTGGAGATCTGAGCCACCATGTAAGAAGTTTGACTGTCCAGAGACTGCCATGGCATGAGGAAGCCCAAGCTACATGAAGAGGCCAGGAGTAGCCACTCAGCTGAGTCCAGCCTTCAAGTCATCCCAGTTCAGGCACCTGATGTGTGAGTAGAAAGCCTTCAGATGATTCCAGCCCCAAAGTGCTGGAGTCACCTCAGCTGTCTGAGGTTTTTCAGCTGAAGTCCCAGACTTCCTGTAGCAGAGTTAGATTCTGTGAGCATATTGTGTTGTTCTGTGTTATAAGTTTCAAGCAATTTGTGATGCAGCAATAGATATATCTTACACTTCTCCCTTTACCTCTAGGAACATGGTTCACGCCCAATAAATGAGAGCACAAGGAGATCTTTAATGCCGAAAGAAATGTTAAGTTAGTAATGGTTAACAGTTTAGATGGGAAATGTTCAAACAGACATCAGTAATTGGTGAAGAAGTTGAAGCATGCTGCTTTCTTTTAGGCAACATTATTTTTGGGTTTTATATATTGTTAAAGATATAATAACATTCTGAAGAGAAGCTGGTTACTTCAGAAAGTTATGTGCAACTAAAACCCATTTGAACTGTGCAAATTTAGACATTCTAAATGGTTAAACACATTTTAGTGAATGTGTTTTTCACTTGATTTGGCTTTGCATGCTATCGTGCCATTGAAGTTCAGATTTGACATTTGGATGGGAGCTGGTGAACGGGATGGGGGAAGACCAATATATTATTCTAAAATTCTCCTGTTTATTTTTTTATCATTTAAAAATACTTACTGCTTATTTAGCCTATCATTTTATATTTCTATTTTTAATTTTTAATATAGGGTTTTACTAGATTTTTACCTAGAATTCCTACTCATCTGTGGCTGAACAGAGTACCGTATTTTAGCTTTTCTGGAAGGGCTAAAAACATACTTAAAGTGGAATGCTCTTATTTTTACCCAGAACATGCTATTTTTATAATGAAATGGACTATTTAAAGGCTTTAAAATGTAATATAAATTTATGCTGTATTGCAAGATATTCTAGATTGTGAGCAAACAGGAAATCTTAAAGAAAAAGAAAGGATCTAAAATAAAACTTTTCCTCTATTTATAAGGATCTACGTGCTAAGATGTATTTATTTAGTTTACTAGGTATAGGAAGGGTGGAAAATTAAGTTTGCTAACTTTCCACCATGCATTTACATGATGGAAAGTTTGAGAACTTAATTGTCCAACCTTTTCATATATCACCACTGTTTGGATGAGGAAGGAGAGATGAGCTAAATAAAAGACATGAGTTTCACCTCTTCATCTCAAGAATTCAATATACATGTTTAAATCAATGCCAGAATAATGAAACAGCATGTTATTGCTCTAGAAGCAGTGTGGCCTAATGACTAAGAGTGATAATGCCTACATTTGACTGTCTCCATCGCTTCTAAGCTATGTGACTTGGAACTTATTATTTAAGCCTTCCAAGCTTGTTTCCCATCTTTAAAAAGGTGATAATAGCTGTACCTATGGCTTTGAGTCCTTAGAATAATGAAAATATATAATATATGGAAGTTGTTTAACAGAGTGCATGGCACACTGCAGGAGGTAAGTAAGAGTTGGCTATTGTTACTGTTATTGGTACCTGAAAGCATTCATGGAGAACGTTCTCCTTGAAACCAGTGGCTATGAAAGAGCACGCAGTGTGGAAGGCAGGAAGGGTTGAGGATGTCTACTGGGTTCTAGATAGTATTTTCACAGGGCAGTGGACCTAGTTTTCAGGGGGGTCTGACGGTATTGACCCAAAATAGACAACTACAAGTAGAATTTTCTTGAAGTCTTATGTTTTATCTTTTGAAAACTTCATGCACATTTTGTATTAGATTCCATAGTATATGCTGGTTGGTGTTAATGTAAGAGTGATGTGCCTCCTTCACCCTGCATTCCAAGTCCTCAAGTACAATTTCTGCTCCTGGGAGCTGAGACCTACTTATTCTGTGGCTTCTGACACTTTGTCCTTTATGCCAGATAGAGAAACACAAAGGGAAGATGAGAAAGGGGTTGCATGCAGGCTGGAGGCAGGAGGTTAAGTAGGGTCTGAGGGGAACTTAAAGACGGATGCTGAATGAAATATTCTAATATAATAATAGCATCTACAATAGTAGGTACTGTATTGTGAGTGTGTTTTAAGGGCCAGATACTGAGTTAGGCACTTTATAAACAACTCATTAAGAATTCACAATATCTCTATAGCCCAAGCTATTAGCCCAAGCTATTAGCACAAGCTAATAACACAAGCTATTATCACCTGCATTTTCAGAGGAGAAATTACATTGAAAAGATGGGAGTCCAGAGGCCATGAGACCATTTAGTAAGACGTGAATTGGTCCAATTTTGACACAATAGTTTGGTCCAAGAGGATAATGATAGAAAGTTTAAAAAGCACATGTTTTGTTTTTTTGTTTTTTTCTTTTTGAGGGCAGTGTCATTGGCCCTCATATGTGGGGCCCGAACCAGGGCTGCCGGCTTCCCAAGCCAGCAAAAAAGCACATGTTTTATTATTTCACTCAACAAACATGTTGCATGTTTGCTATGTACCTCATAATGGTGAAGAGGATACTACCCTTGCTTTCCAGGTAGGCTGGAAGTGGGCTGGCACTGTCAGAGCTGTGTGATGAGTGTTAAGGTGGTCACAAGCTCAGGGTGCTGGGAACCCATAGGAAGCAAAACCAGCCCAAAGTGGGGATCCAGAGTACCTTTAGAGACATGGGAAGATGTTTTGAAGAATAAAATTTTTAACTCACTGGACGCAGGGCATGGAAGCATACTGTGGTAGGTAAAAGCTAAGACTCTGGCGTCAGACTGCTTGTGTTTAGTTCCTTACTCTGCTGCCCACTAGCAATGTGATCTCAGGAAGTTACTAAACATTCAACCTTTAGTTTCCCCATCTGAAACCGGAGATAAAAATAGTACCTCCTTCATAGTGTTGTTGTGTAGAGTGATATGAGTAAACATATGAATTTTGGAATAGTGCCTGACCCATAATAAATTCCATGCAATTATTTGCTTATTGCAATGGAAAGTGGAAGGAGGGTGAAATTAGAAATACGAATATGCAAAGAGCTGATGCTACAATCCTATTGATAAATTAATTGATATTCTGAGGTTTTTCTCGGTATTATAGACTTCCCATTCTCATCACCAATGAATGTTTTGGCCAGGTCCAAAACTCAAAACTGGTTAAGGACTCAGGGGGCAAAGGAAGTGAGTGAGACAGTTCAGCGCTGCCAGGGTCTGAGGCTAATAGGGCCCTCTGAAAAGGTCAGCTGCTCCTCAGCTCCAACCAATTATTGCCACATGGAAATGCCAGTTCAGTGATGCCAGCGCTTCTGACATTTTAGAGAAACTGCAAAACCAAAACTCTCTATGAGACCAAAAAAAACCAACAAATGTCTGTAGGCCTCATTTAGTTTTTGGAGTCCTCTTCTAAGTTCTTGTTGCCTCAGGGGTATATAATGACTTTTTCTTTCAAATTCTCCACAGCAAAGTGGGAGGAAGAAAGAGGTTGCTGGGCTCTAAGGAGCCAATTTTAAACAGGTTGTGGTTTTCTCAAGTCTGGACCCCTGGACCGTGCAAGCTGGGCAATTTTGTCATATACTGTAGCCTGCGGTGTAGTGATCCCTAGACCTGGAAACCTCTTACTGCGCGTGCGCACGTGCACGTGTGTGTGTGTGTGTGTGTGTGTGTGTGTGTGTGTGTGTGTGTTTGGCTGGTTACTGAATGCCACAGATAGTGACATGTATTAAACTTAAGTGTCAGGGGATAATTCATGTTAGTTACACATGTAAATGACTAGTTTTAATAGCACTCAGGCTCCTAGTGTTTTATCCTCGAACACATTCTATAATATGGAAAAATAATTTAGTTATGAGGGGATAATGTTTATTGATAACTGTTGCCCAAAGTAACATTTGAGTCTGTAATTTCAACCAACATTCATTCTATAGCTATTTACTAAGCATTAGCTACATGCCACTCTCTTCATGCTCTTTCATCTGGTTCCCCGTATGACAAGCAGTGTGAATATGTTGGGGTACAATGAGTGGCAGTGAAGGAGAAAGGGCTTGTGTGGATTTGGGGGCATGCCACTTCGTTCCAATGAATCCTTGGCTTTATCAAATGATCCAGTCAGCAAAACCTCATTCAAGAAACTGAACACGTAAACTAACTATAATTTTATTACTGTGTTTCAAGCAGAGAATAAAATGAACCACCTAGAGCTTATTATATTTTCCTTGGGTATAAAAAGAAATCAACAACCAAACCAGATTGAGAATTTTATACTATGTCCTTCAGCTCTTCCTTATTTTATTGAGTCCTATAGCTCCAGACATTCGAATTTTCTGGGAAAAGAAATCAGGTTAAGTAAAAACATTTAATAACCAAGAATAATGACAATAATTTCCTACCCAAATTTACATATTTAATGTTTTTTTTTTGAGGCTACGTTGTGTTTTACTTTTTCCTACCATAACAAATTCAGCCCTCTGTCTCTCCACTGGCTTGTCCCAGCTCAAGAATTTAATTTACATTCTAAGTAAATAGAATGCTGATATTAGACTATGTGAGACTCATTGAGTGAACACTCTAGACTCAGCAAGCCACAACCAATTTGAGGATGCATGATTCATTTTTACTAGGAATGAGCTGTGCCATTCAAGACAGCTGTATGAAGGAATAAAGGAAGAGAAATACCTCAACTACCCATAAGGGCTACTACCATAGTGCCAACATATATCATAGCATGGCCCTTCTTGTCTTCATTAGTTTTTTACTACACAGTCTCTTGAAATCTTCTACATCTTGGGGCTCAAACTGCATAATCCTCTGCTTCATGATCTAACTGAGGCGAAATCCTTTTCCTTGATAATGGAGAGCTAAAGAGCCCTCCATTTAAATTATGCAATATGCTGTTTCCCTGGGGTGAGCATTAAGATTTTAATGGGAAATCACACTAACTGGAAAACTTAATATTTTTCAATTTCTATCTTGCTCTCTCCTATTGAGCCTATTCTTATGTCACACACAAATGCTTTCTACACGAACGTAGATCATGTAGACTACTTATTGTAAGGATTATGTCAGTTCATGCATGTAAAAGATCTAGACCAGTATCTGGAACATAGTTAATAGTCAAATATCTACCACCATCATCATCAATATAAACTTCCCTCTACAGTTTTGTCACTTTGTTTCTTTAGGCAGTGTGATTCCTACCGTGCATTTTGTGTCAGGACCTCTAGTGACCATACTCAGGATAGGAAGTTTCCATATCTCAAAGCTTTGGAATACCACTTCGTGCCACCTAGTTTCCCTCCTCCTTTAGTAACATGTATCTCATAGATGCTTCCAGAATGGGACTTAATCAATGCATCAACAGATTTTAAATGAGTATTTATTGTATGTAAGACATGGTAACTTGTAAAATATCTTTAGAAATTTTCCTTGCTCTGAAGGAGCTGATAACAAAAGTAGAAAGACAAAACAAAAACTGAATGGAAAATTTGTT
Organism: Aselliscus stoliczkanus; assembly: GCA_033961575.1. Classification (NCBI taxonomy): domain Eukaryota; kingdom Metazoa; phylum Chordata; class Mammalia; order Chiroptera; family Hipposideridae; genus Aselliscus; species Aselliscus stoliczkanus. The sequence goes on from CM066733.1 coordinate 131,911,261, forward strand.
AAAAGACAACAAAGCAAAAACTATGGTAAGGGCAAGTGCGATCAACAGTGACAAATGAATGGTATAGACAGGGTGATTCTAAAGAGACAATAACCCATCGAGTGAGCAGGTCTTTAAAGAAGTGGGTCTCAGAGTAAAAGATATGGAGAGTTTCATTCAGCATGCAAAAGGGTTATATCTTGAAATATTCATTTGTATGCTTTTTAGGTGTGCTCTTTCCTGTGGTCATTTCCCGACCCCCCCCCCCCCTCTTCAGCCATACTGAAACAAAAACAAAAGCTAACAGAAAACTCCATCCTAACTGGGATCCTTTTAGGGTGTATGGAGCACAGTTTTATCTCACTCTTTACATAAAACTGGATCTGGAGAAGTGAGACGAGAGGACTTATGAACCATTGAAACTGGAGAGGGAGGTGAAGGAATAGGGCAGGGAGCAAAAGAAGGACCTTCAACCTCTAAGTCCAGGGAGCTGAGCTGAAGCAGATTTGGCACAGGTTATTATCTAATGAGGATGCCATAGAGCCTTTCAATGAAGCCCTATCTTTTCCCTCCTACTCATTGCCTGTCAATTACCCACCATCTTTTGGTGCTAAGCTCCTGTGAGTCCATTTCTACCTTACCTCCAATAGAGGTGAGAAGGGCCTGGACATCTTATGAAGAGGAGAGGTATCATGCGAGACCCTCAGGTCAAAGTAGGACCCAACAGGACCACCTAGGATTTCCCCTTTGAGTGAGGACATTGGTGGCCACAGTGACCCTGATACATCTAAAAATGTATATGTATAAGAACTAACCTTTAATGCATTTAGAATAGGTAAATTTGAATAGTTCTTAAATGCATAAATAGTGCCACTGACAACTGGATCATTAACCTATATACAGAGTCTTGTCCATGAGGCAGATACTACATTAAACCACATATAACAACTTGAGACCCTCCTTCCACCATAGACTCATCTTTAGTCATACTTTAATCTCTTCTTTTACCTAAATCATAAAATACTAATTCTTTTAGGATTGCTTCAAAGGATTAGTGTCACATGGCTGTCCTGGATAAGTGAAGAAATTACCAAGTAGTGATACTATCAACACAAGATTTCAGGATTGAAATGGTAATATTGGCTTGTAAGGCAGATGGTTTAACAACTGCCACAAGCAAAGAGAGAAGAGCTGAAAAATCAGCTTATTCTTTGTTTACTTCTGGACCTGTACTGTCTGTGTCAGGTTCCAGACAACTAAAAAGTTCATGGGTCCAATGATCATCCGTCCCTCCACCAATCCTTCCACCCCTCCACCACCTATCCATCCATCCATCCATCCAACACATGTTTACTGAATGACTACTATGTACTAGGAATTCATCTAAGAGCAGGGATTTTAGCAGTAGGGGGAGAAAAGAAAAACAAATTCCTGGTCTCATGGTGCTAATGTTTCAGTGGGGGCAGATAGACATGAAACAAAATAAATAGGTATAAAATAAAGAAGATCATGGAGAATAAAAAAATGGCAACGGTGCATGGAAAGCTCCAGAACTGGTGAGTGAAAGGCTTATATTTGCAAAGAATGGTCAGTGAATGCCTCTGTGGGAAGGTGACTTTGAGTGACAGTCTGAAGGAGCCCAGGAAGGGAATAATGTGGATAACCAGGCGAAGTGTTGCAGTAGTGGCATCAGCAAGGACAAAGGCCCTGAGCTGGTTTATGGTAACATGTGTAAGCAGCAAACTGAAGTTTCCAGAATTTCAGTGACTCTAATAGATTTATAACAGCAAAAGACACATGATGAGCTTTTGATCAATATATATTACATCTGCTTTAAGTTTAAAATTATTTACTGCCAGAAGATACTTAAGCTAAATATTGACCTAATTTTTCTATACTATTATGTTCTTCTTAGGAAATAGAGCAAACTCATTCTAACTCATTCCAGCAGGATTGGCAGTTTCTCTAATATGGGCACCTAGGAAGCTGGTGGTGATGGCAGTTAGTGACTATAGGTTGCCTATGGACAAATTAAAACAGAAAGTGTCACAACCTCATTCCAATGTAAACCCTTAACTACTAGAGTAACAAGGAAACTCTTTTCAGTGTCATGCCTCCTTCTCAATGCCCCCTATTAGATTTACAATCTTTCACAGAAGTCAGCACTTAGCATGCTTTAGGTTTTAAATGGCATCATTGATGAATGTGACATTAATCCAGGTAGAATAGCTACCACACTACAGCAAGTGATAGAAACCAACCTTGTTAAGGTGATATTTTTGGTGACAGAATGTATTATCCCTTATGTACTTCACCTCCACCTCCCACCCCTGCTGGTCTCATGAGACCTCTTGTAAGAGCTGTCTTCAAACACTATTTATTCTCAGCCTCAGTCCTGCTACTACAATGCAATAATAGCTGGGCCTTCAGACTAAGGATGTTTGAGATCTTCAGATATCTAGAGACTTCATATCATAGTACACAGCAAGAAACAATCTGTCTTCATTTGTAGTAGCATTCCTGGTGCTAGCATGGAATTCAGCTTGAGTGCATTTATTTGTGGAGCTAAAATTGCAAACACATTTGTCCTTTCATAATTGTAATCTATACTTTAGAACAAAGTAGGATAGAAACAAGGGCAAACTCAGTCATCCTTACTATGAGCAATTTTGGGATCTACCAGGCCTCCTAGCTTGTAGTTAAATTATAAATGAGTGATCTTATAATTTATCTCTCATGGTGCCTGGAATGTTTATGAAGAACCTGTGTTATGTAAATTACACATCTGGCTCCTCGTGAGCTTTTTTCCCACCTGCCTCTAATCCCGCCCCCCCTCCCCATATGTATGTGTGTGAAGGGATGGGCAGAGTTCTGAATCAGAAGACAGAATGGGCTCCTTACCCACTCCCACTACATGATTCCTGGGGCTGCAATTCTCCATCCATCACTTAATCTTTCTGTCCCAATTTTCTCATCAGTAAGAGGGAGGATATACCTTTTTCTTAAAAGGGTTTTTGTGGGGATAAAATGATACATGTAAAAAAAAAATAGAAGCTGTAGGTATTATAATCATTTTAACACATTTATTATCAATACAGACCCCGCTGCCCCCCATCCCCCCAATCCCAGGTATTAACCCAACACTGCTACTCACTGGCTTTGGGAAAGTCATTTCAAAAATTATTGCAGTTACTCCACCTGGGTGAGGAGGGGAGGTATTATGCAAATATGCAAATACGCAGCACAGGACCTGACAACAGCTCAATAAATAGCAGTATTGTGGTTTGCAGGGGATAGGGCGAGTGTGCCAAAGGTTCCAACATGCCAGAGCCCTAACAAGCCGGAGCCCCAGAAACTCAACTTGGGAGACCTTAAGCTGTGCTGCAAGTCTGGGACAAGGGCAGCAGTGTGGCAGTCTCGGGTCCCCACGGACCCTGCGTCGGGCTGCAGGCTCCGGAGCTGGCGACCCCGCCCTTTCCTGGCCTTTGGCGCGGACACTCCAGCCAGCCTCGTGCTCTTAGGGCAGGCGCCAGGGCGGCACTGGAGCAAGCCTTCTTGAATAACTCCTCCCTGGAAAACAAATTACAGTGTCTAACTGCGGATTTCATTCATCTTTACAAAGGACTACTCCTATTCAGTTAGATTAAAATAGAAAACGGATTTAGGGATGGTCAGCATAGAGTCATATTTGCCACTCATTCGCATACATGAGTGCCTGGAATGCTTTCCCTTCCTGAGGTGTTTTACAGCAGGGCTGGTGTCTGTGATCACAGCACTCAAAATGACAGAGACATGTACACAATATAGGAACATTTTTTTTTCCTTTCAAATTAAGTTGTTTCATTTTCCGACTTGTGCAGATGTATTGAATGGTACTTAAATGAACAGCACATGGCAAAACTTTTGATTGTAATTTGATAGTAAATCAATTATCAGCATTTTATTTAACCTACTATTGGTTAGACAAGGGTTAGATTGCACAAAAACATAAGTATATGTGAAGTATATGGACGAAAAAAGGGTTCTATGGAAAGTAACCTCATGGTGATCTGATCATAAATTTCTAACTGGGCAGGTCACAATGGGTGGTCACATCCCAGGCATATAATTTCTTTAGTAAAAGGTTTGTCTTTGCCTTAAGCAAGCCCTGTCCATTGTTTCTGTGCACCTAGGTTAACACAGCTTTGAAACAAGGGTAACCACTCTCCGGAGACCTCAGAATCGTGTTAACTGTCCTGTAATCCAGCCCTCACCCTGTTTTCTCCCACCTGCATGTACTTTTCCTTACTTCTCTTCTTCATCTCAGATGCATAAAATAAACTACAAAACCATGATTCTCCAGAGCATTTGAGATCTTGCTTCCGGGCAATTGTTGTCAGTTTTGGCTCAAGTGAACTCTTATAAAAATTCTCTACAAGTTTGAACGTTTCTTACATCAACAAGTACATTTGAGCAAACATTTATTGAATGCCTGCTCAGTAACAGGCACCACACTTGGCACTGAGGAGACAAAGCTTGTGAAGTGGTTGGGGGTGGAGTAAGTGGGGCACAGCAAACCAATATTTTCAATAGGTAAATGTGCTGGATGAAAACTCAGGGGCCAGTGGAAGCCAAAAGTGGAAGTTCCAATCTGGAAGTTCAGGGAAGGCTGCCCTGGAGTCTGAGTCCAGTCTCAGAGGATGAATGGGAGTGGCAAGCAAAATTGACGGAAGGGTGGGGAAGAGAGGGAGGAGTCTGTGGTTGGATGAATAGCAGGGGCCGGAACACTGAGATGTGAAACAATATTATGCCTGCAAATAAATGCACAAGGAAAGCATGAGGCAGAATATGGAGGAAGATGAGCCTGGAAAGAAAGGTAGGCAAATTTGGGCCCCACAAGGCCTCTGTACATGCTAAAGAATTTGAACTTTATTTTAGGACAGGTGGTGGTTGGAAAGTTTGGGAGTGGCTTTCTTCACTTGGCCCCATGCCTAAAGGATCTAGGAATTTTTGAGGTAAAGCTCATCAGGCCACCAAGTGCGAAGGAATGTCCGAAAGACCCACACCTAGGAAGTCTGCATTGATCTTAAGAGCTGATAAATATTGTGCCTTCTGGTTTCCAAACATTGCAAAAGTACAATGTTTGCTAGTACACTTTTCCAAATTTCAACTCCACATTTTTATAAGTACAGGGCTAGATTATTTTAATGAAGTGCTTTTCAATTAAAAACATTTTTATGTTAAAAATGATGACAGTCCACACTAGGAAGAAAGATACAGCTGCTCTCAGTGGAAGAGACCTCTACCCTTTACACACCCTTCTCTGAGGCTTCAAGGACAAGGGCTGAGGGGGAAAGCCTTATCTTGGATAGAAACCATTTGAGGCAGAGCTGAGACTCTGTGGTTGGAAGTCTTTGTTTTAACTTCTAGTCTAAAATCCTCTAATTCACCAACATGGATGTTTAGTAAACACATATGCATTTTATTTAACTATTATTTATTAAGTACCTACTATGTTCAGGTATTGGGCTGAGTATCAGGGATGCAATGGGGAGCAAGACAAATTCAGTTTCTTTCCTCAAGAAACGCAAAGGCCAGTGATGATGGTGGTTGGGGAGTGAGGTGGACTTGGAGAAGTAAATAGGAATTACTATGAAGCATGATAAACATGGTGATGGGAACAATATATTTGGTGTTCCAAATAATAAGTAATAAGAGCACGTAACAAGAGCATGATCCTAGAATGGGCATCAGAAAAAGCTTCCCTACAGGAAGTGACCTGTCATCTGCGAGTTGGAGGATGCGTAGGACTGAGCCAAATAAATGGAAGAAGAGTGTCCCAGGCAGGACAGCATAAGTAAGAGTTCCAAAGGCAAGTGGAAATGTGGCACTTGTAAGAATTCAAAGGAAATCCCTGTGGCCAGAGAGGAGCCCGAGGGAGGGGAGCCCTTGGAGATGAGGGGAGTAAGGCGGGAAGGAGACTGGGGTCCAGAGCAGAAGGGCTCTGGCAGCCACATGAAGCAGCCCTTTGTTGCTGCGACCAAGGAGAGCTTCAACTTCCTTTCCTTCTTTTATATTTGAGGACAGCGACTCATCGAGAAATTAAATGGCTTTCTTAAAATTAAATGACCATAAATTGACAAGGCCACTGTATTTTCTTTGAGTATCCCCAGAATCAGACCTTTGTACAAAGATTTCATTATTTGGGGAATAAGCTGAGGAAACATCAGCAAGGAAATGTGAAAAGGAGCAAGAAGGGAAGGTGGTTCCTAGAAGGTGCGTTAGCGAGCCAGGTAACAACTGGGCAACCAGGCCTTAATCCCTGGGGGAAACTCAACACAAGCCTGAGAGTCACTACTGTATGAGGGGGATGGGCGCTATAAACCCCAATCCTTGTCAGTTTCGGGTTGAAGGCTACCGTGGCGGTGGGAAGGAGATGTTCATTCCCTGGCACTTCCGGTCGGCTACACAGGTGGGCAGGAGGGCTTCCGGGGCATGTTGAAATCCTCAGGCAAAGAAATGCAGTGTATAGACACAGACATTTGGAAGACTGGTCAGTGTGCACTGAGGTTGCGAGGACGAGGACATGGATTGGGCACTGCAATACCTGCTGCACAGTTCTAGGACCCCAGACATCTGTGCCCCAAATCTGAACCCTTAAACCACATCACACTGGTTGGATTTCACTTCAAGTCCTCCTGACTGGCAGGTGAATGGTGCACAGCTGGCAGTAGATAGAGCCAGTAAAGCCACAGATCACTCTGGACTCAGCAACTCTCATGCCTATGGCATATATCTTCTAAAATCATAACACAGATTTCCCATAATTCTTTTCTTCACTCTGGAGTCTTGATACTGAGGGAAAATATGCCATTTTGAGTGTCCTAGTAATTGATTAAATAAGACTCCACAAAATGAGAATTTAGTGAAGCGTGGGGGTATCAAACAAGGTTAAGCCCTTAGACTAAAACAACTGGATTAATGAGGCTAAAGTCATTTGGTTTGGGATTTTTTTGGGGGAAAATCTGACTCACAGTTTTTCCAGAAATGAATGAGTCATAAGTTTGGAAAATCTGATATTTAATGACTTAGTTTTGGGGACTAAGAATTTCATAGTAGTTTATGATAGTAACAATTATTTTTAGTGAGAGGCTATGGGACAAAGGGAGAAATAGGTTCTGGTCTTTTTCTTCCTGGCTTTCTGTCCTCATCAAGCTTGTATTGTGGTAGTCAATGTGGATTTAAATGTCAACACCGTGGTTCAGCTGCTCAAGGATGGCAGAGTCTAGAAGACAGACAAACAGATAAGGGCGGACTAACTAGCAAGCTATGGGGTCTGGCACAGTTTGTGAGCCGCTCTGGGTGTCAGCTTCATTGGGAAGGGTCTTAATGGGCAAGATCAGTGGTTCCCAGCGGTTCCCAGTCCTAGCTATCCATTAGAAGCACTTTGGGGAACTTTGAAAGAACAATGGCTGGCTGGCCCCCCTCCCAGAGATTCTGTCTAACCTGCACTGGGTTAGGGTCCTGGCAGTAGTATTTTTTGAAAAGGTCTTTCTTTTTTTTTTTTTTTTTTTTTTGAGGGCAGTGTCACGCCCTCATATATGGGACCTGAACCGGGGCCGCTGGCTTCCCAAGCCAGTGCTTAACCACCATGCCACTCGGCTGGCCCTCCCAAGATCTTTCTAATGTGCAGCTGAGGATGAGAGCCACTCGGTGATCACTGTCAAATTTTTGGTCACTGTAGAACTCCTGCTTTTCCTGAAAAGAGTTTGTTCTCTGTGTAACTCAGCAGAAGGCAGAAGGTAGCAGCTTTTATAGAAATCATGTTTCCTGGTAAAAACATCATATGCGGGCATTGGAGCTCTGGGTGAGCTGACCACATGTTGGTCAGTATTTGGACTCTGAGTGGCTAGCTTACCTCAGTAGGATGCATAGAACACTCATTGCAGAAACAACACGTGCCCGCATTTTTTTTCTCTCTCTCAGAATGCTAACAACTAATTATCATACCAAGAAAACAAAAACTGTGAGGGAGAGCAGAGGCGGGTTGGCAGCACCGCTGGCTTGTACAAACCATGACTCACTCATGTTCGAGGCTGCAACATCTTCGAAGCATCTCTCTGAGAAGTACCTGGTGGTTGGCTTGCAAAGGAAAGGAGGCAAGTGATTTCGCTGGCAGCTTGAAGGAAAAGGAAAATCATTTTCAGTCTCCTGCATCCTCTGGTTGGCTTCAGACCACAGCTCTCAGTGAACTTCCCATGGTAGGAGTAGAGAACAGGAGGCTTTCGCATCCCTGTTCTGGCTTGTTCATCACACTAACAACCTCTCCTATTACATATAAGGCAATTAAAGGATGAGCTTAGAAGCTGGCATCTTTCCTTTAAAGTAATAGCCAGAAGCTTATGTTTTGCTAATACAGTTTCCTATAAAAACAAATTTCTTATAAATGATGATATAAGAGCCATTGGAACAATTTCAGTTCATGGTTAGCTTGGAGTCTCCCCCACACTCCTCTGAGGCCCTCTTTCTGATATATGGCTGACAAAACTTCTCCGTAAGAGTGCCAACACCAACAGAATTACTTCACCGTGGAAGAGCCCATAATTGTCTGAAGGGACTGATTCTTCAGAGCATGTTGAGAGGATGAGTTGGAGGCATGTTTAAATTGCTTGTACTTTTCTTTGTTGACTGCGAAGCCAGCATTGCTCCATCTAATAGAATGCACAAAAAGCCAAAGGAACTTCATTCATTCATTTATTCATTTATTCATGGCAGATACATTTCCTATTTCATCTTCTAGAGCAAGTCTTATTAGAGAGAACCTTAGAATGTGTACTGACCACCAGGATCATGGGATTGAATTAGTCAATTGACTACAAAGGGGCCATCAATTCAAAAGATGGAGGCCCATCTCAGCCCAGTGAAGACTTGAATGTGTTAAAACTTGGAATGACATAACCTGTCCCCCCATCCCCAAATTAACTTTGTAATTTGCAATGTGGGCAGGTAACAAGGACATTAAAAAATGGGAATAGAGGTTTTCCAATTAGATGCATTTTTTTCTATTTAGATTGTTTTATTGTTTTATTTGAAAAGCAATGTATACTTTTATAGAAAATACGGAAAATGCAGGAATAAGATTTTAAAAATCACTATATATTTTTACTCAAGAATGAGCAGTGAACCTTATTATAAAATTTTTTTTTTAGTCTTGTTTTCTTTCCGAGCTAACTATCCTGTCATGAAATGAAATTCAGATCTGTTTGAATGGGTTGGCAAATAAAATTCAGAATTCCCCAGTTAAACTTGAATTTCAGATAAATAACAAGAATTTTAAAAAATATAAGCATGTCCCAAATATTGCATGACATATATTTATACTGAAATACTATTTGTAGCTTATCTAAAATTCAAATTTAACTTGGCTGTCTGGCAAATCTGGCAACTCCATGAGTGAGATGAGAAAAAAGGGAGAGGATATGTGTGCCCTTACTAATTGATACTAATTTTTTTACAAAAAGAAAGTAATTTTATTTCTTATGAACAGTCTACCACTTGGTAACAGTTCAGTGAAAATAAAAGTGACAAATAAATCGAAAGAAAGAAGGCAAGAAAAGAAAAACAGCCACATGGTATTTATAGTCTTAAAAGGGTAAATTGAAGTAACCACATTGCACCTCACCGAAGTTATTTAAAATGTATAAAGCAACAGAAGGTATTTATGAGTAGCTATTCATTTTGAAAGCACTACAGGAAATTCATTTTGGTTTTGCAGATAATCAACACTGTTTGTGTTTTATGGAGCAGTTCTAGGCTTTTGGCTTTTCAGAGAGAATATGATTATGTGGCAGCTCATACCTGAAAAGACTCTTGGGAAATTCAGCTGAGGATTTAGCCAATGGCCAAACCATCTGTTGCCAGTTTCGGGGCAATAGTAGTAATCAGTGAGGAATGGCGACTCTGCCCTTAGGCCCCACCTGCAGAGACCTCTCCCGATCATTGGTAGACCAGTGGGGTTCTGAGAGAGCTTCCCCATAGGGCCTTTCACAAGAAGGCCTTGTGAGACCGCTAAGGTCTGGAAAAACCCAAAGATTGTCTGTGAGTCATTTGCCAATATCAGTGTGTGTTATAGAATCTGTACATTGGACGGGCTTCTTAGAGCCGCAGGTGGTTGGAAAGGGAGCTCAGAGTTTTGTCTGGAGGCTGCCATTTTGGAGCAAGCACAATGTGTTTACTTAAAATGAAATGAATATTTGGGCTAGCTGAAGGAGCAGGTAAAAATGGTGTGGGGACGGTAGTCTTAACTGCCCACCTCACAACACACATACTCTATATCATTGCTGCTGACATCATAGCAGTTGCCATGGGGCGTGAAGGATCAGAAGAAAAGAAAGGCTAGTGCTCTTAAATGTGACTTAGAAGATTAAAACACATTTGGGGAGAAACATTTCTAACCAGACTGTACGAATGACATGCTGTCACTATAGTTTCTCTCATTTTATTTTCACCAGAGACATCTATCCAAAATGCAAGTCTGACCATGTCTCTCCCTGGCATCCCCCTGCCTGTTAGATGAAAACTGGGCATGACAGTGGGATGATACACGTGGCTCTGGGAGGCTGATAACCTCCAGCATGTCTGCTCCCAGGCACCTGCTTGCCTCCTATCAACTTTCTCATCTAACTCGCCAATAGTGCTGACTTGAGTTTTACAGGGCAAGTTACTATTTTATGCCTGAGTTTGCACCTGCTGCTTTCTTGACTTCCAGTAGAGCCCTGCTTTTCTCCTCCCTCTGCGCCCACTAAAGGCTGCCTGATGACCCTCTATTTCTCCTTCAAAATCACCTCAGATGTCAGTTTCTGCAGGAACCTCTCTTTCAGATTCCTGACACCTCCTTGGTTAAAAGTTTTCTCCTTTCATGCTCTTTCTGCATCGTTCTCAAACTTTGTCATATCAGATTATTTGTTCTTTTTTTTTCATATGCGTGTTGAGAGCAGGGTCCAAGTTATTATTTGTCTCTGTTTCCCCAGTAACTAGACAGAGTTTGGTACAGCATAAACAATTGCTATGGACAATTTGTTGAATAAACGAGTCCTAGATTTTAGGTTTAGCAATTATTTAATATTCAATTAATTTCAATTAATTCAATTGAAATAAATTATTTTATGCATAATTATTATATTATGCAGTACTCCCATCTGTACTGCAGGGACAGTAAATAGGGATGCCCTCTCTAGGTCCATAGCTATGAGATCCAGAACAGGGCTGTGCACATCATTTTAGCTCCTGGCCAGGACTTTCACCCTATAATTGATGGATAATTCTATCTTTTGAATTTTCATTATATTCCTATTGTAAACTTCTCAGTTTAACCAACCAAAGGAAGCCAACACACTGAAGTCTGATTTAGACCTTTTTGATCTCTTGGGGCTGCTGGTCAGATTGAGAGAGTTTACAGGACAGGGAGATGTAGTAGAGCACCAGTTTTTCACAGACAGTGTAAGATAACACAGTCAGTGGGAAAACGGAAGCCAGAAAATCCTAGGTCAGAGAAATCACAGTGCTCACACTGAAGAAAATAGCTGCTGTCACAATCTCCATCAACACAAGCCTTTCAGTACCTGCTAATATTCTGATTCAAGCCTTGGTTTGATGTGAAGTGTTACAGTCATCTTTTCTCCTGGAGCTCATGCATAAATAAATCCTTCCTTAGAAACAGAAGTGGTTTGCTTGTAGTACCCCTCAGAGACTTCCCCCACGGGGAGTGATTTATTCCATGTGGCATCGAGCCTCTTTGACTAATTTCTCATTGAAGTCGTGCAAGTGACTAATAGATGGGAAAGTTCCCTAGAGAAAGTAACTTGATTGTTTTGTAAGTTTGTTGAGTTTGTGTGAAGAACCTCTGAGAGCTGCTTTTGAATTGCTGTGCTTTTCGTTCTGATCATACATTGTTAATTCAAGAACAGCTTAAAAATGGCCTGAAAGTTTAGGTTTGCTCTTCTCCCACAAATTTTAAACAGGAAGACTTCTGCCTTTAAACAAATTTTACAGATCAAGAGTATATCCTAAATTTAAGCAGTAGCCTCTGAATTTGTGACTATTTTCTGAAAGCTGAAATGGAGTAAATGGAATTTGCAGTACCTAGAATAAGGCTCCTGGATGGAGACATCTGGCAACCAGGTCTCCTTAGCTGTTGTTGGCATTTTCTTACTCCCCTATCCCATTATGCAGCTCTGCTCCAATTCTGTGCTTTGGGTTAGTAATGCTCTCCCTAAGCCTGGTATCTCAGCGTGAGCCTAGTATCTACTTCCCTTAAAAACACGGACAAAACATATTTTCCTTCTCTCTCTAAGGACTCTAGATGAGACCTCAAATAAAGGATGGGGATGGAGGCTCTAAGTCACCAGTGCTAAAAGTAACCCCCCTACATGCATGTGTGTGTACACACACACACACACACACACGAACACACATTTAAATCCATGCCTTCATGCCAATACCTTTGTTTCTGGTCCAACAGAACCTACCTAGCCTCTCCCTTTCCTAATTTGTAACTCCTTTTATTGACAGTGAGAAACGTTGCCTTCATTGTCCACAATAGATTTATTTTCCGGTTAATCCTAATATGCACATAAAATAATTTCAGAATTGCTAATACATACCATTGAAAGACTCAGTTTACTTGAGTATATATTTGTGTACAGTTATTTTTATCTATAGCCTTTCAGCCTACAGACAAAATACTATTTCCAAAAGTTACTCAGTTATTTTCTTTCCCACCCTCTTCAGTGTGGTTTTGTTATTCATTTGTCATATAGTGGGGTTCATTTGTTATTGTTTGTATTCCATTTTGCCCTCCAACCTTTATCACTAGTGTTAGAGGGTTAGTTAGAGTAGAATTGAGATTATGATCAAGTTGAGCCTGACTGATGGGTAAATTCTAGGTTTACTGAAGAAGGTAAATGACTTGTATATACCTATTCTCAATTAACCTGGCCTCTGAGGAGACGTTGCTCTATGAGCACCTGAAATCCACAACCATATCACAGTTGCATTTCAACCTCTCCTCGTTACCATTTTCCTGCCCCCATTTCCTAGTCTCCTTTTCATAAGAGTTTCTAATTAAGAGAAAAACTGGGTTTAAACCTCCTCCCTAATGTTTTAATTTGGGAAGAGATTGAAATGAATAGTCAAAAGGCTAAAAGGTAGGTAGTAGGTGGGGGGAGGAATAGTGGCCAAGTACAAGAATAACTTTTAAAATATGTAATAGAGATTTCAGTAGAATTGATGGTCAATGATATTCATAGTAATTTAGTAGTAACAATGAAGAAGGGACATATGCTTCTTAACCTCTGACCTGGGTTGCTTGGTGGGGCTCCATCAGTGCCAGGAGACACATCAAGCCAAGATGCTGTTGGGATTAGCGAGTTTTCATCTAAGTGAGTCTCAGGGGTTGGAACGACCTCATTCCCCATAAAGTTTAGCTATGTGGCCTATTTCTGTGCATTCTTTAGTGTGTTCATTCATTTATTTAATTGTCTATTGACCTTCTGAGTTCTTACTCTGCATGAAGAACTTTGCAGGAGATGTACAATAGCTGGGTGTCTTCCAGCCACTAAACATCCTTCGGCCCAATGCCACAGCCTCTGTTTTTTGACCATCCTCAATATATTGGGCTGTTGGAACAGTCATGACATATTTTTTCTATGTTTTCCATGGCAAAAATGAATCATGACTTTTCCGACAACCCAATAGAAGCATGAACACCAAAATATTTGGGAACTAAGCAAATAGAAGTCATGGAATTGTGCTCAGAATCAACCACACAAAGAAAATAAAAACAAAAAACCCTGCTGCAGAGGGAGTTGTTTTGAAAATCATGCCATACATTCTCCTACTAGCTAGACTTCAAGAAGGGAGCTGACTACCTAGATGCCTTGCCTAAGTGCTCTTCCCCAAAGCGGTTCATCTAGCCCAGCCTAGACACGAATTTGAATCAGTATAAACACATTTCTCCAATTAATGGGGGAAAACAGCTCTGTCAGTGCTGGGAAACCACGTTCTGGTAGACATAGGATGATTCATCAGGCAGGTCACAACAAGGCGAATGCACATTCTAAAATGTGTTTCACTCGAATGCGATTACTAGCATAGTACACAGGACCACAAAACAATGATGTCAATGCTGCAAACAAGCAAAATTACAAAAGTGCCCAAGGTGCAAGTAAGAGATGATCATAAACACCTGAGTCAAGGATTTATAGTAATGTTGAAGAGTGGGGTATTGATTACATCAGTTTGCTAGTAACATGGATCACTGAAAGAAAGGTGAATAACGTCATGGGATGTATGTGCTTTATGTGTTTTATGAATTGGCTTATGATCTTTGTGGGAGGATCAGGCAGTTCTCATGAGTAATAACTCTCTCTCTCCCTCCCTCCTTTTCTTTCTTTATTCTGTATAATGCACTGGGGAAAGGAACTCTATTTTGTTTTACCTTAGAGCCTGATCAAATTTAAAATACTTAATTGTGCAAGGACTGGACAGTGAATCTAATAACCCTTTTTCTCAAGGAATCAGAAAGAATCTTCTCTGTTTTTGTTGGCAATCTTATATTTTTTCTCTGTTCGATAATTAAACTTAGCATTTGGAACAATATTCTCAATAGGAACGTCATTTGTTATTTCTCAGGGCCTTTCATTTTTAAAAAAAATGTTATTCCAGTCCCTTATTTCAGCATTTCATTCTGGGGAATTCATACCTGCCCAGCAGCCTCCAAGGATTAGGAGGAAAGGTGTTTCCAGATCTTATCTGAGCCTCATCCAAATTATGTAAGGGCCCCATGTTTATGCTTTCATGTTGGCTCTTCATTAGGGAATAGCTCACAGGAGGTTGTTGGTATTTCCTGCCCCTTTTAGGCCAAAACTATTGTACTAATGGATTTTGTGGCTGAATTCAGGTACCTTTGCTTCAAGCCAGGGCCAGAACCAGGAAATGAAGAGGTGTGTGTGAAACGGAAAACTACGAAGTTGAAAGTTTGGGGGTGGGGAAAGGGGAATTTCTCAATTTTGTCATGGCTTCAAAATCTTCAACATGGATAAGTCATTAAAAAGAAGGAGAAATAAAAAAGCCTACTCTTAGTGGAAATTACCACTGGCCAGATTCTCCACCGTAACTTCTGCTTCTGACACAGACTAAATAAGCTGGATAGATCTGAGAGGCTGCAAGTTTTCTCAGACGAGGAGTTAGAATACTTAGTTTCCTTGCAAATGTTTGGAGGGATTACATATCTTGGCAAATGTCTTCTTTAAGAAAAATAATAAAAATCAGAAATACAAAATTAGATACAAAAGTAAGTATCTACAATGAGAAAAACACTAAAGATTACACATTTTAAAAAGCTGGCCAATGCCAAATATATTACAAAATCCATAAAAACAGCACAGTATTTTTATTAGCCTGACACACTTCTGTAATACTCTTTTCCCAATATTTTTTGGCTGCATAAAGATAACAATTCTTCAAAAGATAACAATTGTGTAATATTTTCTGTAGAGAACGGAATGATAATCCACTCTTTATATATGTATGAAAACTTGTTTCTCTCCCACTACCCACACCCACATACCTCTAGTGCAGGATGCTGTAGGAGAACCTACTGTCTTTGCGTAAAAGCCAGCAAAGCTGCCATGGGATGCCCGCGTGTCTGTGTGTCTGTGTGTGACTGAGGGCAAGTAAGGGGTTGGAAAGTACATGCTTCAAAGCCAGTCCTACACCAGGGAGTCTTGCAATAATGTGACTATACACATGAGTCACTTTGGACCACTATAATGGATCTTATACGTTTAAACTGTATACAGTAAGTCCTCAATTAACGTGATTGATAGGTTCTGTATCTTTAAGCAAAATGACATATAATAAAATCAATTTTACCATGCAACAGGAGAGCCCTGATGTTTATCATTCATTAGCTTTACAGTAAATCTACCTGTGGCCTTACATGAATGTGAGCAAGTGACTTAACTCCCTGACCTAAATTTCTACATCTGTCTATTTCATTGGAGTCTTCTGAGAACTAGATAAGTGCATGTAATAGTTTAAGAAGAATAGACTCATCTGTTTTGTAGTTTAATCAGTACAAGCCTCATGCACTTCATCTTCTACATCTTGCTGAAAATTGGCTTTCCCCTCAGGATATTGATTCTTGGGCATCCCTCTCAAGCGGGAGTGGTTTCTCCACACCTGCTGTAGCCCAGGGCCTGAAGATGGAGTAGCTGCTTCTTGATCCTTGTTGCCAATTCTAGATCATTTCTCCTTCCGAATTTTTTCAAAATTCCAGAACTTTGTTCCACATACCCTCCAATCACTAATTTTGGCTACCAGCCTTCTAGCTTGTCTACCTGACTAGAATGTAGGCTGTATATCAGCAGAAGTTGTCTCCTAACCCCAATACCTAGCAATACCAGGCGCCTAATAGACTTCCAAATCAATATTTGTTGAAAGAAAGAAGAAACATTAAAAAATGAAAGCAAGAGAGAAAAAGATCTGTCTGTGAGGTACCCATTCCCTTCACATCCACAGCCATCTTGAATCAGAAATGAGTTTTCCTAACACATATCATGTCCAGTCCCATTTTCATGTCTTTGTTTCTGTATTCTGCACAATATATTAATAATATGTTAGACCCTGCCCCTCAGCCTACCTTCATAATTTTCTCTTTTAACGCAGCTCACATCTGATGTCCTTGACAGAGTTTGTACTGGCTGTTGAAGTCAAGCCCACCGTTTTCTTTTGGTCATGTTATACTTTGAGCTAAATATTTCTATACAGTATTACCATAAGCTTTGTCAATAATTGTACTTTGAATGTGACAGGAGCCTTAGTTATATCTATTCAATTAATGCATATCCACCTTTAGGGCTAAGACCATTTCTTAATCTTCCTTTATCTCCCCCAACATGCCTACCTCTGTGCTGGATGCATGGCTTAATAAATATATATTGATTGATTGATAACAATCACATGACAATCAAAAGAAAAATGATCTTATTTTTAAAGGTATAACATGTGTGTATATACATACACACAAAAAAGAAATATAATGTTATATCCAATCAAACATATAATAAAGGTAAATAATTACTTGAATTATCTTGTTACAGAAAAATCAGCAGAAGGAGGCTCAGTGAATTCTGGCTCAGTTTATGCAACATTTGGGGATGAAGTCTCTGTATCTATATGTGATGTAGTCTTAGCCCTGGGACACAGGCCTGACCATCCCTAGGGCGTGTCCTCATTGTGAGAGCTGCATGTGCAGTAACCTGCTCCACTGCTGGCTCAGCCACAGTCCAAAATCTGGCCCTCTTGGGACACCCCATGTAGTTAGAGCACTTTCTGTTTCACAAGCTGGATGACTTTAAATAACATTTCAGTATCTGAGAGCTGGGGCACACAAGAATTAGGAGAAGGAAGTAGACTGAACAGCAATTGCAGTTTTGGTGAAAGGACTTAAGAAAGAAACCAAAGTATCTGGGTTGTCCTAGAGGGACTGTATTCTCTAAATGGTTATGGATAATTAAAACCCATGAGACCTTCCAGCTCTGAATACTCAGCCACTGGAATTGCTCCATTTTACTTGATTTCTAGGATTAGGGGTAGGGAAAAATTGGGATTTAAAGTCTACTGTCTTCTGAAAGATTTTTTAGTGAAGCATTATCTATTTAAAAATGTCTAGCCTCTTACTTTCTGCATGATTATATGTACATATACATGTATTTACAACACTAATATATATGTATATATATTGAGAATAAAGGAATAGTGACACTGTTGAATTAAAAAGGAAGAATACATTGGGCCGGCCGAGTGGCGCGGCGGTTAAGCACTGGCTTCGGAAGCCAGCAGCCCCGGTTCGGGTCCCACATATGAGGGCCAGTGACACTGCCCTCAAAAAAAAAAAAAAAAAAAAAGGAAGAATACAGAATTTCTTACTCAGATCTACTCACCCATTACACACCTGTATTCCATGGGACTTACTCTCTTATCCTTATGAAAAACATTGCACAATCACATACTTCAATAAAACACAAACAAGCCACATTCAAATTCCAAAGAGGGTAACAACAGTGATCATCAGATATGGTATCTAAAAGTCACTTTAAAATATAGATTTATTTAACATTTTTTCTTTTAAAGGATATCTTCAGAATGCTGCTACATCAGTTGGAAGGAAATTTGTAAAATTTGTATAATCAGTTCTTTTTGTCACCACTGCCCTTAGCTTCGTATATGTTATTTTCAAAGGCAATGGTCTTTGAGCTCTTGTCAACATCCCTGTTTTAATTTGCTAGAGCTGTGACAAAAAAGAAAAGAAAAAAGTACTACAAATCAGGTGGCTTAAACAAGAGAAACGAATTGCCTCACAGTTCTGAAGTTTAGAAGCCTGAGATTAAGGGGCTGCCTCTATCTGAGGGCTGTGAGCAAAAATCTGCTCATTCTTCTCTTCTCGCTTCTGCCTTCAAATTCACATGGTATTCTCTTGATGTGTGAGTCTGTCTTTATGTCCAATAATCTCCTTCTCATAAGGACACCAGTCATATTGAGTTTACAAGGCTCACTTTTATGACCTCATTATAACTTGTTTAAATCTACAAAGACCTGATTTCCAAATAAGGCACCTTCTGAAGTTCTGGGGATTAGGACTTCAACACATCATTTTGGTGGGACACAATTCAACCCATAACAACCCTTATCTACACCTAGCCAATAGTCACATTGAAAGGCAGGCAATGGCTCTCACAGCTGTGGTTTGTGTGGTATACATCATCCTTGCAGTATTTCCTATTATCTCAGTTGATGATTGTTGGTTTTCTAAAGAGAGAAAGGTTGAGATGTGTATAAATGGGATCTCCATGTTCAAATGACTGCTGCAGGGTTGAATATTGTTGGAATGAAAGTTCATGTGCACTTAGTACATGGCCAGTGCATGTGAGTTCCATCCCATTCCATTACCCAGTATGGACAAAAAGCAAGAGAAGGAGTGAAAATAAGGGAAAAAAATAATTCTAAGAAACCTTAGTTTAAAATGCAAATGCTATAACTTTGATATCTTTTCAAAACTTTTCCCCCCAGGTGACTGTTGATCATAAGCTTGCATGGAGAGTTCACCAGTAATAACATGCACAGCATACAAAAGACTCTGTTTTTCTTCTTTGGATTCTGCTCTTGGTTAGTTTCTCTCCACCTATCCCTGCCTAAGGCACAGCATCCTTCCAAATGACTCAGCTTATAACGAGCATCACACTGGGCACTGTGAAGTGACTCAGAGAGCAGCTGAAGATCAATAGAGAATGCTGTTGCTGAGGTATTTGCTGGATGAATCAGCATGGCACGTCTAGGTGCTGAGTGTACTGAACTTGCATTGGAAAATTCTTTCAAATTCGCTGTACTTTCAAATTTGAAAACTTCTATAATGAAATGTTATGGCAGGGGGGACCACATAAATCAGCTCTCAGGGATAACTTATTTAGAGCGAGAGAGCAAGGTTTGTTATCAATCATTTGTTGTAGATTTGGAGAGCACTCAGAAATAGAGATAAGGGCCAGTTTTCACTCTCTTGGTAGATGGCTGGGTGAACAAAGCATTGTCCCTTCAGGTTTTGATATCTGTTCTCATGTTTAATTATTGGAATGTAGCAATCAGACTTTTGGTCTTGTTTTTTTCTTTTGTTTAATTAGTAGCTGCCAGATT
Organism: Aselliscus stoliczkanus; assembly: GCA_033961575.1. Taxonomy (NCBI): domain Eukaryota; kingdom Metazoa; phylum Chordata; class Mammalia; order Chiroptera; family Hipposideridae; genus Aselliscus; species Aselliscus stoliczkanus. Next base: position 131,930,968 of record CM066733.1, read on the forward strand.
CCACCAATCGGCACATTTGAAAATTAGCCTACCTATTTTTAAATTGTCTCCATTTATTTGTGCCCCAGGTCTGATTATGAATTTGAAAGCAGGGATCAGTAAAACGCATATAAAATAGGGCATTTCTACTTTGTGAGCCATCTTTTTCTCAGTTCTAAAGCAGAATAGTTGAGAATGCAGTGTCTGGAGTAGATTGCTTAGCTTCTTAGAATTTCAGCTCAGTAGCACTTTGGGCAAATTACTTAACCTTTTTGTTCCTTATCTTAAAGTAAAGATAGCACGAATCCCTGCATCTTATAACTGTTAGTGCTTATAGTAAGAGCTCAGTAAATTTAGCTCTCTCCCTTTAGCAAGCTTTATTTTATTTGCTATTCTCTCTCTCTCTCTCTCTCTCTCTCTCTCTCTCTCTCTCTCTCTCTCTCTCTCTCTCTCTCTCTCTCTCTCCTCTCCTCTCCTCTCCTCTCTTCTCCCCCCCACCACATCTCTATTCCATTTCTCTATCTATTCAAATCTGTTTCCCTGAGACCAGGGATGCACCGAGAGAAGCGGTCTTCTTCCTGTGCTGACAGTGGCCCTTAGGTGGCTTTCACAGACCCCATTCTATTCCCTCTCATTATGAAAGGCAGCCTTCTCTGTTTATGGAACACCCTGTGCATCCTGTTTATGTCTATTCCACAGATAACTGCTTCCTGCAGGAACATTTTCTTCACCGCTCTGACCTTTTCCACAACCCGGTCCTGAACTTCATCTGTAGTCCCTCTGTCTATTTCAAGTCCCTTCAGGTTGCCAGGTGACATTTAGTCAAACCTCTTACTTGACAAGCAATCAATCCACAAATATTCATAGTAGTATCCTTATGTTGAGACCACCAAAAATTGCGTTCCTCCTTTCTCCACAAAACCAACATTTAAAGTCAAGCATGATGATAATAAAATAATAATAATAATAATAATAATAATAATAACAACAACAACAACAATGATATTCTCCATTAAGTTACACTGGTTTATATATAGACATAGGTTTTTAAAATGCAAATTACAAAATGAATAATCAATGTGTTTGTGACCAATATGTAGGTCAATGAATCAGCTGAAGACCTAAACGTAAAGCACACCAGATGCTGCTGTACCTCTCTGTCATATAGCCAAGGAAGATAACAGAACATGGGGAAGGTGGGAGTTGGTGTACAGAAAAAGGAATTTGCAGTGGTGATAGGAGGACCTCATAGGCATCCCTTAGTTGAAGGTAATGATTTTCTTATTGTTTCTTTTAGGGACATAGCTGGGCTATAATGGCTCAGAAATATATATATATATATAGTGTTCACATTGATAATAAAGCCCTGACTAAAAGAATCCTATTCATTTATCTTGGGGTCTGAAGATTGTCTACTACTTCATCTACGGTGTATCTTTAAAACACAGATTCAGTTTCAATAGGTGATTTTCAAAAAAATTATTGGGAATAGCTATTGTCATTGGTTACACATTGCTTTCATGATACAATGGCATAGTTGACTCTTTTAAGGAGGGCACAGCTCACAGTGGCCCATGTAGGGATCAAACCGGCAGCCTTGGTGTTATCAACAGCATGCTGTAACCAACTGAGCTAACCAGTCACCCTCAACAGGTGATTTTGACACACCCTAGAGAGTAAGAGCCATTGTCTTCTGGACCTCAGGCCAGATTAGGGCCCATTTCCCATCTACATAATAAAATTTGAGTTTCTGGGGAAAAAAAATACCATAATAATGAGTTGTTATATACACATCACTAATGTTAGTTGACCTTCAGATAGCCTATCATTTCTCAAAATCAGTTTTTATAGTTGTGATGGTGTATAAGATTAATTTTAAAAAGAATTTCCTGGAAATATAGAATAACAGTAACTCGTCAGCTAAATCCTGGGTGTGAGTCAGTCCTTTCCTGGAAGCAGATGAGACCTGCTGCTGGCCACAGTAGAGCTTCCAAAAGTGGAATCTGTCCAGGTCAAAGGAAGGCCTTAGTCAGTCTACTAGAGTCTCCGAATTCTTGCTGATTGATTGAGCTCTGCGAACAATGGAAGGAGGCTGCTGGATAAAGGAATAGTGCCTCCTTAGTATAGACGGCCTCACTTAGCTCTAAAGATTTACTCCTACAGAGTAAGGGAAGGCCTGTTTCATTCCTGTGAAATAGTGAGGGACTTTCATGGAATAGAAGCCCAGAAACCGCTGCCTCCAATGTGTGTGGATAAGGGAACAGGGAAGCCTTGCTCCTGGGACCACCTCTACTCAGTTGTCCCTACCTGCTTTCCTGCCAGGCCTCCATATCATCGAGTCCCACTTATCTTTAGAGGTCCCTTTACACTAAAGTCTACTGTGCTATATCACTAGGTCTGTACAAAGAAAATGCTTTGACTCTCTTTTTGTCCCAAAAATGGTAATTTAGGGACATGGACATCTAGGAATTTATTTAAAGTACCTAGGATAGAGGTTGGTTTAGTTAATTAGATTAGTTCCATTAATTATGCTTTTTTGTTTGTTTTCCACATATAACACCTCTTAAATTTGCATTTCAGGCTACATCTTAGTATTTTTTCAACGCTCTCTGTGTACTGGAGTCATCTACGGAGCTTGGAGCTATTTCAACGTTCAGTCCCCATCCCTGGAAAGTGTGATTAAATTGGTCTAGGGTAGGGCCTAAGCATGTTTTTCAAAGCTTCTATGTGATTCTAAGTGTAGCCTAAGTTGAGAACCACTGCTAGCTTTATGATATGACTCTTCTAAAAGTCAATTCTATTAAAATCAGCCACCATCACCAGCATCAAAACTTGATTTGACATATCCTAATAGTTGACTATATTATACATCCTAATAGTTTGACTATATTACACAACTTAAGTGATATAAGTAGAATTTCCAGATTCGGCACCCAAACATGACATCTTCAATCACACAATGGTGAAGTAGTAATAACAATCCCCAAATTCATGTATTTATACTGTTTAGAAGCAGAATTCATCAAGATAGTCAGTCAGCAAAATTGCTAGAGAAAGCTTGTTTTCTCCGTTTGTCCATAAAATTTCTAACCTCAAAACGTTGGAGACTGTAGTCCCTATAAAGTTCAACAAGTATAACAAAATCAGCTGTGATGTTTCTGCAGTTAGGTTACATTTGATTAATTTTTGAGACTTTAGTCTGGAACAAATCTATGCCCACAGAGCCATTCAAAGCTTTGAAACCTCCATTTTGCTACATATGCTTATCTCCTTTCATAAGCAAGGTTAATAACTTTCATGAGAGAGATAGCAAGTAAGGATAAGCCTGGTTTGGCTTTGGAGAACAGTGACGGACTGAGATAATGATCCTACCAGGTTCCATTTGATGAGAAGGAGGTTCCCTGGACACCTGCCCAGTCAGCTAAGAGGAGGGCAGTAGTGTGCCTTTTCTAGCTGATGTCAGTCCCGTCAATTTGATGGAATGAGTTTTATGAGTTGAATTGCTGACTTCTGATGTTGGTGAAAGATAAGTGTAAAAAATTTATGAGAGCTAAGTTGCTAACCTCTTAGACAGTATGAAGAATACACATATATAAACATTTTCTGGGGGGAGAGGAGGCAAAGGAAGCAATTGGGCAAAAAGAACAAAAGGGACCCAGTATTTTTAAACACATGCATTTAGAAGTGTCCTTAGCTAGTGTCTGCCCTATGTTAAACTGGAGGCACTTATATTTGGCAGCTGCAATCATTTAATAACTGCGCCTTTACCATGAAAGCTGGGGGGTTGGCAGGATGCAGACATTCAATGTAATCATTGCTGACATCCATTTAAAGCCAAAGCCACAGAGGGAAGTAATTGGATTTAGTGGAAATAGAGTTTTAGAATAAAAGTGCATGGGATTTGATTTAGTTAATTTAATTAAAACTATACTTTAGATTATCTCATTTAAATTGCCTGTGTTTCCATTTATGCTTTAAATCCCTGGCCCTTATTCAGTAAGTAGAGTTTTCCTAATGTGAAGTAATGGAGATCTGTTTACCTCTCCTTCAGAGCCCTGCTGTATCCTGCCTGTCAGGCACGGCCAGCTGACGCAGGTCCTTCCAAAGGCAATTTCTTTCAATGCAGTGTTGGTTGTTATAGGATGTGAGTACCTGAAGGGACTTGAGAATCTTTAGCATTGCCCCTGTGCTCTCTGCAGCAGCAACGTAAAGGCTCCACTTTCTGAGCCTCTGGTTGTTTCCGAATCTATGGGAATCTGCATTACTTGTGCAGTAAGATATAAGTTCTCAAGGACACCCAACACTCCCGAGGGCAAAAGCCATGGGGACTTGACCAACACATCAGGTGTGAACAAAATGTTCATTTCCGGAATGAAGATCAGTCTTGATCAGTCATACAAGGTACTTTTCCCAGTCACAGAAACCGGATACATGAAACCAACTAGTTAAACCTCATGGTTAGTTAGGCTGATGACACATTGTGAATTCCTCCTGTCCTCCATCCAAACATTCCTTTGCCTTGGTTGGTGTTTCTTGCCTTTAAAAGTAGGCATTGTGGCAGAGCAACCTGTGCTGGTAAGGAAATGCCCAGGGGGAGGGAGGGCGGGGGTCCCCTTGTGGCACCGGTGGAGGTCCCAGGAGAAGGGTGAAGCAGGCAGCAGGCTGTCTCAATCTCTCACTCCCTTGCTCTCAGTAAAGCAGGAATGACTAAAGTAATGAAACAATGCATTTTGTGATAGGATAATATGGGCACAGCTCCACAGCAGCGGGTAATGAGGCTTTCTTGTCTCTCCACATGCCTGCTCTCAGAGGAAGTCTGAAATTACTGTCTTCAAGCCCTCTATTCACCTCGTTCCTCTTATTCCTTTGAGATTCTCAGGAAATCCATGCTGTGGTTAATAATGAATAGATTTTTTTGTAACCTTTTAGTAACAGCAATATTATTAGGGATATGTTTTTGTGTTAATTTAAACATACACACATTATCATGTATGCTTTGTAGAGTAACAGTCTGCTTTCTCTACTTTTGTCATTCTTTGTCAATAACTTGCATACATATATGAACCATTAAATTATGGTTGTTCATTCATTCTCAATTGAACAGGCAAGGCAGTGGTATAGACAGTGATGAACTCAATAGGCATTTATTGGCATTTATTGGGTAACCACTTTATTTAAGGCATCGAGCCCAGGTACTGCAGTTAGTACAAAAATGTAGAAGATTTGATCACTCTTCCAGGGGCTTCTACTCTAATAGAGGAGATTAGGCCATAGGTACGAATAACTAATTCAAAATAGAAAGTGGCAAATGTGAAATATAAAGAAAGTGCTTGAGATTTCAGAGGACAGTAAGATACTGTTGGACTTCGGGTGGCTGGGTCAGGGAGTATTCTGTGGAGGAAATGCTTTCTGCCCTGGACTCTGAAGTAGGTGAAGGTTTGGACAAGCAATGGAGGGTAGGTGGAGATGGGCACCCTAAGAAGTGGAAGTACTGAGAGCAAGTGAATAGTCCTGGGGAAATGCTGAACATTTCCTGGAGCCATAAATGTAGCTGTTTGTTTGTGATGTAGAGCCCACGTCTGAAGGTGATGCGAAGTAAGTTCTGCTAGAGCAAGATCTTGAGAGTACTTAATGTCAAGCTAAGGAGTTTAAACTTTACCAGTCTAGATGCCCAGGTTCAGAGAGACACTGACCTAAGTCTTGCCAGAGATGGGAAATACCCTGGCAGCCTCAGCCCTCCCCCAGGTGAGACCTGATGTGTTTGTGGTGATCTCCCAACACCTGGCTGCCCAGGCTCACACCCTGCACAGCCACCCACATATACTGGCTGGGTGCCCCTGTGGGCCTGCAGCTCTGCCCTCTACCTTGGTTCACTGGGATGTGACCCTAGCATCCATTTAAGTCTTGTTCAAGGAAAATGTTCTTGTCCCACTATCCTATACCCAACCACCAGCTGCTGGCTAGAATTCATAAGTAGGAGATAGGTGTAGGATTCAATCCAGTGCTTCTGGTTCTTTCTGCTCCACCACATCTGCCTCACATAATACGTACTTTCCTAACGATATGTTTGTCTTTCTTAAACAAGTAGGCCTCTAAGAGTAGGAAGGAGAACTTTCATCTTAGCAGTGCTTCTCAAAACTTGTTTGCTTTTTTTTCTTTCCCTTTAGAGACATCTAAATAGCCACATTAGAAGTATTTGTTGAAAGACAACTTTGGGGCACTCATTCATGAATACTTTTTTGAATAAATGAATACATCGAATGCCTTGTATATATGATAGACACTGTACTAAACCCCTTAATCCTTTTAAGCTTTAGTATATATGAAGAAAAAAACACGTTTAACATCCAAACAAAACACAGTCCCTTATGTTACCATGTATAGTTGCAAGAATTAAATGAAATCATATATTTAGAAGCCTCGACATACTGCACACAACAGTTCCTAATTTTATTACCACTAATACCTCTATATACTGTCAACTGTCGAGCTCAAAGATTTTTTTTAGTGGGATATGATATATTTTGTCTTTCAATTTTAGGCTTTCATGCATTTTACTATCAAAGGATTGACACATCTTTCTGGAAAAGATCAGAGATTTGTTTTCTTCAAAGTTATGGCAATCATTGCAATGTGTCCCAGTGTAGATATGCTGGTTGCTAAGGACTGTATAAGTCAGGATAAAAAGTGGGCTGATGACAACTATCAATTTATTTTCTTTTATTTCTGTCACTTGGAAGGAAAAAGCAGTCTGACAGATGTTTTACTCTGACAGGCTGCTATCAGAGACATCGGAGCAGCATTGTGAAAATGAATCAGCGTGATGATCGCAACCTTCTTTGACTAACTTCTGGCCTGATCTATCATCCCATAGCTGTTATTCATGGGAGTACGAATGCAAATACTTGTCTTAAAGAAACTTCCATGTCATCAGATCACTGTGCAGAGTACTGAAAGTCTTCCTCCCTAGAGATGTTAGCATAGAGCTCTTCCCTTGATCATGAGCAGAAATAAATAACCTCTGCATGAAAGTTGATTCTCCAGTACCACAAGATTTTGTGTCAATTATCCAAGGATGCCATAGCCATAAAATAAAATCTTAACGCAAGCCTAGAGAGTTTTGAATGTAGATTTAGAGACATCATAAAGAGAAATGATGACTGTGTCAAGGAAGGTAATTTTCACTAAGGAAATGACATTTAATCCCAGTCATAATGCCATATGCAATAATGCCATATAAACATGTTTTATACAAAGCTGTAGGGAGAGAAAAAGAGGGAAGAAATTAATTTTGAGCGCAACTATATCAATGAATAAATAATTTAAAGTGAGTTCATTTTAACATCAGAACACTCACCCAATTTGTCTTGCACAATAACAACAAAACACAGATACATCATGTTGGGCTGTGCATGAAAGTTGCAAGAGCTTGCCATTTCCATTTTTTAAAGGAGAAGCAAATGTGTCTGGCTTACTCAATTTTTTCCTAACTTCAAGTTTTCACCTTTAAATAAGCATTATGGAGACTTGCTGACACACAGCACTTATGTGCTCCTTCATTCTTTAATAACCCAAAATAGTGCTACCAAAAAGGGACAAGCTAACAGTGAAAGTTATTTATATGTACAAGTAATATAATTGCATACATTTATGTCTATTAATTGTCAAAGTCTGCAGAGATCATCTCTAAATAAGTTTTTTTTTTTTTAATACTAAACTGATTGATAAACCTAGCAGAAGATTTTAGATTTGCAGGTGAAACCTCACCTGATTTTCTACCTCTGACAGGTTAGGCACATGTTCTCATGTTCCCGTGATACTTAGGATTTACACTAGCATTGCTGGCACTACAGCACTTAATGTTTATTGGCTTCAGTATCTTTCTCCCCAGTCATGTAAATTTCTTGATAATATGGACTATCTTGCCCATCTTGGTTTCAGTACACAAGCCAAAGACCAGATCAGCCAGCAGATACAAGATTCTGTGTATAGGCTGCTGGGTTTTTATTTCAGGTCTTTCCATTCCAGGACTCAGACACCTATAATTTCATTGTCAGAGTCAGGACTTAAAAAGGCAGCATCCAGCTTGGTCATCCAAGATGAAGGACATGGGGAAGACTAAATGAAGACAAACATAGTTATGTAAATCATGTAGAGGAAAAAAACGGAAGGAGAGATAGGGAACCACCACAACAGCTTCCTAATTGTCTGCTTCTAATCCTTTTGTACATTGCTGCCCAGCAAGCTTTTAAAAATACAAGTCTAATTAATTCACTTCTCTGTTTAAAACCCTTCAGTGCATCCAAAGGTACTTGGGATAAAGACCAAAGCCCCCACCTGCTGATAAGGCCTTGAGTGACTGGCCTTTCTGACTCTGCCCATTGGAGTCACTCTGTCCTTGGGCCTCTGCTCTCTATCACACATGCTCTCTTTCTATTCATTGCAACAGATGGCTCCCTCCTGCCCCAGGGCCATTGCACCTGCTCTCCCCCTGCACACACACACACTTGCCTCATTGGAGCAGGAGCAGCCTGCCAGCCCTCCTGCTGTCTTTGGTTGCAGACCTCTTTTGTTTGGCCAGCCCAGAGATTATTAAAGTGTGAATCTGAATGCCTTAAGGCCAGTCAACTACACCCGCCCCCCCACTCCCATCTGCCTAGAATCCTAATGTTTCCATTAGTCTTCTCCCTGCCAGATGCACACATTTGTGTTACCTGCTTGCCACCCTGAAGGAATCTGAGTTTGTAATCCCTGAACTCATTAATTCCTATAAATCAACCAGTAATCTTCAAGAATGTCACTTGCTCAAGGATGCCTTCACAGCCCCACACTCTCAAAGCATCCTGTGCTTTCCCTTCATAGCAATCATCACAATTGTCATTAAATATTGGATTGTCGGAAAAGTAATGATGCATTTTCGCAACGAAAAAACATAGAAAAAATACTTCATGACTTTTCCGACTACCCAATAGTTGATTCTGTAATTAGGTGTTTAAAACCCATTTTCCTGCCCAGGACTCTTGTCTTCTCACCATTATGTCCTCAGTTCTTTACATATAGAAGACACTCATTTATTGAATGGATGGATGGATGATAAAACTACAGTATTCCAAAACTTAATAATATAAATAATTCTCCAAAAAATTTAATGAGAATTATGAGCAAATGTTTTTCTGAGTTACTTGAGCCTAATCCTTCCAGTAGACACTACGATCCCCTAACTCTGAGATGATAATACTGTGCATGTGAAGCTTATAAGAATAGTGATTTCCTACAAATGTACCATGTTCCAAAGGATGGGAGGAATGGGAAAACAGAGGGCTCCAAGCTCCCTACACCTAATTAAACTAGAGCACCTCTGCTCTTTTCATTATTCATCTTCTATCCTTTATGAAATGATAATGGACTTCTGCAAAAGATTTGTCTAAATAAATCTTTGATCAGTGCTAGGACAATGCCTTTCTTGCAGATTCTGATATCAGCAGTCCCCCAAATGATGCTTGGCACTGAGAGTGTAGTCAATAAGGATTTGTTGAATAATATCTATGTATGGTAACTACTTGTGGGTAAAGATATGTTTTCAAAGTTAGGATCACATTTCCAGTGTATTTCAGAATCAGGACATGGCAAAGCTGTTCTATTGCAGGTAACATTGTAAGCATCACTTGCCCCAGTATGCTGAGTGTGTCTGCCATCCATCCATTTTTAACTGCAAAACCAAACCAAGTAAGCCCCCCCTCCGCAAGTGATATTAATGCAGACACTTCAAATACATATCAAAGACTTCTTTTGTCCCTGGTCCTTCCTTATGATACATTATCCTCTCTTCCTGTAGTCACATCTAAAATGCAATGAATTAATTCTTTTCACAAATATTTTACCTTCAAACAGATCAGAATGTGCCCAAAGGGGATGTTTCACTGAAGTGTTTGTTGAAAAAATTTGATTTATTATTATTATTATTATTATTATTACTAGTAGGCCTCAGATTTGAAGCAAACTAAAAAATAAAGTAGACAATTTTCCACAGTGATGAGGTATTGTCTTAATGTGGTAATTGGCAGTAAAAAGTGGGATGAAAGGAATTATGCGGAAGTGTGTGCTATGTGTTCACTGTGCCCAATGTCTTCCGTTTCTACCTCTCCCACTAGCCACTGTTCACACTTTTGCACTAAGTTCTCTGCCTCAGAGGCAGATCTGTGCAGATGATTTTAACAGGCTCATTTGTCTTCTGGTTTGCAGTTGAGTGTGTCCAATGAGGAGCTCCTGCAGGAGGTCAGAGGAAGGGAGCACAGTGAGGTCAGTCAGGTTCTGTATTTCCCTGCTTCCTCCCTTCAGAGTGGCCTTGGGCTGGCTGCAGAATCACCATCAGAGTCAAAGGTCGCAGCTCCTCTCAAGGTGAACCTTCCCACACTCTCTCACTGGGTTCAGCTCCCTCCTCTTGTTCCTTTATGGTTACAGGTTATAACACCTGCTTTACTAACCCAGGAGCACCTCATTCCTTTTTGTGGTTTACCATACCAGCCCATACCTCATAAATAATCCCTTGACTAAACCTTCCTGGAGTGTGCCCCTTCCCATTAGGGCCCTGACTGATGCATCTACTAGAGGTTCCATTGCAATCTCTCTTATTTGGATCAGAAATCAGAGTCAATGGTAATAGGCCTGGTGCCCACTGGTTTAACTACTTGAAGGAAAAAAAAAAATTAATTGTACTCTACTATCTGCCTTTTTAATTAGATCTAAAAACCAAAATTAATGATATTTTCAATATGTACTAAAATATCATTATTGGATCTTCTCAATACTTTTTTAATGTGCTGTGTATAGTAGCATCTTTTGAAAATTATATAGTTTGTTGGGTATTATTACTTTTCCTTTCCGAATATACTACTGTCTGTTCCCTTTGAACTAATACATGTCTTATATTTTCATTTGCTCAATTTTTTATGTACCAATTATTAATTCAATCACAAACTCTTTGTCATTGTCAAAATCTCTCAAGTCATTCAGAACATTGGGTAATTTCTCAGTTTTACTGTAATGGAAAAATCTTCTCTGGAGCATTTGTAACTGATCCAATTTAGACTGGTTGCCATGCCCACTTGCTGTTTCAACTGTCTCCCTTATCACAACCCTACCACCTCTATCTTTCACTGGATCTCATTTCTTTTTTTGTGATTTAATCCTTTGTTTGGTGACACAAAACATCCAGGAGCCCTAGAATGAGGTGCATGGAGGGTAAATTTGAAATCTTACATGTCTGAAAATATCTTTATTTCACCTTTGTATTTAACTGATAGTATTGCTGGGTATACAATTCTGGATTGAAATAATTTTCCTTCACAATCTGGAAAGCATTTCCCCAGTTCCTTGTAACTTCCAGTGGGATACTTTTACCTAATCTTTTGCATGTGACTTTCTTTTCCTCTGGAATCTTGTAGAATCTTTTCTTTGTTCCAAGTGTTCTAAATCAATGATGATAAAACTTCATGTAGATCTATTTTTATATACTGTTTTGGTAATTCAGTGAGCCATTTCAATTAAAAACTCACATTATTTAATTCTGGAATTGTTTGTTAAACATTTTCCTTTGTTTCCTATTCTCTCTTTTTTCTGGCATTTTATCACTTGGAGGATGGACTTTTTGGACTGGTCCTCTAACTTTCTTACCTTTTCTTTTTTTATTTTCTATCTCTTTTTCATTGTTGTTTTGCTTTCTGTGAGATTTCCATAGCTTTATCTTCCTCCTCTTCTATTAAATTTTTAAAACTTTTCTGCTATTTTTAATTTCCAAGGTATATTTTCTGAGTAGTCTTTGAATATTCCTTTCTTATAGTATTCTGATCTCATTTCATAGTTGCAATATTTTTATTTTTTATAGTATATTATTTAGAATGTGTATATCTTTTATTCTGTTAATTCATTTATGCTAATTATTGTTATTGTTTCTCAGCTTATAATCTACTTGCAGAATTTTTGCTTCTTGTCATTGCACTTATGAAATGTGCTGGATTGGCAATCCTAATTCTCAAGGGAAGAATACTCCACTGGGAACCCCAAAATAGTTTGTTTAATTGGAAGAAGAGAATGCTACCTGGCAAATTTGAAATCTTCATGCCAATTAATCAATACAAAAAGAAAGGGTTTAGTGGGTTTAGTCTGCTGTCTTGGATCATTTGTCCTAATTATTAAGGGGAAATTTGGTTGCCACTAAACAATTGGAGGCCTATATGTGTAGTCTCTGGGCTGTCTTTTAGTATTTTCATGTCCATAAATAAAGTTGATGGAAAATTACAGAATCTGAATATGACAGGACCACTGATGATTCACACCTTTCAGGAATGAAGTTTGGGTCATCCCACCAGGTGGATAAATCCAATCACCTGAGGTTCTGGATGAGGGCAAAGAAAACATGAAATGTATAGTGGAAAAAGGAAGTGAGAAATGTTATTCTTGTTCATTTATATTTTGTCCATCATACTTTTTGGTCAATTATAGTTAGAATACTGGTAAGCTACTTTAGACGAATTTGTGTCTTATAAATAACCACTTTATTGAACTCTCTTAAGACAATTTTCAATTGATTTCTTCTAGTTAAAATAATCTACAAAGAATAACAAATTTATCTCTTCTTTCCAATAATTGTATTTTTAATTTCATTATACTCTTTTTTGATTGTAGGTTTTCTAAGTTATAAGAATGATACTTGTTCATAGTAAAAATTTATGTGTAAGAACATTAAAGTTATATTTTTCTCCCAAGCTCATGCCAATTCCACTACTTAAACATAAGTATAATTAATACACTAATGTGTGTTTTCCTAAGACTCTCTCTACACATGAACTTCTATGTTTGTATATATATTGATTGACAAAAATGAAGCTGCATATACTCTTTTGTAATTTATTTTTATCTGCTTTAACATATTTTGATTTTAATAAAATAGTTTTATCTTATTCTTTTAAACAACTGCATATTGCACCATATAAAAGTTTTCTAATGTATTTATCCAGCACCCTATTGTTGAGTTTTGTTTTGTTTTGTTTTTGCAGTGTACATCTTTGAACATATATCTTTATATATGTGTGTGATTTTTTTTTTCCTACAAGATTAAGTCCTAAAATATAACTGTTGGGAAAACTTTTTTTATTTTAAAGATAATACCATTATGTTATTGTGACTAAGGGTGCACTACATTGAGGAAATTAACTTTTTAAAGCTGTTCACTAATGAATTAAGACTTTGGTTGTTGCTTTTTTTCTTCCCTAGACTTCAGTAATATAGCACTTTAAAGCAGAGCAAAAATGATCTTTAATTTTAGTGGATTTACAGCTGGAAAAATACTGGCTTAAGAAACAGATACCATATACCCTGTGTTTTGAAAATTGCTTTCATTTTCTAGTTTACTGTAAAAGAAAACCTATCAACATCACTGATAATATATGCTATTTAGATTATAATTGTTCAAATACACCAATATTAAAAGATTTTTCTGGAATTTATGGACCCCTGGAATTCATCCATGTAATTTTACAAGGAAGAAGAGAACTATTTTCCTAAGTGCCTCACATTTACGTAGCATTTCAATTCAATCTATCCCATAAAGCCCTTCCTCTCTTCAGCTGGGGGTAAAAAGCCTGAGCTCCAGACCTCTGAACTGCCACACCTGGCCTACATGGAGGTTCAGGATACCACAATTAGGACTGATGACATGCTTATTTAGTCAAGACCCCTCTTCCTCATCAGAATCTGTCTGAAGTGCAGTGGTGAAAGAAACGGTGGGAAAGTATATTGCCTCAAACACAAGAGACTCAATGGATCTCAAAATGGCTCCCACCTTTTTGGGACAGCTTGTATAGTAGATGGCAAAGCATAAATAAGGATTTACTCATCTGGGAGATTTCTCTAAGGTCCTCTTTATTCCCCATTTTCTTCATGATTTATTGAGGACTTATTGTATGCCTAGCATTATGCTTGGGATTAGGAATAAAGAACTAAATGAGATAAGACTGTTTAAATCAGCAGTGTTTAATTTTTTTTCTAGTGTACCCCCTGAAGTAACTTTGAAAAAAACTACATGCACCCTTGCACATTTTTCGATTGATATATTATTTTAAAATCATACTGTTAAATAGTATAATTTCTACCATTTGTGACTGGGCCACAAATCCATTCTCTGGTGTTAAAATGAAACCCGTGATAAGTTTCTTCAAAATATGGAATTTCTCCCCTAACAACCCCACTAAATTAATATGTATTAATATTCTGAATTCTTATGAAGTTTTGATTGAAGAAAAACATATTGAGAATATCATCTAATGAAACAGAACTATAAAAGGGCTGCTGAAGTCTTATCATTCACCATCTTAACTGCACACAAGTTGTTGAGTCATTTAAAGCAACTGCTCTTTTAGTGCTTGAGTTCAAAGTCATAGGATTTTTAAGTAAAAATTTTATAATTTTAGAAAGAAAGCTTAGGGAATATATGCTTCAGTTTTGTATTCTCCAGGGGAGACAACTGAAACCCAAAGAGGCAAGGTGACTTGCCAAAATCATGCAGCTGGGTGGTAAACTTGAGATCCCTGGTTATTATTTGGTGACCTTTTCATTATTGTGTGATTAGAAATGCTATAACTTCTTTAGTAGTTTTAAGTAAAAATTAACCAGGAGCAAATAACAATAGTAGCAACCTCAATAATCCTGTGTTAGACAAGAATGAGACAAAGTTCCAAATATAATCATTTCTTTTTTTTTTGAGGGCAGTGTCCCTGGCCCTCATATGTGGGACCTGAACCGGGGCCGCTGGCTTCCCAAGCCAGCGCTTAACCACCGCACCACTTGGCCGACCCAATCATTTATTTTTTAATGGGAGGAAATAACAACAACAACAACAACAACAACAACAACAATAATAATACTATATCATGTACAAATGAGACGACGTCATCAATATAATCATACCTTTTTGCTTTCCCTTTAATTTTTCCCATTTTATTTCTTCTATGAGGAAATATCTATGTGAGTTAGTTTTATAATTCTATTTGAGACAAATTTACAATCTCTCCTTTTTGAATTTAGTTTAATTTATTTAACACAAGGGATTTCTTTTATTAGTTTCAGGCGTACAAAACAACATAATGATTAGACATTTACACCCCTCACAAAGTGATAACCCAAGACTACTACCCCTCTGATGCCATACACAGCTATTAAAATATCATTGACTATATTCCCTATGCTGTGCTTCACATCCCATTAAAATCTCTCGTTTTGATTTATACATTTGACTTCAATTTCACTGAGCAAGACAGAATACATTCAATTTCATTTTATAAAGGTAAAATTTAGGAAGATTAATTCATCACTTAGTGTCCTGGGTAATGCAGAGAGTTTGACAAAAAATGCAACTTTTAAAAATAATGTTAGGATGCACATATCAGTTAGGATGAACTAATCAGTGCTAGTTCAATCAAATTATTATAGAAGAAGCTTTTAGACCTAGTTATACTAGGGAAATAATTTAATTCTGTCTAGCTCAATTCTTATCAATAATATAACAGTATAGTCAAAGCTCAGTTTGGAAAGTAAATAAAGTGTATAAACAACAATGAACATCCTCTAGGAATGCTTTACTGAGTTACTGTTCGGATTAACAGAAAAGATTTCAAACATATTTAGTAACTGTTCCTTTTTATGATTTTTTTTTAATACTATAAATGAGAAAATTAACAAAAAACTAGATTGAAGAACTTTGTAGTTGGCTACTGTAAATTTGGCAAATCCAAATTTGTTGCTTTTTATGCAGATGTCTTTATCAGGTACAGGCTCTGACATAAAATAAAAACAACTATTTTTAATATTACATTTAGTATATATTTTTATGTCCTCCCAGGACAACTGAAGTTAACATTTAAGGCAAATGTTCACTGAGAGTTAAACTAGATCATACATAAATTTATAATGTAAAATGGAATTTGTACTGACAATTCCTCACTTGAAGAAAACCTAAAATAATATGTAATCTAATAACAAATTATATATATGTTATATATATAATATATATATATAATATATATATATTATATATATATATAGTAATTCACACTGCAAGTTTTTGTTTGTTTGTTTGCCATGAAATAAGAATGCCCCAAATGTCAAAAAAGAGAATGGATTTTGAAAATCCCTTTGAGCCTAATGTTTGACTAAAGTCAAAGACACATGTTTTATTTATTTAATCTTTAAAAATTAGGTAAACTTGTTTGGCCTTCTCGGTAGCCTGTTCTCTAGAGCTTCTCTTACTCTTGTTTTTTACTTAATTGCACACCCACACACTCCTAATCCCATTATTTTGTTTGTGGATCAGAGAAAAATTCTCACTTCTATCCCAAACAAAATTCTGGGTTTATCTTTACATTACCAATATCTGATGAAAGTTCTCAGCTAAACACAATAACAGAAAGACCTTCTATTCTAGGTCTCCATTCTTCAATCCCACAGAAAAATGGCAGGCA
Source organism: Aselliscus stoliczkanus (assembly GCA_033961575.1). NCBI lineage: Eukaryota > Metazoa > Chordata > Mammalia > Chiroptera > Hipposideridae > Aselliscus > Aselliscus stoliczkanus. The sequence continues at coordinate 131,947,461 of CM066733.1, forward strand.
CTTGGAAGTTAGAGCTTTTTCATTAAAATCACTTAATTCAAAAGAAGGCTAGCTACCACACAAGTCCCTACAAATGGAAAGGAGGAAGTCTAAAGATGTATTCTTCCTTGCTGCAAAGGAATTTCCCCAGGGGTGGTGGGTGAGGCTGATAAGGGGGTTAGGAGAGTTCAGTGCACTGAAATTTGCTGCATGTGAAATTCAATGAAGCTACGTTTATAAACTATTTTAAAATAATAGTAACATTATAAGCTGAGGTGTACTTTAAAATCTGTACTATCATTGCATTTTTGTTGTCTAACATCTGGTGTAGAACTATTATATTTAAGTATAATATCAGAGGTGTGCTGACTTACAAAAACTGATTGCTGAATTTTCAGGAATTTTGGAAGCCAGTTGTCGAACACAATCATGATTAAAAATCAAATTATATGAACTTAAAAGTTAAATTACATTCAAAGAAAGATAATCAATACCTAAAAGTCATCATTACATTTTACTATTATTTATGCACTTGAGGTTATTTATGTCTATAGTATCGATATTAGGGTTGCCAGGTAAAATCCAGGATTACCCAGTTAAATTTGAATTTTAGATAAACAATGAATAATTTCTTAGCATATATATGTCCCAATAAAACATGGAAATACTTATATATGTTAAATCATTATTTGTTGTTTGCCTGAAATTTAAATTTAATTGGGCATTCTGGCTTTTTATTTGCTGAATCTGGCAGATTCTGTATGGAGGAAATACTATATAATGGTGCATTATGACACATTTCTCCCTAACTTCACATTCAGTGTCTTTACATTGATATTACAGTTTGCAATCAGTCACGATGTGTGTATTTACCCCACAGATATTAGCACACCTAGCAAATCAGGGTTCCTATCCCCTAACCATTGTTACATATTTACCCATACACTATTGAGTATAAATCCATTTTAATCATTTTAACAATATTGTATGATGCTGTCCAGATTCTTAGAATGAATTGATTCTTAGATTATTGGTCATTAAGTTGAAAATAAATTAGTTTATACGTACGCTCTTATTGTTTTCTTTATGCTCACCATTCCATGAAGAAGGCAACATCATTTGCAGGAAACTTCTAATGGACAGCTTCTCTCCTGAAATTTTGAGGGAAGCTATGTTTTGATCAACATTAGGTCTCTCCATTGATGGCTATAAAAATAAACACATTTTTAAACATTTCTTAAATATTTCCTCTACAGAAATCCAATTAGATCTCCAAATCTGCCAGTATATTCTTTCTTTTCATCTACCTATGCACCTTTCAATATGAAGAATTGTAGAAAGAAGGTTAACCTGGGGATAAAAAGTTAATTAATGTGAGGAAATGTATAACAAAAGCTATGGTTTCTTTGTTCACTCATCTCTGTTGTAACATTGATTGACGCTTCTCATTATCATTAATTAAGTGCTTTAGAGGATGCTGCAAGCTCAGGACAATTGCTTACAGGTCAATTGAAAATATTCATTGAAAATATTTTCTCTTTATTTTCCCCTTCAAATTAAATGAGTGAAATGAGAGAATGGATTAATTCATCATTTTAGTAGCTAGGCTCAGGGTAATCGAGGTCAGTGACCTTGGTGGGCTGATAAATGAATTTGATCCCAGGGAGGATTGTCAAGATTAGGTTTCTGGTTGTCTTGTTTTAATCATTTATGGGTGCCCTATTATTCAGAGGGAGAGGTATAGTACTAGCAGCTCCAAACTCAAGTTCATCAATATTACACAACAGATGCAGGTGTTTCCACGACAGCTAAGTCAGAATAGAATTTTTCACTAGGAAATATAAAAACCAAGGTAATTGTCTTCTAAATATGCAACAGACACAGAAGTGCATATTAGAATTACTGGAGCCAAAATTTCCACCTGACGCTATTTGCATCTTTCCATACTTTGCAACAAGATTATTATTCTCTTCCAACTCCTCCTCCTCTCCCTTTTCTCCTCCTCCTTCTTTTTTGATTTCAAAAATCTTAAGACCAATACTTTAAAAGCAAGCGTTGTTTGTCATTTTCTTCAAGCAGATTTAACTTAAACGCCGGTGTTATTCACACACTCTTGCTTACTATAGACTGAACAAGTCTGGATTTGAACAATGCTCATATTCTATTCATGCTCATTTTCTTCCATCAGATAGCATATTATGTTTGTCTCCACATACAAACTATTGTATAAACAGAAACTGAGTGAATTCTAACAACAACAACAACAACTAAACCTGGTTGTTTTAAAAATTGTAATTTGAATGAATGAAATAAAATAAAGTAACCAATCGATTTTTTCACTTGAATTGAACTATTTAAAAAATGGGTCTAGAGATAGCTTAATGCTCAGTTTTTGATGATCACTGGAGAAGGAATGTTTTAGCACCCATAAGTAGTGGGCAGGTTCAAACCCCAAGGAAACAATATGGAGTCTTCTTTGGTAATTTCAAATTCTGGTAGGTAATTACGTCCCCTCGACCCAGAAAACCCTTCAGTTTCCAAATTTCCTAAATAATTTTGAGGCCATCACATTTCAAGGATGGGAAATGTTATTCTTACTGCTTTAAAGACTAGGAAGAACAAACATCTTCTTTTTCTATATACACACAGGCCTAACGTGAGCATTAGAATGGGTCCTTAAATTAGGAATTATGCTTTGAGAAGTGATCTAGAAAGAGAAAGAAGATGAGAGTAGAGATTTCAAAAAGATATATGTGTTCAGCTGGAGAGGTATATGACATTACAGCCAAAGCACAGACCTCTGTTTGAACTTCCAAAATAGCACTGAGTCTGAAAGCTTGAGATTTAAAGGGACCAGCTACCTGGATATGCAGCATCCTGGAGTCATTCTGGTCCCAATACTCTCCTTTTAAGTGAGCTTACCTGTAATAGTTAAGAGTATTTTACTCTTATCTAGCATTTTATGGTTTATTCGTATGACACTTTCATAGAATAACTAAAATGTATTTAGGATTGAATGTGTAATTTTCTCATTTCATTTTCACAGTAATTGCATGACATGGATTTTATTATCCTAAATTTGCAAGCACAGACAGATGAAGTAACTTGCTTTTTTAGCTCTGTACTCATGCATCATCTTAGTCCTTCTGACAAACTGTAAGATAGGCACTATCATGCTTGCTGAAGAGAAGAGCAATTGATGATTAGGGAGATTGGGAAATCAGTTCAACGTCCCTCAGCTAGTAAAGAGTAACACTGGGGCACTAAGCTATGTTTCTAAATCCTTCCAAGTTGCTTCCAGGGACATCTTTATGACTAGGAAACATGGGACTAACTGGTGGAAATTTAGTTGACTGACAATAATTTGTGTGTGAATATGAAATCTTTGATTATAAAACTTCAAGGTTTATATACATGGATACAAGAAATATAATTCAATTTTAACTTTATGTAAGTATGTTTAAGGTGTCACTTATAACATTCTACCCTGTCCTTCACTGCTATTGACCTCTCAGAAGGGTCTAGCACTTTGTCTGGCTCAATATACCATAAGTGTTTTATGAATAAGTGAATGCACGTGCCTGTATAAGAACACACAGTATATACAAGGCAAGAACAGGTTCTCCTTAAAATGTAGGAGTGGAGATTCAGACTGACTTTGGATGAGTGCACAAAGTGAAGTGTTTTGGGGACCTCTGTTTTCTTCTGCCTTGCTTATGAAATGGAGTGTGCTGCGTGAAGCAGCAAGATGGCTGCTCAGTTTGCACTCAGAAACAGGAGACCTGGTGGAAGGCAGAGTTCCAGCTGCTTTGATTTTCCCCCTTGAATTTCTCAGAAAATTATGCTTGCAGACCCTATACAACTCAGGGGCTCTGCCTCACACAAACATGGGTGATTTCACAGAACAACAGCGGAGTACACTCAACTGACGAACGCAAACCTGGGCTGTATGCCAATGGGTCACTTTACCAGGTGTTTTTCTCATCTGTAAGATGAACAGTTCAAACTACATGACCTGTACGTCCCTTCCAGCCTCGAAACTCTGCAGTGTATCACCTATAACATACTAGAGAAATATATCAGGCTATCAGACTCACCTCTGCTATGCCTTTGCAAACTAGACACTTCAACAATAATTTCCACACTTTCTTCTTCTGTTATGGTAGAATAATCATGAAACAGAAGTGGGACATGTTCCCTAATGATATCTTGGTTAAATAACTACTTAATATTTATTCTAATTACTTAGCAAACAAGCAAAATGTTTGATAACCCCTATGACCTTGGCAGGCTGATAAGTGAATTGGATTCCAGGTAGGACTGGCCAGATCGAGTCTCTGAAGTCTCTGGTTGCTTAGCTTTAATCATTTATGGGTACCTGTAAGGTGTGTGTGTGTGTGTGTGTGTGTGTGTGTGTGTGTGTGTGTGTGTGTTAAAGATAAGGAATAAATGACGTTCAAGAACAAAGTTGTTTAATTGAATAGCTCTTTGTTTTGTTTCTCCCAAAACAATTGACTATCATCAGGATATTATTTGAAAACTATTATTCAGGTACAGAAATGGCAGGTCAGGCCTTTTAATTTCTGACAGTGGTCTGGTCACTGTACATAGAAAAGGAAATAGAATTTTGCCCACTGGTTTGTATCCTGTTGTTAACTTTCTTTTCAATTGATTTTTTTTTTGAGCATTTTCTTTCTTTCTTTCTTTCCTTTCTTCCTTCCTTCCTTCCTTCCTTCCTTCCTTCCTTCCTTCCTTCCTTCCTTCCTTCCTTCTTTCTTTCTTTCTTTCTTTCTTTCTTTCTTTCTTTCTTTCTTTCTTTCTTTCTTTCTTTCTTTCTTTCTTTCTTTTTAGATTTGGGAGTTAACTTTCACTAAATGTAATTGTTGATTATGCATTCGATATGTTCCTTTTATTTTCTGAGGGAATAACAAGTGAATGTCACTAAGTGTTTATCTTGAAAAATGCAGCATTGATCCTAACAAACATAAAAATTAGAGCAGATCAATTGAGGTAATGGATAGATTATCTATTGATAAAAAAAACTATCCAGAAACTCCACTTTAAGATTGGCATTTAGTAACAAGTGTATCAATTTATCTATGAGCCAGTGTTCTATAATTCACTAAGCTGATTCACGACCCATTAATGGATGGTGACCTGCAATTTAAAAATACTACATATTTGTACTATTTATTGATATATATATATATATATATGTATATATTTGTTTGGTCTCAGAATAGGTGCATAGTATCAGTGAACCATGTTATAATGAAGCATCTCTACTGTGAATATTTGCTTTTTAAAATTAGCAGCAATATTGATCATTTTTCATCAATAGGTCAGGAGCCACTATTGTTCCCTGCAAAGACTCTACTGTTTGATAACAGGCTTCCTCAGGGCCCCAGTGTTTCTGCTGAGAGTGAGTTTAACTGCTCTGACTTGGGCAACGAAGAGCCCCCTCTTCCCATACCCCTTCCTACAGTGGGCTTTGAGAATTGAAATGGAGTAGAGAAGAATGATGGGAGGAGAATGATGGGACTGGGCATAAGCTCCCTGTGACTGACTGGTTGGCCTGAGACCCTGGGAAGAAGAAATATCATTGTGAGGTGTCATTACTGTTTATGCACTGAATCTCCTAAGGAAATTCAATGAGATAGTCTCTGCCATTGCTATTTACTGTTTGCACAGCGTAGACTCAGCTTTGGTAGAGATGGCAATGCTCATCAATACTAAGGCTTTTCCCTTCTTCCTGGACATACCGTTAGTCCACCTCCCCTGGCAGTTAGATGTGGTCATATGACTGAGTTTTGTCCAAGGATGTAAGTGGAAGTGATGTGTGTCCCTACCAGGCCTGGTCCATGTAAACCTACCCACTACAACCTGGCCCTCTTCCCACACATGCTGCTAGGTGAAAGGAAAGAATGCTGATGGCCTAGAGGAGGAAGAGTCAACCAACAAACCATATTGTGCTGTGACATAAGCATGGAATTCTCATTTATTATGGTAAGTCATTGAAATTTTGGGGTTGTTAGAGCAGTTTTACTACCCCAAAATATTAGTCTCCATTAAAAGTCTCTTATGGCTGGCCGAGTGGCGCAGTGGTTAAGAGCTGTCTTGGGATGCCAGTGGCCCCAGTTCAGATCCCACATATGAGGGCCAGTGACACTGCTCTCAAAAATAAATTAATTAATTAATTAAAAAAAAAGTCTCTTTAGCAATGTGTTTGAATCTGCTTTGCTTTCCTTCAATTCATTCTTCAAAGTGTGGCTTCAATTGTCTTCATCTAAGAAATAATCATGTCAACTCTGCTGACTCCTTACTGTTTCCATCATGCCTAAAATATTCCAATGGCTTCAAATTGCTTCAAGGATAAACTAAAACTTAGTCCACAGACTATATAGGGTTTGGGCTTGTCTACCTTTCTACCTCTAGCTCTCACCATGTTTACCATCTCTTGCCAACTTTTCATCTTACTCTCCCCACTTAGATTACACAGGACTTCTCAGTTGATCCTACTCTTTGTCCTCTCTCTGGCCACAGAACTTTTGCATATCCCATTCCTTCTACCTGGAATAGAGGTTGACAAAATGTTTTCTGTAAAAGATAGTAAATATTTTAGACTTTGCATACCATATGGTTTCTGTCCTAACTACTTGAATCAGCCATCTTGGCTCAAAGGCAGCCATAAACAATATGTAAGCAAGTGGGTATAGCTGCGATCCAATTAAATTTTATTTATAAATCATGTGATGGTCTCGATTTGGCCCATGGGCCATAATTTGCTGACCTCTGGCTCAGAATGTTCTTTCTACCTTTCTACTCCAATGAACAGCCCTATATATCTTTTATCTCTTTCCCAAGGAAGCCTTCACAGATATCCCTGATAAAATGAATTCCATTATAGGTTCTCATAATACCATGTATTAATATCTTTGTGGTAATTGTTACATTGGAAATTTTACATTGCCCATTAGTGATCAGAAGGACCTTATAAGCATCTTGTTTGTTCGCTGTTATTTATTCACTGTTATGTACAACAAATGAGCCTCTGAATTGTTGCCTAGTACATAGGACAGTGTAAAAATGGTCATTAATCTAGCTTCTGTGATTCAAAATAACATATTCATATATTTGTTCAATTGACAAATATTTATTGAAGTTCTATTGAGTTGCAAGGAGGTCTCAAAGGTGTGTAAGACACAAAAACATTATTTCAGGTACCTTGGTGGTAATATCTCCACTTGAAAAGTGAAGGTAAAAATGGAAGGGAAAACACAAAAACAGAAGCAATAAAAATAACACTTTTGACGTCATGAGTATAATATTCTTGTAGGTGGAGTCATTTGATTTGCAGGATACTGTTGGTTAAATATGCTATGGCATGTATTGGTGACACACCCACTACTTTTCTCCTTGCCCACATGCTGTTCAACCTGGGCAAGTTTCGTAAATTCCTTTTGGTATTCTAAGCCTAAATATCTAGAACTTTTCACATTACCTGCCAGACTCGAGAAGTTGCTACACCATCAGAATCAGAATCAGATGCTGTACTGTCTATGTAAACTTCCGTCGGAACAAGATGTGCTCACCCAGCCCTCCTGACTCTTCATGTTACATGGCAGTTATTTTCTGGAAAGAAGGCCAGGAAAACCAATACTCTAATAGTTAATGCAGACATAAGAACCAGACTTTCCAGATGCTTCTGGGTGTTTCTGGCCATGTATGTAAGTTTATCTGTACGGCAGCTGAGTCTTTTGAGCAAGACTCAACATTATTGCCCACTATTAGCTTAAGAGAGAGGCCACTGCTGAGTCCAACGTCAAGCATTGATAAGCTTCATGCTTGGCTCAGATTTCAACAGGCTAGACATGAAAATTATTTTAAAAGCAGAGTTACTTTAAATCGAATGCAAAAATTCTTGTTATTCCCTGTCTTCTCCAAACCAGATACATTTGGCCCATAGATTTGTTTGGTTTGGCTTTCACAGTATTTAAACAACAACGACAACCAAAAATTTGATTTGTTGAACTGGGAGATTCCTGGCATCTGAGCGATCTGGCAACCCTGGGTGGCATTCCCATGTGGGCAGGTGGCTGGATGCTGTCCTGCTCAGATGACTCAATGGCTTGCCAGGATGCTGACCCTAACTGACCACCTTCACTCATTCATTTTACCTGCCTGGCCCATCTATGCTAAAAAGTTTGAATTTGTCTTGGCCAGGTAGAAAGGAGGTTCAGTGGCACAGAAATATTTTTATGTTATACAGAAAACAGCTTTTATTATTAAATGCTACTGGGTTATTTGGATATTTGGATATCACCTTGTATTTTTATAGTGAGATATCTTGAGTTGAGGGATCTTCACCTTAAGGAACTCAAAAGACTATACAGAAGTTCAAGTCTTAAAAAAGACACTGACTCCCTTTGGCCAGGGGGACGACAGTGTCCTAAAGAACTTCAGAGTCTGAGGGAATGCCTGATTGGGAGAAATGTGCTTGAAAGGCATTCTGCCCAATACTAGGGTCTCTCAAGGGCCCTTTGATGGGTGCTGAGCAGGTGGGTCAAATGAGGATGAGCAGAGGAGCCAGTGGAGGCAGCAACATCCCCTTCGGCTTACAGGGATTTGTTCAGGGACCTGCCTACCATCAGTCCCAGAAGATATAGCTTTGGAGATGAACTTTAGAGGATAAGTAGCAACTTACTAGGTGGAGGTGGATTTTAGAGAGCAAATAAGCAGGAACAAAATGAGCATAAGCATTTTTTTTTTTAAATCCAACAATATTGGGTGCATGGGTGGGATACTGAAATCATGAGAAATTTTTGTTTTCCTAAATTTGTGTCTCCTGTAATATAGGATCATTTCAACCACACAGTGTTATGCCTAGAATCCTTTTAGAGTCATCTGCTAAAAGAGTGGCCCACGGATCAGTAGCATCAGCATCTTCTGGGAGCTTGCTAAAAATGTAGAATCACAGACCCTGTTCCAGACCCACTGAGTCAGATGCCCAGAAGATGCATAAACAGTTTAAAATTAGAGAAGCACAGTTTTTGAGACTAATGAGGTTTTGGGGACTAGGTTATGATAAAGTGACTTTTTTCTTTCTCTCCCCACCCCCATTTATTTAGACACTGGTTGACCATGAGACTAACTAGACATAAAACCCAAAAATACTGAAAACAATGTCTGATATATCAAGGCAAGTGGCATGGAGACCCACATTAAATAATATAATTACTATTATATTAAAAATGAAAAACTGAATCATTCTTTTTCTAAATGAATTGAGACTTAATTTGCTCATCATTCTTCTTCTTCTTCTTTTTTTTAATCACATAGATAGTAGTTACAATGAAGACCATGTAGAAATAGTCTCTTAAAAAAATGGAGCCCACTCTTGCCCTTTGGACTCAAACACTAATAAACGGAATACACATCATTGAGTTATGTATTACATTCATGAGATTACTTAAATTCCAGTTTATGGCAGGAAGCTACATAAAACTGTTCTTATTCTTTTTATTTAATGAGTAATGAAGATGATAAATTGACTGCTTTGTAAGATAAAGAATCATTATTGTTGTGTACCTTGTGCCTAACTCTTTACATACTTCACCTCTTCTCCATAACAGACATCAGCCAGCTTTAATTTAAAATGGGGAACTGAAGGTCATAGATGTTAAGTTGGTTACATAAAGTCACACAATTATTGTTTTCCAGTTAAGATCTAAACATACACTCCAATCTGAATTCCACATTATTTTCCTTTCCCTTCAAGCACCCTGAACTGAACCTCCAAATTTTTGTTTGTTTGTTTGTTTGTTTGTTTTTTGAGGGCAGTGTCACTGGCCCTCATATGTGGGACCGAACCGGGGCCGCTGGCTTGCCAAGCCAGCGCTTAACCACTGCACCACTCGGCAGGCCTGAACCTCCAAATTTTTAACTCCTCTGTGACCCAGCCAAGTTTTTCTTTTTTTAAAATTTTTAATCTTAATCATCAAAATGGAAAGTTCCTTTTCTACTTGATTTTACCTTTTCTATTTAAAGAAAACAATTTTAAAAAAAATACTGATTGTATGTATAGTGATTTTTTTCCCCCTGATTATAAAACCAGTCAGGTTAATTTGGTAAAACTTGGAAAATATGGAAGAACATAATGAATAAAGTAAATATCACTCATAATCCTATCACTCAAAGATAACCCCACCACTCAGAGATAACCATTGTTAACATTATATTATACATGCTTCTTTTGTTAGTGAATTTATATCTATATATATATAACATAAAAAAATAAAATTAGACTCATACTCATGCTGTATATACTATCTTATAGCAAACATTTCCGTATGTCACTAGATATTGTTTCCACAAGATAATTTTCATGGGTTCATAGGCACCATTCTACATACCTTAGACATATTCTCTCTCTCTCTCTCTCTCTCTCTCTCTCTCTCTCTCTCTCACACACACACACACACACACACACACACACACACACACAGACACACACACCCATAGTAGATGGTTTTATTATCCTCATTTTACATTTAAGGAAATTGAGGCCCAGAGAAGAATATGGCATTATTAGATTTTGATCGCATAGCTATTAAATGATAAAGTTTAGAACTCCCACAGTCTAGATCTAGAGCCCTTAGCCCCTCTGCTTGATAAGTCTAACTGAACCTTCAGGAATCCTTTTAAAAATATAGCACAGCCAGAGTCCATTGTTGGAGCAATGTCATGATTTATCCTTTCCCTTTACCCTTTCATTTCTTTCACAAACTTACATTTATTTTTAGCAATAATTATCTTGGCCTTTAATTGAAACTGCATATAGACATGTACCCCATTGCATGTCCTGACAGGCTCAATAAATGGTAGTGAAGAATAATTCTTTTCCTCCCTTCTTTCCTTCCTTCCTTCCTTCCTTCCTTCCTTCCTTCCTTCCTTCCTTCCTTCCTTCCTTCTTTCCTTCCTTCCTTCTTTCCTTCCCTCCCTCCTTCCCTCTGCTAACACTTAGTTGCTTAATTTTACTCACCAGGACCACGTTAGACTAAAACACATATAATGTTTTAAGAAAAAAAAGAAGCCTGGTTTCATAGTTCCAATAAAGCCTTCAGGTACCTCAAAACAATATATGTTATAACTTCAAAGAACAAAGATATTGAATGGTGAGAATTGAAATATATCAAAGGGACTTTCAGGTGGCTACTTTAGAATTTCAAATTCACCTTTAATGTAAAAAGCAAAATTTTACAACCTAAGCCATCTCTTTATACATTCATAAAAAAACATGGACAAATACCACATGATCTCACTCATATGTGGAATCTGAAAAACTGTATGAATGAGCAAAGTAAACAGAAACTGTCTCATAGATATAGAGGAAAAATCAGGGTTGCTAATTGGGAGGGGAATGGGGATGAGGGAGAAGGGGAAAGGATTAGACAGCAAAAATAAGCAACTACAATATTGCCACTGGGATAGGAAAAATAGTTTGGGGAATATAATTAATAATGTTGTAAATATTCTGTGGAATGTCAGATGATCATAGGTCTTGTTAGGGAGACCATTTCATGGATGGAGTAGAGGTTTGATCACTGCACTGTATTACTAAAGTGGAGGTGGTATACCTACTGTAATTGAATATATATAGATAGTCACGGGATGTGGATTATACTGTGGAAGAGAGTCAGAGGAAGAGTAATAGATATATATGATATGGGGGGGGAGTGGGGTGGCGAATTGGGGGTGGGGGGTTGTCACTTTGAGGGGTAAAATGTATATCTATTGCACTGTGTTGTACACCTGACACTAATTAAAAATAAAATAAAAATAAAAAAAAAACATGAAAATTTTGTGGAAAAACAAATCTTTACTTGAAATAAGCACTTGGAAACTTAAAATATAAGTTGATATTTTGTTCCTCAGAGCTGACACTGAAACAGTAAACGAGGAATGAAACTGCTGGATGACATGAAGAACGGCAATAATGTGAGCTTTCTGATGTCAGCCTCCTGGAAATAGGAAGTACACACTTCCACAATTAAACTGACAACTAAGACAACTCAGGGATCCCAGATTTGGTTGATTAAACCAGCCTGACTGCTAACATTGCTTCCTAACAAGCAGGCCATAGCACAATGGGGACCAACAGACAAGATATCAAAAGCATCAGCAAGACCTGCCATTGGGCCCCCTGAAGACCTCTCTGTGTGTTCTCATATTATCACTGAATTTCTACAGAATAGTGCAAGCACTATGCAATAATTGCCATATATTCACTTCAATTTTTTTTTTTTTTTTTTTGCTGATGAGTGATTGAAAAAGAATACAGGAAAATGGTTGAAAGTAAAGGATTTGGAATGGTTTGAGGTTTGAATCCCAGCTCTGTCATGTACTGTTATGGACACCTCACATTTTTCTAGTCCAGCATCCTTTTTTCCATTTTCTGAAAAACAACACATTCCTTTTCCTTTAGGGAATTCCTCTTCTATTTTGATCGAATGAATAATCAAGATCCCTGCCTCTCCCTGAAAAATAGTAAGGCATGTGACCCAAACTGGGCCAATTAGATTCAACTTCCTGGAAATTCACACTGTGAGTCTTACCAACAGAAAGAGACCAGAGATTATCATCTCTAAAGTTTTTCTGAAGAAACTGGTCCATTAATTCATGTACCTAGGTGCTGGGAATTTTTGTATTTCTCATTCTTCCAATGATCTACTTCACCTTTGATTCTGGGAGCTACTCCAAACCCTTTCGTTACGTTTCAGTTTTGAGTTAACCAGAATCTGTTTTTCTTTTTTGTAACCAAAGAACTTGAATAGTCTAAACAAATTAAGTATATCATAATTCTAACCTTCATGGACTTTAGCAAATTGAAAATATCTGATTCAACCTAACAGCTTTATAATAATGACTTCAAATTACTTGACAATTAAAAAAATATTATTTTGGTAGCTGTGAAATATTGCTTAATCTTCTTCCTAAGAAGTTATAGCATATGTAACATTTTGAAAATAATGCCTACCTCTGAGACTTGTGAGAATTAAATTAGAATATGTCTGGAAGACACCTAGCATTGTACCCCATAGAGTAAGTTATCTATAGGTATTGACCTTGTTCTTTATAGTGTCTGTAAGCTTGAACATCTTGGTTCAAGACAAGTTCAAGCATTAAATGAGTTATGCTAATAGTTTGTCATATAGTGACATCTCTGAGTTTTTGACAATACAGAAAGGATTGCTAGATAGTTATATTTAGATTAGAAAATTTAGACTAGAAAATGGATCATTTGAACATTGTAATGGAACACTGGTCAAATTGATATTCAGTTTAAAAAAAAAAAAGATTTGATCCACCAAAAAAAAAAAAAAAAGGGTCTAGTTTCTACAAGAGAATCAAAGCAAGATTTCCACTATGCAAGTGAGTAGTTTTGAATTTCCCCAGGAATTTACGGTATTACCTTCTAAATCATGTAGTAGCCTAGTGGGGAGGCATTTTCAAATGTATGTCAACCACATGAATACCTAATTTAGTCTTTGCTGTATATTTATCTTAAATCACACATGGATACTTCCATGGGCACATAATAGAGCCACTTGGAATTGCTCTTTAGCTTTTGTGGAATATAGATGTGCAGAGAATTAAAACAAAAGCTGAGATGTCCTTAGCCATTTGTTCTCATTGACGCATGCACGTGAATGTTTAGAGGTTTGTACAGCATTAGTCTTTGTACAGCATTTGTCTTACTCTAGTAAGCATTTGGCCTGGCTTGGCCTGGGGATGACCTCACTATCTACAATACAATTTCTACTGAAAAATGTATCTTTAATTTCAAACAGCCTAAGGCAAGCAAACTTTTGGAACACAATTTTTCCATAAAGAGAGATTCTCCTGTAGTATAAGGGGTCATGAACCCCTGGATTCCACTAAAAAAATTGTTTTCAGAGGGAAACAGAGATGTTCAACATCTGTTGGCTAGCACATGAGCTTATTATAAGCTCAGGGTAGCTCAGCCTCAAAATGAGATCACATCACATTTCTTTTGATGACATCATATCTTTGTGAAGCTGTTTTTTGTTTGTTTATTTGGTAATTGCTGTGATAAAAAGTAAGTCCCTCATGGAAGTCAAAGTAGAACAATAAATGAGCATGGTGTTGTAAAGTCTCATTTCAGAAACTTTGTAGAGCCCAACAGGTACATGTATCCTATTAGTAAGTAATTGTGACCATTTAAGAATAACATAGCTGTTATTTCTTCTCTCAAATTATGCATATTTTTTTAAACAGCTAGTAAATTGTGTGGGCATAAGTACTTATTAAGTTGTTTGAACCTTAACTCCTTAAAAAACAGAATTGTTAGGTATCTCCCTGGGCCTAGGAATACCAGGACTAAATTACTGAGACACCAAGGGCACCACAAACCAAGAAATCTTGGGAAGCTCTGAGCTGTGTCCTGTACAATAAGCAATAGCATTTTAGGAGATTTAAAAAAAAAAATTTTAAATCAGCTTTATTACTGATAAACCTAGAAAATATGGTTCTGCAACAGTGGCCAGGTGGATTTGCTAATTCTTCAGGCCTGAGTTAAACAGATTTGTCTACTTAATCACAGGATGTAGGTAGGCTCCTCCTGGTCTCCCCCAGGAGCAGGCCCCTTGCCATAAGGCAGAGAACAGACTAGGATATATGTGCTGTGTGGAAAGGTTGGCTCATAACAACAGTCAAGAGAAAGAGTCTGAAATGGGAAAGCTCAGTTTTATCAGACAAATTGCTCATTCCCCTGCTTAGGGAGGATAGAAGGTGGTAAGAAGGTCAGGGGTATCCCTGACGAAAGTCTCTCTATATGAAAACTTTAATCAAGGGAAATAGAAGTCTCTCCTATACATGGGTAGGGGAAGTGGATTTGGTTATAAAATGAGTGAGAGGGAGTCTGGACATGTAAAAACAACACAGCTCCCTTATAAGAAACAAAGAAAACTAGTTGTAGTTTAGCAAATAAATATTCATTTCTTTGCTAGTGGCCAAAACTATTTCCACATTTTGGTTATCAAATCACATTAGCTCTTATATGAATTGTCTTCTCATAAGTGCATTTTTAAAAGTCCATTCAAAAGGTACCCAGTGGGGAGAAAAATTTGTCATGAGGTTGGGCAGGGAATGAAGTAGAGATGAGTTATAGATGAGGATGGGGAAAACAATGAGTTCCTATAGTTTCCAGCCATGATGAAAGCTTTTCTCTGTAAGTTCAATGTATTCTTGAGAGAGTCTGAGCTTTCTTTTACAAATGCCTTCATGCCCTCAGTCCTCTCTCTTCCTGGTGTACCTGAACCGTGGGTCAGCTTCCACATTTGCTTTGCCTTGACTATACTAAGGAAGTGGGCCTACTAAGAAAATTCCACAACCAGAGGAACTGGAAGGACTGCACGTTCACGATTCCAGCCTCAGCTGCGCCCTCAGCACTGCCTTGCAAGCTTGCTCAACTTCCCTAGGAAGCTTGCTCTCATTCTCTGCAACTTCTCGCCTTTTCCATTCTCCTCTAAAGAACCACACACACTCACACACCCGGCCCCTCCACCCACTCTGAGCAATGAATCATGTATTATGCTGTGAAGATAAAGCTGAACACATCAGTGAAAAAGCACCTTTCCTCCCCACCACCATATCCACAAACTGCCTGCATTTGTACCTGCCTTCTCCTTCCTCCCTGATAAAAATGAGCAAGCAGCTCTCCTGCCAAAGGTTGATCACAGGGTCCTTGAACCCTCCCTCCCTCTCACCTTTCCTCCCTCCCTTCCTCCCTTCTTTCCTTCCTCCCTCACTCTCTTCTTTCCTCTCTCCCTCCTGTCTTCCTACTTTTGTTCCTTCTCAATATGACACACCAACAGAAGCTTCATCACTGCACACACCTGTACTCTAGCATATAGACATACTGCACCATCCTGCAAACCCTCCCCTCATCCAACCCGACTGTCTCCCCAACCCTGTCTTGCCATTTCCATCAGAGGAAACTTCTCAAAAGAGCCTTTTCTTCACATTTCCATTACCCTGTTAGGCTGAAGGTATGTATTCGGGGCAGAGAAAGCTCCCTAGTGTGTTCAGAGGTCTGGAGAAATGGCCCCCAGGCTGATATTGAGTACAGACAAGTGCCCAGGTCACTACTACCATCCCATGGTAAAGACATAGACATTTCTTCCTCTGATTGGTTGTAAGCAACTTTAAAGTAATGAAACCTTGGTGGTCATCAAGGGCTGGGGACAGGAGCCCAGTGGGGGGCAGGGCATAACTGCTTAGTGTATACAGGGTTTACTTTGGGGGTGATGAAAATGTTTTGGAACTAAATAGAGGCAGCATTGGATAGCATTGTGAATCTATGAAATGCCACTGAATTGTACACTATGCAATGGCCCAAGTTTATATCATGTGAATCTCACCTCATTTAAAAAAATCTACTGAAGGAAGAAAAACAAAACAAAACCTTGTTTAGTCATCTCTGGCAGAAAATGCTTAAAAATATTTTTGATGCGCTGCTTATCGGGAATAAAATTATAATTAGAGGGAGAAGTGCTTTCTTATATAGATGAATAGTCTAGAAGTTTTCTTGATAAGTAAAATGTTGGACCATGAGGATTCAGTAATATAAACTTTATTTGCCATCTAACTTATTCTGGTTTCCATAATTTATCTGCATTGGGCCCCTAGGAAGGAAGATAAAGTTAACTTTTTGCAATATATAAAAAATATATATTTTATTACATCCTTTAACCAATTTTGAAACTGTTGTTTGCACATAAGACACTAAATATTGAAAATTATATAAGTAAATTATATAAGTACATTATGTAAAACATGGAGAGAAAAAAAGACTATAATTATTCAGCAATTTCCAGATTATTTCTGCTTCAGTCTCATGCCTTGATTTAGAATGGAGAAGACCTGGGCACTGGGGACTAATTTGCATTGATAACATTCTGCACCTTAATGGACCCTCTTCAAAAGCCAAGACTGTGAGTGGGATCAATAGTGCATATTCTTTACTAAGGCTTTTTAATGCATTTAACCACATTTGGGTATTAGTCTTAATAAGCTTTCTGAGCTTTGACTATCATTGCTCCTTAGAGTATTGTTAAGAAATACAGAATTGCACATTCTATTCCCATTAAATAAGCAAATTTATATTAGAAATCATTACAAAAACTATTTAACAAAAAGAAAGTCATGCTACTAGTTGAGAAATTCTAATATTATCTTCCCAGGAAATGAAAACTACCCTGCATTCCTGGAGCATCTTCTCCAAAGCAACATCTGAGTATATTTTCCCAATCCAAATCACTCCTGCTTCTCTGCATGAGGGTGTGGTCAGAGAGTGGGCCCTTCTTGGCACGATGACCAGGTTCTTGGCGTCTCGAGCAAAGAATTGAATGAGATACTCGAGCAAAGTAGTGAAAAAGCAGTTTATTAGAAGAGATAGTACACTTCAAAGAAATAGAAGTAGGCCTGAGCAGTAGAAAATGGCTCAAGGGCCCATTATTAGAAGAAAAATTACATTCCAAAGAGTTTGGAGTGGCCCACTCACAAAGGTGAGGCTCAAAAAAGGGAGAAAGGGGCTCAAAAGGGAGGAAGGGGTCCAAAAAAAGGGCAGACTTCACAGGACTTGGGGTTTTTATCCCTTTTTCTCCAGAATGGGCCGTTCCTCTCTTGGGGGTGGGACCACTTGATTGGCACCCATAATTGACAACAGGCTATTATCTCTTTAGACCACGCATGTTCCTTTCCAGAAGTCAGCCTGTTATAATGATATTAATGAACTTCTGGGCATATGTGTGTTATTATAATGATGGTATAATGAGGCCCAAGTGAAATGAAGGTCCTGATGGCCTTTACTGCACAGGTGTGAGTGACTGGTCTAATCCAGTCAGATATTTTGTACCCATTTATTTCCCCCCAAGGGTAGATAATTACAATGAAAAGAAGTTTTAGGTGGAGAGGGGAGGTCCCCTGGGCAGTCACATTCTGTGGGACGTGCAGGAATGCAGAGACCCTATGCCTATCTCTAACTGCCTGCCTTGTTTTCCCCTTGAAAGACATGATCCCCATAAAATCTCTATGGGAAGTTGAGGGACAGGAGGTCTCTTCTTCTGTATCTGCTTTGTACTCGGCAGGGGTGTAGAGGTGTCCCTGCCTATTGGGGGATTCACAGACCTCTCACCCTAGCTGGTCTCAGATGAGAGAAAGGGGTCTCGAGATCTGCTTGAAAGACCGTGTTGGCTTCTTTGGTTGTGACTGGCAATCTTGCGGGGGTATCATCTGTATCCCCAAGGTCCTTGAGTGAGAAAAAGTAGATTTTAATTAATAAATCTGTTAGCTCTTATGAAGCTTGTGGCCATTCAGCCTGTCACTCAGATGGCGTTAATTGTCTGGGCCCAGAATGGGTTTGGAAAGAAACATTAGACTTACAGGCCTAAGGAAATGTTAAAACCTATTTAGGTCTTGAGGGATGTTGGGAAGTCACAGGCTAAGTAGTTATCTGAAGCAAGGGTAGGAGAATTCTATGAACAATCTACTGTTTAGGACTAAAAAACTGATTCCAAAACAATCAAGAAGCCGGGAGATAGGAGACTTCTAGGATTCAGGCTAAGAGCAATCTTTAGTCTAGGATTCAGAAACTGATGAGAAGAATAATCAAAGCCAAGAGCTAAGGAACTATGAAACTAGGGAGGAGACTTAACATTTCTATACTTAACATTTCTATAGGAAAGAAAACTTAAAAGTTTCTCAGCAGGGTGTGGGGGCTACTGCCTGACCGGTAACAAGGATAAGAGAAACCCGTCTGCCTCCATGAGCTTGATTTTCCTGGGTTGGGAGTCCTCCCCAGGGCTGGCAGGGAAGCCTGCCTGCAAAGCTGGCCAATGGGTTGTTACAGGTTTAGACTCTTTCATGTGGCGGTCATGGTTGCAGCTGCCATCGATTGCCCACTGTTCACTGGGTGCTTTACATCCTTCATCTTGTTCATTCCTCAGAAATGGCAACCCTGACTTCACCAAGAAAACAGTCTACACATTCAGAAAGTGGGAGCTAAATTTCAAACCTGGGGTTGGTAAAACTATTAAATCCGTTATTCTGTCTGCTGGGATTAGCAAAAGGAAACATTCTTTTTTTTTTTTTTTTTTTTTTTCTGTAGGCAGACAGGAATAAGAGTAGCACAGTGGTTGGCTTCCTGTTTTCTGAATGGTTGGGTGGGCCTGTGCTCAGTGACCACTGAGGACCTGAGAGATGGAAGACTTTGTGTTGGCCTCCATCCTTAGAAGAGTGCTTGAACTGGAAAAGAGGATTAGAGTCATTAAATTGGCTCCCTGACACGTTTGGGAAAGGGTAGATATTGCAGTTTTCATTTAGAGAAATACCAGACCAGAAGTATTTAAGAAGTGTCTCCCATAGTTAGGTAGGTGGGAGAGGAGTGGCAGGAAGCCCAATATAAATTGACTTCTCAGATTTCTTACTCTAATTGTTATGCTATATTTTCACTATATTTTTAAACATTAAAATGCCTCTCAAGGTTTTGGCAAGAAGTTTTAAAACATCAAAATTCAATTCTCTGCCAATTAACAGCCATTTAATTTAGGAGTACCTAATTGAGTTTTCTGATTTTGAAGCACTTCCAGGCTAGAAACTCATATGTCATATTTTAGCCCAAAGCTGAATTTTTATGGGCAAATTATAATCTTTCTAATAGACTTTGAACTGCAGTAACTTTTCCTTGCAGGTATAACTATAATGGGCTTTGATCCCTTGCTTGAGGGTGTTCTACACCTGTACTAAAATCTATAATGAATCATCAGCTGGAGTCCAAGTTACCCTCTCAGGAGAAGAGCTGGGAGAAAGGGTCAGGGAAAATTGTTCTTTGTTTAAAGTGGTTCCAGCAAAAATATCTCATTTAAAATCTGCTGGAGTTTGGTGTTTTCTTTATCTGAGTGTCTGCACTCTGATGAGCAGACCGGGAGAGAAGCAAACTTTTGTTGACATCATGGAATCTAAGGATCTAAGAAATCTCAGAAAGCAGAGACAGTATATTACATTTTAAATATTAGATATCATGGGCATAATTTTGAACTAGTGTGACTTACTATGTAGCCAAGGGGCACTTATATATCAATTTGGATGGTGATGAGTCACATTCAAGTTCAAGGTATATGTATTTTTATGACTAAGCTTCTTCCAAATGTTTCTACAAGAAAGGAACTGCTTCTTATAGTCATACAAGCAGGATGTAAGGTTCCAAAGATGGAAACACTCAAAATGTTTACTACAAAACAGCATGTTTCAACCTTCCTTGTTTTACTGTGGTGATTGGAGAGATAAAATTATTATATTTAAATGGAGCTCTTGACACAGTGTCTTACAAGGAGTCAAGGCTATTTACATGTTTGTTGAATGCGTGCATGAATATATGAGTGAATAATAAAGTGTGACAGAACCAACCACATTCCTTCTGTGTCACATTGGCTTTTAAGAATGTTTTTTTTTTTAATTTTTCGATTACAGTTGACATACAATATTACATTATTTTCAGGTATACAGCATAGTGAGTAAGGTTAAGACATGTGGATAACTTACAAAGCGATCTCCACGATGAGTCTAGTACCCATTTGACACCATACATAGTTATTATAATATTATTGACTATACTGTACTTTACATCCCTGTGACTATTTTTATAACTGGCAATTTGTACATCTTAATCCCTTCCCCAAAGGGGTTTTTAAGCTGAGTCCATAAGCGCTCTTAAAGTGAATATGACTGTGCTAAAGAAATAATATTTGGGCAAAATAATTTCTCTGAAAGAACTCCTGCATGGAAAATTAGTGTGAGTGTCCTCAGAATTTTGTTGGCAGAATCAAAAAAGCATTCTGAGTGTAGAGACTCAGCCTCTAGTAGAACATGTGTGAGTAGGTCTCCCCACTTCCAGGTATGACCCTACGAGTGGAAAGGAGAAGCCCCCTACATGAGGGAGTATTTCCATATATTTCCAGCCAAATACCAGGAATCCTTTTTAAATGATTTCCTATGGACTGAAGAAGGTATTGTAGAAGCTCTGGGTTTCCTATATGATTGAATCACAGTGTAGAGATTCATTGCTGCCTGAAACTGAGTCCCTGAAACTGAACTGAGTCCCTAACATGTGTGCATAATAATAGAAACCACACCATGGGCTTTGAAATCAGAGTTTTTGGGTTTAAATAAAAACACAATTACTAACTATGACTCTTACTTGACCTCTTTTGAGACTCAATTTCTTTATGTGTGTAAAAATGAAGGTAATAAAACCTACTCCATAGAATGGTGAAATAATATATATAAAATGACTAGCATAAAACCATTCTCTTTGCAGTGCTTGTTGGTAACTATTAATATTACTGAACAGATATACATCCTATCTTGAATGTTCATTAACTGCCCCTATCTCTTTAGACAGTCACACAAGGTTTATCGGGCATCTACTATAAGCCAGAACTATGCTAGGTATCACACATAAAGTGTTGACTAAATAAGTATGGCCCCTGTTCTCATGGAGTTTACAGCCTAGGAGGGAAGATGGACATGAAACCAGTAATCCTTAGGCAGAAAAATCAGAAAATGTGAAATGGCCACTGATGATCCAATAATCCAGGCTTTATTATTTTGAACTATTTTTATCCTTTTCCTTCCCTTGTCCTCTTCCTAAGGACTGTAGGGAATTTCGGAAGAAATGTAGTACTATCTATTTTTCTAGTTTTAATAATCTTTGAAGTTACAACTTCCAAGAAAACTTAAAATGGGCAATTCAATGTATTAATCATTTGAAAAGACTAAAATTTTCTCTGGCTAACATAAGCAGAATGGTATTTACTAGGAAGTATTGATAATTTCCAAAGTGTTAGGAGATGAGAGGAACTAGATCTAGGATTTGTTACCAGGAATGAGCCCCAAGCCCACTGTAGAATAAGGCCATTAAGGGGGGCTGTCACTTCTATACTAATCTGGAAGCTATTGAATCAGGATGTTGCCAGGTGCAGATCCCCACCTCTCTGCTCCTGTCTGCACCAGTAAAGTGAATGCCCTATACACTGCCTTTTCCGTCATGTAGCACAGTTCTGGGCCAGTCGTGTGTGAGTGCATCTAATAGGAGATGCCCAAATCACATATTGAACAATATTGTAAACCACACCTGGGAAATGTGGTTTTAGCTTTTTAACCTCAGCACACTTAAAGGGGCCTGGAGTGGGTCTGAAGAGTGAGGTAATCTCCAGTATCCATCATAAAAGTGATTGGTGGGGCAAAGCCATCGGCTGGACAAGGGCATCTCTTTATAAGAAGGGCAGATTCTCTTGCACCTCCAAGCATTTCATTGGCTCCATGGCAGTGGAGCCACCCCTGTTAACTCTTTAGTGTCCTATAATAGATAGAACAGATGTTAGGTAATTCTATTCCTTTTATAATCCTTTTTTTTTTTTTAATGCCTGACCTGGGATAGATTATTTGTTAAGGGAATGCTATCAGTGTCTGCTGTCAGTTTCTTGATGTGCCATCGAGTTTCATTATTGGTTTTGCCATTTGCTAGTCAATGTGATTTGCAGGTGTAGCTGATGAAATGGATCCAGAAATAGAATGGAACATCTGTGACCAATTCAAACCGTTCAACATCCTGATCTGTTTATCAGAAACCAAAGCTGCTAAGAAGAAAGTAAAAAAGAAGAAAAAAATTCAAAAGGCCAATCATAAGTTTACAAACAAATTTTGTGTGTGTGTGTAGATCAAATTAAAAAAAAAATTAGAGTCAGGTGATCTTGGCTGAGGTGATTAACCTTCTAGATTTGTCCAGGACTCAAGTAGTCTCCTGAACCTTGAGACTTTCCGTGTTAGAACAAGGACAGTCTTGGGCAAGTCTGGCTGATTGATCAGGTTAATGGCTCCTTACACATAGGGATCTGGTGGCCTGTCGTCTGGACTCTGCTGCCAGAGATTATAAGAAGTTGCAAACTGTTGGTCCATAGAATCAGCCAATATGGTGTCTAATGAAAAAAAAAATGTTTCCAGCATTTAAAAACAGAGATTTTACAAAATGAGCATGTCCAACTCTTTTGGTAATACCCTCAATAATGCTGCATAATATAGAAATGCTGGCTATTCCCACATGGCATCTGTGCTTTAGTGTGGGGAATGTAGTATCCAATTTGTCACAGTCCCTATCACTCCTTATTGTCTTCACTGTTGCTGAGCTCAATTTTCAGTTGCCATTTGTCATCTTGCTTGTGCCATTGCTTTTCTTATAGCTGAGAAACATGGATTTTGTATACATCTCCATAAAAAGTAAGGAAATGAAATATACACTGAGAAAGCCATGCATTTCAAAAGAACGTGGAAGAGTACCTTTTTCTTTGAGCTGACCTGCTTGTCACATTTCCATTACCTGCCTGACCTCTGTAGGTACTTGTGTGTTGTTCCTACTCCAAGGAAGAGATGCTCAGTGGACAAAATAAGTTTTCTGATTAGTAGTTTTATGAGTATTGTCTTACTTAATAGAGAACTTAAGATGCTCCTTCTCATATATCCAGTCATTTAAACAGTGTTTTCAAATAATTTTTATTGATATGAAAACCATTCATGATTATTAAGTGAATAAAAGAGGGATATACTATTGTACTTATAGAATCTACATATATTGGCATGTATACTATGATGTCAATTAGGTGAGAAATATGTATACATATAAAAAATATATAAGGAAACACACTAAATATATATATATTTTTAATTTTATTAAATTCATTGGGGTGACATTGGTTAATAATATTATTTTGTTTTTTTGTTTGTTTTTTTGTGTGTGTGTGTTTTTTTTTTCTTGAGGGCAGTGTCACTGGCCCTCATATGTGGGACTGAACCAGGGCCACTGACTTCCCAAGCCAGCGCTCAACCACCGTGCCACTTGGCCGGCCCTAATAATATTATATAGGTTTGAAGTGTACAATTCTATAATACATCATCTCTGTATTGTATTGTGTGTTCACCGCCTGAAGTCAAACCTCCTTCCATCACCATATATTTTATTTCCTTTACCCTTTTCTACCTCCCCATGCCCTTTTCCTCTGGTAACCACCATACCATTGGAAACACACCAAATATTAACACTCCAAAAGGGAGGAATTTCCTCGGCCATACCTATTTACCTAGTGATCTCATATGTACAAACTGCCATGCTTGATATAAATAAAAAGCCAAACTTCCCAAAGGTCTTTATTAAACTTCCTATAGGGCTGGCCGAGTGGTGCAGTGGTTAAGAGCTGGCTTGGGAGGCCACAGGCCGCGGTTGGGATTCCATATGAGGGCCAGTGACAATGCCCTCCAAATAAATAAATAAATAAATAAATAAATAAATAAATAAATAAATAATCTCCCTATTGGTATCTTGTCCTCATTTAGAAACTTTCAAAGATGAAAAATCCAAATTTATAGATCAGGCATTGGTAAATATTTTCTATATAGAGCCACATAGTAAATAGTTTCAGTTTCGCAGGCCATGTGGTCTCTCTCCCAACTACTCATGTCTACTGTCTTAGTGTGACAGACAATAAACACAAAAGAGTATCCAATTTGTCAGTCCCCACAACCTGCCACAGACACTAAACACAAAAATGGGTAAGGGTTAGTGAGTGCCAATAACCCTTTTAATGGACACCAAAATTTTAATTTTGTTTAATGTTGATGTTCACAAAATATATATAAAAAATTTTTCCCAACAATTAAAAAATATAAAAACCATTTTTAGCTCCTGGGCCATGCCAAAACAGGTGACGGGCTAGATTTGATCCTCTGGCTGTAGTTTACTGACGGCTGCTGCTACAGATCATCAGAAGGTCCGCCCATTTAGACTGAAGCTTCATGGGTCCTGACAAGTCCCAAGAGTCACCTCTGGGGTGACAGTGTATTATTATGCTCTCTTCCATGGAAATAAATGTTATTACATAAGGATGATGTAACCACAAAGCCGGATGCTGACTGTATTTAGATTATACACCGAGTGTCCTGGAGGGAGTAGGTGGGAATTCACATCTGGTAAGCACAGTGGCATGTTCACAACTGATTCATCCAAGTACTGTCCCATTTAATAGTTACATTTGCAAGAGTACAAAATAAAAACTCACTTTGAAGAAAAATTTCCGATGCCAACATGTAGTGGCATTATTCATTAGGATGGTATGTCATTGATGAATGGTTTGTGTGGACTGTGGAATGGATGGATCTACTTTAATTTTCACCAGCTATAATTTTTTTCATAATAAAGGGTGGGGAAAGAAATTGCAGGTTCTGTGAGTGACTGAGGAAATTTTCTCAGCTTTGCTTCCAGGGACATGAGTTGCTGGGCCTTAAAGATGCAAAGAACTTGCTTATTTTTACAAAGATACTTTCTATTAAGTTTATTTGCAAGGAAAAGACCCTCCTGCAGGTAGGAGAACACTGCGGATTTTGCTTTGCCTTTTCCAAAGTTTCTGAAAGGAGTCCTACATCACAAATATCTGTTATAGTGTGGACATCTGAGCCCCTCCCCAGACCTTCTGCTCAATGAGAAGGTGTGGGGTAGGCCCAGGATTCTGACTTTTCGGTAGGTGATTATTAGGCCCATGAGAAGCTTCTGGTTTAAGCGAGGATTGTATTGTCCTGATAAGATGTCCTTCAGGTCCAGGTCTTTGCTTCCTGGCCATATTTGGGGGGTAAAGAACCCTTTCAAGAAGCCAAGTGCCTCAAGGACTGAAGGAACAGTGGTGACCGCACCTTGGGCCTTCCCCCAAGGATTCGCCCACCTCCCTGGCACTGCCAGGGATGCCACTGCTGTGGGTTTTCCTAACTCCACCACATTCTCTTCTCCTTTCCTGTTGCCTGTGGAGACACTGCCCATGTCCTACTGTCCCTGCTCCCAGGCTTCTCGGCCCTCTCTCCCTGCCCTTCAATTAACTTCAACTTTCCCAGATGTCAGACACAGAGATTGCTTCTGCTCTCAACCCTGAGAAAGCAAGAACATACCAGGAGCCTGGCTAACTTCTAGGAATAAAGTAATGAGAAAACACAGAGAACACAGCACCAAGTAATATCTCAATAAATTATTCTGCCACACACAGAAGCCTGGAAACCATAGGTCTACATACATAAGTTAGTTTGAAAAACAATGAGTTAATCAGAAAGCCAGCGGCCCAGCGAGTGGCTGGTGTGGAGGGGTGGTGGTCATGGACTGCCTGAAGATTAGGTCGTTGTACTCACTCCCTACTCATAGCCCAGTCTTTCAGTTGTCACCAGAAGAAACAGCTACATTAGGATTTTTAGGGCCAGTACTACTTGAGGCATGCGGGACTTAGAAAGCCTTGGTCAAACACTCATGTCCCAAACATTGAGTCACTCAACATGATTTTCCAGTCCTGATCTTGAGTTCCATTTCTGATAATTAAGTTTCTAGCTATTTCATACACCAGGCTGCTGAGGTCCCCAGTTCGCAGAAAGGTCCTGCATTTCTTATTTCTGGTGCACAGTGCTCTGCTTACTTATTCACTTAGCTCTCAGCACTTGTGATATTGGGGTGCTGCCTTGATTGTACCTTGACTGTATATGGGGACTGATGTCCTGCTGTGAATCAATTCCCACTCCCTAATGATAGGGTTCCCCATGCAAGCCTCCTTGTTTCTGAATTCCCTTGCTCCCGAAATCTTTACTGCAAGATAGGCCGATTGCTTACCTGGACTCCTACACATTGGCTTTATTTAGCTCTAGTAACTACCCAGGTCCAGTGGTTCTGAAACTTCAGTGTGCATCAGAATGCCCTGGAAGTTCTATTCAAACATAGATTTCTGGGCTCTAACTCTGATTTTTCTGGTTCTCAAGGTCTGAGGTGGGGCCTGGGGAATTTACATTTCTAGCATGTTCCCATGTGTGGGTCTAGCTGGGACCCACATCTGAGAACCATCAGAGGCCTACTCACTGATTGTTATAACACACTTTCCTCTTCCAGAACTTTGGGCTTCACCTATCCTCCAGGAAGCAAAACTGATTCATGGTCCCAGGGCCTTTGATTTTTCCAGGTTCTGTTTCAGTTTATGAGGTCATATCTAGCCTGATGAACATTGTTTTTATATAGTGGCATTTGGCTGAATTATTTCACGCATTTGCATTTCCAACCCACTTTATAGATATAGATGCAGAATCACATTTTTGCAGGTTATTTCCTTTTCTGAACAAGAAGCATGGACGCCTAACACATATTATAAAGCTGACCATGATTACAGAGCCAGTGAACATCATCACCATCTGAGCCTCTGGTATGGAACCATATAAATATCATTCAGGGTCCTGATAGGAAAGAGACACCAGTCCCACAGGAACTACTTACAAAGTGTGGGCCGAGTTTAAGGAAACCACACAGGACGGTGTAGTACTCCAGGGATAGGAGTGGGTCCCCAACGCTGGAACCCAGAGAGGGTAGTGGTCTGGAGGAGGCCTGTCTGATAGGAGTCATAGGCTTCTGCTTGCGAAGTGCTCAGCCCGCAGCAATCTGGCAGGCAGGAAACTGGAGGAGTAAATACCCGACTTTCCCTCTCCTCTTACCTGTCATCTTCCACTGGTGCCTCCATGGGCACAACCTACAGAAAGAGCCTATTGATGTGGTACCTTTTGGATCAAACCCCCAGAGCACAGCTCAGTAGAAAAGGTTAAGGCATAGATTTAGAAGGACTCACACAAATTGGCCAGTGCAATGCAGACTTCATAGCAGCCATCCAAGGAAAATGCTGCTTTCCTCATCTTACAGGCTTTGATGAGACAAGGTAGCCTCTATTCCATTAACACGGCTACTAGACTTCAGAGCTGAGGTTCAAAACCATGGTGAGTTCACATCCACTAGATGAAGAGGATGGAAGAGAGGTTATTCCTCCTTAGAGAGCCAGAAGTCTCCTGTGTTTTCTGCTCATCCTGGAAGTCTTCAGCACTATGGAGCAGAGCTTCACATCCTGTGCTTCTGAGATGCTGGGGAGGGTAGTGGTGGTTGCAGGAAGGACAGATTTGGCAGAAGATTCAATTTTTCATGCTCAGAATGTCCTGTGATCCTGGAGTGTTCACCAGCATAGACCTCAAGGAAGGGCATAGTTTTTGGGGTCTGTAAGAAACAGCAAACAGACCAAGCTTGGATTAAAACTTGCTGCCTTCTTTTAGTAGGTGTCACTTCCATCTTGGCCAGTCAAACATTATATGACTTTGTCTCACCACCATCGTCAGTCAATTGTCATTTACTAAATGCTCTCATGTATGTGGCTCACAGGCAGGCCTCACATTTTTTTCAGTGTAAATAATAATACTTGTGAAACTTACTTACAACCTCCATTTTATCTCAAAATAATCCAGCCGATGCTTGCTAGTTATTTTAACACTCTTACATGAAAGGTGCTATATATCTATTGTTTTCCTCTCCTAAGACTGGCACAGAAATGAAGAGATATAGAGTTGAAGGAGTGAGATCTCACACAATGACTTTTCCTTTGCAATAATGAACATTTAACTGCTAAACACAATGTAAGCATCATAAAAAAAACAAAAACAAACAAAAATCATAATTGTAGAAATTAAAAAAACATGTTGTTCAGCAGTGTGCCTTCTGCTTACCCATGACCTTTGTGCCATGGCTTAAGGTCAGAAGGGAGAACTGGGTTGACAAAAACGATCTAACTAAGCTCTCTTGCCGAAGGAAGAAAAAAAATTTACAACAGATTTAAACATCTTAAGACACAGAACAAGGAAAGACCATGTGTGAAGGAGTGGGGGTGGGGTGAGTAAGAGGACTCAGGACCACAGCAGTGCAGGAGCCCAGAGCAGCGTGGAAGCACACATCCATCTGGAGGGATGGCCTCTCTTAACTGCAGGTGATTCATTTCTTTTAGCTTTATGGGCTCCAAACTTCCTGATCTAATTTCTCTTAAAAAGCCAGGATCTGAAATTTCAATTTTCATTGTTGAGCATTAAAAAATAGTGGACTAAATAAAATATGTTTAAAATAAAAATAACATAAAATTAAAACCAGTGGGGGGAAAATTAAAAAACAACAACAACAGTAAATGAAATAAATCGAGTATTGTCTGTCTCTCTGAGTCCAAGTCAGAGAATCTAAGAATAGAAACACATTACGTAGTCTAAAAATAAACTGAATGAACTTTCTCTAGTCTTAAAATGTAAAACTGATCTGCCAGGGCTGACGTGGGTTGGAGGAATAGGGCTAAATATCAAGAACACCAGTCTTCCAAGTTCACTTTACTCAGGAGTGCTTGCTCTCCTCCAACCTATGTTCTTTGGCTGCTGTTTCTTTGGGAAGAGCACAGATACCATCCTCACATTTGCTTTGAATGTATTTTTCAAGTTCAGACTGAAAAGTAGAGCCCCTTGCCTCCCATTTGCTTAAGTTTGTTCGGCAACAACAGGTCTCTTTTTCATCGCTACTTGCACAATCCATCTTACTAATAATTTACCCCAATGTTCCACAGCAGGGACAAAGCAGACATCTACATGATCATTATGTGTTCAGGGGCTCTGCAGTACCATTGATATCCCTGCACCTGCTGTCACCCGCCTGCTCCCTTCTTTCTAAGGTTTGTATTTCCCATTATGCAGCCTGTACAACCTTTAGCTTCGTGTTGCAAGCTGGCTGCCTGTGTAGGTTGCTGCCGACTTGGGAAAGCAAATGGATGCCACTCTCCATGAGCCTTTTTATGAGGTCTGTGAATGTAATGGCCACATGGACCCTGAAGGATGGAAAATCGAAGGCACAGGAAGGGCAGAGGGGGAGTAGGAATTCCAAATGGTTGTGGAGTCTGTAGTAGAAACTGGAGAAAAGAGAAATATCCAAAAATAGAAAGCAAGGAATAATGGAAATGCTTATTGCCACCAGTGTCAACTTTCCCTTGGGTATTAATCAGATGCAATTTATTATCAGCATAAGTAATTTGAAGTACATGTTCGATTTTTCATGTGGTTACTCTTCAGTTCTTGTTTGAGTATCAGATTTATAGCGTTTGTTCTTCTGTGTTCTTAGGAATAAAGGTCAGGGGGGAGTATTACTACACAAAGCTGTGGCTATAATTGTGGAATTTTGACATCAGCCCCAGATACATATTGAAGATAATTTGGGCATGGGTTTTTTCCTGGAATCATTTACCCTGCTGCTATCTACTTCAGATGAGGGCACTCATGAAAGATCAATCGGATTAACTAAAGAGCAATCTAATTTGGTCAGCAAGGAAGCTGAAATCAGGTCAAATCTTTTACATTAGAGATTTTATCAGAGTTAGTTTTTTTTTTTCACAATAGCTGCCATTAGTAGAGTGTGATGGTTAAGCGTGAATCAGACTCAAACCCTGGCTCCCTGCTTCCCAGCTGCCCTTGACAACTCACCTGTGCCTCGGTTGTCTCAAGTGTAAGATTGAGTTAAGGGCACCACCTATATCCTAGTGTGTGGTTATGAGGTTTAACTGGAGTAACATTTATAGCCCTTAGGTCAGCATCTGACAAATGGTAAATGTGTTATATGTGTTTATATGCATCATATTTGCATACATACATGTATGCTTGATTCTGTAGTCAAACATCAGTTTGGAACCATCTAGGGAATGTGGCACAAAGACACTAAATTTCTTTAAAAGGCTTGTGAAAAATATTATAAACAAAGCATCTGGGGACAGATCTATTTACACATCTGTGGTTCAAAGAATTTGGTTGTTTCGTTTTGCTTTTTACTGCCATGTTGCTATGTTGTGATACAGTAAAAGCACCTCAGAGTAGAGCTCCCCACAGCCTGGGGCCCTTGTGCAGGTTAGCTGGAGGGTTGCCTCAGAAGAAGGACCTAAGAAAGTACATAGTGCTAAGCCTTCCCCCGCCCCCCCGCCCCTGCTCCCCATTCATTTCCTCTGCAAGGTCTCTACTTGCCTTGATGGTGCCACTGCATGGTACTGAGTTAGACTGGATGGAATTCCTTAATTGGGACTAATTGGACATGGGGTGTTGTTCTGACCTAGAAAACACATTGTGTATGATTCTGATATTCGTCACCAAAGGACACTCAGGAAGAGGTTGTAAATCAGTTACTACAAAGCTGAGAACTCATAAATGCAGTGATGTGTTTGTGGTTCCGTGGAAAGGGGAAGAGGAAGGAATCGAGTTCATTATCACCTTGTGATCTCAAAGTCCTGGCTGCCACTGCCAGCGGGAGATTTCTGACAGTGCTCTCATGGGTCCATCAACATTTATTGGTTTTGCTCTCCCACCTCTACTACATCCAGAACCTACCGTTTATCTTCTTTCTACCTCAGCTGACCAATTCATAATTAATGGCTGTTATTATTTACTTTCTTCTCAATGCTGTTGTGAGATTTTGAACATGTAAAATGATACACTTGAAAAGCATGCAGAAAATATGGTCATGTTTGAATTCTTGAGCAAGATTCAAGAGGAAGGGGTGGAACAGTTTGGACAAATTGCACAGACTAAAGGTACCTGTTACCTGAGCCAGTCATTGAATTAAAAGGGACTTGTTTTAAAAAGCTGGGGACTAAAGAAAAATGGGTTAAGGGTGGGAAGATCCATAGAGGCCCTGGCTTTGGGCCCTCGCAGACCTGAGTTCTACCTCCGGTTCTGCTTACTTGCTAACTGTGTGTCCTGGTCAAATCAGCTAACCCTCTGAGTTTCAATTTCCTCCTATGAAATGGGGGATGGTGATGCCTGTTTTAGGGGTTGTAAAGGCTGAATAAAATAACATGAACGAAGAACTTAGCGCCATACCTGGCACACAGGCTTTAATCAATACAAGCTAGATGAACATCTCTCAGAATGAATGACTATACCATGCTAATTTCATCATTTGAGGGTGACACATGAAAATTAATCTACATAACACAGACAAATTTAGGACAAGATTTCTGATTGGCCTTTTGATCTCTTTAGAAGTAAGACAATGCTGCTTTGCATGTTCTCAATACTTCATAGATCATTGTTATTATTATTTTTTTTACCAGAATCCAGAGGTTCATGACCCCCAAACATAGACGATAAAATAAGAAGTATCTTATTTTATGAACAAGTTGTTTCCAAAAGTCTGTTTGCCTGTAGGCTGTTTGAAATACAAAATACATTTTTCAATAGAAACAATGTTGTATGTAAATAGTGAGGACATCCCCAGGCCAGGCCAGGACATAACAGGTAATTTAAGATAAGATAGTTGAATTGATGTAGGGCTAATGAGTTGTTTCATTCCATGCCTCCTATGGAGTCCAATCTCCAGGCTCAGAAGTATAATCTGTTTCTTATCTGATCACAGATTTTGGTTCTGCACTATTAGAATGACCCAGGCTCTGCCTGGCATAAGAATCTAGTTTCCGCATTATGTCCCACCACTCTCTCCACTATGACCACCATACTTCCTTCCTTTGGCCATCCCCATACCTGGATTTTTCATCATTAACAGGAAATACTTTTAGAAATATTAAGACAGAAGGATTCAATCCTGAAGAAGCCTGGGTCATCTCATTATAAAGTGGGTGTCTCATGGGGTTGTGGAGCATCCATTCTTTCTTCTACATTTATTTTTTTTTCATGCATCTGTTCTGCCTCTGATACTAAATTGTAAAGTCCTGAGAAACAGGGATTTTTGTGTCTCCCAATGCACCTAGTATGATACTGGGCCAATGGGGTAAGGGAGGCGTCCAGTAGGTATATTTTTTTATGATGGTGCTTCAGATCCTTGTGTGTACTTCCAAGTGATTTTGTCCTACCTAAATCAAAGGATCCAGGAAAGAAAGAAAATAGAGTATAATGTAGACATATGTTTTTCCTATCTAATAACAATATAAAAGAGATCTAAGTATTCAACTCAGAGAAAATCAAAGCAATTGTTTTGCTAAACTGATGTAATAATGTGGTTTTGCTCTTCATGAAAAAAAATGGAATTGTTACCATAGTGTTTACCCCAAATCATAGTGATTAAAAACCTTCTAAAGCCACTTTTAACATAGACCAGCAAGTATTGAGTTGTCAAAAAGTCATGACACATTTTTGCAATGAAAAACATAGAAAAAGTATGTCATGACTTTCCTACAGCCCAACAAATTTGTTCTGTAACTTTATAGAACCAGGGTTTACTTTGTACTAGGGAAAATGTATTTGCTCTCTCTTTCCACCTCTTCCTCCCACCCTCACTCCTCTATATTATTGTTCAAAGAAAAGTCAGATCTTTACCTGGGCATCTGAGCTTATTTCCCAGTTATGCCTAGATATCAATACAGGTAAATCCTGGGGCAATACAATCTCTAAGAGTTGTAAAAAACAAAACAGAAGCACAATTCTTAGCAAGTGAGGCCTCAGATTCCATTGCAAAATGAAAGAGATGGAGTATTCGTTTTTGTGAAAAAAGAAAGCAAAAAACAACAGCAACAATCCATACTAGTCACATGTCTGCCTCTCTGACCGGATAGACAAAATGTTCCCGGGTCTATAAATTAGATTACGATGATGGTCATGAGACAGTGAATGATCTGTGACATGAGTCATCTGGTGAGATGGTGGTTCAGTGGTCTGCACCAACTCAGGGAACTTTCATGGAAATGGGTTTGGTATTTTTCTGGATTACTCAACCCTATTTCATGCTCAAAACCCACACAGTAGGTTTTATTTCCTTATTGTGGTAAAATATATATAACGTAAAATTCATTTACATCCCTTGCAAGTGTACAATTCAGTGACATTAATTACACTCACAATGTTATCACCACTGTCTATTGCCAACACTTTTTCTCAGAACAGAAACTCTATATCCATTAAATGACAACTTCTTTTCCCCTCCTGCCAGCCCCTGGTAACCTCTAATCTACTTTTTGCCTCTATGAATTTGCCTATCTAAGACATTTTGTGTAAGTGGAATCACACAATATTTGTCCCTTGTGTCTAGCTGATTTCACTGAGCATAATTTTTCAAGGTTCATCCATGGTGTAGCATGTATCAGAACCTTCTTCCTTTTTATGGATGAATAATATTCTATTGCATGTAATGCCACACTTCATTTACACATTCATCTGTTGATGAACATTAGGGTTATTGCTATCTTTTGGCTCTTCTACACAGCATGTTTCATAAGTGCAAGTGGTTTTAAAAAGAAAGTGTTGAACTTGCCCAGAATTCAAAACTTGGCTTAATTGGAGTTAGCCTTAGTGTGTGTCATTTGATGCCAAATGATAAGTAAATAAGCTAGAAATGAATCACTGAATTTTGTGTCACTGGCATCATCAGAGATGACTCTAGCGGCCCCAGGCCACAGTCATAGCTGAACATGTAGGATTCTTCCAGAAAGCCTTGCTGCCTTAGTTTGTTTATGTTTGGTTTTGTTTTGGCACAAGTCTTTTACATGTCACGCCTGTATGTTATTTCCTTTTCTTTCTCCCTTTTGTTATGACGATATTATCATTAATAAACTTAAGTAATTCACTTTTCAACTGATGTGTCTGAATAGCTAGCTGCCTTTTGTTGGGGGGTGGAAGGGGGGAGGCAGGAGAGGGGAGGTTTAAGGGAGAGTTGTGGAGAAAAGACATGGAGAAGTCTGAGAAGAACTGAGGCTTAAACAGTTAGTCAGGAGAGTGATGTTTGGGTTTCCAGGTTGACTATTGGAACGCTGAGCACCACATCCTGTGTGACCGAGTCACCATGTGTTCCTCAACAAATTTGTATGTTTTGATATGCTGTTCCCTCCACAACACAGCACGCAGGGGGAGGGTCCCTGCTGTCTAATTCTCCAGGAAGTATTGCAAGGAGGGATGAGAGCATTCATTAGAGCTATGCAAGCAGTGATAGAGGAACAGAGAATAGGGGATGATTTCATAAATAAAAAAAGGCAAACTCTGTAGGATCTATTGTGAAAGTGAGAAAAGAAAAAGTCAAGAGTATTCCATTGGGTCTTGTTTCCTTAAAATAATGCTTATATGAAATATTTACATGAGCCAAGTCCTCTCATTGTCATATTGATAACAATACAACTTAAGATCGGCGATGTTAACCTTGATCTCCTGGCTGAGGTAGTGTTTGTCAGGCCTCTCCTCTGCAGGGTTACTGTCCATCCCACCACTTTCATACTTCATTGGAAGGTGATCGCTGTGTGTAGCTCATACTTAAGGGGGTGGAGGTTATGTTCTAGCTCCTTGAGTAAGGATTAGAGCTTTACAACACAAAAAGTGAAGCTTAATGTATGCATCTTTTTTTTTGGAGGGGAGGATATAAAGGTACTTTTTTGAGAACAACAGTATAGCTTCCAAAAATTTCTATCCTGGTAAAAGTGGTTTATTTCATATAAGCTTTATAGAGAAAAGATCAAAGGTATAGCTTTATGTAGAGAAGACCAAAATAACCAGAATTTTCCCTAAGTTACGGTAAAATTTTTTTTTTTAATTAAGAGATGTTAACATGTAAATATTCAATGTAAGCATTATTTTAAGGAAATGAATGAGGTTAGTATTTTGTCAACTTGATGTTAAGTAGTTATATTATGAGATAAAATAAGAGATAAGGCAAAAATCAATGTGGTGACAAAGCAGGAAAGAAATGGACTTGGGACCAAAAGCAAAACCCAGGTGGGTAGCTACTAAAAGCTAGAGACGGGAAATGAGTTCCAGAGCCATGACAGGATGTCAAGTTTACCAGAACATATTTTTGTTAAGTTTTGAAAGTCATTTTACTTTTTTCTTTGTTGATATTTATTCTTGAAAAATGCAGCAAAGGGCCGGCCCAGTGGCGTGGTGGTTAAGCACTGGCTTGGGAAGCCAGCAGCTCCGGTTCAGTCCCACATATGAAGACCAGTGACGTGGCCCTCAAATTAAAAAAAAAAAAAAAATGCAGCAAAAAAATTATGGCCCCAAGTCCAAGAAGCATCATTATAGTCCCCGCTGCTGTCTTTGGAAGGGTTTATGAACAAGTGTGTTAGCCTACCTTGGCGCAAGCTGGTTTGCTAAAGGAGACAAATAGCTGCTAACATTATATCCTTTTTTAAATGTATGCAAATTAAAAAAAAGTCATTTAGGAGATTGGAGGATCCCAGGATGGAATGCAGACTATGATAAAATAACCTAACTGTATTACAAATGTATGCAATAATCTTACTGACAAGTAAGGGGGGATGTTTTCTGATGTGTAACTAACTTTGGAAATGCATGGAGACTATAATACTAAGACCAAAGAACTATAGGTAAGAAGCACTACACTCAGTTGGTAACATTGAGTCTCACAGGAGCATGGCTTAATGTTGAAACCACTATATGTGTGCACTGGATTGAACAATAGTCAATAAGTCAGTGGATGGTTGACATTAGGAGCCAGGTTTCTCACTTTGGGAGTAGAAGGTTACAGACAAGCCAAGGGGAAAGGCTAGAATGATCCACGTGGTCCTTGATATGAATGATCCATGTGATATTCAATTGGATACATGTGTTTATGTTTAGCTTATAGATACACATAAATGCATATAGAAATATTTATAGATATGTGCACATATACTGGTTAGTACACACACACACAAACATTTCCTTGTTTTGTCAACTGAGAGGGCCTAAAAGCAACAATGCCTCAGTAGCAAGGAAATACAGGTTTCTAACATCTTTCTCCAGTGAAAGGAACCAGACTTTTTGAAGAGATGCCTGATTTCAGGACTGGGCAGGGAACATTCAGGATGAGCCCACGACATCTTGGAGTGCAGAAAGTAAGGATGTGCTCAAAAACAAGAACAATAATAGCAAAACCCCCCACAAAGATGGGGATACAACAAAGGGACACAGAAGCCAGTGGGAAAAGTTCCTAATGACCAAAGCTGGGACAATGTGAGCAAGAAAAGAAATAAATCAGTACTGGATTCTAAATCAAAGTATAAAATAAATATCCAGGGCTGGCCGAATGGCGCAGTGGTTAAGAACTGGCTTGGGACGCCAGCAGCCCCGGTTCTGATCCCACATATGAGGGCCAGTGACACTGCCCTCTAATAAATAAATAAATAAATAAATAAATAAATATCCACATATCCATACTGATCTAAAAACAAAACAAACGAATAAATAGGAGAGAATAGACAAATCCTCTGTGCAGAAGAATTCCAAATAATTTTTGTAGAAATAATTTTTATACTGATCATTCTTATTTCAATGTTATATAAAACTATGAGTTATTAAAAATACTATATTTGAAAAGTCATGACTAAGGGATGATAGGGCCATGGGGCATCTTTTAATTGAAGTAAGAAAACTAAGGGTCATATAGAGCCATCAGTGGGAAGATTTTCACTTGCTTCGCTCTTTGGTTTCCTTGACAAGAACTTTATCTGACAGCAACTACTTACTCCTTCTTAGATCTCAAAAGGACACCTCTCTTGAGTCTATCCATACCTATTTGAATTATCAGGTGCATGTGTCCTTATAAAAAGCATGTTTACTTTCACATATACACATCTTCAAGAAGAAAAGAAATGTAAAAAAAAATTGATTTTATTGGTAGTTAAAACAAGTCTTCAATGTTGACTAGTTTTTGAAAACCGCAACCATGATGGGATGCAGTCATCTTCCTGGTCATCCATCACTGACGGCTCACTGAGTGTAGGCCTGCAGTGACTCAGTGACAAGTACTGCAGACACACCCTCTGTCTTCATTCATAGGAGGGCGGGCCATGTGACTAAACCCTGGGGACATTTACAGTAAGTTATGTGTTTCTCAGAAGTAAGCACCAATAGTGACTTGTTTTGGAAAACAAAACAAGCACCACTACAATGACTACTGAGAATTAGGTTTAATCTCTTCTCTATGCAAGTTTTGACAATCTGAGGTGATTGAAATTCTGGCAATGCACGTTTAACCCTAGTTATTCTTTCCTACATTGCCTGTGTCACAGTGTTTGCCTCCAGCTCCAGCTGGCCTAGGTTGCTGTGAATGACAGACCTCCCTGGAGAACTTTTTGAATGAGTAGGCATCGAATCCGCCCCTCCTATTATCAGAGGAATGGTAAGCCACAGGGAGCACTCATTTGTTCCAAAGTAACAATCTTGCCTTTAAAATCCTTTGTTCTTCTATTATGAATGCAACAAGTGTTAAGGTAGATAGGAGCCTGAAAGACGGGCAATTTTTAAAGAAAAATTCTCAAGGAACCCAAACGAGGCTTAATTATAAATAACAGATGTGCCTTTAAAAATAACTTATCCCATTATAAAAGCAGACTGATCAGATTATATAAGATCTATAAAATTTAAGTATATAAAAAAATGTCACAAGTGGATTCAAAGGCTCCTTTTCTATATGTTACTGTCTCTCGGAAGTCATCTCCAAACATACATATAATGGTGTACCTGAAAAGCACCAACGACATAAAGGTTGTCAATAGAATTACCTAAGTAAAAGACCCAAAATGCTTACATTTAAGATTTGTTAATCCCTGTTCCTAGCCAACATCTTATGTTGCTCTGAAATTGTTAAGCTATAGCAAAAAAAAAAAAAAGAAGCAATATTGTAATTATTTTATGGGGGTTGGGTACATTATTTTTGCAATTTCTTTTATGTAATGGAAATATTTTCTTTTCCAAGTCCATGTAAACAATTGAAGAAAGGACAAGGTCAGGTTGACACCTAAGCTATTTGAGGTCTCACTGTAATCTTGAATGTTTGCGCCCGCTGTGAAGGAAGTCCATGACCTTGGGCACCTAACAAAGCTGTTTGTGCACAAGGTGAAAAGGAGTCTGAGAGAGTTACTTCCTTATGAACCCACTCAGCCACTTCTCCATCTCCCTCATCAATGGTAAAGACACAAGAGTCATCCGCCGCTTGTTAGCTACAAACAGAGAAGTGACCCTGACACTAGCAAGTATGACTGGCACTTAAATACTGATAAATATGCCATGCTCTCAGAGTCCACTCTACATTCCGTGTACTACTGTTGGTGATGTGAATTTTGGGGATATTCCCCCTGTTGCTCTAAAACAGGGGCCGGCAAACTGCGGCTCTTTGGGTACGTTCCGTCTCACAATTTTGTTGACCCCTGGAAGAGCCAATCCTGTCCCTCACAACAATTTAAAAATTATTCGAGAGCCATAAATATATTTTTACATAATCACCATTATGTGAATAATATCCTTTAAAAATTTTATAAATGAAATGATGATAGTTTTATTTTCATTTTCAATTTTACTTCAGAGCCACATGTATGTACACGAAGAGCCACATGTGACTCGCGCACCACAGTTTGCTGACCCCTGGTGGCTCTTCCATCTCAAAAGTTTGCCATCCCCTGCCCTAGAACATGTTGAATGCTGCCTTTTGGCTCCAGTGTTCCCCCTATTAAAATATAAGTGGTGGCTGCTGCCTCTGTTAAGAAGTCTGCCATTGTTGCAAATTCTGGAATGGAGGTAAGGTATTAAATGTAATCCTGCATTAAAACAATTCCCCTTCTATATTAGATAGCTTATAATTAAGGTAAACAGATTTCCAAAACAGGGATGGAGAGGAAGTACAGGCAGGAGGGAAGAGAGAGTGCTATAGAGGCAATATGATCACAAGGAAAGGATATGGGTAAAAACACAAACAAACAAAAAACAAGAATTACACCTTTCAAAAAGAGCTTTCTTATCACTTTTCAAGGATTACATAAACGTTACAAGTTACAATAAAAATAAATAGAATATTTACTTAAGGAAATGTGCGTCCTTCACATAATTAAGTGTAATTGCCAGTCATTGTGGTAGGATCTGGGGATCTAGAGAGAGAACTTAGTTGTAGCTACATGGAGCTACAATTTAGCATTAAAGACAAAATAGAATTATGAGTTCTGCACGTTTGCAAAAAGTGGACAAGTTATGATCCCCAAGTAACTGAAACAATAAGAGAAAAACTTCTGAAAAAAATAGTCATTTTACTGTTTATTGCACTTAAAATGATCTACCCTCTTATGGTTACAATTCTAAAGTAAAACTCAAGAAGTTTTCCTGGTACTGCCAATGTTGACATCGATCTAGTAAGATCTTGTCATTTATTTCCTCTGTATTTTTGCTTTTCTATCAGGTTAAAAATGTCTGTCTAATTTCTAATTTGTCATATGAGACTTGGAAATCTCTTTCAACTCTTCTGGAGGACGTCTGTACTAAAGCATAAAATGCTCTTCTAGGAAATCTCTCTCAACTCTTCTGGAGGACGTCTGTACTAAAGCATAAAATGCTCTTCTATTTTAGAATGAAATCCTGTGTCTATCAATAAGTAATTAATCAATGGTAGTGGTTACTACTTCCTTAAGTATTCAGGGAGTTAGTCTTTTCTAGTTATGTCACCAGGCCTTAGCAGAATTGCAATTGGGAGTTGGCCAATAGAGAAGAATTCTGGGTAGGAGGGCTACAGGGTCAAGTTAGCAAGTTAACAGAGAACAACAAATCTCTGTGGATATTGACATTTCGAAAAGTCTCAAAGCCTCTGAAGTTTCATGAAAGACTGTCTCAGGTTTGCCAGATATGAAATTGTTAAACCTTATCAGAGAATAATGTGGAAAAGTAAAGTAAGATCTATCCAAATTACCCTTTTGAATTACATGGCTCAAGCTATTTTGAAAATCACATAAAACCCATCAAATTAAATGTGTCTCATGTGTTTGCTATTAAACTAAGTACAGTAAAACCTTGGATTGCGAGTAACTTGGTTTGCAAATGTCCCTCAAGATGAGCAAGCATTTCTAATACATTTTAACTTGGTAAACGAGTGATGTATTGCAATACGAGTAGTTTGTTCCCAGAACAAATTATTCTTGCAAACAAACGTATCACTGTATATGCAATTGTGGGCATTCAGTAGAATTTTTTTAAACTTACTGATTTTACTCTGGAGCGGTAACAATTCAGTGAGGCATTGTGGGACAAAAATTAAAAGAGGAAAGAAGCCAGAGAATTGAAATTGACATTGGG
Organism: Aselliscus stoliczkanus; assembly: GCA_033961575.1. Taxonomy (NCBI): domain Eukaryota; kingdom Metazoa; phylum Chordata; class Mammalia; order Chiroptera; family Hipposideridae; genus Aselliscus; species Aselliscus stoliczkanus. The sequence continues at coordinate 131,988,456 of CM066733.1, forward strand.
GACTACTTTTCTCTCTAAGATGATTGCCAATTCCAATACTAGATAAGTCCTTATAAAAACTGAACCTCATCTTTAAACCATCTTAATCCATAACTGGATTTACAATGATTTCAGATAGCTAGGGTCTACTAAGCCTACCTACTAGATAGAAGCAAGAGTAAGTCATTCTTAGAGAAAAATGGAACCATGAAGAGCTTAAAATTACTTCCAGAATTCTTCATATATAATGTCCAGCATCCAGTCAAAAATAACCGAGCAGATGGGGCCGGCCAAGTAGCGCGGTGGTTAAGCGTTCGCTTGGAAAGCCTGTGACCACGGTCCAGGTCCCACATATGAGGGCCAGTGACACTGCCCTCAAAAAAAAAAAAAACATTACCAAGCAGAAAACCAGACCACAGGATCAAAAACAAACAACAGTTCATAGAAACAGACCTATACGGATCTAGTTAATGCATCTATCAGACTTTTTTTAATGCTATATTTAATATGCTTAAGGAATTAAAAAACAGAACTACAAATTTTTGCAAACAACTATAGAAAAGAACCAAATGGAAATTTTAGAACTGAAAAATAAAATACTTGAAATTATAAGTCAGTGGACAAACATAAAGAAACTTCCTATATTTAACTTGGAAAAACTTACAGACTGGCCCGAACATTTTAGCATAGTTGTGTCTCCATGTGTTGAAAGCAATTGAGAAAAACTATGCATAAATAAATATTTGGCTTTGGATTTTATAAAGCTGAATGAATTAATAATATATGCATTCAACTACAGATGCTCCTCAAGTTATGAGGTTACATCCCAATAAACCCATCATAAGTAAAAAATGTGTTAGTACTCCTAATCTACCAAATAGAACAGTTTATCCTAGCTTGTTTTAAACATGTTCAGAACACTGACATTAGCTTACAAATGGGTAAAATCATCCAACATGAAGCTTATTTTATAATGCAGAGCATCATGACAGAGCATCATACTGCATATTGCTAGTGCAGGAAAAGATCAAAATTCAAAATTTGAAGTACAGTTTCTACTGAATGCATTTCACATTTGTACCATTGTAAAGTCAAAATAATGCAAGTTGAACCATCCTTAGTCAGGGACTATCTGAATGTATTTCAACAAAACAATTTAGATATTTTAAGGTAAATACAGAATTCATTTATTTTGACATCTGTCTTTCTAAAAGGGTCATTTTAAGTCAATACATAATTCACATTATTTTTAGCCTACGGAGCTCTGAGTTAATGTAACTTTCCTTTTCCTGAGCCCAAGGCTTAGAAATCCTTAAAACTTGGATTTATTTTTCCTTGTGCGACAAGTGCTCCATACTTGATTAGGATTTAGGAATCTGGGGTTTTGCATTACCTTTGCCACTACCCTTGGCAGATATTGCTTCATATGGCTCTCATGTCTTCATCTGTAACATGAAGAGATAGCTAGATGAGTTTAAGTTTCAGTCTCTTTCAGCAACAAAAGTCAAGATAATAATAACAACAATAACAGTAATATTTATTAGGATCTTTGAGGAAGGTAGGGTATATGTTTAAAAAGAGAGAGAGAGAGAGAGAGAGAGAGAGAGAGAGAGAGAGAGAGAGAGAGAGAGAGAGAGAGAAAAGGAAAGGAAAAGGATTCCAGGAATAAAGAGAAAAATATAATCTTTACCATGGAGGATAGTTACAGTTCACTCTGATTAACTGTGGGAAAATAAAAAGGCAGATACAGAGCAATTTTTAATCTTTTTCTGGCAGGAAAGATACATATGCCTTTACACAGTAGGAGCTCCTTAAAAGTTGACCTTTAAATTTCTGTGTGTAAAAGCCTATACATAATAATTATTATTTCATTTTGCATCTGTATGGTGCTTTGAGTTCACAAATTCTCCATACATTTCATCTGTTTTGATTTTTATAACAAACTTACTAGGTACAAATTGGGACCTAGGAAGAGTGTGACTGACAAAAATGCTCTGCCCTCTATTCTGGACTCCAAGGCTGCATTGTCACTTAGAGGATGGGTTTCTGTTGAACTTAAACCCTCTTTTCTCTCTAGTGATCAAAATATTTAAGAATGTATTATTGTCAGGAATGTGTAATAGAGACAATATTAATAGAGTCATATTCTAAACCAACGGGATTATATCCTATCTTGGATTAACAATTAGTTCATAGATTAAAAAAATTTTTTGTATAGTCTGATGTTCAAAAAAAGTAGGTTATTTCATATTCCCTATAGTCTTATCTGCAATGTTTTGCCTAGGATCTTGACTATAGTAGGTGCTCAATAAATATTTATTGAAATACACTCTTGAATTACACTGGCATTCTGTGGGTATCATATTAAATCTGTAGGGATTGCCAGGCAAGTTGAAGAACAACCATCAAAAAATTTACAACTTAATGTCCAGATATCCTTAAATGAAGAACTGTGGACTCATTAATGTTAGGCTTTGCTTGCACGTTTTCAATAGATAAGGTTGCTTCATAATTATCTTCCGCTTCTAAACCTATTGGTTTAGTTTGCTAAACGTAGTTGAAGCAGAATTTCTCTGGGTTTTCTTCTTGTCACAAGCTTTTCAGTTTGTCACACTGAACTGTAAGAACTGATAACAAAATAAACCCAATGAAACTTATTGCAAGTGTTCCTCAGTCTATGTAACACTTAGCAAATATGTGATGGGAAAAAATTATGCTTTTTCCCCAGGGGAGTTAGTGAGTCACATGGAGGAGATGGATAGGGAGAATTTTTTTTTTTTAAATAAGTAAAAGATATATCTGTTAGGGAGTGTAACCAGGTGAGAATGGAAATTTAAGAGGAAGAAAACCACCATTTTTAATAGAAATATGTATGATTGCTGAGTTTCTTCTATGATAAAAGTTCTTATTATTCTTTTTTTGCACTTACAGTCATTATTTATAATGAAATGGGAAAATAATTATTTGATCAACTTGTAAATTTTTAATGAGTAGAGTTAATAATGTTATGTTTGCACTATTTTGTATAGCTTCTGTCTGAACAATGTAAACTTTTTGGTACATGGTTCTAGTTATTGTTTAGTACAGTGGTGCCTGTTCTGGATGACAATGGAGTCTCAATCTAGTACTGCATGGAGTGCTTAATATAAAGAATATATGTTGGGGGCAGCCAGATAGCTCAGTCGGACAGAATGCATGCTCTTAATAACAAGGTTGCCGGTTCGATTCCCACATGGGATAGTGGGCTGCACCCCCCCCCCCGCAACTATGTTGAAAGACAATGACTTGACTTGGAGCTGATGGGTCCTGGAAAAAACACACTGTTACCCAATTAAAAAAAAAAGACTATATGTTTCTTCACTTAAGAAAATATCATAAATTACCCTGTGACCAGTGGCAAATTAAGTACAGTAACTGCTGCACTGGCATAGGGGACTGTTTGTCTTGTTTTCTCCAGTGAGACTCCTAGTAGAAGTGGTTTCTAGCAGGAAAAAGAAAACAAATTCCAATGTGATCACATGAAAATAAGACCTATGCTGCAAGAACCTAGTTCAATGCCCTGAACACAGGAGGCACTCAAGCAATAATATTGACTTTAATTGAAAATTAATCCAGTGTTTTTTGGTTCCATTTTGATTAAAGAAAGCATCTACCTATGTACTTGTCCACTTTCAGGTTAATCAGTTTATTTATTTTGCTTGTTTTTGGTTTCTAAATGTTTCAGTTATTTTAGAAGCCAATCCTTTCCCCCATTATCTTGCCTCTCTTCTTGGTATTAGCTTTCCTGAGACATTTTCGTTGTTAATACACAATCAATACACCTTACTGGTTACACCAGAGGTTGAGTTATTTAAAAAACAATAGGGTTATTCCTTCTCCTAACCCCTAGCAAGGTACAGTAAGTTTTCACTTGTCATTGTTGATAGGTTCTGCAACTCTAAGCAGCAAAACGAGTTTTATCATAGGCTAATTGATATAAACAAGAGTTAAGTTTCTATGGCATCTTATCAATGTTATAATAAAACAATGTTGAAAGAAACAATGTTATTCAAGGACCTGCTGTGCCAGCTCCTGGCAGCCTGGCTGGAATCACAGCTGCTGTGCTGGCCTGTGGCCTCCACGCCTCTGGGTCAGAGGAAAGCTAGGTGAATGAAATGCTAAAACTGGGTCCCACTGGCTCATGAGAGCTGGCAGTGGGCATCTTTTCCTTGTTTAGTAACATGGGGTAAGTATATACCTTCAGATCGGACACGCTAAGAATATGTACACCACAGAAATCAGAAAACATTACAAATCAGGGCTTCTTTCCCTTCTACCCCCATCAAGGGAGCTGGTAGTAAAAACATTACCAGCCCATTTCTGGTTGGATATGAGATGGAGAGAGAAGTTTAAGACAGGTGGTGAATGAGATCGCAAACTATTCAAAGGTTCCATCATAAAACAAGAGTGAACCAAAGTGGTTTCATGTTCTGCAGTCCTTGTTGCCACCAACAGGCCTCATGGATAGATGGAGATGGCTCTTTCTGGAGTCAGCCTAACAGAGCACAGGACCATAGGACTGGCCCCTGAAGGACCTGGGTTCTGGTCCCCATGCGTGCATCTGTGTGACCTGGACTACAATTCTCACTCCCAGTTTTCCCACCTATAGTACAAAAGGTTGGGGATGGCTTAGATTCTTCTTCCTCAAAGCGTGGTTTGTGGACCATTAGCATGAGCATGCCTGGAAGCTTGTTAGAAAAAGTAGAATCTTGGGCCAACTGGACATCTACTGAAGTAGGAACTGCAGTTTCATGAGACCCCTAGTTCTGTCACATACACGTTTGGAAAAGCACGGGACTAACGAGATTCACAGTTTCCAAACCTGGAGAGATTTTGGAGAGATTAAAAAATAAATTTAAAAGAAAAGTATTTCTGGCCTTCATTCTTGATCTATTGGATCAGGATTTCTGGGGATGAATCTCAGATATTTTATTTTTAAGAAGTCCCCCAGAACATCTCAAAAGATTTAGAAGATCAACCAGTCATAGTATCCCTTAGCCCAGATGTTCCCTTCCAATTTTTATAGTCTGAGGAAAATCGCTAGTCTTCCAGATAGGCTATCCTTACCCTTCCCAATCACTGCTGACAGTTATAGAATCTGGTGAAAAAGCAACTCCTGAAGGGCATAGGGACTAGGAATTTTTAAACCATCTTTATTTCATGAAATATGAGAAGACACTGTAAAAAGATTAGATGTTGGAGTTAATGCAATCTTCTTAATATGAAAAAAAAAAATCCAGCAGAGACAGATGACTTCATAGAGTTGGAAGAGAAACAAAAGGAAAGTGAATGACACTGTAAATGTATCTGTTCCTTGAAATCCTAGCTGGCTTATTAAACTCATGGCTGTGCAGAGGGTGTTAAATGTGCTCATCTGAGATAGTGAGGCTTAATGGACTAAATGTAGCTGAAAGCTCAGGAAATCTGCTTTTAGCTACAAATTATGAAATGGATATACATAGATCTATATGTATGTATATATTTTTATATTTGTTATGCTTTAAGTGAGTAAGCTTGCAAGATATAAAACAATCATTTTCTCATGACAGAAACCTACTCTCATGTGCATTTTTTTATCTTAAAATTAGCTTTACCGAATACAACTAAAATATGGGCAACTTCTTCCAGGGCCAAATATTCACCTAAGAATATCAATTGGGAGTATGCTCAGCTACAAATAAGAGAAAATATGACTTATAACCAAGAGAAGTTATTTTTCCCACATTAAAAAAAAGAGAAACCAGAGATGTTGAGTCCAGTGTCTCGAGTTTTTCTGGCCTTTCCTTCATGTTGGAAGATCCTGCTGCAGCTTCAGACATCACACCCATCTTATTTTCCCAGGCAGGAATGATAGTGAAGTGGATAGATGCTGGCTGCGCCTGCCTGCCTCTTTGCATCAAGATAAGCAAAGCTTTCTCACTCTGGCACCCAGCAGAATTCTGCTGACTTGTTGGCCATAACCAGGTCACGTGACCACCTTTAGCTGGACGGAATATCTAGAATAGATGAGTTTTAAATTTCACATGGCATTGGTAGGGCTTTTTGCTTTCTATTCTTTTACTTTCACTCTTCCTCCACAACTCCAAAGGCATTCTTTCCCTGCTTTGCCACACTAGATCATATAGGTCCTAGAGAGGTCTGATTAAAATTTACTCCACAGTGAAATCGGCTCAGAGGATTTCCCCATGATGACTAGCTCATTTTCTAAGCATCTGTATGCACCTTTTATATCACCACAGCATGTATCTGTGTTTCTTTTGTTCTGTCTCAGCTTATCTCCTGAGCGCCTCAAGAACAAGTAATTCTCTCAATTCTTTCTGCACCTAGGACAGTGCTATACCTAGCCAGTGCCTTACTAAGCTGACCTGAGACACATGCAGTCTGTGTCATTATTCTTTCCCGCTACACTGAGTAGCACGTGCAAAGCTCGGTGAGCAGCACAAACCCTAACTCTCATTGGCGCCTTTGTGTATGCAAGTGAACTCTTTCTGACACTTTGGAAGCTTATCGTTAATACAAATCTCAAGGACCACAAATACAAATCATAACTGTGGGCTCTGTAAATTTCCATTATCCCTAGTGAAAGATTGGATTTGAGTGATTTGTACAGCGTCCAAGAGATTTTTCCCAAGGAACCTTCTGATTAGACTGAAGCTACAACATTCATCTCAGAAGTAGTTGCCAGGAAAGGAACATGCTGGCTGCATGAATTATCACTGACAAGCGTGAATGAATCTTGAGAGTCAGTGGCCTGGAACTCCACTGGTGAAATGCTTAAACTGCAGGCACTAGACAAATCCCTTAGCAGACAGTGACATGGGGTAAGTGTATGGGGGAGAGAAATCAACAAACTACTTATGTCTATTTCCTCTCCTTCCCACTCCTCAGCCTTCTGCTTCAAGTTATTTTTGTACTGACCTCACACTTTCTGTATTTTTCAGACATGCATTAATAAACTAGAGAGATGACTTTTATTGACAGTTAACAATATTTCTGCTGATAGAGGCATCCCTGAAATGGATGCATGAAACAGATTAGTTTGAAAACAGTCACAAGTGGTGACATAGTGATTCAGGAATTCTGGGGTCAAAAATGAAGAAAACAAGAAAGGAGCAGGGAGAGAGAATTGCAAAATCTACAGGAAAAAAAGCTATAATGACACATATGGAAAATAAGAAATGCAAATTCTAACAGTCAGATTGAGAAGTCAAAAATACCGAGGGTGCCCAAAAAATGTATACAAGTGGACACTTTGGTCAACGTTACTCAAGCAGTAGCTCGCCATAATCAGAAGTGTCTGGACGCTGATGATAACCACTTTGAGTACCTCTTATAATTGCAGAAGTCAAATGTGACTTGCATTCGTCTTTTGATTTTGGGCAGATGAGTATTACAATTTTAATAGTTTTTTTCCTTTCTTAAAATGTGTATATATTTTTTTAGCACCCTCAGAATATCGAGCCTCATTTTTCATGTCATAATTTATCAATGTAGCACATTTCTGAGTACACCTTCTGTGCTTCAATTCATAGCTATGCCTATAAACAAAATATACTCGAGGGGAGAGACCTCTACCAACAATAACACTGAGTTATTATTTTTAAGTGACCTGATGCTAAATGGCCCATGTGGCTGAATTTTTCACTTTCAACTAGTTGGTGTATAGTCAGGTCAGCTGTCTACATGGATAAAAAATAGAATGCACACCTTATTAACTAATATTATAGTTTATGTGTTTCTCCATTCTTGATCCTTATTCAGAAGGGTACCTGCTAAGTTGCTACGTTCATCTTCCAAATCATTGTGTAATTTTAATCTTCATAGGCTTATAGTTCCAGGAAGAGATTCATACATAGCCAAACCACAGCACATTGTCATGTTTCCACTTTGAACATTTCCAATGTTACTACTTTATATTACTTTTTGGAAAGAAGAATTCTTAAGTACAAATTTGGCTTTAGAAAGAGCTCCATAGTGAATAAGCTGAGAAAAGCACCACAGTGAATTTTTTTCTGCTAATACCTGCTTCAACAACCAATGGTTTCTATGGGTTATGGGACATTTGGGTAGCTAAGAAGAAAATGAGAGAATAGATCAGTTAAATTCCATGTACATACCATATGACTTTTTGGTGGAGTGTGAAAACCTAAGATTCAGGCTAACATTTGAAACACCATTTTTGTTTTAAGATTTTTAAAAGACATAAAAAGATAAACTCATAACATAGCAATTCTACTCCTAGTTATATAGCCAAGAGAATTGAAAAATATATATCCACACAAACTCATACAAATACTAATGGCAGCATTACACATAATAGCCAAAATGTGGAAACAACCCAAATTTACATCAACTGATGAAATGGATAAAAATTATGGTATGATGGAATACTATGCAGCATAAAAAACCCCCAAAGTACTAATTGATGCCACAACATGAAAAAATCTTGAAAATATTATTTTAAGTGAAAGAAGTCAGACAAAAAAGGTCACATATTGTATGATTTTTATTTTATACCTAATGTTCAGAATAGATAAATCCATAGAAATAAAAAGTAGAATAGTGGTTTCCAGTGGCTGAGAAAAGATTGAGTGAGAACGGGGAGTGAAGGCTAATGGATAACGGAATTTCTTTTGGGGATGTTAAAAATTTTCTGAAATTAGATAGTGGTGATGATTATACAACTTTGTAACTATACTAAAAACTACTGATTTTTTACATTAAATGGGTTAATTCCATGGCTTGTGAATTACATCTCAATAAACAAATAATAAAAGATGTATTTTTGGTATCTAATAGCTTTTAGCATGAAAGTTACATTATCACATAGATGATTCTGAGATATATCTCCCAAATACTGCTGAGGTTTTTAAAAGAAAAGAAACCATAAAAGGACCTATTTCAATCTGGTGAAAATTTTAATTGACTAAAAATGTTTCAGTTTGTTGTTCCTTCCATATAGGTAGCCTCATTTTTTTAGTCAATTAAAGTATGTAAACCTAATTGAGAGTATACAGATTCACAATGTCTGGTGGGCAAGTCTATTAAAGGGGCCTGGTTGTCTCAGGCCAGCCTGTCTCCTTTCTGGAACTTTCCTGTCCTTTTTCTTCTAGTGCCCTACAGGTAACTTATGCCCTCATAAAGTTTTGTACCATTCTTTCTTCATGTCTATGGTTGCCCTCCACAATGCTTCTGAGAAACTTAACCAGGCTTGAAATGTAGGGCCCTAGATCTCAGATGCTATCAGTTCAACCCAAAGAATGATCCTTTATAGGTGAAACTAAAGGCCTGAGATCTAGACAGGCAGGGAGATATCCTTAGACAGCAGGTAGACTTCTTGTGCACATCATTAACAGCACAGAGGGGATAATTCACAAGGAACCCACTCTTAGTCCTTAGCATAACTCTGGCCTGACAGCCTCAGTTAGCCATGCTACTAGGAGAAATCTCCAGATGATTAGATTATATATAAAACTCCAAGGAACTTTGAATAGTTCAGTGAGCATTTCTTATGTTAAATCAAATATTATTCAATAAGTTTTAGTTTCAGTTCAGCTGAGTTTCACATTATTATAAATAATACATTTAAGGGATGGATCCTATTCAGTCTTCACCATCATTCTTTCAGCTAGAGAATGAGGCCCCAATATAAGGTCGACGTTATGTCCCTCACTGCTGCTTTTAAGATATTTTCTGCCTTATGCAGCTGGTCTCCCGGAAGCAGACCCAGCCCTAACATTCGCAGACCCAGCCCTAAGAAGGGCAAGAGTACAAATGAATGCGCCCCCACCCCCCTCCAACCCACAGCCTGCCCCTTTTATTTTCCTACTGTCTGCTTAGTCTTGCAACTTAAAAGACCTCATGCACACTCATAGATAGGTGGACTCCCCAGCTCAAACACAAGAAACCTGTCAAGAGCTGCTCTTTGACCACTGCGGTGCTGTGACTTGAAGAATAGGGTCTACACAGGTTTTGGAAGCAGGCTGGGGAATTAGGAAGAAAATTTCAGGGTTCAAGGTATCCAAAGCATGGACTAGAAGTATGATGCCAGGTGGTCATGCCCCTTGGCTCCATGGATTTCTCTTTTTAAACTAAAACAGGGGCCTCAAGGTAGGGTCCCATTTGCCTCCTTCTAAAGGTAGATCTGAGGGTAGAGGCTGGAGATCCTATCCTGTCTTTCTTCCAGGTAGTTGCAGCCATGGAGATTCAGCTTACCTCTGACAGTAAGCTGAGCTTAGTTTGCTTGCCTACACCTTTTTCTTCACAATGCAGGACACACATTTTATAGGTGTCTATGCGGCATGCAAATAAGTAACAGGATCTATTTCTCTTGTTTGAGGAAGAGAAGGAGTCCATGTGATTTGCAGTAAACTAGGCTAAGGTTTAGGTCTTTGAAGAGGCCATCTTAGAACACACACACTCCTTCCACATGCAATTACTAAGGTCTTGTTCCCTCTCACTGAGACACTCAGCAGGACTCGGGAGTTTAATGGATTTTTCTCTCTTTATTGAGCATCTAAAGTGGTTTTTAGTTCTATAGAAGTAATTTAGAAACTGTTGTAAAATCTAATTGATCTTTATAAACATGTATATAGTATATTTTGCACTAATAAGCATTTGCGTTGTGATTTGTTTGTGTGTATATGCCTTTTGCTCCCCAGAATGCTAATGAACAAAGTGTGATAGCTTGCTTTCTAAAAAGCACACTTTATTATTTTCATTAAAAAAAAAATGAACTCTTTTCTCAAAAGGAAAACAATAGAAAGTTGCTGGAAAGATAATTTCTAAGAAGAAAGGTTTACTCAACTCATTTTTATAATTGCGTTTTCTCTCCCCACATTGTTTAACAAAAACCAAAGAGCTTGTCTGTTAAATTCCCAGTACTTTCTCTATTAGGCCTGGCTTTATACATATGCTTATACACAAAGACTATTTAGGATAATTATTTGTCCTGCATATAATTAAACAGGGCTGTGTCATGGTCTATAATCACCAGAGACTCTCTTCTGGGAAAATGCTCTTCTTGTTGAGCCAGACAATTGGCTCAACCAAGGGATACACCCCTTCTGGGTAAATTACTTTTCTCAGACAGACCAGAAATGCTTGTTAAAGGAGGAGCCTCTTTCAATAAGTCCCCCCCCCTTTTCATTTATCCCATATTTGTCCCTCTATTCCTCCTACCTCTCTAAGGCTTCCTCAGGACCAACTCCCAGGGTAAAAACCCTACAGGGTCTCTGCAAAAAAGCAGGAAAAATCATCTTCCTTCTTTTCTCTGTCTTGATCTGTCATGGTGTTTTCTATTTGCTAGTTGACATTGTGCTCCCTTGAGCACAGGGATACTTACTTGCAGACTGTTGCAGGTTCCAGGGCCCTGGCGTCCATGACTTCCACCCTCTGTGTCCAGGCCTCTGCCTGCCCCCATAGTGGTGGGCTGTGGGCTCACAACCTGTGGAAGGAGGGAGCAATGGGGGGCTATGACCAAGCTCCTCCCCACCCCATGCTCCATTGTCCCTTTGGACTTCACTTACAAAACACAAATTCAAAGATAAAACTATTAAAAGTTTCAAGAGGGGACCACAGAGCATTAAGCCCCAAGTACAGGACCCCTTCTGAACCTGGGACTGCACCAGTAGTCCTCACTCTTTACCTCTTTGACATCTTTTCTAGGGCCCAGCTTGGTGGTGGGCCCAGGATAGACACATTAATATATACACTCCGAAAGCAGTTCTTAAACTTGAAGTTGCTCTGGTCAGTGGGGGTGGGGGGTGGGGGAGGGAGGGGCTGGGGAGCATTTTCCACAAGATGGCCTCCTGCAGACACACCTATCACTTATCTGCTAGCTCCCACAGTTGGGGAAATCAGGAGTCTGGTCAAGACATTCATCTGTAATTAATACCTGACTCTGACTTCAGAAAGTTCCACACCTTCATCACCTCTGAAAGATGGACAACTTCCCTGGCATAAAACAACTCCGTCAAAGGCCACTGGGTAGAGCTGGGGGACAGAGAAGAGCAGGGGATTTTTCCTAACCATGAATTTATCTTGGCCCCCACTCTTTAAGCAGACTTAAATGCTCTCCCTTTTGAGACACAAATGTATTTGCTTTGTTCATTCATATCTTGATTTCATTAATTTTATTTCTTTATTCCTTGTTCACATGTGTCTACATCAGAGTTTCTTTTATCCTCTGGTGTAAAGTTCTACTCCATAGTTCAATGATACCTGCATTATACATATGGGTTTTGAAATAACATCACTTTTCTCATTAAAGTTACACACAATAGAAAATATGTGGAAGTTTAGAACACAAGAAAATAAGCCACCACCAGAATTGCCAGCTTATGATCCAGAGATAATTACTTAGCATTTTAGCATATGTACTGATGGTCTTTGTACATATGTCTATGGTGGCCATATTGAGATATCATAAATATTTCCTTTGTGATATGGTTTTATCCACTCAATCATATACCATGAATATCTGCCATGTTATTATTAATCTAAAACACAACTTTCAAACTTTTGGGTGCATAAGAATCACCTGGGAGCATGTTTGAAATAAAGATTCTAAGGTTCCTCACTTACAGACTCTAGCTTATAAATCTGAGATGTGGGACACAGAGCTGTATGTTAAAAAGCATCCTAGGTAATTCTCAGCCCTTACTCTGACAAACACAATCTACAACATGATTTTTAATTGTTGCACTGTGTTCCATTATGTAGATGTGCCAGAATTTATTAAACCAATTCCATATTGTTTATTTAACTCTAGTTTCCAAATTTTCATTTGCATGATTAATTCTGCAATGAATAACCTACTACATAAATCTTTCTAAATATCTCTGATTATTTCCTTGGGAAAATTTTGCAAAGTGGAATTACTGAGTCAAAGGGAATGCAAACCTGAGCAAAATAGATGGTATTTGAGGTGGAAAAGCAACTTTGTAAGCTGTAAGTACTAAATTAATACGAAGTATGCAATAGCTGCCATTTTCTGAGGGACTTTCATATTCCAGGACAGTGTTTCTCAAAATTTACGGGGCACCAGAATCACCTAAGAAGGCTTGTCAAAACAGATTGCTGCTGCCTCTTCCCTGTGACCCTAAGATTCATTAGGTCTGGGGTGGGGCTGGGAATTTGCATTTCTAACAAGTTCTCAGGTGATGCTGCTGCTGCTGCTGATCTGGGGACCATGCCTTGAGAACCACTGCACTAGACACTATCCTGGTGTTTTATGTAAATTATTTAAAGGTCACAAAAGTCCTTAATAATTAAGGACTGAGACTCAGAGAGAGTCTGAGGTCATGAAGTTAATGATGGCAGGGCTGGAAATGGATTCCAATTTCCATCAGTCGAAGGCTAATGCTTTCCCTACAGACAGCTTAGTTTCTTATTTCATTTCACTACCCACAGATAAAATATTTTGGATGTCTTCATCACAAACACCATGGTTTAAGTCTAACCGCCCCCCTCCCCTTCCAATGTATTAGGGACACTTGAGAGAGGAGAGTGGTTTGGAAATGTTTGACTGTGAATTTTTTCAGGGGAAACTGGTTCGATGAATGATATTCTACCATTCACGGAAATCTAAAAGGTTGCTTCCCCACCCTCCATTGGCTTCACTGACATGTGGACATCAAGAGAATCTTTTCTCATTAGTTGCTGCAACCATGTAATAGTCTTTCCTTGGAAGAGAGTTCTATCTTCTCCAAAAACCACCTCCAGGCTCCCACACACAATGGCCTAAACAACCTGTTTGTTTAAGCAACTCAGAAAATAAATTGCATCAATGCAAAAAACAAAGAACTCCTGCCAAACCAGTTGGCTAATAATACCCAGTAGAGCAAACACCCAGGGGATTAACAAAGCATGAAGCCAGGTTGGCTTCTACCAGACTCAGTTTAGGCGAGGTGAACATTTCCTAACCTACACCCAGAAGCAAGTGAATCACACACATTTCACAACTAAAGAAATTCAGAGACATCATTATGCAAATTTTACCTGTTTTTTATCTTGGGCTCTTGTCACCCTGCAGCCTTTCAGTGTGTTGATGATTGTGTGTGTCATTTTTTTTTTTTTTGCATGCAATTCAGTCTTCATTTATTTATCCAGTGAGCTGACAATTCGGTTAGGCACACTACAGGGCGAAATGGAGTGCTGTCTTTGTAAAACCCCTTTCGTGTGGCATCTAGCCTAGCTCCATGGGATGTAGACACCTGAGAACAGTCTATTCTTACTGTTCAATTGCATAACACAAAATGCATTACTTCCCTCTATATTAAAAACAAATTCAATCTGAAATGCTCTATCATGTAAGACAAAGCAATACATTCCAATAGTTATTTTGTTCAGAGGTTATACAGGACCTTGAACAGCCTCTGGCTTTATCATTTTTAATAACTCCCTAACTGGATAGGCAAAGATCACAGGCAAAGCTTTGGGAAGTCTGTGGAACACTGAGTGTTCATAAGCTGAGTTTCTCCAGGTGCCAGAAGTGGTATCAATTGTGGACTGTTTGGGTGGCAGAAGGATTAGAGCAATTACAATTGTCTGACAAAAGAGGGAATGTCGGGCCGGCTGAGTGGCGCATTGGTTAAGCGCTGGTTTTGGGATGCCAGCGGCTCCGGTTCGGATCCCACATGAGGGCCAGTGACACTGCCCTCTACAGCTAACAACAGCTCCACCTGGAGCTGGGCTGTGCGAGCCCCGGTGATGGTGTGGGCTGCAGCCCCTGCTGCAGTGGGCTGCCATAGGCTACAGTGAGTGGCCCGCAGCCAGTGTGAGCGGCTGGCAGCCAAGCGTGAGCTGCCAATAGCCGCGGTGAGCGACATCCAGAGGCCAGCGACCGATCTGCCTCATCCGGGAAGAGCGCAATGACGATACCAACAGTGAAGCAACATCCTCTGCAACTAAACTGAAGAACAAAAAGACAGCAACTTGTCTGTTCCCCTTCCCCGATTCCCCAATGCTGTTCCCCTCCGCCAATTCCCCAATAAAATCTTTAAAAAAAAAAAAAAAAAAAAAAGAGGGAATGTCAAATGACATAGATGTCCCTACAACTAAAAGAATTAACATTCAGACTGGATCGCTGCCTATCAGGAATGCTACCAAAGGCATGTCTATACTAGGTAAGAAATTTGATTAACTGACTCTTAGGGATCTTGTAGCGCATGTGTGCATACACACACACACACACACACACACACACACACACACACGAATGTCTAATGAATGGACCTAAAGAAATAATTAAAGGGGGTAAGTGAGGGGCAAGGAGACCAGAATCAGTCCTGCCTGTATATTTGGGTGAGATGAGGGAGAGATGGCAGAAATGTGCATTTCATAAAAGCACAGCCTCCTCTTCTTACAAACAGCACTTGCAGTGTTCGTCCTGCATTTAGTGTTTTTTTTTTTCTCTAGAGCTTTCTCTAAACCCAGCAATTCACAAATTATGAATTTGTGGAGCTGTTTGGAATACTATCTTGTAGCCAGACCTTAACTGAAGTCTACTTACCCGGAATCACTTTCAAAATTCTATTTAAAAATAAAAAATGAGGAAATTACCTAAAACAAACCCATACTGATGATTTAATATAAAAAGGGACATTTTCCAAGACACACCACAGTTTCAATGTAAATTCAGCTTAATGTATTTTTAAACAATGACCATTGATATTTAGAGTGATTGCACAAGAAATTCTGTCATCAAAAGAAGACCCCATTGCTATCCTATTAAGAAAAGAAGATGTACTAACGTATTTCAGAAATATTTTCAGTAATAAAGGAGAAAACAAAAAATTTTTTATATTCATCACCTGTACAGCCGGAGAGATTAATTAGCCAGTGTACTCCAGTTGTTTCTTGCATATGGATAAAACCACCTACCATGAATATCAAGTACTGTTGTCAAAATTAATATTACATAAATCAGAAACTACAGCACTAAAATTCCCAGATCCTAGTGTGAAGTAATTTTTATGTTTTAAGCTTCCCATCTCACCACATATGTATAAGTAGGAGTGAGTCAAATTTCTGTGGGAATGTCACCGTTATATTTCCAGAAGACAGCGAAGGCAATGCATTGACATGCAGACTCATGTGACTGGGCTCAGAATCGCTGGGCTCCCCTGAGTTCACCTCTTGCTAGCTGCATGCCTTTGTGCAAATCATCTCTTTCAGAGTATTCTTGGAAATCAGCAAGAATGGCACTAAGGTTACAGGAGTCTGAAGACTCAGGTTGACAAACATGTATCATGCTTTTATGCTTTTCACAGAGCCTAACACTGAGCAGGCATCAAAAAAACCTAAGCTGTGACTATGAGATTTTCATTCAGTTCTTCATATTATGAAGTTCCGTATTTTTTCAAAATTGTGGTAAAATATGCATACCGTAAAACGTACTATTTTAACTATTTTTAGCTGTCCTTTTTTTCAGAGGGAAACTATGACCATTTATAGTAAAAGTCTGCATATTAACACTATGCAATTTGCTTTAGAACTAAATATTGAAAAAATCAAGATGAATAAAAACATTTGGTATGAAGATCAGAACAATGCAAAGTTCTCTACAGCTGTATAAGTTTAAAATGAAGTATATGAAGCCCTAAACTGGCTTCTTTAAAAGGCTCAACAATATTTCAAACACACAGGATTTACTGAAAACACTTTCAGTAAATATAAAATGTACTTATACACAAAGTAGAAAATTGAAACCATAGAGAAAGATATAAACTGAAAGGTGAAAGTCTTTCTCACCCTTTAGAAATCTCTTTTCTTCTCGTCCTGGTAGTTTCTGCATCCCTCTAGAAATGTTTTATGCACCTATAAGCATATAAATCTGTGTGTATAGGTTTACAAATGGAATCATACTGTATCCACTATTTACCATATAGATATTTTAACTTAAAAGTATATCTTAAAAATCTTCCTATGCTTTGAAAGAATTCATTCTATTATATAGATGTGTCACAATTTATTGATGTTTTCTAATTAATGACATTCAATTTCTAGGGCTTTTTTTTTATTGCTGTTCTTACCAAGAAAACTGGAATAAGAGCCTTTGTACATAAGAAGCATATTTTTATAAATAAATAAATAAATTCCTAGCAATGATGACACAGTAGACCATTTTAATGATACTTGGAAAACAGAGTTAAAATTCACATTTAATTAGATTATTTGTAGCTAAGGGTTTAAGATGCTGGAATCCCATCATTTGCTGGTAAGCCAAGTTACTTAAGCTCTCTAAGTCTCGTCATACTTAATGGGGCTATTGTAAGAATCAAATGAGATATTGCAAGTACACATTTTGCACACTAGCATTTAGAATTGGTAACCTCTCAATAAATGACAACAATAAATAGTTAATAATTATCTGGTCATAATGATTATTCTTAAGGAACAAATTTCCAAGTTTTAATATTGATGTGTGCAATTTCAATTATTCATTTACATGATGTATATTATCTTCTATGTGTCAAGACTATGGTTTCTTCTTTTGAAATTTTTTTATACTCAAGTTTCAAATATCTTGTCATTTTTTCACAGAACTATTTCTCAAACAACCATGTAGATTTCATCATCCTGCTTCAGGCCTTTGCCAGGTCTTGGGTAGGGCGGGGCAAACATTTCTTGCAGAATATAGTCTAGAGCTGGGGGTAGAGAAATAAGCCATCTCTTTTTAGAAAAGGTTTCTGAGCATTTAGTAATGAGCAAAACAAGGACTGCAAGAATATCTCAGGATGTTTGCCATATTTGCTGGAGGTCAAGCCCTGGGGAATAGTCTTTTGGGGGGCTTATGCTCTCAAATCCTCAAGCTAGAAACCAGATCTCTGAAAACCAGGTTCCTCTGCAGCCTGTGACGGTGACCTGCCGCCCAGGTGCCCCTATTTTGGAGAGGGAAGTGAGAAGCAGGGGTATATGGGATACTTTATTTATTTATATTTTTTTCTGGAGGGTGACAGTGACAGCTGGAGCTTCTGGCAGCAAGAGCAGAGCTTCTGGTGTCCAGTGTCGGCCTGAACTTCGGCTGTGTCTGCTAAGGGGTCGTGGCCAGGGTACTTCTCTGGAGCCACATGTGGTTTGTTTAGGCTCTGCTCCTAGCTGCACGCTTCGAAGCCTGGCATCTTGGCTCTCCTGCAGCAGGTCTGAGTGCTGTTCAATTTCTTTGCTGCTTCAACAGGCCAAAAGAGTTCAGTTATTTATAACTGATGCCTAAAATCCCAATTTTCCCCAAACCCAAACTCCTTCCATTTCCTCATTTCACTGTGTGACAACGTGATCCTGCCAGTTGCTCAGGCCCCAAATCTTGGCATTATACTTGACTTCACTCTTTCTTTCAGCAGCTGCATAATTGGCCTTTCTCCATATGTTCTGAGCCCCAATAGCTTAGTGCTAACACAGCTACTAGAGTGATCTTTCAAGAAGTAAGTCAGAGTATGTCACTCCTCAGGATGCTAAGTGGATGGCCCCCACGTCACTGGGCAAAGTCAAATCCTACGGTGGCCTAGAGGAGGTCACTCCCTTGTTATCCTGAATTTAACAAGTAGCCAATCCCTTCTTCATTTACTGCCCTGCACACACACTAACCCCAAGTCCACAATATCTCAAATGATCCAACTGCCTGCTTCAGCAGCGCCCATCACACTGCCCTCTTGCTGATCTCAGAACACACCCAGCTCACCATTCCCTCAGGGCCTTCTTATTGGCTCTTCTCCTGCGTGAAGACCCTCTCCCTCTAAACTCACACTCCCATTTCCAAGTTATTTAATCCCTAGTTTTCATCAGATGACTTTTAATCGTTTTAGGTTTAACTGCTGTCCCCATCCTATCGCACTCAGCTTCTTACTTCTTACCCTTTTTTTTTTCACATTTTTTACCTTCCAAACTATATTTATTTGTCTATTGTCTGTCCCTCTCCCCATTACAACACAAGCCCCATGTGGCCAGAGATGTTGGTTCCTGCTATAGCCTCAGAGTCTAGAATGTTCCCTAGCTCACAGTAAAATCTCCCAAAATATCTGTTGAATAATTAAATGAATGAGTGAATAAATACGAGTGCATGTGACATTCTCTATGCCAAGAGTTTATAAGGAGGTTATTACCAGTCTCTCAAAGAACAGTTGTAGAGACAATAACCTTGATGGAAATCCATCAGAAGTCTTGAAGAAAATGATGGATTTTTGACTATATTATTTTATGAAAGTAAAATGTCTTATAAGATTTACTAAGATTTCTCTGAAGGCTTTCATAAGTTTAGTCAGAGATGTCTATGGTATGATTTAAGGGGTGTATTATGGGATTACCTGCCCAAATCAATTATTTTCTCTGGTCTGTCATAGTGTCTAAAATTCATAATACCCATTTTTAAAATTTATTCCACAAATATGTCAGGCCCTTTTCTAAGAAGTTGGAATAAAGCAGTCTGTAAGTAAAAGTCCTACCTTTGTGGAGGTCACATTTTTGGGGGGCACAGACAATAAAGAAACACATACACAGCACTTGTCAGATGGTAATAAGTTCCAAGAACATTAAAACAGGTGAAGGAGAGAGGGTGGCGTGGATGGTTGTATGTAGCTTTTAAATGGGGCAGTTGGAGAAATCAGTGTTAAGGAGGTGATATTCAGGTAGAGGCCTGAAGGAGGTACAGGAGGAAGCTTTGCAGGCAGTATTCAAGTCAGTCTTGAAGACATCGCAATAAGAGGAGAGGGATGTGATCCCTGGCTGTCCAGGAGGTGAAACCTAAGCATCTGCCAAAATCTTGGAATTTGTGTTTTAGCCTAAACTCTGTGCATGATGGTTTACTCTACATTATTATGTATGTACTTTACTTTAAAAATAATTTGGTATAGCCATGAATAAGCTCTGTGACCTTGAGGTTCTTGCTACATATATCTCAAAATTGGGAGGATGCGTTATACAGTGACAATCATTGGTCAAGGTGCTAGGCATGTACGGGAAGGAGCAGGGGCTTGTATCAGACAGAGTCCATTTTTAGAAGTTACAGTTTTTAAATTGTTGTTGTTGGGGCATCCCAGTCGGGACCCCCTCTTGCTTCGAGAGCTGTAACTTTCTGCTCTAATAAAACTATCCTCGGCTACAAACTACCTCTCTCATCCGTGTCTCCATTCTTTGACTTCACGAGACTATGATCCTGGGACAAGAAATATCTTACATCAGTACCTCCCATCTATTCTTCCAAAGGCCCTTTCATCTTCCCTAAAAAGTATTTACTCTCCCTTACAGGGCCTCCATCCCCTCCACTTCCCTATAAAAATGGTATTTAGGGCCGGCCAAGTGGCACATTGGTTAAGAGCTGGCTTGGGGCACCAGCGACCCCTGTTCGGATCCCACATATGAGGGCCAGTGACACTGCCCTCTGCAGTTAAGATGGTGAACAACAGTTCCACCTGGTGCTGGGCTGCTGTGAGTCCCCAGGACGGCATAGCTGCAGCCCCTGCTGCAGTGGGCTGCCATAGGCTACAGTGAGTGACCGGCAGCCAGCGTGAGTGGCCAGCAGCTGGTGTGAGCTGCCAAGAGCCGCCGTGAGCAGCCATCCAGAGGCCAGAGACTGATCTGCCTCACCCAAGAAGAGTGCAATGATGATACCAACATGGGCCAGTGAAACAACATCCTCCACACCTAGACTGAATAACAAAAAGACAGCAACTTACCTGTTCCCCTTCCCCAATTCCCCAACACTGTTCCCCTCCCCCAATTCCCCGATAAAATCTGTTTTTTAAAAAAGTGGTATTTAATCTTGAATTCTAAAGCCACCTCTTTGAGTTACATACTTTTCCTGGATGTCTTCCGTGCACCCATGAAGTATACATATTAATATAATAAACGTCTGTGTGCTTTTTTCTTGTTAATTTGTCATTTTGTTAGAGGTCCAATGGAAAACCTAAGACAGGTGGAGGTAAACTTTTGCCTTCCCTGCAAATTCAAGCCATAGAGGGCATAGGTGTGGATCCCATTTGAATACTTTGTAAGCTCTCTTTTGAATGGTTTACTTTTATCAAAAAGATTTGTGTCCTGAAAAAGATAAATAAATAAAAAATAAATTGTTGTTGTTATACAGAAAATGAAAATGAACAGCCGAGGTGAGGGAGTAGGTAGCTAGAATTTTATTTGTCCCTACTTCCAATTTTTCAAATATTGGATTTTTGTCTGTAGCATCCTGGTTTGATGAAAAGAACCCTGATTTTAGTTATGTTTTCTCAAAGCCAAATTCAAGTCATACTTCAGGATATTTGGACTATTCTCCTGCCAACATTTGGTTGGTTGGGTGAATTTTATATTCTCTGTCTAGTGTTTTGTGCAGAAATTGTGTAAAAGATACAACTATCAAATGTTTTTTATTTTATTTACTTTATATACCAACTGTGTGACTTTAAGACCTATAGCTACTCTTTGTCTCACATATGCAACCTATGAAATGAGGATAATATCTGATGAGTATCTTCTCTTGGAAATACTCTAAAAGCATAGCTTATGCTCTCAGAGGGGAAAAGACACATTACATCAAAAGCCTTATTAATCTCATTTTCTAAGCACAATTTGTATGTCTCTATAATCTTTAGTGGGTAGTCTAAGATTATGGGGAAATGGGGAATATAGAAAAGTTATGTGCAACTTCTGGGAAGAAACATTTGAGGGAAGAGATGCATCTTTCTTTGGCCTTTTTCTTATCTGCTGAGCATTGTCAGTATGGCAAGAAAGCAGAATGGCCGAAGGACTTCGGATGCTGGACACTGGGCATCATCCATGCTTTGCCTGGACTGCCTACCTCAGGTCATCCTTCATATGAGAGAGAAATAAATTTTTTTCTCATGTAAACCACAATCATTTTGGATTTTTCTGTGTTGTAGCCAAACCTAATCCTAGTTAATGCACACCTGTAATTTGAAAGTGTTTAGAGCTTATAAGAGCACCATGTATAAGTTATCTCATTTCACTTCTTCAACAATCCTATGAACTGCAAGAAACAAGAATTGTCATTCCCATTTTTCAGTCAAAGAAAATGACCTTTTAGGAAGGACTTGCTCATGGTCAAATAACTAGTAACAGAGTCTGGATCAAAGAGAAGTTCAGTATCGTAGTACAACAAATCATTCATGGAGACATGCAGGCACAGAAAACCCAGTACACAGTCTTAGAGTAAGACAGATCTGACTTCAAATTTGTTTGTCTAGCTTTTTTCTGCCTTAGGCAGATTACTTACCTTTTCTGACCCTCATTTCATCATCTGCAAGGTGGGTAAACAATACTTCTAGGGATTGAAATTCCAAATGAGATAAGTTTTGTGAATCTCCAGGCCTGGGGTATAGAGCTCTTATTGTGGGCAGGTGCTTATTACCTTAAAGGTTATTCAGATATGGGAGTAAAGGAATGGAAGGGAGAGGAGAGACTGAGAAATCTGCTTCATCTTGAAGTTCTATGTGTTTGTAAAGAATTTGAAATATTTTTTTTTTTTTTCTTTCAGATTCAAAAGACCCAAATTAGTGGGCCTGGGAGTGACCAAGTATCTTCTGTCCTCTGAACATCTTAAAGGTATTTCTCCATGTCTTTATTTGGGGAGAAATGTCACAGAAAAATACCTTTTGCTTCCAAACTCTTCACAAGGCTCAAGAAATGGCAAAGCACCCAGTTCAAAGCTATTTTTAAATTTTCCTTAGAGAAACAGGAGTGGGAAGCCCTAGAGTAGCATGTTGAGTTTTGTTTCTCAAGTACTATTACAAGGCACACATCAAGTTTGTGATATCAGGTAAGTGTTGGATAATGGAGATTTATGAGCTTGTAGAAGGGGCTAAGATTTATGAATTTCTTGAGCAGACATTTTGGTTAGGGTCAATAAAGCATTGACCATTGACTCCCTCAATAACTGGAGTGAACACACTAGGTGTAATCTGATCCAGACTCTGGTATAAGTTAGAGCCAATACAGACTACAAATGTGTGAAGAATTCAAATAATAATGTGAATCTGTATCTATTACAAGATGCATGGCATCTGTGAATCTGCCAGCAATATGTTTTCTTTTGTTTGTTTTCTCTTTTTCAGATTCAACTAGAGGAGAACTATGTCACTCAAGTCCCTCAGACCTTTATGCAAAGTTATTCTGATGTACACATAGACATGACCTTGTGATAAACTGATGTTTACTTCATTCTTACTCAGAACAATTGGCTAGATGAAGGGGTCACACAATTTATTTATGCCAGTATTAGGCAGTGTTCCTTCGATGGAAAGGACTCTGATAATTCAACTTAACGTCTCACCACACCTCCCACCATGACACAGCAGAAGAGCCCAGAGTGACAGCTGTTGGAATAACCGCACTCTTCCTGCTCTTCTGACATTTCCAAGGTGGAATCTGATTACAACTAGCAAAACAGAATTACGGGCAAAATGATGAAGCGCAGAGAGCAGGAAACATTCAGAGACAAAAATAACAAGATGGTGAGGCAATCTACATTACATTTCCCTGATCAGGGTGTGAGAACTAGGGTAAGGAACCTGCTGAAAAATACCTCCTTGCTTTCAGGATATAAAAGATACTTGCAGACCTGGTCATGTCAGGATACTTCACAGCTCAGGTACTGAGCTGTGTGATTCCTCTGACAGGCCTAACCTCTCAGGCAGACTCAAATTCAACTACAAGAAATTTTCTGAGAAAATAAAATGAGAAATTCTAAGTGTATGTATACTTATTTATGTGCCATTTGAGGGATGTTTTGGATAGAAGTCTTATATCTCCTCCTACAATTCAACTTCAATCACATTTAAGCTGTTACTCAAACTTCAGCATAGTAGAATTAGTTTTTTATTTTATTTTATTTATTTATTTTTTTTGAGGGCAGTGTCATTTCATATTTCTTGGACTGATTAGGTTAAAATGTAGCTTCTCCTTTTATTTATTTTTTTAATTTTATTATTATTTTTTTTTGAGGACAGTGTCACTGACCCTCATATGTGGGACCCGAACCGGGACCTCTGGCTTCCCAAGCCAGTGCTTAACCACCGTGCCACTCGGCCAGCCCTTTACTTTATTTTAAAGTATTATTTCTTTCTGCATATATTCCTTCCTCCGATGATTTATTACTAAATTCGTTGTTGCCAGCTATTTTTAAAATCTGAGTAAGTTTCAAGAGTTTCCCTTTTGAAGCCTTAATGCCTAAGGAAAGATAAGCAATATTAATAATAATAATACATGCATATATGCATATAAATGTGTATATATAATGTTGTATAACTTACAAAACTCTTTTTACACACATTGTCTCATTTAGCCCTAAATACAATAATAACATCCAATCCTCCTTTTCTTCCTCCTATTTTTCATGTGGTGGGCACTGTGCTAAGAGGTCCCCATGCAATGTCTCTAGAGATGAACGAGTTAAGAAAAAAAGGTAATTAGGAAATATATTTTGATATATATAGGGGACCATGAAGAGTAGTTGAACAAACACTAAACCAAGCATGAGGAAAGTCCCCTTTGCTGTTTATTTCTATTTATCTGGCTTTGGATAAGTGAGAACCTCTTTGGACCTTGGTTTCCTCATATGCAAAATTAGATTAACACACACCTGTCCTGACTCCCTCACAGAGTTACTCTGGGGATCAAATTACATAAAATGTGAGAAAATATTTTGTGGTTTGCCAAATGAAGAATAAATATTTTTATTGATTTTTTTTTTCTTGCACTTGACTATATGTTCTAATAGTCTCTTGGCCAGTTTACTTCTCTAATAATCAGAACATACAGGTATTTATCTGGCAGCCCAATACCTGAATTACAATCCAATGAGAGTTAAGCTCAGAGGAAACCGGGGTCTTACAAGATCTACATATCATGGTTTTCTCTATTTTTTATTTTCCCCGAGGTGAAGTCTGCAGACAACTTGCGTACATGGCATGATTACAAACATATCTGACTTTTTCACGCCACCTTACCCATTGAATCAGAAGTTGCAGGGGATGGGCAGAAACCTGCCTCTTTTGGAAAGCACACCAGCTGAGGCTTAGACCCACTGCAAGAACCCAGAACTTACTGGCTGAAGTTTGCAAGTGGTAAGAGCACATTTGTTTTTCATTTGTTTCCAGCAGTAACAAGATATCTCTATCAACAATATATTAAAAACAGATATGTGTGCTTATGTGAAATAAAAGCAGCACTCCATTGGTGTACAAAACGTGACTTCACTTTCTTGAAAGCACTTTGAACTCATGTTTTCTCAGCTTTCTCTAATTGGATGGTGCATTCGTAAGGGAACTTTGGAAAGGGTATTCTATTCTAGTGTTAGTTCTGGCCTCCGCTCAAGAAACAATCTCATAAGCAGTCAAATTGATAACCAACTAGTAACTCTAAATGAGGAGACCTCAACCCATTTCAAGCAATATTAAATTTCTTAAGGTGTTAGCAATCTGCATTTTATGTAGAAAAAAATAAAAGAGGTTTTTAAAAAAATCTGTAAAGGTTGTGCTTTTGGCATTCGATAGCATGGAACAATGTAATGCTATTTCAGAAGCTATACATATGTCATCAATTAGCTTCATGGAACATAGAACTAAAAGAGATTAATCAGTATTTATTCAACATTCATTTATTGAACAACAACTATGTCTCCAGCACTGGTCTAGGCTTAGGGCTAGACTCTAGCCGCTAGAGGAATAAATAAAGAAAAGGTTCCTTAGCACTTATATTCTAGCAGGAAAGGCAGAAAATAAAGAAAAAGCTAGAATTTAATATTGCTCACATATCAAATGGCACATTGAGAAGATGATAAGAACAATGCAAAATGGCTTTCTTTTGAATCTACTATGCTGAATTTTAAAATGCTGCAAACTGCAAAATCAGAAAACAATCCACTTAATCACACACCTGTATGATCACCTTTACGGTATAGTCAATCCCTGAGGCACACTCCCATCTCCTTGTCATTCCTGACCTTCTTTCACAACTGCAGCCCTGTGTAATGATGCTCAAAAAAGCAGCCAATCAGCCAATTTGTTTTCTGTTCCCTTTTAGCACTTCTAACTCTGGCAACTAAACCGGTCTGAACCGGATAGAGCATCAGAGCCTTCTCTGGATTCCACCCAGAGTCTATGGATATTCAGTTAGCTTCAAGACTGCAAACTAATACCCACGTGTGCCAGCCAAAACAACACTTTTCCCCTCTGTTGCGTTATTCATATTTAGAGTTGTAATATGACCCCATCTGAAAGCCCTGTTGCAGGAATTTTTTGAAAAAGACCATGCCGTTTATCTGCGCCTATGAAGTGCCTGTTAGTTTGGCAGTGGTCGATAAAAGAAAACCAAAACAACTCACCAACAGCGATATATTTTCTTTGCATAATTTGTCATTATTTTAGACCAAAGTGGGGAGCCATGTGTTTTTCAGAAATACATCAGCAGCAAAGAAGATGTTGCTATACTGATCAAACTTAGTTTAGTAAGTGTGTTTTGGGTTTGATTTAATTTTTCATTGTTGACTTGCCGCTTATATAAATGTTTTTCTCTGGGGGAAAAAAACATGTGAATGTTAAACCTCACACGGATTACCTAATTACCTTCAAATTGCAGCCTTCAGCCATTTATAACAAAAGAACACCATAGCTTCATGCTAAACTATGAAAACCCATTCCATTTTCATAATAGTAACGTTATTCCACTGAACTGTGCTATTAGAAGAAATTCCAAAAGCAAACACAGTACAAATTGTAGAGCAGTTGTGTAGAAGTGGCTTCTAGTTACAATTAAACGTGAACGGGAAAAATAAATCAAGGAAGAAACCCTCCACTTCTGATGACCAGAGCTGTCAGGTTTAAAGCTAGATAAACATCAAGCAAGCTGCAAGAGGAGTTTCACAGCAGCTGAGAGGGTGACAGTAAAGCCCACCATAGCTGGGACACTGGGATGTACCAGAAGTACAGGAACTTTATTTGGAAATCCAGATTACATATCTGAGACTGCCGGTGTTCCGGACTTGAACTCCTTGGCGGAGATATGAGCTGAGTGTGCACATCACATAGATGGATGGCAGCAAACCTCTGGGCAAGCCACTAACCTCCCAGCTGCAGGCACAGAGCTGCTTTGAAGGGCATATCATAGGGACAGTGCCAGGACCGGCAGGCATGATGCTAGCAGAGGGAAAGGGCTGGAGTTTGGCGTTTTCATCACTGCAGTGTTTTTACATGTAAAAATGAACTTTTGAAAGTTGATTGGAGTTGGTTTCTTAGCTGAGGTCTCATTATTAGACAGGCAGGCTGGCAGGCTGGTAATCAATGTCATCCTCAGCTTGTGACCCTCAGCAAGCTAAGCTGGAATAAAAATCATCACTTGGCATCATCTCATGTGCTGCTCTTCTCTGTCCTTCCTTTGTCCTGAGGCTGCTTTGCCAAACACTCTACCGTCAAGCACTGCTTTTAGGGAGAAGAGGCACTTCACCTGTTAGAAGGAACAGCTGCAGGCAAGGGCAGCTCAGAGGGCCCCCAGGCATCTGAGCTGCTTTAGAGCCATGTCTAAGGGCCTAAAACCTGCAAGTTTTAGGTACAGAGCGGAGAAGCTTCTGCTGTAAACTTAACACTGTTTCCTTGTTGCTACATTATGTGAGTCCAAAAAAATCACTGCTTTCATCAGCTACTTAGTTCTAAAGAGTTGCTTTAATAAGACCGTTCCCTGAGCCTACAGCTCTTTCAAACATGGGATTTTTGTTTAACCCATGTGTAGAAGGCTCAAGAATGGCAAAATCAGAACAGTCGGTGTGTCCCTCTACTGCATAGCCTCTATATGTGAATATACTTATCTTCCATTAAACAAGGAGTCTTACCCAGGCTGAAACCCTAAGCATGTGTCGCACTGAAAGAAAATGTTTACAGTCCGCATTCCCCGAGTATTATTTAAAAGAAAATGATTGCTATTATTTTAAGAGGAAAAAAGGAAATAGAAATTTTTTTCACACCACAGGCGTGGTGTGAAATCTACTTTTGCATCTCAGGTTTAAGACTGATATAAGTTTCTTTGCCTCACTGTTTATTGCCCTGGTTTGTACCCTAGATGTTTTTATCCCCTCATCCAGTTTAAATCAGGAATGAGGTGCATTTGAGCTGGGCTTCTACTCTGCCAAGAGGATAATCCCCTAATGACCTGTCAGCATATTCGTCCCCGGGAGTTTGACCTTTCAGAAACAGAGGTTGCTTTACGTTTGCACAAGATAACCTTGGGGATAAATCAAACCCGAGTTTGGGTTGTCATTATTGCCTGCAGTTCCTAGCTTTCCATTCCAAATGTGGACATTGCAAACACAGCAACTCTTCAAAGTGGTATTTAATTCTGAAAACATTTTGAGTTAGGGCATATTTTGCATAATTCTATTACAAGGCTTATACCTCAGCTTTGAAAAATATTTGAGAAAATGTGATTTGGGGAGAAAGTCTTATCTTTTGGCCCAGAAGGTGCCTCGAGGAACTAAGCTTGTTCATGTTAGGAGTATATGGTAAGCACCAAAACTAAAAAAATCGAGAGACTTAAGGGGCTTCTTTGATCTGTCTTCAAGTCCCCAGTGGTCTGAAGTTTAAGATAGAGATGGATTTCCTGTTTCTTTCACTATATTGCAAACTTAAAACTTGGAGTCCTAATTGCAGTGATAGGAAACACAGATGCATTTCTGTAGATTTTAAAATAAAATCTATTGGCTCCTTTCCATTGAAGGCAGTTCATTTTGGTGTCATTATAGACTTGCAATCGTCCGTAGATCAAATGACTCTGTCATCCTGCCTATTTTGATCATATGATGCTGCCATCATTCACAGGTTGACAGCAGTCTGGCATACATTTTTCATGCTCAGCTTCTAAGATAGTACATAAGGAACCAAACACCTTCAACAGTGTAAATGATACAAAACCAATTATAATTAAAATGCTTCCTAATGTATATAGCACAAGTCTCGATTAACCTGGCAGCTGCTCCTGGAGCTGAGGACTGCAAGTCCAGTTGGTAACATGCTGTCAGGAAAGGCTCAGGAAGACTGTAACTGCATGTTGCTGGATGGTTCACACAGCCTTCAGAAGCAACCATTCTAGAACTTTCCAGACCCTTAAGCCTACCCTCCTCTATCAGAAACCATGTCTCATCCAGGCATACTGGAGTCTGGGGACCTACCCTGATACATATCTTCATTTTCATTCCTTATTCACCTGAATTATGGCCAGGACCAGAATAAGATCTTTCAGCACATAAACAAAAATACAATTTTATCTTTTGAAATAACAACAAAATTATAAGTGTGCTGATAGCAGAACAACTTTCATGTTCTAGATGGTTCCTTGATTATAAAACTCTGGGTGAATTCATTAAAGTGGAAATTTCCTGATGTTTATTTGTGTCCATAAACTAATCCAGCAGTGTCTGTTGTGATAATACCAAGTTAGTGGCCATTTTTGTTCCCCACAACCTCTTCTGCCCACCACATGGTAAGATGACTCATACTTACTTTTCAATATTGAAGATTTGACTGAGTCCTAATTGTATTTCACATCTAATTTAAAGCTTTTTCCAAATGGTTTTGTGATTCTCCTTCTCTAACTGACCTCAGTTTGCATTCTTCTTTGCTGACAAGTGACCTTTCTTACCATGTTTTTCTCCCATCTTGCTATCTGACTCCAGATTCCATTAAATCAAACTTTAACTTATTTAGATAAATAACATTTAGGAAAGCTTATATGTCATTTTTTTTTTTAAAAAAAAGCAATTTAACTGGTAACGGCTCTGGGAAATTATATACATCTGGCTATTCGTACCAAAATGCATATATAGTGCTTTGGAGTATATATACTACAAATAAAATTCATACGCTCAAGGTTATTTGGACAGAAGTAGAACTCTGTTGACAAGAGTTGCTTTTTTAGGATTGATGCCTGAGAATTATGTTCGTATTATGTAATACACAGGCATAGTTCTGTTACTGTACCTGATACAGGGCAAAAATTTATACTGTCCAGCCAAAATTGCCCCTTTAGGACACAGAGAACAGAGCAACAAAAAGTCCTAATTAGATTAGAGTTTAATGAACCAGTGTTAGGCCGTGAACTTACGAATGCCAAGCCATTCTAATGAATACACAGTGGAGCAAACCTTGGAGAACAAAAAGTCTTCTCAATTATTTGTGTTGTTTTGGTAGCTGTAATTACAGGGTATTTTTCATTGTCTGTTATAGCTTGTCCCTATGCTGGTTATGTTTTTAAGTTGTGGTTTTGTTCTCTGTTGTAAGGTGGTAATGATAATCATTAAAATAGACAACATTTCCTTCTGAAATATATAAAGGATAATAGATATGTGTGTTTCAACTTAACTAGAATTTTTTTTTTTTTTTTTTTTTTTTTTTTTAAAGATTTTATTGGGGATTTGGTGGAGGGGAACAGCGTTGGGGAATCGGGGAAGGGGAACAGACAAGTTGCTGTCCTCTTGCTCTTCAGTTTAGCCGCGGAGGATGTTGCCTCACTGTTAGTACTGTCATTGCGCTCTTCCCGGATGAGGCAGATGGGTCGCTGGCCTCTGGATGTCGCTCACCGCGGCCATTGGCAGCTCACGCTTGGCTGCCAGCCGCTCACGCTGGCTGCGGGCAACCCACTGCAGCCCATGGCAGCCCACTGCAGCCCACACCATCACCGGGGCTCGCACAGCCCAGCTCCAGGTGGAGCTGTTGTTAGCTGTAGAGGGCAGCGTCACTGGCCCTCATGTGGGATCCGAACCGGGGCCGCTGGCATCCCAAAACCAGCGCTCAACCAATGCGCCACTCGGCCGGCCCTTAACTAGAATTTTTAGATGGCAGTTCCAGGTTAGTTTTTATATAAGTCAGTACAGCCATTATTATACTTAAAATACACCACACACAATATACTTCATTATAAATTATATAGTTAGGACAAAAAATATCAGAAAATCTCATAGTTAATATATTTATATATTTGCCTTTTATTCCTAAGTACAAATTTTTAAGGTAATATTTTTTGTGATAACTAAAATAATATGTGTTTATTTTAGAAGAGATGGGAAATACACAAAATAAAAGGAAATCAATAAGAATCACCTATAATCCTACAACCCAAAGATATGCATTCTGTTAACTAGGAGTAGTAGTTAACTCTGTATTTATAAATAGGTACTTGGACCCTACTTCTAGTCTTTTTTCTGTACATTTTATTTTTAAAAATCATGTAATACTGTAACTCTTTTGTAATTTTAAATATATGTGTTTAATTTTTTTGGCCAGTTAACTATTCTTCTTCATTACATTTTACATAGCTATATAGTATTTTGTCATATGTATACTAAAATGTCAAAAATGACCCATAGACCTGAAAAAAGTTACAATGGGTATTTACAGCTTCAGCTGTAGCTGCTGGCTGGTTTGTGTTTTGGATTTGGGCATCTTATTTAAACCAGAGCTATATTATTATTATTATTATTATTATTATTATTATTATTTGCTTTAAGTACCTTTAGGTAGTCGAGCTTTTTTCTATCTGTTATATTCCATGTGGAAGGCTTCTCTATTGCCCATTGTTTTATATCTGCCTATTGCACGCATTTCAGTTCCCCACCTGAGCTTGCCGCCTTTGGTATAGAATGTACAAGAGTCAAGGTGAAATTCAAAATTGAAAAAACAGTTCCAAATGGCTTTTCTGAAATGTCAGTCACAGTTTAAGTAGAAGCAACTTTTTCCCTACCGCCCCCCCCCACTATTAAGCACAGCTATTCCATCCCATGTAACCAGCATGATTTGTCCTCTGTGCTGTCAAATGGCTTGTATGTGTGTTATTTGGAAGAGAAAGAGAACAAGATGGCTTGGGCTTAATTCTCTTGGCAGCACTTTACCTAAAAGTCACTGTTCTGTTCCAACTTGGACAGGGTAGCCCATGCTATAGTAGCACATTAATCCTGAAATCTCGGTGGCTCAACATAAAAAGTGTATTTACTGCTCACATAAAGATTGATGGAGACTGACGGAGACTCCCCTTCACCCATGACTCAGCAACACAAGCTCACCCTATCTTGTGATGATACCATCTAAAGTTGTGGCTTCCAAGGTTGTTGATAGAGGGGGAGAGGGATGTAAAGTCACACTAGCTCTTAATGGCTTCAGCCCAGAAATGACATGTGTCTCCACTGCTCCCAATCCCTTGAATAAAACTAGTAACATGATGGGGCGAAGGGCTAAGAAATGTAGTGAGTGCATATATATTCAATGAGTGCAATCTCTGCCACCTTATCCCATATCAAACCACAGAAACAAAATTAGTACCTATTCTCAGTGAACTAGAACAGTGAATCAAAAGGATCATTGGGATCCGAGAATCTTGAGTAACAAATGAGTCCATTAAGACCTGAGAATCAGAACAGTCTAAAGAGTAGTAATGGCCAGAGTGGGAGCAAACTGACCAACATGGCCACTGGATAGTGTTAATAGGATAGAATGAGGCCAGATGTGGCCCATGACGCCATGATTCCATGTCCCTGCCTTGGATTCTATGGAAGTGTGGTTCTCAAACTGGGTAACTCAGGTGTAGGATATTTTAGAAAGAACTTTAGAAAATGTGCAGTTCTGGCCGCACCTAAGACCTAATGAATCAGAATCTCCTAAAGAATATCCTACATATATTGTATTTTATAAACTCTTCCTGATTATTCTGATGTAGCCAGGGCTTGCGGGGAAAGAGGTAGAAGATATCCTTAGGAGGGGTCAATGAACGAGTGAAACTTAGAAAGGTATTGGGAAGAGCCACACAAGACTGGAGCCCAGTTTATGGCCTTATGGCTGGGTGATGGTTAACATCACACAGGAAAATAAATTCAGCTCTGAGTCATGCTTCCTTGATTAGAACCACCTTAACCAACTATCTGGTCAGATTACCGAGCCCCTACCTGGAGACCACCCTTCACAGATCTGCCAGGCTGGAATGATCTGACTTGGTTAGTCAGCTGCCTGTTTGTCAAGCAATCACTAGGTAGTAGCACTGTTAAATATATTCAAAGGTGTCTGGAAAAGCCAGTGTAGATAAATCTTTATTCTACACGGAACACAGGAGAAAATCCCACCTTTGCCTAATGGTTGCAGTTTTTACCTATAGTACATGTTTTCCATATGGCTTTCTCCAGATATGTCAGGGTAGAGCAAGATCAAAACCTGGGATAAGCACTGAAGAAGTAGTAGTTAAATTTTGGTTCCAAAATGGAGAGTGAAGGGCTGAGTTTTGGGGTGATGTCAAGGTCAGTTAACAGTTAATGGATGTTCAAATATGAGATCATACAGCTGAGTAACAGAGGCACTGAATCAGAGTCATGAAATGGGAATCAAACCCAGAACTGGGCAAAGACAGATGAGTTGACTGGAGTCATGAACTCAAGAAGGAAACACAAATAGCCTGACTTAATTCAAGTGGAAGTCCAGCTGGTCTACAGTTGTTTTTATATTGCCAGAGCATGCCTTCCCACTCCATATTTTTAAAGCTGCTGAAGCACAACTGACTATAAAATGTGTTCTCTTAGCCTTATGGATTTTTCTAAAAGACCATTTCCATACACTACACAATTGTTCTGTTGGTGACAGCCACAGTTATAATTCATGAAGACCACTGCAGCGGATTTTGAAAGTAATTTATCTGTTTTCCTTTTGCTCCATCTCACTCTATACTTAGCAGTCCCTGCAGGTGTCTGGCTGGTCAAGCTGGAGAGAAAGCTTTGGGTGATGTCTGCTTCTGAGCTACATTCTAGGATGTGTGGGTATTTTTAGGCTAAAGGAAACAAGCCCCATAGAAGGCAAGCAGGTAGCCTTCTTCATCTCCTTGAAGGAACAAGCTTTCTCTGTGTTGCTCCAAAAAGGCCAGTGTTTCAGAGAGGAAGGCTCAAAATAAAACATCCTAAACATTTGAGACATCTGACATTGACATTGGCTTCCTGGGGTATTATTGAGTTACTTGTGTTTCACCAAGTTCTAAATGTTGGAGCTCCTCAGATTTCAATTCGGGGCTATCTTTTCTTCCAACACATTTTTCCTTCAGCACCTCAACCTGTTTCATTGTTTTAAATATCATGTGTGTGTGATAATGAACCCATTATTTTCTCCAGCCAAATATCACCTTTAGCCTTATATATTCCATTATCTATATGACCTTTCACTTGAATGCTTCATGAGCATCTCAGACTTAATATGTGAAAGATAGAACTCTTTATTCCCTTTCATAATCCACTGTCCCAAAGTCTTGTTGTTGTCCTTGTCTGCTTTAGCTCAATCAACAGCACCTGTTACTTAGCCCCAAATGTCTGGCCTTTCTCTGGCTTTCATACTCAAACCACTAGCATACAGTAATAAATATTTGATGAATGTACAAATGTTGTAGAATGACCATCTGGAAGAAATAATAATGACCCTTATAATTTATAATGCATTCCCCGTGTGCTAAGTGCTTTAAATACTACAAATTTGTTCCTAATAACTTTTCAAAGTAGGTAGGCATGAAAATAAAAGGAACTATGAGTTTTGTACAGTTTTGCTTTTAAGTTTTATTGAGCACTTACTATGGCTAAGTGCTTTCCATGGCATTTATCAAGGCACATATAGGCATAATAGTAAGTGCTTTATTTATATTATGTCATTTAATCTTTACTGACACCTCTAGGGTAGGTTTTATGCTCCATTTTATAGACAAGGAAACTTAAGCTAATGAAAATTAATCAACTTGACCTAGTTCAAATATCCAGGAAGTGATGGGACCAATATTTAAGCCCAGGTCCATTTGGTTCCTAAAGCTATATATTTTCCTGCTTTATCATAAAGCAATAGTTAACAAGGATACCATTGAACTGATGCCAACATTTTATGAACTGTTGCAGTAGATAATCTTTTAAGTTTCTCTGATTAAAATTTTCATAATTCTATTATTCAAACAGTCATTTTCTCTACATTAGATAGCACTTCATTCTCTTACTACTTTAGAGAAAATAAAAATAACTTTCTAAATTTCACAGAAAATTCTAGAAATGTTCTAAAGCCACACAACTTCCACCTGATATGATGATAAAAATCTCCTTTTTGAGGGTAAGTTTTGGCACATTTCAAAATAGGATTTTCATCATCTTAATATCTGGATCAAATTAACCAGCCTAGCAATGATCGCCAAAGCCACGCTGGCAGATGCACAGTGCAGGGCGCCACCCCAGGACTGACTTGCCACACAGAATATCTAGGGACTAAAGGACTACTGTTCTCAATGATCCAAATTTACTGAGAGTTATTCTAAGCACACCTGAACATAAAAAAAAAAAAGACTATTACAATGAGCATATCTTGAAAACAAGAAACGCCAATGCTAAAATTCTCTGCCTATTTATATACAGTTTATTTGATTCCTTATTTCTATTCCTTATGGTTACACAATTATATGGAAATCATTTCATGACAACTCTTCTATTCCATGTCATTTTTAAGAAGGAAATTAAGTAGACTACTCCACTTGACAAACATTTGCAATTTGAAAAAAGCACTGTGATAGTCAAGTGAAATAATGGTGAGAATTGAAACAATAGGACAGCAGTGTCAATTTTCTGAGCAAATCAAGATGCTCCGATGCAATGAGCCTGCGTGTGGAGTCAAGAGATTGAGGCTGAGTAACATGCACTGAGCAGTTTTGACTCTTCTTGCCCAGAACAAATGATCTTAGAGCTCTCAAGCATAAATGTTACCTTTCCTACCTATAAACCTGTGTAAAGCTCTAAATTAATCACTACAGATTGCTCTTTAAATTCACAAAGGAGCAGTATTTTGAAATGTTTGCAGATATTATTTGCCCATGTAATGATGGCACATACTTAGCCAGTGCTCATCAGGTGCGGTTCTAACTAGAGCCAGGTTGGAACCCAGGGAGTCTAGCTCCATCTTGGGCTTTTCTCAGTCACATGAAACTGCCTTCTTCTTGAGAGGCTATTTTAGTAAGTGCTCCAGTTAGAGGACCCATTTGTTTGCAGCTCACACTGAAAGTGGAGCTGCAAATCGAATCAGAAAGCACCATCTCCACCACCACTAAGGGGGCCTAGAGTCACGGGTCTCACTCACTGGTCAGCTGAAATCCACAACTTTAGAAAGAATGTCACAGGCTTGGCTCATTGCAAGGGTGAAGGGAGGATGGTACAAGGAGTAAGACCCTCTCTCTCTGTGAGGGGAGTCCCCATCCCCATGTCCTGAGAGGTGGGTGGAATTATAGAGGAGGAATCTTGAGAGGGGTGCAGCTCAAGAGCGGGAGAGTTTCAACTTTCCTTCCTCTACGTTAGGCAGTTCTTCTAAAATAATCTTTGATTTTTAAGATGAAGATGTTTGCTTTGAACTGCTCACTGGCATTTTTGCTTTGTGCCAACTGAGTGGACAGGGTGGTAAGGTAAAGATAGTTTATCCCATCCCAGTGCTTCAGGGGTCGTCATGCAGATTCACACATCTGGGCTGACTCCCAGCCTGGAAGGTGTCTCACGTACAAGAGAAGTGTGGCTAAAGAGAGAGCTCGTATGAAAGCGAGATACCATTCTGCCTACATATGCAGGTTAGAGCAGCATTTCTTCAGCTGTAGCGTGCATGCAACTCACCTGGAGGTCTTGTTAAAACGCAGACTCTGATTTAGCAGATCTGGAGTAGGGCCTGATACTTTGCATTTCTAACAAGCTCCCCGGGCGATGCCCATCCTGCTGGTCTCTAGACCACACATTCTCAGTAGCAAGACGTGAGGGGACGTATTGACTGGGAAGCAGAGGCACCCCATACACCTGGGTTATACACATCTCTATTTTCATTGCTTTTTCCTATTTATTCTCTAGATCTCATATCCAATCACTTAGGTGAGAAACTCCGTTCTTTTGATTATATGTTCTGAGATAAGAATAATACTCCTGACCTCTGTCTGCCTGTCACACTTACATCACCTAAACCAATTGCCTCCAGACTTGGATGGGAAACATAAGTGTATTTATTCACAGTTCCCCTCACTGGTGCATAGGCAGGATGGGAAGTGTCCTTTGAAGTCCATCTTCTCTCTACTGCACAGGTTGAGTCCAGGCAGGTGGCACATTTATCTGGCCCCAGGAGCATAGGCTTTCCAGCCTGGGGACTGTCAGCTGTATGTTTTGTCAACAACAGTGCTATCCTCCACTGCTGCCAGTAATAGACAATATAGTCTACTAAAAGGAGATCTGGGGTCAAAGCTGAAGAAGTAGTGATTGTTCAGTCGCAAAGTTCAGTATGCTTGATCAAGCAGTGTGAGCAATCCCTCTGCTCCACATCTCTGAGTTTATCGAGGGAAATGCCCTAGGCTGTGCATCCATATGCAACTTAAACTCTGATTAGAGGAGTCATTTAAGAACCTTTGCCTCCTTGCAATATCAACAAAGAGCATGATTATTTGCATTGTCTGAACTATTTTCATAAGAAATGCAATGGAATTAGGAAACCTAAATTTAGAATAGATGCAATGGCACCGTCTTCCTGAGAGAGAAAAGGTAATTCATTCTAGAAAGGCTTTTCAAAGAGAAATGGTGGAAACACTTGCTAATGTTTCCCCTGGTCCTTCACAGGGCCAGGTTACAGGGAGAGGAAGCTCATCTGGCTAACATATTACTTCTTTTCCCGAGGCAATTCCATGACCTGAGGAACCACCACAGAGAGCCAAGACAATGAGTGGAATCAGGCCATGTGTAGGACCAAGATAAACTGGGCCAATACCCTGACTGTTCTGGATGCCGCCCAAGTGAACACTGGCCTTGGAGACCCTGCCCCACCTTGCAGACAGGCGAGGTTTCCCCCCATCTATCATCTTATGAACCACATCTAGTAGGACAGAAGCCTGTGTATGTCACTAGATTTCAGCAATCTTACAGCATATCCCTGGATCTTCTTGAGTTTATTTTCCCTTTAAATTTTTTTGAATATGGCTCAAAATCAAAGGTACATGGAGAAGTAGTACACTCCTCTATCTCCATTCAGCATCTTTCTCCCTTGCTTACTATAAGTTATTATTGAATTTCTGTTTATTTTATATTATTTCATTATGTACTGATGAACAAGTTTTCTAATACTCTATTTCTTTTCTTTAAAAAAAAAAGGGGGGAATTGGGGGAGGGGAACAGCGTTGGGGAATCGGGGAAGGGGAACATACAAGTTGCTGTCTTTTTGTTCTTCAGTCTAATTGCGGAGGACGTGGCTTCACTGGCCCATGTTGGTATCATCATTACGGAGGCAGATCAGTCGCCGGCCTCTGGATGGTCATTCACCACAGCTATTGGCAGCTCACACTGGCTGCCAGCTGCTCATGCTGGCTGCCGACCACTCACTGCAGCCTATAGCAGCCCAATGCAGCAGGGGCTGCAGCCTACACCATCGCCAGGGCTCGCAGCCCAGCTCTAGGTGGAGCTGTTGTTCACTATCTTAGCTGTAGAGGGCAGTGTCACTGGCCCTCACATGTGGTATCCGAACCGGTGCTGCTGGCGTCCCAAGCCAGCTCTTAATCAATGTGTCACTTGGCCGGCCCTCTAATACTCTATTTCTTATACAAAACGTAGAGTTTACTGTTGTACATCTTGGTTTTTCTCACTTGATAATATATTACAGAGATAATAGTATGTAGAAATGTTCCTCATTCTTTTTGACAGCTGCATAGTATTCCAACATAAGAATGTATTAGACTTTGTTTAACCAGTTTCCTAGTTCCTGGGCTCTTGAGAAGTTTCTCTCCACACTGTTGCAAATTGAATCTAGCAATATGTACAAATGATAATAATTTATGACCAAATGAGATTTAACATTTGAAAATAAATCAATGTATTTCACCATTAACAGAGCAAAGACAAAATAACTTATAATTATTTCAATTGATGTAGAAAAAGCATTTCATAAAAATTCAACACCTATTTATGATAAAAACTCTTTACCACCTCAGGAAGAAAAAGTGCTGCTCCTAAATCTTATTTAAGAACATCTATGAGTCCTTCTACATAACATCATATTCATTATTGAAAAATAACAAGGATGTCCACTTTCACTGTGCCTATTCAACATTTCACTGGAGTCTTCACCAATTCAATAAGCAAGAAAAAAGTAATAAAAGGCATATATAAGATGGAAAGGAAGAAATAAAATTCTATTTATATATAAAATGATTGTATACATAGAAAATTCTAAAGAATCTACAAAAAGTTATACTAGAACTAATAAGTGAATATAACAAGATTGCAAGATCTAAGGTCAATAAACCAAATCAATCATATTTCTATATACTAGCAATGAACAATTGGAAATATTTTAAATTTTTATTTAAAAATATAGTATAAGAATACTTGGTGATAAATTTATTAAAAGATGTGTAAGTCCCCTATGCTAAAAACTACAAAACCTTGCTAAGAAAAATAAAAGCAGACCTAAATAAATGGAGAGATATACATGTTCACAGGTTAGAAGATTCAATATTGTGAAGATGGCAATTCTCCCTAAGTCGATCTATACATTCAATGTAATACTAATCAAAATCCTAATTGGTTCATTTGTAGAAATTAATAATCTGCTTCTGAAATTTAGAAGGAGAAGCAAAGGCAGAGAGTAGCAATGATAATTTTGAAAATGGAGGACTTACACTACCAAATTTCAAAATTTATTATAAAGCTACAGTATTCAAGACAATGTGGTGATGGTAAAGATAGGAAACTAGAGCACTGGAACAGAATTCAGAGATAGACCTACACTTACATGATTAGTTGGTTTTCAACAATTGTGCCAAGGTAATTCAATGTGGAAAGGATGGTCTTTTAAACCAAATGTGCTGAAACTACTGTATCTTTATGGATTAAAGAAAAAAAAGTTAATCTTGACATTACCTATACTATAAGCAGAAATGAACTCAAAATGGATCATGGACCTCAATATAAGAGGTCTCATAGATAAAAAACATACAAAAAATATCTTTGCAATATTGAGTTAAAGATTCTTAATTAGGACACAGAAAACACTGCTTATAAAAGATAACATTAGTAAAATGGACTTCAGTAACATTAAAAATGTATGCTCTTAGGAAGACACAATGAAGGAAATAAAAAGGCAAGATATAGATTGACAGAAAATATTTGTAAAGCACATACGTGCCAAGCATAAGTGTCCAGAATCTATAAAGAATTTTTAGAATGCCATAGTAAGCAGACAACCTCAACAAAAGATTTGCAAAATTTTGGATACAAGGAGCTATACAGATGACAAGTAAGCATATGAAAATGTAGTCAACATTATAGTCATCAGGGAAAGACAAAAAAAAAACAAACACAAAGAGTTCCCACTACATGCCTACAATAATGGCTAAAGTTAAAAAGACTGTCAATATTAAGTGCTGGTGAGGAATATGGAACAACAGGAACTCTCATATAGTTTTACTAGACATGCAAAAAATGTTACAGTACCTTTGCAAAACAGTATGGCATAGTCCTTTAAATTTAAATTTAAGTTTAAACATATATTTATCATCTGGCTCACAAATTCCATTCTTAGGCATTGAAGAGAGCAATTAACATGTGCTCATAGAGACTTTTATGTGCATTATTCATAAAACATAAAAGTAGAAACTACTGCATATCCTTCAACTGATGAATCCATACTCTGAAGTACTAGAAGTGCAGTATTAATATATGTACCATGAATGAACCTAAAAGCATTGTATTAAGGAAAATAAGTCAACCTAAAAGACTACATATAGTATGATTTTATTATAGTAAGTAGTAGAAGAGGCAAAAAGCTAGTGTCAGAAAAAAGAACACTGATATCTTGTACCAGACATTGAAGCAAGGCAGTGACTGCAAAGAGGAATGAGAGGGCTTTGGGGGGTGATGGGAATAGTGTATATTTTGATTCTGGTGGTGGTTATGTGATTATATAGAATTGTCAAAACTGATCAAACTGTACAGTTAAAATGGGTGAATTTTCGTTTTTGTAAATTATGTCTCAACAAAGCTGAGGGGAAAGTTCTAACAATGATAATTAAAACATAACATATCAAAATGTGTTGGTTGAAGCTAAAGCAATACATAGAAGGAAATATAAAGCTTTAAAGCCTTATATAATAAAAGAAGGGAGCTTTAAAATCAATAATCCAAATTTTTTTCTTAAAATACTAGAAAAAGTGCAAATTAAACCTAAAGTAAAAAGAAACATGAAAGAAAAAAAGCATAAATAAATAAAATAGAAAATAGACATTGCAGAAAATTTTAAAAGCCAAAAGTGAGTTCTTTAAAAAGATTTTTAAAAATTGATAAAGTCTTAGCAAGTCTGATCAAGAATAATACATTTAATGAACGTTGTAAATGAAAGAGGGGATATTACTAGAGATCCAACAGCTTTTAAAAGGATCATAAGAAAATAATGTAAACATCTTTATGCCAATATATTTAACATCTTAGGTAAAAATAGTCCAATTCCTTCAAAAATGTTTTTACCAAAACTGACACAAGAAGAAATACAAAATCTGAACTGTCCAAAATTGATTTCAAAATAA
Organism: Aselliscus stoliczkanus; assembly: GCA_033961575.1. Taxonomy (NCBI): domain Eukaryota; kingdom Metazoa; phylum Chordata; class Mammalia; order Chiroptera; family Hipposideridae; genus Aselliscus; species Aselliscus stoliczkanus. Next base: position 132,030,039 of record CM066733.1, read on the forward strand.
AATTTATAATTAAAACCTACATCTGAAGAAAATGCCAAACCTATATGGTCCTACTGGTTAGAAACTCTTTCCAAAAATAGAAAATGAATCAATAGTTTCAACTTATTTTATAATGCTAGCATAAACTTGATACCAAAACCTTCAGGGACATTACAAGAAAACAATAGGCCAATATTTCTCATGGATGTAAGTGCAAAAATTTTTTACCGAAATATGATGAAATTGCATAGAACAATATGTAAAAAGAATAATACATTATAACCAAATAGTGTTTATCCCAGGAATGCAGTTTTGGTTCAATATTCGAAAGTCAATTAATATAATTTAGTACATTAACAGAATAAAACATAATTGTGTTAATCAACACAGAAAAGCATTTGACAAAATTCAACATGCTTTCATGATAAAAACTCACAGCAAAACAGGAGAAATCTCCTGGTCTAATAATAGAATCAGTGAGAAACTATGGTTAACAGCATACTCAGTGGCAAAAAAGCTTTATTCAAATAGAAATTAATTCATAATTTAAAGATTTCTTATCCCAGACACAGATAACTTTCCTGGTAATTCGGTTAAACATTTGAGGAAGAAATAACATGCATAAGGATTGAAAAGGAAGAAGTAAATCTGTCTTTATTTACAGGTGACATGTAGAAAATCCTAAGGAACTGACAAAACAAAACAAACAAACAAAACAAACAAACAAAACAATTGCTAGAACTAGTAAGTGAACTTAGCAAGTTCACTTAGTAAGAATACAAGTTCAATATACAAAAACAAATGCTATATACTAATAGAAAATAATTGGAAAATGTAATTTAAAAAGCAATCCCATTTATAATAATACCAAAAAACATAAAATATTAAGAATTGAATTTTTCACAATAAGTGTAAGACCTTTGTACTAAAAATACAAAACACTGGGAAATAAAAGCAGATAGATATATCATGTTCATGAACCAGAATCTTGGATTTTATTTTCAATTTTCCTCAAATTAATCTATAGAATAAATCTGACTATGTCTGTAAAAACACTGGTACAAGAATAGAGCAGCTTTATTCATAATAGCCCCAAACTGAAAATAAAAGTCCACATATCCATCACCAGGAGAAGGGATAAACAAAATGCGATACAGTCACACAAAATGAAGAACTGCTCATATACACAATAATATGGATGAATCCTACCAGATAATACTGTGTGAAGGAGACACACAATTCCACTTATATGAAGTTCAACCACAGGCAGAATTATTTATGGTTGTTGTCCATGAGGGAATTGACTGGAACAGAGGACAAAAAATATTTGTGAAGCTACTGAACTATTCTGTCATAATTGGGCTGTTGGTTACATGAGTATATAAATTTGTCAAAAGCTTCAAATTGTACACATAAGATATGCACGTAAATTTTATCTCTATAAAATATAATAAACTAACATAGTGCAGGATGAAAAGGAGAAAGGAGAAATAAGGAGCAGTGGAGGGTCAAATTAAGACTAGAACCCAGTTTTCTTGGACTATTGATTTTACCCAATTCAGGTAACACTACAGAGAAACAGCTCTACCAGCACTACTGCCCACCCAAAACTTCATGTTCTTGTCTCCCCTTCATTTCTTTTTGTTACCATATTCTTTGTTAGTTTATTAATTCTTTAACTCATTAAACAAGAGTTTGCTGTATTGAGTACCTGTCTGTGCCAGGAATGTGTTCCTGCTGAGGAGTTCAAAGTCTAGTGTAGGAACAGAAAAGAAAATAAATTTTGATGTGTACCATGACGAAGGGAGAGTAGAGTGTGAGATGAGAGTGAGCCTCCAGAAGGATACCTAAAATAGATGGTGGGACCAGGAGACAGACTGGGGCAGGCGCAATTTCTTGAAAGAGATGAGGCGGCATCAAGCCTGCCAGGTGAGATAGCAGGGGGAGGATGAGCCCGCGGAAGGAGCAGGACATGCACAGACAGGGATTCATGACAGAGTGTGGCCTTTTCTGGAACTGTATGTAATTTTGTTCAATAGGTAGGTCCAATTCCACTGGTGAGGAAATGCAAAATGGAGACTGGGGAGTTCAGTAGGGGCTGCCTCATAAAAAGGCCCTTTCTGTCTGGTTAAGGCCTTTGAATTTTATCCTGAGGCAAGTGTAGGGCATTCAAGGATTTTAATCTCCTAAAGCACAGGGACTTGAACATATTTGTGTTTTGGAAAGATTGTGGAAGCAGGATTAGGGAGAAAGAAAGAGTCGAGCTACTGTTGCAATTACACTGGTGAAACATAATGAATGCCTAAAGTAAGACAGCTGCAGTGAAGAAAGATGAGGGAGATGGAGAGGACTGATAGGCATACCTGCCCACCTTCCAGTTAATCAGAATGAGACTTCTTTCTCTTATCTCCCTCTGCCAGTGTTAAGAAAGTATAGAGCACTGATGGGTCCCAGGCCTGAAGCTAAGTAACTGGTGGTGGTGATACTGGAGATGAGGCTGCCAGAGGAGCAGGGCAATGAATTACCCCTTCCTCACCTTGGATAGAACCTAAAGCATGTGACTCCAACTGCACCTAACTGTGTGGTACTCGACAGTTATTCGAATTCTCTTTCACGTGTGATTTTGTTGTTCTTCCACAGGAGTATACTACACTTTCATCTAGTTCTTTGATCACATCATCCTTCACCAATTAATAGCCTCTGGTATGAATTTGCGAAGCCAGGCTACTGGCCAGATGAAATTTATTGAGTCTCCAACCAAAACCATATTTTCTGGCCAAATGTATTAAATTAGTTAAACCATTTTTTTTTCTTTTTAAGAATAGGAAAACATACATGTACAAAATACCCTGTCCCTTCTTTCCTTTCCTTCTTATTTCTCTCTTTTTCCTTTTTCTTCCTCCATTTCTCCATTCTTCTTTATTTCTTCTCTCTCTCTCTCTCTCTCTCTCTCTCTCTCTCTCTCTCTCTCTCTCTCTCTCTCTCTCTTTCTTGCTCTCTCTCCTTCCCTCCTTCTCTCCTTCCCTCCTTTGTTAATCTGGGGGAAAATATTTCTTTAAATTTGAACTGGCTCCACTGATTGATTTGATCATAAACATTATCAAGTCTAAAATCTGGAGTCAGACATATGATATTGCATTTGACATTTCCATGGAGAGTTGCATTAAAAATCTCCTTCTTACCCACCTCCAGCTCTTCACATGACCCACGGTTTAACTTCTGCAGGATGGATCACATTCTCTCTCCCAGCTGGTATGCAGATACCACCTCATGGAAAGAAGTTTAAAAATAATTGTAAGCTCATTAGATGTGGCAGTATCAGGTGAGAGGGAGGATACTGGATGAGGCGAGAGTGGAGGCAGAGATGACAGAGGGCATATGTTTCCACTTATAAGTAAGGGCTTTAAAACTGTGCCAAGCATAGCTACTGGTGGACCAATGTAGGGCACATGAGCACAAGTCACCATGTTTGACTATGACAAAATACTTTGGCTGGAGCAATAAAACAAACTTAAGGTAACCTTTTTGGAGACTTTCAATCATTCTCCATTGCAATCAACACATGATATACAAGGTTGATGAAAAGAACAATGTACTGGGAAACCAGCCATGAACTCAAATTATGGGTTTTCCATTAACTTGTTATATAAAAAGACTTTTTAATTCATCTGGCCTTCAATGTTCTGACCCATCAAAAAAATAAAACCATAATTGCTACCACATAAGATTTTATGAGAATATACTGAGATAACCTTTGTGGAAAATTCCCCAACATAAATGCATTTTATTATTATTTGTCATTGTTATTATTATTATTACTGATAAATAATTTTCAGAGTTGGAAGGTTTTTAATAAAAAAGCAAGGAGTAAGAAAAGTTAATTTGTGCCAAAAATGTTCTTGTATAAAATGCTGGTCTTGCCATAAAACTTGACATAAAATAGTGAGAATTTTAATCCTTAATGGAGACCAACACTATCAACAATACCTTCCCTGAACAAAAAATTTTGGTTTGTCTCTTGTGCAATATCACATGGAATATCAGTTAATGGAATAAAAGCCAGAGCTATGAAAATAGGGTTTAGTTTCTTAAAAGTATCACAAAATACATTTTACAGTGGAATGAACTTCATGGCAGATATAATGGTATTAGACTGCTGTGATGAAATTATATCAAGCATTTAAATTTTTTTGCTGTTTTTGGAATTTGCTTTTATTTTTATAGAATGTGTTCAATTGCTGAAAGTAATATTACCTAATTTCATTGCAGCTTCTGTAATTCATAACCAAAAATTATTATGCATATACAAATTTATGTCAATCAAGATACAGAAGGTCACTGGGGATCAAGACCTTTTTATCCTTTTTTCACCAAATTGGGGCTTTAGCTATATTCTGGTTGTGAATTTACACAACTTTTAAGTTTCAGGTTTTGCTAACAAAGGCTATTAAACAAACCAAAACCTCTGCATAAATGCAGTATATTCTAGAACATTACCTCCAGGCAGGCAAACCTGGTTCATTGGGAATAATGACTTGATCAATGATAAGTGAATCTTTATGCACACACAGTCCATATAACTAGATTCTGAATATAATTGTATTCACATATTAATGGGATAAATATTAAAACATTTCCTCTTAATAATGATGACTAAACCTCAGAAATATATTAGTCATAAATAACCAGAGTGTAATTTTTAAAAATCCTTATGCAGAGATGCAGGGGTTTTTTTTTGTTTTGTTTTCCCCATAAGACATAATGTGCTTAATGTTCAACTCTAGAGAGATTAGCACCTAACTTGGCAATCGAAACACAAGCACACAAGCATACACACAAAGGAAGTACTACAGCTGTTACCCTTTATCATGTAGTCAGCTAGTTGGAGCTGCAGACAGCTACCTGCAGTCCCTGTACTGGATTTAATTAAGTTTTCCGACACCACTCAGTGTGATCTTTACTTGGAAGAGCTCAGAGGCAGGGAAACCAATTGTCCATCTACTTCCTATTGCCATCTACCAACCAGCAGTTCTCATTTAATAATAGTAAGAAAATTATTGTTATGTTAGGGACAAAGGCAGTCAATTTGACTACATCTATTATTGTGGGTAAACGTTTCACCATCATGAAAAGAGACACAGCAGCATATGAACAAAGCCTGGAAAAAAAAAAATGAGAAAAGGAAAAACGGTATTGGAGTATTGGAATTGCAATCTCTTTTTCATATTTCTTATTGTTTTTAATGCTATTTATATATATTTTTAAATTCCTGATAGAGTAACAAATGCTTATTAACATAAATACTCTCATGGGAATTTTTAGTTACATGAGTATGAACTAGTCTTGTTTAATTTTGTACCAGTTGTAAAAGAGATGTTAACACAAATTAGAGATAAAAAAGAAATTTTGTTTGGGGAGTACGTGATTTGCTTAATACGAGAACAAATTATTTTTCAGCATTACCTTCATCCATCTCTAGAAAAGCCTCATGGTAGGAACACACAATTAAAATTGTTTGCTACAGTGGATTTGTCAGGACCAAAGGCAACAGCTATGTTTTAATCATGAGATCACATTATTCTACATACTTGAAAATTATATACCTGATTTTCTTTAAGAATCTTCTAAAACTGAGGATTTTTTCCTAGCCCAGTAACTTATCTTACCAATTCTGGGCTCTCTCTGTCTCTCTCTCCATTTCCACTGCCTTCTCAATCTAGCATTACTGGACCAGTCTTCCTAAAGCTTTGCTTCCTCATGACACTCTCCTGCTAAATACTTCAGTGGCTCCCCAGTGCCTACTAAAGACTTTTGATATTTTCCACCCAAGCCTTTCTATAATTTATCCCCACACAAACTATAGTCTTCTCTTCTAAATTCCACCTCCAAAAAAAACACCCTTCAGTTTCTCCCACTTAAAAACCCTTCTCATACCTTTCAACTTATCTAAATCTTACCATGTCTTCCAGTTTAATTTCTGTATCATCTAACGTAAGTCTTTCTTGAGAATCATAGCCCAATTGATAGTTATTATTTCTGAATTTCCATGAAAATGTATTACATATACTTCTATTTCCACGCAAACATAAGGAACCTTGGATTATTTAAAAACACTTAATATATATTCACTTATGATTTTTGACCAAATTAATGTCCCTTCAAACAGAATCTTTTTGTTATAGTAATTACATATCTTTCTAATACCAATTATATACCCAAGAATTGTTAAAATTTAATAATAGTGTGGCCTAGAGTATACACTCAGTGAAAGCTTGTTGAATGAAGGTAAACAATACTGTACCCAGACAGGAAGCAAGATTCTCGTTCCAACTTTGCTCTATTTTAACCAGAATGATATTGGCCAAGTCAGTTAATATTCTTGGCTCTCCATGTTCTCTTCTTGACAGGAGCCAGGTAAGAAAGATGATCTTGCAATTCTGGCTTGCCCTGCTTCCAGTGAACATTTATCTCATTCTATCGCCAAACCTCACCTTCCATAAGAATAATCGTCAGTGGTGATGTAAGAACCTCCTTTCCCTAATTCCTCGTCTGGCATTCACAGAGGAAATTTGCTGAGACAATTTACTCCCTGTGGCTTTCTTTCCTTTAGTTTCAACTTTTGTCCTACATCTGAGATTCCTTGGAACCTGGAAACATACAAAGAGCTGTAGCAAACTTAAGAAATAGGCATGAAGAGACTGACTGCTGGGACTCTGCCAGCCTTGCTGTGTGGCCAAGGTGAGAGGCAGGCCAAGGCAGAGCTAGAGCTCAGAGCTGGAGGGTAAGTTCATAAAACAAATGTAGGAACATTAAGCCTGAGGAGGAGACAAGGCCGAATTCTAGGGTGGACGTAAAAGTGGAGATTTCAAGTTGCTTGGCTGCTCTGAGAGCGCTAGAGGTCAAGATCCTTGGGGACAAAGGTGGAGGCATGGTCATGGGGTGGGATGGGGGTGGGGGGCTTGTGCAGGAGGAGGTGCTTTAAGATCCAGAGATCCCAGCTGCCCTGACTCATGCACACTTGGAAGAATAAATCTGAAGGCCTGGGCATGTCAGGACTTAGGTTCAAGTTGGCTTAAGGAGTCAGGCAAATAATGGAGCTCATGGTGGGAGTTAAGGCACCCAGGAGAGAAGCTCAAGCAAGCTGTGGTCCTAACTCTAGTGAGGGCTGCTGGCCACAGCCATGGGGGCCTGATTATCATTCCAGGAGTTTGCAGAGAAGGACTCGTGGGGTGTGCAGCAGGGTTCTGCTGGTGCTGGGTAAGGCAATGCCCTCTATGTCCTCAGAGAGCTTCACTAGTTTTACCAGAGTCTTGGAAGGCACAGTCTCTCCTCCCCCGACCCCTCCCTGCAAAGTCTTTACAGAGCTGTTGGCTGGCAGCAGTTAGTGCCAAAAGAGGCGAGGCACTGGATGGGCCAAGGGCATGCTTGGTGCAGCCCTGATTGCCTCAAGGGCTCCCTGGACTAAGGTTGGGATCAGTATTCCTCTACAGTTAAGACATTTTTGGTTATGATGGGCTCATCACCCAAGCCCTTGGGCAGCACATAGGTTAATTTGGATCAAGTCCCCAGTCCTCCGAGGACTTGTGGAGGAAGTCCTCACAGCCTTCCTCTTGCTTTCTGTGGAGAACTCCAGAGGAGATGGAGCCAGCGAGGAGGTGGTGAATGTGGCAGGGATCCTAACTTTCTTGCTCAAGAAAGCTCTTAACAAGTACCCATCTGCCTTCAGGGAAGAAAACATAATTCACTTTAGCCTTTCAAATTCAGTGTTCATGACCAGATGCTGTTATCAGCAATCTGTGTCCCTGTGACTTCCTCAGCAACAGTATTTTTCCGTGGACTTATTTTCAAATGTTCTTTCCTAAATAACTCATTGAAGGTGACAAAGAACCCAGGTACTTGCCCACCACCTTTTACATTCTTAGTGAGTAATTACTACTTCTTTGGCTATTTAAATGTGTTCTCTGAGTCAGGTAAAGGATATTGTAATGATTAACCAACAAGTAATTCTTGGCTATTTAACAATATCCTAAGCACTTAATCATATTTAAAATGGACTATTAATGAAGCTCATAAACCATTTTGTGGCTATGAAAGTGAATTGTTCCACAGGCTTAGAGAGTATTAGTCCATTTAGATTTTACCAAATGAATGTTATTATGCTTTAATTCCTCGGAAGAGAGATTGAAAAATGAGGTTAATGCTCAGTTGTCCTTTGCTGAGTTTAACAATTACTTACGCCATTTGGGGAGCCCTGAGCTCAGGTTAAACATTCTTCGTTATTCCCCAGTTTAGTGAGCAGTAGTGACCTACTTTTTTATTATTACTAAAGAAAAGAATGAGAATGCAAATCAAAGGCATTGAGGAATAGCCTTGCTTTAATGTTAGCATTTCAGGTAAAGAGACTACATTTTATTTTTCTCAAAAATTATTGAACCATAAGGAAATCAATCAAAAAACAGACTATTTAATTTTACTGTTTGTTTTTTTAAAAATAGCGTTAATAGAAATCATTTTCTCACCTGTTCTTAAAATGATAGGACTTATTTAACATATGTAGCAATATGTTAAATGTTTTTAATTTGATAGCGAGGAAAAGGTAAACAAAGAATAAAGAGGATTAAATAAAGAGGACAAAATTGAATATTATTGACCCTTCCCTTAAGATAAGATATTGCTTTTTAAAAAATAAGTAATTCTTTAGAGGAAGGGTTGGCAAAGTTTTTCTGTAAAGGGCCAGATAGTAACTATTTTTGTATCTTGCAGATCATATGCCTCCTCTGTTTTATTTTATTTTTTTTCTTTTACTTTTATTTTTTTTTTTAAATAAAATCATTTAAAAATGTTTAAAACATTCTCAGCTCACACCTGTCCAAAAACTGACAGTGGACCAAATTTGATTCATAGGGGGTATAGTTTGCTGACTCTTGCCTTAGATTTTAGAATAGGGCAAATGTTGCCAGAATTCACTAGTAATTTTATACAAAATTTGCAAGTAAGTGTTCTTGACATGGAAACTTTCTATTTTTAATAGAGAAAGGTATACAGTTCCTACTTGGAAAGTAGAAATCAAAGTGTAAAATTTTACTTTCCCAAGATAAAGAATTTTCTTTCCAAGGAGTGGCTTCTGCGTCTTGTGACCTTTTAATTAGCATAACTCTAGAAGCTTTGAAAAGCTTGTCTATTTCCTGCTTGAGGAATAAAGTCACCCATGAGTACCTCCTCTGCAGGCAGAATATTTTTTGCAACTCCAACCAATGCTTTTCAATCTGAAGCATGCTTTCTTAAATTGAACTCTGATGGCAAACTCCTGACATCACTCAAGTTCTCTACAAAATTTTCAATTTTTATGTTTTCAATTGTAAAGATCATACAAATAATTGTTATGATCAAGTGCAGGATCCTCTGGGTGATCAATGTCAAAATGGGTACGGTCACAGTAACTCAGTATCCAGTGAATACAAGAGTTCTGGCTAATAAGAATATGAGTGAAGAGCAATGCTATCATAGCATCCTGTGCGTGGGAAGGTTTTGCTGCAGTTTGGTTAAAACAAAAAGTCACAGGTGAATATGTCCATCAGTCAAGTCAGTTCAGCAGGAGTACCTGCAAATCGGCAGTAGTAGTGAGGGCTGCAGGCTTGCTGTTAGCAGTGGTTAACCTTCTGTGAAGCCACATTACGTATCATATTCCACTATCCTGGTTAAGTTGGATTTTATTGAAATTGATTAACATAGTTGATTTGTACATTTATTTTAGTTTTTCACTTGTATAAAAGGTATAACTACAATAACTAAAACAGCAAGTCAGCACCATGGGTCTGTGAGAATCTTTGAAAGATACCTATGACATGCCTTACTTAGTAGAAAACATTCATCAATATTGCACCAAAAAAGCAAAAGCTATAGGTCAGATATCTATTATAATGAATCTACATACAAAAAACTTCATAGCAAAGGTATTTTAAGAGAAAATAGCCTCTTCTGGGTATATTTGGCAGTACAAACTCTGGGAGCTCAATAATTGACACCATCATTGTTAAAATGTATTGGAATTGGCAGAATTTGACTGAAATTTAAGCTACCACTTTCACCAAAATATAATCTTCCTTATATTATGTAATGTTCGGAAGAAATGGTTGAGTACTTGTTTATTACATGACTTTTAAAAATAGTGCTTTGTTTTTGTTATCTAAATATTGTACAGAAATATAACAGTGCAGATAAAACCTTTAATTAGTTCTCAGTCCTTTTGTTACTAAATCTTATGGCATTAAATAATACATATATTTTCAAAATGTAAAAGTCTCTCACTTTATTTAAATTAGATGACTTATTTTGCACATTTAATGATTAAACCTGTTTAGGCAACTATTTTCTTAGTTTATTTATAACCTAATAACTGACTTCGCATTCATCTGCTATGCTGGATTTCTAGTTACCGTGATATCAGCATATCTGAAAGTATTTTGGATATGTGGGTCACTGACTACGTATTTTACTTTTCACACCTGTAACCTGAAACTTTGGTCTCAACTTCAAACCAAAAATATTCTTTGGGCATTTCTTTTTTTTCTTTGAGGGCAGTGTCACTGACCCTCATATGTGGAACCCGAACCGGGGCTGCTGGCTTCCCAAACCAGTGCTTAACCACCACACCACTCGGCCGTCCCTCTTTGGGCATTTCTGAGTTTGTTTGTATCTGATTTTTTTTTCCTTTTGCGATGAAGACATAAATTGATCCCTTTTAGAATTTACTACCTTTTTAAAGAAGGAGTGAGGATAAAAGCAGTAGCTCATACTTCTGATATCAGGCTGCCTTTATACTTTTAAAAATCATTGAGAAAACCAAAGAGCTTTGATTTATGTGGATTATGTCAATTGCTATTTACTATATTAGAAATTAAAACTGAGAAATATAAAAAGAATATTTAGTAATGCATTTAAAATATTAATAAACTAATTTCCTATTAACATAAGTAACATATTCTCTGAAAAGTAAGTATATTTTTTGGAATGGAAATAACTAGGGAGAAGCATAGCTTTATTTTACATTTTTGTAGATCTCTTTAATGTCTGGCTTAAAAGAAAATAGCTGGATTATCATACTGCTTCAAAAATGCAGTTTCTTGCATTACATTATTTGGGTTCAAATACATAAAGAAAATCTGGCCTCACACAGACAAATACTTGGAAAAGGGATGTATCTTAATAGGTTTTTTAGATAATTATGGATATTCTTCTTTAATGCCATACCAAAACTCAACAAGTGATAGTTTCTTAAAGGTTAGTTGCAACATGAAGTTTAAAATACTATCAATGAATTTTGCATAATCGGTTATATTAAAATTCACTCATCTAAACAATTAATTGTCCTATCTTACACTTTAAATGAATATTTTACTCATGGCTTTTGTAATACTAAATATTAGTCATCTGAAAAATTTGGTTCAATGAGATAAGCAGATCTTAAAAATGTTGACACATGTCATCATTATACAGTATCAAAAAAAATCACTCCCATTAATACCATTGTCAATTTCATTAGAACAAAAAGTGTTTAAGGTGTGGAAAGCTGTCAAGCTTAAAATGGCAGCTACAAGTTTTCCAAAATCCAATTTTCACTTGAAAGTTTACATTTTATGATTCATAACAAATACTGTCAGATCGTTGTTTGAAGTGACAGACACGCTGCCTTCATTTTCTAGAAGGCCACCAAATAGAAAAGTTTGAAGAACCAGTTTGTCTGTCAGTTGTTCTTTTGAGTAAAAATAGTGTTCCATTTAAAAAGTGGATAGTTCCTCCTGCAACTCATCTCACCAGTGCTTTTTCTTGACACAACTCATATTTTAATAGGGAGCATTAGTGATTACCACATACTCTCATTGTATCACACAGAACATTGTTCTCAAAGGTTGAGGCTAATGATATTAACAGTATTAATTGCTTCATCTAGGACATTCTTAAACAAAACTGGCTTTTTTTTTCATTCTAAATATGAGTAGATCACAGTGATTGGATGGTGCAATGATTCTTAGTACAGTTTGTTGCCATTTCTTTGCATTGGGCCAAGGCACGTACCATTGCCTGTGTATCATCAGTGCAAATGCCAAACAGTGAAAAACAAAATCCTAATATATGAAAATGCTGTTGATCTCATAGACCATCTGATAGAATATCAGCAACTTCTAGGGCTCTGGAGGGCCACACTTTGATAACTGCTACTTTTTACTGCAGGGAAATAAAAATTAAAAATTGTGAAGAAAAAGAATTAAAAAGTAGAAAATACCAAAATACTGAGAACTCTTGAAATGTCTTTCTTTGCAGATGTTTCTCTAAATACCTATATTTTTTTCTTTCCAAATATTTTATTAATTTATTCATGCAATAGACATTAATTGAGCACTTTTCTGTGTCCTGGCTCTGAGCTATGTGATGGGAACACAGAGATCAATCAGAATATTCTAACTTGAAGTAACTTACTGTCTCAAAGGGAAAAGGTTAGGCATGCTCCCTGGTCCAGTTGTCTGTGGGTAGGCAGGCTGATATGCACCAAAACATGGCCTCCTATGCCTAAGGAACTTCCTAGAGTAACTTCCTCAGGGGACGCTATGGATATAGCGATTTCCCTCTGAAGAGGACTGTAGGCCTGGCAGCCATACTAAGATCTGGTGTGTCTTATAGATTGATCATTTTAACAAATATAGACTTCATGGGGGCTTAGGAGAAACGATGAGGAAGGCCTGTACCATCTCTTTGGGGAATCATTTCTCTTTTATTGTTTTCTTTCTTATCATTCTTCCTTCCTTCCACGCCATCCTCCTACTAGTGTTCAGTGCCCTGAACAGATTCCAAACACTTGTCATCCCACTCTAACCATCCTAATTTCACTTTACAGTGTGACTGCCTTGTCCAGAATCTTGCTTTCTGTGATGATAACTAATGAATGGCTGACCAATCCCTGAAAGTGTCATCAACCAGAGCTAGAGGAAGCATGCGGTTCCCCTCCCCTCTACATAATGGATATTCCTGTAATTGGTGGCTGGCCAGTGCAGAAGTTGAGGGCAAGGAAACCTTGAAAGGGGGTGAGAAGAAGAACTTCAGATAATGTCACACAAATAGCTCCTTAGTCCACCTAGCCGTAGAGTAGGCTCAAGTTGGGCCCAGTGGAACCTAAGAAAAAGCTAGCAAAAGGGTATACACTTATGTGTGTCATTATACCTGAAGCAACTAGAAAATGAGTAACTTTTCATGGTCTGTTATAACCCTTAAGTCACTTATTGGCTCGTTCTTGTATATTATTACACATATAAAACAATCCAATGGAATCTCTTTTAGATCCATTATTTTGTCCTCTTACCTATTTCTGTAAATGACATGTAAGGAAGATAAAGAATGGCTTCATTGTTCTAATATTTAACAGAAACATTCAATAAAATGTTAAAGCTCTAATAGAAAAATGAACAAGTATTTAACAATAGATGATTATTTTTCAGATGCATAACTTACACTTGTGCAGTCGATAACCCTATAATCCTGTTGGAAATTTGTATGATGGTTATTGTTAATTTAGATCTGTAATCTACACACTTGTCTCCAAGATTTAATTACTGCAAGCAGAATAAAAGTCTATCCTAGGCATCGTTTGCAGAGCTTGAGAGTGACAGAGGGGGAATAATTATATATGTGACAAAAGAGGCTGTTATGCTATTGCAAACAGCATTTAGCAAGTTTTCTTCTGGTTCCCATGGGCTCTGTAGTATTAAGAGAAACAAACAAACAAACAAGAACATATTTTAAACTACGAACGGAGCCCTCAGTGCTGCTTTGTGCTTTTTGTAAGGAGATTACAGGTTCATTCACTTAGAATTGTAAATCTTTCATCCATTTTTTAATTAAAAAGCAAGGTAGATAAGAGCATGGGCATAGCTAATGTAATAAGCATATTATACAAGTTTGTGTTTGAATTCCACATTTCTCAGCCATGGAGAGGTTATTGCAATCTCTCTGGCCTCAGTTTCTTTGTATCTCAGGTTGTGATAATACTTGCATGGTACAGCAGTTATGGGATTAGAGGTAATAGTGAATGTCAAGTGCCTGGCACATGGCAAGCACACTTGGTATTGTTATTTGGAGAAGTGCTATGGTAAGCTGTTTACATTGAAAAGACATTTACATTCTCTGAGTAGATGTTGCTTGAAAGCCTTCTTTCCTGCCTGGTGGCCGACTTTCCCTTTTCTTATTGTTCTAAGAATACAGCTCCATTTAGCCCATTGTAAATAGTAGCAATTGTTTAGCTGTTCCATCAGAAGAAAGAAGTCTTCCTGGAGCCTGGCTGACAGAGCTCACTGTCTGATCTAACAGCTTTGGAGCTGGAGACAAAGCACAGCGCTCTCACTTCCTCCTCTAGGAAGAGAACAGTGTCCTCAACCAAAATAGATTCTCGTTGCCTTGCAAACACCACCCAGAATACATACAAAGGAAATGAGGGCAAAAACCCATCACGGTGGACAGGAGACAGGATTCTTCCCCAAATAAAAACGTTTTCAAAGTTTGTAGGAAGCAGTAATGGGTATCACAGCACATGAATCATTGTGTCAATTCCAGATGATAAATTACTAAAATACTATGTGTAGAGTGCTTCTATTTGGATTACAGGGACGAAGATAGACGTTATATCTAGAGAAATAAGCCCATGTAGCTACATTTACAAAAAAGGATAGCCTAGTCAATAGTTATAAGAACCAATTCACCCACTGGAATTTAGTGGAAAATTAGTTAAAATTTTGGCATTAAAAAAAAAAAAAGCTTCAGCTCTCTCACCTATAGTGAAGCTTGGAACAAAAACATGCAATGCTTTCTATATCTTTATACCTTCTAAAATTAAAGGTGGATGCAAATTAGTAATAAAGATGGGGAGGAGAAAAGGGGCACCAAAGATACATTGCACTACAAGAGTAGTATTTAGCTTTCCAGTTCAATTATTGTAAAACTCAGTTGTTTCTATTCAGACCCAATAATGATCTTTATCAGTTATAAAATTTGCCACGTTTTTTTTTCCCCCACGTTCACTAATTTTACTATTATATGCACTTTAGACAATGTCTGAAGCTGAAAAACATGCTAATTCTAATCCAAATTCAAGGTCAATTCCTTGATAATATTATCTGACAAAATTTGAAGTATGTCAGATCATGTAACTTTTCAAATATACAGAGCTTTTTTATTGCCTAAAAAATGTTGCATTCCTTCATTCATGAGAAAACCAACTTATAAGAAGGTAGCATCCTAACCTACTGAGATACTGTTAAGTATCTGGAGAAGAAAGTGTCCAATGAACTTTGTAATTCTATTTCAGAAGTGGGGGAGTACTTCATTTAACAGATATTAAAACTTACTACAAAGCTACTATAATAACAGCAGAATGATACTGATATTATAACAGATAGATCAATGGAAAAGATTAGTCCAAGAGTAGATTCAAGTATATCTGGGAGTAGAAGTCATTGGGACAGGATATATAATATTAATTATACAATAGTCCCCTCTTATCTGCAGTTTCACTTTCCATGGTTTCAGTTACCCTCAGTCAACCTCAGTCTGAAAATATTAAATAGAAAATTCCAGAAATAAACAATTTATAAGTTGAATTGCATATGTTTCTGGGTAGTGTGATGAAATCTTGTTCCATCCCTCTCTGTCCTGCCCAGGAGATGAATCATCCTTTGCCCAGTATATCCGCACTCTATACACTATCTGTCCTTTAGTCACTTAGTAGCCATCTCAGTTATCAGATCCACTCCATGGTAGAGCAGTGCTTGTGTTCAAATAACTCTTAGTTTACTTAATAATGTCTCAATCACCTCACTTCATCTCATTATATAGGCATTTTATCATCTCAGATCATCACAAGAAGAGTGAATACAATACAATAAGATATTTTGAGATACAGAGAAATTGCATTCACGTAACTTTTATTACAAAATATTGTTATAATTGTCATATGTTATTATTAGTTATTGTTGTTAATCTCTTATGTGCCAAATTTATAAACTTTATCATAGGTATGTATGTATGAATAGGGAGAAACATAGTATAAATAAGATTTGGTACTTACTATCTATTTCAGGCACCTCCTGGGGGTCTTGGAAAGTATTCCCTGTAGATAATGGGTGGGCAGGAGCTACTGTACATTTAATTCAAAGTACATATAATATATGGGATTGAGATAATTTGCTATACATAAGCAAGAGAATAATGTCAACTTCTATCTTCTGACATACTCAAAAGTATATTCCAGATAAATTAAGGAACTACATATAAAACAAGGAAACCTATAAAGATACTAGAAGAAACATTAGGAAAACATTTGTATAGTTATGAAATAAGGAAATCTTTCTTTAGCAAGAAACTTGGGGTAAATAACCTAATATAGTTTTAAAATATTCTATTCTTACTATTACTTTGTAACTAGTCTATAAAGGGAAAAAATGGGAATAGTCAATTAAATAAACATGTATAACTTCTATGTAGCATAAAGCAGATAACAAATGAGAGAAAATCTTTACAACCCATATAGCACAATGGCTTAATAGCCCAAATATACAAAGAGCTCTTGCAAATTAATTAGAAAATGACAGATGTGAACAGGCAACTCACAGTTGAGAAAATACAAAGGGCCACTAAACATAAGAAAAGATGTTTGACATCCACATTAGTGATCAGGGAAGTGAAAATTGAAACACCAGAACATAATTTGGGGTAGAAATGCAGTGTTCCTACAAGCATGACATAACTTCAAAACAAGTCCTGACATCCACTGAGGGTAAGGCTTGGGGGTAATTGTCACTCTTGGAGCTGGGGATAGTTCTGCGAATTGTTTCAGTCCAGAAGCATTTGTTAACATATAAAAATGCAAAAGACTTTATCTACAATCTCAGTTCTGGGGAGTTATCTGACATAAATAAAGAGAAAGTGTATCAGCATGTGCTTAAGTACACTTACAAAAGGAGGGAGGCAGAACCATGTAATGGGTAAGAGCCTGGCCTCTGTAGAAAAACTCACTGAGATTCCAATCCGTACCTTACTATGACCTCGGGTAAGTTAGTTCCTCTTTATGTGCCTCCATTTCTCATCTGTATAAAGAAAACTAAAATATTTATCTCATGGAATTTTTATGAAGATTAAATGTGTGTAAAGTGCTTAGAACATTGTCTACTACATTTTAAAACCGTAACAAATATTGGCTATTATTATCATTACTTGTAATAACAAAAAGAACCTGGATATCAATCAATAAGAAAAATAATTGAGCACATTGTACTATGAAAAATACATGTATTTGTCTCACATACATTAAGTGAAAAAGTGCAAGTTACAGTTTGATATAGTGTATAACTCCAATTTTGGAATAAAAGCAAAACTAAAATATCCCCTTACAGATATGCCTATTTTTGTGGTAGGATCATATTTGAGATATTAACCACTCTTTTCTTCTAGTAGTCTTTCCCTTTTACCTCCTTCTATCCTTACCCTCATTTGAGACCCTCGGCTACTCTGGGCTTCTTGTTGCCAATGAGATACAAATAGACAAAAATATCATCCTAGCAACCAGTTCCTCAAAAGTCAAACTTGCAAATGTTTGATGGTTTTAGAAGAGAAGGACTTCCCCACTGCCTGACTGGAAAAGGTACCTCACAGAAACAAAAATGCAAATACATAAAACACGCGTACAAGTGTGCTTATTGAAGGCTGGAGAGGAGATGCTTCCAGCCTGAGAGATGAGAGGGTATTGGAAGGAAAGCAGCAAGTGTTTGAGGAATGCCTGGAAGAAACAAACCCAATGGCAAAAGCCACATATGAGTATAAAGCTTGGGCAAGTGGAAAACTCCAGATAGGGTGGCGGGGTCTAAGACCAGAGGAAACCCGGGTCTCAGTTTCTGGATGGAGGCTAGGGAAGCTGGCAAGAGCCCTCAGAAGAAATGACTATCCTGAGCCAGGGCAGGTAGGACTCAGGCAGCCTGGTAGAGATTACCATGGCTCAGGCATGGCACAGAAACCAGCATACCTGACAGGGTCAGACAACAAAGTCCAACACATCTGTGGGGACCAGTGGCCCAGATAGGGTGAAAGATGTCTCAATATCACTATGGTTACCAAGAATCAGATGCTTTCTATCCAGGCTGTACCTCCCATTCAGTTTCTTGGTACTATGTAAACCCCCTTGAAATGCAGGCACAACTACAGGAAAAGGGAGGGTATTCCAAATTAACTGTCATTGAGTAGCCATCTAACAAATGAGATGGAGCCTCAAACTAGAAATTAATTTGAGTTAAAGAAATGAGTTAACTCACCAAAGTTGTGGACTCACACAAGTTACATGATATATATATATATATATATATATATATATATATATATATATAAAATTAAAATATTTTATTAAAATACAAATTGTCAAGAGTAATCACCTACAGGAGAGAGCTATAGATCTGAAAAGAGAAAGAGGAAGAATTAGTTATACTTTAGATACTTCTGTAATGTTTAAATAATTAAAATGTAAAGATACTACTTTTATAAGTTAATTGACTAAAAGTGTCAAATTCAAAAATAAAACCAGCAAGTTCAAAATTATTCTGTAATACATGATAAAAGTCAAGCCTCAAAATGACTATTTTGGGCAAATGATTAGCATCTTTGTAACTTGATTTTCTAATTTATAAAATGAGGGGCTTGGGTTAAGTGATTTATATGATCCCTTCTTTCTCTAAAACTCTCTTAAGACAGTGAGTTTCCTGTTCTTGAAAATGCACAACCAGAGATGGTAGAAGAGTCAAATTTGTGAAGGACATTGGGTAACTAAAGACCCTTTTACATTAATGTTCTAAAGATAATGACTACAGGAACTATAATGGAAAAACAGAACTGTTTCAAGAAACGGAATTCGGTTGTCAGTCAGCTCTGTCAATTATTTTCAGCATGACCTTGGGCAAGATAGTTCAAACACTTTGAGTTTAAACTCTAAATATCTCTAAAACAGCTTCCAAATTTGTCTTTACATTACAATCGGTCAGAGGTTTTACACACACACACACACACACACACACACACACACACACACAGTGCCAAAAATATATATACACATTTTAAGAAAAGAAAAAACTGTATTAAAATTGTAATACTCAATATATACCAATCACAAAAGATGACTACGAGTCACAATTGACTTCTTCAATTACAAGAGGAGCTCAAAGTGGTTACCATCAGCATAATTTTAATACAGTTTTTTCCTTTCATAAAATGTGTATACATTTTTTTGACACCCTCTGTATACATTTCATACACCCAATAGAAATGTATACAGATGTCACCAAAAGACATGGACAAGCATGTTTAGAGCAGCACTATTTGCAATAACTGAAAACTAGGAACAATTCAAATGCCCATCAACAGGAGAATGGATAAAGAAAAGCTGTGGTTATCTTTGGAAAGTGGTGGGTGACTAGCAGGGGCAGCAGAGGGATGTCTCCAGGGCTGGATTGTTCTCTTACCTGATCTGAGACTGTGTTCACTTTGTAAAAACGAATTGAACTATACACTTACATAATTTGTATGTTTTTGTTTTTCTGATGTAAGCTTTCTTCAGTGAAAAGTTTATATAAAAAAAATAGATATTTCAGGGTCTTACTCTATAAGAATCTGAGTTGGATGGCCTGAGGATCTGTTCTAATCCAGCCTTGAAAAGCTAAGTGACCTGCCCAAGGTCATGCTATTGGCCGAGCTTACACAGAGGGAGCTCCTATAGTATCAGGCTTGGGGTGAATCAGTTCTGCAGAAAGAAAGGACACAGCACCCATCCCTGAGAACTAGCTGGTAATGAGCTAAAGGGATCCAAGGTAACACTGCAGACCTCAACCTATGTTAGATTGATATCTTGCACTATCACCTGAATATTCTCCTTGGCGTCTGCCACCTGAGCACACTGTTCAGAGCTTCACAGATTTCTAGAATTGCTGGGAAGTAGCCAGAAGCCTTTCAGAACTCAGCAGGAGCACAGCAGCCAGCTCTCAAAGTGAATGGTTTCAACAGGAATGTTCTTTCTGGCTCCTGCTCCCCTTAGAATAAGGCATTGAGGTGCAGCAGACCTGAATTTTGGGTTCAAATAAGTACAGTTTTACATTCTGGTTTGCAATATGTTTGCAAATTACTGAATTTTACTCAACCTTAATTTTTCTCACCTGTAAAATACGCATAAAATCGACTCCCACTTAACCTTCCTCACCCCTATGACAGGCAAAGGTTTATTTCTTTTTTACAATTCCATCTTCATTGAGCCAATATCTATGTGCCATGGACTATTAAGTCTTTTGTGAGGACTATCTCACTGAATCCTTGTTGGTGATGAAGGTTCAGTTATGATACTCATTTTTTCTTTTTTTTTTGAAGATTTTATTGGGAAATTAGGGGAGGAGAACAGCATTGGGGAATTGGGTGAGGGGAACAGACAGGCTGCTGTCCTCCTGTTCTTCAGTCTAGTTGTGGAAGAGGACATGTCACTGGCCCATGTTGGTATTATCGTTGTGCTTTTCCTATGTGAGGCAGTCACACATCGGCCATTGGATGGCCACACACGCTGGCTGCTGGCCACTCATGGTAGCTTACGGCAGCACACTGCAGTCCCACTACAACCTATGCCATTACCAGCTACTCATGGCAGCCCAGATCCAGGTTGAGCTGTTGTTCACCATCTTAGCTGTAGGTGGCACAGCATCACTGGCCCTCATGTGGGATCCGAACCGGGGCCCTGCAGCTCAGAGCTGGTGTTCCCAAGCCAACTCTTAACAAATGCGCCACTCGGCCAGCTCATGATCCTCATTTTATACATGAAGAAATTAGGAATCATAGAACTTGAGTGGCCTGCCTAAAGCAGCACAGGTATTAAGAGGTGGAACCAGTTTCCCACTGAGGAAGTCTGTCTGAGAGCCTAGCGCTTAACCACTGCTGTGAGATGACAGTGCCTGGCAGCTATCACCTTGTCTGGCCCATGGATGAAATTCAATAGATGTTAATTCTGCATTTCCTTTTCCATTAAAGAGCTATGAATCAGATGAAACCTGGAAGTCAGAAAATATGGATTTTAGTGACTTGATAAATCACTTTTATTTTTCTTACCAGTATAATGAAGACACTGGATGAGATAAATCTGAAATGTTTCTTTGAGGCTGTATGAATTTGTACACCCTAAGAATGTCAGCTCCAAACAGAAAGTAACTGCAAAATATTTTCTCCTAAAATTTTAGGAAAATTTTGCATTTGCTTCCATAATCTGAGTTTTTTGTTTTTTGTTTTTTTAGATGAGCCATCCTGCTACCTATTGGTAGCTCAGCAGCTGCTTAGCTTGGACTAGGCATCGAACTCCTGTTGCTCAGAGCTCAGCTCGCACTCTTGAGCGAGCTCTTAACCAACTGAGCCACTCGGCTGGCCCTCTGTTTTGATGTTTTAAAAATAGATATTAAATTATTTACCAGCTGAACCTCTCTCCATTGCACACATACTCACCTACATCCTGCACAGTTCCTGTGTGTTCCTTTACTCTGGGCACACATTATTCATCACTGCAAAAAACCAGGGGCACCCTCGGAGTCGCACCCTTGACTTGGTTTGAGAAGTGGAGGTTGTGTGGGGTTTTTCCAGACCTCTGTACCTATACCATCCTATTAATCTATGCTATGTGGGAGTTTATAACACAGAAGCTCACTGTAGACATCACATGAGTTCCTAAAACTCGTCTACAACTGCACAAGTTATTCTCATTAAAATAGTCGATGCTCCTTTGACATCTTGCCAACCTGGCAGATAATGCTGGATTTTCTACAAATTGAAAAGTGGTGATGGTGAAGCAGTTGGTGGTGATATTGCTGATAAAATATAACCTCATCTGTATATGAGATGGTTCTTATAAGGCCAAAGTTGAAATTTATGTATCAGATTTGGAAACCAATGGACCAACAAATATACATGCAGAGGGCAAGAATGATAAACTCACAAAATAAACTAAGGATTGTCTTTATATTTATTTACTTCCCCATCATTTGCCTACATCTAAAACCCTATTAGCATTTGAGGTACAATGAATTTTGTTCAAGCCATTTACAGAAGTACAAACAAAAGTTAATTTGAATAATAAGCTAATGTTTTGCTTTTGGTGTAAGGATTAGCAAAGTTTCAAAATAACATGTAAAATAAATTGTTACAATAATGGGGCATATATAGGAGTATTACATTAAAAAAAAAATAAACCATAAAAAAAAACAAAAACCCTGTTAATTTTGAAAAGCACAATAGCCAGTAGGGTTGAAAGATTTAGCATTCCAGTAATAAGAGTTTGGAATTCCAAAACACACAAAAATGTCATTTTTATTGTTTTGCTTAGTTTGGTTTTATTCCAGGAAGTTAGGAGACACTAGGCTAGACAGTATAGACGACAAGTCATGATGTAAATGCTTCCTATGAGACAGGAAACACTCTCAGACCCTGCGATTGACCCCCGCGAAGTCTGTTCTTTGTTTTCAGTATATCCACTTGCTTCTTTGTGCTTAATTTTATGCATTGTGTTCAGATGAGACAGAGAAAACTGCAATGATAGGACAATGTGCCCACTAAAGAAACTGCTCTTATAGTACCAAGGAATAAAGGAAGATGCTTACCCACTGTTTTATGAGGAGATATTCTCTAATAAACGAAAGGACTTGTTATAGTAGCTTTACAAAGGCTCTCATAATAAAAAATTTCAGTTCCCAATTGCTAATGATCTCTCTCTCTCTCTCTCATACATACACAAACACACACACATTTGTACATATATACACATATCATTGGTTTTCAAGCGATTTTAGATTTAGAAAAAAGCAACCACTAAAAATCAGTTTTAACAATGAATACATTTCAAATGTGTGTTTCTGAGCTATTACCATTTCAGTCATGCAGATCTTGGGACTTTATAACCGAGAATACATTCTTCATCATTTAGATACTGATTCACCCTTTGTATCTGCCTACCTGGAAGTGTCATAAAAACTTCTTCTGAAAACTGGAGTTAGGTTCGGTTCAACTATCAGATTCCATCCAGTGCCCCCCAAAGCTTGTTCCTATTGTTGCAAAATAAGTAACAATACATATAATGCATCTAAAATTTTTTAAATGATGCAAGCTGAAACGTAAACATTTACAGTTACAATGAGCACAAAAGTATGGCAAAAATCTTCCTTCCTATAAGTATTTATTTCGGATGAAATTATAACAATATTATTTCAAGCCAAACTAAGAGAGCTGCAATAGAATGATATGTTTCAACCCATTTGCTGTACAGCAGGTTTTTATTGCACAAGTTCTATTTTTCTTTAGTTTCATTTTTTAAGGCATATATTTGGCCATTGGTTGAGGGAGTGAGGTGTCAGCCCTTAGCATTTGAAAAGAGAATTGAGATGTTAGCAGGACCATGATCCCTTTCTCTGATCCTCTCAGGTAGGATCCTTCCTTGCCTCTTCCAGGCACTCCTTGGCTTGTAGCAGCATAACTCCAATCTCTGCCTTTGACTTTACATAATCGTCTTCTCTATGTGTCTGTGTTTTCACATCATGTTCTCTCTCTCTCTATGTCTCTCTTCTTATAGGACAGTTGTATTTTTGGATTAAGGGCCTACCCCACTCCATATGACCTCATCTTAACTAATTATAGTTGTGATGACTGTATGCCAAATGCAGTCATTCTGAGGTGTTGAGGGTTAGGATGTCAACATATCTTTTTGGGATACACATTTCAACACATAACACCTGCTAGGGCAGATGTTCTAGATGCTGGGATTACAGCATGGGTAAGACAAAGTCCATGTTCTCCAAGGGCAAGGAGATTGGAATTAAACAAACGAAACCCAAGAATATCAGTTAGTGATAAGTGCTACATAGACAGTTATATAACTGGCACCTGCTTAGCTGAGATAGTGAAAAAGATCACTCTAGGGTGATCTTTAAACTGAAATCCTAAGACAAGAAGGAGACAGCCATGCAAAGATGGAGAGAAGAAAACTCCAGGCAAAGGAAACCAAGGCTTCCAGGGGGAAAGAGACTGTTTTACTGCTCACAGTCTGTCAGCATAAAGGTTTCCTTTCTTTCCATGAATTTATGTATTGCTTCACTAATTACCCACCTAAGTTTGGGATTCTGGTAGGTAAGTTTTTGTAGAGTCATACTGACAGATGCAATCACAACCCAAGCCATGGGACATTTAGTGCTTAAAGAAAGAGTATGTTTAGTTTGAAGATGGCATGTTATTTTTATGGACTCTGAGACTGTTTTTATAGTTTGACAGCTACTTCTCAAATACAACTGAAATATTATTGCAAAGCATTATACAAAATAGAGAAATTATTAATGAATAGGTAAGTCCTATAAATATCTCCTTATAAGATATTAGATCTGATTTGCATCTGTGCATTCATGAAAGACGTTAGTATCATGAGTATATAAGATAATCATCCTCAAATTTATCTTTAAACTAGACAGAAATAGTATAGAAATAGTCATTTTGATGAAATATAGCTATATTTCACAAAAGCCACATTTTTTTTATTATTATCAGTTTCAGGTGTACAAAACAATGCAATAATTATACTTTTCACCCCTCACAAAAAAGCCACATTTCTTAAGCACCATTTTCCCTTTTTTAATTCTATAGGTTCTATAGTATAGGATATTGTCATCTAAATCTGGGTTCTAAGTTATTTCATCTCAAGGAAAATGAAAACATTGTACAACAATGAAAAATTGCAGAGGATTTAAGGGCCAAAACACTTTGTACCTTTCCTATGTCAAGTTGGGTTTGCATTTTTAATACACTTAGAAAGATTCACAGTAAAAATAGGGCACCTTTTTTCATCTCTGTTGCTTGCAGACATAAGCATATTTTACTCACTGAATTATTAATTTCTCCATATGCCTGTCAATTTTTAGAAAAAGACCAAGAACTTGTAAAATAACATGTCAGAATCTATGATTCAGAGAGAGAACAAATGCACCCAGGTCCCAGAATAACCTCAAAACTGGCCCATTAAGTTTTGGATAAGGAGCTTTCTTAGAAAGCTAACACTAACTTGCTATGTATGAATTTTCTCAAAAAAGTTTAACAAGGGTCAAAGCGTCTCTTAAAATACTCAAAATTTAAAACTGCTCATCATTTCATTATGAGAGGAAAACATCATGTTACAAATGATTAAAAATTAATCAATCAATAAGCAAAAACCTTCTTATGAAATAAACATTTCAAGAAATTTATAGGAGAGGGGCTCTTGTCTGTTGTGTATATTTCAAATAATTGCATAAGAAGAAAGATATTAGGAGTTTAAACAAAGTCAATTTACTTTATCCCTCCGGGTCCTCCTAGACTAGCCTAAACAAACTAGACCAGCATTCATATGGGATGGCGAAAGGCCATCCTCACTCTTCCCACCCTCCACCACCCCCACCGGTGGTTCCTGGAAGCATCAGACTCTGGAGAGGGGCATTCATTGTCTTAGCTTAAGGGACAGGCGACATGAGAACTGAAGCTTCTAAGTGCCATCTACCAGGGCAGCCAGAAAGGAGGTCAGTTTTTATCCAGCTGGGGTTTCTGTTACTTCTTAAAGGCCCACAATGACAATTTTCAGAGGTCTGCTTCCCCGGAAGACTTCACAAATGAGCTATGAATACTTGATTAATGCTAGCCCACCAGATAATTAACAGAGGCTGGTAATGTCTACACTCACATATAAATAAGCCATCAGAGCGCACTGCCTGTGGTTGCTGAGAAATAAGATCTAGTTGATATCCTACTCCCGTGAAACTATATGTGCATGAATATGATTTCAGAGATAGGAAGGTGAGAGAAGGCTTGGACTGTTTTTCTAAACCAACTGTAGGAAAGATATTGCTTTTCTCTTTTACCTTTTATATTACAGTCAAAACCCACCTCATTTCTTTGGTTCTAGAAGTGTGTTACAAAACAATCGCAAGTGTCTGTTAGCATTTTGCTTGATATTGGTGGTTCTTTTGTGCCTCACAAGTTTTGCACATGAGTCAATAAGTGAAGACTCAGTGTTTGTAGGAAAAAAGAAAAAAACAAAAAAAAAAACAAAAAAAAAAACTTGCCCTTGCGGTAGTCTTCAAGGAACAAAACAAATGTCAGCATAGGAAAGGAAACAGCAACTTGCAGTGTCAAACAAATGCAATGTTTTGTTTAGGGCTGGGGAGGGAGGGGCAAGGGGTGGTCCGCAACTTGTTGATACAGGTGAAGACTCATTTAATTCACATGAGAATTGCGCCTTCCTGGCAAGGCGTTTGAGTGAACCAGGCGGCTGTGGTGGGGCGTTTTCCTCCTCAAACTTCTTATTATGCCACTCTGACTTGCTACCGAGGCTGCTTGAGCATGTTGATTCCAGTGAGTTCCATGCATCACTAGAGACTGAGAAAAGAAAAAAAGAAAATCCACAGGTGTGGGTTATGTTAGAAAAGTGCACAAAGGAGATAGCCGTTCCGAGGAAAACGTTATTATGAGTCAGATACCCCTGAAGTTTCCACATGTTTTGCAGATTCAATTTATGTGGTGAGGCAGGCATACATCATCTTTATTTGTTCTTAATTCTCCCTCCCACTTAAGAAATTATTGCGCTGGATTTCAAAGCATGATGCTCTGGCTTAGGCATATTGGGTGGATCATGATGGTTTCCTAGACAAATAGAGTAAGAAAATACACTAAGCAAATGTTGCTTAGTGTAAGCAACATTTTAGTACAGAAGACTAATTGGGGTGAATGGGCCCCAACTTCTTGAAATTGGAGCTCTACTTGGTTCAAATTCACCAAATACGTAGTTGCTTCTCTCTGTACTGTGTTAGACCACAGAAGGCCACAGAAGGCTATAGCTCAGAGAAAGCTAAGCACAGTAAGAAGTATTGTTCCCATCAAATCCAAGTGAGTCAGTTGTAGAGATAAGGGTGGGGGAGAGGATATGCAATCCAAGATCTTGCCACCTTGGGGAGCAGTTGGCAAACTCTAGCTAGTCAAATGCAGACCAATTCTGGAAGCTAGAAAAGATGGTCATATTTTTAAAAGATTGTGGAAACAGCAGCAGCAGCAGAGACATTATGTACCGGCAAAGCCCTAAATTATTTATTATCTGACCCTTTATAGAAAGCGTTTACTGAAGCCTGATAGGAGTCTGCAATTCTCTCGAACCTTAAGGTGCTTCACTAGGCCCCCTGTAAGCTACCACTGATGTGAGAAGAAAGAGGGCGTGGAGGATTTTGTGGGTATTTTCACCTGGTGTCTGTATTCCTTTGGGCAGAACACAGCCACGTGGCAAAGCTACCTACAAGGAAGGAGAGGAAAGACAGTCCAGCTTTGTGCCCAGGAGGAAAAGGGATCTAGTTGGTGAAGATACAGGCGTTAACAAGGCACACAAGGTTAACTGCTAGAAGAATGAACTAGGCTGTTGTTAAAACGGTTCAGGAAAAGGACCGAGCACTTCAGACCAAGTTCCGAGGTTTTCACCATGGTGTCCCAGGAGAGGTCAAATTATGATGGTCAGTCATCCAGAGGGTGAGAAATGCAGGGAACTAGGATGAGATAATCAAAGCACAGAGGTGGAAAATGGAAGACCAGCCCAGGGAATCATATTAAACTGGGGAAGAGGTCCCCACCAGGGAAGCTCTGGGAACTATGCCTAGAAGGACTGGACTCAGCTTGTCCAAAGCCTTGACCATCAGGCCATGGGAGGCAGCATGTGCAGATGTCAACTTTTAAAAATCATTCCCCCAGGGTTTGTTGTCTTCTTCTTTTTTTTTTAAATTGTATTTGTTTGTTTGTTTATTTATTTATTTATTTATTTATTTTTGCTCTATGACAATACTGTGATTCTGGAAACTCTGTATCTTTAGTTTCTTCACAGCTATCTCTGGGTGAAGTTCACTGTCAGAAGATAGGAATGTTAGAATTTCAAGAAAGAAAACGAAATGATTAAAATTCACCTATCTCTTTTGAAAAAAATCAAATCTGTAAGTCATATATTTACAAGAGTATATGGTAACATTTATAGTCAGCTTAAAGAATAATATTAAGATGAACATTCAGGCAGTCACCACTAGGTGAGTAATAATAGGACATTGCCAGTATTCCTTTTTGCTCATTGCTAATATTTGTGATAACCCCTCTACCACTGTGGCCTTCTTGATCACATGTCCCTCCTTATTATTGATTCATTCCAAGAAACAATCACCCTGAATTTTGTTAGTTGTTCCTTGCTACTTTTTAAAATTTTACCATCTATGTATGGATTCTTCTAAATATATTATTTTTATTTAACCTACTTTTGACCTTTGTGTGGATGGAATCATATTATATATATTCTTCTGTGACTTGTTTTTGTTCAATATCATGTTTTTTGGACTCATGCAGTTGCTGCTGCTTGTAGCTAGTAGTTAATTCATTTATAAAGTATTCTACTCTATCTCATCCATCCTGCCTTTGAGAGCCATTTCTCTTTCTTTTTAAATTGGAGAAAATGATTTCTTCCAAAGAAGACATTAAAATGAAAACAAAACAAAACAACAACAGGAAATAAAATACTAGTCAAGAATGCATTGTTCTTTGGAGAACATTTAAAAAAGTCCAGCATATCTCTCCTCAGAACACCTTGTTCTTATAGGAGTACGGAGTTTGGCTTATCATGTTCAACTTGATTGGCTGTGGCATTTATCTGTCCTCTTTTTGGCGGTTTGTTTGTTTTTTTCAACGCACCAGTTCCTGCATGTGACTGAAGGGATCTTGCTATGTTAGAGCTCCATGTTCTCTTCCCGCCAGTTCAGAACATTCAAGATACTTTTGTACTAACAGGTCTCAGATTCCATTTCAGGACAATTTTTGCAACGGCCTTCAAGGGAGAGTTTCCTTGCATGCCTCAGGCTGCTGACAACACATGACTTGGTTTCTATAATCCAGTTCTTTCCGATGTCATGTAACTCTGACAGTGATAATTTTATGTTATACATCATGATGGTTAGGCTTTTGTTCTTGCATCTATTCTTGGCTCAATTTCATAGATGAAATAATCCATTGTCCCTTTTGTGTCCTGAGCCTGGTTGGGAGGACGTTTCTCAACTCTGGCTGATGCATCCATTCATCCATCCATCCAAGAAAGTTTAGAAACCATAGATATGTCCAGTACAGTCCCAAGCAAGAATCTCAACTGTTCAAGTCTACCTAATGGGGTTTTCAAGAGTATAGAATGCCATCTGATCTCTTCCTACAGAAAGAGATAAGTAAATATTTCTGAGGCGGGGAACATTTTACTTCTCAAATACTTCTTGACGTTTCTTTTCCTTTTCTTGTATATTTCATGGTCAGGTTTCAATTCTGAATAATTAGCATATGTTTGTCTCATGAGAACCACCTGAGTTGCACAAACTCATTTTTAAGCTTCTCTGCTTAAAGCGATGAGTTCCATAAATTATAAATCTGTTCCTTGATATGCATTTTTCATTAAGTATCTACAGCCATCCCACATGAATACTCATTTTCATATTAAAGGTAGAAGAAGTCTGGAAGTCTGATTTTTATTTATTTATTTACTTAGTTTTGCCAAGAGGCAGATAACGCTTCTTTTGCAAATTTTATTTATTCCTGATGGGAAGTTTTATTTCTGTCTTCAGAAACGTCATTTTTGATTTGTATAATCAGTTCAGCAAACTGCTTCTTAAAGTGATAAATAAATATCAAATTAAACTTGCAACTAAAGTTTACTAAAAATATAGGTTGTTATCATTTTGTTGGTGATGGAAGTACAGAAGTAAAAATGATTAATGATGATTGCTAATTATGCAGCTGTGTTCAGAGCACACAAGTCTATAGAGTCTGGGGTAGCTAAATAAGGGCTTCATCCTAGGAAAAACCTTTGTAGACAGGATCTAAATGCAGCTCATTTCTCATCAGTACTTAAACACCCCATCACCTGTTATCGCTTAGCTTGATAAAGAAAACCAAAAGAATAGTGCTAGAGTGACCATCTCATCTCTTTTTCTCCTTTGTTGTTTTGTTGACTGTTAGATTTGAGTTGTTTTTTTTTAATGCCATTAATGTGCAAAATTACCAGGTATTAATAATGGTGAAAATTTTGTTCTTTCCTAATATCTATTAGGAAATATAATTATTATTCTAGAAAAAACAGTTTTGCAAATAAAACAACAGAAGTACAGAGAGGTTATAAGAAATTGTAATAGTTCAAATTTAGTTCTCTTATATTCCAGTCATGTGATACTTTCAGCACCCAGTCAAAGAGCAAGAGAGAAAGAATGAGGGAGAGAAGGAGGGGGGGAAGAGGGAAGGAGGGCGGGAGAGGGAGAGGGGGAGAGAGAGAGAGAGAGAGAGAGAGAGAGAGAGAGAGAGAGAGAGAGAGAAGGGGGAGGAAGAAAGAGACATAGTGGGAGAGAGAGGGGGAAGAGAAGAAAGAGAAGGGAAATGCAAATATTATTACTTTTATAAATGCTAAATAGAGGATGTTGGGAGGGACAAAAATGAGAATAGTGGTAAGGAAATAAAAATATGGAACTATGGAACAGCTGCCACTTAGCAAGCACAACTACTGAGACCAGCAAACTGTGGCTATAATTTTGCAGATATTTACCCTGAATGTTGAATTAGGAAGATGTATGCACCTTTACCTCATAAAGATGGCTTGGTGTGATTAAGCAGATTGAGAAAAAACAAACAAACAACCCCCCACCCCCAAACCTCTAGATAGATGCCTCTGTTGGAACTTAGTTCCACCTCTGAAGTGCAGAGTGACCTTGGCCATGTTACATAACTGATTTACTCTTTTTCCTCCAATGAGAAATGGTGTTAAGAGTATCCATCAACCCTACTCACCTCACACGGTTTTCTGAGGACCCACTGAGATCATTTTTGTGTAAAATCTCTGTGAAAGCTGTAAAGCACCAAAGTAACATGTAGCATGACTACAAGTAAATTGCATGCTGTTCCTGGGTCTGGGAGTTCAAAGTCAAACACAAAAGAAAATGGAGGAGATGGGTTACATTATTTTTAAGAAAAATGCAGCCTATCCAATAGCTGGATTTTTAAGACCAACTTTGGCATTATTTGAGTGCTTAGTATTAAGGACAGAACTTAAGCAATTTTATTTTAGTATCATGGTCATAAAAATCAACAGACTTTTTTCCAATAGGCTTTTTTTTTTTTTTTTTTGACAAAGTGGTCCAAAGAGGTATTGGGGAAGAAAGCAAGGTATTCATGACTGAGGAGTGTTCTCAGGGGACTTCAGTCATTTGGCTCCCATTACAGAGCACTGGAAGATGACAGCAAAGAGAAAAGCTCACAAGGGGCTTGCCACTGCTTCTATCTGCTTTCTCCTGAGTGACTTGGAGCAAACTGCAGAGCTGAAGAAACTGCATTGGCCACAGAAATGTGCCTGACAGCTCCTCCTGGGAAAACCCAGCCAAGAGCCTCCTGTCAGAGCCAGCTAGTTAGTGGTGGCAAAGGACAAGGACGTGGTTAGGACAAACGTGGATGCAGGATCAGAGCGGCTAACACGGGGCCTCCCACTTTTGACAGCAGCTCACACTTCTGGGACTCCAGAAAGGAAAAATCTTTGGTCATATCTGTTTCCAAATGTCTCTTTCTTAATCACATCCTCTGCCACCATTGATGCTGGTTAAGGGAGAGGGAATACAGTGTGTTGGGAGTAAGAGCCATGGACATATGGCCACCTTGCTCATGCAACATATTGTGCCTTCAGGCTCTGCTCAAGCCCACTTTCATATATACCACTCCCGTTTGACAATGTACTACTTCTGTGCATGCTCAACTTTATGACTCTCTGGATCAGATGACACCTAGTATCTAGTGATAGGCAGCTCAGGTTACATGGTAACTTGGTGACTCATGGCCAAGCATGCAATTTCTACTGAGACCCAGAAGCAAAACAAGAGCTATTTCTTACGAGTAGTTATCCACAGAGGATGACAGGGCTTTCTTCCAAAATCGTAAGGAACCACATTGTGATCCACCTATAGGAGCCTGAAGAATGCTCAAAACAGGATTCTGTCACTGATATTTCAAGCACCATTGGATGTTCTGGGTTGTATGGTCCAAGTGTCATGGCTGCTTGCACAGCAGTCTGGACTTCTTACAGAGCTTTCTCTCATTCTGGGATACACTCATCATTGCTCGCTTTTTCGGGTCAGTCAATGGGTCAGGAAGGGTACCTCAACATGCCTGAGTCTGGACTCCTAAACATTTCACTGAGGTTTGGGGGCCCTGATATTTTGCAAGATCTATTTCCCACCCTCTGACATGCCAATATTTTATCACTGTGTCTAGGGCAGTTGCTACTTCCTGTTCACCAGGTATAGGAATCAGAGAAGCTGAAGGAGGAGCCAGAGGAAGATGGAGCAGTTGCAAGCCCAATCACTGCTTCACACCCATAAGGCCGACCAGCAGAAGAGCCACAGTGTGTGTGAACTCAAATATGGCTGTTGCTTCACTTCTACCATTTGCATCTCACAGGAATCTTTCTTATAAACCACCTTAACCAGAAACGTACGGGGATAGGAATTCTGGGAAATGTAGTTTATCCTAGCCAAGCTGATGCGTTACAAAGCCACCACAAATACAATTTATAGATTGTTACTGGGTGGAGAATTCAATTTTTTTTTTTTCTTGAAGTAGTAGATTCCTATCCTGGCATGATCTTCTTTCCTGAAGAATTCATCTGACAAAATGATTTGTCTTACCTACAAGGTGTTGAGCACATAGGCTATCATGTGTGTCCTTTGGCCCTGGGGAGATTATCCAAAGAGAGTGTTTCCAGAAACATATATCATTTTTTTAATAAACAAATGTTTAATGGTGTGAAAATATATTCATATTTTGAGTGTATTTATCAGTTGCTTTTCCAGAGAGACTAAAATTTATTTAGATTTAAGGTTTTTAACGTTTTGCCTTCAATGAAGTAGAGTTTGCTTTTAAGTGAAAAAGTGTGTTGCAAGCAAAGGCAGGCAATTGGATATGCTTTTGCACTGTAATGAAAGGAAAGCCTCTGAATTTGCTCTCCAGGCTCCCTAGAATGCTACTTATCCTGTTGCTGGTGAACGAAGGACCATTGTGGCTTCAGAATTGGCTGTCCCAGAGGAGGAGGGCATCCCAATCTGTGTGTCTGTGCCTGTGCAGACAGTACTCTTTTTTTTCTTTGTTTCTGAGATCTATTGTCAGAGAGAGTGCTCACATCAACTTTTGTCTCTTACTATCTGAATCTATGAGTTTCTCTTAGAAATGGTAAGATGATTGCTCTATGCAAGGATGGAGTGTGAGTGCATGTGTGCCCCATGATAAGCTTTGCAGTGACTTAAGGGACAGATTTCATAACAGAAAGCCACTAAAGGAAGAGAGTACAAATGAGACCAAGGGGAAGATGGTTTTCAAATAGACCTTTCCCTACCTCAAAGTAATTCATGACTTCTTGACGAACACAAGTGCTGGTATTTCTAAAAATTCCCATCACAGGATGACAAGTGTCAATACTTGCCTCAGACACAGGAGTTGGGAAAGACCACAAGTGGGAAAGAGACTTAAGTGTGCAAATATTACCATTTTAGTGACAAAATTGGTCATCTCAGTTAATTCACTGAATTGAAGGAATATATATATATATATATATATATATATATATATATATATATATATATACAGTCTTTAACATAGTATTGGTTGAATAATCACTTAACAAATATAATTGGATAATTGAGTAAGTAAGAAAAGAGTCACATTTGCTCTTCTACAAATATTTGGGCTTATCCCAAAATAATTCTGATTTTTTTTTTTGGTCACAATTTTGGTCCTTGGACCTTTAAAATCTCAAATAAAGTGGATCCTTATGATGGACTATGTTAGGATCACAATGGACAGGGAACCTAAACAACTGAACAAAGGAGGGAGGAACATAGAACACAATGGAAAGAATCGTGGAAATTTTCCACCCATGCATGGACACTCTAATGGAAACAAAGCTTTTGGGCTAAGGCTTTATTTCATAAAAAGTGTGAAAAAGCACTTGATAAGCCCTGAGAGGACAAGCAATAATTTTTTGTTTTGTTTTGTTTTTAATTCTCCAAAGTAGTACATGAAGATATAAGAGAAAAGGATTAAAAATGTTAACATCAAGCATAGTTCCTTTAGGAAACTCATGGTCATCTTTTTTCCTTGGCCTGTCTTATTGCCAGTTAGATATTTCTTTCTAAAGGCCTTTAGAAAGAGGAAGAAAAGAAAATCCTAATTCTACTCTCCATATAGCTAAACAGTTAACTACCAATTTTCCCTATTAGAAAAGGCCCAAACTGGGAAGCCATGAACTTTCTAAACAAAGGAGACATTCTTTAGAATTGATTGGCCAAATTTAATTAATCCAATGTTATTAACTTACATTCTTAAACATGAATGTGATGATTTTAAACCTGAAGCTCATCCTCATAAAACAAGTATATGTTTTTCAGGTTTATGTCATAAATGTTAAAATTTTATTTATTAGCACTAAGTTCTCTATGGACGGTTTTTAGATCAATACATTTCTGTTTCCAAAACAATTCTTTCTTCCTCTCAATTTCATCAGAATCAAAACACTTTAGGTAAATTGATTAAAAGAAAAGAAACAGCTTCTACCCAAAGAGAAACTTGGATCATCACTTCTGTGTATTGTTCTTAACTTGTACCATTGAAGATATTAGTAAATAAATAGCACATGCATATTTTAATAGTTTAAATGTTTAGCTATTCAACAGACCTGGGTGAAATTTGCTCCTCTATCTGACTTCCCTGAAGCCAGCAAGCTGAGTCACGTGGCTGGCGGACCTCCCAGCACCGCCTACCTCCACTCCATGAGATGCCATCAGATCCCACCAAAAGGAGCCAGTTGTCCCCATGAAACAATGGGCAATTCTTACAAGACACAACTGGAGCTCTGTTACTGTGGCACAGGAAGGCTTGATAAGATCTCCCAGCCACAGCATTCTTTTGTGTCAGCAGACGCAAGTGGGATGTTCCTCCTGCAGCTCTTACAGAGCCAGAGGAAGCAGGCTTTGAAACACAATGTTCATTGAAACCGGCTTTCATCTGAGGAATCCCGTGGTGGCTCCTGCTTCACGATGTGCATTCTGTCTGCAGCTGAGCTATCCTGATGCACTTCCGTTGTTTGTTCTGGGGGGAAGGCAGCACCTTTATGAGACTCACTCATTTACTAGGTAAAGGGCATCCCATTGTGCTGGGCAAAGCATTCTGTGTCAAGATGTCTCCAGTGAGTCTGGAGCCTAGAAGGAACATTAAAAATAAAAAACAATCAAAGCTGCCGCCGTCCTGGCTCACTGATGTAGCACTTGCTATGCTAGGGGAAGAACACATGGCCACCCTGACGACCCCTGAGCAGCACATGCGTGCTTGGTGACTTCGGGAGCAGGAAGTATTTGCTGCTTTCGCTATTACAATGGGCACAATGCCACAGGCCACAAATGGTGCTACTTAACCACAGGCTGAGTGCTGTAGGACCTATAGAACCTGTCCAAAAGTAAGTTGGGCCCCATTACCTATTGTGGGGTAATTCTGGCTCTTGAGGGACAAAAATGGGGAGGAAGTAATCCACAGTCAAATCAAGGTGAGAAGTCTCTCTGTCCTATTGTCCTAGTTTTATAATTTAGCAATCCATCTTCTTTACAGGGAAAAACATTCTGAATCTAATATAGGGTCTCTCTGATTAAGGAGAGGTCTAAATCAGCACATGAGAAACAACTCAACACTATTAGTCTATCTTTTTTTCTTGCTCGACACCTCCTCCTATCTGTCAATGGGCTACTCAGCTATTAGTGCAAGTGGACTTTAACAATGGATTCTCAGTAAGGATAGAGTGAACATAATACCTTTTTTTCTTCATGACAATTTTAAATGTAGATATGGATATGGGTACAGATACAGATATGGATGTGGATGTAGATACAGGTACAGATACAGATACAGATACAGATATAGATATAAATATAGATATAGATCTATAGATTGATTTTTTTCCCCCCTTCTGATCCCGAAAATAAGCTGGAAAAGTAAGGTAGACATTGTCTACTTCAGCTGTAGAGGGAGTCAGTAGAGAGACAGAATGAGGTTAGAGACCTTTGAACCTCATAAAGAGCTGGCCACAGTACATGAAGGAAAACTCATGTGTCTGGTTCCTGGCCCAGGCTCTGCTCATCAGGTCAGGTCCCCAACACCTGTGGACAAACAACCAGTCTTCAATCTGACCATCAAAGCTGGCTTTCATCACCACCCATGGGCTAAAATCCTACATACCGCTATGAGTTTATATGAAGGTAGATGTAACAGTTATACAAGGAGATACTGAAACTGGAAAACTTGAAAAACCTGGAAGTTGTTTCTTGGAATCCAGTGTACTCATTCCAGTCTAAACAGAAGAGACGTCAATCTTCTAACTGACGCAGGACATTGACGAAAATGACAACCCAGGCAGTTAAATTTCCCAAGAAGGAAAGAATCAAAGAAGTACCAAGAAATCAAAATTCTAGCTAAACCCCATGAAGAGGACCAAAAACTGCTCTCTAAAAGACTTATCTTAAGCTGAGCTAATAACAGAATTCTTGAATACCTGGAAGTTTTATGGAGTCTTCTTTGGCGTATCCTTGGGAAAGGATTTGTCCAAACCTAGACATAGCAAAAGCTCCTGATAACCTTTCTCCTACCTCTGACTTGAGTAACTCATCCCTGATTGAAATAGGCTTCTGGAAAAGGTAATTTCCATTAGCAATTGGCTTTGGGTAGAAAGAAAATGTGTGAACCTCTTTCTTCTTCAATCATCCCCTTCCCCTAAACTTAGTTAAAAGAAAATAACAAGGGGCAGCCAGTTAACTCAGGTGGTTAGAGAGCAGGCTCATAACACCAAGGTTGCCAGTTTGATTCCCACATGTGAGCAAAGGAACAACGAGATTGAAGACAACTCCTTGACTTGGAGCTGATGGGTTTTGGAAAAACACACTGTTCCCCAATAAAATTTCTTAAAAGAGAAGAAAAGAAACTGATAAAATAAAATGGATAACTAGTGGCCTGAACTTTATAAAAGATTCCTGCTTTGAATTTAGTAGAATATTCTGGGGTTCTTTCCAATTCTAAGATTTTATGACTTTAACTATCGTAGGAGAATAATGTTGGTGCATATTACTTATATACATGTTACTGTTCTCTGGGTTAGGACCACATAAATAATGCCAAGAAGAGATATCACATATTAGATTAAAGCACATCTAATCCAGTTCATTTTAATTTAGGAAAAAAAAAAGTGCTGAATACCTGCTGTGTGCCCAGGACTATAAAACTTGCAGCGTGTAAAAAGATACATTTCTGCCCTCAAGGACATCACAATCATATAAACAGTTGATTTTGATATCACATAGTATGTGCTGAGTAAAGTGATACCGAGGGTAGCAGGGCCCTAACTAGGACCCTAACTCACCTTGTGAAGGAACAGAAAGGCTTCCAGAAGAGGTAATGTCTAAGATACTACTTAAAGCTTGAAAACAATTGTCTAGGTGAAGAAAACAGGGGAGGATATTCTAGACAGAAGGACTCACATGAGAAAATCAGGGGGCTTGAGACACAAGGCACATTTGAAGAACTACAAGTAATGTGGTATGGCTGAAATGTTGAGAGGAAGGCAGGAATGTGGCAGGGCACATCTGCAGGAGCCAGACATGAAAGCTGTCAGGAAATTTTAAAGCTTCTATTAGGATATGAATAAGGGAAATCAGAACAATATTTAGGTGATAGTACTTTCTGATACTAAGACTCCAGGAATTAGATAGTGTGAGGTTAGATATCAAAGTAATTGAAAAGGCAAGTATGAGGTTGTGCTAAAATCAAAAGATGTATTTAAAGATGATGAAAGACAAATAGAGTCAAAAGCAGGGGTAAAACATTATTGATATATTGTCCAATTGGTTCTGGCATCTTGGCCAGTTGGTTATGGCTGTCTTAGACCTTTAAGGAGCATTCGTGATGTGACTCATTTTATTTTCTCAGAAGCAACTAATGGGACATCTGTTGTGCAAAGGCCTGGATCCCGACTGCAATTCTGTATACCTAAGAATAAATAAGAAAGAAATCAGAACACACAAAAAAAGGAAAGAGAGACGGGGAGAGAGAGAGAGAGGATCAAACTCTGAAGGATATGTGTAAAATATTTTTAGTGACCTCACATTACTGGATTTAAAATGGAATGAAAAGGACATAGTTTTGAAGGTAGATGTTTGAATACAAACTCTTGAACTTTGCTCTATAGGAAGTAATGACAGTAAAGGGGACTTGAGTTCAATCAAGAACCATGTGTATTTAGCAAATCAGAAAAGAGGAAGAATATTGAAACCATTGTTTGGTTAGGAACCTGATATAAACTACTATTAATTAAAATAACTGCAGAGTAAGGCAAGAAAGACCTTCATCGAAACAATAAAGAGAAGAGACCACAGGGCCTCAGGAGGGCAGGGGCTCCAGAAGCCCCTCAGCGCCTCACTTCTTGCATTCTCCCCAATCCCCAACTCTTAATGACTAAGCAAGATCATAGACAGGCCTGGAGTGATGGGGGTGGCTATATAATTTTGGGGGGCCCAGAACAAAATGAAAATGTAGAACCTCTTATTCAAAAAGCAGAAAATAACACACTAGTGGAGGTACTAAAATACAAAATTTTTCCTTTCTTCCATAGTCTTTCTCTTAACTTGTCATGGTGTTTCTTTTTTTTTTTAATTTAATATCATTATAAATAAAGAAAAAATAATTGTAAGCTACTAGTATGAATTTTATCATTCATCTTTATATTGTGCATGTCAGTCTTATATACAAATATAAAAGCATTTAACATATATAGAATCATCAGAATTATATAATTCATATTTTATAGATCATACAAGCATATGTATTTTGTTCTTACCAAAAGAGTGGAAATACTGCAGAATACTAACTTAATTGTTTTTATTTCACTTCTCAATATATTTGACCAACACTCTCTACCTTCAACTTACAGATAGGTAAAAAAGGGCTGAAAAGAAAGATAACTACGGATCATTCTATATTTTTCTTTTATATCTTAATTTTTAGCATATGGGATTGGCTAATACAGGGAAGCAACATGAGTAAAAAAGGATATGATAGAGTTTGTGTTTCTCAGAACTCCATTGTATTCTATCTGCATTTGAAGGAAGTTCTCATTCCAAAGGAAAGCATGGACTCTCAGGGTTGTCAGATTGTCCATCCCCCCTTATTCAGTTACAGACTTAACACACTGACTTTGTATTTGCTTTGAGTCTAGTGACCTATGCATCGTGGGTCCACCGGAATGTTGTGCCCATGGGCCATTGTGAACACTGTATGAGGCAAAAAGGAATCGCAGCAGTCATGCACATTGTATCTATCTTCTCGGCTTGTGCCCGTGTTCCATTGCCCTATTTAACTTCACTTAAAAAAACATAAGTTCAAGGATAAAATTATCCAGAATCTTAATATGGCAATAGCAGAACATTAAACCAAGCCTGAGGTTCTCCTGAGCAACTGCAGTTTGCATGCCCTTGAAGCTAGCCCTGGGAGCAAAGGGCTAATATGCCTAACTCCCTCCTAACTATTGTTTAGGGAAACTGCTTCTTCCCAATAATTATTTCTTATTTTGACCACAGAGCTATTTCAGAAAGCCTTCTGAGATCAGCAAAATGTCCACCAATTTATATAACCTCAGCCTTAAAGAAACAAAGCAATAAGACTAACAAGAGTACAATTTATAACTCCACCTCATAGAAACTAGGCAATAAGATTAACCACTTGCAGGGAAACATATCTGGAGAAATAACTTAGCTGACTGAGTCAATGACTATTTTATTAAATTAGAGATAAAGATTAAAATGATTTGAGCTAACATTTTAATGACTATTACCAATTTTTACCTCACTCATTCAAGATCCTACAACAATGACTCGTGTAGCTAGTCCACTGTTTTTCATTTTGGGCAGAAGTTCAAGCACAGAGGGCTTCCTTATCAACCAGAAAAAAAGATGGAAGTAACAGTGCAAGAGGGAGCAGGCTAAATAGTACCCTTGAATCTTCAGTGTGGGGTCTAAGACACTGGGACACTGCGGGGAATTTCACAGAACATAGAGATAGGTAAAAATTGCTTCTTTTGCCTCCTTTGAGTTGCAATAGCACCAATTTGAGAAACACTACCTTGGAATGTGACTCATGTTAAAGAAATTTCTTGGTGACCATATCAATATCTTACATTATCTTACATAGCTTTTTTTTTTTTGTATGTCAACTAGCATCTAGGACTTTGTGGATATTAAGTTAGAATGTTGTGAGGAAAAAGAGGAAAAAGAGTTAATATTGAAATGCCCAGCATAAGGCATGCTGGACACATTTCCTTACCAGAAAAAATGGGAAGGCACTCATCCAGGAACTCATAAAAGACACTGCAGAGAATGATGATTGGCAGTTTTAGACTCTGCATCTGGAGAGCTATTTATAGCCAAATCTTGATAATCAGTGGCAAAGGAGGAAAAGGAAAGAATAGATTATTGAAAACCATGCATCATTCACACACTTTATTTTAAATAGTTGTTTTTAACTGTTGCTTTTCTATCAAAATTCCCACCAGGCTTATTAACAAAGAGTCAATTTACAACTTCATGTTTAATTTCTTTTTATGTCATCTGCTGACCCACAGGAGTTAATGTCAAATACTGGGTCAGAGCATTATTGGGTAAGCATAAACAAACAAAGAATAACAAATGAATGAACTATTGCTATAAAGAAATGACTAATCTACTTTGACCCTACATACTACATCATGCAACTATAGGATCTCACAAAGAACAAAACTGGAGCATTGAGCCCAATAACTCATATTACTTAGCATACATCTTTTAAATTCCAAATCATACTTTATTACAGAAATGTGAGGTCACTCAAATTTAGCAAGGAGTAATTGACTAGAAAATAATTATTGATTCTTTCCTTATTTTTTTGTGTCATGATGTGTAGCCAAAAGGTCAAGTCTCAGTGATTCTAAAAGGGATGTTTCTGAAAAAAAGATCTGTGATATTAAGTCAGTCTGTAAAAAACAGCTTCCTAAAATGGATCATCTATTTTTGGATCTTGTTTGAGAAAAGCCTTAGGGCCTGACTTGAGTGGCAGGAACTGTCCCTGGCATGCAACTCAGGCTTTAATATTAAAATTAATTAATAATGACTGGTGTTGAGAATACTGGTGTCAAGAACAAGTGTATTGGATGCCTTATGTCTAAGGGATTATGTTTAGGCTCTATCACCTCTGAGAATCAAAGTTGGCTACTGTTCTATGCCTTCTAATTTGTGGCTTACATCCATGAAGCTGCAAACTCAGCCCACAAGTTCTAAAATGTGTATCAACTGATCTTAAATGCCTCACCACATTTCCAAGGAATTGTTTTAAACAAGGTGTGGATACTATATTCAGTTTCTTTCCAGTTAGAGTAGATTTGCAATGTCATTTGCTCAACCTTTCTTGTATGATAACATACAATGAGTGTCTATTATATCCCATGCTCTATGGTAAGCACTATTCAGGGAGAAGCTCACTTAATATTGACTCAAAACCTATGAAGAAAGTTCTATTATTATATTCACTTGCCAATGAGAAAACAAGGACTCAGAGAACAAAAGTACTTTGCTAAGAACACTCATCTATAAAGCAGCAGAGATGGGACATGATCCCATACTTTGTCACGTTGGAGCTTGAGCTCTTACTCATTATTCTACGTTGAACCCTATTTCCTTGCACCAGAAGATGCTGTGTTTGATAGAATCAAACAGGCTAGGAATAATACATTTTGGAAAAACAGACTACTGAACTGTATAGACTTATTTAGGTCCAAATTGTTGCAGGAGCTCAAAAAGCAAAATCAATAAAAGAGAGGGAATGAAACAAACATTGGTTCTGAAAATGCCACATCCTTGGAGGAGCTGAAAGATAGAATGATCAAGAAAAAAGAGAGGTACTGGGTCTCCTAAAAGAGTTGATAGCCTACTACACGCGTGCTTGACAAGGCACCAGCATTTTTACTGGCACATTTGTTGGTTGTGACTGCAAGTACTGCCTAGCTGTTGCATATGAGTATAGATCGTCCATATGAAAAGCTATTCTTCCAACAGTAAAAAAATCAACTCTATTTCCTACTTCTCTTTCCCTATTCCTTCTCTATTTCCTGCTCCTCTTTCCTTATTCCTTCTCATTTCCTACCCGTATTCCTAGACTTCTCAGAATAAAATGAATTTGTGATCTAGCCCACAGAGAAAGAGTTGGCA
This sequence comes from Aselliscus stoliczkanus, assembly GCA_033961575.1. NCBI lineage: Eukaryota > Metazoa > Chordata > Mammalia > Chiroptera > Hipposideridae > Aselliscus > Aselliscus stoliczkanus. The sequence continues at coordinate 132,072,479 of CM066733.1, forward strand.
TCCACTTACTGAAAGCAGTTAACCTCCAGTCTATACATTCATAAACTGTTAGTTCTCAAATCATCATGAAATTGACTAGATTCTCATCAGCAAGACTCGTCAAAAGCTTAAGGTTAGCATTCATTTGGCAGAACTGTTCTTCCAAATGACACCATTATTCCTGGTACTGTTTCTCTTATGATTTTAAAAAAAAAAGTTTTTAAGTTTTTAGGGTTGAGAGCTTTCTCTGGAATTATATTTTCAATCCAAACCAAGAAAAAAAGAGAAGACACATAAATTACAGGTGCCAGAGTTTTGATGAGATAAATATTGAAGCATAACATTTAATAGCATGAGAACCTGTTAAGAAACTTCTTTTGACTTGAGGAAGGATAATACAATAGAACAAGAGTAATTCCTGATGACTAAATATAGAAGATATTTTAACATTTGTTGCCTCTTTGTACATGGAAAAAAAAATCCCTCTAATCCTAGGGTGCCGGTTTAGAAAGTGAGCTGTAAAGTGGGCGATTTCAGTACATTCTCCCACTCAGAAACTGTTAAAACAGAAGTAAAGGGATTTGAAAATGAAAGGCCTTATGTTCATATAGTAAGCTTTCATTTTGGTAGTTAAATTTACTTTTACTGGCTATATTGTCCTTTATAAAAAAAACGTAATATACGTTCACTTCAAATCCTTAGGTCCTGAAATTGTTTTTAGTACATGATAGTGTCTAAAATAATTGAATTAGTATCCAGATGAAAGATTTGGTGGATGATGCTTTAAACTGCAGAATGGGTTGAACTGGAATTGTTTTTTAAATGTAACAGAATATTAGACAGTTTTCCAGACTGCTTATAGCAATATCATCATATAAATGTGGAAATAGCTTCTTCATTTTTGTCCCAATCTCAGCATCTAGTGTGACTTGTTTACTTTTGTTCATCCTCCATGTCATTAAATGATAACATTTAGTTAAGTCACATTTTATCATGGATATAAGAAAATATCTTATAAGCATAGAGCTTACAAGGATGGAGAGCTTTCTGCCATTTCTTATAACACAGAATTCATTTACTATTAGTAGATATTTGTACCAGAGTAAATGAACAAATGATACTTTGGTTCTTAACAATAATTAAATAGCCCATTTAAAACAGTCTTTATACTTCTTTGACTTTTGGAGTACATTATATTTGAGTTAAGCTGGCTTGATTATTCAAAATCATTTGAGTATTTATTTATTTATTTAGCATTTTGATGCTGAAATACATATTAGACCTTTAGTTTTATTTGTTTTATCTTACACCAAAGGTTACCTATTTTCAGGATAAAATTTTCAATGAGATAAAATAATGGTTTAAGGGTTGTATTCCACAGAAATCATTGGTTTGCTAGGGTTTTGCCATAAGCTGGCTGAAAAAGCATTTACTGGATTTTGAAATGTATTTTCCACTTAGAGAGAAAGCATTTATGGAAAAATAGTAACCATGTGGGAAAAGAGAAAAATATACTCATTACTGCTTTATCATCTCTATGCAAAAGGATAGATAGGGAAAAAGCACTCATAACTTTCCTGGCAATAATCAAGGAAACTAAGAGAAATCCTAATGGAGAATATTTCTGTTTTAAAAAAGGAAGAAGAAGCAGGGTTTGAAATGATCAAGGATTACTTCCTGTGTCGATGTCAGCTGCATGCACACGATAGCTGAGCTAGGCTTCCTCCTGGAGTCAGACCAAGGTCAGACATTTCAATTTTGATTTCTTAACTTGTGGAAAAATCTGACACATTTTATATATGTAAGTCCAGATGCATGCAAACCCACCAATTTCTTAGCAAAATCGGTGTTCTTGTCTATTACTTTTTTTATATAAGAAAGCATAACTAGAGGAATTCTTTATTTATAATAATTAGAACACAACCCATCTCACTCTCACTTGCTCCTTCTTTAGGTCAAACTAATGATTTCCTGCGGAAATTAAAATAGACAACCATCACCACTATAATAGGATTTAATAAGACATGTGAATACATAACAAAAATACATTTAGGTTTTAAAATATTATTTTTAAGACTTTCTCTAATATCTACTCTCAGGGTTTATTTCAGTCTCAAGGTCAAATACTAGCAAGTGTGAATATCAAAATATTTAAAAATAAGTATATTTAAGTCATTGCATACATTATTGATGTAATGTAAATTATTGAAATTGTGAATGTAAATTGGTGAAAAATTTTTGGAAGGTAACTTGCCAATATATCTATTAAAATATCTCTTCTGCTAGGAGACTTCCAGTTTTAGCTGTGACATGTAAAGACTTCTTACAACAAGATAAAGCTAAACAAACTAAAATTCAGTAACTTTTTTGGATTCACCAGAGAACTGAGATCCCAGAAAAAATTGGCCCCCAAATCTGGAATCTAGAGAGCCACAGCTGAGATCTGCTGACTCGAAGCCATAAACTGGTAAGAACATTTGCAATTTTCTGACAGATTACTGTAGGCTGAGTGTGGTCTAGCCTGAGAGAAAGAATCTCCTGAGGGTCACATATTTAGAGCTGAAAGAAGCAAACTCTCTCTAAGGGGGAGTATTTAAGGGGGCCAAAACACAGGAGGGAAGTCAAAAGCAAAAAAAAAGTAGAGGCATTCAAAGCCACTGGCACCTATTGCTAATTCAAACATTAAACAACAGCCCAATCCCTAGCAAATTAACATAAAACCTCAAACTAGAGGCCAATTTACCTCAGTTTTTTTATTACCCAATGTAACATGTCTGGCTTTCAACAAAAAATTACAAGGCAAGCCAAATGCAAGAAAAACACAATCTGGAGAGACAAAGAAAACATCAGAACCAAACTAAGATATGACACAGATGTTGGAATGATCTGACAGGGAATTTAAAATAACTATGATTAATATAGTATAAGGGAAAAGTATGGAATATGGAAACAGTAAGTAACATGCAAGAAGAGATGGGTAATATAAGTGGATAAATGTAAACTCTAAGAATGAACAAATTAAATCCTAAAAAACCACTTTGACAGAAATGAAGAATGCCTTTGAGAGGCTTATTAGTAAACTGGAAATGACTGAGAAAAGAATCAATCAGCTTAACATTAGGTAAACAGAAAATTCCCAAAGTGAAATGCAAAGAACAAAAGAATGAAAACAAAACAAAACAGAATGTAACATCCAAGAACTGTAAGATAATTTCAAAAAGTATAACATACATGTGATTAGAATACCAGAAAAAGAACGGATCAGAAGAAATATTTGAAGTAATAATGGCCAGAAATTTTCCAAAACTAATGACTGACACCAAGTCACAGATCTAGGAAGCTCAGAAAATACCAAGATGAATAAATATCAGAATATATACACCTGGGAATATCACATTCAAACTGCAGAAAAATCAAAGACAAAAGGAAATTTTTGAAACAAGCCAGAGGAGGGGGAAAAATCATTTCACCTACACAGAGGGACAAGGACGAGAATTACTGTGGGCTTCTCAGAAACAATGCAAACTACAAGAGATAGATTAAAATATTTAAAGTGTTGAAAAATGATGACGACAACAAAACACTTGCCTAGGATTCTATATCCAATGAAATTACTCTTCAAAAGTAAAGAAAAAATACTTTGTTGCCTCACACACACATACACACATACACACACAAAAAAAACTGATCAAAATTTGCCAGTGGACATAACCTATAAGAAATGTTAAAAGGATGGAAAAGGGGTGAAAAAGAAGTATAATTTTATAGTAGACAAATATACTTTTTCATTAAATTCATACTATAAACAATAAAAAGTTAACTCTCTTACACCCCTATCCCTCCTCTTTATGCAAACTTCATTTCCTTAGTGAAATGAGGGAATGTAACAATTATTCATAAAATTAATATTCAATGATTATATAATATTATAAACACATAGTTCTTCTTAAACAGATATTAATCAGTCTTTCTGGTTTCAGCTTATATTTTCCTCTGTTTTTGGGTGACCTGAACCTATCTGGAATTCTACGTATATATGCCTCTGTGCTTCTATTACCACCAGCTTAGGTTTAAGCTTAAGCTTTAAGATCCCTTACTGTTTGCAAGAGTGCCTTCTGGTTTGCTAAGTTTGCAACCACTCATCCATCTGCTTTCCAGCTTCCAAATTTTATTTCTGATTCTATTCTCTTCTCTTCTCTTGTCTGGGGACAGATCTAGGTTTCATGAGAACTAACGTTTTTATAATTTTGAGTACTCTCTTTAAGAAAATGAGGACAAAATTACAGATAGAAAATCTGATCCAAAAGTGAATACTTATTTTGAATAAGAAAATAAATCATAAAAATGAAAAAAAATTAACTTAAAAATATCACAAAGATCACATTTTAATAAAACACAATATTTTTATTGATTAATGACCTGACAAAACTCTATAATATTTTTTTTCCTATAAGTTTTCTGGCTACATATTGATTGTCTCTTTATATGAGAACAATTTCGTAACACCGCTTTTTTTGAAAAAATAGAAAAGTATTTCAATCTTTTCCTCAGTCTTTCTACTACTAGATTAAATAATTTTTGGTTTGGGGATTTTTTTTTTTCAGAGTTGGGATGCACAAAACATGGGACTGCACAGACAGACATAGTTAACATTATCAACTATATGTATTGGCCTGCGTTCTACAAACACAAAGCCAGAGGACATAATAATATGACACCAAATTATTAATTCACAATTTTAGATTTCTGATGCTAAAAACAAGTTTCCAAACATTAGTTTCTGGCTCTGTGTATTTTGACTCTTACTTCTCCTTGGATGCATTGAAGCCTGGTACCATAGGAAACAATCTTATCACAAAATGCTCTCTGACCCTGAGTATTTGCACTGTGATGTCTCGTGTATTGGTAAAATGTATAGCAGAAGTATTCCTGGAAATATGACCAACACTGGATGGCTTGCAGTAACATACCTATATGCAGAGGTGATTGCATACAACATAAATACATCCTTCTAAACCAAAACTCAATGTATACCCAAATAAAGTTCCCTGAGCCACATCTCAAACGTGACCATAATCATCATCCAATGCAATGCAGACTGTGATAAAGGAGAAGTCAGAGTAGAAATACACAGTAACCTGAACTAATTATGGTTACAAAGTCTTACCTGTTCAAATCCTACAAAAATATATGACCTTGAAGGTACCTATGCAAGTGAAGAGGGGCCCTGAAACTTTGCTTCATTAGCTTTATAGTAAATCTACCTGTGCTCTTTGTCCTTTGTCTTTATGCCCTTTAAAATTTTCTTTTATTTTTGACTATGATGAATAAAGTTGCTATAAACATTCATGTATAGTTTTTGTGTGAACTTAAGTTTTTTTTTCCTCTGGAGTAAACGCCCAAGGGTGTAGTTGCTAGGTCATATGGTAAGCACATGTTTGATTTTATAAGAAACTGCCATGATTTTTTTCCAGAGTAACTACCATTTTGCATCCCCATTAGTGATGAATGGATGGTCTAGTTTCTCCACATGATCACCAGCATTTGGTATTATCACCATATTTTATTTTTTTAATTTTAGCCATTCTGATAGATACAAAGTGATATCTCATTATGGTTTTAATTTGTGTCCCTAATGACTAATGATGTTGAATATTTTTTTCATATATTCAATTGCCATCTGTTTATCTTCTTGGATGCAATGTCTCATCATGTCTTTTGCCCATTTTCTGATTGTGTTATTTGTTTTTTTACTCTTGAGTTTTGAGAGTTCTTTATATATTTTAGATACAATTTCTTTGTTACATATGTGGTTCGCAAATATTTTCTATGAGTCTGTAGCTTGTCTTTACATTCCCTTCACAGAGTCTTTAGCAGAGAAAATTTGTTGCTTTTGTTCTGGAAACAACACAAATACCATTCAATGAAAGAATGGTTAAACAAATGTGATATATATACATATGCTATAAATACTACTCAGCATTAAAAAGGAATAAACTAGTGTGAAAACTGAAACGGATCTCAAGAGAATTATGCTGAATGAAAAAGCCAATCTCAAAAGGTAACATATTGTATGATTTCATTTATAATGACATTCTTGAAATTACAAAATTATAGATATGTAGATTAATGGTTGTCAGAGATTGGTGGTTGGGAGGAGGCTATGGCTGTGAGTTTAGCGTGAGTGATCCTTGTGATGAAACTCTTCTGTGTCTTTACTGTGCTATTAGTCACACAAATCTACATATGTAATGAAATTGCATAGAACTAATACACACACAAATGAGTGCATCTAAAATTGGTGAACCTGAAAAGGTTAGGGGATTATGTCAGTTATGGAAGATGTCTTTGGGGGAAACTGGTTGAAGGGTATACAGGATCTTTCTGTAGTATGTCTTACAAATGCATGTGAATCTACAAATATTTCAAAATAAAAAGTTTTTTAAAACCCTTTTTTGTCACTATACTCAGCAGAGAATAGAGAGTAAACATTACCATGCTTAACTGAAAGTCGGTGAAAAAAGTTTTTTTTTTTTTTTTTGAGGGCAGTGTCACTGGCCCTCATATGTGGGACCGAACCGGGGCCGCTGGCTTCCGAGGCCAGCGCTTAACCACCGCGCCACTCGGCCGGCCCTGAAAAAAGTTTTTAAAGGAATACATTTATATATGGAATATTCAGAAGACTAGATAAAGCATCCAATGAATTTTTAAATCGTAGTTTCCTTGGATGTAAAAAGTACATGTGAAAAAATATATGTAAAAAAAATAATAAAAAGTTTAGATAACAAACAAAATGAAGAACAAGACGGTATATGTAAATTCAATCATATCAATAATAACATTTGATATAAATAGTCTAACCACACCATTTTAATGGCAGAGAGTGTCATATTAAATAAAAAGCAAGACCCAAGCTATTGATAAGAAATCTACTTTAAATATAAAGAAACAAATAGATTAAAAGTAAAAGGGTGGAAGAAAACATGTCCTGTTCAAACTAGTCTAAATAAAGTTAGAGGGATTATATTAATATCAGAAAAAGTAGATTTGGGAGCAAATAATATTACCAAGGATAATGAAGGTGATTTAATTATGATAAAGACATCAATTAATCAGGGAACATATCAATTCTAAACATTTCTGCACCTAACAAAAGAGCTTCAAAATATGTAAAGCAAAACTCATAGAAACTGTAAAGAGAAATAAATAAATCCACAATGTAGCCAGAGAGCATAGCACCAATCTCTGAATAATGTTCACTCTGGACATTAGCATCTGCTTTCCCCAGCCATGGTAATCTACTTCCTTTAGAGTGCGGGACTAAGAGAAACCTTCAAACTCTGTAGGTTGAAGTTTATCAATGTGAGTCAGATTCAGAAAAAGGCCCAGGACTTCTGGGTAAAATATTAACTAAGATAAATCAAAGTAAAAAGTAAAAGATTGGTGGAGAAGTGACACAAACAGAAGGATCCAAAATATGCAATAAAAAACAGGGATGAAAAGTTTAACATCATTTAGAAACAAGGTGAAAGGAATTTGATGGATTCCTATAACCACATGATACTCTCTCTTCACCTTTGACAATCTCATTTAAAAAATCCTAAATGGGGAATTTAGATTATTGAGGGGATTCAGGTGAGGGACCAACTTATTGGTGATATGTCTGAAGTGCTCATCACTGTGAAGTTTCTGCGAAAGTGCACTTGATAGAAGTCAGGTGACTCTACTTAAAACTAGGGGAGAGTCTCAGCTTTTTGCAAGTCCCCATTCACTGCAATGGAATCAATTTCAAAAGCTTCCAAATAGCATTTTACTTACTAAAGATTTTTGGTAACTGCTTTCTATGTTATTTTATGTATTTACGTCATTAAATAGTTCCTCTGTTTCATTGTTTATTACTGTTACTTCTTTGAATCACATTTTTTTGCTTATACAATACAAATAGTGATACCAATCTACTAATGAGGTTGCTCAATGCAAATGTAAGATATTAGAAATATTAACCTATACTGTAGAGCAGCACTGTCCAATAGAACTTTCTTCAGTGATTGAAATATTTGGTAGTTTTGTTATTCAATACGATGGCCATTACCATACGTGGCTCCTGAGAATTTGAAGTATGGCTAGTATAACTAAGGAACTGATTTTTTTATTTTATAAACTTCAAGTAGTTTAAATTTAAATAACCACATTTGGCTAATGGCTACCAAATTGAATAGAAAAGGTGCAGAGCTAAAGAAAAAAAAAATTCATTTCATTTTTTGGGGGTCCCATTTCACATGCAACAGGGAACATCAGAAAATCTATCGACCACAGCTTGTACTACCTTCCATTTACATGAAGAAACATAAACATGTCTGGTTTTTAACTTCCTGACTTTATGCTCTGAAATGTGGTAGTAAGGGTTCCTTCTAGAAAAACTTCACACCTTTCCTTGGTTTGTACTGGGGCTAAGATCTTGCATCCAGAAAGTGGGTAGAGAAGCACATGTTCACTTCAAGTATTTTTCTTTCAGCTCTAGGGTCACAACCAATACCTTGGCGACAATACCCTCACTGTGATTCTAGGCCATCACATGGAATAGAAAGTAATTTCTGAGCAGGTCCCTAAGAGAGATGCTGAGGTTCCTTTCCTTGAAAATGCTAAATTTACCCTTCTAAGCTAAGCACTGTAGAATAGTTCCAATGAAAGACAAGTAAACACAGTTATAGGGCTTCTGAATCAATTAAGCCTCCATGTTTCCAGAAAGTTTAGTTTGGCTTTCAATCCTGTTAACTGTTGCCCTTTATTTTATTGGAATGTTACAAATATATTCTTCACCTGTGCCTTTTGTTTATATTCGTTTGTGTGGGAGTGTTCTTATTTCAGATGTTAGTAGAATAATTTCCATATAATTGAAAATACTTGGCTGAGTGGAAAAGAAAGGTGATAGTAGCAAAGATAAAACTAATTGTTTATCTGTACTCCTATGTTCTTTTTTTTTCTACCTGAAAAGTAGGAAGTAGAATCCTCTTTATATAGTTAGCCAACTTGAAATAAGAAAACCTGAAGACACACATTAGCAGATGAAGGAGCCTCGGAATCACCTTTCCTATTGGTATGCTGGCAGAATTTTAGTTCTTATCCATGCATCCAGTCCTAGACACCTGGTGTCAAGTAGCTAAATCATTTCAAATAACCAACTCAATTTTCAACCTTTCTTCCAGATAATATAGAAAGAATATCTCTTGATAGCAACTTGTATTTCAAAGCTTTGTGTTGTCGGTAAATTATTCCATCGACTTTGATTCTTTCATACTGGGAAAGAAAATGAAAGGTACTTATCTCAATCTCTCTACATATTATTGGTATTGACTCTTTCTCTTTCCAATATCCTTATGTGCTGCAATGAAATCAATTTCAAACACTTTCAAATAACCTTTATTTACTAAAGATTTTTGGTAATTCCTTTCTATATTATTTTATGTATTTACTTCATTGAATAATTACTCTGTTTTATTGTTTATTATATTCCTATACAAAAGAATGTGGGGGTTAGGGACATGGTGATTACAACATATACTTTATAGCTAATTTAGGGAATATGTTGAATTTGTCTTGCAGTATTTTCATTGATATTTCTTGTTAGAATGCCTTTATTCTTAGGACTATTTAATTCCCTTTATGAAAATGCAGGTAAAACAGGCTTTAATATTTCTTTGAAGATTCATTGGAATTGTAGCATTTTGGTTATATCTCCTTTTGTGAGATAAGAACTATTCCAGAATTATTATTTTTGTCTTTTTTCTTTTTTTTTTTTTTTTAGCTGAGCCATCCTGCCACCTGTTGGCAACTCAATGGCAACTCAGCTCGGGCTGGCCTCGAACCGCTGTTGCTCAGAGCTCAGCTTGCACACTTGAGCCAGCTCTTAACCAACTGAGCCATTCGGCCAGCCCCCAGAATTATTGTTGACTTTTAACACTCTGATCAGCAATATTGGAAAGTAATGTGATGTAGGTGGTCCACAATAAATACACATCTTGAAGACAGAAACTCTTGAATTAAGGACCAATTAAAACAATGATTAGAATATTTCTTAGATGGTTTTCTTATGTGCTTAAAGTGGGAGTTGGCTTTACTAGGACACTCCCTTCCTCCCACTCCTCCTCCTACTCACCCCTACCTTTATATATTCAGAGGGTGACAGAAAAAAATGTATACACATTTCAAGAAAGGAAAAAAACTGTATTAAAATTGTAATAGTCAATATATACTGATAACAAAAGATGAACACAAGTCATGTGTATACATTTTTTGGCACCCCCGGAATATATATATATATATATATATGAAACCTTTCATGATATCTTCTTTATATAAAGAGAAAAAGTATAACCCCATGTCTTGAATAAAGAGATAACTAATATCTATGTAACATTGTGGTCATGATACAGGTAAGAACAGAAGCTGATCAGCTATGGGCTGTGAAGAGCCCAATAGGAGCACTGTTTGTACCTGTCCAGATTTGGCAGGATTTACTACTGTAAAACTAGCATGTTGCAGCACTTCACTTTTAAGTAATGTAATAATCTCCAAATGCTTATTTCGAAGGGAATAGCTTAATGTAATTCGTCCCCATTCTTAAACTGAAGCTCATTATTAGACCAAACTCTTATACTCTTCTACCAAAACATAAACCCACTTGGCCTTTTGGGCATAACTGGGCAGAAAATGACATGTTACTGGTAGAATTCTATTCTTTGCCTTCCAAGATCACACACAGAAAATAATTATAACTGATCATTGAACCCTATGTCCCATTTTTTCTTTACTGGATTTATTTTAATTAGTATGGTACTTGGTAATAAATTATGAGAAATATCTGAAGTATTTCACGTTCTTTTTTCAAGCCTCAGCATGTTTTTGTGTTTATGATCATGCATTTGGTCTTTACTGATATGAATTGCTAATAACTTACTGCAGTACCTATTGAATTCCAAGCATAAACAGTAATTTCTGGCTCAAAGTAGGACTCCTTCCTTTCAATTAAATGTGCCAGCTATCCTGGGCTCTTTTCACCCCTATGCTCTTTGCTATTGACTCTTAAAATATTCTTGCCTGAGAAGATGTCAGCCATGGAAACCTTTTACATAACTGTTTGAAGGCATCCTTAGGAAAGTAAGCTAGTGTTAAGAGAAGAAAGAGCATTGGTTTGTTTAAGTCAGTTGATGCTATGGAATGGAAAAGAGAATCTACATTCTTCCATTTTGTAGGCACAGTTCACAGTATAGAAGTGGGTGACAGAGGTGAGGAGTGAGGTGCCTTTAAGACATTCTTGAGACAAAAATTAATACCCTCCTAAGTATTTTAGCAGTAGGCACATTTTGCATGTTCCTGTGCAAATGAAGTTTTGCTAGTCAAAACTCAGCTCAGAGGCCTGGGGTTATGGAAACAAACCCAGTTTGCCATGTGATTGGCCATACCTTGACATACATGTTCCTGTGGGAGAAGAACAGTTTATGGCTTTAATCTATCAATGTTACTCTCCAGTGGACAACTAGTCTTTGTATAATATCTTAGGGCTTTTAGACAAGATGAAACCACTTTCCTTCCCTTATGACAGATACACTAAGGCATTCCTTGGATTATGCAAATTTTAAGAATTGGAGTCTACTTTAAAGAACAGTGGCTAGAACTTTTGTACAAAATAATGACATTGTACTTGCAGCTAAATCGGTTTGGGCCTAGCTGGAAGTTGACTGTGCAATGAACTGAGTTTATTTTCCCTTTACAGATTCCTTTCCTACAAAAATAGCTGAAAGCAAAGAGGTTTGGTCTTGTCTGAGTTCAGCTTCACCTCAGTGAAAGAGCCTCAAAAAACCAGGGAACAAGGGGCACTAGTTAAAAAAAGATATGTGCTCTTTGGGGTATCAAAACATGTTTACTTGAGCTCTCTTTTCTTTAATCCAATGAAAGTATTGGCAACGTGTTTGGTATTTGAGGCATAGTAGTGGGAGTACTCTCACGATGTAACTAAAGATGGTGGGAAAACCAGTTTGAATAAATGAGATCCAACTTGAACCTTTGCCCGTGCCTGGAACTAAAACCAAGTCAACCCACTGTTAAGTGTTAAAAACGTTGAGTCATTAGCCTCCTTTTTGGTTCATCTGTTTGGGAATATCTGTATCTGTCTGCTTTTTTTTATAGTCTGAAAAAATGACTCGCTTGTGACATTCAGAATGCAATTCTTAGCTTACTATCTCCTCCTGAAGTTTAAAGGAGTGAGTATAAAATAAAAATTCTTATCAAAATATTTTTATGCATTTAGATGTTTTTATTTGATTCCTGATACACTTTCCAGAACCCATCTTTTGTTTTTTTTTCATACAGATTCTGGAAGCAGTTAACTGCTTTGGTAAGTTTTGTTTCAGATAATATTGGGAAATGGAGTTGTGAAACATTTAATACTAGTCCCAAAACCATTGAGTAACCACTAATTGTTCAGCATTATAAGGGGAAGCCTAGGTTTTCAGCCTATCCCACTTTATCTCCTTCCTCACTTGTCTTACATGAGAACATTGATTTTTGAACTTTTTGAGTTCCCTTTAGACCACTTGGAGAGGCAAACTACCTTAAAGATAATCTATCCCAGTTTCAGATAATCACAGCTATAGCGACTCTTACCAGAATTAATAGAGAGAACTGAACTGTGTGAGAGATGACCTCAAGGGGAAAATGATTAATTCATGTCAAAAACAGAATTGTAGTTATTGACATATTATACCTCTGAATATACCAAGCAGTCTATTGATCAACTTGATGAATCCTTTCGAAGAGTATACTGCCATTCAAAGAATGAATACATTTTATAGAATAGGGAAAGTATAAAGGATTTAGAGAGTCAGAGGCACATATTGCATTTTATAGAAATAGGATATATTAGATTGTCGGAAAAGTAATGATGTATTTTTTGTTTTTCGTTGCAAAAATGCATCATGACTTCCAACAAGCCAATATCTACAGAGGGTGCCAAAAAAATACACACACATTTTAAGAAAGGAAAAAATTGTATTAAAATTGTAATACTCAATATATACCTCTAACAAAAGATGAATACAAGATGTGTTTGACTTCTGCAATTACAAGAGTTACTCAAAGTGGTTACTATCAGCATAGTTTTAATACAGTGTTTTCCTTTCTTAAAATGTATATACATATATATGTGCATATATATATCCAATTTTATTTTAGCACATTAGGGTACATTGAAATCCCAACACACACACACACACACACACACACACACACACACACACACACACACCATTTTTTCAGTCTTTCTTCATTAAAAAAGAGCTGAGATAATACTTTGTGAAGCATTCCCTCACTGTCCTAGGCAGAATTTATACTTCCCTTCCCTGTGCTTTCTTTGTTCTTCAGGCATACCTCTAATATGGAACTTATATTTTTATGTCATAATTATCTGCTTATATTTCTGCCTGCCTTTTCCTCCAACTAGACTATGAAAGCAAGGAGCACTATTCAATCCAGATTTGTTCCTCAATGTTTAGCTCAATGCTTGGTACATAGTAACTGCTCAATAATGCTTATTGGATGTATAAAAATTGTCCAAGTTGTTCTCATAATAGGTAGACTCAGACCATGTCCAGAAAGGTATTTTATTTCTGAGGTAACATTGGTTTATAACATTATATAAGTTTCAGGTATGCAACATTATAATTTGACATTTGTATAAACTATTTCAGGGGTCGGCAAACTTTTGAGATGGAAGAGCCAATCCTGTCAATCACAACAATTTAAAAATTATTCGAGAGCCATAAAACAAATGAAATCACCATTATGTGAATTATCCTTTAAAAATTTTATAAATGATACTATGATAGTTTTATTTTCATTTTCAATTTTACTTCAGAGCCACATGTATGTACCCAAATGGCCGCATGTGGCTCAGGAGCTGCAGTTTGCTGACCCCTGTACTATATCATGCACACCACCAAAAGCCTAGCTTCCATTAATCACCATACAATTGACCACCTTTATCCATTTTGCCCTCTCTCCATCCCCTTTTTCCTCTCGTAACCATCAATCAGTTGTCTTCCTTTATGGGTTTGTTTTTGTTTTTGTTTTTTATTTTAATATATATTTCACATATTTTACTTAAAATCATATGGTATTTATCTTTCTCCCATCTTACTTATTTCACTTAGCATAATTTCCTTAAGGTCTGTCTATGTTATCACACATGACAGTATTTCATCTTTTATGGCTGAGTAATGTTTCATTATATATATGTACATCTTTACAGCAAGGTATTGAAAAATCAGCACAACCTATGTGTGTAGTCCTACATCCTCATGGAAACAAAATGATCTACCTATTGTGACTTCATTAGAAAGAATACTGGAAAGTGTTCTTGTTAGAAAATTATATTGCATTCATATCTAGAATTTTACCATGTGGAATTTTTTTTACTGTTTCTCAAGAAAAATGTAACAGGACTTTAAAAGATCCAAATAAAGTAAATCCAAGATTGCAAAGTAGATAAACACTGTGCCTGCTTCCTTCCATGAACACATCAAAATTACAACTAAATTATAGAACAATTTACCTGATGAGCCAACTGAAGACTAGCTGAACAGAAGTTTTATAACTAAGGATATAAAGAAGGAGACACGTCAAGACTGGTAAGAGGGGCAGAGACACAGAACGCACCAGCCCCACACCTGTGTGTAATGGTTGAGAATCAGAAGGGATATCTCAGCCACAAAGGTTCCCCCCAAAGGAGTGAGGGACCCCTGCCCCACACCAGGTTTCCCAGAGCCTGGAGTACTGGTGCCAAGAAGAGGAGCCCTCTATAACATCTGCCTTTGAAAAACAGTGCAGATTCTGACTGTCTGGGTGGGAGAGAGGCTGTGGGAAACCAAGGTATCCTTCTAAAGGACCCGAGCACAGACTCACTTCACTCGCTTGCAGGCACTCACCTTGGGCTCTGGTGGAGGAATGGTGACTCAGGGGACGTTGGAGGCATATGAGGGGCAGAATGAGGTCTGTGGCTTCCAGGCAAGTGCTGGAGAACAGTCGTGGTTTTCCCTGTGTGGGGTCCTTTTTCTGTGCAGCCAGCAGGAGGGTGCCATCTTTTCTGTGTTAAACCCTCCCCCACCATGGCCAAATTTAAACCTGATTGGCCAGGTAAGCTCTGCTAGGACTCTGCCCCACCCAACTCCTCCAATGCCAGAGGCACTTTCTCATTTAGCAACCAGCTCTGCCCACATTGCATTCTTCCTTATAAAACTATCAGAGTCCATGGACACCAGGCTGGTGGCAACTGGCCTCATTGTGCTCTGAGACTTTTGCTGAGGAGTTCCAGGCTCAGCAATGGCACCACATTAGAATCTATATTAACATGATGACCACCCTAGTGACTCCCTGAGACCCTTACCCAACTTGCATACCACACGAGGCTTTATCAGTGGCTGAACATTAAGGGAGCCAGTAAATGACAGCAGGCCTCAGGGTGTCCTGGCTTTTTGCAGAGCTATCCCAAGCCTGGTATTGGTGGCAGATTTCTTCACTTCACAGTGTGAATACTCTCAAGTGCCTCCAGTTTCAGCACAGATAGCAAACAACTGCAGATCGCTTTGTAGCTTCTACCAGGTAGTCCCTGCCCTGTCACAGGCAATGGGTGACCTATGCCTGCGCTGGAGCCCCTCCCAAGAGGCTCCAAAACCAACATACTTGGAAGTTGGCTTCAGACCATAGCAGAACACCACCCAATTAGCCCTACAAGTGGCACACACAAAAGGCAGTCTCAACAGGCACCAGAGCCCACTGGTGTGTATCCCACTCAGTGGAATAAGCCCTGCACACAGCAGCCCATAAGCTGTGGACATGGTCAAACCCCACAGCCAGTCAGCTTGTGGTTCAATCTCATCCACTGATGTGCCAATAACAATCAAGGCTCAACCATAACAGGAGAGTGCACAGGGCCCACATAAGGGACACTCCTGGAACACTCAAAGCAGATGACTAAGGAGACTGTTTCAAGGCCCCACAGAGCACTTACTACATAAGGCAAATCAAGACTGGGAGACATAGCAGATCTACCTAATATATAGAAGAAAACACAGAGAGGCAGCCAAAATGAGGAAACAAAGAAGTACATCCCAAATGAAAGAACAGGAGAAAACTTCAGAAAAACAGCTAAACAAAATGGAGGCAAGCAACCTACCAGATACAGAGGTCAAAACAATTGTTATAATGGCTCAAGGAACTTAGTGAGAACTTCAACAAAGAGATAGCAAGCATAAACAAGGACATAGAAACCACAAGAAAGAACCAGTCTGAAGTGAAAAATATAATAATTGAAATGAAGAGTACACTAGAAGGAATCACCAGCAGACTAGATGAAGCAGAATATCGAATCAGCAATTTGGAAGACAAGATAGCAGAAAATACAAAATTAAAACAGCAAAAAGAAAAAAGAATTTTAAAAAAAGAGGATAGTTTAAGAAACCTCTGGGAAAACATAATCACATTTGCATCATAGGGGTACCACAAGGAGAAGAGAGAAATCATGGGATTGAGAACCTATCTGAAGAAATAATGACCGAAAACTTTCCTAACCTGGCAAAGGAAATAGACATACAAGCCCAGGAAACACAGAGAGTCCCCAACAAGGTGAACCCAAATAGGCCCACACCAAGATACATCATAATTAAGATAGCAAAGGCTAAAGACAAAGAGAGAATCCTAAAAACAGCAACAGAAAGACAACTAGTTACTTACAGGGAAGCCCTCATAAGATTGTTAGCTGATTTCTCAACAGAAAATTTGCAGGCAAGAAGGGAGTGGTACAAAATATTCAAAGTGATGAAAAGCAATGACATACAACCAAGATTTCTCTACCCAGTGAAGCTATCATTTAAAATAAAAAAACAGAAAAGATCTTCCCAGACAAGAAAAAGCTAAAGGAGTTCATCACCACCAAACTAGTATTACAAAGAATGTTAGAGGGACTTCTTTAAGATGAAAAAAACATATGACTAATAAATGGCAATAGCTACATATCTATGAATAATTACTTTCAATGTAAATGGATTAAATATTACAATGAAAAGACATAGGAAGACTGAAGAGATGAGAAAACAAAACCCTTACATATGCTGACTACAAGAGACTCACTTTAGATTGAAAGGCACACACAGATTGAAAGTAAAAGGATGGAAAATGATATTTCATGAAAATTGGAAATTTGAAAAAAAATAAAAAACAAAAACAAAAAAAACCACACTGGGGTAACAATACTTATACCAGACAAAATAGAATTTAAAACAAAAGTTATAACAAGAGACAATGAAGGACCCAGTAATCCCACTTCTTGGAATTTGTCCAAAGACACCCAAAATGCTACATCAAGGGGACCTGTGCGTCCACACATATATGTTCACTGCAGCATTATTTATAATGGCCAAAATGTGGAGGCGGTGTCCGTCAATGGATGAATAGATGAAGAGGAGATGGTATGTACATACAATGGAATATTGCTCAGGTAAGGAAGGAAATGGGCTCTTGCCATCTGTGGCAGCATGGGTAGACCTGGAAGGTACTGTGCTGAGTGGAGTGTCAGACAGAGAAAGACAGATGCAATGTGATTTCACTTATACATGGAATCTAAAGAACAAAATAAACAAACAAAATAGAAACAAACTCATAGATACAGAGAACATATTGATGGTTGCCAGATGGGAGGGGAGTTGGGAGGGGGTTAAAAAGGGAAAGGGATTACGAAGGACAAATTTGCTGTTACAAAGTAGTCACGGTGATATAGGGTATAGCACAAGTAATATAGTCAATAATATTTTAATAACTATGTATGGTATCAGATGGGTACTAGATTTACCAGGGTGATAGATGGGAGGTGGTTGGGGGCAGGGTGAAAAAGGTGAAGAGATTAAGAAGTACGAATTGGTAGTTACAAAATAGTCATGGAGATGTGGGGTAAAGCGTAGAGAATATAGTAATAATACGGCAATAATTATCTATAGTGCCAGGTGGATACTAGACAGGTTAGCGGGATCACTTCTTAAACTATATAAATGTCTCACCACTGTGCTGTACATCTGAAACTAATATAATATTGAATGTCAACTGTAATTGAATTTTTTTTAAAGTTGGGGAAATGTGAAGATATATATATATATATTCTACCTAAAATTAAATCCAAAAAATTATAAAAAAGAATAATAAATAAAAGATCCAAATCACCAAAGTGAACAAGGGGAAGACAAAGTGGACAAAGTGGACAAGAGGTTTCTACAGATTAAATAGCTGAGAACTTATTTCCCTAATTCTTTCTTACTAGAGGTAACTCTTGAAGCTTATTAACATTGAAAGGAAATTCTACTTTATATACACTAAGAATTTGGAATATGTAGCCTAGAATAATAGATAAATAAAACATAAAAAAATATTTAAAAAGAAAATGGTAAATTCATGAATGAATTTAGTAGTAAATTACGAAGGAAGTTAGGTAAGATGTGATGCCTCCATCCTTTGAGATCATAGAAAGAAATTATACTCATATGGTCCTGGGTACCCCTATTAAAAGTTCAATACTGAGCTGGATGCATTGTTGACCCAAGGACAGAAGGTGATATTTTAAAAGTATCTTTGTTTGATCTAATGATCAGAATTTATCACTATGTTTTGGCTACATCTTCTGCTAATTGAAGCAAAACAGAAAAGCCAGTACAATTCACACATCATTCTCATGGTCCTGAATGTTTTATGGCCCCTCAAATAATGGTGTTAAAGCCAACAAAACCAATAAAAACAAAATTATTGTGGCCAAAAATAAATAAATAAATAACTTTGAAAGAGAAAGCTATGTTGTTGTTTTTTTCCCCCAACTTCCGGTATCCCCTGACCTTTTCCTTTTTAATTATTAGATTTTTCTCTAGGAATTGATGACACAGCAAAAAGCAGAGAGCAAATAGACCAGTTCTAGGCTTTGGAGTTTCAAAAATTAGCATATCTGGGAGACTATTTAGTGCACAAGAACATAGTTTTCCCAATCCTTAGGATTCTGGGCAAGGCCTCAGATGAAGGGAAAGAGAAGAGAGCCATAAAGACCTTGTGCATCCCTGAGAAAGATGAGTCCTGTGCCTTATGCTAAAGGCCAAACCCTGAGAGAAATGACAGCAAAACCTTAGATAAGTTTGTGGTTTCCAAGATGAGAGAGACCTGGGCTTTCTTCCTTGGTGTAGCCCCAAGGTAGGGTCAGGACCACAGAAGATACACTAGAAAGAGAAGGCTGTAGACCTTCTGGCGTCCCAGGTTTGGGTGGAACAACAGAATCTGAGAAGAGCACGATGAAGCTTAGGCCTTAGGGAGCCTCATAAACCTGCCATATCCTGCAGTGATTCATGACTGAGAAAATTTCCTCTGTGTGTGGGAGTGGCAATGAGGTGGGCTGACTTTGGAGAGGCTCAGGAGTTTTCCCAGGGCTCAGCATTGCCCAGCAGCAGCAGGAAGATCCCTGTGCTCCCTAGAGAACCTTGGTAATCTCTAAGAGAGCTGAATGCCATGTGGCTTTGCATTTGAGAATATGGGACAACCCGGCATGGATCTGCATGGAACAATGATGAAAGGCCAGTAGGACCAAGGATGTTTCAGGGATGCCTGTGTGAGAAGATAAACCAAGGACCACTGTGCTCTTGAAGTCTTGGCCCAGGGAAGGCTCCCCTGGAACATCTATCTACACAACCCAGGAGACTGGGGGCTGGAAATAGACATTAAGTCAACTTACAGATAGATGATGTTGTTACTTCTGCACGCTCGACTTTGAACACTTTGAACACACTATGTGCCATAAATAACATTTCAAAGAATTGGGTCTTTCTCAGTGGTACTGATTTACTCTAATCAAAAGTTGGAGAGACGTGTCAGCTGATCACAAACCTCCAGGTATTCTTCAGGGTCTAAGTTTCTCTTGCATTAACCCAATTCAGTACTCCAATTTGGAAAACTTTTGTATGTTTAATGATAATGAATGGTAGTACTTTTGCACTTTACAGAATATCTGCAATGACATCTCATGCTTCATTTTTATTTTATTTTATTTAGTTTGTTCATCTTCTAAAGTGAGCAGTGCATATATGTTTATTTTTTTATTTTTTTATTACAGCTTTTTCTATTATCCCAGAAGTCAGGAATGAGAATTGCACATATTATAGGTTCTCTTTGCCTTGTGGCAATAGAGGTTTTTGCACTGTACATGGGGAACAAGATTTGGCTTGCAACAAACCAAATCTGTGGTGGAGAAGAACACTTTATAAAAGACTTGCATTGTACTCAGAAAGAGATCACTAATAAAGACACCAATAGAAACTATTCAACCTCCTGTTCAAATATTTTCTAAATTATTGGTCTCTCTGTGAGAACATTTTCCTCTGGTATAAACAGTGGCTGTGAATAGCGTGAGTGTTTGAATAGTACAAAAGTACCAGGTTTCTTCCTGTTACCCAAAAAGCAGTAAACACCAATGGTACAGCACCCTGCACAGCAGCCCTTGTCAGACAACAATGGGGCTTACAGATGAGGGGCTGAGACATCCAGCTCTCTGATAACATGAATGTCTAGTCCCAGCTGGAGAGACACCAACAGCCACAGTTAACAGTTGCAAAAGGGCCATTGAAGAAAAATGGAAAGGCTTCCCTTTCCTCCAAAGTCATTGCAGAATGCAACAGAATTACATCTGGGTGTCTGGGAATGAATCATGTTTTGTATTAGGAACTGGACACACATGCTCTGTTATCTTTCCCACCCCTGCCACCTGTTCCCAAGGATGTTGTCCTATTGATTGGTCTTATCAGGGCCACCTATCTCTGTACATGTCAGCATCATTGAATAAAGAAAACAAGGTTAAGAACATTGCTTTTCTTTAAAGTAATTTTGAAGAAGTTAATGGCAGAAATGATGACTTACGTGATCTTTAAAAAGCAGTAAGCACTTAAGTATGTTTTTTTAAATGTAATACATAAGTACATTTCAGAGGTAGCTGCCATTTTCTCTATTTTTCAGATTAGGAACTTAACCACAGAGATGTTATATAAGTTTTGTGACTGAGTTGCCAGCTCAGGTGTGTCTGGCTCCTGATTTTCTCCTGAGAATTATGAAGATGATAACTAGAACAGTGACTTCCACACTTTTACTTTTACTGCAATTCACAAGAAGAAATTCATTTTATATTGAGATCTAGAGTACAACTCATGCAGATGTGTAACCAAAGTTTCACGAAACAAAAACAAATAATATGCAACCTTTCTGCGGGCCCAGAATACAAATATTTCCTATTTTACTCTGTTAAAAGAAAAAAGAAACTGTTATGATCCACTAATTTGGTTTCATTTTATGACTCTCAAATAGGTCTTGAACCACATTTGAAAGCATTTAATTAAAACATCTCCACCACAAGCCCCTCTCTGGCTTTTGTTTGAACACCCCTATTAATGGAAATCTGAATTCTCCCATAAATATTTTATTTCTGAACATTTCTATGTGTGGAGGTGGGTCTATGTTTCTGCTCTTTCTGCGATAGTCCTCCAGATCCTGGGAGTGACTATCAAATCTCTCATGAGTCATCTCTTCTGTAAATTGGATATTCCCACTTTCTACCATATGATCTTTGTATGATATAGTTTCCATTCTCTCCCCTTATCTTAGAGTACACACCATTTTCAGATATCCCAGCTGTGTGAGGCTGATTGGGACTTCAGTACTTTGTCTTAAATATCAAACCTAGAATTTTCTGTCCAGAGCTATATTTTTATTTGGTTTAAAGTTATATTAACCTTTTTTCTGGCTACATTCACACTGTGGTGTTTAATGAACTTATCAGTTACAACCAGAAAGTCCCTTTGCTTATGAAAATGAAGCTCACTGTAGCCTAATGCCAACCTGATTTAGCTGTTTTCAATCATAAGTTAAATATTGATAGATTCTGAATACACAAGTGTGCTACATATAAGTCACGATATGCAAAGGACAATTCCGCTGTTCACTTTAATAGTTGCCTTATTTTGGAGGTTAAATAATGCATATTATCTCAGAATGCCAATTGAAAATGATGCCTGTTTACGCTATTTCTTTGCAGGTCAATACACATTATTTCTTTGATATAAATATGCCTTTGATAGGCATTTGTGCCTGAATTTGCTTTGCTTTTTTTCCTTCAATCAATATTTTATTACTAAGGCAATTTTACTAGTCAGTTGTGTTTGTTTAGACATTCTAACATTGATTAAATATTTCATCTTAAAGACTGTGCTTTTGTGTGTGTGTATGTGTGTGTGTGTGTGATATATATATATATATATATATATATATATATATATATATATATAATTTATTTCACAAATCCTGTTGAGATTGCTTCCCAGCAAACTTTCCCTTTTCCAAAAATAATATTCTTTTTTTTCTGTTTTCAGCATGATATTGTTCTCAATAAAGAATGAAGCATATATGTCAAAGATATAAGATAGGAGTTTTGTGAAATATTTTGATTTAAATCTTAGACCCTCAGGATAAAATTTCTTAATGTGGTACCAAACAGTGCTGATGTGTGGACATTTCAGCAAAACAAAGCTTGGGAGTAGAAAAACAAAAAAAAGGTAGAACTGACCAAAGATAGAATGTGCTGCTTCAGAGAGTGAGGGTATTTTCTCCTGCAGGTGGGCAGTTATATGACATGGACTTTAAAAAAGGGGATAAGAAATTGATAGCTGGACTAGATATGGGTGCTGGTGAAGTACAGAAGCAAGGGTTGAGGTTCTCTGCTCCCATGCTCAACAAACCCTCTTTCTTCATCCAAAGCAGCTCCTCTTATGTCTTTAAAAAGACACATATATATTGTACCCCTGTATAAACTGTGTTGACCCATGCTGAAAGAATTTCTCAAACCAGTGGAGAAAATGGTTTTTAACTGCTCTTCCAGTCTGATAAGTATCCACCAGAATAAAAATGGTTTCTGTTTAGATACCTTTTTGTGAGGGGTATATTATTCTATAAGGGCAGAAGGAAAGTGTCTACAGAGATGACTGGTGTTTTACTTATCAATGGCCAAAAGATTCTGGAAAAAGAGCAAAAAATGAGTTTAGGAAAACTAATTCAAGAAGAGATGGAGGAGGTTGAGTCTCACAATAGCTATTTTACGGATAAGTAATTCAGCAAACTGATACTCATCAGTATATATGCACATCAGCTACCAGCTGATCCATCTGCTTCACCTCTTTGCTTCTCTGCCTCCCCAGTCTTCCAGAAGACTCTTCAGCTCCAGCTGTGCTCATAGGTCTTAGTATTAAATGACTCCTTTAGACCTGGGAAGTTAATCTCCGCTCTTATTTGTAGCTTCAGTCACTCTTTTCTGTCAGGTTGACCTTGACCTAGGACACTGCTGACCATTGGGCTCCTTTGCAGCAGATCTCTTATTCCATAGATGCCATCTGTGGGCATGGCATGTTATGAGCTACTCTCAAATCCTAGGCAAACCCTCCCATCCCTGAAATCTGGCTTAGCATTTTTTAAAAAATTTTTTTTTTTACTTTGTTTTAACAAAAAGCTGGAATGGAACTATCTGAATTCTTTATACTTGTCCTATAGGTCAAATACTCTATTTTTAAAAGTATATAAATCTAAGCATAGATATATGTAACTATATTGAGTCATAATTTAAATAAGTGGTATCTGTATAAATTGGTTCTTTCATTTATTTATTTATTTATTTATTTATTTATTTATTTATTTATTTATTTTTGAGGGCAGTGTCACTGGCCCTCACATGTGGGATCCAAAGCGGGACTGCTGGCTTCCCAAGCCAGTGCTTAACCACCACGCCACTCGGCCGGCCCTAAATTGGTTCTTTTATATAAACCCTAGATGGCATTACACATGATGTGGACCTACAGAATTAACCCATTTATACTATTTATTTATTTTTCATTTATTTTATTATTATTATTATTTTGTGGTAGTCAGAAGCCAGATCTCAGTATACTTGGGGCCTAGGAATCAATTAACTGAATCTAATTATTTCTTACTGCCCACCTCTTTAACCCAAGCCAGAGCCCATGAACCCTAGAAATATTGTCACAAAGTTGTAGAAACTCAATGTTATGTGTCTAAGTGGTCTCCCAGGTGAAAACACAGTTCCCTCTCAGGACATGTGACTTGGAGCATGACTGGAGTTTTAGCCCGGCTCCACTATTAAACTTCCTTTGTGAGTGGGCTTCAGAGCATCCCTCACTATGCTGTGACACCTGCTTACCTCACCCAGGAATGTCTGGCCTGGCTGTGCCTGCAGTGGTTGTGCCCTGAGAGCTGCTTGCTCCCTACCTGTCCCTCCTGTTCACGTGGGTGCACATAATGGCTCTCTCTGTCTATTCTCCGATCCACTAAAAAATGCTGAAAAGGGCAGACAGAAGATGAGTTTAGTTGTTGTTTTGGTTTTTTGTTTGCTCTGTTTTACTTATCAAGAATGGTCAAAATCATGTCTCTAGTGTGATTTTGGCTCTGTTACAGATCATCTTTCTATTTTCCCACCTAATTATGTCTGTGTTCTGCTTTTATTGCTTCCTCATCCCATGTCCTGTTTACATAGCTACCAGATGAAAATAAAAGCCTATCACATGTCACCTCTCACATGCCAATAGAGCCCATGCCAAGCAGAGTCTAGCAATTTACATACACTGGCACTTTTATGCCCCACTACAGACCTGTGAGGTGGGGATCATCATCCCATTTCTTTTTACTAGAAAGACTAAGTCTCAGAAAGCTGAAGTTACTTTTTTGAAGGAAACACAGCTTACATGTGGTTTCTACATCTGAAACTTCAAAGTCCATGACATTTCCCTATGTATACCTCCAATTAAAAGCAATTCATCTCCCTTTACAGTGATTGAAACTTTAAACCACCAATATATTTAAGTATTTTTAAGTGTATTCATCTTTCGAGCAGTCTAGATCATGGGGAAACCAAAATTTTAGATAAGTGCCCCCTCCTTAAAAAAAATAAGATCATGGAAAAGTAAAAGTACGATTTATAATCTTCACAAGTATTAACAGTGAAATCCACTCCCATGTGGGCTGTGAGAAGCCCATAGCCGTACTCAACCCTCACACCACCTTGCCTCCCACCATAAAGCAACTCAGATTGCAAGAGGGAGTGACATCATTAGGAGACAACCCTGAATTTGTGGTGATTTGTTCACATATATTTGTTTAAATCCTAAATTTTCTTGGTACCATCTCATAGTAGATGGCAACACAGGAGTTTGTCGTGACATTGTGTTTGGCAGGTTGGGAAATGTTGAGTCAGGTGATTATTCCAGATTCTATTTGACTATATGTATTGAGTGCGTGCTGTGTACTAGGCATGGTTCTGTGCTCCACACCAAGTCAGTTCTGTCTTTATACCCAGTTAGACAGAGTCCCTCCCTTGGGCCCAGAGCTTTAGAAACCCCCTCCTTCAGCCTCCTCCCTCCATGTGAGATAAAGGGAATGGGTCACCCCTAATCCAGACTGTGCTCCAATTAATTGGGACCTGGAATTTCCTGCCCTAATGACCTGAGGCTCCTCCCAAGGATGATGCAGCCTCTCCCAAGTCTATCTTCTAGATTATACATCACACCTCTGGAATGCTGACTCTTAGGTCTTAGGGACAGCCAAGAGGTGACTGTTTGCAGAGCAAGGGAGAAGAAGATGGATTTTGGACACAGTTTAAGTGTGCTCTTATAAAAATGAGGGAACTGGCGGGGGGAAAGAGAAAGGGTGAGGGTCAGACTAGGAGGGCACCTCTATTCTTATGGTTCCCTTGACCCTAGGCTGCCAGGAATGCACAGATGGCAAAAATTTATGCTTTCGAGGAGTTTTAAGCCTGGCCATAAAGATAGATGCATAAATACATAATGTTAGTCCAACGTGGTGAACATGATGCTTAGGATTGTTTGAGATATCAGAGGAGGTCACTTAGGCCAGCATGGCATGAGGATGTAGGGGTTGGCTGGAATGAATAAGGTAAATTAGGAAAGAAAGAATGGAGTGAGGGGGACAGTGGGATTGCAAAAAAAGAACACCTCCAGGAAAGGCACTGAGGCATGAAGCAGACAACCTTCCTACCCTACAAGGCTGGGCTAAAGGCCCTCCATCTGCGTTCTCATATGTGCCAAAAAATTTTGCACACACATCTGGAAAAGAGCAGAAACTGAATATATGTGTGTTTAGCTGCCACAGTGGTGGTGCGGGAGAAGGACCTACAAATTTCTTAATGTTCTTGGAGCATAAGTCCTAAATAGAGAGAGTAACAGGAAGTGGGGAAGAGGTGTTTGCACATCTTGGCAAACATTGCTCCTGACACTGTGGGGGTTTACCTTATGTTAGAAGTGACAGAGCTTTAAACACAAGACTGACATGATTGGACTTAGTCACTTAGAGATGCGAATGATTACTTGAAAAGCACTGAAGACTGAAGGCACAAAGAACCCATCAGTAGGTAGTTGGTAGTTGTTATAATCTAGGAGAGAGATAATGAGGGCCTGAGCTATGCTTAATTGAAATCTTGACATGCACACGGCTATATCCCCTTGCTGTCACATTGTAAGTGCTCAGGAACAAACTGCTGAATGAATGAATAAAGTCAATAAGAATAGGAATGGAGAGGGGGAGGAAAAGAGACATGGAAATCATGGGCATCAAATGTGAGACTCACAGGGTAAGAGGTTAAGAAAATTCCAGGATGTCTTGTTGAGTGTTGGGCAGATGATGCCACCAAGTAAAAAGGGATGCCTTCTCAAGGTGAGATGATGAAATAAGTTTAGGACAAGTTCAGCTCTAGGTGTTTGAGGGTCAGCCCGGTAGAGATGACTGAGAGGCAATAAATACAAACCTACAAAAGTGGTTACAAATTGTATTTTATATCAGAATGCTTAGAACATTTATTAACATACAGTTTCCTGAGCCTTAACACCAGATACTCTGGTTCATGAAAAATGGGATAGGATCTGGGATTCTGTGTTTTGAATATGCATCCCAGATGAAGCTAGTGCCAGTTAATAGGACAATTTTTGGGAGGGTATTTGTTTAGATCTAGAGTTTTGGTGACAGTTTAGAGGTACAGATTTTGTGATCACTGACATAAAGATAATAACAACCAACACTGACCAACATGACAAGCTGTTTTAAGCACTTTACTATATTAACACATATAAACCTCACAGCTTTATCAAGTAGGTATTATCCCCTGCATTTTTTTTTTTTTTTTTGGTTAAAAAACTGAACCACAAAGAAGTTTGTGAGTGGCAGAGGTGAGATTTGAACTTAGGCAGCCTAAGTTCATGGCCAGAGTCTATATTCTTAACCATTATGCTACTTTCCCCTTAAAGTACTGTGATACTTGATGAGAGTAATTAATAGTGGCAAAGGAGCGAAGGAGTCCAAGAACACCAAATATGAGTGGCAGATGCAGGTAGAGTTTTAGAACAGACTGAAAAGTATTTGAACCCATGTTGGGTTCTTAACACAGAGAATATAAATACAGCAAAGATCTTAATAAATATTATTGGCAATAATAGTGATCATGAAAACTTAAGTATTCTCAGGTATGCTGAAGGACTACTTTTAAGTCATCATTTAGTGGCATATAGTGATATTTCTTCATCCTATTTTCAACTACATTGGATGTTTTACATTGCTGAAAATGGAAGAAATAGCCTAGAGACAATATGTGTTATTTTTTTAAAAATGTATTTTACAGGTAAATGTTAAATAATGGATATCAATATGAAGAATTGCTTTTATTGCTACTGAGTCATCTAGCTCCAATGAAACTAAGCATCAGAATGGTTAAATTTAAATCCTGACCTTTTTTTGCACAGCTCATTTTTAATGTCTCAACTTGCCCACAAAATTGAAAATGAAAATTATTTTCTTAACATTTGCAAATGCTTGGAACTTACTAGTTCTCGGTGTCTACAACCCTTGACTAATCATAGGGATACACTTTAACCCCTTGAATTTCCTTTTATTTGTCACTGGACAGAGTCTGATAGCACTGGCATGATGCTGTTGATTTGTATGTTAGGAGGTACAAAATCAGGGACTTTTATGACTTTTATTCTGGCAATAATTTAGTTGATCATTAAAATAAATTTTGAAGACCATGAAATCATTTGCTCCAATTGCATATTCTTTGGCTTTCTAAAATGTTTGTTTAGTTCGAAGAAATTTTCTTTCACCTTGTGGGTCCGTGAAACTCTTGGGTACTAAAAGTTTGAAGAAATGTACAACTTTTCCATTATCCTGTCTCTGCTCAGTCACAAGTTAGCCTTGGGCAATTTGTTTAGAGTAAAAGATTGTCTTCCCTAGAAGGAGGTCCACCCTGAAAGGATATCCCTTATTATAACTTTGCTGGACATTTTGAAACAAAGGAACTAGAGAATGTTTATAGTAAGTATCTGTGTCAAAACGGTAAGGTAGAAAATGCAGCATTTGTATACAAGCCTGTTCCAGTGTCTGCTTTTGCCTGTCATGACTTATTGCCTTTTGCTTCTGCCAGAGGACAGGCAAGTGATGAATGGATTTGGTTTTTGTTCTTTTTGGTTTGGGTTTGTTTTTTGTTTTTTTGACAGAGAACATGTTGTATGAATGCTGAGAAGACAGGTGAATACTTTTCAAAAACATTTTGAGTATGACCTGTCACTAACTCAGGTAATTTAAGGTAGGAGAAAGAGTGTAGAAATGATATTAATAACTGTGATGAACAAAAACCTCATTTCATCATAAAGATGAATGTAGATCTGTAGCAATTTGCAAATAACACATAATTAGGGATAGTTTTTGTAATGCAAAAATAAACCCTCTAATTATATATAGAACTGATTGCAGATAATGATAGTGATCTACTAGAAATAGATTAAAGGATTGAGGCCATTTTTTTTTTTTTTTTTTTTTTTTTTGGATCTCATTCAAGCATTGTCGTTTTCTGCATTGCCCTGGAGAAATGGCATTCATGAGAGCCACTGAAGATAGACTGCCTAGATTCTTGTAAGAGCTTGATTTTCAAATTCCCCAGACGCTTCCTTGTCAGGAACCTTTTAGATTATAATCCTTCTCAAATCCTCAGTAACCATTCCGATGCTTATCAAAGAAATCTTTGATATCCACAAATAAAGAACAATATTTTCCATACTAAGAATGGAAAAAAGTATACAAAAAGGTTGGGGACATTCGTTGCAAAGTATTTTATAGGTAAATTTTTACAGTATAAAAGTGAAGGCATACTGAGTTTTACAGTTGACTAACACTTAACTAATTGTCTTGATTGAAAAGAAGAAAGTTACCAAAGATTGGAACAGTTTTGAGAAATTAAGATTTGTACAAATTCTTGGTTGAAAGTGACACAACCTCTCATCTAAAATGGCTTAGGCAAAAAGGAACTGTTATTAGTTCAATTTTTATGAATAGGGGATGCCTTCAACATGTCTGTTATTCAAGCTTGAAATGATACCATGAAAACCTCAGCTCTGCCTTCAGCTGTATTAACTGCAGTGTCAGCTAAGCTGAATAGTAGCAATGGAATCTTCTCTTTATTCTTTTAGATTTATTTCTATCAATAATATGGAAGGTCTAGGATACCTTTCCTAGAAGGACGTCACTGGCTTTAATTGGGTAATGTGCTAATCCCTGAGATAATAACTGAGTTCAGGGAAGGGGAGATGCATTGATCAGCTTAGATTTGTGGTCACCTTTGGAAGTGAGTGTGGAGTCACATAGACTACAATGGGAATAGGTAAATCAAAAAAGGGCCAAGGAAGGTAACATTCTGATTATTCAAAATACAATCAAATTGATGAACAATTTCACTTTTCCTCCCTGTATGTAACTTTTGAGGATAACAGCTAGTAGATTTGACAGATCACTGACTTGAGTATTTTTTTGTTGTGGTTTTTTTTGAGGGCAGTGTGACTGGCCCTCATATGTGGGACCCGAACCGGGGCTGCTGGCTTCCCAAGCTAGCGCTTAACCACCGCACCATTCGGCCGGCCCTTGAGTTTCTCTTTTGCTCACCTTTACTGTATACTTGTATTGTAGGTGCTGGAGTCCAATGAAATAACCAAAAGGAAGATGCTAAATAGATGAATTCCAAATCATGGTGAATGGGCTGTGATAGTAACTAATAATTAAGAAAAGACAAGGGCCGGCCGAGTGGCGCATCGGTTAAGAGCTGGCTTGGGATGCCAGCGGCCCTAGTTCGGATCCCACATATGAGGGATCCCACAATGACACTGCCCTCTACAGCTAACAACAGCTCCACCTGGAGCTGGGCTGTGCGAGCCCCAGTGACGGTGTAGGCTGCAGCCCCTGCTGCAGTGGGCTGCCATAGGCTACAGTGAGTGGCTGGCAGCCAGTGTGAGTGGCTGGCAGCCAGCACGAGCTGCCAATAGCCGCTGTGAGCGACATCCAAAGGCCGGCGACCGATCTGCCTCATCCGGGAAGAGCGCAATGACGACACCAACATGGGCCAGTGAAGCAATGTCCTCTGCAACTAGACTGAAGAACAAAAAGACAGCAACTTGTCTGTTCCCCTCCCCCAATTCCCCAATAAAATCTTAAAAAAAAAAAAAAATTCTTAGGCAAAGATGAAAAGTGTCTCTTTCTATTTAACCTTAAATATGTAGAATTCACTACAAAATGTGAAAAGATGTAATTTCAATGTTATTAAATTCCATCAGCATACATTTCTCTGAGTAACATTCTGATATGATGCATTCCTAAAATTAGTTTTCATCAGCCATACTCATTAAGCATATTTTGACATATGACATGATTTTGTTCACTCTTGGTAAAATACAAAAAAAGCCCTCTATCCAGTAAGACTTACCCAATATAACAACATAAAAACATGTCAGCTCTAGTACACTCTGCGTTCCTCCAGAGCCCCAATTAAGCATCATTCACTTCTGTTTCTTTTGTCTAACTCTGGGCTTACGATGTAATAGGCATTAATAAATAAAGATTTGTCAACTTGATATTATAGCAGGCTGTCCCTTAAGGATTCATAAGTATCATCACTGTACTGGGTTGAGCTTCTAAAACAACATTTTGATTGGAATCTTGAAGATGGGGTACAATGCCCTTCCTTGTTTTTCTCCCTACTGTTACTTGGGTACACATGTCTCTTTCTCCTGAGCTGCATGATTCTTTCAGAGCAGAAATCAAATCTTTAACTTTATATTCATTTATTCATTGACTCATTTGCATATCTGATAAATATTCATTAATTGTTCTCCACATGTTTGGAATGATAACTGTGAGAATATATCAGATACAACCCATGACAACACAGGCCAACAAGTTTTAACTTTGCCCACTGTGGCTTTTTCCTATCTCTGCCACAATACCTCCCAAGGGATGTGGCACACATAGAGCTTTTAGAAATGCTTAATTCATTGATTCAGTAGAGTTCTACCAAATGTAGCCTTTATCTCCAGCTACTAAATAAAATCACAGAGTATATTATTTTTAATCCTCTTCAATGAATAGCTGGAAAATGTGCATGACTTATTCAAAATCTGTCATGCAGGAACCTTGTATACATTATGTTTTACAACATTAAAACAGCTTTATAAAGTTCCTCATATTACACAGAAGAACACCAAACACAGGAAGAAAATACAAAAGTGTTACATATTAAGTAGCAGCACTGGGATTTGAACCCTGGTCTGTCTGGCAATAAAGCCCATAGTTTTACTCATTACCAAATACTGGTTTCAACACTCTTGAAATGCTCACCTCTTCAAGCCCTAAGTCCCTGATTTCAACAACTCCTTTTTCTCTCATTGCCCTCAATGTACCTTAACTTTTTTTTTTTTTTTTTGAGGGCAGTGTCACTGGCCCTCACATGTGGGACCTGAACTGGGGCCGCTGGCTTCCCAAGCCAGTGTACCTTAACTTTTGACAACAGAAATCTATCACTTCAGGCAGCTCAAAAGAAATTCATGCTTTTGATAATGTTAATAACCACTGATCCTCTGCAGCATTAATCTCCCTTTTTAATAGATGGTCCATTCGGCCACTATTTTGTAAATTCTCTGTAATGCCTCTACCTGTCTGAGCTCAAGAGGAAAGAAAAGTACAAGTGCTTCAAGCACTCTTAAGAGAGGTCTCTCTGGGCTTGCAGTTTCCAGTCCTCAGGCAGGTAATCAACCAGGTGACAGAAACAATCACTGTGACGATGTGTTCAGATGGGAATCACATTCTTCTGCCAGTAGGCTCTTTGCACTCTGTATGTTCATGATTCTTCTCACTTTTTAGAAGTTCAAGTGTGTAAACAGAGCTTTGTTCTCACATTTCTTTTACATATGCAATACCTACATTTTGCTCTTGAGCATATTTCTGTTGCATGTTCTTACAACTACAATGAGGCCCTTTTAATTTTAAAGTATTATCGTCATGTTGTAGTGGGAACAGATTCATCTGAAAACTGGGTTTATTATAAACAGTGTAAACAGGGGTTCCCAAAGCCTGGTTGCTAGGTTATCAACACAATAAAAATATACCCACATCACCAGAAGATAATAAAGGACGAAGGTGATGGAAAAACAATCAATTGCCTGTGCTTCCATTGAGAGGTGGTCGCTGAGGTCAGTGTCAATGATCATCTTCAGCATTGTCTTTTTGAAAAGGTTAAAATTTCCCGTTCCAAATGTGGGAACAAACAAAGAATGTATACCCTGGAATAATAACCTGCAGAGACAAGACAGCGCCAGAAAGACAAAGCCTGTTCAGCTGTGTTTCCTGACAGCCCTGCCCAGCACACTTCCACCTCAGACAGAGAACTGAGTTTCTAAAGAATAATTATATCAAGTGATGTCATGATGGATGGCCTCTTTCCAATAGCTTCATGGCTTATCTTTAGGGACAGAGAGTTAGGAGAGATAGCAGATGGTGAACTGTTGTCAAAGTTTGATGCGAAGGGGGATGACAGGTCAATTTTTGGTCTTCTAACTCACGTGAGAGTGCAGGGTCTGAGTTCTACCCTCTGAATTCTCCGAATTAACCCTGCATTGACACGGGCCCTATAATAAAACAAATGTTGATATATGATCAATTTCACTTATAAATGCAAATATTTTCCAATAGTTTCATAGCACTAGATAATGTTCAAAATGCTTTACATGTATTTATTAAGTTATCCTTGCAACCCAACCCAACTATAGATGAGGAAACAGAGCATAGGAGGTGAAGAGACATGCACAGATCATATGGTGGGCAAGTGGTAAAGTCAGGACCCGAAACTGATCCCAGGTCCTGCCTTTAGCTGCTCATAGTGCTGCCTTTATGATGATTTTAAAAATATTATGATTATTTCTAATAAACCTTTAGGTAAAGTTTACAAAAACAAAATATCACATAGCAGTTCTTTATAAAAATTAAATCATAGGCTTTCATTTTAGGATGCCATAAACTTGACAATTTTGTTTATATATTCATATTACATGTAATTCCTGCTTTAAATCATAAACGACGTAGCTTATTCTTTAAAACATAGCAAAAAAGCCTATTTTCTGAAGGAGTTAGCTCATATTTCTCAAACTAGAGTACACACACCGATGTGGATCTGCAGCCAGCTCACAGGAAGTACAAGATACATCTCTTAGGAATATTCACATTTATAAGAAGATTAGAGGAAATTATATTAAATCAAATGTGAATATCTATTGCAAGGCAAAAAGAAACCTGAATAAGATAAAACAGGAGACATCCAAGAAGTGCTGAACTTCTAACAGCTTGCTTCAAATTCTAGCTAAAGACTGGGGGCTTTTGGGTTCGTGTTCTTGACCTCCTGACACTTGGAGCTGCTTTACTGGAAAAGTTGAAGAAGCATTAAAGAAGCAAATGCAAATGCCATCAGTGCAAAAGTAAAGTCTCACAGACTTTTTATCTTGTTTTCCACAGAAATATTCATAATAATTTTCATCACCTTTATAATTTGAGGGAATGGCTAGAAGAATTAAATGATGAAAATAGAAAAGGAGAGCATGATGTGAGAGCCACACATAATGCATTTTATAAAAAGTAGGAACAGAAACAAATTACCAACCTCTTGTTTTCACACACAAAAAAATTGTTGTTCTTCCCATATTCTTTTGGGGACCACAGTGTTCACTGAACCATCCCAGTGGGCACAACATTGTCTGGAATACTGTAGGCAGCTTCCAAGGAAAGGAGAAGACATGCCTTCAACCCATGAACAGCTTGCAAGAAAATGGTGCCGATGAAATAAACATAAATTATAATGCTTGGAAATGCAAGTACAATAAGTATGTGTAGCCCCTGAGGACAGAGTTTTGTTTTGGTATATGAATAACACACACACACACACACACACACACACACACACACACACACACTATTGGGTCTGAATCTATATATTTAGTACTTCAGTGCCCAACAGGCATAACCCTACCAATTCAAATAGGTAGGCTTATGCGTAACCCCTGTAAATACCAGTGCCTGTCAATCTTTGTGTAACAAAGCAAATATAGACTAAGTCCTTCTCTGGATAAAAGGAGTTTGAGCTGTTATTGGGTCCTGTTACTGGGTCAAGAAATAATTCAAATTAAATGTTCACAATCCCTCTATAAGGGAACCACTGAATACATAATTAAGATATGGAATGCATAATGGTTCTTGGCTTTGATGGTTTACAAAGTTCATTCACCCAACCCTATCTTCCTGCTCACCCCTATATTTTTTAATCCATGTGAAACCTTGCTCTACTCAACACTGCAAGCCATCCCAGGAATAATGCCAATGAAACATGTAAATTTTCTGTTCTTTTAGTTGTAGTAATACTCTTAAATTTCAATGGTAAAATACAAAATTTGTTTCCACTTTAAATGATGCCTCAACTTCAAACATAAAAAGAAATTCAACTTAACATAGTTTTTCCAGTTTCTCACTCCATCTGTTTAATCTAGTCCTTGGTTAGGCTTTAATTAAAAAGCAAAATTGAATTAAAAGTCCATTTCAGTGTCAACCATACTTAGCCACTATTTGCTGAAACGTTATTGATCTTAAGAAAAACTCTAATTCCATTCAATTATATAATTGATAAAACTATATAAATCTAATTCTAATGCAGTTATATAATTCTAATTTTCAGACAAAGATATGGCCTAATAAAATCTTTCAAATGTTATACTCAACAAATTCATGAAGCATAAAAAGTGCCAACTTTGGTCCATTACTAAAAAGAATAGTTGCTTTTAAAAAATTCATTGAAAACTCCACAATTATACTTTTAAATAAGTTGATTTTTAATTTTTTTTCCCAAATTAGAAACTTGAGCACTGAGAAAGTATCAATAGATGTACTCTAAAAGGAACACATAAATTATTATAGATAAGAAGCAGAGGCTATGTTCAAAAAAAGCATAATTATTTAACTATTTATTTTTAAAGATTTTGTTGGTCTGAATAGCAATCACTTCTTTTTTCTTTTTTCTTTTTTTTATTATTAATTTTAGGTGTACAAAACAATGCAATAGTTATATTTTTCACAGCAATCACTTTTTAATTGTGTTTTATAAATCTGTTGCTATGCATAACATTCTACTTGCGGCATGTTTTCATGGCTCCTTGGTCATGTTTGTGTACAATTATAAAATAACAAATACAATGTTATTATTACTTAACAAGCATACAGCATAACTGATCTTACAAAAACATCATCAGTGGCCGGCCGAGTGGCGTGGTTGTTAAGCACTGGCTTGGGAAGCCAGAGGCCCCGATTCGGATCCCACATATGAGGGCCAATGACACTGCCCTTAAAAACAAACAAACAAAAAAAAACAAGAAAAAAACCCACATCATCAGTGATGGGAAAGATGCATGCCTAAACTATGAGTAAGGATGGCAGCCCAGTAACTTTCAGGAGCAAGCAGATTTACGCAGTCAGGTGCATTTGCAAGGTGGACTTCAGAGCTTTTGCAAAGGGCTCCATCCAGAAGGAGGCAGAAGAGTATGGGCATGACCTGGGCCAAGAGCTCCAGGTTAGCTTTGAGAGAGGCGGGAGTGTGGCCATTGTTTGGTTTCCATCTTCTTCCTCTTTCCTGCACTCTGTTTACAAACCTCTTGGGAAACAGTAAAATGGAAACTTTGACTATGGAATTTGAAAATGTTTTCTTGGAAGGAAAATTTTTCAAATTTGAAAATTTTTCACATACGTTGTTAGTGAGTCAGAGGCCTAGGGAACCTTACTGTTTTAGGTAATGCTCTTTGAACCCAAAGGAACAAAGCCACACTTAGTTTCAAATATTCACAAATCAGAATGAATCAGGAGTCATAAAGCCCTAGATGTTACCTAGTTTTAGTCACTGGTCTCTTTCCTTTGATCTTTTTCATGTTCCCTCTCATGGTCTCTCTCCCACTCAAAGTCACTCTTTCCCAACCAGTTTTTTCTCTCTTTTCTGTGCCACCTCATAACTTCATCTTGTACATGGCTTTGGCTTACTCCAGTCTGTGGCGATTTGACAGCTCCTGTACAATTCTTCTTCATATTTTATTCCTTGTTTCTAAATTTGCAAGGGAAAGACTCTAGCTGGTTCAGCTCATCTCTGTATGCCAGCCCCCGAGTCAGTGATGATAAGTCTATGAATTGGCTGTCCTTAGGTCAGGCTTATCCAATTTCTGTGTATCTGTGGGGTGCAGCTCATGAAATGAGTCAAGTCTTTATAGAGCAAAGACTATGGATGAAGTACATTCCTTAGAAAGGCCTGCAGCAGGGCTGAAAATGACGGATATTTCTAGGACACTTTGTTTTTAATATCCCATGAGTTCATGATGAAAATATTCTGTTATTCATTCAACATTTTTATTAAGCAACCTTAGTGGATCAGATATAGGGGAGAAATAAAAATATGAGGCAGGAAGTGAAGATGCTCAAAAGCACTTGTTCCTTGATAATTCCCTCACTGCAGGTCTCATTCCCCCACAAACCTGTGGAAGTTTCCAAGGTTGGCACTCATCACTGGGAACACATTTACACGTTTTTGACTTGTCAACTCTATGAAATGTATTTATTCTGTCAGTATGAAGGGAAGATGCCTTTATATGCATAATCTCTACCTTTACATAAAAACTGGGCTTGTGTCTTCATAGCACCCAAGTCAACATTGGAGTGCTGAGTGGTTCTGGAGGGCCTGTGGTATTTTAATCTGTGAAATAATATAAATGTCAATACCTCACTAAAACAAATATAGAAACAAAGATAGGTGTCAAGGCAGGAAGGGCTGGGGCTCATGTTATGGGGGAGGAGAAAAGGGGCATCCACATGAAGAATGATGTTTCTCATTTAATAAATTCTAGGAGTTACGATTAGAGTCTTACCATGAGTGTCAGTTGGTTTATGTATTTTTTTTTGCCATGTTTGCTTAACTCATTTTTTTTTTTGTAGATAGTTAAGTTGTGAAATGTTTTGAAAAGGTCTTTTGCTATCTCAGCCAGATGATCAAGGCCAACATCAACAACGTAAGTCATGCTTATAGTATGTACCCTTAATATGACATGGTAAAAATGGCACTTTACTTCTGTGCCTTTTTCACAAAAAAGCAAAACAAAACAATAACTCCAGACAATTCATTATTGACAAAATTTCTAAAAAATATCTGACCAATACTCCTCATTACAGCCAAGATCAAAAACCAAGGCAAGGGCTGGCCGAGTGGCACGGTGGTTAAGCGCTGGCTTGGGAAGCCAGCGGCCCTGGTTCGGGTCCCACATATGAGGGCCAGTGATACTGCCCTCAAAAGAACAACAATAAGGCAAGTCTGAGAAATTATCATAGCCATGAGAGCCTAAGAAGACATGATAAGTAAACGTCATGTGGTATCTTGGATGGGATCCTGGCACAGAAAAAGAACACTAGGTAAAAACTAATGAAATATTAATAAAGAATGGACTTCAATTAATAATAATGTACAAATATTGGTTCAATATTTGTAACACATAAATCATAATAACGTGAGATGTTAATAACAGGAAACTGGTTACAAGATATATTGAAACTCTATACTTCCTATTTTTTATGTAAATCTGATCCTTTTCTAAAAAAATAATTTATTTTAAAAAATCAATACTATTTAGAAAAACATGAAAGGTCTTTGTATTTGTTTTCATATGGTAATTCTAATCTGTTATGCTTGTATTCAAAGAGTCTCATATAAATTCTCTAAAGTTATGATGTCTCATAAACTCATCTTGCTCACAGGCTCTAAAGATTTAAAAGAAAGAGAGAAACAGGGAGAGGAAGAGAGTTATACTGCTCAAAGATCTTACCCTTCTATCAAATACATGACTTAAAAACAAAATCAAGTATTTCGA
This sequence comes from Aselliscus stoliczkanus, assembly GCA_033961575.1. Lineage (NCBI taxonomy): Eukaryota > Metazoa > Chordata > Mammalia > Chiroptera > Hipposideridae > Aselliscus > Aselliscus stoliczkanus. The sequence goes on from CM066733.1 coordinate 132,110,893, forward strand.
GACACAATCATTAAAGACTCAGCTCAAAATCATTCACAACTAGGCTCCATTTTAAAAAGCAATGCAATTGCACTTTAACAAACATTTTTAGAAATACATGAAAATGAAAAAAATACCCAGTTCTACCCATATAAAAAAATCACCTATTTTCTTTTTGTCCCCATATTCTTTCCTACTTGCTGCAATCACAGTGCTGATAAAATTGGGCATTCAGATTTTTATACTATAATTTTATTACAAACACACTTCCCAGATTACTTCATAGTCTTCAAGTTTTCACTTTCAAAGCCCGCATAATAGTCCATCAAGGGGATATACCACAATTTAGTTGAATAACTCCCTATTGCGGGCATAGCAAAGAACCATTTCTACCATGGAAGAATCCAGTGCCCCCTACCCTCCCTTTGTTACCCAGCTGAAGGGGTGAGATGATGACCGCAGTGTATTTATTTCTTGGGAAAACATCCAGTGTCTGACCTCTTGACATGGACCTCCTGCTCCGGCCTAGGGAGGACGTGTACAGAGTCCTGCTCAGTGGCTTTCAGACCACAGAGCGCACACTGCAGCTCCTGGTACTATACTGGGCTTCGTCCTTCCCTTTCTGGTCCTCACAATGCCTCCCTCTAAAACCTGCCCTCAGGCCTTTAAATACCTCTAACCTGCTCATAAAAAAGAAAATGAAAGTTGCTGCTCTTAATTTTATGCATCACATGTCTTAAAAATGAAATTTCTTCATAGAAAGGAATGTAAAAGAGGGAATAATAATAGGTGAGAGAGGTAATGCTAGATAATAGATCATAAAGCTGCAATGTCTTGGAAGGCAGAGGTAGTGTGTTATTTGTAAGATGTCATCATGCTGAGATCATCTATGAAGCCTATTATCTCCTGAGAGATAAATACTAATACATCTGGCTCCTTTTCACTGTGTGTGTGTGTGTGTGTGTGTGTGTGTGTGTGTGTATGTGTGTGTGTGTGTTTAAATCATAAGTGTTTATATAAGACTTGTTATTCTTTCTGACATCACTTAAAAAGTACAAGCTCAAGTTTGGTCCTGCTACAGATAGAGAAAGGAGGGAAATAGATTGATCACTACTTTAAAAAATGTTCTGTGGCAAAAGGCACAAGAGAATAGGGGGCTGGTACTAAAATGTATAAGAGTGCTCAAAACCAACTCATCAAAATGGTTCTAAATTGGCAGAATTGACATCAGGAAGACAAAAAGCATGAGTAATGATCTTGTCAAAAAAGGATGTTCTGGACTATCCCATACAAACAAGCAACAGAAGGCGGCTGGAGTCCTGCCGACTCAGCCTCATGAGTAAACAATTGTGAGGTCAGTCCCAGCTTGGAAACACAGGCAGTTCCTTTCTTTGTGAATTGGAATCAATGCATAGAGCCCATTCCTGATCCTGAGAGAACGGAAGAACCCAGAAAACTGTGAAGAAGCAAATCATGTCCTATGAGTCAGCTGTGATCCACCTCAGTGCACATGAGAAGAAGGACAGACCACTCACTCACTACCTGTGGTCTGGCTCCATTGGGTCAGGCTTGGACACCTTGGGAAAGATTTCAGGGTGAAGGGCCCTACAATATATTGGGGCTTTTTGTAGTTAGACATGACAATTATCTTTGTCGTTATTGTTAAGTTAGCCTACTCTACTTTAGGTGGAATTCCTTTGTATGTCGAAAGACCCCAGTCCATCACAGAAGAATCTAAAATCCTAAAAATTCCATGCATCTCTTTTTCCCCTACATTTTTTTGCTCACTTTCATATTTTCTTATTTCCAGGTTATTTCTCCCTTGTCAAATTCTGGTAACATTTTTCTACATCTAAATGAATAAAAATGAGACAACCTATACTTCAGTTTTAGTTCAATTGGCCTTGCAGTATCAAAATGTCTCTTTGTAAAAAAATAAATCTGGGTTTTCAACCTGCTTGTTTCACAGTCAACCTCAAGTCCTACTTCATTCTAATAAATCAGCCTCCGAGTTTAGCAATGTGGAAAGGATGCATTTTTCTTTAAGTTCTCAGAAACATTAGTTACTGAATTCCCAGGGCACTGTATCTATTTTATTTATGGTATTATTACACATATGGCCTAGCTGAAATCTTTGTCCATAATAGTTTAGCAGTGTTAAATAAAGTAGAAAAGTAGTGTTGAATAAGGTAGAAAAACAAAAGGAGACAAAGTTAGAATATGAATATAGGATAAAAAAACAAATTTCTTGGAGGTGGGTTTTCATGACTCCTCTCTCTCCCATGCTGGGGCGGGGGGTGCAATTGTGGTTTTGGGGAAGTCTGGTGTTCCTACACAGACTCCCTGGGCTGGGAGCAGGGGCTGGTAAGGAGGGAAGGGCCTGGCAGAATAGTCAAAGCAGAGGTAAAGGTGTTACACACACACACACACACACACACACACACACACATATATTTTAATTTTTTTTTATTTTTGTAAAGGTGTTATTTGAATACATGAAGAACCTCTGGCCATGAAGCTTTTTGAAGGTGATATTATGTTGCCAAATAGAAGCATCTTTGGCTAGGGAAGCTGGGGATGGATTTTAGGCCCGTGTGTCCTCTCTGTAGGGCCTCTTTACACAGTGTTCACCACAACCCAACACAGTGTTTACACGGTGGTCAACACAAGTTGTATTGAGAGAGCTGTCAGGTCTGGTGGTAGAAAGTGTGGGAAATAAGGTGACATTGCTCCAGGCAGCAAAGGAGTTGAATGTCAGTCAGGGGAAAAGTCAGATAGTGATGGCTGAAAAAGCCAGCTGCTTAGATGGGGGACCCTGCGCACACTGGGATGCTGCTCAGCTTACCCAGTAGCTTTGAGTATCATTTAATGGATGAGCCCACCCAAAAGAAGCTATCACAGGGAGATACTCTTGAGGCTGCTGGACCAGGACTCTCTTCTGAACTACCAAGTGGTCCCAAGATCAGGAATGGAGACAGGGCCATGAGACCCTTAGTTCTGCTGGGACACAGAGACCTCATCCCATGTGGGCTAGGAAAGAGAGATGTCAGTGGGTGCAGCAGAGAAGATACGAGTTTTTCCTCCTTTACTGAGGGGCTGGGTGGTTTCTGGGAGCACTTCTTCAGGCTGGGAATCTTCTTGATGGCTATAGAATAGGCATCATTGACTTCTCTGGGAGTGGGCTCATTCTGTGGCATTAAGTAGGAAAGCAGTGGGGTTGATGACACTGCAAGGGCAACTTAAGAGTGTGACTCTAACGAGGAGTATATTCTACCAGTGAAACATTCTGCTCAGTTCTTAACCCATGTTTTCAGTCTTCTGCACAGGTCAGTTTGTTTGGGAAGCCAGAGGGCTTGTGATGATTATTTATTTTTCAGCATCCCCCCTTGAGGGCTCCTCTGAACTGTGACTGCAGTGCTGAGTGACAAGGAGCTCCATGACTTAATATTGTACTGCCTCCTCAGTGCCAGCCACCTAACACATGCCCCCGAGTTTAGAGCTTATTCTAAGCCCTTGGCTATTTCTGAGTCATTTGACATAGGGTCCTTGACAGACACTTCTTATCAGCCATTTAGAGTGACCCATGGATTCCCCATTGGCTGTTTAACAGAGGAGAAACAAAATATGCTGTATAGAAATGGAAACACTCGCAGATAAAATTCAAATCTACAGTATTTAACTGAGCAAGTAGCAACAATTTGGGAATTTGTAGAAATTCTGGGGTTTGAATGTATATTGATTGGAAGGAGAGAAGTTAACATTCTCTCATTCTCCTAGCCCCATTTGGCCTGTTACATCTTTTATAAGTGAACACATGAAAGGTACCTATTTGTCAGCGTATTGTTGTCTATCCATATAAGCTCTATTTGGGACTTCTAAAAAGGCTGTGCTCTATTAATAGTAGAAGACATCTTATTGGGGTTTTTTGTTTTATTTATTTATTTGTTTAGTTAGTTAGTTAGTTAGTTAGTTAGCTGAGCCATCCTGCCACCTGTTGGCAGCTCAGAGGCAGCTCAGCTAGGGCCAGGAATCAAACTGGCAACGCTATTGCTCAGAGCTTGCACTCTTGAGCTTGCACTCTTGAGCAAGCTCTTAACCAACTGAGCCACTCGGCCAACCCGGCATCACAGTGTTTTTGAACATAGAGTTGTGAGCTATTCATGCCAAAGTCAAGTCTTCAAGATGGAGTCTTGTACTTAAGAAGTAAAAAAGCTGTAATTAAGACAACAGCACTTCATTCTGTATTCAGTGTCTTTGTCTGGAGTAGAACACTAAATATTTCTATTAGATTTTCATTTCTTTAACTTCTTCTTCACGATGGCACATAGTAGATGGCACATGGTTGAATCTAGGTTCCCTTGAAAGCAGAGCCCTAGACACAGTTTGCAGAAAGGCAGATATAGAAGTGCACATCTATTATGTATTTACTGTATACTGGGTGCTTTTGCTTATTTTGTCCCTTTTAATTTTCACAACAATCCTAAAAGGAAGTAACAATAACAGGTAAACTTTACATGACATTACTTTAAGCATGGCATAGGTATTCATTCAATAGTAATCAACAACTTTATTTTAATACTTTCTTATATAAATGAAAAAACTGAGGCAAACAGAAGTTGGGAACAATCTGTGGCCAGGAAACAGCACTGTCAAGGCCAAATCCAGATAACCTGGTACCAGTGACTTTGCTCTTAACCATGAAGTTCTAATGCTTCTCGAATAGTGGGGTAGTATATTTGTTTGTTTAGATCTGCTTAGGGATTTTTCAAAAATAGGCTTTGTTTTTTAGAGTAGTTATAAGTTCATAGAAAAATTAAGAGAAAGTAGAGAGATTTTCCATATAGTCCTTGTCCCCACACACATAGCCTCCCCCATTATCAATGTCCTCCCCAAGAATGGTACATTTGTTGCAATTGATGAACTTACATTGACACATCATAATCTCCCAAAGTCCATAGTTTACATTAGGGTTCACTCTCAGAATTCTATGGCTTTTCGCAAGTGTATAATGACATGATCCACCATTATATCATACGGAGTAGTTTCACTGACTTAACCAATTTTCTTCTGCTTCACCTATTCATCCTTCCCTTCTCCCCTAACCCCTAGTAATTACTGATCTTTTTACTGTTGCCATAGATTTGCCTTTTCCAGAATGCCATACAGTGGGGATCATGTAATATGTAGCTTTTCAAAGTGGTTTCTTTCACTTAGTAATATATATTTATGGTTTTTCCATGTCTATTTATGGCTTGATATCTCATTTCTTTTTAAGAACAGAGTAATACTCTGTTATATGGATGTACTAGTTTATTTATCCAATCACCTATTGAAGGACATGTTTTTTACAAATATTTTCTCCCAGTCTGTGTCTAGCCTGCTCTAGATTTCTGTTTTGATAAGTTGATTCTCTGTATCTATCTGTCTGTCTCTTCAATTTTTGAGGACAGAGGTTTTCCCAGTGACCTCGTTTATCTTACAAATCTAAGAAAAGCTCCTGACTTTTTAGATCAGTAGTTAATACGGGCTGGTGTGCCAGTGGTTGGCTACAAAGGGACATGAGATTTTTGGAATGATGGAAATATTCTACATCTTGATGTGGTGGTAGTTACTCTACTCCATGCATTAGTCAAAACTCACAGAACTGGGCACTAAAAATGATGAATTATTCTCATTGTGCATTATACCTTAATAGTTTTCTCTAAATCCAGACTTTGAAAACAGACTACATCTAAATACAAGCTCCTCCACAATTTCGCCAAGTGACCATATTTCATAAAACCTTTCTATGTCTGTTTTTCTTAACTTGTGAAACAGAGCTACTGACTGCAGAGGGTTGTTGGGGAAATTAAGTAAAATGATGTATGTAATTATTTACCACAATGGCAAGCGATAAAATTGCTCACTAAATGGTAGTTATGATTTTTATCCTCCCCATTAAAGAGCTAAGAGCTTGTTTGAGGCAGAGGTTTCTACATATATTTGTGTGAACATCCCTTTTTAAAAGGAAATAGAAGTTTTATCAGAGAGCTTGTTAAGAGCTCTACAGCCCCATAGAAAGAGGGCATCTCTTTACTATTGAATAAGTTTGAGCTCCTAGAAAACAAACAGGAAAACATTAAAAAATTAAATAACGCTTCAGAAATTGGACCAGTGTATTAGTTCTCAAGATATAATTTATTTATTCACTCAACCAAAGAGCAGTGATATGCACCAAATACTGACTGTCCTAAGTGCTGGAGATTCAAGCGGTCTGAAAGTCCTTGTACTCAAGGAGCTCTGGTTCCACATTTACTGAGAGTCACAGAGTAAGCTTTCCATGAATACTACCCACAGAGATTTGAATGAGACCCCTCTAGTAACTCGGAAACAATCAAGAAGACATTTCTCTTAACCACCTATCGCCTCCCATCTCTTAACCAGCCATCGCCTCCACTCAGTGTCTCACCGTTCTTCATTTTCTTCATTTGCTCTTCATTTTGCTCTTCATTTTCTCCCTCTGAGGACTTGGATTCCCTACACTGTACCTTATATACTCCCTTTTGGCTAACCTTTACTTTGAAATAATTTCAACTCACAGAAAATTGCAAAAATAATACAGAGTCTTGTGTGCCCTTTACTCACCTTCCGCCAATGGAAAATCTCATAGAATTTAGCATAATATCAAAACTGGGTAATTGACATTATACAATACATATCATTAATGAGGTAGACTACAGGCCATGTTCAGATTTAAACCCATGCTCCTTACCCATCGATTGACATTTTCTTCAGCTCCCTGACCTTCCAGTCCTTTCTAGGTAGAAAATAATTTCTCTTCTCTTACAGCCTGAAGCTGAGGCCTCTAAGACTCAACAGGAACATTTCAGACTCCCCTTAACTAGAGAGGTTCTATTCAAATGCTGCTGTCACAAAATCACAATGTCAAAGCCAGTTCTGCTGCGTCTCTGCCAAAACCTCATGCCAGATTTCATTTGAAACCACAAGGACAGTTATTTCCACCTTGCATCAAATTCTGTCCCACATGTCACTGTCTGAAATGCAAGCTTTTTCTCTTCTCGCTTGTCCATACTTTGATCCTCAGGTATCTCAGTGCTGTGTCCTTTCATCAGCCCACCATTGCACTCCTTTCCTTTCTCCAAATGTTTTCAACTATACTCTCGGAAATTTCTGTTTCATGGTAATTAAACTCTCAGACACACACACACTCACACACACACACACACCCCACACACACCTACACATACACACACATATACCACACGCACACACATACATACACATGCACCACACACACACGCACACCACACACACACCTACACATACACACACACCACACATACACACACACACCACACACACCACACACACACACACACACACCATAAACACATCTTCACAGAACGGTAACTTATCTTCTTATCTTAAATAAGACTAGACTTCTTCACAAAGTTATCATCTCATTAGAAAACCTTCAGGGAAGATATTAATTCTTCCTTGTTGCACATCTGCAGAACCCAGCCAAATAATAGTGCCATCAACTGACTGTGAGGTCACATGGCAACCTCAGTATTCGCACAGTTCCTCAATGCCTTATATACTCTTGTTCCTTTATCTTTGCATAACAACTGCATGGCATCTGACTAGTCTGCCTTCTACCCCCCTGATTCCTGTCCCCTCCTAGCCATGTGACATTTATCCAAGACTTTCGTACCTCACTCAGAGCTTTTTTCTCTATCCCCTGTCCTTCTACCATGTTAAATAATACCAACACCTATCCATGTCCAAGTAGATTACCTTGCTACCACTCTAGCTTCTCAGTTTCTTGAATTTCTGAGTTCCAGTGGACTTTACTTTCTCTACCCTTTGGCCTCCTATACTTATGGCCACATCACAGACATTTTACAAGCCAGAACCTTTCCACGTGTTACACCTGAGCTCCAATGCTTACTCTGACCTATTTCCTATTTTTTGAAGCTTTTCAAATTCACTGGTGCTTTTAAATCTACTTTTGGTGTTATATGTCTCTTTTAGGTCTCCTGATTACTCCATTTTCTCCTGATCACCCCATTTTCTCTCAACTTATCAGTTTTTTTCTTAAACTCATTTAATTGTCTACTCAGCCTGGGAGACACAGTAAATGGCTTGAATTCTTCACCAGTAACCCAACTTCCTTCTTATACTGTATGGTTCTATTAAAGTCCAAACACCACATCACGCCCAAAATTTGTGCTCCATTCTTCTACAACTAGGATGTTCATCATTGCAAAGAAAATGTTCTGAACAATGAAGTCACTACAGATGCATGGTCTTCAGCTCAATTCTCATTGTCATTCAGCAAATCTCTTTGCTTGTCCACTGTAATCTAGTGCTTCCTCTCCTATTCTCTGCAACAGTGCCAAACCTTCACCATTCTGCATGGTCTCCCTATCCACACTGTACAGTCATCACTTCCACTTTAAATCAGTAGGTGCAAGTTTAAGAGTTCATTTGACAGCAGTGAAGAGAATATTTAGATAGCCAGCCTCCAAGATGATTTGCATGATCCTGGCCTTCCATTATGACTTTGATAAATTAACGTGTGTTAAGTGGAGCACAGGGTGCTAGACAGTAAACTGAGGTTCAACAACAGACCACAAGAGAGATTAAAGTAGAGGAGTTTATTACTCACAGGTCCTGGAAGAGGTACACAGCACACCTCGAGGGATCACACAGGGAGGTCAGGCAGAATGCAGACAGAGAGAGGCAACAGGTGCAGTATATGCCTTGATTAGGGTCCACTAATGGAGTATTTTGAGGTTTCCAGGATAGGGTTGGATTGGTTAATTTAAATCAAAAGAGTGGAGTTTTTGTAAGCCCCACAGGGGTCTTATCTACGGAGTGTATAAAGCATACAGGCGCTGGGAGGCAAAGATGAATGTCAATCATGAGGGCTGTTGGGGAATTCATATCAGAAAGTTTCATTTGCCTGTGACTCTGTGGGCTGCTATCTTGGGAATGCAGGTGCATGTTGGGGCTGGTGTCAATGTAAGATCCCTGCAGGCCACATGGACAAAGAAAATGGATGCTGAGGCCCCAGTACCAAGAAGTAGCTTAGCTAAACTCTCAACGCCTCCTGCTATTCATGCCCTTGTGTGGTCTCCTCTCTCCAACAGACTTTGCATAACCAACAGAGTGTAGTGCAGGCGGTTTCTGAGGCTAGATCACAAAGGGAAATGTAGCCTCTGCCTTGACATCTTGGATCACTTGCTCTAGTGTAAGCTGAGCTACCAGGCCATGAGGTAATTCAAGCCACTCTGTGGAGAGGACTACCACAGAGGAACTGAGGCTTCCTACCAACAACTGCAACATATACGAACCATGTGCGGGAGCCACCTGGGAGGTGGATCCTCTAATCTCCATCAAGGCCTCAGACAACTGCAGTCAACTCAACCAATACGGTGACTACAACTATACAACAGAAAGAAGCAGCTAAGTTTCTCCCAAATTCCAGACCCACAGGAAGTCTGGGAGATAACAAATGTGTTTTTTTGTTGTTTTAAGTTACAAAATTATGGATAATTTGTTTTGCAGGCATAGATAACCAATACAGATTTATAGGAACAAGAGCAGAGTCAAGGAGACTGCTTAGGAGGTCATATAATAGTAGTCCAGGCAAATGTTAACAAGGGACTGAATTATGGCTGTGGAGCACAGATGAATATAAGAGTAGGATCTGAGAAGTATCCAGGAATAGAAACCGGCATGACATTGAGTGGATGTGGGTGTTCTAGGAGCATATAATTATTCTCAGCTTTCTAGCGTTGTGGCTAGATGCCAAAAAATTAAAATAGAAAATGAAGGAGAAAGAGATGATCAGAGAGAAGAATGATGAACTCAGAATTGTGACTTTGAACTCGAGGTGCATTGAAGTGCTATGTGGATATGTCACCAAAGTTCTTCATAGTGACTACTGCAATGATTTCTTTTCAGTCCTTAGCTTCCTGGAATGCTCTGCTGAATTGAATTCTGTTAACTGCTTATGTCTGAAAATGTTCTACTTTTTTTGGCCCAAGAATCTGGTTCATCTCAATTTCTCACATTTTCTCTTCAGTCCCATCACTTCCTTTGCTCATCCAAACATTGATGTTCCAGAGAATTTCACCTCAACCCACTATCCAACTTCCTCCAAATGCTCTGCAGTGGGTGCCCCAAAATCTAAGATTTACCTCCTTGGATTCAGTAGAATGAGGCTTTAAAAACAAATAACCTGATATAGTTGTCTTTTTTTATGGCTACATATTCAGATTTCTAATTGACATAATATTCTCCTTCATATCAGTTCTAATTTTCTGCTATTGTTTATGATATTATGAGTTATGATAAGAAATATATATTTGGTTTTGTCCCTGCTTCTGGCTCATAGCTCCCCAAATCATTGTAATTTCCTAAGTAATGAGAGCAACGGGGTCACCTTTTGTTATAATATTTGGTTTTTGTCCTCAATTCCTGAAATAATTCCAAAGTGATGAAGGTGAAACAGGTGGGTTTTTTTTTTTTTGTGATTCATAACAAGTCTCTTTCAACCACATCTGTATTTATTAATGAGGCAACTTTTGAAAAGCCCCTAAGGATGGAGATTGGTTGCCAGAGGAACCAACCATGTGATTAGAGCTTTGGAATTTTAATCCTCACCTCCTGACATCCCTGGAGGAGAAAGGGGTTGGAGGTTGTATTAATCACCAATGGCCAATGATTCCATTAATCATATTTACATAATGAAGCCTCTGCATGTTCAGAGAGCTCCCAGGTTGGTGGATACATTAGAGATGTTGGGGCAGTAGTGTACCCAGAGAGGGCATGGGAGCTCTGAATCTCATTGCACATACCTTGCCCTATGCATTTCTTCCTTATGGCTGTCCCTGAGCTATATTTTTTTATAATAAACCAGTAAAATAGTAATAAACCAGTAACAAGTGAAGTATTTTCCTGAATTCTGTGAGCCTCTCTAGCAAATTAATCTAACTCCAGGAGTGGGACATGGGAATCTCTGACTGAGAACTTATTGGTCAGAAATACAAGTAAGAACCTGAAAGTAGAAGCTGAAAACGTCCTTCTCTTGTTGTCATACCCAACAAAAGGGAGATGATTAGTTGGCTTAAAATTATCTCTTTCTATTTCAATTTTAAAACGTTGGCCAAATATACAAGATAGTTGAACTTCTTTTAAACATCCTTAGGGCTATCAAGAGGACATAAAATCTTCAGCACATCATTTGTGCAATATTAGTTGAAGGATATAGTAAAACATTTGCTTCCTTGGTGGTGGTAGAACCAAGGTATGAGAAAAGTTATAAAATAATTTGAATATATTTATTTTACTATCTATATTTATAATTAGTTGCTGTTGTCAATTTCTTATTAATGTAGGTAACTTTGAGCAATATTGACCCTGAAAAATTTGTAGGATGCTAGTAATTCATGTTAAAATGGGTTTTCCCAAGAGTTTCCATATAATATTACACGTACTTAAAAAAAAAAAAAAGCCCTGTATGGTCAGTCTCAACTTTTATCATTTTAGCACTTCACTTTTTGACCTATTTCTATATAAGGAAATTATATGTGTGCCCCAAAATGATAAATAATGGAACTCAAATGACTAAAATCTTCCTCAATTCATGATAAGATCTTCAGTATGCCCATATCATTCCTCAAATAGTTACATTAAGCACACTTTTTTCAGCAGCATTTAAGGACATACTATGTAGAAGCTTTCTGCACTCTTAAGAACATATGCATCTTAGTCATCTCAAGCTACTATAACAAAATACTATAGACTGGGTGGTTTAAACAACAGACTTTTATTTCTCAAAGTCTGGAGACTTGGAAATCTAAGATCAAGACACTGACACAGTTGGGTTCTTGATAGCCCTCTTCTTGGCTCATAGACAGTCACTTTCTAGCTGTGTGCTTCTATAGTCTTTCTTCTGTGTGTGTGAACAAAGAGAGATCCATCTTTTTTTTTTAATAAGGGTACTGATACCATCATGAAGGTCCCATCCTTATGACCTCATCTAAACCTAATTACCTCCCAAAGGCCTCACCTCCAAATATCACAACATTGGAGGTTAGGTCTTCAACATATGAATTTCGGGTGGGGGCTACAAACATTCAGCTCATAAAAATATTACATAAGCCAGCCATATTTAAACAGCCATATTGTCAGTCAACATAAGCCTTGTTAAGTGAAAAATTTAATATGTAGAGGCTGAAGCAACTGAATGGAATGTGGTACCCTGGATCAGGCTCTAGAACAGAAGAAGGACATTAATGGAAAACCTGGAGAAATGCAAATAAAGTCTGGAGTTTAGTTACTAGTCACATTCCAATATCAGTTTATTAGCTTTGACAAACATAGCACAGTAATGTGAGGTGATAACATTAGGGGAAACTGAAACTGGATGAGGAGTATATATATCCAAGAATTCTGTGTACTATCTTTACAACATTTCTATAAATCTAAATCATCCCCAAATATGAAAGTTTATTAAAGAATTCATGTGTAACATCTACAACATAGAGAAAAATACGATATATGGGAATGAACATGACAAAAAATGTACAGGACCATTATAAGCAAATATGAAACTTTATAAAACAATATTAAATAGGAACTTAGTAAACAGAGAGAAATGCCATTTCAGGCATAGGAACTTTCAATGTAATAAGGATGTCAAGTCTCTCTAAATCAATAAATAAATTCAATGTAATTTCAATCAAAATGTGATTAAATTTTTCATGGACCTCGAGAAACTAATTTTAAAGTGTTTATGAAACTGCAACAGGACAAGAAAGCCAATTGCACAGTCAAAGAAAAACAGGGTTGTAATAAAGCTGTAGTAATTAAAGCAGTGTGGTGTTTTCACAGATACTAACAAAACCAGTGGAACATGATAAAAGCCCAGACACAAATATGGAGACAGAGAAAGAAGGGGGCGGGGGGTGAGAGGGAGAGAGAGAGAGAGAGGACAAGAAGAGAAGAGAGGAGACCGTGGTTAGTTAACTTTATGGCAACTTGACTAGGCTAAGAGATGCCTAGATAGCTAGTAAAACACTATTTCTGAGTGTGTGAGGAGGTTTCTGAAAGAGATTAGCATTTTAATCTGTAGACTGAGTAAAGCAGATCACACTAATCAATACAGATAGGCATCATCCAATACACTGAGGGCCGAACTAGAACAAAAAAGCAGAAGAAGGGCAAATTTGCTCTTTGTTTGAGTTAAGACATCCATCTTCTCCTGCCCTGAGACAGAGCTCCTGGTTCTTGGGGCTTCAGAAAATAACTAAGACTTACACCATTGATTTCCCTCTTTCTAAGGCCTTCAGGCTTGGACTGAACCTACAAAACCAGTTTTTCTGGGCCTCTAGCTTGCAGATAGAGGGACTGCTAAGCCTCCATAATTGCATGAGTCAATCCCTCATAATAAATATCTATCTGTCATCTATCTATCTATCTATCTATCTATCTATCTATCTATCTATCTATCTATCATCTATCTGTCTGCTATTGATTCTGTTTCTCTGGAGAACCCTGACTGATACAGAGAGACAGAGAGAAAGGAGAGAGTATTAGATTTATTAATAATGAATTAATAAATAAGGAAAATGGGGTATGAAATCATCAGAGGAAGTTGAGGCTGAGATTTTAGGTAGCAAGGCCAGGTAAGGCCGTAGGGAAAGGTGACTCTTAAGTGGAGACCTGAAGGATGGAGGGAGGGAGCCATATAGAGATCTGGAGGAAAAGCATTCAGGCAGAGAGAACAGAAAGTACAAAAAGGCCCTACGGCAGGAACATGCACAATGAGTTTGAGGAACAGAAAGAAAGGCAATGAACTTGGAGTATAAAAAAAGGAAATAAATAGCAGAAAGATTAGAGAAGTAACAGGGGAAACAGATTATGTGGGGTCTTGTGGGCCGTACCATAAGTAAGATGGCAATGACAGAAGACTTTTGAACAGAGGAGTGTCATGATCTATCCAAATTTATTCTGTCTGTCATTTTCAGAATAAACTTGAGGAAGGAGTAGAAGCACCATTGGTCCAAGACAGCAGGGCGACTATATGCAAAACCTGACTATATGCAAAAGTAGAACTAACATAATTGTTGACAGACCAGATATGGGAAAGAAGCAAAGATGACTCCAAGGGTTTTGACTTGAGCAATGGAAGAATGGAGTTGCTATTTATGAGTGGAAAGAACACTGGAGAGGCAGGTTTAGCAGGAATATCTGGGGCTCAATTCTGGACACAATAAGATGGCAAAGACTATAAAACATCCATGTGGGAAAGTTAACAGGTGGTTGGATGAATGAATGAGTTTGTATTCCACTGGAAATTCTTGGCTAGAAATATAAATTTGGAAGTCAATTCAGCAAATAAATGACATAAAAATCCAAGAAATTGGATAGGATCACTTAGAGTAATCATAAATAATGTACAAATGGATCAACTGTGCATCTAGTTAGAAGACAGATTCTGATTAAACAAGCCTGGGGTGGGGCATTTTTAACACTCTACCGGATGAAGTTGACTTTGAGTAGGAAGGTTCCCAGCATCAAGTTGGAAGAACATAGGGGTGAGTGTAGATAGTGAAAAAAAAGAGATATATTTTCTGAATTCTAAGGCTCTTCAACATTTAAAGGTTGAGGAAACAGCAAAGGTGACTGAGGAGAAACAGCTAAAGATAAATAAAGGAAAAAAACAGATATGTGTGTCACCGTAGCAGGAGGAGGAGGAGGATGGAAAATTGACCATTGGAATTGGCAGGGCATAAGTCACCAGTGACTTGACAAGAACAGCTGCAGTGGCGTGGCAGGGGCTGCACCTAATTGGAATGGATTCAAGAGAGAATGGGAGCAGAGAAGTTAGAGACAACTGCTACCATCAAGTCTTTCAAGGAGCTTCACACTAAAGGGAAGGAGAGATATGGGGGTATAACTGAAGGAAAAAAGAAGGTCAAAATAAAGTCTTTAAAGGTGAGAGGAAAATTATTTGCATCCTAGTAGAATGGTCAGTAGAGAGATATGCAGAGAGAAAGGGAAATACTGGAGCAATGTGCTTGAATGGGTGAAAGGGGATGGATTATAGCACTTGAGTGGAAGGGTGGTGTCAGCCAATGGCGCAGCAGTCCATCCATGGTTACAGGAGAGAATATAGAATACAGACTTCTAAACAGGTAGATGAGAAGTCAGATGGAAGCCATCTCTTCTGATTGTATCTTTTTTTTTTCAATTGGAATAGAAGCATGATTATTACATGAGAGTGAGAATGGGGGAGGTTTGAGGCTGGAGAAGAAAGTACAAACTACTGACCTAGGGAGGGAGAGGATGAATGGATTAGAGAAAAACAGTATGATTAGTGCCCAGAGTTAAGCACCTACTTGAGATTAACAGTCAAGAAATTAAAGTGAAGCCAGTCAACACAGTTATTGTTCTCCAGCCATATTCAGCCCTGTAGGTCAAAGCACAGAAGAAGCATAGACCTGGAGGAGCGCACTGTGATATAGCTACAATAAATCCATTCTTAAAACTTTTTGAGTCTCATGGGAGTCAAGAGCCATGCTAAACACTGGCACCACAATTATGATAACAATAATAATTATAGAACTCTTTCCATATGTCGAACACCATGCTAAACTCTCTGGTCTTATTCAACCTTCACACACACACACACAAATCCTACAACAGAGAATGGATACTGTTTTCATCACCATTTCACAGATGAAGAAGAAAATGGAGGCTAAGGTGAATAAAAAATGCCCAAACTTATACATCTTATAACAGAAGTGACTGAGAGTTGAACCCAGTGTTCTTTTTTTTTTTTTAAAGATTTTATTGGAGAATTGGGGGAGGGGAACAGCGTTGGGGAACTGGGGAAAGGGAACAGACAAGTTGCTGTCCTTTTGTTCTTCAGTCTTGTTGTGGAGGACATTGTTTCACTGGCCCATGTTGGTATCATCATTGCTCTCTTCTTGGGTGAGGCAGATTGGTCGCCAGCCTCTGGATGGCCACTCACAGTGGCTCTTGGCAGCTCACGCTGGCTGCCAGCCACTCACTGTAGCCTATGGCAGCCCACTGCAGCAGGGGCTGCAGCTATGCTGTCTCGGTGACTCACAGCAGCCCAGCTCCAGGTGGAGCTGTTGTTCACCATCTTAGCTGTAGAGGGTAGTGTCACTGGCCCTCATATGTGGGATCTGAACCTGGGCCGCTGGCATCCCAAGCTAGCTCTTAACCACCATGCCCCTCAGCCTGCCCAAACCCAGTGTTCTTGATCAGCTGTCTAGTGGGGAGACTCATGAGAAACAAGATGAGAGTCCTGAGTATATCATGCCACTTTGAGGGCATGCACAGATGGCCCAGGGAACACAGAGGAGAGATAATTTTATTCAAAAAAATCTAAAAAAAAATTTAAACAAAAATAGTAAACCCAAAGGTTTTAATGGCAGTGAATATTTTCATATGTGTGAATATATTCATCATTTTTACTCTAGTCAAATGGCTGTTATCCCCAATATGACAGGAATGATGTCTCCCCAACTTGGGAGTGGGCCATAATTGCCATGATTCTTGTTCAGTGACTTCATGAGTCCATGACCATGACCATTCATACAGGCTTCCCACAAATCCCCCCCTCAAAGATGTTGTATGGAACAAATTCCAAGACTTTTAGCATGTGCATGTATCCTGATGTAGTTCCCATAGCTTTGATACAAGAGCCCATAATGAGCAAAATCAATGAAAGAGGTTTTATTATGTTGAGTTTATTTCAAGTATTCTTAATGTAAAGGACTGGAAGGTCTTTTCTTGACCCTCTCCTATTCTCTTACAGTTTGAAGTGGCCCTTATAAAAAGAAAATCCAGAAACTTGTTCTGCATTGCCTTCTTTGGAAGAACGGCTAAAAACGTCTAGCTCAAAAGACTAGACAGAAATTTGTAAGTCCTATTTAGGCCTACTATGTGCTAAGCTGGGCTGCCCAGTTTACAAATGTGTTCTTGTGTAGATTGCACACCAATCCTGTGAAGGAGCTTTTTTGAGCTTGAGTAAACCACAAGGTGGTGGTGATGGTGATGGGGGGTGTCTCTCAACTAGAAAGAGGCAGAGCGAAAATTCTAACCCATTTCTCAAGGAATAAAACACTCAGCTAGTTAATGAAAAAGAATTCTGCCTCTCTTATCCTGTGTGTGTGTGTGCGCGTGCGCGTGTGCATGTGTGTGTGTCTAGCATAATCCCCGTTCAAAGTTTTACAAATGATCCAATTTTTTCAACACAATTCAAAAATATGCTTCAAACCTTTCTATTCTTATTTTGCCCCCTAAATCAGAAAATGAAACTGTATTAGCACTCTTCCTGACTTGGTAGACCACCTCTAAGAAGAGATAGTGGCAAATCCCCTGGCTGCCAGGCAGTGTGGAATTTGCAGATGAGGCCCACCGCTGTTCAAAGATATAGATTACCCACCCAGGCAGCAGGAAAAGTAATAAACACTCTGTGAGGTAATGGGGGTTTGTTTCCTCCATCCACATGATCGAGGGGTGCCCTATATCTAGCTCTCCAGCCTTCTCACATAATGCATTACTTAGACTAGGTGTCCTGTAAGTGTTTTTATGAAGCAAGTTCCGCTTACAGAGAAAGCTTTTGTAGATGGACAGGAATGTAGTAATGCTTTAGCTAGGATGCCACATCCAGGGTTCCACACAGCTATAAAAGTGTATGCTTCCCTTCAGAAAGGAAAAGAAGGCCAGGATTCCATAAAGAATGTGAAGTATGTTCTGAGGACCAAAAGAATCCCCTTAGTCCCGCCCTTTCGTTCAAGGCTGCTTTCCTGGAGCAGGTCTTTCACGGTTCACTAGCGCACACATTCCTGTGAACCTGGGATCACTCGCTGGTCTGGGAGCACCTGCAATCCCCACTGGTAACAAATGAGTTCTCAACAAGTTCTTGTACACCTCTGAGTCAAGCCCTTAGGACACTGATCCGGTGCCAAGAACATCGAGTCTCCACAGTGGGGAAATTGCATCCATTAAAACAACAAGATTAACTAGGAGGACAGGTGAGGTAACCTGTGCATTTGTGCCAACCTGGCAACCCAGCCTGATGCTTGCTTATTAAAATGTCCTGCCTAGCAACAGCTCCGATGCCCTATTAAACGGGCTGGAGCTGCTTGCTTGCTTAAATATTTTTCAGCCTCAAACAGGAAGTCCTTAGTGACTCACTTCAGAAGGAACACTGAGGTAAGATTAGAGGGAAAGGTTGTTGGTTCCTGAATCTTCCTTTAGGGAATTAAAAAGCTAAAGTCATACAGTATTAATAAAGCCCTTTGGGAAGGCACAAGTGAGCAGAATAAATTAACAGGTGAGCCAGAGTGGATTTTTCCCTTGCTGGTGTGTTTCAGTGTAATTGAAAAGACCAGGGTCACCTCTCCAGACACTGAAAACTAAGGACTGAGGCTCATGAGCCCAAAGCTCTGAAATGTGCACTGTGGCTGGCTTGCCATGTAGTTTGAGCATCCTTCCCTTCTCAGTACTTCTGTGTCTGTCCAGCTGACCTCCCTCAGAGCCTTTCAAAGAGAACAGCTGTCTCCTAGTGTGACGATGCCTCAGTCTGATCCTCCCTGGCAAACCCAAGGGACTGAGTGAGCCTGCCAGCTCATTTTCTTTCCACAATAGGAGAGCTTCCTCACAGAGGACTACCGAAGACTCCTGCACAGTGTTTACAATTCCAACCTTTGATTCTTAAGGAGAAATTGTAATGGTGCCTTGCATCAGAGAAAGGTGATGAGCAAGGTGAGGGATCCAGGAAGGTAAAACCTTTGAAAAATAATTCCATTAAAGAAATTGAGCCAAAGGTCCTAGAAGAGAACATATCAGAAGCTGGGCTTATGAGCTGTAACTTAGCTAAGTGTATGGCTGAGTAATTGCAAGCTTACCTGACAGCTTAGTATCCTCTGTGGAGTCTCCCTTGATAAAATGTTTCCTTAATGAACTGCAGGTGCTCATCTTCTTCAACCTGAAAAGGTTAAAAAAATAGTATCACAGGGCTGGCTGAGTGGTGCGGTGGTTAAGCGCTGGCTTGGGAAGCCAGCAGCCCCGGTTCGGATCCCACATATGAGGGCCAGTGACACTGCCCTCTTAAAAAAAAAAAAAAAAGAAAAGAAAAAGAAAGGGCAATTTAGAAGAAAAAAAATAGTATCACAACCAGAGAGTTGCGATAATTCTGTCTGCTCTGACCTCTGCATAAGAAATGCTCCCCTTGGATACTTCTGCATTCCAGTTTAGCATTTATTGATTTCAAGGAACAGAGATCTTTTATGAAGAAGCTATTTCTTTATAAAGGCGGAGAAGGAGAGGGAGGAATAGCTGAAGACATAGACCACCCTTCAGCACAGCAAGGCCACATGCAGACTGGACTTGAGACCCCAAGAGTTCTCAGGAATGGGGCCACTGCTCTATGCTTTCTCCTTGTGCTCCTGTGTCTCATGGCTCTGTTTCTCCTGTATACCCCTTCCATTCTCTTCACTGCAGCTGTCTCCTGGCCTTCCTAGGAGGCAGAGTGATGCTTGAGAATCAGCCACGTTACCTGGGTTGCCTCCCATCTCTGTCACTTACCCATTGTGTGATCCTAGGGAAGTGATCACATCCAGTCAAAATAGTGATATTACCCATCTGATAGGATTAGCCTGGTGCTTAGCACACATATAACTTTCCTAAGTGTTAGCTCCCACTGTTATTGTTACTGGTACTGTTGTTGCTACTTAGAGTTACTGCTTCTCTCTAATTCTACTTTGCCCCCAGCGTTGGCTTTCCATGGCACAACTGCAACCCACCTTCTCTATGACTTTCATTCTAGTTCTCCCAGAAAGTCATCTTGGTGTTATCGTATTCAGTATTCCCAGTCAAGTCGACATTAGTGCCTGCCGTGGTTCCACCAGCCGTAGCCAGGGATAGTGGCTACATTATAGGAATGCACTCCCCTAAACCCAAGACACACCCCAAAGCATACCTACTATGTGTTTCCATGAATTTTAAACAAAGCTAATATTTTCAACATCTCATTTTTCTATTAGGAGTCCAGTCTATATTGTGAATGCCATCCGTAAACAACTTTAATTCTGAGTGTCTCATATATCATTTTTAACGCTGGATGGTGTCCTCTCAGAGGTTGATGCTGGGCCCAAAATATTTGTCAGCCAGCCCTGACTCTTCTCTATTAAAGTCCACATAGTTCAAATCAGTGAGCCTCTTTCTGATGGACACTTACATGCTTTCATGCGATTGATGTCAAAGTCATCCCACGGCATCGTTTCTTTTTAATGCTAAGAACAAAATCAGCAGCTTTTATTAATATGTACTTCTAAGTTCAACCTCCTCTGTCTTTACACTGGTTTCTAACATGTGATCAGCACTTGGCTACTCCCACATTTTCTGCTCGTTGATCATAAAGGATACTTTATGAGTGTTAAACTCAGAGCTTAGCCACATATTTTTCCTCCACTCCCCATGTGATTTAAGTGGCCTGACCAGACACGCTCTGGCTACAGGCACCCACGCTGGTCTCTGCAACCCAGGTAACTCTTGACTCCATGTCCACAGCTGTCAAATACCTGAACCTGGGATCACGACAGCTTAGAATGTTTGAGTTGTTTCCCATTAGATTCACAAGTATGGAGATGATTAAGAGACTAGATACCATTTTATAAGTAGTTGGTTTCAGGTAGAACCCAGGTATTTTTTTCAATGTATTAATATTCAAGAGATTTTTAACTTATTTTTAAATTAATTCATATACAGTAAAATTCACCATGTTTAGTGTATAGTTCTCAGGTTTTGACAAACTTATACAGTCACTTAGCTACCATCATAAACAAAATATAGAACAATTCCATCACCCAAAAAAGTTCCACCATGCTTTATAACAGGCATCTCATTTTTTTTTTTTTTTTTGAGGGCAGTGTCACTGGCTCTCATATGTGGGACCCGAACCGGGGCCGCTGGCTTCCCAAGCCGGCACCCAACCACTGCACCACTCGACCGGCCCTGGGCATCTCATTTTAAAATGCTGCCTATGTGATTCTGATAGAAAGCCATGCTTGGGTATCACTAATATGGCCTAAAACCTTTTGTAAATGGGAAAGTTATGTGTCTCATCCAGGGTCAAGTTGCTTGACAGCCAGGTAAGACCTACATCACGGTTTCTCAGTTTTATCTTGTCCTAACCCAGACATGGGTGGTTCCTCTAAGTAAAAACAAGCCTATGAAATAAACAATAAAACCAAATAACCACAAACAGAAACAAATAAACCCCAAATTGAAACAGAATGAAATAAAACTACCATTATACATAATCCAGAGAATCCATAAATTAGCCTGAACATACTCAGAAACAAAAACCAGACAGAAAGGATTGATTGCACCTGATTCCCAGCACAAAATTCTACTCTCCTCTTCCTTCTTTTTTAATTTTTCAAATATTTCGTCCTACCCAGTGCTAAAATGCACTCATGGTGAATCATCTCTAAGCAATACTCCATAACATAAACAAACTCTCTCTTCTCTTACTTTGCCTCTGATCTACACAATGGAAAGGGGCAGACTTGGAGAAAGCACATGCCATAAATATCTCAGGGTGACTGGTAGATAGACCTAATCCAATTATGGACTTAATGATTAGCTTATAAATAAAGGAGCTTTGCCTATTTTAGATGAGCTTCTCAAGGATGAAGCCATTTTGCTTTGAGAAGCAAACAGCCCCACCCAGGGGATGGTCCAAGCAAGGCCAAGGAGTTGTGAAACCCTATGTGTTTTTAAAGGGAAAAGCACTAGAACTCGATGTGGGTGTGCCCACATATGGCAGCAGGGTGTGTGGGAAACATCTATGCTGGGAGTAAAAAGAGCATTTGCTGCTTGCTTCCGCAGATGCCAGAAGCCAAAGTCAAGAATCGTTTAAAACCCTAGGCATGAACTCAAAAGACAAAATGGTAAGCAACAACCATCCTCTCTAACAATGTGAACCTTTCATGAAATCTAAAGTAATTTTCCACTCGGAGATTTTTTTTTTTCATCTTATCCCTTGGCTCTCTGAAAGAAATGATGCTCTATGAGTGCCTCTCAATCCCCGTAGGTCCTTAGGAGTTTCACAGATCCTTAGGCCTGAATCCTAAGCAGTTTTCTTCCTTTAGTCTATTATGCTACCAGCATATTGCTAAAGGTTATGGTGATCTTACAAAGACTTAGTTGGAACCCTTTCTATAACTTTGAACACAGAGCAGTATTCATTGAAAAATTAACTTCCCCACCAGTAGTAACCTGGCTGTCTCTGAGTTGGATAGCCTGGCATTTAAGTTCCTGGATGCTGGCACCAAACCACCAGGGTTTGAGTCCTGATTCTACTATTTCCCCTACCATGTTAGTGGGCAAGTTACTTAATCTCCTCTGGGTCTCAGTTTCCTCATCTGAATATTGGGTACAATTATATTACCTATCTCAAAGGGGTATTATGTGAAAATGAAAGAGCTTAGCCCTGTGCTGAAGACAAAGTGAGCACTATTATCTTGGGAAAACTTGGAATATTCCAGCCCATCCTAATTTCCTTAGGAAACACTGTACCTGAAATAATTCTTGCTAGGGACAGGCAAGTGAGAACCAGTAGTTACAAAGAATTTATGACTGATATTAAATATTTAACTTAAAAATAGTCTTTATGATGTTTTACCAAATGATTTAAAAATATATAAAAATAAGCTATTTACTCAGTCTTGTAAAGAAAGTAAGTGACTAAAGAAATATTTTTGTTCTGAATACCCATGTGTTTTTGCCATTGTTCAATGTATGAAGCAGCATCACCTTTTCCAACATTCCTAACGAACCACGGGTAGATTTTAGAGAGAGTTAAAAACAGACCATTTTTATTCATTGTCCTTGTTACCATTAACATTGCCACATGAGATAAATGTGTTTTCCATGTGTGCTGATGTGGCTCATGTATGCAAGTAGTATTAGTGTTTATGCTCTCTTTAATTTCCTTGTAACTTCTCAGTTTTTCATACATTATACCCCAGGCATACTGAAAAAAAAGGTACTTGTGTGAAATGAAAAGCAAAGTTTTCTCCACATTCATGCCCTGCTCCTTCTTCAAAGTTGGTTTAAGAAAGGGAGAATCGTTTGTGCTGTCAAAAGCTAACATTTCTTGGCAAGGATTTTTTTCCAGAACACCGTGTGAAATGACTATGTGAGATGAGCCCTGAATTCCCTTCTTTACTTGAGACTTTTTCCATTGTGTTTCACAGACCAATAGCATAAACACATGCATGAAGGGAGCTGGGTTTGTACATCCCAATAGCCACCTATTAGCTATTTGACCATGAATAAGAGACTCAGCCATTTTAAACTTGTTTTACCACCTCGCACATAGTTTAGAGGACAGTCATGAGAATTAAATAGCAAATGTAAAGGTCTGGCACATAGTAGGTGCTCAAAAACTGGGGTGTTTGTCATTATGAAGCTCCAACTCAGCCCATTAGCGTCAAGCACCATTGCATAGGTACCAAGGTTTTTAACTGAGTGAAGAAAAACACTCTGTGTGGTCAGGTTGTGCTCTAACCCAAGGGCATGGATAAAAGTGAACAACTCTTAAGCCAGACCATCCATAAAGAGCTCAAAGAAAGGTTACATGCAGCAGAGATTGCAACACATGAACAAATATTAGCAGACATAGCATATTAAAAGTTAATATTCAGATGTATATTTATGGTTCCCATATAGAATAACATCCCTTTCAGGAAGAGAGGTAACAATTTATTAACTACATTGAGATGTCTTTTAAGAAAATTATTATTGCCTCTTAAAGGATTAGTTACTTGGCTTTTTCCATTTTCACTTGACTTGTTCTCTGTATGTGATCAAACGACAAGCTAGTTGAAGCTAGTTTTCTGAGAGCTAATAAAACTTCCTACATCAACATGGAAAAGTTAATTAATCATAATAGCTGTTCAGGACATTGTGTACACACCAAATGAGAGGACTTATTTTCTTGGTATAATGCCAAAGACCTATGCGTTTTAGTAAGCTGGTGCCTGGAATGCTTTTCTAACTGTATTCCCAATATCATCTGAGATCCTTTGACCTGGACAAGAAATAAACAAGAGACAGGAATTCCAATACAAAGAAATAAATTGATATTAAATTTAGATGCACAAGCCTCCCAGCTGATAGATGGATACAAGATCAATGTATTTTCAGGCGAACAAACATGTCTAAAACTATTACTGATTAATCTTCAGTACACATCCAGAAACATAAATCTATATGCTATCATTAATTAATTTTATCTGAAGGAAAGTACATTAAGCTATAGAAGAATGATAAAATTAATTGGGGGTGAAATTTTATCTATGAGAAACCACAGAGACTTTTTGGCATGGCACTGGGCTTCGGGAAGAGCTGTAATTAATTAATTTGACACATGTGAGTTTGTCTAACTTTCAATACAGATTTTATAGTATGCCAGAATTATGACACATAGTCATTATGACTCCACAAATGCTTATTTCGAGGAAGTTATAGAAGTAGGTGTTCAGCAGAGTGGAGATGAACTCTGCTGGAGATGTCGCCAGCTTCTAAAAGAGCCCAAATCATGTGCTGGGATATAAAGGTCAACACAGAAATGGCAAAGAGAGTGAGAGGGAGGGGAAACGGGAGGAGAAGGTGAACATTCACAAAATCACACTTTTTCAGAATGTATCAAAATTTTTAAAAAGGGTGTGTCCTTTACTCAGCAATTCCATATGTGTAGAAATGTACAACAAGAACGGTTGTATACAAAAGTCCACACATAAAAATATTTTTAAACATTATTTATGGCAAAGAAATATTGGAAACAAATAGAATTTCTAATGACAGGGGATTAAATAAATTATGTCACATCCTGCAAAGGAATAGTACACATGCTAGAAAAATTATGCTTTGGGAAAATATTTATTGACTTGTAGGAAATAGTTATGAAATATATTTAAGTAAAGAATATGAGTTATGGAATAGCATATACAGTATAATACCAATTTTGTAACATCATATATAATAGAAAAAAATATGATTTCACCATCCATGCCCCTGTAGGAAGACCCCCTGAGGTAGATAGTTTGATTAAACTGGATGAAGATGATGATGAACTATTAAAGGGATCCATCTCATTTGCCTTTTCTGATTCGGTGAACCCTTAAAACCAGGAAGATAAATATCAGAAAGACTATATTTTTTTGCAGATACCAAATATATGTGAGTAGTTGTCATGCTTTTAGCTTTCAGAGTAAGCAGGAAAATTAAAGTTCATAAAACATTTGCATAAACGATAGTCCAATCTACTTCGGACATCACCTCATCAAAATTATTTTTGTACCCTAAGAACAAGATTAACTATTGTGAAATTTAACCAAAAAATAAACAAGTTATTTAAATCTAGGACATTTGTTAGGAACACAGGTACCAAACAACCAGGCTAAAAGAAATGCCAAGGCTGTACCCAGCTCTCGTCAGAGAGATCTTTCACCTCTGTGTACAAAACCAAGTTCCCGCTGATCTCTGGTGCAATAAAAAATGTACTGTACATTGTGAGACGAATCACACAAACATTGTGGACTGTCATCCTGTGGTAGCGTGGAAGGCCACCTGTTCCTTGTGCAAAGGGCACAGACAGGGGCTGGAACCTGAAACTGAGAAGAGGAAGGGAACTAAATAAGGACACTGTCCCAGACAAGTGTTGAGTCAGCCAGTTAAGTCTCCGGCATCATTGTCCTTTTATTGCTCAAGCTCTGGGGAGTAACAACTCAACGTTAGACACCACAGTCAAATAGGACGGGGTTAGGGAAAGACACCACTGGTTAAATGACTATCACCCTTGGCCTTCCACATCACAATAATCTTCCGAGGAGAACTGCTAGAAAGTGGGAATATTTCTACCCTATCATCAGTGGTGGGGTGGACATTTTGAGCTTCTAAAACAGAAAGAACTAGGTCCTGGTTCAACCCAGTCATTTACTAGTTGTTTGAGTGTGTGCAAGTCTCTTAACCTCTCTGAAAAATGTCTCCTGATGCATAAAGTTGATGTTAATAATATCTACTTGGCAAGAGGTTTGTGAGGATTAAAAGAAATATTATATATAAAATGCCTAGAGTAATGCCTGGTATACAATAGATGTTTAATAATGAGTCCTTTCTACTCACCCTCTTTTACTACCTTCTTTAGGTATAGTTCTATTTATTACCTCTTTAAAATAGGAAGAAAGTAGAGGACGAGAATTATTTTAGCAAGTTCAGACATTATAAATATCTCCCAATGAAATGACAGGTTATTACAGACTCTAAAGTTTTGCTATTTATGTCTAGGAGCCAGTTAATGCCTCTGTGTGTGTGTGTGTGTGTGTGCGCGCGCGCGCATGCACGCATGCACACTTGCCTTTTTACAAGAATTACACTGTTAGCAGAATGTTTAACTACAAACATTCGTCTGCATGTGTGTTATGTTGACTTTAGTGAATTCATTTTGATTTTGTTAATAGAATTAAATAAAACCTGGAGACAAAAATTTGTAGGCATTTACCCAAAGATCAAGAAGAACTTGTCCTTAGCAGAACTATGTAAGCTCTGCTGTCCTTAGCAGAACTATGTAAGAATCAACTAAAGAGATGGCTGAATTTTAGTTAATTTGCATGAGGTAAATTGACTAGGGGAGCTTGAGAGAAAGGGTGAATTTGCAGTGTAGTCCTATATCTGGACATCTATACAATAGATTCATTCATTTAACAGTTTTATTTGGAACGTTTCATGTGCCGGGATTGCACTAGGGACATGGGTTTTTCCCAAGCCACCAATTAATTGCACATGGCCTCCTAAGCAAGAGCTGCAAAAACCCAGTCATTTTCCAGCTGCTTTCCTGTAATTTCCAAATAAGTGTCACTCTTGAGGTCTAATCTGACACTTGACTCCAAACAAGAAGTCCCAGAATATAAAGTTAAACAGTATATAATGATCAGGAACTCAAAAGAACAACTAAAGGTTTAGTTACTTTTACAGGCAGTGAGGACTATGGACCATGAAGCAAAACAGCAAACTGGTGGCTGGCCCTGGGAAAGCCACATCAAGTGAAGCATGCTCGCCCGGTTTGAGGTGCGTGTAATCTCCAACTGCTGCAAAATTTGCTTCCATGTTGCTCATTCCTGATCTGAAAGCTCTTGCAAGCCACAGCTGTCCCTGGACCAGTGGGACATCACTAAGCAAAGTAAGAGCTTTCTACACAAAACTGGTCAGTGTTGTGAGGAAAATCGCCTTACAACTGTCAAAAATTCTTATAATTACACCATCTTCATCTGCAAATAGACCTGATCAGCATAAGAGCCAGGTAAATCAGTTACCAATACTGTCATGGAGGGAAAACTCACCAGGCATACTTTTCCAGATCCTTTGGTGGTGAGAGTGTTGCTTGCCATTTCCCTGGATTTGGGAAAATATCCCACCCCACCTGCTTTTTTAAAGTATTATGTTGTGAAAAGAGTTTTAGTTAAAAGAAAACAACTGCTATGGTATGATAAGATGGCAATTAAGAGTTATATAATATTCATGAAAACAATTCTTCCACTCTTGTTTCTCTATGAGAAAATTTTTGACAGAAAAACAAGCAATGATAAGAAACATTTTTCTTTGCAATTCACTCGAAATCCCTTCCCCTAAAGACACTGTGAACATTTTAATGTATAGCCTCTGGTTCCATGGATATATAAATAGACACCTATGCTTCCTTTAACAAAAATTGGGGTTATACTCTCCGTGATGGTATATATCCTATTTCTCCATGTTGTTCAATGTTGTTCTACATCATTTTTAATGACAACATAATACTTCACTATATTCTGATTTCTTAACCAATAGAGACATATTTGTGGCTTCAGGATAAATGATGCCTCTAAAGCTTCAGTCTTTATACCATTTTCCCTCTCTAGGTTCTCCTGGAAGTTGTGACTTCAGCTGTGTCTGAATGTGTGCCTCTGCCCCCACTAATGACACAGTCCCCAGGGACAGACTTCTGGGAATTCACTGAGTCAGAAATTCACTGAGCTCAGAGAGCTAAGTCCCCTGTTGTCACTTGGAAAAGTAAAACTAGAGCATGAGCTAGAATGCAACTTTCTTCTGGCCAACCAGACTGAGATTCAGAGTGTGTGGAATGTAAAAAAATAGATTCATTCAGCTAATGTTGATACAGTCCCTGGCATGTGCCTCAGTCATCATGCTACATGCTGGGGATACATTAGAGAACTAGACTCTAAATTTTGCTTAATTTCTTTCTCATGGAGTTTATATTTTGATGGATGAACAATTCTGGAAAGTCAAGAAAATGAAAAAGCAGCCTCAAATCCTGCAAGTAAACTGGGATAGAAAGCATACCCCACAAATATATGCCTATTTGAAACTAACACAAAAGATGTAAGATTCTTTTGTAAACTTGAAAGGATTCCATTTTCTAATGGGGATCATATATTCTCTGTATACTATACATTGCCTAAAAGATAACAGTGTACAGAAAAGACATACTATAACCTCAATTATGGAATAGAAACAATATCTTAACATGGTTATTTTAATTCAGATACAACAAATTCCCTAGAGCTTCGGAGGCATTTTTGCAAGGAATGAATAGCATCATTTTAGACATGGCTTGTTCCCAGTTACAAAAGCAGAAGTGGATGTGCAAGAGGCCACACAGCAGGGTGATCAAACAGGAAACTATTTAGAAGACAGTGGGAACCTGCATATCCATTAATGTGGGAATGGTTGAGTAAATTATGATACACTCATTAAAGGGATTATTATGTAGCTATTAGAATGAATGAGTAAGCTTTATATTTACTGATGGGAAGATGTCTATGATATACATTTAAGTGAAAAAACAAGGCTGAAGAGTAATGTATGTAGTATAATGCTATTTTTGCTTTAAAAATAAGAGGAATACTATTTATGTGTCCATATGTTTGAATGTGTTTATATAAGCATAAAAAATAGATATGGAAGACTACCTACCTAACAGCACTGATTATTTTAGATAAATGGAATGGGGCTAAAATGGGGACACAATTAATTTATACACTGCATCTTTTTACAATGAGCAGGTATTGGCTTAGTAATTTTTTTAAGTAGGAAAAATAAAGAGAAAAGTTGTAAGGTGGCCAGGGCTGAAAACATATCCTTGAAGCCACTTTATTGCTATATCAGCATTTATTCATGGAGTACTTACTGTTTACAAGGACGCCAACACAGTGTTAGACTTACTACCTGCCACAGGGCTAAGAATCTAATTGGAAAGATAAGACCTACTCACATGAAAGGATAAGTATTTCCACACTGAGAATAGAGTTGGCTAATTTATATTTATTTTTTGAAATAAGTGGACTGGAAGTGGGGTAATGAGTACAAGCTGGAATGTGGAAAACAGCTCCAACTCTGCTACTCACTTGCCATATGAAGTTGGACAAGTTCCTTAACATGTGTAACACCATTGCTCAGGCCCTTCACCTCTGGCATTCAGAAAGAAAACATCTGGATGCAAAGCTATTAACATTTCACCCCCTGGCTTCACAGGCGTGCCCCCTTCTCCCACTTCAGAACTGGGGAACTTGGGGCTGCTCCTGCAGG
Source organism: Aselliscus stoliczkanus (assembly GCA_033961575.1). Lineage (NCBI taxonomy): Eukaryota > Metazoa > Chordata > Mammalia > Chiroptera > Hipposideridae > Aselliscus > Aselliscus stoliczkanus. The sequence goes on from CM066733.1 coordinate 132,140,581, forward strand.
CCTTAGTTTTTGAAGTTGAGCCCTCAGCTCATGGTCGTTAGGAAACCTCTGAGAACCAAATCACCCCCTTATAGCCAATGGTCAAAATCTAAAAACCAGGCAACTTTTGCTCATGGTGCTAAGTTGCAAACTATCTGTCTCTAGTCTCCAGTGAGTGCTACTGGGAAGCATCTGAATAAAAGTCATCATCCAGAAATTCCTATTCTAAGCTTCTGGTCTTAAGACCACAGGCAATTCTACATAGGTGGCATGCCAGCACCATCTGACTGCTGCTATCTCCTGTGCGGTCGTTGAGAAAAGGAGCAAAAAAAGAGGCAGACTAGCCAAAGGATTGACTACACATTAATTCAAAAACAGGCAAGGAAGAAGGAGAAGAAGAATGCAAAGGTAGGCATATGCAACCACCTGTGTTACTCACAGCATCAGCAAAAAAATAACCATTGGCTCTCATCCAGGGAGTTCCCCATCGAGCTGCTGTATTACGTGTCACAGGTCTAAAGAGCACACAGAGTGTATACCTGCTCAGTCCAAGTCCCCATCCACCCCGCAGTGGGTGACAAACTGCATTGCATGGGCCTCTCATTTTAGGGGAAATATTAGGGAGAAAGAAAATGACATGTGTTCCTTCGATCTCCCCTGATTTATTTACAGTATTGTACTTTTTTTAAAAATGAAAAGACTGAATATTGATGCTTAGGCTGTTTTATGGGCCTCTGCCCCACTGCTTCCCTTCATACTCAACTTTTGGTTGTCACCATGCTAGATGCTATACAAGGAAAAGAACAAAGGCACAGTCCTTTGAGAACTGACAAAACTATCTCAGTGTGAGCAAGCAATGAAAACTAAGATATATCAAACACAGGGGCTGAGTAAGTGCATTTAGGGACAGAGGTGGGAGCTCCCCACACTGTGGGAAGACTGAAGCAAGTTGTCAATCAAATAATCAAGATTATTTAGCAGGAGGAGGGAAAAAGGGGGTGGGGGGGCGTTGATCACCAAGCATTCATGCTCCAAATTCAGCAAACCTAAAACGCATCAGAGTCTGTATACCTAGGCTATATAGGCAGATGTCCTTGCCTAAGCGTGGTTTCTAAGGAATTGAAACTTTGAAGAAACTTAATTATCTAATCAGGCTACTGATGATGTTCTCTTGAGCTAGCTTGTGCTTTATGTTTCACTAGGATGGAGGGGAGGAAATATATTGTTGTGGAACAAACAGTCCCCTGTAAATCTGGGGAGTGGTACCCTAGTTCCCAGTTTGTCACTAAGAGACTCTGGGCCTTGGAGAAAGTCTCCCAATATCTCTCTCCCTTAGATTCCCCACTGGGATTTAAAACAATGGACTAAATCCCTTCTAAGTTCTTTTTCTACTCCAGCATTCTGTTTTTTCCAAATACCAGTAAATGAGGACTAATATTTTAAGAGGTTGGCATCAATGATTCAGCACATATTTATTAAGCATCTCTTATTGAGCCCTCCTGGCTTAAAAGAATCCTCCAGGTGTTTGGTTAAAGTGCTTTGCATTCTTGGAAGCATGCAATGCACCAGGAGAGTCGTAATCATTTCATAAACATGCTGTGACTGTGCTTTTACTAATCTACAGGCCATGAAACCTCCCAGGGAGGCAACTCAGTGAACTGGTGGCTTTAGAATGATAAAGACTTCTCATTACAAACTGATTCAGTTATTATCCATGAGAACCATAGCAAGGCATTGAACGTCTCTTCATCCTAATTTTCTTGTCTGTGACTTGGTGATAATGCAGTTCACCCTGGAACGTTATAGTGGGGAGGAACCCTGGCTTTCCATAGCATAGTGGAACACACTTATCCGGTAGGAGTATGTGAAGCTTTGGGCTCAGGCAGGCCAGGTTCAAGAGCTGGTTCCATGGTTTTTTAGGTATATTACTGTTTGATAGTTACCTAGTTTCTCCAGGCCTCAGCTTCTTCATGTTTGAAATGAGAATAATAATGTTTACTACACAATTGCTATATGTGAAGAGTTTAGCATAGTGCATGGCACTTGATATAAGAAATTACTGTGCATTCCTCAAAAGTTCAGAATTTGCCTAATCTGTACACAGTAGCTGCAGTTTACATTTGTATTACAAAGGGAAGGAGTCCTCTTACAAAACAATACAAGCGGTAATGTAAGAAAAAATTCTAATCTACCTAGAAGATGAACTATTGTTACATAGATAAACAAATCCCATACAGCAAATTTATACACAACTATAATGATTGCAATGAAAATCAACATTGCTGTGCTGGCAGAATGGCTCAGTTGGTTAAGAGTTGGCTTAGAGCACAAGCTCTGAGCAACAGGGCCACTGGTTCGATTCCCACATAGACCAGTGAATGCTGCACTGGAGCTGAGCTGCTGTTGAGCTGCCAACAGGTGTCAGGATGGCTCAGCTGGCGTAACAACAAGAACAACCTGTTTGATGGTGGGCTATGCCCACCCACAGCTAAAGACTGAACTTGGCACCTTAAGAGGAGCTGCCGCCCAGATGGCTCAGTGGATAGGGTATGCACTCTTAACAACAAGGTTGCTGGTTCGACTCCTGCATGGGATGGTGGCTACGCCCACCTGCAACTAAGATTGAACACAGCACCTTGAACTTTGAGGCCACAGCTGCCGACGGGAAGCCAGATGGCGACTGGAGCCCTCCACAACGAAGATTGAAGAACAACAAATTGGTGGGTCCCCTTCCCCAATTCCCCAACACTGTTCCCCTCCCCCAATTCCCCAACAAAATCTTTAAAACAAAAACAAACAAAAAAAGAAAATCAACATTGCTTTGATTTGCAAATTTTTCTATTTGTGATAAGGACTTCTACCTAATGTATTATTTGTGAAGTTATTTCAGTATTTGAAAGAAACGTAAAAATATTGCATTTTCTCGATACAATTGGGGCTTGGAGGAAATAGAAAGTGCACTTTCTTTGAGGCATTGGTGAGGTTCTTCAGTTACAAGCAGCAAATGCAACCCTGGTTCAATGTATTAGAAGGATATCGGTGAGCACAACACATCGAATTGACCCAAGAATAGAGAAGAGGGTTTAGAGGGGGACAGGAGCTCAGCCAGGGACCCTAGGGGGGCAGTTTCTTCCCTCCTTGCATAGGATTGAAAAGAGAAAGGTCAGTTGGCCACATTTAAGTCATAAAAGATCTTCCCTTCAGATCATTCCTACAGGAAGAATCTGGCCAAAGGCTGCTCCTGGAACCTCTTTGCCACCCTTGAAAAAGAACAGATATCTGAATTGCCTGCCCTACCAAGACTACCCACAATATCAGAGAAGCAAATCCCCCACATGAAATAGAGAAGCTGATAGGAAGAGGGGATGGATGCTGGGTGATCAATGTCAACATACTCGTAGGTCCACTAGAGAGTCAGACTGACCTGTTTCCACCTCTGACTCTGTTATTTGATATGCAAACTACTCTACTCCCCCAAGTCTACTGTAAGATGAAGATAACAGTAAACCCAACTCTACGCAATTTCCTTAAAGTACACATACAGTAATGTTTATGAAGTGCCCAGCACAGTACCCGTCACATAATATGTCTATTAACTTTCCATAAATCATCCCATCCTTAATTTTAATTGTTCCTATGTTAGGCTATTCTATATTAGCTCCATGTATATTTACTTGTTGTAGATTTCTTACATCCATGCATGTTAGTATCTATTATCAAGGTTGTCAAAAAAGTCACGATGTATTTTTTCTGTTTTTCATTGCAAAAATGTGTCATGACTTTTCCGACAACCCAATATGTGCTTCCAGAGAAAAAAATATCGTGCCTCTTTTAAACAGTGCCATGTGCTTTTGAACAATGACTGACAATGACAATAATTACAGGGAGGCATTGCTTGTCCTAGTGATTAGCCTTAAGTACTGTTTTGAGATATTCTTACATCTACATAATATGGTATTTATAAACATAGTCGATGTTCATAGCTGTGCTTAAGCTATTGGCTTCCATTGTATTTTTCATGGTCATGCTGAGAGAGCTTGATGACACATAGATCACACTGCTCATACAAAGTTTTTGATGACAGAATGCTTGACAGAGACCTATCTTCCTAAATAGTTTGCTGATTCACTTGTTCCATTTTTAAACATCAGCGGATTGCCATTGGTGACCTCTGCTCTTTATTTGGTTTGACTCGTGGCTAGCATGAGACTTCTGTCTGCATCAATCAGTATGAGATGGTCAGTGTGAGGTTAACACCAGTATGAGCATGACCAATTAGTAGTAATGAGGAGCCTTGGCTATTTTTCTGTTTTCCCCAGAGGTATCATTATGGATCATGTGTTAGAAACATAGCCATCAGATGTTTAGCATGAACCTGGGAGACTGCACCTAACTTAATTCAAGTAGCACTTGCATTGTCTTCATACAGGTAGCATATCAGTTCCCAAATTGCATGGGCCCATCCAATTGCATATTGAAAGGCCTCCTACATTTCTCTTAGGTCTCCTACCAACCTTCATTCCAATGTAGAAGCAGTCTTGAAAGACAGCTATAAACTGTCCTTTCTTGCCGCCTGGTAGCAGGTTTTTAAAAGTCCCCTCAAATGGACATTTTTTTAAAAATCATTATTGTGTAATTGCCACAGTTTCATTATGATGTTAGTTATGCTTTCTGGCTTAATTCAGAGTAGATTAAAAGAGTTTTGTTCTTTCGTTTGTGTAATTCTCTGCTAAGATCAGAAAGGTAGTAACCTCAGACCCTGGTAGTAGCCACACCTGCTAATTCCTCATTCAACACTTTAGGTCAAAATTAGTGTACATATCCACCATATTGTGGTCTACAAAAACAAACTCAAGAGAATGCTTTTTGCCCCTTGGTGCTTCTTATCTACAACTGCAGCAGGTGACTCAGAAGAGGGACCTTCCAGTCAGCAACAGGGGGATTTGTAAGTCTACTGCTAATGGCACATTGCAAAACCAGAATATTTGAGGGCTTTACATATCACGTAGGCACTAAATATGTAAGTATCAGGTAAATGAATGAAGGACACTCAACCCAGTAATAATCAGCCCTGCTGAGGACAATGACAAAGACTCTGGGCTCTGGGTCTTGCCCCTCAGTAGCCCCTCATCAGAGAGCCCTCTGGGGTGTTACTTGGGCCATGTTGGCCATTGCCCATTCTCTTAACTATGCCAGGTTTCTCCTACCTCATCACATTGACACCTGCTTCTCCCTCTGCCAAAAACACTCGCTCTCTAACTCCCTTCACCACTAAACCCTAACCCTCCTTCAGCATTTAGCTAAAAGGACAACTTTGCAGGCAAGATTGTATCAGGACTCTGTTACATTTTCTCATATCACCCGTTTTCTCCTTCAAGGCACTCATTATTATTGCAATTAAATAACTAATCACAGAAGTTGTTGTTTAATGAATGTGTCATCTGGTAAAATGCAAGCCCCCCTGAAGGTCTTACTTACATTTGCATTTCAAGTTTCTTATAAACAGTAGGTGCACAATGTGTGTGTGTGTGTGTGTGTGTGTGTGTGTGTAGGTGCACAATGTGTGTGTGTGTGTGTGTGTGTGTGTGTGTATATATATATATATATATATATATATATATATATATATATATGTGAATTCTGCATTGAAACCTCAACGTTCTTTTTTTTTTTGAGGGCAGTGTCACTGACCCCCACATGTGGGACCCGAACCGGGGCCGCTGGCCTCCCAAGCCAGCACCCAACCACCGCGCCACTCGGCCGGCCCAAAAACTCAACATTCTTAAACTTCACAACCCTTCTGTTAGGTTTTGCAGGTAAACCAGAGCCAGGTTTATTATGGAGTACGGTTTCAAAGATACTCAGGGGAGGGAGAGAGAAGAAGGCAGGGAGGGCTGGGCCAAATCAGGTCAATTTTCTCTTCATTCTGTTTCCCCTTGGAGTAATTGTATGCTAATGTAATCAAATACCAAACCAAGCTTGCAGAAACTTCTTTTTTCCCCAAACTTCTCTAACTGTAGAAAGGGTAAGAGTTCTTTACAAACTCCACTTACATTTTACCATTTGCATGTCATACTGTCCCACCCTCCAAGACTCTGACAGTTTTTATTGTGATACCTGCATTTAGAACAGAATTTTGGATACAGAGTTAATGCTCATAGTTTTCTATGGCCAGCAACAATGGTTCTCAATACTGAGCCTGAGGCACTCTGCGGTTACGTTCTCTATAGTCTGATACCAGATATAAGCAACAACTGTGATTTTCCTTTCACAGATGGAGGAAATGAGCACAGGCACATCTGAAACCTTGACCACTGTCACATAGAGCCTCGGTGGCAGACAAGATTGGCTCACCCCTACAGCAACAATGGAGAGAAAGTCCAGGACTCTAGGACCCTGGGGAATCTCCCAGGCCTGCAACCGATCACCTATCCTCATTTTCCTTGCATTGGCTAAAAGTATAAAAAATGCAATGTACAGCCTGACTACCTTCTGAGATCATTCTGCAATGGTCAGTAGGGTTAAAAAGAGAAAGTCTAGATTTTATGCGCTTTTTTCCCCCTCCTGCTTAGTGTGAGTTGAATGCTAACTTGAAAACAGCTTTAAAGGTGGACCAGGAAGTACTTTCACTTTAGGAGGCAACCCCATATCAGAAAACCAGTAAGACACAGCGCAGTGCAATTACAACTGGACATGGAGGAAGACAGGGACAGGAGGCAACAGAGGTGTGTTATTATGTCCCACCTATCCGAAACATAGCATGAGGGAGGGAAGACTCCCAAAGCAAAAGCCACACACAGGTCCAATGTCTTAAGAGTGCATTGGTTTCTCAGTTATTTAACTTTCAACAAATATTTATCGATACCTGGCAATATGCTAAGCTTTGTGGATACAACAAAGAACACATTGAAGCCCCTGGTCTTTAAACATTTCCTTTCAGGGCCGAGGCAGATAAGGGGACGGAGGGAGGAATAATATACAAGTAAATAAACAAACAAGCTAACTTCAAACACTAATAAACGTTACTGTAATGAAAAACCAAGGTAATATGATAGAGAGTGACTGGAGGTGGGGGTTTCATTGAGGTCTGTGCTGTCCAGTACAGTCCCCACTAGTCATGTGTGGCTGTAAAGACCTTTACATGTGGCTAGACCGAACTGAAATGTCCTGTAAGAAATGTGCCCAATCTCAAAGGCCAACATGAGAGAAAGGATGTAAAATAGTTCATTACTATCTTTATACTAATTCTATGTTACAATGATACTATTTTAGATATACTGGATTCGATAAAAATATTGAAATTAATTTCATCTCTACATTTTAAACCACATTTGTTTAAAATGTGGTTACTAGAAAATGTATAGTTACATGTATGACTCACATTTGTCTCCCTAATATGTCTGGTGGGTGGCATTGTGTTACTGTGGGCAGGGAAGGCTGCCTGAGGAAGTGACAACTAGTCATGTGCAGGTCTGGGGGCAGGGTGATGCAGATAAGGGGGCAACACTTGCAGAGAACCTAAGGTGGGAAACAGCTTGGTGAGTTGGAGAAGAAAGGCAAAAAGCCAGTGTTCCTGAAGAGTAGGCCAGGAGAGGAAGTGGTGGGAGGGAACTACATCCCTGAGACTAACACTTGCTCATGCAGGGCCTTGTAGACTAGAGGGAAAAGTTAGGATTGTATATAAATACAAATTTTCTATAGGTTATCATTACAGATTTGTTTCTATGCAATTTTCCAGGCACTATTCCAAAATATCAATATTCACGATGAAATCCTGGCTTTAAAAAATGCAAAGAATCGGGCTCAGCTCAGAATATCTCCATGCTAACAGATGCTTGCACTGAAATATGCATTTATGAAACTTGTTTACTTTCATATAGGAGTTATGATATTTATATATGGGTGTTTTTGTTATGAGGAGGAAGAGCACAGAGTGTACTCAACTAAATCAAATCAATATCTCCATCTCATCTTCCTCTACTTTACTCATCTCAGACTCGGACTCCGAGTGTGTGTGTAAGAGGAAAAGGCAGGCAAACCCAAATCTACCCAGAAAGTACCGAGTGCACGTTGGGAGATAAATATTGAAATTTTCCCTTTTTTATACATGATTGTGTATCCACTATTTATATCTTTTCTACTGAGCAACTCCCAGGAAGAGGAAAGTAAACTGAATATGTTCTCCCTTCCTACCTGGGGGGAATAGCTATAAAAAAAGAAAAGTACATCATTGAATGGCCAAATATTTGTGATGTACTTTAGAGTTTATGTAATGAATTTATTGCCATAAAAGCAAAATTTTGAGTTTTAGAAGTGAAATGAAAACAATTTTGTTCTCAAATTATCAAAGGGAAACTGACATCCATAATTATCAGGCAACTTGCACACATACTATAAAAGGCAAAGTAGAAAATGTCCTAACTGGGGATATTGTGGTCACTAAATTAGCAAAGAATGAGCTCAAGAGTTCAGATTATCCAGGGACGTTGTCAGGATTGGTGCCTAGTTAAAATACATTAAACCCTGTCAGTCACCAGGACCTGAGTATCCAGAGCCGGGCAGGGCTCTCACTGTACCTGGTCACTGCAAACCAGTGTATGGGTTTGACAACTGGGTTATAAGCCACAGTGGGGCCCAAATGAGTTAGACAGGTGTAATCCTTTGATTTAAGAGTTCTGAATCTCTGATGTTATGGATGGATAGGGTCATAGTGCTTTTTCCTAGTCTATTAATTACTAAGACTCTATCTTCATAAATTTGTAGACCCAGAACTTAGATTTAGCTTAGTTAATGGTCCAACAAGTAAAAACTTCTGATGATTAAACGGGTCCTAAGAGCATTACTGGCTCACCTTTATCAAGATAAAAGCCTGTATTTCAACAAAACCAAATAGATTTGTGATAGGATATATCAGGGCTTGGCACACAGCAGGTACTCAATAATGTTAGAATGTACAACTGTTAACTAAGATTTTGAAGAACCTTAGCATGAGATTAGTTAGTATAACAAGGAATCCCCAGATCCTGTATTGACCTGATCAATTCCTCTTACTGTGGTTCCTGGGGGAACTATGCATACAAGGAAAAAGCACAAGTGAAAAATAAAAATACATATTTAATATTAGTTGCAAGAGATTCCAGGAATCTAATAGTAGTCTCTCTGGCAGGCTGAACTGGTGCCCTTATTGTAGGCTCAAGCCCCCCATGGGTCCAGTTACACCTATAAATCCTAGTCTTCCCATAAGCTAATGGCAGAGCATGAACAGATGGGTTCTCCAGAGCTCTCAGAGCTTGTTCTGCAATAAGAGAGAGAGAGAGAGAGAGAGAGAGAGAGAGAGAGAGAGAGAGAGAGAGAGAGAGAGAGAGAGAGAGAGAGAGAGAAAGAGAATGAATATAAGATGGCTGGACCTGTGGTTTTGACAGTGTCCCTGCCAGACAATCGGCATGGCCTCATTTGTGTCCTTAAGCTCAACAAATTTGCAACTCCTCCTCCCTGGGACCTCAGGATTCTTGAAATAGGGTTCTTGACCTTGGTGGGGGGAAAGCAAAAATGGAAATCAAGGATGGGTACTCCTAATTTATAGCTCATGGTTTTGAGAACTTTAAGAACAAAGGTCAACGCAGTTTTGAAAATGTAGTTACATACAGTAATTACCATTGCTAAACACAAATCCTGCAGAATAAGTTTTATGAAACTCAGTTAAAATTTAGTCAAATTGAAGTTCATGGTATTTAAGGCACTTGCCAGGGCCAAATGGTAATCTATTGGAGGGACACATATTTGAGCCCAGGGCTGGGCTCCTTTTGTTCTGCCGTACTGCACATGGACACATTTCTGTAAATTGAAGTGATAGCAGAACCCTTTCACCAACATTAGTATTATGAATGTACTAATGGATTTGCCAAACAAAAACTTATCCGTTTGTTACATTATGTATTATTCATTATTGTTGCTGATATAAATTGTATTAATTATACTTATAAAGACATAAATAATTAATAGTAGAAAATACAGTAAGGAGCAATCAATATAATGTCAGAATTCCTTCAAGCCTACAGCAAAGAAAAGAGAGCATTGTGCTTGGCTTTTAGTTCAATTTCTCAGCATGCCAACCCTAAACTGTATTTTGTGGATATCATCACTTCATACTCAATATAAATGTATAAAATTTGGTTTATTAACTTCTTTCCCAAACTGGCTCATCTTTTTAGATATCTGAAGAGAAAGCAGTTCCAGGTTTGTTTAGATCAATGGCTCAATAACATTATCAAAGAATTGGGAAACACGGATATTTGCTTTGTCCACAGACAAGTTCCTCTTATAACAAAATGATGGCATGGTAGTTCCAAGTGTAACATGGAGACAACTTCCAGCAGAGGGGACTGTCGCTTCCTGCATTTCCCAGACATTTCCCAGAAGACCCCTGGAGGACCCCCTTCACAGCTTATTGGTTAGAAATGGAATCATCCTATTGCAGATCCATCCCCTGGGTAGCCTATGGGACTTTCTCTTCTGAAGAGCATGACTAGAAGGAAAAGGGAAGACAATGGAACAAACCAGGATTCAGCTAGGAAGGAAGAAGCAGGGAAAGAATAGATAATATAGGGATGACAAGGGCTGTGTGCTGTATCTCCTGCCTGAGCTGTCACTGTGGGGTCTTAGTCCCTAGGGTCTGTCTCCATGATAATCCATTTCATAGACCCTTTCCAAAACTATTTCTATAAAATACAACATCAGCAGTTTTCTGTTTTCACAGAGCTCAGTGCCAACTTCTCAATCTAGCCTTCAAGGCTCTCTACAAGTCAGTCCAAACTTTCCTACTCCATATTCCTATGCAAGACTCCTTCTGTTTAGGGTGCCTTTTCCTTACCTCTCCTGCACCATAACTCATGTATCATCTCTATCCTGCCACCAAAATGAGGCTCCTAAAAACAAAGATTGAACTGTACTATTTTACTTAAAGTAACTTCTTATAGGATGAAGTTTAAATTCCATAGTATGGCAAATATCACTTTTCATAAATTAGTCACTGTATCTCTTTCCAAGCACTTGCTTTATGAACCCCCATTTACATATTCCTCCTCCTCCCCCCCACACTCCAACCATGTAGAAGGTTCTCACCCCTTCCCAAACACATCATACTCTTTTATGTCTTCATGCCTTGTCCTATGTTGTGTTCACTGCCTGAAATATATTTCTCATGTTTTTCTATCTAGTAAAATTCCAGTCATCATTCAAGGCCCAATCAAAGTTCATTTCTTTCATAAATGCTTTCTCAATTCCCCAGGTAGAAGTAATTTCTTCCTCCCTAGTTGCTTCCAAAGGGTTCAATTACACCAGTAATACATTACATCATAACAATTTGTTTGTATCCATGTCTCCCACCAAAATATTTTTCTATAACTATTATTATTATTATTATTATTATTATTATTATTATTATATAAAGCTTTGTGCCCCCAGCCCCTGGTATAGAATATAGTCACAATATAAGTCTGAGGGTGCTCTATCTAGAATACCCGCTCTGTCCAAATTCTGCTGATTCTTCAATGCCCATCTCAAATGCCATCTCTTCTAGGATTTTGTTGTTATCGCCCTACTGATGAGATGTTTTCCTCATCCAAATCCCCAAACTCTGAGTAGTGTAATTAAGGTCTTCAGTCATAGCCCTCCTCTTTCTGTCCCACTAGTCTGTGAGCTCGTTCAGTGAGGTCTTGTTTCATTCTGTAGCTTTGTTCCACTGACCCAGTGGTCCAGGCACCACTCATAGCAATACTAAGTCACAGGATGGTTTGTTAGTACATGTGCCAATATAGTCAGAGGAGAACAGTTGTTTCTCTTTCATTTCAGCTTTAGAGTCAATGTTATTTGGGGACTCTTGGTTGCAAAGAATAGGAAATTAGAAAAAATAGTTAAGGAAATAAGCACACATTTGAGAAGCCAAATGTTTCCGAAACATCTGAGGTACAGGAGGGGTTTTGTATGTATTTTGTGGTGAGCTCCACAAGTTCTATGAGAATTGTCTTAATATTTTGACTAAGACCATAAGTTTTTAAAATACATGAATATTCTTGATGTTTATACTTTTTTTTTTTGAAAGTACTGTCACAGGATTTCTTGCTCTCAATGGCACTGTGTTTGTGATCTTGTTGATGTCAAAAGACCAATTTCAGGGACTTCCCTCAAGTTTAAAAATAGAAGAGGGCTACCAGTGGATGCTTATTTATTTCAGGGGAACTGGAAGACTTTAACTCTTTTATAAACCACCATTAAATCTAAATGCCTCAAGACTGGTTGAATTTTATTAATATGTACCAAGTTTTTAATTACCAGTGATTATGTCTTACATCCATCAACCAATTGACTTGGTTGATTCAGTGAAAAAAAAAAAATCAACCAACTAGTGAAGCTTGAGAAACACTCCAACCTCGCACTCTCCATATCTGTGTACCACCTACATTTTAGTAAGCTTTGTAATTCTGGAAATACGACAATCGTAAATTCAATACCAGCATCATTTTTTGTCATAAATAAGAGACAGTTCTTTTTAAAGAAGCAATAAAATATAACAATATGATTAGAATTCTAGCTGGAATGTAAGAAAGCCTCAGGCCTGCTTTCTTTATTTAAAAAGGTAATTATCAAAAGTTAGAGTTGGAAAAAAAAATGCTAGCCCTAAGAAGAACTAAAAAGAATTTTAACATGACATAACTTTCTCTCCATGCAATTCATTTAATATTAATCCTCATGATAATGTCCCTCTGAAATCATCTGCATACCATGAGAGGCACTGGTTACATTGGGGAAATAAAACTCAAACCAAAACAATCAACTGGTGGATTAAAATTGCAGTTTTTAAATCAGTGTTCTGATTTGTGATCATGTGCTTTGCATCATGGCAATGTGTTTCGCTGAAGATAATACTTCACCATTTTTTAAGGATTTCTAAGGTTTCACTAAGTAGGCCATGTTCAGGAGTTAAGATATGAACTCCTTTTATGAGAAAACAAGTTATGCTTAAATAAGACTTTTGAAGAAAGAACAATGAAAAAATGTAGGTGGATTTAGAATCTCTCCCTATTTTAATTTACAACTTAACAGCTTTTCTCTTATTATTGGGTACTTAATGGCTCATCAGGTAGATTGCTTATTTCTGAAAGATAAGTACAAAAAAATTGAATAAGTTTTTAAAATCTCTTTTTCAGAACCTAAAATTTCCTCCAGAAGCTAAAAAAAAAAAAAAAAAAAAAAAAAAATTAAAGAATATTACTTGAAGATATCTCTTAGGAATGTTTCATGTATCAGCCTTCACTTTAATCATTTTGAGAATTTTCAAGTTTAAAAATTCACCTCCAAAGACACCGATTTGTTTAGTGGATATTTAGAGCTGTAGCAATTCAATTGTGGATTTCTGGGAATGAACATTCCCTGAGTTTTGCTTCCATGCCTGGAAGAAGGCAGCCCCAGGTGCTCAGCCCATGTGGCCATCACAGCTCTGGAAGCTGGGAAAGCAGGGCAGGTTTACCTGGTAGAAGCAGATGGTAAGGAAGGGCAGGTCTCTACCACCACTATCCTTTGTCACAGAGTGACCCAGGCAATCAGGCTGTCAGCTCCCAGCATGGGAATTAAGAACAATAGAGGTTCTTTCTTCCTTTAACCAGAGTGCAGTGTCCTTTTTATGGACCAGCTTATTTCCTTGGCTAGGGATAGTAGATGACTCTTAAGTGCCCAAACTAGTAGGTACTTAGTACCCAGTTAAGGATTCATCAGGATGTCTCAGCCTTAGAGGGATCAGCAATTGAAAAAAAGCACATATCCATCTAAGTAGGTTAAGTTCTTAGGGAGCAGATGCACTTGTAGGCAATGGGAGAAGACTAGCTGGTGTCTTAAAGGTTAGAGATTGGCAAGAGGGGCAGCATAGGCAGCCAGTAGACATCAGCTAGGCCAGTAAAATTGGATATTACAGCAGATGAGTGGAGCAAAGCAATGGGAAATCTAAGCTCTCACAAGCAGGTGGACAGGTGAGAGAAGATTATGGACAGGGAATAAGGCCAAAGCTACAAGGCTCAATGTCTAGGACAGGAGTTGAGTGCCTTAGGGAGAAATGACCTACTTGTGTTAGGAATAAGAACAGGGAAGAGCTTAGGGCTAGGAAGGAGTGAGAGCTGGGTAAGGTATCAAAGCACAGTCTGGGGCACAGGAAAACAAGGCAGGGATCCCCCAGAAGAGGCACAAGAGGAAAACTCAGTCATTTGAAAAAAAAGAGGAGTTCCAAAATCCATTTATTAGAACTGAGGCAGGTCTAACAGTTAGAAGGACTCAGTATGTGGAACAATACTGCAACAGTATTGCAACAATAACACAAAACTTGTGTAACTAAGAAATTACAAGTCACAGAAACATTAACTTAAAAAATACTCAGGATTTCTTATTAAATGTGTTGATAATGTTCCATATTTTTTCAACTTGATTTACCACTCTTCTGAGTACTATGTAGTCTGAATCTTCTTATAGATCACGTTTTGGGCAAAGGTGAACTTTTTTTAAGCTTCTATCTTCGTATCATTCATCCTCATGTAATAATGGGGGAAATTTTTATATTCTCGTTTCCTTATTCCATGTATAGTTAGAAATAAAACTTCCCCTTTCCTTTCAAATATTGCATTCCATCTATTGCACTACTTTTCCAACTTTAGATTACTATGCCTTTGTTATTTCTTGGTAATCTTCACTTTCTCTATTAGTTTCAGGAACAATATGCCCTTTATATTAGCCTCAAGCTCTTCTTTCAGTTATAGCACAAAATTAGGTTGGAGTTCTTCCAGATTTTTTTCCAGAAAAATGCTAATGATAGTGGTGTGACACACTCTGTATGTCATCATTAAAATGATTAAAACAGTTATAAAGCACCTATTTGTGCTCTGTGGTATGCAAAGAGATGGAAATTATTGCTACTCTCCAAGGAGGTTGCATAGGTAGAGAGTATTAATTATGAGCAACCAATACATAAAGCAACAAGATAATAGTTATTATCGAAGATAGACTCTAGGCATTAATGAAGAGAAAGAGTTACAGACATACTTAGTTTCAGAAACCATATACAAAGAAGGGTGGCATCATCATGGGATATATGTGATTATCTTCTTTCCCTCTGACTCCATTTCAATTATTATACAACATCTCCTTCTCTACATTCTTCCTTCTTTTTTCTTCGCCGTTCTTGCACCTTTCTCTTATCCTTTTCCCAATCTAGTCTTCACACAATGAAAGAAACAGGTCCTCAGCATTTCTTGGTCCTAAAAAGAGCGTTTATTTTTCCCTCAAATTGGTCCTTGCCCAGGGACACTAAGGATGAAGAGACTTCTCCACTGCTATATGGCTCTTCTGGGCACCCCAGGTCAGTCTCACTCCCATCTGGCTGGGATCTCTGCATTCACCAAGCACCACCAATGACTCACAGAATGCATGAAAGGTTGGCATCATGGTACCCAGTGGAAAGAAAACTGGGAGTCAGGGGCAGTGTGTTGTAGGACCAGATCTGTCCTTAGACCAAGCTGGACCTGATTGTTATCTGTAAACTATGAAGGTTTGTGGCAGGTTAAATAACAACCCTATCCCCTCCCCCCACAAAAAAATATGCCTATGTCCTAATCCCTGAAACCTGTGAATGTTACCTTATATAGGAAACGACTTTGCAGGTATGATTTGGTTAAGGAATTTGAGATGGATAGAGTATCCTGAATTATTTAGGTGGGGCAGAGGTCATCACAACCATCATAAAAGGGACCCAGAATGAGGCAGTCAGAGAAGGCTAGGTGATGGTAGAAGTATAATAGGGAATGATGCAATTTGAAGAAGGAGGAGGTGGCCACAAGCCAACGAGTACAGGTATCCACTAGAAGCTGGAAAGGCAAAGAAAATGGAGTCTCACTTCACATCCTCCAAAGGAACCAGTCCTATGGCTGACTACCTTGACTTTAGCCCAGTTAAACTGATTTTGGACTTTTGAGCTATAGAACTTTCAGAGAATGATTTTAAGCCGCTAAGTTTGTAGTAATTTGCTACAGCCGCAATAAGACATGCAAACAAGGTTGTACTACATGACGTCTGTGGCTGCTTCTAACTCTAATTGCTACTTCATAGTTACAATCCATTGTTAAATAGCCCAGACTGTGCAGTACTTGGGTGCCTTAATGGACCTTGTATTTTCAAAGGAACATTGTTTGACAAGACCGTTAATCCGGTATTGCTTATTCTAAAGAGCAGATGCAATTGAAGAAGAGTCTCTGAATTTTCATCAGAGGTTTCGTTCCAAAAAGAATTAGTTGTCAGAGAAGAGCATTAATTTTCCCCTATAATCTGACCCAAAATTACCATTGTAACTTCGTCTCCCACTACATCCTCTTCTCTAGCCCCATCAGTCTTCTCATCATTTCCCAATTCTTCTGTGTCCCAATTTTTTTGTCAGTGCCCAATGTACAATGCTCTCTAAGTCTGCCCAGAGTTCCAACCAAAGACCAATTCATCTCAAAATGTCTTTCTGACCACCCCAGTCACATTTAATCCTTTCCTCCTCTATTTTCCCCATGCATATCATTTGTCCTACTTCTATTCAGACTCTTAAATCTGTTTTACATTTTGCCTTTACACCTCTGTCACTTCCATTAGATACAAGGACCACTGAATGCACTGTCTGTGGCTGATTCATTTTTGTGTTTCCTGACTACCAGGACCAGTGCCTACACATAGTAGATGCTCTCTGTTTCTGGAATTAAAGTAACAGAGAACTAGAACCAAGGAACGAAGTATCATTTCTTCTTATAAATATATGTTAGTGCAAAATTTTCCCACAGAAAAAGTCGCAAAGGAATATATATTTGTAAGTGTTCCCTAGCCTTCCTTCTTATTTTCCAGTGTTTTACTTTAGTGTAAACTTCTCAAGAACACCCCTCCC
This sequence comes from Aselliscus stoliczkanus, assembly GCA_033961575.1. NCBI lineage: Eukaryota > Metazoa > Chordata > Mammalia > Chiroptera > Hipposideridae > Aselliscus > Aselliscus stoliczkanus. Next base: position 132,157,514 of record CM066733.1, read on the forward strand.
CTGACATACCATGGACAAGTAGGAAAAAATTAAACAAATCTTACTTGCACAATTTGTTCCAGTAAAAAGATCAAAAGTTAACTTAGGAGCCAGAGACCGAGTAAAGAGTCCTGTTAAAACACCATATGTTGCAATTTACAGGAAGAACATAATCCCTACTGATTTACTTCTACCCCATAATTCTTTTTATTCATTTAAATTTAGGATTAGGTGCATTTTAGGAACTTAAACACTATTTAAAAGTGTCAGGAGTAATCATTGATAGCATCGCTATCCTTTTGTTCTAAACCAAATTCTAAGTAAGGAAAGCTCTTCGGTGCCTGAAGAGTAAAGGCAATTTATTCTGCCTGTTGAATATTAACCCATAGCCCAGTATGGATTGGATGATGGAGAATCAAGAGGTAAAATTAGTTCACTCCAGAAATACCTTGTGGTGGCAGAATGCCTGTCACTTTTCTCATTTCTTTAATCATAGTTGATGCTTATGCCAAGCCATTCATTTAGGTAACTAAGGGAGCTTAACTCTTAAATCCTCAGTGTACCCAAACAGGACGTAAGTAGGTAGTGCCTAAGTGCCTATTACTGTTATGTTTCAGACAGGCAAATAAACCCAAAGGTCAAATTTTCATAGTATGTCTGTGGAAGAACATAAAGAGAATGCAGCTAATGGATGTCCCATCTTGTTTTATCACCACTTGCTCAGTCTAACATATTCAACTGACACCCTCCAACTTGTTTGAACAGGGGAGTATGTGTTAACCTATATTGGATTTAATTGGCAGCGATCCTGGAGGAAATCCTGCATAACAGCTGTTTAGATTAGGAGCACAATAAATAACTTGGTCTTTGTAAACAGCAAACAGATACTTGTCCTTTCAAGAAGACAAATCTGCTAATTCCTCTGACTATAAAAGAATATCTACAGCATGCTACTATTTACAAGTAAATAAACAAATGTCTCAGACGAAACCCAAGTCACCCACGCACCCTAACATCTTTCATTATCGATCCTTAGGATACAGTGGATGTTCTATAGCGCTTTCTAGTCTGTTCTCATCTTTCTTTATTTTTTTAAGTGAATTTCTTTTTTTAAACATATAGTTTTGTGTTGTTGTTGTTGTTTTAAATTGGGGAACAGTGTGTTTTTCCAGGACCCATCAGCTCCAAGTCGAGTAGTTGTTTCAATCTAGTTGTGGAGGGCACAGCTCAGCAGCCCATGTGGGGATAGAACAGACAACCGTGGTGTTTTGAGCCCTGTGCTAACCAACTGAGCTAACTGGCCACCCCCATTCTCATCTGTCTGATGCAGGTCGGGGCAGCACAACCTCAAGGCTAAGATTTGGGATGCAGGAATTACAATGATACTGCAGTTGGAATATTTTGGGAAATGGCCTAAAAGAAGAGGCCTTTGTTCCAAAAATGATCTGGTAGCTAAAGCAGGACAGAATAAAGAGTGCCTACTTCAGAAAAATCTGGCCAATTCAGTGCATTCCATGTAAAATAAATTATATCTGTTGTCTGCCAAGAAAAGAAAAATGTAGTAACTAGTTGTACATCTACATTTTCAATGAACATATGCAGCTTCTAGATTAATTGTTCTATTGTTTTTTGTTTTTTTTTAAAGATTTTTATTGGGGAATTGGGGGAGGGGAACAGCATTGGGGAATCGTGGAAGGGGAACGATTTGTCTAGTTGCGGAGGATGTTGCTTCACTGGCCCATGTTGGTATCATCATTGTGCTCTTCCCGGGATGAGGCAGATCAGTCACTGGCCTTTGGATGTCGCTCACCGCGGCTATTGGCAGCTCACACCACTGCCAGCTGCTCACGCTGGCTGCCGGCCACTCACTGTAGCCTATGGCAGCCCACTGCAGCAGGGGCTGCAGCCTACACCGTCGCCGGGGCTCGCACAGCCCAGCTCCAGGTGGAGCTGTTGTTAGCTGTAGAGGGCAGTGTCACTGGCCCTCATATGTGGGATCCGAACTGGGCCTGCTGTCATCCCAAAACCAGCTCTTAACCAACGCACCACTCGGCCGGCCCTCTATTGTTCTTTAATGCCTTAAAAGGTAAATATAAAGCAAGTGTTTGATCTGTATATTTTGACCTGAGATAGAAAACTTCCAGGTTAGAAATGGTCCTTGGCAGAATTCCATCTGGCCATCAGCTAATTTCTAAAATTAAGTGTTCCTTGCTTCTATCGCTAATTATCTGGATGAATCAGATTTGGGAGAAAGCAAGCATGTTATCTCAGACTTCATAATACTGGGTGTAGTCAGACATGTAGTTTACAGCAGGAAGTACATCTCTCAAACTTTTATTAAAAGTACAAACTGGGTGATCACTTTATAAGGCATATAAATGTCTAATCACTAGTTAGTGATTAGAAACTAATGCAATGGTATATGTTAACTATAATTGAAAAGTACATTTAAATAAGAGTACAAGCTGAATTCGGGCCAATTCAAGTTCAAACTTTTATTGTGTCACTTGGTCTGTGTGCCCTAAAGCAAGGAACTTAAACTCTTTGTGTCTTAGTCTCCTCACTCATATAATGGGAATAATAGTAGTAATCTGCAGTGCAAAGTAAGATGAAATACGTCATTGAGTCTACAATCTGTAGACATTCCAAAAGTAGCAGCTATTATTAGGACTCATGGGAAAAGAAGCATTATTTATATACTGGATACTTAAAACCCTCCAGAATATTTTAAACTCTTTGAGCTTGGGTTCTGTTATACTTCCTGTGTATCCTTTGCAGAAGCTGTCAGACCTAATATGCAAGTAGGTACTAAACAAATATTTATTAATTTGACTTAATCATCTTCAAACCAACAAGGTATGCCAGCTTTCCCCACAGCTTCCATTTCCTGTGCTGTATTTATTAATTTCATTGATCTCTTTTTAAGTAGTTTGTCTCTAAATGACAGAGAACAGAAGAATGGGAGACTCATAACAAAGCCAAATAGAACAAACAATCACTCTGACCATAGGACAACACAGGAGCCTCATAGAATATAAAAGGAGAAGAACCTACAGCAAGTAAGGCTGTCTCAGGACTGTTGGCCAAGACTGTCTCTGACACTGTTGAGGAGTGTCAGGTCATGGGAGGAGGGCGCAAGAATGGCTACCTCTGCAATGGGGAATGGCGGACAAGGTAGGGGCATTTCAAGCTCAGCTGTAAGAAAGTCATAGCTATGTCGAGGTGAGCCAGGACTAGAACTAAGGTCATCAGATTTGCACAGCATCAGCCAAGATAACCGCTCACCATCCATAGCGTGCAAAGCTCTCTACCAGGCTGCCTGCAGTTGGGAGTTTTGGCAAGTTCCATCTGCCTTCCTGATCGGTTCCTTCATCTATAAATTGAGGGAGTTGAACTAAATGAACCTCCAGTCCTTTCCAGTGTTAATAGTCTATGCACATATGTCTGTCAAGTATGACTGGGTTCCCCAGATTATAAGACCTTACCTGTTTGATAGTGCATTAGTGCTTACCAAAAGCTTTTGCAGTTATCCTTCCCTTTAACCTTTACAACTATTTTGTAAGTCATGCATTGTTATCCCTCATTGTTAGAGATGAGGGAACTAAATCTCTGAGAGATCAAGCAAGTCATCCAAAGGCACAAGATTTGCTAACTAAGGAATTGTGCCCATACCTAGGCATGACAAGAAGCTTTCTGAGGAGATTAGTATTAAAAGGAAAAGTACATAATATAGGAGAAAAAAGTGCAAGTAAAATAGAAGGGGAAGGGAGAGGAGAAAATACAGCACAGGTTGAAATGAAAGGCCAAAGGCCAGAAGTCTTTCTCAAATTGCCAAGAACAGGAAAAAGCTTTTTTAAAAACAAAGAAAAGATGGGCTCTTGGCTTAGCAGACAGCATAAAATTAACAGACAAGAAACAACAAAACAACTTCTCTCCTGCTTTGGTTTTGCCTTAGAAAGAAAGTATCTTCAAATGGCAAAGTGTAGAACAAACACAGTAAAGCTTTGAGATCAAAATAGGGGAGGAAATAATAATTGCATGTTAAAATATGCTCTATGTATCCAATGTCAATTTTCCAGGCTCAGGCAAACTAACTCAAGCTTCTGAAAGGGTCTATATATTGATTGAAATATCAATTTTAGTTTTATTTTTTCATTTATACAAATAAATGAGATGTTGGAAACCTAGAGAGGGATAAATGCCTTACCTTTTTAAAAAGGCACTTTTGAGAAATTACAGATGAATCAGTTTAATATCAATGATTAATAAAGTTCTACAAAGGTCAGTTGGTCAGACAAGCTCCAAAGGGAGCTTCCATGAGTTGACCAAGAGTAAGTCATGGCTAACTAGCCTCATGTCTTTATTTGATGAAATTATTACAGTATCAGTTTAAAAATGTTATAAATGTGGTATCTATTCATTTTAAAAGGTATTTGGCAATTTTTCCCATAATTTCTTCATAGAACCAGCTATATTTATATTATAGTATAGTTAGTGGTTTCATAATAAATTAAACAATTTGAAGAGTTGATAAATATCAATTAATTAAATTTGCAGGTGACTCAAAAATGAGAATAGGTAATATGTTAAAGGGCAGATCAAGATTTAAAAAGAACTTGGAATGCTGAAACTGTAAGCTTAAATGTTAATAGGGATCAATAAAAAAAGATATATTTAGGTTCTAGAAAACTGTCTAGAAGGACCTGCTGGTTGCTTTAAGAAATTTTAAAATTTCTTATATGGTGAAAACCTCATGACTTTCAGTCCTGAATTCTTTGATTGTATGAAACATAACTGCATACATATTCATAGAAGCATATTAAGGACTCCCAAATCAGATACTGCTCCCCCCAAACAGAGGATTAAGGATAGAGCCAGCAGTAAATCCTCACCGTGATGGTGAAACTGAAGGAGGATGTGATAGTACATGGTAAGGCAATGAAGTTCACGAACTTTCCACCATATAAGTACAATGAGTCTTGGTCACATGATGAGTGTTTTATGATGATCTGTGCTCTTCATTACAAAATATGTCACATTTTCAGCAAAGAAAGAGAAAACGTATCTGAACAAATGAACAAATGAATGAATGAAATACACTAAATCGTGAAAGACAGAGTACAGGTTTCTAGCCGCTTTCCCTTCCCCAAGATGTGTTAGAAACAACCAGAGCTGGTAAAAGAATACCCACAATCTTTCAGAAACCTAGATTTTATTCAAATGTTGCCCTTTGGCACCCTGGTCCTGAGGGCCTTGACAGAATTTCCTTGTTTTTATTTCTCCTGGTTCTGTTTTTGAGAAATCCAATGCAAACAAGAATTCCTAACCACAGCACTCAGTGTCCTCCTAAAAACCTTTGCTACTGGTATTCGTTCCATGTTGGCACATTTGTGGGAGGAAAGGGAAGCCTAAAGAACACGGATGCTGAAAGTGCAGGCGACCCAGGAAGGCAGGGCTAGCTAGTGTGAGGCCAGTGTCATGGCTTGGTGATACACACAGCAGAAGGGAAGCATGAGTGAGCCTGCAGGCTCCCAGAAGGAAAGTGAGTATGTGGGATAACAATCATTTGGAACGTATGACCCCCATTTACAAAGAGCAAATAATATATTTTATTTCCATATATAGTAGCAACTGTGTTTTTCCCCCCTAGAGAAATTTAACCAAAAGACCAGCAGGGTAAATATACAGTGACGGAAACCCATATTTATGTAGGTGAGGCTTCATCTTCATGTAGGATGAGAACTGACAAGTGTTTACACAGTTCATTTCCAAAATTCTTCTTATATGGCTGTTTCATAGTCCGTGGGGCTGATGACAGGGAGAGACCCTGAAGACTGAGCAACAGCAAACTTCCAATTCAAATACCCACGTATATACATACATACTACACATATTCTGCTTGTGACTATCTACAGGTTTGGTTTACTTTTAAGTGTAACAATCTAATTTCAGGATCCCAAATATTCAAATTTCAGGATATAATTAACAATACTGCCCAATATAGATAGCCATAATAAACAAATGTCGTAAAAAAAAAATAGGAGCTATAAGAAATGAAAGTATACAAAATAGGTAAAGTTGTGATTGCTACCACTACTAATAGCAGGAGCATCCATGGAGTGACTCCAGGAGCTTGACACACAATATTTTATTTAATTCTCATGGCAGCCCTGCAAAACAGGTACTATTATCCCCAATTTAAAGAAGAGTTATACTAAGGCTCAGTGAGGGAGGTCATATATCTGAGGTCACACAATCCAATCTGCCTGCCTTCAGTCTGTGCTTTCCTTTTTATGCCGTGTGTGCCCCCAATAACTATAATACTGACAAAAATACGAAAATGGAAGTGTGATAAAGGTGGGATCAAAGATCTCAAAAGGCTGGGAAGAGAAAGAAATCTGTCTTGTTGGCTCGTTGGGATGGAAAGTCCTCGTGAAGAATGAGACATTTGAAACAGCTGAAAAAGTAGAATGTCAGCGAAGGAGATGGGGTGTGCGTGATAAAAACCTCTACACCATGGCCTGAAATGCACCTTAGGCTGTCAATGACATTCTTTCCTCTAACTTTCGGTAGATAAAAATTAATATCATTCTTCAAGCTGATGATGTGTTATCCTAAGAGAATTTGTAAAGCTTTTTCATCTTTACTGATAACCATAAAAGAAAATGAACTAGAATTGCACAGAAGGTTATAAGTTCATATCACATGCCTTATAATTTAAGAATGGTTTGGACACTGACACTAGTAACAAAAAAAAAGAAAAAAAAAAGAGGAGGAATCTCAGTAACTGGATAGTTTAATTGAGCTTTTTTTCCTTTTAGGGCCATGCTGTCTGTGAGCAAGAAACCAGAATAAAAACCCATCTAGGACTCAGTCCTTAAATATACCTGCAATGAAAACTTGCAAGTAAAAAAAAAAAAAAAAAAATGTACTAGCCTGCAACTTTTTTTCTTATTTTACTGCATGCTGTGAAATCAGAATATAAAACGCAATTCATGCTTTTTAGTTGTGAATACTAATTACATAAAGGCGCTCTTCCAAACAAAAAAAAAAACTGAACCAGGGGTAATTTATATCAATCAGTCTTGTTTTTCAAGATTTCTTAAGATTGGGTGCATTCTAATGAAGACATACACAAATGGATTCTGAAACCCTTCCCTTGGTCTTTTGGGCTCAATAAAATTTAAGTTATAGGCCCCTACATTGAGTGTGGGTTTTTTTGTTCGTTCATTTGTTCGTTTGCTTGTTTGTTTGTTCGTTCTAAAGTGAAACATGCAAGGTGGCAAAGAAGCTGATCTAAATTGAAGGGTTAATGTTCACACTGATAGTTGGAAGAGGGAAGAAGGGTATGGGCTTTGACAGGCAGGAAGAGAGGAGAGGTAGATCAGCTAGTGCAAGGGAACTTCTACTTGCCAAACTATACTGAGATTCACACAGGAATACAGATTTTGGAAGAGATGCTAAATAGCATGATGCCACGTTAAGGTGAAATGGGTGTCCTGGGGGGTTCCGCAAGCCTCCAGACATTAGGATAGGTTTATGGTTGTTACTGCCATAGTCTGAATGTTTGTGTCTCCCCACCCCAAATTCATATGTTGAAATTCTAATGCTCAATGAGATGGTATTAGCAAGTGGGGCCTTTGGGAAGTGATTAGGTCGTGAGGATGGAGCCTTTATGAATGGAACTAGTGCTCTTATGAAAGGGACCCCTGCAGAGCTCCCAAGCTCCTCTTCCATAGGAGAACAGAGGGGGAAGTCATCAGTTTGCAACCCAGAAGGGGGCCTTCACCATAGCTCAGCCATGCTGGCACCCTGATCTCAGGCTTCCAGCCTCCAGAACTATGAGAACTAAATTTCTTATGTTTATAAGCCACCCAGCCTGTGGTATTTTGTTATAGCAGACCAAAGGGACTAAGACAGTTATAGAACATCTTCATTAAGATCTGTATCTCAAGGGCTGGCCAAGCAGCTCAGTTGGTTAAGAGCTTGCTCAAGAGGGCGAGCTGAGCTCTGAGCAACAGCAGTTCGATACCCAGCCCGAGCTGAGTTGTCATTAAGCTGCCAACAGGTGGCAGGATGGCTCAGCTAAAAATAAAAAATTTTTTAAAAAAGATCTGTATCTCAAAAGTCAAAAGATAAAGTATAGTAAATGTCCATGCCCACTTGAAAAGATACAATAATTTCTCAGCTGTCTAGGTTAATATTGGAGTGCAGGACAAAGAAATAAACTGTGCCTGGAATCCACTTTGCCTCCCACTCTGCCAGATGGACAAGTCAATTAGTCGCCTCCTGGTCTCCCCTTAGCTGGGAGATAACCAGTCAAATTTTCTCAACTAGAAATACCTTTTTTGCAGTGGTCCAGGATTTCCTGAACCACAACCATAGTCCCTGATATCTGCAAGCTACCTCTTGTGTCTCTGGTGTAACTAACTATTCAGGTGCCTTCCCCCATGGTTCTCAGATCCATGTTTTCAACTGGGTCTGAGAGAGTGGTTGAGAGGGAGCAGTTCCTCTTTCTTCACACATTGCAGCTGGCCATGGAGGAGAAGGCTTTGCCTCTCTCCCTGTAAACAGAAAGCCTAGAAAGGGAGACTGCTCCCTCTCTGCACCCCTTTACCTGCTGGTGCCACAAGAATCAAGGCTAATCTGATTGTATGGCATTTATTGGGACATGTAAAGTTTATTAAACATTAAAGGTGTCCCCTTGCTCTTTTGCTTTCTGTGATCAGCAGGCCTTCATGTCTAGTAGGGACAACTGGGAAGAACCTTCTGCAGATATAGGAGATGCCCATTCTCCCCTTCTTTTCTAGCTCTACTCTTGTGCCTGGCTGGGTGAGCAGTGTCTGCCCTTTAGTGTTTTTAATCATGGAGGATGGAGTAGAAAGCCAAACTCTGGCCTCCAGTTTACATTGTATTAATCAACACAGCTTATCAGAGGCCTTGGATTTTAGAGATTATAGCATGCTTTTCCAGATTAATAAAGAGAAACCTGAATTTTTGCTTGAATAGGCATCTGTCTGTGCATGCTCCACTAGCCAGATACCCAAAGAAAAGCAGAATCAGTGGCCTCCTGAGCTCTGAAGAGACAACCAGTGAAGGTTCTGGGCCTGGGTATTTTTTACCTACGGGTACTGGGGTCTCAAGTTAAGATGAGGAGAACCAACAAAAATGGTTCTAGGCAAGCTGAGAAAGTCTAAAATATGTCCTTGTCACTGGTTGCCTTGTGACCTTTCGTTTCCAGCAGCCTCTGAAATGGGCCCCACATTATGAAGAGTGAACCAAGTCTCACACAATTGCGCCCTTCCAGCCCCAGTCACATCCTCATCGTCCTTCCTCGGTCAGTACTTACTGCCTCTCTGAATACCCCATTTTTCTCTTTGAAAAGATGAGCAAGGAGGTGAAGACTATGTGAAAAGCGTTTCCCATCAGCACATTATAATTGAATTACAATTTATATTCTCAGTGAGTTTTCTTATCCTTCACCCATTAATTCAATATTATTGGATGATCTAGCTCCAGTTAATTTTATTAGGCATTATTTTGGCTACCATTTCCTAGGAGTAATTTTTTTTTTTTTTCCAATGAAAAAAGGTTTTCCTAATGAAAGACTTTCCCCGCATTCTCTCTGGCAATGTGCTATACCCTCACTCCTCACCCCATACACATAAACCCCAAAACACATACATGCAGACTCTGCAGTTTAGAGCACCAGACATTAAAGGGTGTCTGGAGATACAAGGTGATTATAATTGAAAACTCTATCAAATGCATTTCTTATATGTCAGATTTGCATAGGCCATCACCATGTTTAAAAAAACAAGTAGTTCCTCCCAAATGGATTTTATGGCTGTTCTTTAGGCCTCAGGCTCCTTTTAGGGATATGTCCTATCTGGTTGGTGCATTCCAGCTTGGGTAAGCTCTGGTCCTTGTAAGACTGAGAAATTTTCCTCCTTGGGCCCAGGTACCTAGTCTACCTACTTGACATCTCAACCAATGTGCCCTTGGTTTTTCCTGCCTTAAGGAGTCACTTTCTTTCTTTCCCTCTGCATACATGCAGTAGGTATACAATTCAAATGCATGTAGAATATCTGTAGAATATCTTCCCTTGAAAAATGTCTGTAGAATATCTTCCCTTGAAAATTTATTGAGATTTGATTTATGGATAACATCATAAATTTTCATAAATGTTTCACATGTACTTGAAAAGAATTTCTATTCTCTAGTTGACTACAGTGTTATATAAAAGTTCATTAGATTAAGTTTATAACTCTATTACTCTATATACTGGGGGTACCAAAAAATGTATATATATATAACTTGTATTCATCTTTTGTTATTGGTATATATTATTACAATTTTAAAACATTTTGTTCCTTTCTTAAAATGTGTATACATTTTTTGGCAGCCTCTGTATATATTTAGATTCATAGTCTGTTTAATAAATCAGTAATTGAGAGAATAAAAGTCTTCCACTGTGATGATGAATCTGTGAATTGTTTCAGTTTCATCAATTCTTGATACTTGGATTTTGAGACTATACAATTAGAGTGTAAAATTCTAAAATTATAATTCCTTCTTGGTGATTTACTTTGGTAGGCAAATAAAAGCCTAGGAAGTTTGTAGAGCACTCAAAAAAACAGTATTTGAACCACTCACCCGCTATAAAGCTCAATTTAAAGGGACATTCTTTTGTTTGTATTTTCAGTCATTTGGTTTTCATTTGTTTTAGTGAAATTGTAGGCTAATCCTGGGGATGAGAATATTTTGTCTCCTGGTATCTTTTGAGATCTGACCTTTCCTGACCTCAAGGAGAAAGATTCAAATTGGTTGGTTGCTAATAATTTAGATTCTGGCTTTGAAAGCTGTCAGATTTTATTGTAAAATAAAGGATCTTAGACCTCATTATTTGGTAGTATTGTGATAGAATGATAAAGAGATTGTAGGAAATAGGAGGAAAATGAGTTTTTGGTTTTGTTTGTTGGGTTTTGAAGGGCCAGGGAGGAGATTAGTATATAATTCAATTTTAGACATGTTACTTCAGAGATACCCATAGGATATCCTGGGGTAGCTATCAAGCCAACAGTTAAAAATGTCACTGGAACTTAGGAAAAAAATTCAAGAAAATGTGGATTCCAAAGAAGAAATGTTGGCTTCTATAATGGTTATTGATAGCAATAATTAGGACAACAGTGATTTGAAAAGTAGGTTGAACATAGAGTTGATTTTTAGGAAGAAGTAACTTTGGCAATAGCAAGAAAGGTGGAAAAGCAAAGAACCTAGAAGTGGGAAAACTAGGTTATTACAAATGTCTATATAGGGGTGACGAGGGGCTAAATTCAGAGAATGGCCATGGGAATAAAGTGGAATGACCAAATTTGAGATTCATTTTAAAGCAAAATTTCTAGGATCTAGCAATTTTTAAAAAAGGGAGGGGCTGGGAAGTGAGAGCAAGGGAAGTATGAAGAAGTTTCTAAGATTCCTAACTGAGGAGACTAGGTGAGTAGACATTATTAACCAGCCCAGGCATATTTCAAGGTTTTCCTTTATTCCTTTTTCTTCCCTTTGTGCTTATACACCTCCTCCGTCCAAGCTCTGCAGGTTTCAAATATATTGTGTCTAATATAACCTTGCTGGTAAGAAGAGAATAAATCACTAGCCTTTTTGGATACTTACAATTCTTAGTCCATGAATAAATTGCTTCTAGTAGTTGAAAGGGAGATTTAATAAATTGTGTCCTGGGATTAGATGTGGTAATTCACTACCAACTAATGATCCTATTGTTTAACCCCCTCATTCTTTATCTCATTGGTCTTCACAACATCTCTTCTAGGTATTTATTTTAGTAGAAGGTAATATAGATTGGCTTAACTAACTCCATTTTAGTCCATCCATCTCCATTCAACCCCCACCACTGCTCTTGCCATAGCAGATTTTACAGTGTTATAAAGGCTATAATGCTGAAGACTTTATGTCATTTTCCAAATTTCCTTACAGCTCATTTCTTCCAAAGCCTAATTTCCATAAAGCACACCTACCCAAGCAAGATTTGGAAGACAGAAGTAAACCTCACAAGGCTGGAGCCATTCAGCCACCTCTGCTATTTCTAGTAGCATCACTACAGTGGTAGCATTTGGCTTTATTGTGTTTTCTTCAGCAGTTATTACAGAGGTCCTGGTATGGGTTGCATTGTATCCTCCCAAAATCTTGAAATCCTAACCCCTAGTATCTTTGAATATGATAAAATTTGGAATTAGGGTCTTTGCAGATTATCAAGTTAAGATGAAGTCATTAGGGTGGATCCAATCTAATATGCTGTGTTCTCATAAGAAGCAGAAATTTGGACACAGAGATAGATGCATACACAGAGAGAATACTATGTCAACATGGAAGTAGAAATCAGAGTGATGTATCTACAAGTCAAGGAAAGCCAAAGATTGCTGGCAAACCACCAGAAGTTAGGAGAGAGGCATGGAACCGATGTTACCTCACAGCCTTCAGAAGGAACCAACCCTGCTGACACATTACTCTCAGACTTCTAACCTCCAGAACTAGGAGACAATAAATTTCTGTTGTTTAAGCCATTTTTCCTGACAAACAATACAGGTCCCAGTGTCTGGCCCCTAGCTTTGTAGGTATTGAGAGGCAGGGAATACAGAGAATGTGACATCCATTTTGACGATGCACATTATAGCACAGTGACTATTCCTAGAGATAGCAATTATGGGTTCAGGTTTCTTTTTTCTTTTCTTTTTTATTTTTTATTTTAGCTTCCTTATTATCAAAGGCAGCAGCTACCTAGGTAGGTCAATTCAGTGGTGGTTCCTGAAAACTCGGCTAAGAACCTGCTTCTGCCCTTCCCATTCCCTGGAAATTAAGGTTCTTTCTCCTAAACTAGGTCCAGTGGATTCTATTATCTACAACATGCATTCTGTATCCTGGGACATAATGACACTCCAAAATGCATCAATGATTCTAGTTCATAGAAAACAAACAATAGTTTGTGTTTTTTCCTTTGAGCAATACAGTATGTGGATCCATGACAAGTATGAATAAACCAAAACAGAGTGAAAGTGTGTAGTGCATCTGATGGAAATTAGGTCACAAATCTCAAAAAAAAAAAAAAAAAAAAATTTCAATTCCCTTTAGAGGTTTCTGCATTTCCGACTTTACTGCAGTAGTAAGCTAGTTATTTTTCCCTATCTAGGTGAAAGGCGGAAAGTAGACCGACAGAAGGATGGGTAGGTGGATAGGATGGACTTTGTAAATATGGGCATAGACATTGTAAACTTTGTTGGTTAAATAGAATTTCTGGCAGTCTTTTGGTTTTGGAAAGCTCCTTTCAAGACTCTATAATATAAAACTTCAGAGAGAAACCAGTCACTGAAATTCAGGCCCAAGTCCTACCTGATCTGTAGTCAACTCCATAAATAATGTGAATAATACACAAGGCCAAAACTCATAACAATATTGTTAATAATCCCAATAGGTTAGAGTTGGTTTAAAAATCTATAATGCTTACTGAGTCTAGACCTTTTCTACTCCAAATGGATAAACCAAGTGTCAGTGTGATTAAGTGACTTACTCAAACCCAAGCCAATCCTGGTTTGATTATTTTAAGGACAAATAACTAACGCTTGTGTAAGAAATAATTTTTTTTTCAGTGTCCTCAGAAAGCCAGGCGTATTTTAAACTCTGATAGATATGCACAGAGAAATATGGGCAAAACCCTGCTTATCTAATGCCTGGGGTGCTGATTCAGATGAACAGATGAGTGAAGATCATCACATAGATGTCTTCAGCTTCGGGTGTCATGGGCCTTTCCAGTCTCCCAGTACACATCTGCCTCTGAATTCCCAGAGCACTTCAGTTATTTCTGTTAGGGCATTTGTCACTGATTTGTTTGGGAAATTCTTACCTAGCACTTACCTAGTGCCAACACTGTTCTAGTGCTTTCCTCAAAACAATTCCATGTGATAGGTACTATTATTATTCGTATTTTATAGATGAAGACCTAAGACAGCTAGTAGATAACTCTGCCTAGGGGGAGCAATATTCAAACCAAGGCCATCTAGGCTCAGAGTTTATGCTCTCACCCTGACCCTGCACCCCTTTAACCATGTGAAAGCTGTAAGCATACATACCCAACATTTGCTTCTACCTTGCAAGCTTATTGAGGACAGAGTTCATTATGATGCCAGTCTATACTCCAGATGACATTTGAAATAGTGCCTGGGGCAGACTTAGGGATCAAATCATTGAATGAATGAAGAAAGTACAAGGGCATCTAGGACGAGACATCAAGAACACATTCACGGTAAATACGTTCATGACAGTGATGAGGCTGGAGAAACCCCATTCTTTCTCTTCAGTCACTTAATTCCCAAGTACTCCCTGCATGGCATTTTGCTTAGGCTGCTGTGCTAAGATTTGTTAACATGGATGAATGGTAAGGAAAATAGCCAATGGCAGGCAGTGAGCTAGTGCCATTCTGATGAAACTCTGAAGTAGAAATGTGACCTTGCAGTTCTTTTTCTTCCCTTTCTGTTGTCTTTTCTTCTCAGTCTGAGTGGCCTCCTTTCGAAGTGTCCTGGTTTCACTTGTGCATGGAGCAGTCACCACAGAGCCTCCAGGAAGAGAATGGTCAGACAAAAGCAGTAGGACAATTATGTTAAGAATCTCCAGGCACAGGCTATAAAATATATATTCACTCAGAGGTATGATTCAGCCACTCAGATGTTCCCTGTAGTTTAGATTTGTACATTTGATTTACCCTTCCTTCATAGCCATCATAAAATCACCCTAGTGCATGACTCACTTTCCTTCATTTACACACATTTCAGTGAAGATCAGTAACCATGGCTAATAGTTCTCTTCACTAGACTGACTCAGGGACTGTTAAAAGCAACATAATAGATGCTAGAAGATGAAGACATAAAATGCAATTTGGTTCTTATGTTCTAAGTACTGAAATCTAACACATTCTTATCTACTCAAGCTCTCAGCTAGGAGGTCCACCGGTCAAAAGCAGAGGCTTTGATTTTGATCAGTCAGTCTCAAGGTAGCAGCAGTTTAATAACCAGTAGCTGGAATAGAAAGGCAAAAAAAAAAAAAGAAGGGAAATTTTTTTTCTATTATTATATTTTATAATAAAATAGTATATGTAATTACCTATTTGGTTTAAAATTGCATGTCTTACTTTTTAAAAGGTTAAACATAAAATTACCATATGTCCCAGCAATTTCACTTCTACGTATATACAGTAGTTCCCCCATATCTGTGAATATGTTCCAAGATCCCCAATGAATTTCTGAAATAGCAGGTACACATACCTTTTCACTTAAAGGAAGCACTTTATGGCTTCTCTTTGGCATGCCCAAATTGCCAAAATCACTACTCTTGCACTTTAGGGCTATTATTAAGTAAAATAAGGGTCACTTCAACACCAGCACTGTGATACCACCACAGTTGATCTGACAACTGAGATGGCTGCTAAGTAACAGGCATGGAGCGTATACAGCGTGGAGACTCTAGACAAAGCCGGGGGTCCAATCCCAGGCCGGACAGAGTGGGATAATATGATATTTTATCATGCTACTCAGAACGAATGCAATATATAACTTATGAATTTTTTATTTCTGGAATTTTTTTCCATTTAATATTTCAGACTGTGATTGACAGTGGGTAATTGAAATCACAGAAAATGAACCAGTGATAAGTGATGACTACTGTACCCAAAAGAGTTGCAAATGGATATTGAAACTGTTAAATAAACTCAAAAATAGTCTGGAGGCTTCAGTTAAAAATAAATGATAAAGATTTATTTAAGGGTCTTAGAGTTTGAAAACAGAGAACACAGGCAGACAAAAACCCAGAAGTGTTCTGAAGAAGAAAGAAAAGTTAAATTTCTATAGTAAAAAGTGCTTCTTGAGAATAAATCAGTCCTGCACTCTTTGCCCTAGGACTGGTCCTGGACAGTTATCAGTTAGATGCCAGGTCTGGATGATGGATGGTAGGTGGTCTGGGTACATGACTCCTTCAGGGAAGCAATCAGAAAGTTATCTGGAGGTCTGGCATATGTCCACATGTACATCCAGACATGAACCCCACACTGGAAAGTTTAAAAAGTTGAAGTTTCCAGGCTAGTTAGAATAAGAATAGAATCTTTCTCATTCTTCAACCTTCATAATGTTAATAATTTTAGCAGTGTGGTTAAAGTGACTCCATCTTACTTATTCCTTATCTTCACTCTTCTCTCAAAACAATTACAGGTACATGCACATTCATAGCAGCACTACTCACAGTAGCCAAAAGGTGGGAAAGGCCCAATGTCCATCACCAGATAAATTGATACACAGATTATGGCAAAGACATAAAGGGGAATATTATTCAGCCATTAAAAAAGAAATGAGTGCCAACAGATGCTACAAAACCACGAACCTTGCAAACATCATGCTAAGTGAAAGAAGCCAGACACAAAGGTCATGTATTATATGATTCCATTTCTATGAACTATTCAGAATTGGTAAATCCATAGAGACAGAAAGCATATCAAAGGTAGCCAGGGAAGGTTAAATGGAGCAGTGGCTGCTTAATGGGAATGAGGTTTCCTTTTAAGGTAATGAAAAGGTTTTGGAACTAAATAAAGGTGATGGCTGTACAACATTGTGAACATACAAAATGCCACTGAATTGTTCATTTTAAAATGATTAATTTTATGTTATGCGAATCTCACCTCAGTTTTTTAAATTGTACGTGTTCCCACTGAGATGTGATTAATACACTAAATAAAAGATAAATTGGTCATTCTTTTGAAAATCAGTATAGTACACATACATCCTACCACACAAAGATGAGGTTCAAAGTATTTAATAACCAGCAAGGAACAAATATCTCCAATCAGAAATGGCACTTCCTATTTACAATTACAAGCCAGCTGATCAGCTTTGCCAGCCTACAGACAGAAAACCACCAATGAGTAATTTTCTCCAAGAGCCAGATATTGCAGGTCACCAGGCATAATTTCATTAAATCCCAACCAACAACCCAGACACATATTAAAGGATGTTTCTTCAATTTTGTGGAAGCAACTAAACTTCAGTGCGACTAAGATGATTAACACAAGGTCACATCAATATTTAATGGAAGAACAAGTCCCATATTTAGGCATTCTTGGTTCAAACCAAATCTCTTTATTGCACAAAAGTCATTGTTCTCAAGACTACTTGCATCAACTGCTACGGGTTTTTGGAAGAGATATTAGTCCTCTAAGCATATACCCAAATTTTTTAATTGAGAGAAAAGGGTAGAAAACACCCAATAAAGAAACAGACCAAATTCCCCAGAAAAAACTCAATGGTATAGATATATGAATAAAAACTAGTATTTGACAATTTAGTATTTGACTACTTAGTATTTTGCAGAAATATGTACTCCAGAAGTAAATGTAGCAAAAAAATGACCCCACCACCAAATCTGATGATAGTCCATAACCCAGGGCTGGCCTTCATGGGCATGTAAAATATCTAGTCACAGAGGGCCCCGCACTCAGGAGTTCAATGGTTTAGTGCTCTGTTGTGGTCCTCTTTAAATTCATCACTTTTTAACAAGGGGGCCCTGTTTTTTTCGTTTTGCATTAAGCATTGCAAATTATGTAGCCAGATTTGCCAGTATCTGACTAATTTTAATCCTTACTGAACTACTTAGAAGAGTTATTATGGAGATCAAATGGGGTTAATATTATAAAATTCTTTACAGTTTATAAAGTATTTTCACATAAAGCTGTGAGTCTTTAGTTAACAGATTTGTAACAGTTTAAATTCACAGACACATGGCTTCTTTAGGAACATATTGCTTCTTTTGCAGGTGAGGAAACTGTGACCAGAGAGGGTGGGAGACCTGAAGAAACAGAGGCTACATGCCAGTGAGGACAGAGCTGAACAAGACCCAGGTCCCCTAGGCTCAGAGAAGGGTACTTTCCCAGCTTCTAGGGCTGCCTTTTCACCCCTCGGCACTCACACCCAAGGACACCTCCCCAGAGAGGCCTTGCTTGCACCCTAAACTATATGAGGAACCCCACACTCATGCTCACTCCCACTTACTCTCTGTTATGTCACCCTGTTCATGCTCTTCACAGCACTGTCACAATCTGAAATTATTTCTTTTTTGTTTGTTTGTTGTCTGTCAATTCCACCAGGATACAAACGATATGAGGGCAGGAAGTTCCCTGGTTCCATCATCGTGCATTTCCGGCACAGTGCCAGGCACACAGAAGGGGCTCAATAAGTCATTTCTTAAACCGGTGAAGAAGTGAATGAAGAGGTGAATGCACAGTCTTTTCCAGTAGACTAGAGAATGCTGCTTTCTGAGTGACTCGAAAGCACCATAATGTTCTTTGGTCACATGGTCCATGGGTGGATTTTGTTGGAATGTATTGGTTTACAAATGTTTAACTATCAGCTTACTTATCTACCTACTCTGAAAAGAGATTCGGAACGATAATAAAAAATGGCTTTGGAATTTGTACTAAGTCAGCTGTGCACATGGTACAGAATGTTCCCAGAAGCAACGGGACTTGTGAATAATAAAGAAGCCACTTCCTGGAGTTTACAGCCTCGCCTGCTTGGTGTCCTCCTTTGCCCACAAACATTTCACCCCCGACCTGAATCTGGATCCTCTCCTGTCCCCTGAGAGATAACAGATAAAATCCCAGGAAATCACCTTGATCCTGAATCTTGGCTGCTCCATGCACTCCACCGGACCCACCCAGCTCCTTACTTAGAGCCCTGTGCTGTTTTATGGAAAGAATGTAATGAATACCACATCCCCCAACCTTTGCTACCAGCAGAGCCCCTGACCAAAGCAGCATTATTCCATTCAAACTGTTAATGCTAGATTGCTCCAGATGGCAAAGCTGAGTCAACAGACCCCAGCAGGAAGGCTGGGTTTATTTCACAGCAGGTAGGAATGTGCTGCTGCAGCACAAACAGAAAATTTCCCTGGCCTTCCCTGAATTATGTGAGTGTCTGCTATGCTTAATAAAATCAGGAATATTAGGTTATTTGCTCCATATACAGATATCTATTTTTGACTAACAAATTTACACATAGTGTTACCCATATGAACTAGAGTCATTTACACACACACATATACACAATCTTAATACATGCTCATTGTAAAAATTCACATAAAAATATATAGAATAAAATACATATATATGATCCTTTATGTCATCCCCTTCCTCTCCCAGAGGTATCTTGTTAACATTTTAATGTATACTATTTCTCACAACATCATAGAGTACATTGTTCTGACATTTTTTATGCATTTAAAAGCATCTACTTAAAAACAATTACAAAAAGCATTTATAAAAACCTATATTGATTTTAAAATGCATATGTTTCCACATCTTAACATGTCTGAAATTGGTCTGTCTTACATGTGATAGCTTCTTACACTCAATAAATACTAACTTTTTTAGTTTTTAATGAAATGGCTCATACTTCATGTATTGTTTTGTAAATTGCTTTGCAAGAGAACATAAATAAGTTCTTCGTGTAATATTTACCATCCTCACTGCATTTATATTCACATTATTGTTTGGCACTTTTAAATTGTAAAATATATGTTTATAGCTCCCACATTTTCAAATTGTTCCTAAATTTATTCCTGACCCTTCACACAATATCATAAGCATAAAGGTCCAAGTCCTTTCTAAAAGTACTTTTGTGGATGAGATAAGGAATTTGAATCACACTCTTGGGAGCATCTTCGTAACCTAACATGCACACAAAATACAAAAAAGCTTTCCTGATGCTGATGGCAATCGGTGTGTCATCCGACTTACACCCTGGTTTCTTTATATTTTCCTTAAGGCTGGGTAATCAGGAATGTTCCCTCACGTCATACATACATGCCTCATATGATCGTTGGGTGTACCATATCTCACCGTTTGCTCCTGACAGAAAATAGGAAAGCGAGGCCTTTGCTAACACCACTCCAGCTTTTGCCCCCAGAAACTCTCCCAGCCTTCAGGTTACACTCCCTCCCCACCCTCCTCCCCTCGGTTACTGAGCAGCTAGCCCAGGGGCTAAGCACAACTGCGGTGAACTCAGAGGATTCCGTCCATGTGGAGTAAGAATGCAGAGAAAGAGAAGACTCTGACCTGGACTCGGATTGGCTTTGGTTCAGAAAAAGCCTCTGAGAGAAGCAGGTTAGCTCTGGGCCTCCCAAGGGGAAGATCCCAAAGGTTCAGGTGAGGTCAGAGCTCGTTGGTTCTTCCTCAGAACTAAGTCACACCACAGACACTCCACAGACTCTGGGGCCTGCCCCATATCCAGGGCAGACATCTTGGGGCTGATGAGGCCAATAGTGGGTAGTGGTGTGAGCCTGACATGTTCCCAGAATATGGAGTTCAGCAGCTAAAAATGATCTCTGTGCATAAACAGCATCTCACCCTTGGAAGACAGTAGGGTATTTGCAATAGCCATAGTATAGCCATTCTAAGGGTCCAAAAGGACAAATGGGAACTTGTATTTTGAACCTGGGATATTAGCTGACATTTTTACCATTTACCTTCACGAGAAGATGCTATAGTGACTTTTGAACCTATGGACTGAGCCACCTCTGGCCACATAACCAATCAAAACCCGTGAATCTGCCACAAATTTCCCAGCTGCCCTCTACCTCCAGAGACCCCAGCTTCTCTCACCTCTCACCATCTCTTCTGCTACCCCCAAGTCCAAGCTGCCATCACCTCTCACTTAGACTATTGAAACAGCCTCCCACTCACCTCCTTGCTTCTGTTATTATTCTCCATTATTCTCCACACAGAAGCCAGAGTAATCTTTGAAAAAACATCAATTTCCTATGTCACCTCCACCCTACCTCATTTAAAAGCCTTCTCTGGTTTTTTCCTGCACTTAGAATAAAACCCAAACCCCTTAGCCTAAAGAACAAGTCCCTATGCCTCTGTATTTCCAGCATCTTCTTTGTGTCACTCTGTCCCTTACACATTGTATTTCAGACATACTAACCTTTAATATGCCCAGTTCTTTCTTATTGTAGAGCATCAGCTGTTGCGTCTGCCTGGAAAACACTCAGTGCTATTTCTAAGCCTGGCTCGCCTCTCTCATCTCAAAGTCTCTACTCTGATATCACCTGTTCAGCATAGCCATCCCTGCACACCTGTCTGAAGGCTGCTCTCCCATCACTCTGTCATATCACCTGGTTTATTTCTTCTTTTGAGATCACTTGTACTCTGTCATTCTCTTATGTGCTTACTTGTTAAGTTTATCTTTCTATATGAAAGTGGACACTTCTGAGAATGAGGAATGTTTGTTTCTCACACGTGTCCCCTTTGTCTCATCTAGAATATTTCCTGAACAAATGGGCCAATAGACTTTTCTGAATGAAGGAATGGGCGTGATCTGTTTGTTTTAAATTAATGGGGAACTGCTTCATACCCTTAAAATCCACCAGCCCAGCGCTGCCTGTGTCAGGACATGAAAAAAGCTTCAGTGGAAATAGAATAAAGTGGCTAGTCCCGATCCAGGTGCTCAGCGCCTCACAAACCTCTAGGCCCCACTCTGACCTGCTAACTCACAGACTCCAGGGGCCAAGTGCGAACATCCTTGGTGAGGAATTTCCCTGAGTGATTCTGATGCCTCTGTCTCAACACAATTGGAAAGAGCATTTCCTTTGCCTCTGGAGTCACTGTTGCTCACCGTGGGACTGCTGTGCGGTGATAACATGTGGTTAGAGTCAACACTTGAGCTGTCCTACCTCAGGAGAACCAGCAAGCATAGAGGTACCTGCTGGTCAGAGCAGAGGCCCCCATAAGTGATATTCTGTCATTGCCCAGCCTTCCAGGAAGCATAGGCGCCAACTCAGGTCAGAGGGCTTGAGCTTCTGCAGGGGCATATGTGAGTGGGGTGTGTGTGTGTGTGTGTGTGTGTGTGTGTGTGTGTGCGTGTGTGTTTCAAACAGCTCTTTTAATAAAAGTAAAATAGTGTAGATAATTTGGAAAAATATCAAAAATTTAAAAACCACCCATGAGTCTTCTGCTCAGAGATAATGATGTCAACATTTTGATACAAAAAAAAAACAATGAAAAAAGGATTCACCATAGCCACTAGTACTTCTTGAGTGCTTACAATCTGCCAGGCATTTTCCTATACATTTCCAGAATATTTATTTATTTAATCCTCACAACAAACCAATGAGGTGTTTTCCTTACCCATTTTACAGTAAGAAAACTGAGGCACAGGGAAGTTAGGAAGTTTGCCCCAAGTCATACAATCCCAGGATTTTAATTTAGTGATCTTTCTCCAGAGCTCATGGTCTTCATTACTATGCAATAAAGCTCTGTGTAGGTGTGTATGTTTATATTTGTACAAATACACGCACACATCTATATATGTAATGGGGAAAATGCTTTAACTATTAACAGTCTTTTCTAATCCTCCTATTGAGGAAGGAAGCTCACTTTTGGTAGCTACCAGATCTCTGAACAATATACAAATATTTTAGATCCACTCACTCCTTTCCGATTAAAGCAGTGATCATGCTTCTATTATAAGAATTTTTGTTGGCCTATTTCTTAAGCCTCCAATGGGTGTATCATTTTATCAAATGTTTTGTCTATGACTACAAAGATAACCATATTCCTCTCCCATCCCCCACACCCTCTTAACCTGCTAACTAGCTTGGCCTTAGGTGTGCTAGCTTGGCTGTAATTGCTTTCTAACCAATGGCTACATTGTGTTAGCTGGCACTTGGTTTCAGAATTTTGCCTCTATGTTTAATAATTTTTAAAAATAAGTTTATTTTCTCTTAGCAGTCCTTGCCTGGTTTTGGTATCAAGATAATAATAGACTTAAAATGAATTGAAGAGAGTGCTATCTTCTTTTCTCTGAAAGAGCTGAAGATTGGAATTACCAATACCTTGAACTCATCTATACACACAGTCTGGGCCCAGGATTTTGCCCATGGGAAGGCAATTTTTAATTCAATTTCTTTAATGGTTACAGCACAAATCAAGTTTTGTTTTATTTTTGAGTCAGTTCTGAGCATTTTTATTTTCCTAGAAACATATCTATTTCTCATAAGTTTTTCATCTATTGGCATAAACTTGTTTTTTCTCATTTATCTAATCTTTTAATGTTATATATCTATATATCTATAACTATTTATATAGAGAGATATAGATATATCTATATATATCAACATTTTCTTTTTCATTGCTAATATTATTTGTGAATTTTCTCTTTATTTTTTCTTGATAAATCCTGACAAAAGTTGTCAATTTTATTACTCTATTAAAAATAAACTTTTAAAATATTCTCATTTGCCATTTTGATTTCTACTTCATCAATTTCTGTCTCATCTTTCTTTGGATTATTCAATGAGTTTGTTTTTCACCCTGACTTCTTAAATTGGCTGCTTAGCTCATTTTTTTTAACTTTTTAAAAAATATAAACATTTAAGGCTATAAATTTATCTTTCACTGCAGTCTCAGCTACATTTCACAGGTTTTAATACACAGCATTTTGGTTATTATTCATTTCTAAAAATATTCTCATTTCCACTCATTCTTTTTGATTGATTTAAGAACATGTTTTAAATGTTCTTAATGCACAGAACATTTTCAGTGATCTATTTATCACATTGTAGTAAGAAAATGTGAAAGGTATGTTACCAATCTTTCAAAAAAATTTGAGATCTTCCTTAAGGCCAAATATATCCAGTTGATTTCCATAAATGTCCAATGTGTGTTTTTAAAAATGTAAGTTTTGCACCAATAACTCCACAAAAGTTAGCTTCTAGACTGTCTGTAGAAGCTTTTCCTTGCCTTCAAGGAATTCTCATGTTTTCTTGCAGGTGAAAACTGCATTAAAAGAACATTTTAAAAATATATTTTATCCACAAATTTTATATATGCTAGACTAGGAAGGAATCTTGCTTTGGGAAATGGAAAATGCCTACAAATTTAAGACGACTTATTTTCTCGCTCCTTCCAGCAACTTGACCTTGATTGTGGCATGTATTACACTGTATCCTGATTAGATATTCTGAAGTCGGTTCCCCTTTTTGAGAGTAAAAACACCTTGGGGAGTATGTCTATGTTATACTTATTTTATAAGCCTTCAATTGCCTGAAACACAGTATTTTATTAGTAGGTTTATCTTAAATCGATGAAATTTTTCAATAGTAACCCTGCCAAATGGGCAAGTTCAAGGACAGAGACGTCCTTGTTTACCTTTGTACCCCTGAACCCAGTGTGGTACCTGGCAGAGTACATGCTTAAGGGCTCTCTATTGATGAGACCCAGGAAGGTTGCTTTTTCAAATATACAGAGAGGAAGTGAATATTACAAACACAAAAGAACCCTTATGAGTCAGCCTTTGAAACATTTAATTCCGAGGTTTGTTCATGAACCCAAGAAGGAGTTTAAATTTATTTCCTGAAAGAATTTTAATTGGGTTCAACTGTTTCACCTTTGCTGCCTCTCCAAAGACTTCCACTTGAAATGTATTAAGTAATTCATTTCTGTGTTTCCAGAAATAATTCTTATAGAAATGACACATCAAATTAAATTTCTGATGTGTGGCACCCCATGTAGCAATATATAATTTATAGATTTTATTTTCCCCATGAGTCAGACCAGGACCCATATTAGAATCCAAGACAACTCAACTCCTGGTGCAGAGTTTCTGCGAACATGTCCAGTGAGGTGTCACCTGGAGTCAAAACAGGTGACTACTGCTCTCTTTCCTGCAGAAATGATTTAGTAGCTTTGAACTAGCTCCCAGAAAGAGACGCTTGATTTCTCTTTCAGCTTTACTAAGCCTAGGATCAGTGAGTGTACACACACTACAGGACTGAAATCTGAAAACCCTGAATACATTTTTCTTTTTATTCAACACGTGCTGAACTCTTACTCCATGTATAGCACTGTGGGTCTTCAGCCTGCCGTTGATCTGTCATTTGTCATTCTATCTCCTTGTCTGAGTTTCCATTACTCTTCTCATCAATAATAGAGGAATGCTGACTAGCAAGAGTGAGCTAGGTCAGAGCCAAGGATTCATAATTGAACAGCAAGGAGAAACATAAGGGGTATTTTCTTCAGTAAAATGTGCTACACTTTTAAATTTCATTAAACAATTATAAGGAGCAAGAGCTTACAAACTTGGTAATTAAAGCCATGACATAGAACATTCATGTCTATCATAAAAGTGGATTCTGTGAATGAATAAAACACTAGTGTTTAATAACTTGCCTTCTAGTATGAAGTGACTTACACCAAGGAGAGAGAGGAAAAGAGGCAGAGAGAAAGAAAGAGATGATAGATAGATAGATAGATAGATAGATAGATAGATAGATAGATAGATTAGCCCATATCTAATCAGAAAGCTACATTAACTTAAGTTCATAAACTATGTAAAATGAACAATATCAAAAAAAATGGGTGTATGGGGGGGAACCAAAGTATTTTATTTCATGTTGGGTGAATGCTTTTGGATTAATTTTTTTCTCTGCAGCCATTCACATAGTATTAATTAATTTCCAGGAATTTTTATTCCATTTAATGATAGACACATACATTTCTTCCTGTCCATGATTTCAATGCCAAGACAGCTGAAAAGGACTTTGGATAGTACCTTTGTATTAGCCTAGACTTTTCTTTAAATTCTGTTTTCAGGTTGGCTTCACATGATGAGCATAGCATGAACTATATGGGTTTGGTTTACATATCCTAACAGGAATCACCTTCCTTAGTTTCTAAATGACTTTATCAAGATAAGAAATCTATTTTATGGTTTCTCTTCTAACCACAAGTGCATGTTAGACTGGATTTCCAAATACATCAATTAAACAGAAAAAAAAGAAATCTACCTGTCAAAAAGAGTTTGCCAAAAAAAAAAAAAAAAGAGTTTGCCACATCCTCTGGCTCGGGCTAACTGCAGGCATTGTTGTTCATCCTTTCTAAATTAGCGAATGCTCACATCGCTTCTCTCTGCGTGGGTGTGTGGTGCATTCAAGTGCTTGTTAGCACTGCCTATGTTCACTGAACTGGGAATCCTGAGCTCTTGTTTTCCTGTCACACTCCTTACTCAACACACCCCAGGGAAAGATCACCATGGCCCAGGAGGGAGGTGCCCCTGGGAAGTGCAGGTGTTGGATAGGGTACCTCTCGCTGGTCTCCTTCAGGTAGATATGTTACTATGTTTCAAATGGTTTTCATCACTGTAGGTAATCCATCCCAACCAATCACACTACAAAATCAGTAATAACAATTACTATTATTACACATTTAGAAAAGTCAAGGCACACATGATTAATGGAACATTAATCCTCCTGGAACTAGCCTGCCTTTCTGCTGTACCTGTCATTCTTTGTTATGCAAATGTTCTTAGTGCACATAGGCTATTGTCAAAATATTTATACTGGGCAATGAAAGCATGTTTAGAATCTAATAGTTTGTGAGTTCCTGATTGCTTAATGACAGTTTTTCTGGAATGGTAATATACACTGCTTTACAATCTCTGGACTATTCAGATAAAATGCTGAAGTATACTTTCTTAAATGAATTATAATAGTTGGAGCTAGGAGCACAAAGATTTTAGAAACATCAAGCCATACTTGCCAGGCTTTCTGGTCCAGCTCAGAAACACTTACATTTCCACAGTGGCCTTAAATAAAATCGTTTAACTTGATAGGGGTTTTAAAATATCATACATAGAGCTGGCCAAGCAGCGCGGTGGTTAAGCGCTGGCTTGGGAAGCCAGTGGCCCCGGTTCAGGTCCCACATATGAGGGCCAGTAACATTGCCCTCAAAAAAAAAAAAAAAGACTAAAATATCATACATAGATTTTAATGAAATCGACCTACTGTGTTGCTAATGTTTCTTCTATATTACAAAATATCAGTCGCCTATTATTTTAAATATTAATTAATTAATTATTTACTACGGTGGACCAAAATGGAAGAGACGAAATGCCTGCCTTCCTATATTCCACTTCCACAGCTATTTACATACACATCCCTGCCCATGAGCACACACCACACTGACATACCTCCATAGAAATGTATATGTTGTGTGCATGTACCTACTAACATACAGTATGTATGTAGATTGATTTATTTGTTTTTACCAAGATGGAATTGTGATTTACACATCATTCTATAGTTATTACCACTTCCTACCACATGGGCATTTTCTAAGTCAACACCTCGACTTCCCTTAATTTTTGAAGACTGTATAACATTTGTTTAAATGAACACACCATTATTTCTTTAACTATGTCAACTATTTAAATTGTTTCCAGTTTTTCCTATTACAATCAATGCTGCAATGAGCCAACTCATTTTTTTTTTTTTACCATGAATATACTTAGCTTCAGGGTACTTATATTCTTTGACACATCCTATCTTAGACCAAACATAAATTCTTCAAAAACCCAGAGTTATAGTATTGATGCAAAGTGCTGGAAACCAATTTCTGAACTGCCACAGATATAGTCATATTGCAAATCAAATTAGGTCATCACTCAGAATCATACCCACTCAGCTACATGAACACAGGCAGTCTATATTCTGGGTGTTAAGCTTGTTTCCTTCAACATCCTTATCACTTGTTTCCACTGTATTATAAAATATTCTCTGTTGTAAGGGAAATCAAAACATCAGCATTCAGTATCATATAAATGAGAGAATTGCTACATCCATTTCCTCATTAGAACTGTATTCAGGGTGTGGTGTAAAATCAGGAAATTAAGAACCCATCCAGTGAAGGTTACAGACTGGGGGGGTTGGTTGGAAATTTCCAACAATGTAATGAATGTAGTCTAACAGTTTGAATGCTACTCTTAAGAGTCTTGTACTCAGGAGTCAAATATACAATGTAACCAAACACCTTAGCATGAAATTAACATTGTTAGTAAAGAGAAGTAATAGAGTAACATCTCTTCTTTACCCCACTATTTCTGTTTTTTAAAGGGAGGAGTAAATCTCTAAAAGTTATGGGGTTGGGAGGAATTTGATAAATATTTGCCATTTCTAATTATATATTCTATGAAGCTCTAAAGAATTGTATGAGTTTATTCCTAAGCATATAACTTTCATAAACACAGAAACCAAGGCTGTAGTCTAACGCGATGAATCAGCTGTCGAGTTGTTCAACCACCAATCTCAGGTTCCCATGTCTGCGCCCAATACCCCATCCCTGCCACTTCCCCTGCTCTGAACAACATCGCTAGGATAATGCAGCCTTTCACAGCCACTGAATAAATCCAGTGCTGTCCCTTACAGTCCTCAGAAAGCACTATTTTTCATTTAGCAGGCTGGCTTTTATCCGGCTAAATGAGAGATATCCTATACACCCTCTAGGATTTTTTTTTTTTCCCCTACTCTCTTCTCCTGGGAAATTGAAAGATTTCACTGAAATGATATCCGGCTGATAAAATCTTGACTGCTACTTCCCCTGGAGAGAAAACAACAGCACAGAACCAAGCCATAGTTTTCTTTATACCTAACAATGTTTCAAATCCCAAGGATGCTCTTAAAGGGTGGCTACTATTACACTGTACTGGTAATGCCTAGGTATGGCAGGGGGAGGGGAGCCCTGGAGCGGAGCTGAGGTTTCCCTAATAACCATATCACAGCAGCCAGATCCAGGCCAACCCAGGCTGCGAGCTCTGCCTTGGACCTGAGGTGCCTCTGCTGGGCTCCCCTGCCCTCTGCCTCCCATCACACAGACCCACTGGGGCCAGGGATTAAGAAGACCAGGCACCACAGTATCTGGATAGATCCCGAGAGAGGAAGGAAGACAACTAGGAGTAGGTTCCTTGCAAAGCCCTTCTGATCGCCCTTTCCCCCACCTGTCTCTTCCTTTCCACCTCCTCACTGCTGCCCACCCACCCCTCACCCCACCCACTTAGCAGGTAAAGCAGTGAAATTAATCCACCGCCCTACAGATCCTGGATTTCTTCAGGAACTGTCTAATTCTAACTGACCCCATCTCCCCTTTCATCCAATCAGTGCTTGCTTTTCAAAGGCTGCACAGTAGCCTTTAATCTGTGCAACTGTGTAATGAGGACCATTATAGTATCCTAGGATACACATTTGTAGAGGGTGAAGATTGTGCTATACATACATATTCAGTGATTAACTCATGAACATCAAGATCATTAGAGGCCAAGAGACAGCATTTTGCCATTCCTTGCTTCTTAATGGCTCAAGTGTACTTACCATCACTCAGGCCACCAGAAAAATGTGAGGCGTTGATCAGCCACCACTTTTGAAAGAAGAGTGTGCCATGTCTTCTCTCTGAAAATCTTCCCCCTCTCCATCTGGCAGTTCCTGCTTTTATTCAGACACTCTCTTTCTCCCAGCTAGACAATTGTAACTGCTTCTATACCTCCTGTCATGGTCGCTCCCAACAGAATCCTGCCATCAGAATGGTTTCTCCGGAACAAAACCCTGATCACATGACTCCCTCCATGAAACCTTTGCCTGTACCCCCACTGCTTATTGGAGAAAGCTGATACTCATACAGGGGACACTCAAGCTCTCTGCCACATGGCCCTGACCTACCTGCGGCTTCATGACGCTAAGGGCTTAGAGCTCTCTAAACACACCAAGCTGTTTTTTCTGCCTCCACACTAACTCCCATGGCCACCACCACCATCATCACTGTCTACACCCCACCCCACAAGCCACCTGATGGACTCCATGATAATGGTAATGTTTTGTCTTGCCTGTCACCCAGCTCCCACCACAGGTGGAAGGAGAACCCCTTCTCTGTACTCCGTTCACACCTCCCTCATGCCCTGTAATGAGACTAGGCCTTGTTACTGTATGTGCCCTGTCCTCAGCTCCATGCTGGGAACATGGTGTTCACTGAGCAAAAAAAAAGTGCTGTTCTGCTGGCCCACTGAAGAGTGATTCTGTGCTTCTAGCCAGAGCCAGGTAGAGCCTAGGCTATGAGCAAGCCATCTTCTTTTCCTGGCCTTCTCCCAGCCAAAGGTGGCTCATCTGCTATTGTTGCTGCTGCCCTTGGGGTTACTGAGGTGGCTGCTGCCAGCACTGCTGTTTCTACAGCCCCACTCCGTTGCACAGATGCTGTTAAGTGTGTGTTTTGTTGTTGTTGCTGTTCTTCTTCTTCTCCTTCTCCTTCTCCTCCTTCTCCTTCTCCTCCTCCTCCTTCTTCTTCTTCTTCTTTTTTGTTGGGGAATCGGGGAAGGGAAACAGACAATGTTTCTGTTCTTCAGTCTAGTTACAGAGGACGTTGCTTCACTGGCCCATGTTGGTATCGTCATTGTGCTCTTCCCGGATGAAGCTGATAGGTCACCAGGCTCTGGATGGTCACTCACAGCGGCTGATGGCAGCTCACACTGGCCTCCAGCTGCTCACGCTGGCTGCCAGCCACTCACTGTAGCCTATGGCAGCCCACTGCAGCAGGGGCTGCAGCCTACACCGTCGCCGGGGCTCACAGCCCAGCTCCAGGTGGAGCTGTTAGCTGTAGAGGGCAGTGTCACTGGCCCTCATATGCAGGATCCGAACAGGGGCCGCTGACGTCCCAAGCCAGCTCTTAACCAACGCGCCACTCGGCCGGCCCCGTTCTTCTTCTTAATAAGTACTTTGGCATAGTGGTTCTCAACCGTAGCTCTATTAGAATCACCTGGATCCCTCTTATAACATGTAGCTGTCCAGGCCCCACCCTGAGCAATTAATCAGAACTCGTGGGGTTGAGCTCAGACATCAGTACATATGGTTTTCAGCTTACCAGGGGATGTCTGTACAGCATGGATTAACTAGCAATGCACCTCACCTGGTTTACCTGGCGACTACAGGGGGCTACCATTTGGTAAGCAAGAAATCAGGATGACCCAGAAAGGAGCAGGTGTGAGGCACTGAAAGGCCAAAACACTCCACAGTGGGTTCTGAGCACAGCCAAGAGAAAGTCAGTCTCAGAAATTTTCCTGCCAATGGGCTGCACTCATTAGAGATGACTGACTGGTCTGCTCTCTGGGTGGCCTTTGTTTTGTCACAGCTTACAGCACATATTCCTGATGCCTGGCCACAGAGTGCAGATCTGAGAACATCCCTACACATCAAATCACTGTTGACATTTTCTAAAAATAGTGCCCTAATTTCTAATATATTGCTTTTCAAAGACAGTTCAGTATATGAAATTGGTCTGTTTGCTTGCTTGTTTATCACATAGCATTTTGTTCAGCCATTTCATGAACTAGATTTTCTGGAACAATTCCCAATAGCTTCACCCCATATAACAATGAAAAGTTTAATGTTATAAATATGAATGCCCCTTGGCTGAATTCCTCCTCGTCTCTCTCTGCCTCTCCATTCCCACCCCTCCTGAACCCATACCCTTGACCTCTGCAGCAGTGTGATGGGGTCCTGGCAGCTTCAGGATCCAGCCACTGAGGGCGTCACCAGCGTGCCTGTGAGATGAGAGAAATCAAATGCCTCTATGTGTGCCCTCAGCCACCTAAGTGGAAGGACTGCTGCAGCAATGCCCTTTCATTTACTTGTGAACATAAAAATGTTTCAAAACACAAGAAGATTCCCCACTATGGCTCCAACCTCAGTCTGCTGAACATAGTCCTTCCCTGAAAAATACAATGAAATGGTCTTACCAAGCAGCTTGTTTCAATGTCTGAAAGGCTGGAGTCAAACAAAGCAATAACCACGGAGCCTCTATTAGTACTATGTAGACTGGCTGCGTATCCCACGGTTGAAGCGGGGGAAACACAAAACGTGGTCCCTACTTTCCAAGAAATCACTGGTAAGTGAGCTGGGAAGACAGGCATGTGCAATATTTCAACTCTGGCTATAATAATAAGTATCACACAGGTTTAGCAAAGCACGATAAAGAACAGGGAAGAATGATTAATTTTGACTAAAAGAGAAATAGATTGACATGGTACTTACAGTTATACCTAAATATAGTTTCTGAGCAAACACGGTTCTTTTAAGATAAGTTGTTTCTCTTATCTTTATATATTCATTTCTTTTCCTAACACATTCACAAATAAATACACATCGCATCACAGTCATGGATTTTCTTTGAAATAACAGCATTAAGAACTTGCCAGATGGGGATGGTGGAAGGTTGGGGAGTCAAGCTGTTTAAAAATAATTTCAAAAGGAACTTCAGCCTTAGGGCATCTACAGATGCCAGCGCAGCAATCTGTTCCAACAGGGAAAGTTTGCCACTATTTCCTGCTGTCCCTGAAATGTGTCTTCCAAAGGTACAAATCAGGATGTGCATTATCCTGAATGTGAAATGAATTTAAAATAAATCTAGCTGAGAAATCACTCTTGCAAGATCAGCTATCTACACATGTACTGTTCGTAAAGTACCGGAAATTGAAAATATTGTTTGGTTTCATACAATGAGACAACACACTTCAATGTCCTCATGAAACTACTCTCTTTTAGGAAATATTTTGGCGTAGATGAAATAACGATGTCATATAGACATATGCCTGCTGCAACAAGGCAGACTCCCTGGCTTTCATAGTCAAATGACCAGCATAACACAGCATCCAAGTACAAGGTACACAGAGTCCACCAGCACATTTGTCTCAATTTGTTGAAAGCTTTAAAAATATCTAGTTATTTAATAACCTGAGAAATATGGAGATCAGTTCTTTTATAACAGGACAAGGATGCAAGCCAAAAATAAGATATGCTGTCTGGAACATGGACGGTGCGGATATCCAAAACACTGAACACTTTTTGTTCATCATAATATATTAATCAGAAAATCTGATAAGCTTGGTGGCTCTCTTGCTCTGGTTGGACTGTATTCTTGAAAAGCCACCTTGCATCCATGTTAATACTCAGAAGAGTACGTCTGTGGTGTGTCTGTGGTGTGTGTGTGTGTGTGTGTGTGTGTGTGTAATGTCAAACATTTAACAAAACACTCTGGCCAAATAGAAATGAGTGCTGCGACTGACCGATCAGTTTGTAGAAAATCCACTACTGACCTTTCTTCCTCCATCTCCTTCCTGTAATTATCATTCTTTTGTATTTCTCTGCTTATTAGTATTTATCATGTCAAGTCTACAGCATTGTCTAAAAATAAATTTGAAGATGAGCTATTGATTTTTCTCATGGGCAGAGATAATTAAGAGTTGTTTAGTGATTTGACTACCTCAATAAAATTAATAAATGACTCTTAAAGGCTTTGGAAGATGGAATTAATTTTGTTAATCATTATGAGTTTTGTATATTTGACATATTTCATTTTGAAAAACTAAATCATAAATGCCTAATGGGCAGAAATCACATCTCTTAGAAAACACTGCTGCTTCCTACAACAAAATCATACACTAAATGCAGGTTAATACATCAGGATTTCTGAGATCTTGTCCTAATAATGTATATCTTCCCACTGAACCTTCCCAGGAGTGGGTGACCCAGACAGCCTTCTAACTCTTGGTCCAACTCAGCTGTAGGGATGACAAGATGTCAGCAGAAAAAACAAAGGATTA
The DNA here is from genome assembly GCA_033961575.1 of Aselliscus stoliczkanus. Taxonomy (NCBI): domain Eukaryota; kingdom Metazoa; phylum Chordata; class Mammalia; order Chiroptera; family Hipposideridae; genus Aselliscus; species Aselliscus stoliczkanus. Next base: position 132,191,014 of record CM066733.1, read on the forward strand.
TGCCTAGAGAGGCAGGACCTATTTCTCAGCCACTTATCTGGCTTTGTTTAAAATAGGCCTACATTTGAATTTTTGACATTGTCATTCATTCATTCATTCATTCATTCATTCATTCACCAGGAGATTGAAAAACAAAAGAGAGGGACGGGGAAGCTAAATGTTATTTGAAAAGTACAGTTTAAAAGTCAGGTGAGGGCCGGCCGAGTGGAGCATTGGTTAGGAGTTGGCTTGGGATGCCAGCTCTGAATAGCAGGGCCTCGGTTCAGATCCCACATGAAGGCCAGTGATGCTGGGCCCTCTACTGCTATGATGGTGAACAACAGCTCGACCTGGAGCTGGGCTGCCGTGAGTTGCCAATGACAGCACAGGCTGAAGTGGGGCTAGCCAGCAGCTGGCGTTGTGCTTTCATGAGCTGCCAAGAACCACCGTGAGCCGCCATCCAATGGCTGGTGAGCAACTGCCTCACCTGAGAAGAGCGCAATGATGATACCAACATGGGCCAGTGAAGTGACATCCTCCACAACTAGACTGAAGAACCAAAGGACAGCAACTTGTCTGTTTCCCTTCCCCAATTCCCCAATAAAATCTTTAAAAAAAAAAAAAAGTCAGGGTAATGATTTTGGATGTTTTTGCTTACCAGAGTGAACACAAATTAAGGAGAAAAAAGAAGATATTAATGCATAGGCCTTTGGAAACCTTTTGCAATATATTGGATACAACCAAATCTTTGAAATAAAAACTTGCAAATTTAATAATTAACCTGCCTCACTGGAGCCAGCATATTTGCTTTACACTGATTTATGGTGCAGTAAAACCATACTCTTTAAGTAAGACTTATGTTCACTTTATAGCAAAGTAGGGCCTTTTGTATCACCAGAATGAACTGTATATTAGCAAACAGTTACAGAGCCTCAGAGATCATTTCAATATTATAGACGATTATAGAAGTTTTAAACTGATACATTTCTTAGTTTTATGAAAGCGTGGTAGAATAGGCACAATTTGATAGTATAGTTTTGAAAAGAAAATGAATCTCTAATCAAAATTGATTCCCAGAGGCAAATAAGGCCAGCTTTATGACATGGGGTCCAGAAATGCCTTGTTATTAGAATCAAAGCGCCTTTCTAATGCTCTGAGAAATCACTGGGGTTCTCTCAAGTTAGGTCAGTGACAACCCCAGTCTCTTTGAATGACTCCACACAGAGCCAGACAGCCTCCTCTGAGTCTAGAGGTTAATGGTGGCTGCCAGAAAGCCCCTGTTGAGTGAGACTCAGGGAACACACAGCAGAAGTGGAGATCCTGCCATGATGACAACCAATGGTGAGGGCTGAGGCCATGGGGGAGGCGGGGCCCTCATTCAGTGTATTCGTCTCACCTGGTCTTGTACCTAATATCTTTCATACACAATTTCGTAGTCACATGATTTTTTAAAAAATTCCTTACTTCACTAAATAGTCATAAAGATTCTCTTTTCTTTATGACTAGATACCCATGTGTGTTGGGGAAAGATGAGAGATGATAATGATTTGAAAAATGGTCTTGGGCCGGCCAAGTGGCACAGTGGTTAAGCACTGGCTTGGGAAGCCAGTGACACTGCCCTCAAAAAAAAAAAGAAAAGAAAAATGGTCTTACATTTAAATCTGAATACCCATTCGTATCTTTTTTAAAAAAAACAAAACATTTCTGAATACCTGGACACAATTCCTTGCAAACCAACTTTAAAAATTAAAAACCTGTTAACACCAAAGATTATTCTTCCTATCTTTCATGAATTTTTTTTCTCTGGACTATAGATATGTGTTTACTGGCATGAAAATGTCTCTGTTCAGTGGAATATTGGGAAAGCTTTAATATGGGTAATATACAGATGGATAAAACATGGTTCCTGGCCTCAATAAGCTCACCATCAAATACACGGTAGCGATACATACCAAATAATTTTATCACATTGTGTGCCATGATAGACCACAGGGACCAAACAAAGCAAGGGGGCATGCAAAGAGCACCAAGGAAAGCTTCCTGGAGGAGAAGACATGTGAACTAATCTTCAAAGGATGAGTGAATATCATCCAAGAAGAGACCAAAATCCTTTTCTAACTTTCAGGTTACCTGAGCTCTAACTGTGCCGCCTTCACCAGTCTTACCTCTTCCTGTCTCCTTGGTTCAGCACCCCCAGCATTCTTAGCCTCTTCAGAATCCCTTGATGTTTAGGGGTCTGCTAGAGTGCTCTTCCCTATGTCTGGAGCTTCCTCCAAAGCAGGTTAATTCTTACCCATCCTTCATATGAGTGTAGTTCAGCTCACATATTAGTTTCTCAAGGAAGCCTTCCTCAGGTATCTTTTGTATGTTCCCCTACACTTAGTCTTTGTTGCATTTATCATCATTTGAATTAATGATGAATTGTGTAACTGGTTGTTTACTTTATGTTTCCCTTGCAGAAACAGAAGTTCCATGAAAGCAGGCACCCACATGTATCAGGGTGGACATTCAGGCTATTTCATGGTACAAATGTCTAGACAGGAGATATGAGAACTTGAACTAGAGCAGTGGGAGGTGAGGGGGAGAGAGGAGGAGATTCTAGAAATAACTATATGATACATATTGCTATAGCCAGGTCATATTTGATGGGGAAGAGGGAAAGGAGAAGTAAAGGATGACTCACGGATATACTGTCTCACCACTTTGGCTTGCCAATCATTAAGTTATAGTGCCTTAGAGCCCTCTGTACTTTTCTATTTAAAACACACCACACAGAAATTTATTCATTGCTTTTATATGTTTCCCATGGAGATTTGGGAGTTATGTGTAGAGTTACATAGTAAAAGGTGAGTCTAGACTGAAGCACCATACCTTTGCTTTGGTCCAGACCCAAATATTCAGTGACCTGACCACCTCCTGGCTGTGACTAGTAATAGTGAAAGAATTCATAGTAATCATGACACACAGTGTGGAGGGAATTTGGAGTGAAGCTTTATGAAAACTGCCCTCTCTCCACCTTCTTTTCTCCCTCACTATCCTCCAATGTCCCTCCCTCTGCCTAGGAAAGAGCTAAACTGTGAGGTTTTGAGTGTCTGAAATGTACAAAAGGTTCAATTCCATTGCCCTCTCCCACCCTGAGTTTCATGTACAGAGGACTTAAAATTTCTCCTTTCCCTTCCTCTATTTCAGGGCCTTCTCAACCAACAATGAATACAAAATGGAATCACTTAAAGTCTACCACAGTTGACTTCATGTTTGTGCACAGAGAAAGGCCAAATAAAAGTTGAGGATAGCAGTTAATACGTTATAGTACATTTTCAAGCATCTCAAACATTTCTTCCCAATCTATACCTTTTCCCCCAGACCACCTACAGTAGCTCTAGTATTTGTGGCTTAAATATATTTTGATCAGAAATTTAAATCCCAAGTAAAGTCTTCCATCTTTGGAGGAGCAACTTGGCACATAATGGATGGTTTCTTCAAGTTCTTCACAGACTAATCCATGATCATGGTAGGAATTCAATAAACATTTATGTAACTAGAGAAATAGACCAAATGTGAGGCATACCTCCTTAAGTGAGGCCTTAGGTAGAACCACAGTTTACCTAAGTGGAAAGAATTTGTATGTTTTATGCAACTGACAAAAAAATTTAAAAAATAAGAAACCTGGATGCTCCTGAATCACTGAGTATCTTGGCTCCACAGTACAGGAATCACACTGAATTATCTGATCTTATCTACTCAAGTTGGTCAACTGAGAACCACCTGCTGCTAATTCTTACTCTGTTTTGCATCATTTGTTGTCATCATGGCTCTCTCTCTCTCTCTCTCTCTCTCTCTCTCTCTCTCTCTCTCTCTCTCTCTCCCTTCCTCCCTCCCTCCCTCCCTCTCTCTCTTTCTCCCTCTCAAATGCTTCCTTGGGTTGTCTTTTTTTCCTAACATTCCATAATTCTTATTGCAACATGCCCAGGACGTAAAAAGGCTCTGATCGGTGTTGGAATATACAGTCTAAGACGTGTAAACCACTACCTTCATTGCACAGAGCTCCAGGTAATGGCCAAGTTGAGGAGGTAACTATATCAATGACTTGGATTAATGAAACAATCACACACGAAGAGGCTTAAACAGCAAAGTTATATAACTTGTAGATCTAGAGGCAGACTTCTATTACCACAGATCTACTTAAATAAAGGGATAAGGTTCAAGGTTCATGTTATATGACAACATGGGGTTCTTTTGGTACAACATACTAGTGATTCATTTCACTTACATAGTAATATTTTCTGCTTGTCACAAACTGGCCTAAAACAGTGCTAATTCTAAGAGTGTAACCAATCACCAATGAGGAATGCTATACCTAACAAGCACACTGCCACCCATCCCTGCTGTACTATTGTACAACACACCCTGACTTTGAAGAAATGAATAGAGCCTCTCAAAGTTCCTCTAACTTTGACTTTGCTTCACTGATGCAGCAAGTTCCAATGTCCCTGTTTTTTCTAGGTCATTGCTGCTGTGAAGTTCTGTTCTCCCTGATCTTTGGCCAACAGCAAGGAGTTCAGGCTGTTTGTTGAGACTGTGATCATAACTCATAACTCATGTAAAATCAGAGTAATATTCCCAGGTGCAAACCCACCCTTGCTCTGCCTCCACATTTTAAGAAAGACACTGTAGAGCAATGCACTTTGTGCCAATGATCAAAACTAAGTGGGTGTGATAGCCTCTTTGTTCATCCCTGCACATGCTCAAACTGCTATCTTATGATTTTTCCTTTTCTTCAAGGCTGCTTTTGCTGTACATGTTGTCTTGTTATACTAGGATCAGGGAAGTCCACATGTTTGCCTCACAGCCCTTCTTCTCCCTACATCCCCGACATAAACCCAATCAGATTAGGAGTCAAGTAGCTAATAGAGGGAAAATCATATTTGGGGCATGGAAAGCTCTGGGTGGCTTTGCCTGTTGCTTTCATTGCTGTCTCATCAGCTATTCTATCCACTCCCTGAGAATAAATAGAATAAGGATATAACCAAGGAAAATCAAATTCTTCTTTATTAGACAATTCATTACATGTGGGATATATATATATATATTTATATATATATATTTATATATATATATATTTGGCATCAATAAATATGTGTTTGATATGTTTGATACTACTCAAAAGGGTAGTAAATGGTAGTCATTTTTGGATGATAATCTCATCGTGACAGAGAGTAAACATGAGATGTTTCAGCTCCCCAAGGTATATATGGAGGATGAGGCTTTGCCCTGATTTTCTAGCAGGAAATGTAAATATTAGCTGATCTGCCCATCCTCCATTGCCCGCTTGCTACTCCGAGAATACTCAGTAAAGACAGTTGCAGCTTTCCATAAAGTTTATAGCCATAAAATACCTGCAAGTTGATTTGCTTGCATTGAAATCAAACTTTTAAATGCTAATTAGCCCTCACAAAATCAAACCCAAGACTTTGCAGTGTTATGTTCCAAACTCAACTACTGACACTCCAGGAAACTCATGGGGTGACCCTAATAAATCCCTCAAAAGGAAGAAGGAAATATTGAGCCTACCCCAGATTCTTGCATCACAAGTATGACACTTCTCTATTTCTGGAGCTCTTTATGAAAGACCAGACAATTATACCAGTGATGTCAGTTTTCCTCTTTATTAATAGAAATTACTTTTTCTCAGTATCATGGGATCTTAGCATGGGCAGGAACCTTACAACCCATCTAGCTCTACACTTTATCCAATGCACACATTGCCTCTTGATCACATTCAGAAGTGGTACCTGATCTCTCAACCTTAACCACCCCAGCAACAAGGAGCTCAGCTGCACTGCAACACTGGCCATTCAAATTGACGGAAAGTTCTGTAACTTGAATGATTTTGGCTAAGACTTTAGAATCCCTAAGCATTGAGAAGATTCTGGTGCTTCCTGCCTTTCAATTACAACACATAATTCAAAATTTTTAAAAACTGAATTGTAAAATAAGGGAACTAAATTTAGTTCAAAATTTCCTCATAATGAAAAATTTTATGTTTTCTTTAAATCTCAAATGCCAAATTATTTTTTAAAAATTCTTTCGTTTCCTTTTAGCCTTGGATGGCCTGCTTTCCAGTGTCCCATGCTTATGCTTAATTTGCTAGTGGGAACTCCCTCATGACCTTCTAAGTCTCCCCTTCTTCATACTACACTTCCTTCTTTTCATTATTCCTCAGGGACCAAAGTTCCCAGCATTTTCAGCTCTCTTTTCTAGTTGTGATCCAATTTACCATTGTCCTGTTTCCTACTTTCATCACGTAAGTCTTGGGCTGGCCGAGTGGATCAGTTGGTTAAAAGTTTGCTCAGGAGTGCGAGCTGAGCTCTGAAAAACAGCAGTTCGATGCCCAGCTAGAGTGGAGCTGCCATTGAGCTACCAACAGGTGGCAGGATGGCTCAGCTAAAAAAACAAAACAAAACAAAAAACTCATCATGTACGTCTCAGCTTAGACACTGAGCACCTTGCTCAGGACATGATATTTCAGGAAACACCCTCTCCAACTCTTGGCAACCACACGATAGCAGTAACTTGCTGAGCATAAAGTTCATCAAAACTTGTCACCTGTATTGTTTCAAGCATTCACCCTTCTGCTTCATGAAGGATGCCTTTTTGCAAATTAGGAAGAGGCGCACGCTCTGGATGGAGACAGCCCCTACTCACCCTTCAGACTGATGCCAGCCTGTGTGCAGGATACAACTTACTTAAATGTACCAGTTGGCCTTGCAATATGCTCACCCCTCCTGCGTTTGTGTTGCTAATTTTTCTGGAAAAAAGGGAAGCCTTTATATATCTCCCTTTTACATTCTATCTTGTTAGAGTTGGCCCATTGTTCCAGCCTGTCAAGCTATTTTGGGTTTCAACTTATCTGCCCTCCCACCCAGCTGCAGAGTTGCTTTCTTTGACAGCTCAGTGGCCCTATCAGAAGGAAGTGAGGGCCATCAGAGGGTTTCTTATTCATCTCACTCTGACTCAAATGATTGCCTCTTCTGGTTCCAGGGGCTCATGGCCATCTATTCCAAAGCTTTGTCAGTATCAATGTCAAATTTTGCATTTTGTGATCTGAATCGAAACGTCTGCCCCTTTCTGAAAACTAGGACATTTTCCCATTCTTATTCAGTCTCAGAGCGTGCCTCCTCTGCCTCCTAGTCCCTCTGCCATCACTGACAGCAATTTTCAATTGAAATTGCACAGAGCCGGGGGGCAGAGGTATCCTGAAATTTCTTTTGAAGTAATTTAACTAGGGAATTTTATAAATAAATGGAAAAATGGCTATGATACAGGGTTTATTTTTTTTAACTGCAGTTTAGAAATTCCTTTACCCATACTCAGGAAGGGCAAAGTGTTAATCTTCAGATTAATGGGGGTTGTTTCTATTGCAACAATAGAATTCCAGCAACTACAAAACAGTGGTTTTAAAAATATATGTACAGATATAATTTTTATTTATTTTTATTTTTTCCATATTTTTTTCTAATTTGGGAAACATAAACTATTTTTTAAAATGTAATTAGTATCCCATTGTGTGCACGGATTAGAATTTCAATACAGAAATCTTATTTGTAATTTTATATAATCAGATAGTTATAATTATATAACGATTATCAGTGAATTGTTTTTTAATCTATATTTAACTGTTATCAGAAAAAGTAGAATATATTAAGTTTTTTAGATCAAAGTTGTATCACTAGGTGAAAAATTCGGTCTCAGAATTTGCTTTGCTTATGATTGGCATAGAGAAAAATGTGATGGGGATACATTTTTTTCCACATATGAGCTCTTTCAGATTTTTGAAAAAGTACTATACCTACAGAAAGAAACCATTTCAACCAGCAAACTTATTTTCCATACTTACATTGCCGAAAGCCATATCATCTTTCCTATCTTCTCATTTTTCTGCTTGCCCAAGTTGTCTAAATAAGAAATCGTAGGCAGGGCTGGCTGAGTGGCGCGGTGGTTAAGCGCTGGCTTGGGAAGCCAGCGGCCCCGGTTCAGTCCCACATATGAGCGCCAGTAACACTGCCCTCAAAAAAAAAAAAAAAAAATCGTAGGCATCTGGCAATACTTTATATAGTCGAAGTTTCTCATTTAATTCTGTTTGTACGGGAATTGCCAATTTAGTGATAGCAAGAAGCCAAAGGAAGTCATGTGAAGTTCAAACAGGAAAGAATCTTTTTTTTTTCAGACTTACTGTGGGGTGGGCACTGAAGCCTAACCCAGGATTTAAAAGTAAAAATAGGGTACAGTGGCTAGAATAATTGGGAAAAACTTGTGAATTGGAACAGAATTAAATAAAAGGAGAAGCTACATTTTAACTTAGTAAGTCCAAGAAATAGGAAATGACTGCTATTACTACTAATAACATTATCAGCCAATATTTTCTGAACACTTAACCTGTTTCAGGCACTAAGCTAGATTCATTACATATTACATGTCTGATTCTAATAAATTTTTATCATGACAGTATCAGAAAAACACAAAAATATCCCCATTTTACAGGTAAGAAAGCTGAATCACAAGAGGTTAGGTAACTTGCTAAAGATAAGACAGCTAGTAAGAGACAGAATCAGAATTCAACCTTGCCATGACCCTGTGCTTTCTTCTACTTTTTATTCTTTACAAATTTCTTGTATCATTTACTTCAGAAGTAAAAACTTTCATTTTGTTTTGTTTTGTTTTTAACAATAGACCACGTCAGGTGAACAGAATGGAATCAACCACAATCACGTTTATCACTAATATTGCATAGCCTGCTTTTATTAGTTTTTCAGTTAGTAATTTCTAATAAATGTGATAAGCACCCAGAGATATACTTCCCAAAACAAAGGCCAGAACCTTGACACCAATCTCTGTCTAACTCCACAGTCTCCAGCACCCCAATCCCCATACTCAACTGATCTGAGGTAAATATTATCCTGAATCCTGTGTTCATGAATCACTTGATTCCTTTTAAAGTAGTATTATTGAATCTATGAGCACTCCTTACACAGTATATATTTTTAGTTTAGTTGTTTTTAGCTTTGATTCATCTGTATTATTTCATGTCTCTGGAGTTCACTATTTTGATTGATGTAAAATACAATATCCAACATTCATTATTCCACAGTCTTGTTGATGGGCATTTGAACAGCATACTAGTGTTTTGCTATGATAAACAAAGCAGTTGTACATTTTAAAATACATGTCTCCTGTTATTGATATGTAAGTTTCTCTTGGATGCATACCCAGAAGCAGAATTGCTGGGGTAAAGGGTTCATGATGTTCAACTCTACAAAATAATGTCAAACTATTTTCCAAAGAGATTGCACCAATGCACCAACAACATTGAGATCCTGTTGATCCTCATCATTTCCAATGCTTGAGAATATCAGACTCTAAATTTTTTGCCAATAACCTGAGAATAAAATAGTATTTGTTATGGTTTGGACTTGCCCTTCCCTGACCACTAAAGATGTTGGACATCTCTTCATTTGTGTATTGGCTAAATATTTTTCTTCTTCTGTGAAGTGCCCTGACCCAAGGGATAAATCTTTGCTGGAAAAATTGCTTTTATTTAACTTTGATTTTGGTAATTTTAGAATTCCAGGCTTAATAGAAATAGAAATAGCAGTCCCATTTCATCATAGCACCTAATAGCTGTTTAAGGATTGACTGACTGGCCTTTAAGTTTTTCTACTGTCTTTTTTCTAACAATCATTACCATATTTTATAATCAGATTCAGAGGACCATTTTACCTAGTTAAATGGTGTTTCAAAGAATCCTTAGTTCTTAGCACATGCATTTCCAGTATCCAGCTATAATCACTACAAAATTTCCTACAGATCAAAGGCATGTTGCTTAATTCAAAGGTTAGCTTGCAAAGACTGACAAGAAGAGAAGGGCTTTTGCCTTTATAAGGATGTCATAAGCAGCCTTTCATTTGACAGGAAGTTGTTAATGCATACAAATGCTATTTTAAACTCTGGGGATATTTAATTATACTCTAATCATTATTCTTTATAGTTCCAGATGTTAGTGTCCCAACTATTGTCCAAAGTATAAGAGAAACACATCCGGTAGCAGGAAGTCCAGAGCCCACTCACAGACACCTGTTGCAGCTTGAATCACAAGCAAGAGAATGTATACATAGGCCAACAAGACAGCAGCAAGCATAGCCACTGGCCTTCACTAACACAGAAGGGGATGATAACTCCATCTGCTGCCCCCAGTGCCTTAGTGAGTTCTGGAAGCAGAGGACGAGATTAAGAAAGTACAAACATAGGAAGAAATGGGACACACCTTAGAGGGGAAAAGTGAGTAAGGAAAGAGACTTCTAGGAAATAGCCAGAAATATCTCGTTTTCTGTAGATGCCTACAAAACTCTCTTATAACAGCAAGGCATAGCAGGGAGCACTTGCAACAGAGGGAAACATATAGAAGTTTACCTTTTGAAATGCCCTGCACAGAAATGCTTCAAGTTGGAGAAACAGGTGAACATAACTGAAATTAATGTAATTCAATTTTTCTTCAATGGTCTTGGGTAATAATATGGTCCAATCACTGTTACTTCCTTCTATCTGATAAAAAAAGACCAGGCTCTTTGAGGATCACCTGGCTATGTGGGGAGTACCCACGTATAGCTAATTAAGTTTGGTTGGAAAGTTGGTAAGTTACTGAAAGCAGACATACTTCTTTCTCCTACTTCTATCTATAGCCCTTTTGCCTGTCTGTCACCATTCCCAGCTCTCCTGAGCACCTTAGATTTGTCAGGCCCTGCTGTTCTTTCTGCTGCATGCTGTCTGATTCAATAGACACTGCTCTCACTTCCACTTGATCCGAAGGGGCCAATGTTAACTGAGCTTGCTTTGAAGTGGAAGAAAACATCTCTCTCTAAATGGCAAATCAAATCTTTAGAGCTCTTAGAAAAAAAATGTAAGTCAATAGTTTTTAGACTTTTGAGTAGGAAAGGATATACAGCACAGAACATGCTAACTTTTAAGAACGAAAAAGGCATATATTTGACCTCAGTAAAATTAAGGGATTGAAATTAAGACGTTTATCAAGAGGCACCTTAAATAGAATAAAAAGACAAATTAAAAACTGAAAGAAGGTATACAACCAACAGAGGATTATTATCAAGAGTATATAAAGAAGGTCATTAAGTCTGTAAGAAAAGCACAAAAAGGAAATCCAATAGAAAAACAGACCAAAAAACATGATCAATTACTTCACAGAAGAGGAGTCACATATGGCCAATAAATACATGAATGGATGTTCAATTTCATTTCTGGGGAATATAAATCAATGCCACAATCAAATACCATTTTATACCCATTCAATTGGCAATAATTAAAGTGTCTGATAATACGTCTAGTTGAAGAAGAGATAGATCCACAAAGCATTTCTTAAATATTGGTGGTGGAAGAATAAGTTGGTAAAATTTGAAAAACATTTTGGCATTAGCTCCTAAAGTTGAACATTCTCATACTATGCAAGCCAGCAATTTTCATTTGTAGGCATAGACACAAGAGAAATTCTGAATATGTTTACCAGGACATATATACAAGAATGTTTATGGTTCACAACAATGAAAATCTGGAAATAGCCCAAATGTCAATGACAGAGCAAAGGAATGGCCGGTGATATGTAGTCAGTCAGACATGGGAGATTAAACAAAGGGAAATAAACTACAGCAACATGCAGCAATATGAATGAATCTGAAAATTACCTAAGGATAATACCCTTTTTATTTAAAGTAAAATTATATATATATATATATATATATATATATATATATATATATATATATAAATTATACTCTCTTAAGGAATGTGCAGAGATTGGCTGAAAGAATGTAAAAAAAGATAGCAAGCAAATAATGAATACCGGATTTAGGGTGTAGTTACCTCAGGAAGAAGGAGCCAAAGAATGGGATTGTTGGAGGGCCATCGGCTAGATAAAAGTTATGAGATAGTAGGTTCATGGGTGATAACTGCATTATAAAAATAGCCAAACAAACAAAGAAACAAACAAATGCAATACGTTCCTTGCATAGACCAATGATGTGCATGTGACATGAGCCAAGGATTACGTGTAATACAGATGTAGGCAAAAAAAAGCTTCTCTCCTTTTTTTTTTTCTTACACATTGTTAGCCATGAAACAAAGCAGTGCCCAGAGTCTTTTAAAAGAAAACTTGTAATCATTTACTTGAAATCTTTCTCGTAGATGCAGAGGAGCTGGAATGAAGACCTCTCTGATGAATAATTAATGCACACTCAGGACCCTGGCCAAGCTGTCTGTGCCAGGCAGAAATTTCTATTGGATGAGCTCTCCATCAGGAGACTTCTGTCCTTGACTATCATGGACATGAACCCACCCCTGGACAGGCATGCTCAGAAAGTGTGAATGCCAGAGTCCATCTCGCTTACCTCATTACCCCACAATGTGACAGGCAGAGGAGCCAGACAAAGTAACAGAGGACCAGGTCTACAGAATAAATGACCCATGGTGTGCAAGTCATTCTATAGACACTGGCCATATTTCATTTTTCATGTGGTTGATTTTTAACCAACCGTTTTACTGACTTTATAAACTGGCAAGTTCAATGCATTGTTTAGGAAAGGCACTTGACCAGAAAGGGCTTGGCCAACTTGACAGTCACTCTCTTGGTGTCCTGACTGGAAAGAACAGATAAGCCCTGTTTGTCATAGAATAGCAATACACTGCTCTGGGGAAGCTTATCGCCCACAGCACCCAAAAATTTGTTTCCATGTACTTATTAAAAAAAAAAAGAAGAAGAAGAAGAATTAGTTCTTCCTACAAAAAAATAACAACTTGGAATATTCAGAAAACTATGAAATTAAAATAGTAAAAAATCTACATTATCCCCCAACATAGTAAAAAAGACTACATTTATTATAACATCTGGTTTCTTCCCCTCCTGTTATTATTTTTGTTTTCCTTAATTTATACTCATACACATTCTTTTTTCTTGTTTTCCTGTGCCCTCTACTCCTGCACCCAATTTCAGATTACACTGTTTTGTATTCTGTTTTTCCTTTAATAATATATTATTAGAAACACAACTTCTAAAGATTATGTATAGGTCATGATATGAACCTATCAAATTTTATTTAACTCTTTCCCTATTATTTTACATTTGTTCTTTTCCTAATATTGTAACGTAACACATGATACCACGTGAATATACTTGCACATAAAGCATTGTGTATGTCTCATTATTTCCTTTGAAATTCTTAAAAGTCAAATTTCTGGATCAAAGGGCAAATTGTTAAGGCTTTTAAGATATATATTCCAAATTGTCCTCCAGAAAACTGTATCTATTTTTATCCTGGCAGCAGTGAACAGAGTGCTTTACATGACAGAGCATTATAATTTTTAAATTCCTGGTCATTTGATGGGAGAAAAGTGATATCACATTGAATTAATTTGCACTTATTTTACACATATTACTAGAGAATGAATCTGTGATGTTATTGGCCATGTGCACATTTTCTTTTGCCAATTAATTGCTCAATATCTTTACTTAGGGTTCTGTATTTCTTATTTTTTCCTTTAGTTTTCAATTACAGTTGACATCCAACATTATTTTGTATTAGTATCAGGTGAATAGCACAGTGGTCAGACATTCAGGTAATTTACAAACTGACCCCCCTGACTAGCTTAGTCCCCACCTGGCACTATGCATAGTTATTAGCATGTTATTGACTGTATGCTTTACTTAACATCTCTATGACTGATTTGTAACTACCAATGTGTACATCTTAATTCGTTCACTTTTCTCACCCAGTTCCTCAGTCCTCCTCCCATCTACCAACTGTCAATTTGCTCTCGGTATCTATGAGTTTGTTTTTGTTTTTGTTTTGTTCTTGAGATTCCATATATAAGTGAGATCATACGGCATTTGTCTTTCTCTGACTTATTTTACTTAGCATAATACCCTCTGGGTCCATCCATGTTGTCATAAATGGTAAGATTTCATTCTTTTCTATGGCCAAGTAATAGTCCATTGAATATGAGTATATGTACTACATCATTTTTAGACAATTATTTACTAATGAGCACTTGGGCTGCTTTCATATCTGGGCAATTGCATACAATGCTGCAATGAACATAGGGGGGCATTTATCTTTTCATATTATTGTTTTGGATTTCTTCAGATAATTACTCAGAAGTAGAATTGCTGGGTCATAAGGTAGTTCTATTTTTAATTTTTTGAGAAACCTCCATACTGTTTTCCATAGTGGTTGTACTAATTTGCAATCTCACCAGCAATGTATGAGTGTTGCCTTTTCTCCACTTCCCCACCAACACTTGTTGTTTGTAACTGTTCAATATGTTTGCTCAGTATTTTGGTATTTTTATATTTTTCTTGTTGATATATAAAAGCTTTCTATATAACAATGGCAATGCTTAGTCTGTTGTATAGGCTGCCAATATTATTTAACAACTTTTTGCTACTAAAAATCATTTTGTTTGTCTTGCTCCTTTGTTGTTTTCAGTTTTATAGACACAAAAACTAATAGACAGAGACAATAGTTTAGTGGTTACCAGAGGGTCAGGGAGAGGGAGGGTGGTAGATGAGGGTAAAAGGGGTCAAACACATGATGATGGAAGGAGAACTGACTCTGGGTGGTGAACATACAATGTGATATATAGCTGATGTATTACAGAATTGTACACCTGAAACCTATGGAATTTATTAACAATTGGCATCCCAATAAACTCTAATTTAAAAAAATCAAATAGACCTATGAAGGTTTTAAAGTTTCTTTATATATGTTGTCAAATGTAACAATTTTTCCTTGGAGGTGTTTTTTTTCTTTATAAAGCTCACTTCCATCATAAGATCAGATAAGTAAAAGCTTATATTTTCTTTCATTTGCTTAATAGCTTTATTTGAGTGTATAATTATTTTACATCTTGATCTATTGTGGTGTATGAGAACCTACGGAGATTTTTATTCAAATAATTAACAATTGTCCTGACACCATTAATTAAATATTCTCTTTGCAAACTGATTTGTGATGTCACCTTTAAATATACTAGATGATCTTTTATAATATGATCTATTTCTAGACCAGTTTCATTCACCAGGCAGTCTCTAATTCTGTCAGCAGCACACTGATAAGAATATTATAGCTTTAAAATACAATTTAATATGCAGAAAGTTCCCCCTCACTTCTCACAACTATTTTCTTTTTTTAAAAAAAGGTTTTATTCATTTTCCCAATTTATTCTTCAGTACGGATCTGATCTCTATTTTAACTTGGCCCTCTGGAGAATCTGAGATACAAATAAGAAAGACTTTCTAAACATAGATTTTTAAACAATGTAGATTAAGACAGGATAACATTTATATTTATGCCATATTTAAGCTGAGCTAATATATTGGTTTAGAAATTTTTCCCCTTTATTTAGTTATACATCAGATTAATTACCTATTATTAATGTACACCAGAATTAGTTATTCATTACCTACATTAATAGAGCAGAATTGTATGTCTTCATAAAAATATTACCCAAATCTTATTTTAGTTAATATCTTTGTCTTCTTTACCCTTAAACTTGTCACCAGTGCTATTAGAAAAAGGCCAAAGAGAAAGCTTCAGATTGTCTCTTTTGTTTTCTGCACACAAATTGCAAACTGGCCTATGTTACATCCAGGGACCTCTCAGGTCTGGGTGAGCCTCCTACTGGAAACAATGTCCAAAAGTCAAAAGCAGAAACTTTATAGCCATCTAGCAAATATTTTTTTATCTATTACTTTCTTTAGGACTAAATAAAGCAATACAAACTATGAAAATAAGCTGGGATAAAACATAAAATTACAAAATGAGTAGAGTCAACGAGTCCCCCTCCCACCAGGGAGGGAATTCTCCTACAACACCCCTTGGTCGAAGGACATTCTTCTTTTGTGCAAACATTCTTAGTGACAGGGAGCTATCTGACTAGCACCCAGATGTTGGAGTAAAACCCTAATAATAGAAATTAGACACTATAAAAACAAGTGACCCTAAATTTGCTTTAAGACCCCAAATATGCCTAAAGGCAATTAACCTGTGATGCTCTGTGATCCAACATAACAACTCCAGAAATAATTGCTAATGTGTTTAATGATGTTGCAATACTGAGTGTTCCAAGGTAAAGCCTTGTGGATGAGATGAAACACAACCATCACCATCACTATTAGCAAACATTTAAGGGGCACAGACTGTAAGTAAAGCCTCTGAACAAGACATGGAACTCAGAGAGGCCCAAGACAGAGGCCTTGCCCTTGAGAAGCTAACCATATAACTGAGTGGTCAGGGTACACACAGTAACACAAGGTCACATGGAATCAACACCAAGAGAACATTAGAAGAAATGAATCTTCAATCTCTATGCTTTGTGAACAAATTCATGTGTGGTTCCAGTTTGCTTCCTACCTTTGTTTTCCTTTTGCGTGAATGTCCTGATCTTTATTTAGCTTTGCTGAATTACATGCACCTTATTCAGCCACTTAACTTCTTTTAGAGACAAGGAGAAGGCACTGCTAAAGAAATACCAGGAGTAGTCATAAGCCGGGATAAGAAGAGCATATCCATCAGAGTCTATAAAATCCCCACTCTGGCTCAGGATCAAGTATGAAAGCTGCAGCAGACGGCTGGGCCATCTTCTCAAAGCCATCCGCCATCCGTCACCAACATCAGACCCCTTAGCAGCATCATATTCGCTTGGTAAATATTAATTCCATTGCTCAAAATTCTGTTTGAAGAACTGCATTAAGACTGAAAGAGTTCTGTACACAAAAAATGAACCCAGCCTCACAAAACATGTAAAAAAATAAACAGATGAAAATGTTGTGATATGCCTTTTTGGACCTTTACTTGGTCTAGTCTGCTTTTGATTCACTATTTTACGTTTTCTAAGAGGATTTGTATTTCTGTGATGTGTATGACATCCGCACTGTCCACAAATCAATATGAAATGAAAGACCTCACTTGTTGCCGAGTCCCCAGCCTACTAAAATAGTGCTGTCTAATCAGGCATCTCTGCAGGAAACAGGCCTTCCTACGCAGGAAGCACAGGAAAGAGGACTGGAGACAGCAATCCCAGCGGCTTTTTTGCCAGAAAGGACAAAATGGCTCTTCTGGCAACTCCTGACTCAGGAAATCGCTGAATTAAGTAGTCAATCTGCAGAGTAATTTAGCATGTCATCTGCTTCCTGGCAACAGATATGTGGAAGCATTTATATTGTAATTCAACTCTGTCATCATGGGGGTTGGAACTCCTTCTCTCCAAGGACCTCAAGGTCAGAGATTTTCCTGCAGTTTCTATGGAGCCATTTCTTTGAGTTCTTCCTGCCCTGTCCAGGCTCCTATAGTCTGGCCTCCCTTTTGATTTCTGTCTAGGTCAAGCGAATCTTGTCTTCAGAGCTAAATATAAGTTGTATGGGGGTGGGTAGAGGTGCCTGGAGGGATGTCTCCCACCTGTGAGTGTGCAAAAGAAAGGAGATGAATTGCACGCCCAAGTGTGGCAGTAGCATTGATCTTTCTCAGGGAGGGAGAACTGGACAAGATTCGGTAATGTGGGTTCCCATTCCTGCTCCGTCATGGACTTTCTATGTAATGCTGTACAAATAATTGCCCTCTCTGGGCCTCCACGTCTCCATTTTGGGAGAGAACTTAACCAGTGCCAGCCATCTCCTTCATCTGCAGGCGTTAAAGGTAGGTAATGGCATCAAGCCATATATACTCAGTATGTCACAAACAAATAGCCCTAACCATGCACACAGGGAGATCAGTAGACACATGTTGTAGGGGATAAGTGTTTTGTACATGGAGAGAGCAGTTTCTTACAGCTGGTGAACACATGTAACCACAAAGCACTTAAAAGCAAAACACGTAAAATATAAGCAGTGGGACCATGTAATTCTCACTGTACATATACATTTGTAGAGCTTTACCACTTGGGGATAATGATAGCTAAATCCAGATGAGGATAATAAGGCATCAGGAAGGCAATGACTTCTATCTGGGGCAGAGGTCGCTTTGCTCCTCTCTCGTCTTTGGCACCCTCTGGCTTCAGCAACAGGGCCCAGAAAAGAGTGTCTTGACGTCATGAATGGCAGAATAGAGATTTCAACCAAATACCCATGAAGCACTGCGTTTGGAAACTCCTCGAGTCAACATCAATATCTTCCAGTAAAAGCTAAGCTGTGACTGGGTGAGACCTTCTACACGCCTTAATACTTTTGGCTCTCATGGCAATTCTGTGAGGTCAGTAGAACTGTCCCATTCTACAGATGATAAAAATAAGACTTAAAGAGACTAAATAATATATTCATTGTTCATCAGGGCACTAAGAGGTTGAGTTGGGATTTTGAATCTGCCTGTCTGATCCAAAATCTGCTCCCTTTCCATTAGATCATGTTGTCTTCCATGTACTATTTCTACTATTCCCTGGATACCTAAGCTTCCTAATTGGTAAGATGGAGAAAATAATACCTAACTTTGTGAAACTGCTATGAAGATCAAAAGAAATTACATAGGTGAGGATACTGTACAGAAACATAGGTTGTTATTCTAATAGCAATTCTATGCAACAGCCTTTATGACTCTTCCATACCTCCAGCCTCATTACAAACACATGGGGGAGGTTTGTACTGGGCCAGAAATATGGATCTTGTTTGGCACATAACCTAAATATCATTTTGCATTTCATTGACTTCAAGGAATTTACATATTTTAACTCAGTTCAACTAGATTTTGAAGTGTTGCATCTCAGGAGTTCTTATAGATAACCAATTCTATGTTAATCATTTATTACCTTTAATTTATTGCTTCAAAGGTCTCATTTAAAAATCCACATGTACTTAAACGTTATTATATTCTTTAAGAAAAATCTTGCATAGAAATTAGACTATGCATAATTAGGTATGACTTCAAATTCATGGGCAAATATGAAAGAGGAGCCTGATTTTTTGCCCTGATTTTCTTTTAATTTTCTGCAGTCATCACCTCCCCAGTAGGAAGGGAGCAGTAATACATGTTGCCAGACTTGTCCTGACCTTCAAGAAACAGGAATACAACATAAATTAAGATTGTTTATGTATTATCATAAACAATTTGTTATTCAAATTCATGAAGGGGATATTCATCAGGCAAGCTATCCTAAAAAGCTTCCTATTAAGAAATAAATTCCAAAGTTTAGCATTTCAAAACTGAATAATTTGAATACATTTTTGAATCATCCAATGGAAAATTAGATTGATTCCACATGTGCAGAGCTTGTAAATAGCTCAGTAATTCTTTCACTGTTTCCAGACACAAACTAATGGCCTCCTTTTCTTTCTCTGGTAGAAAATTGGATCATTTTTTCAGGGTTGGGGAGGAAAGTGGGGGGAGCAGAGATGACAGTGGAAAAATGGAATTCACTCAGGACTGCAGGGCAGTATTCAGGATTATGTAAATCTTTTCTTCACAAGACACCGTTTCCATGAAGAGAAACATCCCCACAACTTCAGAGATTAGCACACAGTCATGCAACAAGCTAAATTTTTTTGTCTTGTTGAAAAAAATGTTTGAAATATATAGTGTGCATTTACAACATTCATAGATGAGAGTAGTTTCAGTGAAGGGCACTGAGTAAAGAGAACAGGCTTAGCCTTATATAAAAATACTCCTGTATTCAGGATTTATTCCCCTTTCCTCATTTTGAAACTCTAGTTGGAGAAATGCCAGGTCATGAGACATGGGGTCGGAACAACTGGATTTGATCCAGGCTTTGTGATCTCTAAATCATCTTATGCCTTTGATTATATCCCAGCACCACTCATTGTGCCCCGTGTTTTTCTGACTTAGAAACACTGCCACTAACGCTCTGGGAGCCTGCTTGGATAATGATATTTCCACGGTTGTTGTGAGGATTAAAGGAGTGATACCTAATGTTTGTTAAGCATAGAACCATACCGGGATGTGATAAATGTACAGTAAATATTCATTTTTGTTCCTGCTGTTATGACTATTATTTAGATAATGGTTGCTAAAGAATGAGACCTTCAGTTTTAACCCCAGTGCCATGTCACTTAAAAATAATCAAAGTGCAGCTCATTGTCCTGCTTCCTCAGACATGAACACACACACACACACATATCTTTAAAATCTTTTCCATTTACTCTCTTAGCATCTCATGTATTATCATAAATCAGTTTGATTTTCTTTATTAAGAAAGGCCAGTATACTGTCCCAGTATGGAAACACCCCCCCATAGTCTCCCGGGGCAATGGCTGGTGTGTTGGTATTGATTTCCTCTGTCACATTTCAAGAAGGTCCTTAGTAACTACACACCAGGGGGCATCCTGAAGATGAAAGGAAGTGTGTGGCAAAGGACCACAGACATGCTCTCTGTCCTTCAGGTCTTCCATGCTTATAAAAACACTTTCTGCAACAGATACCTAAATATTAATCACACTATAAACAAAAATCTTTTGAAATTATTTTCATTAAGTTCACAGGGTGTTTTCTATCCATCTTGAGATGGAAATGGAGAGATTTCTGTTCAAAGAAATTATCGTTTCCTTTCAGACGTCCTAAGAGGTACAAGGTAAACTGATAGAAAGGAAAACAGCTCTAGTCTCCGGGCTTTTCTGAGCCTCATTCCTTAAAGCAGGTACTTAAAGCATCAAAAATTACTGACACTGGAGTGTGTGTCACTTCAGAAAAATATTTTCAAAAACCTGAGATTGGTTTGGGAAGTTTTCTTGCTCAAAGTTCATGTCACACTCTCTGTGAAAGACTCTCTCTGAAAAAAAAAATATCTAAGCACCTGATATTTATAATAAAGAGCTTACTCTGTACCAGGCACACAGTTCCAGGTGTCTTGTTGTATTAAATAATTTAATCCCCACAACAGCTTTATGAGTGTCATTGTCCATTTTACAGATGAGGGTGAGGTACAGAGATGTTACATAACTTGCCCAAGACCACACGGATCTAGTACATGATGCAGCTAGTATTGAAACCTAAGGAGCCTGGCTCCAGAGTCCTCAATTTTAACCATTCAAATATATTACCTCATTTTTTCCCCCAAAATTAAAGTTAATATCTTTAAAACTGAAGACATCTTACAGCATATTCTTACTATAATACAATTCTCAATCTCTCCCTTTAGAATGTAATTGAAGGTAATAATGTATCTCAGGAACCCAACTTATTAGCTTAATAAGCTGTAAGTCCAATATCTTTCCATGTATACATCATACCAGTCAATACACAAATGCTTATTTTTAGAAAATATATAGATAAGTATAAACATATATATGTAGCATATATGCCAGAGAACGTTACTCAGTCGATGCTTTTCTGTTCAACAGATAAAATCCTTTTCTCAGGGTAATCACTATCATCTGTTAGAGAGGAACACTTTTAAGGGCCCTTCATGCTGGTCTCCACGGAGGTAGAATTCTGTCAGTTAACATTTGCACCTCGGTCACCTTCTCCTTGAGAGTTTTAGTAAAGTAAGACAGTTGTTTGAAACATATTGTTACTTATAAATGAAGAAGTTATGTGGTTTAGTCTATAATGATTTTGTAGAAACCCTAAAAGTACAATAGATAGCTGAATAGGTATTAAACCCATGATTAATTCCCAATACATAATTGAAGATATTGATTGATGAGTAAATTATTATCAATTGTTGACTATTTATAGCACCAAAGCCTCCCAGTCACATCAAAGGTTAGGGCTTGCTTCCCTTTCAGCTGCTGTAAACATGGCTTCCTCTAAGACTCTGTTTATACTTCTGCTTGTCAACCCAGCGCCAGTCACTGGTACTCCCATTGCTGCTCCCTCATCCTGTTTATAGGGCAGGGAGGATAACCACAGATGCAGAATTATTTTAATTCACCAAAGCCTTGGAGAAACCTGCCAGTTTTGCTTTGTTTTAAGACGATTTATTCCTCACCTGGGCCTTTAGCTTAATACTACTTTTCCAAGGGCCAGTCATGTAAAGCTCATTGGCTTAAGCAAATATGCTGTCACTATTTTAAGGCAAATTATACCAAGCCTAGACACCTATAGTCACAAATCTCCCTTGACTTCCTCAAAGGAAAATTTACACTATCAACTCAAGACAAAAGATTATTTTGTTTTTAACAATGAGTTTTGTTAGAATTACCTTGGGGATTTCTTTTTTAGATAGATAGATAGATAGATAGATAGATAGATAGATAGATAGATAGATAGACAGACATAGACAGACGGACAGATAGATGTTGGGCCCCACACATATCAATTAAACCAGGATCACTTTTTAAAAGTTCCGCTTTGATTCTGCTATGCAGCCAGGATTACGAACCACTGCTCAAAAAGTCGGTCTCCATTACAAACATATTACCAAACAAATGCTTTACTAATGATTAGATCAAATAGATGCATGCTAATTTTCACCCAAAACTTCCAAATACTTTTAGGTGGCATGAAATGGCCACACTGGTTGAGTACAGCCCTATGTATAGATGTATTACAGAATTATACACTTGAAACCTATGTAATTTTACTAACCATTGTCATCCCAATAAATTTTAATAAAAAAAAAAAAGCAGTCGTTAGGTATAGAAGGCTGTATTGTGTAGTAAGGTGCATTTTGTCCCCTTCAGCAGACCTTCACTGTAACCTAGTACCTTTAGAAAATGGGATAAGCACACTAAAGACTAGCTTCCAGAGCCTCAGTAACATAAAGAAGAAATTAGGTTTTGATCTTTACCATGAGATTGCAATGAAAGGAAAGAATTAGGACACTCCATTGAAGTTCAGTGCAACCCCCTCCACAGATCAAAAGGCAGGCTTGTAAAGAAATGATATAATGTCTTCAATGTAAGTAAGAAAAGGGAGATCAGAGATTAAACCTCAGAGATCTCTCTCAGGATGCCTTCCATGGATCCAGGATATCAAATAGGAATCTTTAATAAAGACGTAATGCGGTTGAAAATCAATTCAATTTAACAGTGAGAAAGAGCAGTGCAGTCCCTGACCGTGGGAGCTGGCCTGGAGCTCACTGGTAGGCCCTGCTGTCTCCCTGTTGGATGAAAATGATTTCATAGGACATCAACACTGGACAAGGTCATCTGTGACCATGATGGATCAGGACAAAAACAAGACCACTTTGTAATAATATATAAACACAAGGACACAAACATCGTTCAAACAACAAAAATGACTCAAATACACTTTGTCCTGACTAACATGAGTTACTGCTGCTGCTTTGGTCTTAGGCTAGTCTTTCCTTCTAGATAAGATGTAGGAAGATACCCAATCATGGAATTACTCCCTACTTTGTGACAGTATCCAATCCAGAGGAAAGTCCCACTTCCTTAAACCCTTCCCCAGATCACCTAACACAAGCCTAATCCCATAATTAGCCATTCTGGCCCCGTCACAGTCCCCATGGTGTGCATTGTCCCTCACTGCAATAGGTTAGAAACCACCCCTATTTACCTACAGGTGGATTTTTGGTGGTCTCTGTTTTCTTTAAGCATCTACTATATGCCACTTCAAGAATAAAAGAAATGTATAATAGGCCTTAGTATTTAAAGTGTTTAAATGGATTTGAAAGACATCTAAGAAATGGAACACAATCACATAATCAAACCTATGTGTGTACACTGGCAAAGAAATGCTACACCATTCTTGAAAATTGTCACGAGCAAGGGGAAATATGAGCTGTGCTTCGAGGAAGGAACAGAATTAGGAAATGTGAAAGACAGGCACACAGGGAATGGAATAACATTCCATAGCATTTTATAATTTAGGGACCTAAAAATTTCATTATTCTCTTGGTTCAACGGTTGCATCTGTTATCATTTTACCCCTATTTGTTTCTTGAAAGTGAATAATCTTGGGAGAAGAAAAGCATCTAATATATTCTTCTATGTTTCACAGTTTCCTTCTGCGTTTTGAATAGAAAAACGATGTCCAGTCCATCGTTCAGCCAAGTCCTGAAAACAGTACAGGAATAAAATCATGCCTTTGTTCTAAGATTGTACTGGATTCATGACACACAGAATTTTAAAAAACAATACATTAAAAGGTCACTGTTGACATCATCTGGGAAGATGTATATAGTGTGTTCGAAGATGATTCAATTGAATTGGAAAGCCTGTCACTGAATTAGGCCAATAAAATAATCCCACTACTTACTGCAGTTGTATGACGGTTTTGTTCTTTCTCCCTGTGTCTTCTATGTCAAAGATTATTTGGTTTAGATGATCAGTTTAGATGGTTTAGATGGAAATAATACATCCTTGTGTTTCTCAAACAAATCACATCTGCATATTTTATATATTCAGCTACTACTTTGTCTTTGCTGTAGTTCAGTGGGTTAAAAAAAAATTAAGCTCTAGAAATGGCTTTTTTTTTTCTTTCAAATGAAGTGGGATGGAGGTAGGGAGATGCAGTGTCACTCACCCCACCCTTCCTCTGTGCCTTTGAGGACCTCTGAGAAACTTATAGAACTTCCAAGAACCCAATGCTAAAGCAACCTCTCTGCTGAATCACCTCCATTCCATTGCTCATGTCTGGTGCCTATCCATAATTGAAACCTGTAAAGTGGCAGAAATGGAGATGGACAAGAGGTGAGCTGAGATCCTGGGGATGGAGAGATAATGCATGGCAATGGCCTGGTTACATGTGCAGCTCAGTGACCAGCAAAGCTTCCTCTGCACCCCACCACCACCACCAAACTCTCTCCTCCATGGCATTGCTTCCTATGTGCTGTTTTCAGCCAACTCTCAAAAGGCATCAGCTATTCTCTCCTTTCTTGACCTCCTCTCCCCCATTACCTAAGTGTCAGCCCATTCACCCCTCCTTTCACTTCTGCAGCCTCAGCTTGGCACTGTTCTCTGCTCTGGTAGACACCACCCCAGTGGACTCACCCCTTCAGCTGGGCTCTACAACCACTTCAGCTTGGAAAGGTGCCACCTGTCCATGCTTTTTTACGTTACCCCTGGTAGGATGGGACTAAGACACACTGCCATGTCTTATGGAACCTTGAACGAAACAAGTCTTCAAGTTCTCACTTCAATTTAGAGTAATGTATCATCTCTCTGGATACAGGTCTAACAAGAGTCTATTTCAGCCTAGGGAATAAACCTAAGTAGCAGAAATCACGTCATAGAATGTCCCCTTTGCTCCAATCACTCCTGCATTTGGATATGCTGGCCTCTAGGTGACCATGCCCAGTCTCATGGTTTTAGAGACCATGCATACACTAATGATTCCTAAATTTAAACATCTAGCCCCAACCACATCCCTAAATCTAGATTCACACATCCAACTGCTGCTATGGTATATACAACTAGGATGTCAAATTGGTATCTCAAACTGATATGTCAATATCCTGCTCACCGCCCCAACCCCAGTATTCCTAATTTCAGTAAATGACACCACCCTAGCATCCTAATGGGAATTAGGGCCCATGTCCCTGATGTAGAGGAAATTGAGAGGACCACAAGCACCCACTATTTCTTATGATTTGTTATGGCAATACATCAAGCTGATTTTCATCTCAAGTTTTCTGGTAAAACCTAAGGTAGCAGAGTAGCCTACAGTAAAGCAATATATGAAATTCCCTTCCAATATAATAATGAGAGAGATTTTATTACAATCGTACTCCGTGTGTTTGTGTGTGTGTGTGTGTGTGTGTGTGTGTGTGTGTGTGTGTGTAGAGTATCAAAGGTGCTATGAAGAGAATAACACACTTTTAAAGTGTGGGTTTTAAAATACCAAATGTCTCCTTCTTTTCTAAAATTGATTTTTCTGCCAGATCTCAAAAGCCAATGAGGAATATACTTCAATTTGGTTGGTCCACCATGACCAAAAGAGCTAAAATAATGTTCTAAAACACAGGTGTTTTTTTCATCAGCACCATTTTGGGCCATTATTTTAGCCACAACAGCAACAGCAGAAAGTATCATTTATTATTACTATCTCTTTTTACAGAGGAAGCAGCTGAGGCCTAAGGCTGTTCAGTGTCTTCTCCCAACCTGACCAGTCAGCGAGGGTTAGGACCTGCCTTTACACGGAGGCTGGGTGACCTCGGTGACATGGCTGCAGGCCACTCTGCTGCGCTTTGGCCTACTAAAGTCAGAGTCTCTGGTTTCCCTTGGGTTTGAGCTGCTTTCACTTGCTTTTATTTAATCAGCTCTTCCTTCGCAATCTCACTGGGAAAACTACAGAAAATTGCTATTTTTCCTGTATTGTTTTATTATATTTTTAATACCCTTAAAGAGATTTGGCTGGTTACAAGAAACTGGTAAATTTGGCAAGTTACAAAGAAATCAACTCCAGATGGATCCCATGTAACATGTACACTTCAAGCTATTTGTTCTACTATTCAAAAAAAAAAAATCAATGGGAAATCATAGAGGCTGAAAAGTTATACTGGTTTAAAGGATTTAAAGTCATGCCAAACTGAGACATTTTTTTCTGCCATTTCTTATAGAAATTTCTATTTGAAAACAGGAGGGACATGGAACCAATACCTCCTGACTCATGGTGCATAGGCATTGGAGATGCATTCATGACTCAGTGGTGGTCTGATTTACACTTCTATCTGAGGGTGTCTTACAGCATTAGACAAAAGAGAAACATAAACCACTTTGGTTTCAGCCAAGCGGGTGGTTGAGGAAATAATGGAATTACATCAAATTGCTAGGTTGTTGTTTTTTTCCACTGAATTCCACCATCTATGGATTTTACTTCTCTAAATCTGTTCCTGTGCATAGTCACAGCCACATTTAGGAATCAAATCCATTTTTCATTTCGAAGCTCTTGATTCCTGATTCATCTCAGTCAGCACACCTTGGCAGGCATCCACTTACGCACACAAGCCGTGCTGCAAATGCTGCTTAGTAAATTAGCTGCTTGGAGTGCCAAACACATTTTCCCCATACAAATTGTGTTACAGATGGTGGTTAGTTAGCCAGTCCGCATAGAAAATGTCTGTGTATACACAACACAGGTGAATGATGCTATTAAGAGGCTTATAGGTGCTAAGCTCGCTTTCTAGCACTGGTTCCAAGGTAAAGGGGATGGTGTTTGAGGAGGCTTTGCTTGCTCACCATGCTAGCGTTTCCAGGCACCAGTGGGAGCTGTGTAAATGGGGCCAGCATTCGCCTCTGGGGTTTCTGAACTAGGGGATGAGCAGTAGCAGCTTGTCCAGAGGGGCAGCAGTGCCCATAGAGTGATGCTCACTCTGGAGTGTGGCAGGAAGAGGGCAGTGGTGGCAGATATGCTGCAGTGTGTGGTTGTCATTCAGGGACGACACTCATCATGCTAATGATTGCAAGGCAGAGGCCACCTCAAATCCAGTCAGGGTTCTGTCACCGAGGAGGAGGGGATGCCAAGTAATCATAAGCAATCAGCAGTCTCCGACCCCACACATGTCACTTCAGCTAATTACAACCAGATTAACTCAACTTTAGATGTTATGCAGAACGCAACTAAAATCCTGAGGAAGAAAATTTCACATATACCTCCGCTTCTGGTAGCATATAACCTTGAGAGTTACAGAAAACATCAACGTCTGCTAAACTGCCAGAGCATTCTAGATGCTTCCTTTTAATAACAGTCAGAGGCAAACCAGGACGTATATAGTTTTGTCATCTCTCGCACTAGGAAACGACCTCCACTTCCATTCTTACCAGACTTATTTAGGGTTCCACTTTCCCTCTACTCTGACTTCAAACTATTAAAAAATGAATGAAAAGAGCTAATCTATGCCAACCTAGCAAGTGTTTGGGAAACACTTCATGCTCTCTATTCTCTCAGGAAACCACAAGCAAATCAGGCTTGATGGCTGACCTTGATAGAATGTTTCTCCCCCTCCTTTTGGATGGCAGGGAGGGAAGGGAAATTGACTTATGAGAAAATAGGAGCATTTAATTTCAAAATTTCCCAGGGTATTCTTTTTAACTGATGCTTACCTATTAGGCTATTCTCGCTCTAATGGGAGAAGGAGGAGTCAAGAATAATGGGTTTCTGGCTTAGGTGCTTGGGCAGATAGAGGAATAAATGCAAATGAGTTCAGTATTGGACATATTTAGTCCATGATGCCTGAGGGATATGCAAGTAGTTAAGCAAATCAAAATGAATGCCTGGTACTTAAAAGACACATCTAGCTGGAGTTCCTTTGAAAGTCATAAGGCTATAAAAGTTAAAGTGTGGTGAAATGTGATTTTGCAGGAAAAGAGAGAAGGCAGAAACTTAGGAAACACTATCATTTAGCACTGTGCTTCTCAAACTTGGATCCATAAGTGGGTCACGCGGGGACCTTGTCAGAAAGCAGATTCTGACTCAGGAGCTCTGGGGTGCGGCCTGCATCCTACATCTCTAGTTCAAGCTTTCAGGTGTTGCTGATGCTGCATGTCCTCAGACCACACTTAGACTTGTAAGGATTTTGAGGACTGCAAATCCAGAAAACACCAGGAAATGGACCTGAAGGAGAATTAGAGTTGCAAAAAGGGATAAAAACAAATCCAGAGACTGGGGTTGTGGAAACTGAAAAAGGAGATGACCTTTTTAAAGCAGTTGAAAAGTCTGAAGGCAGACTTCGGTGGGCTGAAAAATTAAAGCAGTGAAGATAGTGACGATGGATTTTATATGACTTTGAGAAGCAAAAATGCCCACAGTGACCCCAGCATCACCTTGGTGGTTCCTGAAGAAGGAAAAGCCAAGGGCTGGCCGAGTGGCTCAGTAGGTTATGAGCTCGCTCAAGAATGTGAGCTCTGAGCATTAGGGTCACTGGTTTGATTCCTGGCCCAAGCTGAGCAGCCGCTGAGCTTCCAATAGGTGGCAGAATGGCTCTGCTAAAAAAAAAAAAAAAAAAAAAAAAAAGAAGGAAAAGCAAGTGGTCTCCTGTTGGCAAGGTTCCATGTGGTGCTTTGTAATCATCACTATTAAAGGGCCTTTATACTTTGAACAAGAAGGTTTAAAAGTAGCAAAACATTTATCTGTAATGTGTGCTTCCCAGGTTTCTGGGCAGAGACTTCGCCGCCCCTCCCCCCCCCCAAAATAAAAATTACAATAAATCTATGTGGAGGTAGCCTGTGGATCATGCTATAAAATCCTAACTAAACTTTGTATGCACATATGGAAAATGGAGGGTACACGTAAAAATGACAATAGTTGCATTATTATTGAGGGACTACAAGGGACTTTCAAATTTTTCTTAATTAAAAGAAAGAAATAATTTATCCATGTACATCCTTCACTTTAAAATATTTAACAGGGTCGGCCAAGGGGCGCGGTGGTTAAGCACTGGATTGGGAAGCCAGCGGCCCCGGTTTGGGTCCCACATGTGAGGGTCAGTGACACTGCCCTCAAAAAACTAAATAAATAAATAAATAAAATAATTAACAAATATTTTGGATGTACAGTAAAAATCACAAGAAGAATCTAAGACTTTTACTTGCTTCTCAGCTACTTGATATAAAACTCTGGAAATGTTTTCCTTTCTTTTTCTGAATCAACATGGGAACAATACACTAAGCATGTTGTATGATGCTGTAGATGGGCTCATTTATTTCAGATAGAATTATTTCCTTTCTATGTCTAGTCAGTGCCAAGAAAATAAAGTTGAAGATTCTATTTGTAAAAGAATGAATGATCTTACTCTATAAATGCAGATAACTTACAATGTACTCTTGGGGTCCTTCCCTGCATTTCTGATTTTTTTCTTACTCAAAAGCCATATTTTGAAATCACTTAATGAACTAAGCAAAGCTGCAAAATTGTGTTTAAATGCCTAAGAAAACACATCAGCACCACGGTATCAACACCAAGACTTTTTCTATTCCAACATAATGGCACAAATGTTTCTTTCTGAATTCTATCTGAAGGTAAATTATGCAAGCAATTTTCTTAATTGGAAGATGGTATTTGTGAATTCATGTATTTAATCACAGATAATTTAATGTAAGTCACTACAAAGCTCTATCTATTGAGTTGTCGGAAAAGTCATGACGTATTTTTTCTGTTTTTCGTTGCAAAAATGGTTCATGACTTTTCCAATAACCCAACACTTTGTTCTGTTAAAAGCAAAAGCCTAAGAGAAATGTGCTCCTGAGAGTCTAAATGCCTCCAAGGAATTGAGTGTAATGGGCTCAGGGTGCCTTCTACAGAGAAGTGGCAGGAGCACACAGCCGGCCATCCACAGCATATAAAAAGCAGTTAATATGTCTCCTACTTACCCATGTGTCATTATTCATAAAATACAATTAAATAGGTCAAAACAAAAGTCTCTGCTTTTGTAAAACTCTGACCTAAATTTCTGCTTGGGAAACTGCACAGAGAATATTTTGTTTCTCACTTTCTATTATGTATAGGAAAACATTACCAGGGGAAATTGAACGAAAAAAAAAAAAAAGGATTATAAACCAAAGCAATAAATTAGCTGTAAAAGAGCGTGCTCATCTTAACATACCCCTTCCCAAATTGAATATTATCACTTCTTGAATTTTTCCACTAAGTGAAAAATGGTGTATCATTATGCTTTTATCATTGCAAGACCCAGGAACTGTTGATGTCCACGCTCTGAGCCCTACCACCAGCATCTCCTGCCTCTCATGTTCTTCCTTTCTCTCTGTCTCAATGGTTCCCTCTCAAACACTCCTTCCCTCTCTGGTCCCAAGGTGGGCTTTCAATAGTGTTCTAGGCTTAACATTCCCATAACTTCCTTAATTTTTCAAAAAAAACCACTGAAAATATCTCTCCGTCTTTACCATGCTCTAAGTTCCCAACATTTTTTTTTTTTTTAAGATTTTTATTGGGGAATTGCGGGAGGGGAACAGAGTTGGGGAATCAGGAAAGGGGAACAGACAAGTTGCTGTACTTTTGTTCTTTGGTCTAGTTGCAGAGGATATCGCTTCACTGGCCCATGTTGGTATCGTCATTGCACTCTTCCTGGATGAGGCAGATCAGTCGCCAGCCTCTGGATGATCGCTCACCGCGGCTATTGGCAGCTCACGCTGGCTGCCGGACACTCACTGTAGCCTATGGCAGCCCACTGCAGCAGGAGCTGCAGCCTACACCGTGGCCGGGGCTCACACAGCCCAGCTCCAGGTGGAGCCATTGTTAGCTGTAGAGGGCAGTGTCACTGGCCCTCATATGTGGGATCCGAACTGGGGCCGCTGGCATCGCAAAACCAGTTCTTAACCAATGCGTCACTCGGATGGCCCCATTTTTGTTTTTTAATTTCCCTATTTCTCCTTTTATAGAAAGGGGTCTTCAAACTGCATGTAAGTTGTGTGCGCCAATGAGCTTTAGACATATGTTGCATGTCTATGAACCAGTAAGTAGGCCTGCCTGAAATCTATGTGCATGAGGACCTGAGACGGCTTGCATTCTAAGAGAAGTGTCAAGTATGTCAGTGATTTAGTTGTCAGAGGGAAGAGGCAGTTTGACTCTAACATGGCTGTTACTCCCAGCCGATAGACTTGTTTTGAGTCTTACGGTGAAAGGCAGCTCTAAGGACAAGAAACTGAAAATCTGTTTTACCAGTTTGGTTGGGACACACCCAGCGGTGGTTTTGTGCCTACTCAACAGAGACGAACACCAAGAGGAAAGAAAGGTACTCTCTGACACATCACATCACAACAGAACACCATTCTTTGTAATGTAGACCTATGGTCTACAGCAGTTCAGCCAAGCCAGGCTCCAATAAAAGGCAGGTCCAGAAATACCCAGTTTAGTGCTTTTTAGTGGATATGGAGATTCCCAGGAAGAAGATGGAGCAGAAAAACACGGTAAAAATCAAGGAAGCCTCATGGAAACCAAACACAACAGAAAGAGTTGGGAAGGCAGGAAACCAGCTTCACAGAGGTCTCAAGTCAAAGGAAGAAAAGCCAATAAGGCATGTGTTCATCTCTCATAGGAGTGATTCTCATTCTGTGCAATTAATATATTTTGGAACCAAAATTCTCTTGATTACTGAAAAGGTATATAGATGTCAATTTCATTATACTTGGATTTTAAGTAAGGCAAGTTTGCAATTCCGAAAAGATTTCTGTGTGTCAGTTTCTATACAAAGCAAACTAAAAGGGAGCAAAAGTATCAGAAAGAAAATATTATTTAGAGTCATAAGTAGAGATCAAATGTGTTCTAAAAATGGATGTTTACTTCATTTTAAGTATTCTGAAATTTGCATTTGTGGCTAGTTATAAATCTATGTTATTTATATGATCAATACCTACAGGATCTCTCTTTCTGACTTAAATTCTCACCAGCACCTAAAATTTTATAAGGTTTTTAGCATCGAACTTTCCACTAAGATTTAGGGTTATTTGCATTTGAATATTCATGCTCTCAATCCCATCTGAAATGAGAAAGTAAAGCAACATAAATGTATACACCCAATTCCAATCTCTGAAAAATGGTGATCTGTTTTATTTTGTCTTGAAAACATTAATATTTTACTAAAATATGCCAATTATTTGTTAGAAAACAATATAGATTCATCACTGAGGAAAAAAAAAACAACTGAAAGTTCTCTAGCACTATAACCCCATGGTTATGCTGAAAAACAAAGGTAACAGAAATCTTAAAGACCATTCTCATTGAACCTCCTTATCTCACAAACAAAAAACTGGGACTTGTAGTTACCCAATGGCAGACCCAGTCCTAGAATCTTAACCTCCTAACTATAAGCCCAGTGCTATTCCCACCCTAGCAGAAAGCTGAGTCTTTGGGCTTCTCCTATACCAGTTTCTAGGATGATGCTTTAAAAGGTTCAGAGAAGGAATCAGGTTCTCTTTCTCAATCCCTACCTCCTTTTCACTGTCCCACCCAACCATAAGCATTGACTTAAGGCAGATTCTCTTCTTAGCTATTGAAGAGTTACTAGAGACAATTCTCTTCAAAAATATAGGAAAATGAAGTGGATTCTACAAACCATGATGAGAACTGGGTGCTCATTAATTTCCATCATTCCTGTCCACACTTGAGATTTTATCTCAAATACTTCTTAAGAGGAAGTATGTTTTCCTTGTGCAACATGGAAGAATTCTTAACACCATTTGGGCTTTGTCACCTCCTGCCATTTTCCATTCTCTTAATAGTAATTGAGTAAAATGGACCACATATCATTGAATAAAGAATTCCCTCTAGGTTTCAGACCTCTGGGAAACCGCATAAAGGATATTTTACTTCGCATTTTGTCCACTCAGAGAAATGGACCATTTTCACCTGCACTGTAACATGCTACTGCATGGATAAGCAAGTGCCAGAGAGAGAGAGAAAGAGAAAGAGAGAGAGAGAGAGAGACAGAGAGAGAGAGAGAGAGAGAGAGAGAGAGAGAGAGAGAGAGAGAGAAGGACAGACAAAGGGAGGGAGGGGGAGGGAAAAGGAGGGGGGAGGGAGGAGAGAAAGAGAGAGAGGAGGGGAGAAGGGGGGGTGCTCTAAAGATATATATTAAGCAAGAAAGAATTTCAATACATTAACATTGAAAAGTAAAAAAAAAACAAAAAAACTTTGATTTTTTTTTTCCTAGTCATTATCATTATGCTCACTGCCAAATTTCTAGGAAATTGACCAAGTACCTGATTTCATAATCATTAGCTATGAAGAGGGAAACTAGAGCAGCAAACTATAAAACAGCTAATAATATGACTGCAGTGAAAGAAAAGCCGAAGAGAAGATGAGGGGATGAATTACGAGCAGGTTCTCTCACTGCATCTGCTGAGTAAGTGCTTGAATGGGAAATCCCATATCAAATTCCGTGTTCCATTGGATTGAATTACACACAGTGCCAGAAGCACTTGCAGACTTAAAAAGATTTCCACTGCCTTTCTTTTAATTTGGCAACAGGAGGAAAAGAAGGCACGGTCAGAGAGTTCCTGGGCATCTCTTGAGTTGGTGTCAGGATACAGGAGAGTAATCGTGACTTATTAAGGTGGTTGAACTTCCCATCAAGACCAGTTTTGCGGGTAGTATTTCTAAAACAGCAAGTACCAAGGCTAGCTGACATACCAAGCTGAACTCTCACTCAAGCAGATACAACCTTCAGTATTGTCTGCAGACCAGAACTAGATTTCACAGTACCCAGAGATTACCAAATTATTTGTACAACCACTAATTTTCAGCATTTCCTACTTGCTTCCCCAACTTTAAATATGACAATGCTATTTTTATTTCTTCTCCAATTTATTTGGTTCTTAAAACTGATGCTTAAAATAATGTCCTCAATTAGCAGGAGAAAAATAAATAAATAAAGAAGAAATTCTGAAGGAAAAAACTTCCTAACCAGATTTAACCAATGGAGTTATGAGAGCTCTACAATTCAAAGGTGGTACTTTTAAGTATCACTTGTAGAATACATCGATGCGTGATTTATAAGGTCTGTGATGTGAGTCATAGTTATGCCCTAACAGACATCAAGACAGCACTTGTAGTGGGTATTTCAGTAGAGCAATGGACAATAAGGGGAAGGGGTACCTGAAGGTGACAGCAGAGAATGGCTGAAAGGACTTTCAGAGGTGAGTCAAGGGAGGTGACCAGGGAAACTTAGTGAATTACATAGTTCCTCACTTAGTGAATTACATAGACTCCCTGTCCATCACCCTCCTACCCTGGGTTTTTGGCCATTTCCCTAATACACCTGTCCTGACAACAGCTAGGGGAGGATGCCTCAGGTACACAGACATGTCATGTCAGTAGCACCACTGGATTTGGTTTCAGTCAGGTCATTTCAGTCTCAGTGGAAAAGTTTTCTTTCTTTCTTTTTTCTGTCAACAACACATTCATACCAACAGAACAGGAAGTAGATAAGTTCAGTAGAAGTTCAACTTCTACCCCACCTCTTCCCTCTGCCAGGCTCAAGACAGGCGGCAGGACCTAAACTTAGTTTCACATTACACCCACACATACTTCAGCTCAATTATAAAGCAAGGTCATCAGACAGCATCTAAAACATGAAATATAAATCAGACTTCTTGTGACTATATTGCAGGAGATCTAATCACCGGCCAATGCTGTCTCCCAGGATTGTCATCGTTGGCTCACCTCCGCTGTCTGCCCAGATGGCCAGTAGGTGGGGAGTGTGGGACCAGGCCCTTCTACATGACAGGCAGAGAATGCTTATCACGTTCTCAGTGACAAACAGTCTGAAGTGACAGTGTGACAGCAAACGCAGATGGGAGTCATAGTGTTAGTCATTTCCCATATTTCTTCATTTTTTACAAGCCAAGCAGACTGTTGATGATATTTCAAGTGAGACCTCAGTGACCAGCAGGGATATCATTCCAGCAGTAGTGATGGAATGGGGCGCTGAGCGAGGCCAGCTGGACATGATAAATGTCAGCCTGGATCAATAGTACAGTCATACAAATGATAAATAGAAATGGCAGGCAGTGAACTATAAGGAAGGCTGTAGATATTTCTATTTGATGAGACCACACCAGCATTTCAAATGTGCCTGATGCAGAAAGGGATTTCCATGGCCCAATACATTTGAGAAAAACTGGATTAAACATAGATTGGCTTCTTTGCACAGGGTTTCTCAGAGCCTTCAGCATGTTATTATGCATTGTAAATCTCCAAGAGACAACTTTACCCTGAAACTCTTTTATTATGGGCACCTATTAACACCTCATGGCACATGTGCTCCATTTGATAAATGCTAGACTAGACAATTACTGTATTTGCATGAGAGGCTTTAAGAAAATAATTATTGGCATTTCTTTCAGTTCCATCATTTTATGTTTCTACTATTTATTCAGGTTATGATAGTGTCAAAGGACAAACCGATGTCATTAGAAAAACTGATCCAAAAAGGAGAACTGATATGAAGCAATTAATGTGGATCTAATAATAATTGATCAGTAAGCCATCATCTGAATGCTTCCAAACACAAAGTAATTTCTGGAAAGTGCAGAACATGGTAAAGATTTGCGAATGTAAAAGAACCCAGGAGAAATTGCTAATGAAATTTTCATTTGTTTAATTAACTTAAATGTAGCTTCAAAGAATTATGTAATTGATACAAGGTTATAAATCAGAATGTGATTATTATATTATCCCTGTAATAGCTACTTCCTCATTAGTTCATGTATCAAGATGCTTGCTTCTGTTAAATAGTCACTGACATCTCATTTCAAATATCAGCAGATAGTCTGTAACAATATAGCAAATAGACTACCCTTGATATTAAAAACAAAATAGCTACAACAACAACAACATAAAATGAGGCTCATGAACACACTGTACAATGTGCTTTTAAAAACTTGAATCTACAAAAGGAAATATGAATAAAAGTTAACTTTAAATGATAATAAATGTTTTAAATTGTCTCATCAAAGAAATATTTTCAGAAAGGTAGAGCTGAATATTTTTCAGAAGCTTTCTGCTGTTTAATATATATTGCAGACTGAGTAGATATGTCCTTAATGTAAGCTGTTAAATTTTAATTAGGCAAACTTGTTTCATCCTGAAATATAAATAGGCTCATATGTTCAATAGTAGTACAACAGTGTGCGATTGGGGAGTGGTGAGAGTGAACAAGAATGACTGGCTGTGAATTTTTAAATTTGTTATCAAAAGCAAATTCATAGGAATTTTTAAACTCATTTGATGGTATCTTAGAACACGAGAGTCTGACTCTCTCTCCCTCTTTCTCCCCCTCTCTCTCTCTCCCTCTTTCTCTCTCTTTCTTTCACACACACACACACACACACACACACTGTCACACACACAGAGACATATATGTGTGTATATGTGTATGTGTATATAATATGTGTATGTGTATATAATATGTGTATATAATATTGGAGGTCAAGCCACATCCGTGCATCTAAAGCTGCATCATGAAATCTCTTTTAAATGGCTGCTTAACGCTTTTAACGAATCTCCTTTATTTCTCAGCTGCTTAAGAATGCTTGTGTGGAGTGGTGAAAGAGAGAGTTGCTAGTGTAAGAAATTGTTTTCTGTTGGGTTGTCAGAGATATAAGAAAAAAGTGTTTTTTTCCATCTCTGGCTTAAGACAATAGCCATGCTTGAGACCCAAGTCTGGTCTTCTCTATCACAGAAAGCAATTTATGACTTTGGTGTTCAAGGAGGGAAATGGATGATGTGAATGGCTATGAAGACAATTCTTCATGCAGGTGTTATGTGAGAATCTAAACTCATTATGAAAGGCCAATGCTTAGGTTTGAATAGAGGAAAGACCCTGACCTGCCATGGAGAGAGGATGAGTATCTTAAGATTCACTTTGGTCAGGACATTCTCTACCATAGCAAAGGTACTCCACTTCCATGTAGGACATGATGGGAAATGGATGGGGAAGTCTTAACTCAGTTTTTTGTAAAGCAGAGCCTGGGGCAAAGATTAAGGTGGTAAGACTTTACTTGGCAGATGCGAGCCAAGTCAGTGAGGGTAAGAAAAAAAAGGAGAGATACGAGGCACAGAAAGAGGCAAAACATGATGCAATAAGTTACTAGCTGAATACAACTTCGGAAGCCATAAACAGAGATGGCAGCTTGCTAAGCAGACACTTTCACTTAGCATGAGGGTCTTCTCCAGTGGTGTTTGCAAGGTGGAATTGTTCACAAGAGCCAATAAAGAAAGGCAATTGATCTTGGCTCCCTCCCATCTCCCACTTTTCATTGGTCAAGCCTCCCCCCATAGGGAGCTAACTCCCCCACCTGAACTTCTGTATTTCACCACCAGCCATCCCTTTGGTAACACTCAGGAAATCATATCCCACATCCTGCTACATGGTATATCATCCAAGCCTAAAACAGTGGGGCAATACGGTTCCGGTGGGGCACTAGCCAAGTGATGAAGAGATGGAGGAGGCAACTGGGAGAATCTAAAAAATCGTACAAGGTCTGTGTTCCAATAGAGTGGAGGGCCAAACCTGAATGCAACAACAGAAAAGACAATTATGACCATACATCAAAGTCTCATTTTTCATGCAGGTTTCTAGTATGATCCCAGGGATTCATAACCTGTCAGCTTTTTTTGTTTGTTTGTTTTTTTAGCTGAGCCATCCTGCCACCTGTTGGCAGCTCAATGGCAGCTCAGCTCGGGCTGGGCATCGAACTGCTGTTGCTCAGAGCTCAGCTCGCACTCTTGAGTGAGCTCTTAACCAACTGAGCCACTCTGCTGGCCCCAAAACCTGACAACTTAGATAGAGATGAAGGCACAGAGTCGGGTTGAATTTGCTACT
Organism: Aselliscus stoliczkanus; assembly: GCA_033961575.1. Classification (NCBI taxonomy): domain Eukaryota; kingdom Metazoa; phylum Chordata; class Mammalia; order Chiroptera; family Hipposideridae; genus Aselliscus; species Aselliscus stoliczkanus. The sequence continues at coordinate 132,229,237 of CM066733.1, forward strand.
TTTAAAGTAAAGCAATGTGACATCATTGAAAGTTGGGAAGGAAATTTATATCAGGTCTACTAGGAAGAATGCAGCATAATCATATGGCGTATTGCAGCTACTCATTTTACTCATTCAAATTTATTTCAAATCCCCACTAACCTTCGTAAAATTAAGTGTAAAAAGACAGTCATAAAGAATTTTGTTGACATTTCTCACTTTGAATTTGGATGAAGGAAGCAATAATATCATGAAAAGAACTTACCTGTGTTTTAACATCCTCAACTTCATCTAACTTTGAGATGCTACCTCTGCTTTCTAAAAAGCAGTGACTTCAGATTCCACCAAGAACTTAATACATGCCAGATATTGTGTTATAACATTTCACTCATGTTATCTTATTTGATCAGTATAACAACCCCTTGTGGTAGGATTACTTGTCTACATCTTCTAGAATCTAAATGAAGAAACTGGGGTTTTAGAGAGATTGAGTTGCTCAAAGACATAATAGCACAGACAGATATGAGAGTAGAAGATGAAAAGCACCAAAAATAATAAATCATCAATGTTCGTGAGAATATGTTAGTACACACTGAGAATGACATACACTATTTTCATTTACCTGTTATGAACCTTATGAAGGATTTAATACCTTTCTGAACCTTAAGAAAGGTTTAATAATTACTTTATAACCAATCTGAAATTAATCATATGAGACTCCTTTTTCCTTTCAGTGAGACACCAGCATTTAAAAAAAAAATAGAATCAGTATTAAGTCACAAATTTTTTAAATAATCTAATTAATAAATCCATCAGCTAGAGAGGTCAAATGTACATCACAACCGAGTCGGGAATTCAAGTTTTAGAATTTGATCAAGTTAAATACTCTCAATTTCTGCAGATAAATCTGACACCAGCAAGTGAAACAATGACATATTTTCAGCATATTACCCTATTTTTCAGTATTTATTGTACAAGTACTTTGTAGTATATTATGGACTTTATTGCAGATATTCCTTATTATTAAATATGATGCTGAAAATGGGGTTTTGTTTTCTTCTTCCACATTTGCTCAGAAAGAGCAGTAACAAACGTGAATAGATCTGAGCACAACAGTGAATCATAAAACACAGTGACTATCATTAATATTTAGCACAACTGAAGAAGTTTTTATTTGCGTAGTTACCTACCATCATTTTTGTCTCAGAACTTTGATATGACACAGAGCACTCACTGGAATGTTTTTCATTATTTTTGAAAAATATCTTCAACTGTGTTAAGAATACCTTGGAATTTGGCTTAAAGGGATATCCTTTAGGGTTGAGTATTTGACCTTTCAGAAAAAGCAGGAAAGTTTTTCATTTTTATATGTATAAGTCTGGAAAAATGGAGTGCATTAGGTGTCAGCACCCACTTTGTCATGCTTTATGCTCACCTCTAGGAGGTTTTCAACAAACATGGGCAAATGTACACGAATGAATTAAATTCAACAGATTGTACTGTTCCAAATCCATAATAAGAATAGTTTGTATTCACCTGAAACAATTTCTACAAAATTGTCCAAACAGAAAAGCAAGCTCCTATCTGATCCTAGGGTCCTGATGTGTTTGTGATAAAGCAAGGAATCATTTTTCTTTTTACATTTTCTGATGAGTATTAATCATGAATGGTATGAAAACAAAGAGTGTGAAAAACAAAGACAGTGAAGCTTTAAAACACAGGATTAAAAATCCCTTTTTGATATTGCCTCTCTGGGACAGCCAGGGTGATTTTTCTCCACTGTAACTCTGATCACATCTTTACTGATTAAGGCCATTTGATAGCTCCCAACTTCTCTTGTCTAACCAAACTCCCAGCTTATTTCAGGGCGTATACTCCTTTGAGTTAATATTCCAGCCATACTGCCCACCTGACATCCCACATTGCACCATGCTCTTTCTTCCTTTCTTTCCTCAGCATAAGATATTTCCCATGCATTTGATGCACTCTTCCCACTTTACTTGTTGAATCCCTGCTTCTTCTGCTGGGTATAGCTCAGATGTTACAGCCTCCTGGATTCCTTGCATGAACTTCCTCCTCTGTATGTTTCAACGGCATCCTCTATGACATACAGGATAATCACATAGCGTATAGTACGTACTTGCCTGTTTGCTTCTCACTCTCCTCCTATAGGCTGTTAGTCTCTTGAACACAAGGTCTGGGACTTGCACCATGTTATATCCCCAGGGTTTGGTTTCATGCCTGAAATATAGTAACCTCTTATTTAATGAGTAAATAAATGGAAATCGTACTATCCTCAAACTATAAATGACTAGACAGGGTAATTTAAAAATTTGTATTAATCTGTGACAGACTAATTATATTTTATTTTTGTATTTTTATTTTATTTTCTGCCATTCTGACAGATGTTATAGGTTAATTTGCTTGATATCTGTTACATAGAGCAGCTCAGGATTCCATTTCCCAGACTCTCCTGGAGTGAAGCCGGACTAACTTCTCAAGGTCTGTGACCTTTCTTTACCTGAGTTCCCTCATCTATAAAATGAAGATGCTTATAAATCCTTCCTCATGTTGTTGTTGGGAGGATGATATATTGATAAAACATGAATGATGCTTAGCACTGGACTAGGCATGTAATAAAAATAAAACCACCATGTTTGCCACTGTAATTAATGCTTATCACACACAACTGACTGTCAATAAGTTTTATTTTATTTGGAGGTTTTCATCTGGGCAATTATCTTTCTATCTTTGCTCTCAATTCCTCTTCAAAGAAATGATAAAAAATTGAAATGGACCATCTCTAAGGTCCTTTCAGCTCTAAAATATGTTGTAAAATGGGTCCAGAGAACTATGAATTTATAATAACCCAGAATGAAAAGCACACAGGGCAGGAGAGGGGCGCCAAAGTTGGCATAGAATGGATATAAAGAACAGGGGAGGAGTAGTTCTAAAACATTCTCCAGAAGAGCAGTAAGGGGAATTGAAATCAGGAAAGATGATCAAACAAACAAACAAACAAACAAAAAGCAAATGCAGTTTCATTTCTTTCTGTCAACTGTTTCAGCTACTGAAGAGGAGATAGCCCTCCTTGATAACTTTAGCCTTTATATATTTGTAATGCCAATTCGATGCACAGATTGAGGCAGACAATAGAACAGCTTGTCTCTAATGTAACCATGGAAGTAGCAGAAAGGATGCAAGTACAGAACTTACAAAGTTACTATTTAAGTTGAGTCGTTTAGGATTGCATTTGGCTGTATGGAACAGACACCAACTAAAGTGGCTCACACAAACAGGAGCTTATAGATCTCATTTTAAAGGACACTAAAGGCAAAATAGTCCAGGACTGAGACAACTGTTCAGGGAACCAAGCTCCTTCTATATCATGTTTTGTCATCCTTAACCTGTGACCTTTGTCTTCATAATCTCAATACAGGTGCTGCGCCACCAGGTATAAAGTTCTTATTCCAGGCAGGAAGAAGAGGGAAGGGCAAAGGACAAAAGACACATACCACTGAGATTTCCCCTTTTATTAGAAACAGTGGGGTTTTATTTCCTGGAAGCTCCACCAGTAGACTTCCTTTTATATTTTATTGGCTGAAATTAGGTCACATGGCCACCACTACTACAAGTAATTCTGAGTACACTGTCATTCCCTTCCACCTCCTATCCTCCACATAAAAAGAAATTTGCATTTGGTACATCAAAAAACTACTACCACTGGGCCAAAAACTTTCCAAATAGATTCATATGCCATGTTATCTAACACTTTTCAAATTAACAACTTTCACGCTTTTTAGTCATTTTTATCAGATCTTCATGACACATTTCTATGTTAAATTTGTCACATTGTTTTTTAATTTCTTGTTTGAAATTGTTTTTCACTTTCTTATCTACCATCACTATTCTAACGGTGAGAGAAGTAAATGTGCCCAATTGTTAGGACCCTAGAGATTCCTGACTTACCAAAATTACTCCTTTGTCTTTTCAATAGCTTGTGATACTTAGTCTAAAATACAGGGTGGCTCAGTAAAGAGAATACACAGTATATAGAGAGGAAATCTCTAGAAGTAAAAATACTGTGTTGACTTTAAAAAGAAAAAAGGGAGAAAACATGGAAGCCAACAAATTTCCTATGTGTAAACACGCATATAACTCAAAATATTTCTACAAGGACATCTAGGAGGTAATCAAAATATAATCAAAGCAGATAGCCCTAAACATCCAAGGTTATATATTTTCTAAAACAAGAAAATATCCAGGAAATACAAAGCCAGAGTTCTTGTATCAAAAATTGCTCTTGGACTTGGAAAGTCAAAAATAACATGATGAAAACAAGAGAAAGTCTTGGTGTAATCTTCTGAGAGATAAGAAAAGAATGTGGCAGCTTACCCATATATTTTGGGTCATTGATCATTTCCAAACAACTTAAACAAAGTTTTCTATGAAAAACACATTCTCTAGACTGCAAAGATGATCAAACAGGCTTCAAGAGCTTCTGTACCCAATCACTAAAATTATATACAAGGTGAAGGTAATAATCACATAGTAATTTGATAAGGACTTTAGCTTAGGATAAGGAAGTGGAAGTGTTGCAAATAAGTTCTATTAACATAGGAAAAAAGTGTCCAGATTAATGAAAAGATGAAGCAAATAATAAAACCATAGTATGAGACTTGGACAGATACAAATTGTAAAACCTCTCAAGACACCTATTCAGCCTATAACAAGGTAAGCAAGGACTTGGCACCAGGAAAGGTGTTCTCTGACCTCATGCTTTCAAGGACATAGAATCATGTGTTCTTGTTGTTTTGTTCTTGCTGTTGCTCCTGTTGTTGTTGTTGTTTATTAACCTTTGAATGTTTTTTTGAATTGCTGAGTAAAACGTTTTTAGTTTCTCATTCTGCATTCTGGAGGCAAAGTATAGCTACTGTGAAAATATATTTAGCCAAGTTCCAGATCAGTTAAAGAAAACTAATGACACATTTGTCCAGACTGCATGTCAGTATAGCTGGTTAAAACCAGTGTCAAGGTAATTAAAGAGCTTACTCTATTAATAAAAGTAGAGAAAATGCAATGGGAGCTGACATAAGCCACTAGCCCATTGGAAGGGACACAATTAAACAAGACCAAAAGAAATGCCAGTGAATGAAAATAAAAACCTAGATTCATTTTTCAATTGGCTGAAAAAATAAAATATACCAGGATGTGCAAATGGCAGAATCCCTATTCACCCACTACCAGATTCTCCCTCTAAAATTAAACAATTTACATTTTAAACCATAGTAACATCAAGTCAGAGCTGCCAAGCTATTGATGCCCAACTGTGGAAGAGACAGTTAGCATCCACTACATTTCCCAGCCTCCTTTGCAATGAGGCAAAAATCATGTGACTGAATCCCCACCAATGAGGATGTGAGTTGAAGTAGTATATCCATGCTGGCCCAAAACAGTTAAAGTCTTTGTGAGTTGTATACATTTTCTCTCTGCTATTTATGTGGCTAAAAGCAAAGCTCTCCAAAATACAGAGTTTCAAGGTGAAAGCAACCCAGATTCCTCAGTCACTGTTGGAGGAAAGGCTCTGAGCAGACCTGCCTGACTTATCTCATCCTATGTGAAAAGCAGAACATAGATTTGAGTTGCAATTAGATTTGAACTTAATTTGAGTGTTTTATTACATTTCTCTTCATTTAAAGGAATAAATGTTTCTGGCCAGAAGGGATTAGTACAAAATATTCAAAGTGATGAAAAGTAAAGACCTACAACCAAGATTACTCTACCCAGAAAACCTATCATATAGAATTGGAGGCAAGATAGAGAACTTCCCAGACAAGAAAAAGCGGAAGAAGTTCATGACCACTAAACCAGAATTACAAGAAATGTTAAAGGGACTTCTTTAAGAAGAAGAAAAAGTCAAAACTATAAATGAGAAAATATCACAAGGAAAAGAATTCTCACTGATGTGGGCAAACTCTTAATAAAAGCAGTAGATCAACCAACACTAAAGCTAGTAGTACAAAGGTTAAAAGGCAAAAGTAGGAAAGTCATGTATCATTACAATAGTAAATTAAGGGGTACACACACACATAAAATAACTAAAACATAATGACACAAACATGGAGAGGATGAGTTAAAATGGTAATGATTTTAGAATGGTTTGAATGTAAGTAATTATCAACTTAAAATAAACTGTTATAAACATAGCTTGATATATATGAAGCACATGGTAGCCACAAACCAAAAACCTACAAGAGATATACAAAGAAATAAAGGGAAAGGAATGCAAACACAACATTACAGAAAGTCATCAGCATACAAGAGAAGAGAGCAAAAGAAACAGAGAACTACAAAAAACAACCAGAAAACAATTAATAAAATGGTAATAACTACATACTTATTAATAATTACTTTAAATATAAGTGGATTAAATGTTCCAAAACATGAATGAATAAAGAAGATGTGGTACATATGTGCAATGAGATTTTACTCATCCACAAAAAAGAATGAAATCTTACCATTTGCGACTACATGGATGGACCTAGAGGGTATTATGCTAAGTGAAATAAGTCAGACAGAGAAAGACAAATGCTATATGATTTCACTTATATGTGGAGCCTAGAAAACAAAATAAATGAACAAATAAAACAGAAACAAACTCATAGATACAGATAGCAAATAGATGGTTGCCAGATTGGGGCGGGATTGGGAGGCTGGGTGAAAAAGATAAAGGAGTTAAGAAGTACAAATTGGTAGTTACAAAATTGTCATGGGGATGTAAAATACAGCATAGGGAATATAGTCAATACTATTTTAATAACTATGTATGGTGTCAGGTGGGTGCAAGACCTATCAGGGAGTCTCTCTGTAAGTTATATAAATGTCTAGCCATTATGCTGTGTACCTGAAACTAATATAATACTGAATGTCAACTGTAATTGAAAATTTTTTAAAAATTAAATAAAAAAGGAATAAATGTTTGGTCATATTGACGAAAATAGAAAACCTTCTCTCTCTCTCTCTCTCTCTCTCTCTCTCTCTCTCTCTCTCTCTCTCTCTCTGTCTCCTTCCCTCCCTTCTTTCTTCCCTCCCTCCCTCTCTCTTTAAAAAAAGAGCAAAAGAAGGCAGCGATATGGCAAGTGAAGAAACAGATTAAGTGATCTTTGCCCTAAGATGTTTAAACAATAATAATTTCTTCCTTTGATGACTTAATAAATAACATGACTGGTCATATATTTAAAAAGTGGTAGATGAGTTCATTCAACAAATATCTATTAAACCTCTCTGAGTGTCAGTTACTTTTCTAAGCATTTGGCACATGTCAGAGAACAAAAAAGAATGACGAGCCCTGCCCTAAAGGAGCACACATTTCTGCCAATTGGCAAATTTTCTTAAATCAATTCCTCTTTAAAATATTTTTTTCTCTTGATCAAATATTTAAGAAATTATTTCTTTAACAGTTCAAATTTTTATATGCAGTATAATTTTAGTCAAATGTCATTACCTTTCCCATTCCTACCTCCAAAAAGAAAACTTGTTAAACATATATGCCTCTTGATTTTTGATTTTTTATTAAAGATTGTTGGGATGACCATGATTAGTGATTTTTTATGAAATCAGAACTTTGGCTCTGAGTGGTTATAAACATTTATATTTGCTGACCAAAAAGTCTTTAAAAGTGAGTGCTATTGTTGGTTCTCATAGATGTTCTTTTTCATGAAGATGGGATAGAAGCAACTGCTGTCAAAGAAACTGAAACAAGTAAGGGGTTTGGGAGATTGGCAATGTGCCCTCCTTATGGGCATTTAAGGAAGGAAAAGGAAGATGTTTCTCATTGTAATACACTACTTTGCATATTACTGCTTTTGCAAACCTGCCAGTTCACATTTTAATTTTCATAATAACTTCCTCAGGTTTTTGATCATAAGAAATAACATCCTGTTACCAAGTTTGAGTATCTGTTCTCTTTCAATATGGAAGGATTCAAAGTATCTTGTGTGCAAGTTTCTTCATCTAAAATTGGCTGCCTACTGAGACTGAATTTCATAGACTTGTTCTTGACCTCAAATAATAAATCCTCAAAGATCAAGAAAATGGAAAAGAGCAGTAGAACTGTCAACACAACAGATAATCCTGCATTGTGTACATGATGTTCTGAGGCATATTACTGCTTGACTTTAGTTTTATAGGTTGATATTAAGATTAGCAAGCAATTGAATTCAGACAACATACTTGCGCATATGTGTATTTTCTGGGGATTGTGGCAGGAAGTAGATAATGGAAGTAATGTTCTCCCAAAGCTTGTAGAATAACAGGTAGCAATAGTTGAAAATTGTTATAATATTAATAATAGTGGCCACCATTTATTGGGTGTCTACTCCATGTCAGGTACTGAATTCATGCTATCTCATTTAACCCTAAACATTTTTCTCACTTTTTATATAAATAGACATGAGCTCAGGGAGGTTAAACAAGCCCTCCAGCATCCAGCTAATAATTGACAGGGCTGTTATTTGAATCTTGGTCTGTCTGACACTATATCCAACATACTTTCAAATGTGCCATAAATCCTTCCATTGCAAACTCATCTGGGCCAAGATAATTCCCACGAAAGAGAACACAAAACTGGGCAATTGAAGATGGTTGCCTGAGGGTCTACGCCTTTGGTCAGACAAGGGTTAAAGGCAATGTCACTATGTGAGGCTGAGTGACAGATAAATTCGCAAGCTGGCAGAAAAGGAGTAATTGGGTACTAAAACATGTCCACAAAGGAGACCCAATGGGATAGAATTTTTTAAAATCTTGAACCATTGTTGTTATGGCTTAACTCTTGGAGCCTCTAACTTCCTCTACATGGCATCCTGTTCTCCCTAGGAAAAGGTCCAACACTTGCTCTGCACTGCTCTGAGCCCTAGGGTTTTCCCAGAGAGTCCATTGGTAAAAACAAGCCTCTCTTTTCATCTGAATTGCAGAATTCTAAAGGGAACCTAAACCTGCTCAACAGGTTCTGAAGTTTAAGAAGCCCAGTAACACCAGGACAGTTGACGCAGTTTTTAAATCCCTATTCAGAATACCCTCATCCTTGTCTTCCTCTTGACACTCATGGGAAAGGGAGCTGAAGATTCCACACCCTAAATAACTACACTCTGATATCCAAGGGGCCATGAGGAACTCTCTTATCAGGAAGCGGGGGTTTCTACAGCATTCACTGGCATTTAAAGGACCAAGTAATTATCTTCCCCTCTCTTCTAGAGTCAGAACAAATGAAGAAACATACACAGGATTCAAATGAAGGATCAGAAGGTCAGTCTTACTGCTGGTGGAGCTAGATTGAAAATAATAACATTTGGACCTGTTAGAAAGAAGTCATAGGCCCAAAATGGAATCGCTTTTGCTAAACTCCACCAAGACTTAATAATACCTAACTTAACTGCAGTTTCAAACCCTCTCAGGAATAGAATTTTAAACCAATCTGTCTGTGATTTCCAGGTCAACACTAGTCAAGTAAGCTGCCTGATAAGGCCCTCTTGCCTTCCCCTACAAGAAAGTAACCTTCCTGAAAGTAATCTACTCTTTTAACTTCCTTGTTCCATGCTCTTTCTGCCTATAAAAACTTTGCATTTTGTACAACTCCTCGGAGCACCCTTCTATTTACTAGATGGGATCTTCCCCAATTCGTGAATCATTCAATAAAGCCAATTATATGTTTAAATTTACTTGATTGAATTTTTACTCTTTAACAGGCCAAGGGCTTCCTGATATGCAGCCTCACTAAGTCCATGGACTTTCCAGATCTGTCTCTCATAGTCCCAGCTGTAGATTTCCTGCTCCCCCAGGCAGAAACTGCCCAGTAGTTTTACCTGACAGAGAAGAAAATCCAGTCCTTAGCAGGGTAGCTGCAAAGGGAGAGGGCAAAAGAGAAGGCCATACTCAGCTCCCATAATTCCCTTCACTGGAGGATCATGAGGCGAATACATGTCAGGTGTTTTCTATCTCACCAATTAGATAAATCAGTTTTCCTCTCATGGGTGGAGTAAGTGATGAAAGAAAGGCTAGTTCAAGTACGTATATCCTTGAGCCAGCATAATCACCTGGAAGCTTCTTGGAAAATTAGAATCTCAGACCCCACCATTACTGAATTACAATCTGTGTTTGGTAAATTTCCCAGATGATATGCATGCACATAGAAGTTTGAGAAGCAGTGCTCAGAAGTGCTGCCCCAGAAATCCCAGGGAAGTGCAAAATAATTTCCCCAACAGAATCTTAAGTAAGGAGGGAGGCCAGGGGGGCCAAAGGCCATCTTAATGTTCCATAATGAAGTTTCACTTGATGTAGATAACATAGGATTGTAACAAATGTTTTGAGTTTTAAACTAGAGCTAGAGTTTCAATTGTCTCAAACTAAATGAATTAGGTAATTCTAGGTCTATCAGTGAGCACTTGTCAAGGTAGACAAGGAAAAGAGCAACAGAATGTGATTATTTCATGTCTTCACTTAAAAGGCCTCAGTTTCAAGCATTGTCCAAAACAGAATCACCATCAAATGGAAGGATCCAAATGACAAATCCTGTTTAATATCCATCACGTAGAGAGTTCTTATGGTCAACTTCTGGCTTCACTGAATCTATACCATGTGATCTTTATTTTTTGTATTCTTTTTTTTTTTTTTTTTTTTAGAGGGCAGTGTCACTGGCCTTCATATGTGGGACTGAACCGGGGCCGCTGGCTTCCCAAGCCAGTGCTTACCCACCGCGCCACTTGGCCGGCCTTCATGTGATCTTTATTTTATAGGCAGCTTAGTATTGGAAATCCAGGATGAGAACTCTCTTGATGGCAAGTTTAGTGCTAATTGGCCAATTTATATAAGATTTACTCCTTTGATAATCCAGATGTTATATTTAATGTTCTACCCCACAGAGTAGTCATGGATGCAGTCAGTTTTGTGATTTTTATATAGAACCATAACGAAAGAGTATTTTTTAGCCATGTTTATTGTTCTCTCCCTCAAATGCCAATGGGAAATTATTGCCAGCAAGAGGCTCTCACTTCATGGCCATGATTTGCCGTGTTTGAAACACTTCAATCTCAGGTTGCTGGGTTGTTTTCATAACTCTTTTTAGGGTTCAGCGAAGACACCCTGCTTCGCCAACAGTATGCTCTCCTCTCTTTCCTGAAGTCTGTACTACTTGTGAGCTGTTGGCTGATCTTCCTTCATGACCATCAATGGCACAGGTGATAAATGGGAGAATTAAGTCTTCATGCCTGGTGTTGCCTATTAAAGAGAGAGAGAGATTGGAAAGGCTGTTTAGGTGATAAGAAACGAAATCACTAACTCTTGCTACCTAGAACTGAACTGGTGTAAACTGACACATTCAAAATGAGCCCTTCAGTTTACTGGACATTTCACTTGCTCCCCTGTAAAGTGTTCAAAACATTCTGATATTGCTGATGGCTCTTTCCTACAAACCCAATGAAAACTATTCAATATCAGGGTGCCCAGTAGCATATGATATAGAGCTTTTTTTCAGTAAGAGTATATATTTACACAGAACCTGTTAGCATATTACCTCAAGGCATTTTAGCAATAAACTATTTTAGAAGCACACAGGAGAGAGAAGATGAATATGTAATTTTAATTTACTAAATGCTTTTCTTCTTAAATTGAAAGTGTCAAAGGCTCAGATTATTTGGGGGAAATGTCATTTTCCTTATGTGTTTTTTATTCTTTCTGAATGAATCTTTCTTTGTCCTGAAACTAATTTCACCTTTGAAGTTACATAAGCATAGCACACACACCAAAAAATTGAGGCTGTTGGAATGATCCCAGGCCCAAAGAGCCTTTTCAATGGTGATTTGAATCAGTTACTCGGGAAATTGAAGGAATGCCACGAAGTTTAATAGGGGGAGTATGGCGCTAAATTATTTGTATTAGTTGTCTAGATTTTTCTGGGATATTTATCATTTTCCATTTCATCTTAAGTGGTATAAAACAAGCTAACTCACCCATGCCAAGTAGTTTTAAAATTTGAAATGATTGGTTTTAGTACTGAGATAATTTTATATTCAGAGAAAACCATGTTTAGCAATAATAACTACGCAGCTAATGGTCCATTTTCTAACATTCTAAGTTAATGCATTCCATTTACATTTTGAGTAGCGATTTTGCTAAAACTGTTACATATTTTAGTGCCATTTCTTGTTGGTTTTAATATACAAGCATTGATACAATAGCTTTGTTTAACTGTATATTTGGAAAAAATACCCCAAATATGAAAAGCTATTCTTATTGTAGTTAAGTCCATTTATAGTACAACAAACTAGCATGAGTAATGTCAGAGAAATAAAGCAGAATGTTATGTTTGGAGAGTTTTGTTTAACTCACCAAGTGGTATATGCCCACTTTCTCCTCTACTTTCCACAATACTATGAGAACAGCAAAGTAGATAGCACTATTCTATTGTTTGGGAAACAAGCTCAGAGAAGTGATAGGACCTGCCCAAAGCCATATAGCTAATGATGGATTTGGACAGAGGCCTAGGTTGACTAGCTTCTTGTCTAATTCTGTGGGGTTGTGACAAAGGCCCAGGGAGACATTTCTTTACCAAAGATACTTCTCTAAGGTAAAGTCGATGTGTCAAAAAGAAGAAAAGTAGGACGTTTTTAATTTACTAAAAAATTATTATGTAGGCTTTTAATGTAATTCACAAGATCTGATGCACTGTAACTTAGAAAAATATACCTTACACTTACACAACATTTGTATTCCACAAAGCAATTGAATATATGTTATCACATTTAATGTTTGTGATAATCCTATTGGTTGATAGAGCAGATGGAGAAACAGTCTCAGAGTGTCTGAGTTGCCCAAGGTTTCCACATGGCAGAGCTAGAGCATGAACCCTTATAGTCTAACATCAACAATAGGGTTCTTTCCACTACCCCATAACTTGTTGTCATCTTATATAGGTGAGGCCTATTAGGAGAGGCTTAATAGAATGAGGCACAAGGTTCTGTCTATAATTTTTCTTGTTCCCTCTAGCTGAATTCTTCTTGTGCCACCAGGAGACAATCAAAAAACTTTAGGTAGAAACTCTGATTATATGAAAGAGTTAACAAGGGAAGTTAAGCCATAGATACTACTCCCAAGGGTATGAACTATCAGCCACATTTTTAGTCCTCTTCTCTGAATAGTCCTAGCTTTCTACTCAAAGAAGCTCTTCTATAAAGCACGGTATAATAGACTTTGGTTGTCCTGTGTTTGGAGACACTCTTTAAGTCTCACACTCATTTGATAAGGGGAGTTTTGAATCATAAAAATGTCTGAGGACTTAATTTTCACTGACAAACCCACTAAAAATGCCTCACTTGAATGGATGATACTTGAGAGCCATTATCCGTATTCTATGTTCAGGCTTTATTTCTTCATTCTTTTTTTTTTTTAGTCCTGAAATGAGGTCTGTGATGATTCACAGCTGATAGCAGTCTACAATGTGACTAAGAAAGATAAACTTCTTTAAAAGAACTTATACAGTGCTCCCAAATAATGCCGATTTAGATCATAAGGAGAAAATATCTATATCTCAAGAGATAGGAGGGGACGTCTCCAGACGTTATCTTATCCATATATAAAGATTTGAGGCAAACAAGACATAATCAAAGAATGTGAAACAATACACATTTCAAATGTCTTTTCCATCTCATTTTCCTGTAGCCTCAGCACGAAGCAAGAACATCTACTGTACAGATGATAAACTTGTTAATCAGTTTTCTGCAGTAAAGCTTATCTCGGAGTACATTACTCATTCAAAAGTTCTAATAACCCTACTTATGAATTTTATTCTCCCAGTAATCTTATCAATTTTATTGCTTTGTGCTCAACTGTTTGTAGTATACAATTTGCAAAGGAAAGCTTTTTCAAAATTGTAACTTTCTTGAGTTTTAAGGGCTTAATAAACTTGATGGAAATCTTGAACTTTATTATTAAATTTCTTCAAAGCCTTTTTTCCCCCTCTCTACTGGTACCTGTTAGCTTTCAGCAGTGTTGGTACTTGCTCTCATAGTGTTTGCTATCTGCTTCAGACCACATTTACAGTAAGTTGGTTACAAGATAACCCAACGCTGGCATGTTGTGGTCTGCTACCAGCCTTGCCTAAGCCAACCATAGATCAAATTATGTATTTGGGAGAAAACATGAAAAAAGAAAGCATGTTACTTTTTCCATTTTGAGAACAGGTATTTTTAAGCCTTTCAAAAAGGATCTTCCATTCAATCATTTATTCAATTATTCAGTCAAGCACTCATTGAGCACCTATTATGTGCCAAACCGGATTCAGTTGAGGGAATGCAATTATGAAGTAACTACAGTTTTGCTGCCTAGGCCATCCACCGAATCCTACACTGATAAACCATTTTGCAAAGAACTCGCAGTCCAATGAAAGAGAACACAGTTAATTACAGTGTTATTTGGTAATCACTAATGGAGATAGGAACAGCAATATGACTAGAGCAAGATTCAGTTGAACTTGCAATATGATCTTAGAATATATACATTTAGAATATAAACATATATAGAATTACTTGTACATATAGAATTTATAATACATATACATTTTATATATATTCCTCTCATCCCCCATAGGATTCCCAAAATGAAAGCTATAGTTTTGTCCTGTACTCTCTCTGATCCTCAATTTTCCTACAGACCACCATGAAGCTAGTACCTTCATTTGAGGACTCCTCATAAAAAGATACACTAGAAATTATCTTGAATGATGCAAGGCTTAGAACTTTCGTAACATTCCACCTGCAAAAATGTTTATTGATTATTTTTTGAAGCAGGAAATAGCCAAAAGCCAAGATTTCTTGCTAATTTTGTTATACATTTTCCTGCTTTTTCACAATGTTTGAAACGCCTTACATAAGCAAATTCTCATTCTTAAAAAAAAAAAAAATTACTTGTAAGTAAAGAAAATCTAACTTAAAATTAGAATTATTTTAACCAAATGTGTTTTGAAATAACTCAATTTTATTTGAAGACTGCCATTCTTTGTTTTTTATGAATTTTAATATTAGGTTGGAAATGACAGCAAGGGTGTATGTGTGCGCATGTGCATAAAATGTTATAAAAACGGGAGGCAGGAGGGTGCCTTGTAATTGCCTGGTCTAATTTAGTGCCATGAAGAAAATACTTTCATCTGGGTAGTGAGCTGGGTTCATCCAAACTCTGGGTAAAAGGGAGCCTTAGCCAATGCTTGGTTCTTTTAATCAGCATTAACTTCTTCCTCATCTTTATCCTTCTCTTCCTCTTCTTCCTATTCTTTCTCCTTCCCCTCCTCTTCTTCATTATCACCATCATCATGGTCATCTTCATCAATATCATCATCATCACTACCATTTATCGAAACGTTGCCAACTAACTCCAGGCACAGTGCTGGATACTTTAGACATAATCCTCACAACAACCCTTCTAGGGCACTGATACTTAGAGAGAGATTAAGTAAACTGCTTATGCAGCTAGCTAGAGAGATAGTGCTAGAATTAGAAGTTCCATCTAAGTACCATGCCCTTCCCACTAGTTTTTTAGTGGAGGCAGAGCTGCCCTGGAACTCAGCCCAGTTCCCGGGATAGTCCACGTGCCGACCTTTAGTGTGTGCTTCCATGATAGCGCTGAGCTAGCAGGCCTCACATCCCACTGCTCTCATGACCTTGGTCTTGTGACTTGCATCTGCATCTGCTGGAGCATTGTGACAGAAGTCTAGGAGAAGAGGAGCATGTCCTCAGAGAAGGTCACCTTTAATCCTTCAATAGCTTATCTGTGCCTCTCTGATTCAAAGGCTGATCTTGCATGAGTCCTCATTTTTTCTTCTAACTGGTTCTTTCTTCCTCTTTACTTACTTTTTTAAAAGAAAACTTAATTTTGCAGATCAGGTGCTGTAATTTAATAGGAATCTAAGAGGTAACTGCAGATGGTCAGAAGGTGCCAGGAGCAGTTTCAATTGGCTCCTTTCCCTCCGGCCCTGTAACAAATGTTGCCACCTGTTATCAGGGAACAGCTCAATAACAAATTCCATGATTGGAATTAAATTGCTTTAGCTTCACTACAATTACTGCTTTTGTTGGAAAAAGTATATTCAAATTATGCAGTTAACTGGATTTTTACCAATCTCTTCAACCTTTAGGTACCTTTGTAGAATGTGTGCTAGATATGAAGCAGGCATTCAAGGGGAAATGTGTTGTATTTTTTTCAGTCCAGATTTAAACACTGCAATTATTAGCAATTTTTCTGTATGATAAAAGTCTGTAAAATTTAAGTATAACCAAAAAAGAAGAAAAAAAAAGGGGAACATTGTAGGTTTTCTGTGATCAAGTTACTCATCCATTTTCAGATGTTTTGATTAACTTTGGGGTTCGAAATCCCATTCTAAATATTTACCACAGACAAGGTGAACCTACATGAATAAGTACTCCTATAGCCCCAGAAGACACTGACTAGGTTTATCTGCTATGGAAAGCAACTTCTACAATTAATATCCTAGCACTTTTTCTAAAAGGAAGATATTTAAACTTTAAAAGTGGGTAGAATAACTAGTTTGACTTTTGCTTTTTAGCCTTTTGCTTTCTCTATTGATGTAGTATAGCTGCACACAGACTATTTCTAATTTCTAATGAAGGCAGTTCTCAGGGAGGTGATGGAGATAGTCAGCCTGACAGCTCTCAGACATTGTCAGCAGTGTTTTTATAATAGTCTTCTATGAAGTTTTGAAAACAGTGAACCATGAACATCAATGCCCAAGCTTCAAAATCTTCAATATGAGCTAAAGTGCACACAGGTGATTTCCAAAGCAGTGATGGTTTCATCATGGCGTGGAGTCACAGGGCCATCATCTTTCAAAGAATTCTGGCAATAAGTTACTTTTGTTAGAACTACCAGGCAGATCAGAAAGGTAAAGAATTAGGAAACTGAACAAGGAAAAGATATTAGTTGTAGGAATAGCAAAGAGTGATAATAAAGGTGATAATAAATATGCTAATAAATATGCAAAACGGAAATAGTCAATTTTTATATTACTAGAAATTTCCTCAAAATTTGCAACAGACTGGGTCCTTTTATGCATCATAGCATATTTTCTTTTTCCTAAAATCAATTAATACAAATATCTGTCAAATACTTATAATGTGTCAACTTAGGCACTTGGCATAAATAGGAAAAAACATAGTACACGTGTCAGTAATGTTCTACAATTATTTTGATTGTACCATACTGTCAGTTTGGGGAGAGGGATTATACTTTTTTTTTTTTTAAGATTTTATTGGGGAATTGGAGGAGGGGAACAGCATTGGGGAATTGGGGAAGGGGAACAGACAAGTTGCTGTCTTTTTGTTCTTCAGTCTAATTGCGGAGGATGTTGTTTCACTGGCCCATGTTGGTATCATCATTGCGTTCTTCCCGGATGAGACAGATCGGTCGCAGGCCTCAGCATGTCGCTCACCGTGGCTATTGGCAGCTCATGCTGGCTGCCGGCCACTCACGCTGGCTGCTGGCCACTCACTGTAGCCTATGTCAGCCCACTGCAGTAGGGGCTGCAGCCTACACCGTCGCTGGGCTCGCACAGCTCAGCTCCCGGTGGAGCTGTTGTTAGCTGTAGAAGGCAGTGTCACTGGCCCTCAGATGTGGGATCCGAACCGGGGCCGCTGGCATCCAAAAACCAGCTCTTAACCAATGCGTCACTCAGCCGGCCCATGGGATTATACTTTTTTTTAAAATAAGGATAACCAAAGGTATTTTTAATATGTAACCTCTATGGGATAATCTTAATGAGTTATCACTTAGGTTTCTAGATTATTTCCATTGTTCCACATTTGTGAAAGTACCTAAAATATGGGCTACTCAGATGCAAGTGAATTCTAGCCATCACCTCATCTTTACCACACTCAGGATTCCATACCTGGATGTGAGCTTCTGATTGGTGGAGCCAGGTGACCATCTTGCACACCAGCCTCCTAAATAAAAAGTAGGATACTGACCTCACCAAAATTAACCCAATGTGAAACTTCCTTCAAATGGATTGGGTGCTCCAAAACCACAACAAATAAATAATCACCTCACTCTCTCACCTCTAGCTAATCAACATCCTTATACACTTTCATTTTTAAACCACTTCTTCAAAAATATTTAGTGCATTAATACATGCCTCTACTTAATATAATGCAGCTCAACCTCAGTAAAGTTGCAGGATAGAAAATTAATGTAAAAAAATCATATGCATTTCTATGCACCAACAACCAACTATCTGAAAAAGAAATAAAGAAAACAATTCCATTTGTAATAGCATCAAAAACAATAAAGTACTTAAGAATAACAGAGTCGAAAACTATAAGTCATTAATGAAAGTACTGGAAAAAGACATGAATAAATGAAAAGATATTACATGTTCATGGATTGGGAGAATTAATATCATTAAAATGTCTATACTACCCAAAGCCATCTATAGATTCAATGCAATCCTTATCAAAATTCCAATGGCATTTTTTTTTTTTACAGAAATAGATGAAAAATCCTAAAATTTGTATGAAACCACGAAGGACCCCAAGTAGCCAAAGCAATCTTGGGAAAGAGGAATAAAGCTGGATTCATCACAATTCCTGATTTCAAACTATACTACAAAGTTTTCATCAAAACACTGTGGTACTGGCATAAGAACAAATACATGGACAGACAAATGGAACAGAATCAAAAGCCCAGAAATAAATTCACACACATACAGTCAACTAATATTTGACAAGGGAGCCAAGAATAATCAACGGGGAAAAAAAATGGTCTCTTAATTAAATTGTGTTTGGAAAACTGAATATTCACATGCAAAAAAATGAAACTGGACCCCTATCTTACACCACGCAAAAATTAATTTGAAATGTATTAAAAACTTAAATATAAGGCCTAAAACCATAAAAACCTTAGGAGAAAACATAGGAAAAATGCTCCCTGACATTGGTCTTGGTGATGATCTTTTGGATATGACAACAAAAGCACAAGCAACAAAAACAAAAATAAATAAGTGAGGCTCTATCAAACTAAAAAGCTTCTATACAGCATAAGAAAAACCAACAAAATGAAAAGGGAACCTATGGAATGGGAAGAACTATTTGCAAATCATATATCTGATAAAGGTTTATATCCAAAATATATAAGAAATTCATACAACTCAATAGCAAAATGATGATGATGATGATGATGATAATCTGATTAAAAATCAGCAAAAGCCTGAATAGAATTTTTGCCAAAGAAGATCTACAAATGGCCAACAGGTACATGCAAAGATAATCAACATCACTAATCTTTTTCTAATCATAAGGAAAAATGCAAATCAAGACCACAGTGAGATATCACTTCACACATGTTAGAATGGCTATTATAAAAAAAATAAAATAAAATAAAAATAACAAGTGCTCGGAAGGATGTGGAAAAAAAATTAGCTCTTGCACACTGTTGTTGGGAATGTAAATTGGTATAACCACTATGGAAAACAGTATAGAGGTTCTGCAAAAAATTAAAAATGCAACTATCATATTACCTAGCAACCCCTCTTCTGGGTAATAACCAAAGCAAATGAAATCACTATCTTGAAGAGATATCCGCACCCCTGTGTTCATCACAGTATTATTTGCAATAGCCATGGCATAGAAACAACATAAGTGGTTGAATGAATCAAGAAAATGTTTTGTATATATAATGGAATATTATTCAGCCCCCCCAAAAGAAGGAAATCCTGCCATTTAGCATACATGAATGAATATTGAGAGCATTATGCTAAGTAAAATAAGTCAGACAAAGAAAGACAAATACTGTATGGTATCATTTGTATGTGGAATCTAAAAAACTGAACACAGAGTGTAGACTGGTGGTTGCCATGGGCAGGGGTGTAGGGGAAATGGGAGAAGGAGATTAAAGGGTACCAACTCCCACTTATAAGGTGAATGAATAAATTCTGGGGATTAATGTGCGAGCATGGTGACAATAGTTAGCAATACTGTATCATACACTTGAAAGTTGCTAAGAGAGTAAATCTTAAAAGTTCTCACCACACACAAAAAAATTGTAGCTATGTGAGATGATGATTATGTTAACTAATCTTATTGTGGTATTATTTTGAAATATGTATATTAAATTATCATATTGTATACCTTAAACTTACACAATCTTATAGGTCAATTATATCTTAATAAAACTGGAAAAAAGCATTTAAAACAAAAAAGCCCAGTTAGGCAGATGATGGGCTCAGCTTTCAATTCAGTGGCGATAACTATGGTGTCCCCTAATGGACATATATGTCCCTTGGGATCTGAAATCTCTAAATCAACTGAGCCTAGAGTTGCAGAGATTAGATGAAAGCCTTCTGTAAGCGGCATATCATTAAAAGCTTCATACATGGAACCACTTCAATTGACATCCCTTGTACACACACCTGTGTCTTCTGTTTCTAGAATAGTGCTGTGTCCTATTTGCTAATTTATAGTACTGTATACTGCATCAGGCAAGACAAACACTAACTCTGCAAGATACTATTTTCCATCTTGTGTTTTCACAAAGTTTTCAGGAGGCATTTTGATTGTTCCCTAAGGCCAAATACATTTGAGAGATGGATACAAAAGATCTATGAACCTTATGGACATAAGTGTTATATCTTTTTCTATATAGTGAGTTCATGGATCAAAAGCAATGTTGCATGGGACACTAAGAATATATAGAATATGTTTGTAAGTTTATGGTAGAAATCTAAAAAGTCCAAATGGTAAATCTAAATCCAGAATAATTGCCTATTATAGTGAGGATAAATGGAAGGATCCCCCAGTATGGCTGGTGAAGGGATGGGGAGAACTAAAACTTGGTAGGTCTAGAACTAAGGAACAAACAAAGCTGACCGACTGGCCCCACTGGAAGGAAGATAGCCTACCTCCAAATCGGTGTCCAAGAAAGGTTGACAACCTATAAAGGATATGCTAGCACACCTTTCAGAGGGCACTAGGCCTGACATTTGGGTTGTAATAGGAGAGCTTCTTGGCAGAAGCAATTCAAAACCAGCCTGGAGAAAACATAGAAGTGCCCGGGGCTGTCCCATTTGTTACAGAGCCCTGAGAGTAGCTGAGTATTTGGGGAACAGGGTCATACGCTCAGTAAAGAGCCTAGACTCTAAGAAGGGCTCTGGAATTCAGAATGGAGCTCAGGTTCAGTAGTAATTATATACTCTGAAGAAATTGACCCCCAATCTACCCAGGTAACAAGACTTTTTCAGACTACACCTGTTGGTAAAGCCAGAGACACCAAGGCAGAGCAGAGCTGAGAAAAGCAAGGATTAACGAAATTATTTTATTTATAACTCACATGTGCTTATTAGCTTCTACCTTACCCTTGTTTTATTCTGTCTCCTCTCACCTTGCCCTGCATCATTTTCTGTAAGAGGACCCCACCTCGCTGTGCTTTGAAATACATAGGACCCTTCATGTTAGTTTTTCAACCTTGGTCATCTTTGCATCCTCAGGAAAGAGTCTAACAATGTAACTTGTCAAGAAAGTCACTCAACAATTTATTGAATTTCATTTCTTATGGTACTAAGACAAGGTAACAAGGACTTGCTTTCTAGAGCCATATGTAATTATTCTGATATAAAATACTATTGTAAAGGTTGCCCGTTTTGACATTAATGTAACCAGTTGGATTCACTTGGAGAGCATTTTATACATGGAGCAGTGTTGCAATTGCTAAGACAGCTGCATCTTTTCTAGAGAATAGCAAAGATTCTTTGAAGCATTCAAAAACATGTAGTCATTGTGTATGTTAGTGCTGCCCTTGAAATAACAAAAAAGCTTTTGATAAGAATTCTAAGCTACAAGTGTTTCCATAGATGCTTGAGGATAATGGGCACAGGTTCAGACTCCTCCATTTACAGTTGATGCATCTCTTTTGTGATTCTTCTTGGTGAACAAAGAAGAATGAAAGCAGATGTGAAGTGAACATATACTGAGTCATGTGGGGGACACTTCTGCCTCATTTTCAAAGAAAATGGTTTAGCCCACTGAGCTCAAATACAGGGAGCTGTGGGAGTTAAATGGATTCAGAAAGTACCCATGGATGTATTCAGCCCAAATTTGAGTCAAAGAATCCAACGGAACTAATATACTTTTGTCGTTAGTCAGAGAATCAAATTGTAGCTTTGTAAATTTCTGAGGGCTTTTCAAGTTTAATAGCCTATTAAAAAAAAAGAATAAATGCCAAAGTAAAATCATATTTTAACAAACAGCATTTTAATAACAAGCAAACAAAGCAACAATTTCTAAGTCTCTGCTGATCACTTGTTTATCTAAGTTCCTTACGTTGGCCTTCAAGACAGGATCTGGGCACTGACCCACACACCAGCTTCACTTCACCTCAGTCCCTTTCCTTCTGCCATTCAGGCCACTTTGCTTGCAGTTTCTGACTTCACTAAGCATATATATATATATATATATATATATATATATATATATATATAGTCTTTGCACATTATGTTTCCTTTGCCCTAGAAAAATTCTCCACCCCCAACCTTATATACTGGCTCCTTCTAATCCTTTAAGTCTCAAATTAAATATGAGTACCTCAGAGAGAGAGAGAGATCTTCCTGAAATTTTGATACAAAGCAATCCAACACCATCAGGCCTTTTATGTAAATTGACAAGCTGATTGTAAAATGTATATGGAGACGCAAAGCCCCAAGAATACCCAAAAGACTCTTGAAGGCATACAAAGCACTAACGATAAGAAAGAGTGATAGATTGGAATACAGTAAAATTAGAAAGCCCTTCACCTAATGATACCGTTCAGATTATGAAAAAACAATCCACAAATATGTGTGTGTGTTTGAGTAGTCTTATGTCTAGAATGTATAAAGAATTCCTATAAATCTGTATAAAAAAAGAAAGACAACTCATTAAAAAAATGGACAAAAGAATTGAACAAGCTCTCCACAGACTAAAATAAACAAATTGCCTATTAACACAGGAAAAGATGCTCAACCACATTAGTCATCTGGGAAACGCAAATTAAAACTACAGCAAGAAACCATATGCACACTCTCTAACATAGCTAAAATTTTAAACCCTGACAATATCAAATGTTAGTAAGGTTGTGAAAACAACTAGAATTCTCATTAATTGCTGGAAGGAGTGGAAACTGGTACAATCACTTTGAAAAATGAACTTGGTGTATCTACTAAAGCTGAGTATGTACGTGTACTATGCCCCAGCAGTTTCTCTCCTAGGTGTATAGAGAAACATATTCATATGCTTCCCAAACAGCATGTAAGATTGTATGTAGCAACACTTTTCATATTAGCTCCAAATTGGAAACAACCCAAATATCCTTCAACAGTAGACTGGGAATGGTTAAATAAAATGTGGCATCGTCACACAGTGAAATACCAAAGAGTAATGAAAATGAACAAACTACATTCTACAACACAGAAAAATCTCACAAACATAACGTTGAGTGAAATAAACCAGACACACAGTAGTACCTATGATAGGATTTCATTCATGTGAACTGAAAAAACAGGCAAACTAATCTATGGTGACAGAAGTCAGGATGGCGGTAAAATTAGGGGAGCAGAGGACACAGCAGACTTCTTGAGAACCTTTGCAGTAGTGAAGAACAGTTTGCCCACATTTATGCCTTTTTTTTAAGGTAGTATTGTAGAAAAAATGAAGAATTTAATTTTCCCTTTGTGCACTTGTATTTTCACTTCTTTCTTTCCCATTTCCCTGTGGTTATTCACCAGATTATTTCCAGTTTGGAGCTTCCAGAGCCATCTCAAGGACAAACTCTGGGGACATGCTGAGTTCAGGACATGACTGAATATATTTCCTAGTAAGAACTGAACTTTCCTTTAAGAGGACAACCATATATTTTAAAGAACGCAAAATGAAAATGTGCACACACACAAACACACTCATATACGCAAAAACTATCTTGAAATCACTAAACAGACAAGACCAATTTGTTACTAAATTTACTTAGTAATAAGTAAATAAGCTTCCAATAAGCTTCTAAAAGCAAAAATAGTAAAATGGCCAAATAGTGGCCATGTGAGGTATTTTGTCCATCTAGTCACCCTTTCTCTTCCGATAACAGTACACATCTTCCTAAAGAGAAAACAGTTTATGTAGTTTCAATGAGGCTGACCCTACCCTTTCTTGGTCTCCAGTGGGGAAGGCCAGAGTGGGCCTTCCCCTGGCTGTTACGAGTCATTCAGGAATGGACCTAGATCCCAAGCAGAGTGAGCCTGGGTCTCTGCTGAGATTTCCTATGTAGAAGTAGTATGAGAAAGGGTCTCCCTCCCTCAACGGTGGCAAGTTGTAAGGACAATGAAATCTGGAGCTGTCTATAGTCATCTTTCCTAAATGGAAGAAATAAGCCATCTTATTTAGATAATAGATAACAATGAAGCCAATGTGTAAAGAGAAGAGAAGCAGGATGGAGAGACACACAAAACCCTGAAAGCAAACGTGGGCCCCTGGGTTCAAAAACATTTCTTTTTCCGCTCTAAAAACTTTATACTAAATTTCTGTTATTTGCAGCTAAGAGACCCTATCTACTATAGACCAGAAAACAAATATACCAAATTAAAACATTCTAAGAAAAGTGAAGTTAACTGCCTGTGTATACAGTTTTATAGGTCTTAATCAGACAGATTTTAAAGATTTCCAGATTGTCTTAGCAGACCTACTGTTATTCATAAATTATTTCCATTGAGTGGGTTTCATGATGTCCACCAACTCTTTCACACTCAGTTCTTTCAGATAAACTCTAAATTAACCATTTAAAAAAATACATAGGCTCTTTGCATACCTCCTAGAGCCCTTTTACATATTTTACTTGTCAAAAAGTATGTTCATCAATAGAAGTTGGGGAAGGAAAAGAGGATAAAATTCAAACCAACCATTTCCACAGTTTTTATTAACTTTGGGAAAGTGTGTCATTAGAGGATAATATGCATTAAAATGAGTTTTCTGTATGTATTATTTAGAGATTTTGTTTACGCATTAGAGATTGCAAACTTTTTGCATGGGTTTATTAAGGGTGCATATTTGAGATTCCCAAATCAATGTTGTTTCCTCTGCATCACTAATATTTGGAACAAACACATAATTTAAAATATCTAGCCGGCCGAGTGGCGTGGTGGTTAAGCGCTGGCTTGGGAAGCCAGCGGCCCCAGTTCGGTCCCACATATGAGGGCCAGTAACACTGCCCTCAAAAAAAAAAAAAAAAAATATATATATATATATATATATATATATATATATATATATACACATATCATGGGTTGCCCCAAGAAAAGAATACCGATTTCTGGTCATTTTTTAAGAGATCGTGTTAAAATCATCAGCATATGACTTCAAATGCTTCAATTTAAATAATTGATTTTTGCCATCCCATCACCTACCATTTAGTTGGTGAAGAGATATTTTCTTGATGTGTCTGTGGTGAGTGCACCTCAAGGTAAAAGATAGTAATTGTCCCTAAGAGCAGTCATGGGCAGCATGGAAGACCTCTGCTAGCAAGAATGGGAAGCAAGAAGGTGGTGGGATGTTAAATTTAGAACCCAGGACACATGGAATTAATTTGTGGGTATCTCAGAGAGTAAAGAAAATAGTAAAAATACCTTTAAGAATTGCGAATGTTTAACCCCTGTGATGTAAGCCAAAACTGAAGAAATAAACGTAAAGAATTTGAACTTAAAAATGCTTATATTCTTACTGTGCATCATCACTTTGTGAATTTTTACCACTTTTCACTGGCACCAAAAAAGCAAGGACAAGTAAACAATCACTTGAACTCATCCAAACTATTGAGAAGCAACTCAAAATACATACCCAGGGGATGGTTGCTATTGCACATCAGCCATATTTATCAGGCAACCAAACAGGTTTATTGTTCAATTAGTACTGACAAAGTATTTTACCTTACAGCCATAACCTTAGGAACTACAGCCATTCTCCCTGATGTATATATACACGTATACCAGATATGCCAATGAAGTTCTCAAGCTTGTTGCAATGATGTTGCTCACCTTTTCTGATATCAAAAGGATTATTCATTATGAATTTGTACCAACTGAACAAACAGTTAACCAAGTTTACTATTTGGAAGTGCTGAAAAGGCTGCATGAAAAAGTTAGACAATCTGAACTTTTCGCCAACAATTCATGGCTCTTGCATCATAACAATGCACCAGCTCACACAGCACTGTCTGGGAGAGAGTTTTTAGCCAGCAAACAAATAACTGTATTAGAACACCCTCCCTACTCACCGGATCTGGCCCCCCGTGACTTATTTCCTTACCCGTAGATAAAGGAAATACTGAAAGGAAGACATTTTGATGACATTCAGAACATCAAGAGTAATACAACAGCTCTGAAGGCCATTCCAGAAAAAGAGTTCTAAAATTGCTTTGAATGGTGGACTAGGCACTGGTGTGGGTGCATAGCTTCCCAAGGGGAGTACTTTGAAGATGACCACAGTGAGATTCAGCAATGAGCTATGTAGCACTTTTTCTAGGATGAATTCACGAACTTAATTGTCAGACAGCATCTATGTGTGGAATATTTCATTATTAACCTTTTATATTTTCTTTTTATTTTTTTATAAACAGTAAACAATGGTTTTCAAAAACTCCAGAGAAAACTGAACACCTCCAGGAGTCATAGCAATCCCATCTTCAAACAATATGAATCCAACAACACATGAGTCATACACCAAATGAGTCCCTCAATGGGGAGCTGTGATAAGCTGGTGATTCATCATTAAACTGAATTCATATTCATGTTTTCCTGTCACTTGAAGGCAAACATGAGAGATTAAATTATTTTTTATTTTATTTTATTTATTTTTTTTGAGGGCAATGTCACTGGCCCTCATATTTGGGACCCAAACCGGGGCCGCTGGCTTCCCAAGACCAGCGCTTAACCACCGCGCCACTTGGCCAGTCCTAAATTATTTTTTAAATGCATCTTCTTGACAAACGCCCCAGACTTGCAAGTGAAAATGGTAACTTCCTTTGATGCCAAGCTTCTCCGAAGTAAATCAAATATCTCTGCACAGCACAGGCTGACTCATGTGTTTCAAAAAGCCACTGAGTGGCGTCAACCACACAGGACCCCACAAAAGAGAAACCTGAAATGCCAGGTCTTGACCTCTAGCACATTAGGGACTAATTGAGGATGTTTGAACTAAGGAAGAGGGAGCATTAAGCTCCTGTTATCTTCTTGGGCCATGTGGGCAAATCACTGTTATTTCCCTGAACTTCAGCTTCATTACTGATCAAATTAAAATGATGTAAATCAGCCTACATGTCCCAGCAGGTGAGAGTGAAGATTGAACATGTGGTTATTTTTCTCTATAACCCCAAATGGAAAAGAGAAAAGGAAAGTAAGCATATCTACTCTGGCCCTGCCCCAATGCTTATAATCCCCACTTAGTATCGCTTTTGAATGAAGGCATTCATTCTCAGCCCTGCTGCTTGATAACATCATCTGGGGAGCTATTCAAAATATCATCACCCAAGCCGCATCCCAACCAACTAAATTATCATCTCTGGAGGTGGAGCTTAGCCACTCACCAGTAATATTTTAGAAGTTACCCAGACATTTCTGATGTGTAGCCAGAGTTGAGAGCCAGGAGAAAAGTTGTTCTCATAATGTACATCCTGCACCAGCAGGTTTTGGATCACCTGGAAACTTGTTAGAAATGAAATTCCTGAGCCCCACCTCAGACAAAGTCGGACGCACTGTGGGCAGGATTCAAAATCTGCTCCACGTTTTAACAAGCCCTCCAGGAGACGCTGATGTAAGCTAAACATATAAAACATGAGAATGGAATAAGGTATTAAAAAGATCCCAGTTAAAACTCAGTGTTATCTAGAAATGGTAACTTCAAATCATTAGACCGACACTAGCACTTGAGATGGAATTAGTTTACCATTTCAAAATATTAATCCTTTAATGTATCAAGCTGAGCTTCGTAATTGGTAGGGGCAGAGGGTGGGTGGACACAGGAGCCTAAGAGGTAGGACTTGCTGGCAAGCATTGTGTAAGCTCTTTGAGGAGACGAGGTCTACTGTTGATTGGTTATCTGACACTTGGTCAAGCTGCAACAGAAACAAAATTCATAGACATGGTCTGTGATTACAGAAACAGGATCCCATATGAAAACCAAGTCCTTATCACCTATTACTACTTATATGGTTGGAAAACACCTTCATCTTCCATCTTTTGGAATGCAAGTCACTCCTTTTTTTATACACAGAGTGGAGGTTGAATAATGCAAAAGACGGTAGGCATTGCCAACTTATACTAGTGACCACAGTGAATTGTGGCCTCCTGAGAATATCCAGACCTTCTGGCTTTGTGTAAATGATTCAGCCTAAAAGTAAAATGTCAGCCTGGCCAGTGTAAAGCTACTAATGCAGAAGAACCAGGAGGCATTACCAAATGCACTCACATTAACTTGTGTAGCAATGGCTTAAATCCTCATGTGGGCACTAAATCAATGCCTCTTATAGATGCAGTTCATCATGATGAACAAGAGGAAAATATCAGTAAAGAATCTATCAGGCTGGCCCAGTGGCGTGGTGGTTAAGCACTGGCTTGGGAAGCCAGTGGCCCTGGTTCAGGTCCCACATATGAAGGCCAGTGACATTGCCCTCAAAAAAAAAAAAAAAATAGAAGAATCTATCCCTGGCTTCAAGAACTATAAAATACCTAGGAATAAATTTAACCAAAGAAGTAAAAGATCTGTACTCAGAAAATTATAAGATGCTGAAGAAAGAAATAAAAGAAGATACAAATAAATGGAAACACTTACCATGCTCATGGATAGGAAGAATTAATATAGTTAAAATGTCCATATTGCCTAAAGCAATATATAGATTCAATGCAATTCCTATCAAACTACCAAGGGCATTTTTTCACAGAAATAGAAAATATAATCCTAAAATTTATATGGAACCATAAAAGACCCCGAACAGCCTCGGCAATCCTGAGAAATAAGAACAAAGTCAGGGGTATCATGCTACCAGACATCGAAACATACTACGAGGCTAAGTACTCAAAACAGTATGGTACTGGCATAAAAACAGGCACATAGGTCAGTGGAACAGAATAGAGAGCCCAGAAATAACTCCATGCATATATGGACAGTTAATCTATGACAATGGAAGCAAGAATTTCCACTGGGGTAAAGATAGTCTATTTAATAAATGGTGCTGGGAAAATTGGACTGACACATGCAAAAAAAAAAATGAAACTGGACCACCTTCTTAAGCCATATACAAGAACAAATTCAAAATGAATTAAAGACTTAAATGTAAGACCTGAAACCATAAAATTCCTAGAAGAAAATATAGGGAGTAAATTTGCAGACATTAACCTGAGCAATATTTTTATTGATACATCCCCATGGGCAGGGGAAGTAAAAGAAAAAATGAACATATGGGATTACATGAAATTTAAAAGTTTTTTCACAACAAAGAAAACCATCAATAAAACAAAAAGGCAGCCTACTGAATGGGAGAAGATATTTGCCAACAATATATCTGTTAAGTGGTTAATATCCAAAATTTATAAAACACTCATGCAACTCAACACCAAAAAAACAAACAACCTGATTAAAAAAATGGGCAGAGAATATGAAGAGAAATTCTCAAACGAGGACATACAGATAGCATATGAAAAAAAGTTGAACCTCACTGATCATTAGGGAAATGCAAATAAAAACCACAATGAGATACCACCTCACTCCAGTCAGAATGGCTATCAGCAATAAATCAACAAACAGCAAGTGCTGGCGAGGCTGTGGAGTAAAGGAAACCCTGCTGCACTGTTGGTGGGATTTTAGATTGGTGCTGCCACTATGAAAGTCAAAAAACAAAATGAAACTACCTTACGACCCAGCAATTTCACTCCTAGGTATTTATCCTGAAAAACCCAAGACACTAATTCAAAAAAATATATGCACCCCTATGTTCATTGCAGCACTATTTACAATAGCCAATACTTGGAAACAATCGAAATGCCCAGTGGTAGACGACTGGATTAAGAAACTGTGGTACGTTTTTAACAATGGAGTATTACGCAGCTATAAAGAAGAAAGAAATTGTACCGTTTGCAACGATATGGATGGACCTAGAGAACATTATGTTAAGTGAAATCAGTCAGCCAGAGAAAGAAAAATACCATATGATCTCACTTATATGTGGAATCTAAAGAACTGAATAAACGAGCAATGTAAACAGAAATAGTCTTGGAGACACAGAGGAAAAACTGATGATTGCTAGATGGGATGGGGGTGGGGATAAGGGAGAAGGGGAAGGGACAAAATAACATAAATTGGTAACTACAATATTGCCGCAGGGATAGAAGAGACAGTTTAGGGAATATAATCAATAATTTTGTAAATATTTTTTAGGGGACCAGATGAATTCATGTCTTGTCAGGGAGACCAGTTCATGGACGATGTAGAGGCCTGACCACTGCACTGTACATCTGAAGCTGCCGCTGAATAATATTAGATGCTAACTAGATGCTAACTATAATTTAACACATACATATAGTCATGGGATGTAGAGTATAGTGTGGGGATGGAGTCAATGGAATTGTAATAGATATGTATGATATCGGGGGTGGGGGTGCAGTGGATGGGAGAGGGGGAGTCACTTTGTAAGGGGTGGAAAAGATAACTATTGCATTGTTTTGTACATCTGTAACTAATAATAATAATAAAAAGAGTCTATCCATAACATAAATTAAAAATTCATTTACTGTATTAATAGTTTGCACACTTTTGAAATCAAGTTACACAGATTAGCATGCCAAGTAACAAAGGGACAAACAGGTAAGCAGTAAAGAAACAGTGGGTATGGGAGTCTGGTATCAGGAGAAAGAAAATGGGAAATTTTCACAACCTGAAGAGAAAAAAACATGGAGAAACAATTACTCATAAATATAAACATGATAAATTTGAAGTTCTAAAATTCTATGACAATATGATCATAAAGGAAGTAATAGAGTTTAGTTTTCAAATCAACTTTCTCATATCTGCTTTGGGTATCAAAAATTCTGGATGGCCACTTCCATTTATAGTAAAGTTATTGTATAAACTCTGGAATTTAAACAAAATATCATCACCTAATATGTATTGAGAGTTTATCATTTGGCCATACGATTTAGAACTCTAATTTCCTAAGAATTTATTGAAGACATTTTTTAAATCCCATTGAAGGGTTAAAGAATACAGCCCCTATTCTTTAATTAGATTTTTTTTTAATTGTGGCTGTTATACTAGTTATTATTGTAATTATTTTTTTTACTACTAGCACTCATTTTAATGCATTACATGCTATTCCTGATGAATGGAAAGTAGTTTAATATTGTCTGAAATTTGGTGGAGCCTTTGTAAAGTTAATTTTTCCCCAAGGATAGATTTTAAAAATTCCCCAACCTCGTCGGTTTGGAGCCAAAGTCATGTCAGTTTAACTTGAACACTCAGTGACCCAAGAAGAGGATTACTAGCAGCTTTATTAGGCAGAAGACTATTACCCTGAGTCTAATAAAATATTACTGTTCAATCAAGTCTTCAGCAATTGAGTTTATCCACATTATTCTCTTTCCAACTTCATAGCAGAAAAAAAAAACAACTATTAGATGTGGGTCTCCATGGAGCACAGCCTGTTTGATCTAGGGCCTGGTACTGCTACGAAATCAGCACCCTGTTTCGATACATTGCAGGAAAATAAGAGAGTAGATAGCATTGTCCCTTTTTTGTGCATATCACGGTTAGTAATCATAAACAGGTATGATTATTTGGTTAATTTCTGTTTTTTTCCAACAGAACAAAAGGGGGGCATAGCATTTTGTTTACGCACTATTGTGCCCTGCACTGTGCCAGGCACTTCACTGGCACTCAGTGAAGATTTATTGACTGAATAAATAAAATTTTAACCTGTGAACAGAATAGCAAGCTTCATTATGGCTGCCTCACCCTTAATCAAAATGGTGGAAACAAAGAGAGATTTCGTCCTGATTCTCATATATACTTTAAACTTTTTATTTATATTTTACATAACATTTTTGTTAGGAAAATATGATCTGATTCAGTAGGCAGTGTGTTTACCACTATTTGGTATATGAGCAAGTCACTGGAAAGTACTAAGGAGCGCATTGCCTACAGAATAATAACCAGGAAGTAGGACACAGAGGTTTGACCTACAGAAGCTGAGGGACTTGACAGGACAACAGTTCTCACGACCAAATTATATCCAATATTGGGAGAACTGCATTTCACTCTGGGACTCTGCCTACCCTGGAGAATGCCATAGTCATGGACATACACTTTCTAATCTTTGAGTCTTATTTCCTAAATCTTCTCTCTTATTCTCCACCTCCTTACACCTGAAACTGTGGAGAGCTAAAGGATAACAAAGTATCCTCCTTTAGGTGAAGAGCTCATGTTTTCCTATTTCTTGCCTTCATGTCTTGAGAGAAAACTTTGGTCTTTTTTTCCCTTTGGATTCTGTTCCCAGTATAGATGAATGAGAACCCCTCCCTCAATCTTCAGTCTTTTAAATAATATATATTTTTAAATGAGTAGGTTGTCCAAGGCGATAAAACATTGTTCTCACTCTAGGAGAATGAACAACCCAACTAGGTAGTTAGACAAGCAATGCTCGTTTACCCATTCCTAATCCAGAGAAGAAGGGCAGTCACAGGGGAAATTTCCAGGCGGGGTCATTTTTTCTGGCAGGCCCACATTTTCCCTCTGGCTAAGCTCCAGGGTGCACCTGGCACCCAGTTCTTATGCTGATCCCAGCACATTCTGCCTACTTTGCTCTGTACTTTTCACCTGAAAAATTCCAGACTCCCAAATTACCTTTATTTTCCATTCATCCCCACCTATTCTCTTGGTACCCAGATATCCAGCAAGCTAATTTACAGAGATGATAAACTGATAAGAGCTAAATGAGTTGGTCACTGGAAGTGTTTATATTGGAAACCAGATGTAATGCCTTCAGCACAGAGATGCAAATCTCCATAGCTGACACTTCAAGGAACACAGGGTAGAAAGGTACAGAGTAAAAATGGGAGACTATTATGGACCAACAATGGTGACTATTGGATTGTGGGGGGAGCACAGTCCTTGGAATACACAAATACATATAAGAGGTTCAGTTTATTTGATAGTATACATAAAACTGGTGAGACAAAAGAAAAATAGAAACATGCATATGGGAAATGTGACTGAAGCAAGGGAAAGAGAGCTGTTTTGGCTGGTCCATTCCTTAAACTTCAGGGAGTGGAAGGGTCACCACTGAATGAATGACTTGTTCACTCCAGCACCCTAGTGCTCACCATTCAACCCCTCAACCACTTTCTCTGAAATCCAGGTCACTGAAGTCTTAAATTTCTCTTTTGCTTATACCTTTCCTTGTGAACTAGCTTTTAGAGTACAGGGTTTACACTATGTTTGTTAACTTACGCTACAGGAAACTCCTTAGTTTTCCATCCTGAGGACATGTTGACCTTTTCCTTTTCCCTTTTACTGTTCCTCAGTGGATTTCCCAGTGATCCATGGGGACAGGTAGGGATTATTTTAAATAGCCTGAGAATTACTTGAATTTTCATCATTCTGCGATTCTAGCCATGAAGTTAATCCTTGCTACTAAAGGTCACTAAAACTCAGAATTGATATCGAACTAAATTTTTCCTCAAAAGATACTAAACTCCTCAAACCCAGTCAAGTTTTGCAGCAATCAAAAAAGCTCTCCCTTTGTCTGCAGAATGAGGCAGGTGACAGGGATGGGCAGGCCCAGGTGAGGTCCCAATGAGCTAATTACAGGTCAAGCAATATGGAAATAGTCAGCACCACTGTTATTCCAAGACAGGCCCCATTTGGTCTTAAGGACAAATGGCGGTATCGCAGCAGCTTTTTATTTCCTCTTTGCCACACTCCACTACCTTAACTCTTCCTCTTCCTTGTCCTTTTTATTCAGAAGAAAATAGCAGTAATGAACTGCAACATATCATCTTATTTTCAGTGTTTTTGTTTGCGAAACATGTATGCTGATGTCGCTTGCTCAGGTCAACTCTCTTCCTCTGTCTTTGTGTTGGTCCCTGCCACCCAGATCTGACCCAGCAGCTCTCCCTCTCATGCTCCCTGTCTTCTTTTCTCGTCACCATTGAGGTTTATTGGCCAGGGTCCTATCACCTAACCAGCTGTTCCTCTTTGATTCCTAAGAGGATCACTCTCAGAGGGCCTCGTCAAATTGTTCTCAATAAATTTTCAGGAAATCTCCAAATCAAGGCTGACTGATGCAAACAAAAAGCAATATTATACAGAACTGTGCTTATGAAGACAGAGAAATCAAGGAATTCTAGCTTCAGGCATCAGTGGGAGCAGAAGAGAAACGCAGCTGTGTGAGCAAATTAGAGTATTAACCTACAATTGTAGAGTGTTCAACAAAGAGCAAGGATAGGGAAGGGACCGCCACCATAGGCCACACACATATGAGGTATTTTACGTGTATTAATTCAGTTCCATTCCACAAATATCAAGAGCTATCAATGTGCCCAGGTACTATGATACATGCCAGATACAAGATACATCTGATTCCTGTCCTCACAGAGCGTTCAGTTTAATGGGCAAGAGACACAATGTGATAACAGCATGAATACAGTTACGACAGGAGAAAAGGATGAAGTGAGGGCCCATAGAAGGATTCCCACGCAGTCAAAATCAGGGAAGACTTCTGGAGGACGTGACATCTCAGCTGGCAACTGAAGGCTGGGTAAGAATTATCCAAACAAAATTGATAATTAGCAGGGAAGGGGAGAGTTTAATCTTGACTACAACCCTGTGAAGTATGCATGATCGTTCTACTTTCCCAGTACGATAATCAAGCCTCACAAGAGTTTTTAAAAAGCTACCTGAGGGCTGGCCGAGTGGCTCAGTTGGTTAAGAGCTCGCTCAAGAGTGCGAGCTGAGCTCTGAGCAACAGCTGTTCGAGGCCAGCCCGAGCTGAGTTGCCGTTGAGCTGCCAAAAGGTAGCAGGATGGCTCAGCTAAAAAAATAAAAAAATAAATACTAGCTCATTAATTCTTTGGGCCGGCTGAGTGGCGCGGTGGTTAAGCGCTGGCCTGGGAAGCCAGCGACCCCGGTTCGGTCCCACATGACACTGCCCTCTAAAAAAAAAAAAAAGCTACCTGAGGTCTTACATCCAGTCAGTGGTGGATGTGGGCTTGGTCCTCAGGACAACTGAAACCCAAGGTTAGGTTGGTTCCTTGTGTTACACCAGGCCTCTGGCTGTACCTCAGCGCTTTACCTGCTCCAAGTCCTAAGAGAAGCACCTGACAGGATAAAATTGTCTGGCTGGAAAGGAGGGCAGGACAATGCTGACCCATGAGAATTTTATCACTAGGTAGCCAGACCCCTGTAAGGGTGTCCTTCCAATCACCTCACAGTTCCTAAACATTCCCTTTCCTCAGGAGAAGTCCTAGGGTCCGAGAAGCACACAGTAAGTAAACATGCTCCTGGAAAAGTTCATGCAAATGATTTTTAAAAGCAAAAGAGAAGCTTTATTTAGAGCACCAGTCATGAGTGCTTTTAACACAAAATTTTTTGTAAACACTCTCATATCTCCTTTCTTTTAAAAGGATGCACCACTGGATTTTTGGGAGCTGGCTTTCCTAGAATAGCAAATCTCAGGAGATCAGAGACTGTCAGACAGTTGGAGAAAAAAATCCTTGATAAAACAGTTTGCTTTTATCCTGACCTCCTCGTTCATAGGCTCAAAATACTCTGAGGACAAAATTAAGCGATGACGTAAATGTCCATCACTAAGTATATTTATTTAAAACCTGAATGGCAAAAGGCAAACATTGTAAATATTAATGAAGAAATAAAACAAACATTTGGCTTTCTTTCTTTACTCAAGGATACTAAGCTTGTTTGGAGGCGTGTTTGCCAGATTTGAAGGTAACTTCTTGCAGGTCACATGGAAGCCTTTCCCGGCAATGAAAATTTCCTTTTTACGTACTTAAAGGTGAGATACAAATAGCATGCCCAGGTCACATTAGATGTGGAGAAGTCTGTTTGTTGTGCAGGTAACAAAAAGAAACACCCCTAATGATTTGCTTTTCACTCAGAGCCCAGAATGTCCATGCATAGCTCTGCTGTCCTGGCAAAGCCATGATGCCTTCAGAAGGTTCTTTCAAGAGGATCAATGTAATGTGTGCAAGACTCACAGACCTGCTGACTGGCATAGATATTTCTGGAAGCCATGCAAAAGCCTCATTTGGGTATAAGGCTCTTTTCTTTCTCAGCTTTCTTCCCTTTTTTGCTCAGCAGAGCTCGAAAAGTCCTCTACTGGGGGGAACCACTTCTGACTATGGCCCTTTAGGCTGTTAGCAGGTGGCCGATGTGAGCTTGGCTCCAGACAAAACTCAGTTGCCTGCTCTCTCTCCTTTTACACCAAAAGCATTCACCCTGTAATGCTCCTCACACACATTTCTGTTTCTACAGTGATGAGGGTTATTTCAAACCACATCAACAATTAGTTCCAACTCTTTAAAATCTGAAAAAAGACATGCTTTAGCTCTGCCATCCCACCTAGATTTTCCATATCTCTCCGTTTTTGTAGGTATCTGATCTTAATTCATCCCACATCAGCTCTCTCTCTGTCCCCCCCTTTGCCCCCCACCCTACCTCTCATGCCCCACCTCCCACCACTCATTGCATCCCACTCTCATTGCATCCCTCCCACCACCACCATTATCATCACCAGGGTAAACTTTGAGAAAAGTCAATGAGCTAAGAACCAGGCTTGCTATTTATTAAATTTAGAGGGCTCACATTTATATTACCATATCCTGGGCTGGTGTCTGGCCAAATAACATCCTGTTTTCTGCCTCCACTCTCTCCTCCCTCCAGCTCTTAACATACTCACACACTAGAGCCCTTCACCAAAGAGTCACAGGAACACTGTGTGTCATTTTAGTTCTCACATTTTAACTTTAACTTCCTTCTCATTTCCAACAAAGCAGAGATAATGACTGGACATAAAGCCAGAGGAGAGTAGAAAGGGAACTAGTGCATAATCAACAGCCATTTTGTCCCTGTTGCTTCTCCTAGCCTAGAGCAGTGGCCAAGAGCACTGACTCTGGAGCCAGGGTGTTCCCATTCACACCCCAAAATTGCACGTGCCAGCATTGACACCATGGCCACATTACCTGGCCTCTGGGCCTCTAGGTCTTTATCTGTAACATAGGGAAAGAAATAGGGGCAAGCTCTTAGGCTTATTATGGGGATTAAATGACTTAACATGTGTGAGGCACTCAGCATGTTAATAGCCACAATAAACATTGGCTATTGTTACACCAGGTGAGACAAGCTCTCATGTCAGCCAGGAAAGATTGCTGCTTTCCAAAAAAAAAAAACAAAAAACAAAGAAAAAACACCAGAATTTAAACAGTTCCTTATTTTTCCTTGACACTACTTTCAAGTTTTCTTTTAGTTTAGTGTTATTTTGAAAGCATGGAAAGTATTTTGAGTTTTATGCTCTAGGAAATCTATGCATGGCTGGAAGATTTTTACTAGGTAAATATAAAGTGGATGGATCCTCCCTCTGTGGATGTGAAGAGATTAGAAATCAGGCAGATTCTCCTGAGATTTCTTTGTGGAAAGGTGAATTGTCTGGCACGACCATGAGTCCTGCTAACCTATAAATAAATCCCTTTCTTCAAATCACTTTGTTGGATGACAGCCTGTTATGCTTTGGCTTTTCATAAAAATAATTGATGTTCTTACATCTCTAGAATCCTTCATTCTAAGAAGGAAAGGCTTTATGTATAACTTGGCTCCATATTTATACTGTGTCCCCATCTAACGGATATTAAATGTCTAGTCACAGGGAAAGAATCAGTGCAAATTCAATCTACGAGCCCATGTAAATACTATGCCTGCTAGACACTGAGTGCCCAGATTAAATGTAGAATGAATTGTTGAATGAGTGAATGAATGAATGAATGAACTGTTGAAAGAATGAATGAATGAATGAATGAATGAATGAAACAGTTCAACAGTAAAGCAATGATCTGTTGTAGCAGAAATCATATTTCACTTGGGAATAATACGAGATAATTTTGCAGACAATGCTTAACCTAAGAGTTATTATTTCCACACATGAAGCCAGGGAGTTATGGAAAACCTCTCCTCCCCACAGAAACAGTACAATTTCACAGGCATTTTATAGCAGACATTTGAAAGAAAGGCACCCATGGCACCAATTTGCATTACAAAGAGTTGCATTTGCAGCATTCTGTATTTGCTAGCTTCAAGAGGTAGGACAGCCAATGGTCTAGCTTAATCAGTAATTCTGTTTATTCTGAAATCTAGAAAATTAAGCTCTGGCTTTTCTAAGTCAGTGAATATCTAAAAGCAAAACTCTAAGACCTGTTCTTATATGTGATTTCCTTCTACCTCCAACCTAAGCTGTCAACCTTTGGGAGGTGAATTAAGCTGTAAGAGTCCCAGCTTCTCCCCTTTTTTATGTCTGAGCCTGACCTTGAAAAGCTTTCTGCTAATGCTGTTCAGGCTACTGTCCAGGTAAACAGTAGAGCTCAATAAACATTTGTTTCATTACCCTATGATGGGCTCAGGCTCCCTCATGCACTCTTCTTTGTACCCTCTCTGAGAATCCTTGGCTTTGACCTCCCGCTATTCAAAGACAAATGTCAGGCCATCTGGTCAATCAAGAGCCCCACCCTTTACTCCACAAGATCAAAGTCTTCAAATATCAACCTTTTCTCCTTGGTTGGTAATACCTGAAATATTCTGTTGAAATACCACACATTGATCTGTTTATCTCGGAATTTGCCACACATTTATTGTTACCTCCTTCTGGTCTGAAAAATACCAAACTTCTACATTGCCAGTAACTAGTATGATCCTTCTCTCGACTCCGGGTCCCCAAACCTGCTTGACTC
This sequence comes from Aselliscus stoliczkanus, assembly GCA_033961575.1. Classification (NCBI taxonomy): domain Eukaryota; kingdom Metazoa; phylum Chordata; class Mammalia; order Chiroptera; family Hipposideridae; genus Aselliscus; species Aselliscus stoliczkanus. The sequence continues at coordinate 132,268,277 of CM066733.1, forward strand.
TTCTCAGCATATCTTATCTTGCTCCTGTGGTTTTAGAGAAGGAAAAAAAGAAGTGTTTCAGTTCAGACTTAAAAAGATTAACAGGACTGAAAGACCATTACAGGCTGCCTATAGCTGGAGAAAAACCTGATGACACTGTTAAATCCACCAACGTAGTGCTGCCACACCCATTATTATGGATCACACATAAGAAGATGGAGCAGTAACTTCTGAAATGCATGTTAGAACCACCCAATAAAAATGGAAGAGTCTACAATATTTGAAGTTTTGTAGCCAAACTATAATTAATTCCTGACTAATAATTAAATATAGTTGACACTTGAACAATGTGAGGTTTAGGGTCATTGACTCCCCATGCAGTCAAAAATCTTTATATAACTTTTGACTCCTTCAAAACTTAACTACTAATAGCCTACTCTTGACAGGAAGTCTTACCAATAACCTAAAGAGTAAATTAACACACATTTTGTTATATATATATTATATTGTATTCTTGCCATAAAGTAAGCTGGAGAAAACAAAATGTTATAAAACATCATAAGGAAGAAAAAACACATTTAAAATATTTATTGAAGAAAACCTTGCATATAAACAGACTCATGCAGGTCAAACCCCTGTTGTTCAAGTGTCAACTGTAGCTTGCTAGTCCATGCTCTGGGTAGGCTTCTGCCTTGTTTTGTGTGGTCTTACGTAAGAATATAGAATACCTCAAGAGGCAAAGAAATCTTCTGAAAATGGCTCTGCAACAGAAATAAGTACTAACATCTGCCATTACTATACAGGGAAGAAAACTGAAATCAAACAGATTTTTTTAGGACTTCAGATTGGGTAACTCAGTGTGTCTGAACAAATCTGGAAAAGGACTAGATTCAGCAATTAAAAAGTCGATGCTCTGTCTCTAAGATGCAACTAACTCATGTAAAATTTTCACTTTTCTTCTGTTTTCCACTATTTTCTTCCCAATTTGAGAACTCTTAGTATACCAGTGACATTGTTGGAAGACCAATAACACAAAGATTCAAAGCAGGAAAGACTGGCCACTCATTAATAATGGTGACTTGTTAAAAGCCAGATGCTTACTTCAAACATTCCACCAGAATGCTATGGAGCCCTCTTCAACATGCTACTCAAAGTTTAATACTTAACCACACTATGGTCCAGTGCCTTCAGCTCTGTCCTGCCCTGCAGCATGTACCCAAGCTTCTCATAAGTTAATGGATCATTCATCACACTGGATTTTTCTTATCTCACCCACTTCCCTAGAATTCAGGATTTACTGCAAATATTCTCACTCTTCCACAAAATTAATACAGCACTATTAGGACTTGGTGTACTCTGAAAACATCCAGCAATCATAATTACACATGTAGACCTTTGAATCCAAGAAAATTAATCAAAAAGAATAAAAGCTAGAGCAAAAAGGTGTATTGTGTATAGTTTTAATTAATCTATTTTGACTTTTCCACTTTCAAAAACTTAGAAATAGTGCCTCAAACTGAATCAAAGTATTGGAAAAGTAGGATAGAAATGGTCTTTAAATGAAGATTTATTTAATTCCAGTGGCTTCCCAAAAGCTAGCCAGTTTAATTATCTAACAATTCTGCGAGGTAGGTATTATTATCCTCATTTTACACATGATGAAATTGAAGCTTAGAGAAGTTACTTGCCTAACTTAGATTTACTCAGTGGATATACAAGCATTAAAAGTTATAAGTAGAACCAAATTCAAATCCGAGAACTCTTCCACTAAATACATAATGCCTTTCTGAAATCAATCGATAGTGCCATTATCGGACTTACCAATCAATATTTTCCCTTTCATGTGAAATATAAAGTGAAATATATGTTATTGATAATGCTCATTCTTATAGGAAAAGTTTTCCAGGACCAGTAGTTCCAAACCTGGCTAATCACCAGAATTACCTAGAGAACACTGAAAATATTTCCTATGCCCTACTGCAGAACTGTTGAATCAGAACCTCTGAGGGTGTGCCCGGGAATCCTCATCAACAATTTTCATAATCAGCCAATTAGGAAATTATTGAATCTTATAACAGTGGTGACATATAAAAATGCTGCTCCCTAAAGACACCATGCATTACATATTTTCAAAGTATTAAAATACTCTTTATTTCTTATTTTCATATACACCTGTTGAGCAGGATGTGAGGTAGATATTTTTATCCTCCTTAGATGCCAGCATAAAGCAAGTTCAGTAAAGGAGGGAAACTTGAATTATCTTCTTCCACCTTCTTAGATAAAAATGGATCACCTAGGAAATCCAAACTGGGTGTGGATATATAGCATTAAGAATGTAAATGTCACTTACTAGATTTCCCCCCTCTTCCCCTTTCTCTGCGATCACTTGATCACTTGTTGGATCGTATTAGAGGATAAATTGTTTCCTCACAAAATACATATGTAGATGTCCTAACTCCAGTACTTTAGTATGTCACCTTGGAAATAGGGTTGTTGCAGATGTAATGAGTTAAGATGAGATCACACTGGAGTTGGGTAGGCTTCTACTCAAATATGACCAGTGTCCTTATAAGAAGGGGAAATTTGGACACATGTGCACAAACAGACAATACCATATGAAGAGGAAGGCAGAGATTGGGGTGATCCTAGAAGCTAAGGAAATGCCAAATATTGCCAGCAAACCACCAGAAACAAGAGGAGGGGCCATCTTCATTCAGAAGGAACCAACCCTGCTGACACATTGATTTCAGACTCTGCCCTTCAGAATTGTGAGATAATAAATTTCTGCCCAGTTTGTGGTACTTTGTGGCCCTAATAGGCTAACAGATAGGAAACATTTCCCACCTGGATGATCAAATTACTAGTTAGCATTTCTATTTGAGGGGAAAAAAAATCAATAAATAAGTTTATTTATCAATAGGTGTCTGAAAGGCAATTGTGATAGTCCTAGCTCTTAGGAGATATGAGTATCTCTACAATGAACTAACTCAGAGAAATAGCTTGTTCAATCTAAATGCTACTTTTGGTGTTTTGGAAGTGGAAAAATACTAGCAAAAAAAAAAAATGTGGGAAAAACATAGCCTCACAAATCTTACCCTTAGGCTTTTTCTCCATACTGTTTAGTAGGAAAACATCAAATTGTATGTCTCTGATTGTGATCAAGGGAGAAGGGAGTTGTATAATATAGATAATCATAAACCAAAGCTTTATTCCACTTATTCCCAATGTTACATCTTGATACTCCCAAGCTTCTGGGATGAGGGGACTTCACATTGTTCCCATCTCCTACACTAGGGTGTAGAAGTATTATAGATATAGTTACTCTTCAATTAAATTGAACCTAACATGTCTTGGTCTTTCAATCAAAAGTATTCCAGGGTAAAAGCTTGAGGGCATTTGTAAAATTCTCTCTCTCTCTCTCTCTCTCTCTCTCTCTCTCTCTCTCTCTCTCTCTCTCCAGGTATCTCTGTGTGGCATCCTAACAACTACACATCCACTGTTTTGATTGATAAGTCCTTTGGATTGATATCTCTTCAAATAATAAGCATACTTTCAAACATTAACTAAAAGATTTTATGAAGCCAACAATTTTATGCACATTGTCATCATTCCCATTACATAACCTGTTTTGGAGGGCACATCTCATGGATGATTTTTGTGCTGCAAAGCTAAGGTATGTGATCAATTAAGAATACCTACAAGTGTGCAGAGATTACGTCGACATAACTAGTGTTCAGTCAATTATAGTCAGTAATAGTTCCAAACATCTGGATGATGGCAACATTTTAACCCAATCTACACGTGTATCCTCTCTTAGTTTGACATATCGTGGTCATGCTGTATTTCCTAGGAACCCGATATGAACTACTAAATGAAGTACAGTCCACCCAATTCAGCGTACAGGAACCTCAGAGAGTAGTTTGAAATCTGAAGTCACCCCCATAACACCATTTCCACCCAAGTGCATTGATGGTATTTCATGCTTTAAATGTACCTGTGTAATAACAGATCAAACCTAAATTAGGAGAACACGTAGAGGAAAGAGCCAAAAAATTAATTTGGGATTATGCCACAGATGTAACATGCAGTCCACTGAACAAAGTAAAACTTTCCCATGGAGGAACGTAGGCTATGTGTATACAAAAGCAGTTAAGTCAAACAGAACTACATTTTTGGGGTTCTGGCTGATTCACTGCTGCTTATCTACAAAGCCACAGGATAGCAATAGAGAAATTCCTGTTGTGCAACTACTGTCCAAATGGTTATAGAGTGGGGGAAGAGAAGCAGGGGAGGGGAGGGGCAGAGAGGAATGGGGCCAAATGCTTTGGTTCTGTGATTATGGTTCAATTTGCCTGTGATCTGGGTATGTTCGTGCTTTCGGGAAGCCCAAGCTCATGCTGGCTACCAGTGTACACAGCCATGGTCTTTCATGATCTGATGCTACCTTTCCAGCTTCCCCTCCCACACTGACCAAAAGCCCTTCCCTCCTCCAATTGAGGGCCTTTTAAAAATAAAGAAAAACAAATATTCACTGGGGATCTACCAAGAGCCAGGAACTGTCTTATGTCCTAGAATTGCAAATGGAATAGAAACAGAAACAGGCTGCTTTTCCATGGAGCTTACATTCTAATGAAGGAACACTGTCACTATACAGGTAAATGCATATTGTGTGTGGCAGAAATGGCCTCTATTCACCAGGTCCAGAGTTGAGCTGTCACTGGCAAGTGTGGCTCAGACAGGGACATCATTTCCTGGCCTTCCTCGCTTTCGGCTGTGTCTACATGACTAATTCTTGCCAATGTAATGTGAGAAGAATTGATGCTCATCACTTCCTGGATAGGGTTTTTAAGAACCTGTGAGTCTTTTCCACTTACTATTCTTCCCCTGGTTCCTCCTGGATACAGAAGACTCTGAGGCCCTGAACAGAGCCTCAAGATAGGAGGATCTGGATACCTGAAGCCCAGGTGAAGGAAACCACCAACCAGGAACAATAGCACTGAACTGTTAAGGAAGTTTGTGATATACTTGAAACGTGTTAAACCATGGAGATGTTGGGACTGATATTTATAGGTTCTATCTTCTATCATTAACCTAACTATTGGGTTGTCTGAAAGGACATGAGGTATTTTTTCTATGTTTTTCATTGCAAAAATACATCATGACTTTTCCAACAACCCAATAATACAGTCAGGTGGTCATTGCACTACTGAGAAAAATAATGCTCAGATGGAGAATGAGGAAAGGCAATAAGTGAAGAGTTGTTAATCTAAATAAAGTGGTCAAGGAAGGAAGGGTTCTGAGTAGGGAGCCTACTTGCTGTGTCCAGGGAACATCAAGGAGGCCAAGAGGTCTGGAATGGATTAAACAGTAGAGTGGCTGGTAGGGCCTGAGGTCAAAGTTGAAACAGGGGGCCCAATCATATAGGACTTATAATATCCATTATAAGATCTTTGGATATTGTTCTGAATGAGATGTAAAGTTATTCAGAGATTTTTAAGCAGAGGAGTGACAAGATGTTTTTACATTGTGAGAGGATCACTCTGAATGTTCAGTTGAAATAACATTGTACAGGGTTGCAGAGAGCAAAAGTGGAAGCAATTAGGATGTTTTTGCAAAAATTCAGGTGAAAGACACTGGTAGCTTTAGATTAGAGTTGTGACAGTGTAGGTGACAAGAAATGGTAAGATCTTGGATATTTATTGAGGATATAGCTAAGAGAAATTGGTAACAGACTAGATATGAGGTATGAGGTAGGTGTAGGGAAAAGTGAGGACTAAGGTTGGGGCAGTAGTTCTAAGTTTCGGGTACCTCTAGATGATCCAAATGAAAACATCAAGTAGACAGAATTTTGTGGTATTTAAATCTATGAGACTAGATAAGCCATGTAAGAAATTAATGTGAACAGAGAAAAGAACCATTCCAGGGATGCAGCCCTGAGGCCCTCTGTCATTTGGAGGTTGGTGAGAAGAAGATGTAGCAAAAGGGTTGGGGGGAAGGGGAGCAGCTCATGAAAAAGGAGAAACATCAGGAGAATTTGGGTCCTAGAAGGAAATAAGGAGTTTCAAAGAAGCGGAATAATAAATTATATCTAATATTGCTGATTGTCAAATAAAATAAAGACTGAATCTTCATATGGGATTGAACAACATGCAGATTTTGGTTGGTGATAATGAGAGTAATTTCAGGAAAGTGATTGATGGAGACACATGATTAGAGTGGGTTTAAGAAAAAATGGAGGGCCGGCCGAGTGGCTCAGTTGGTTAAGAGCTCACTCAAGAATGTGAGCTGAGCTCTGAGCAACAGAAGTTCAATGCCCAGCCCAAGCTGAGCTGCCACTGAGCTGCCAACAGGTGGCAGGATGGCTCAGCTAAAAAATAAATAAATAAATAAAAAGAAAAAATAGAAATAAGAGAAACTAGAATCGACAAATAAACCTTAGAGTTTGTTGTACAGAGGAGCAGAGTAACGGGGTTGTCTCTAGGGATTTGAGGTCAAGACAGTGTTGATTTTTTTAGGATGGGAGATATTACCATACATTTTATGTTGATGGAAATGACTCAGTAGACAGGAGGAAATTAATGATGATGTAAAGAAACAGAAGCAACGCTGGAGCCATGTCCTTGAAGAGGTGGGAGTGTGCATAGTGAAGGGAGCTAGACTTGGTAGGAGCAAAGACAATCCATCCATAGCAGTTGGAAGGAAGAGACAGTCTATGGGCTCAAATTCCAGTTTGTGGGTAGATGTGATGTAGAAATCTCTTCAGTCTCTCCTGATTGCTTCTATTTTCTCATTGAAACAAGAGACTAGTCACCGACTACGAGTGAGGATGAAGGTATTGCTCATTGGAGGAAAGAGTAGAAAGTGTAAAATGGTCATTTAGGACTGTGGGGGTGTGAATGAACTAGGAAAATGTAGTAGGATGGCCTGGCTACACTGTGAGCTCCCCTGAGTTCAGTGGTCCCAAATGAGACCGGAGCCTGGACATGGGTTTTTCTCCAGCCAAGAGCAGTTGCTAAAGTGAAGGGTGTGGTAGGCAGGTTTGGAGCAAACCAGAGTTGAGGGTCATGGTCTTTAAGACAAAGTTAGAGAAGGGCAGGGGAATTGATGATTTATACCAAGAAATGATGCTAATGGTGGTGGTACATGGAATTTAATTTGGGTAACTGAGGACCCTAGGGGAGTGAGGCACAGTGAAAAGCTGGGGACGGGGCTCTAGATAGATTTCTTACCCTGGTGTGATCAAAGAATTATTGAAAGTATTAGAGGCAGCAATCTGGAAGAATCTGACCTGGGCTGGAGCAATGTGGTTATTGGCAATGAGGCAGCCATATCAATCTGCCTACCATTCCCTGAAGCACAGGGCATTTCAAACTACTTTTCAATTTGTTCTTGCTCTTTCTTCTTGTTGAAATAATTTTGAATCTGCTCTCTGGCTCACACTCATTCTTTAGGGTCCAGATCAATTACTACCTCCTGGTGGACCTTCCTCTGATCCTCTGAGTCAAAATTAATTGCCTCACCTGCTGTGCTCACATAATGTGTTGTACTCGCCTTTTCATATGAAGTTTAACACCTTGCATCATTATCTGTTTTCAAGTGTGCCTCCCCACAGCTCATCCTTTTAAATAGTACAGGACAGTAGTCTACTCACCACCACATTACCAATTTAAGGCTAAGAGGCTGGCCCTTAACTACCACCTCCTCTCCAGGGGCTGTAGGCACTATTGCCCTACACTAATCCACCTATCAAGACTCCAAAGCGGTTTCCTTAAAAATGTAAATCAGATCATGTTATCTCAAGGCTTAGAACTGTTAATAGACTTTCCAATTGCTCTTAAGATAAAGACCAAATTCTTTCCATGACACATGCGCTGCCCTGCAGCATAGAGCTTAAGTTTACCTATCTAGCTTTATTGCTCACCAGTCTCCCTCTGCCCTTTACACTCCAGCCAGCCTGGCCCCTCAGTACTTCCAAAGTGCCATGCTTCTCTCTGAAATCAGGACCTTCGCATGTTCCTTTCCCTCAACCTGGCACTCTTCCTACACTTCAGATGTGAGTTCAAATATCACTTCTTTGGGGATGCCTTCTCTGACCCCCAGCTAGATGGGAATGACCTATTATACACCTTCAAAGCACCCCATGCTTTTCTCAGAGCAATTAGTGGTATTCATAATTACATAGTCACAGGGGTGGTTATTTAGATTAATGTTTGCTCCCATTCTAGTCTGGAAGACCCATGAAGATAGTGGTCACATGACTGTGCTCTTTAGTGTATTTGCAGCACCTATCATACGCCTGACTCACAGAAGTACTTCATAAATACTGGGGGTGTCAAAAAATGTATACACGGGGATGTTTTGGTCAACGTTGCTCAGGGAGTAGTTTGCCATAATCAGAAGTGTCTGGATGCTGATGGGAACCACTTTGAGCACCTCTTGTAATTGCAGAAGTCTAACGTGACTTGTATTCACCTTCTGTTATTGGTATATATTGAGTATTACAATTTTAATAGTTTTCCTTTCTTAAAATGTGTATACATTTTTGAGGGCACCCTCTGTATTTTTTCATTGAATGAATTTATTAAATCAGTAAATCGATGGTTCTAGAGTTTTACTTAATATTCTATAAAATATGACCCATTTGGTTCTCTAAACACTTATATTTCCTACACCAAAAGAGCACAATTAAATATATACACAGACACACAACCAGCTTTAATGAGTTTTCACACAGATCTTTAAAATATATAACCAGACACGTCAGATTGTGGCCTGTAACTTAAAAGCTATTCCTAAACATTAAAATAGATGATACAATGTGGCTATAGCAAAGGCTATTCCCCCTTGATTATGAGTTATTTGGAAATCTTGCTGCACTGAGTATTTCAGAGTACACCTCAGGGCTCAAATCAATGCCCCTTTGAGTTTTCCTGCATAAAAGACAGCCAATATAAAGAACAGCAAGTGGATATATTTGTGTGTGTAGATTCTATCAAGAGTTATTCCCTAAGCCTACATATAAAGTGGAAAATGGATTCTAGTTGTCTACTTGCCATATCTTAATGGAATTTTTCAGACTGTAAGCATTAATGTGGTAAGAAAAAAATATATAGTCTCTTTAGGGAAAATACCCATTTGTTCACTTTCTCTCTCTTACACATTAGAAATGTAAATAATAAGCATATACAAATGTACAAAAGAAGCAAAATAATAGGCATATACAACTGAATAAGAAAGTGAATAAGAATACAAGAATCCTTTAAATTGTTTTATTTTTTATTGAATCTTCATTTAAAAAAAAGATTTCATACGCACTACTTTGGAGAAGTGTTTTAACTTCTGTAATACAAAAAATTAAAACAAAACTAAAGATAGTAGAGTGATTTCCCTAAACCTACCACCAACCTTCAATAATTGTCAATATCCTGCCACTATTCATTCCTCTGAAGAAATTTAAGGAGTGCAAAATGCATCTCAAATTCAAGTTGTTGTTCAGCATAGTTGCCCCAAACAATCTCCTCACCATTCTTCTTGATCTCCACCACTAGCACTTCTCTGATCCAACCAACGATTAACTGCTTTTTGTGAAGTAGGATGAACGTACTCAAAAGGTTGCCTTAGTTAGAACATCTCCAAAATAGTTCAGCTCTTTAACACAAGAATTAGATCAGAAGAATCTTGAGACGATTGACATAAATAAGTTCAAGATCAGTTTTAGATGTATTGACAGAGTCTGAAACAGGCATGGTTGTGATTCATACTCGTAATTTCTCTTTTTTGTGCAGGTTGCTTTACAAATCCATACAAAATATAATTCAGTAGCAGCTGTTAAAATTTACAATTATACTTTTTTTTATGATGCTTGGTTTGAACTTAAGTTGGTAGTGTTATTTTCTTTTATATTCAAAGAGCAACCTCATAATTTTTATACTTTGTCTTGTATTTTAGAAATTTCCTTGAACCTAGCTATTATTCTCATTTTTCAATAACTTTTGGCCAAGCATATGAAAAATCTGGCTTCACCAAAAAGGACAGAAATGGATATTTGCCTCACTACCCAGCATTAAAGTAACCCAAAGAGTAAATAGACTTTCAGCGTTGTTCCAAGGGAGAGGAGAGGTCATTGAGCCTTGTCTTGAACTTAGTCTAGTAACCTTGATAAAATTGTTGCTGTTCTGACCTTAGAGTCCAAAGTCAAAGGCTGGGTTTGCACTCTGCAGTCAGCCTCCTAATGACTGAGATTGCTGGTAAGTACCCAGTCTGTGAGCCACTGAAGACTGAGGGCTGTGCCTTAGACCCCCTCTCCTAGCCTCTGATGTCTCCTTTTGGTTAAAAACATCTGCATATTTAATTTCCCAATTAAATATACCTCAGCTTGAGGCTTTATAGTCACTTCGCTTAAGGTACTCATGTCCTTACTCATGAGGAAGTGCTGATTAGGTATCCACTTTTTTGAGTTGCTGTCAAAAATGTCTTCTCATTTAAATCCCACCATTACACACTGCTGAGCCTTTATCATGGCCTAGTTTCCCTGGACTTGGCCCCTATGTCCCATCCCACAAGCACCACAGGCTTGGATAACATGAGGCTCAGGGCTAGGTCTTGGTGAAGGTCCTTCCAACTTCTGCTCATTTATTTATTCAATGAATAATAATAAGTTCAAGGCACTAGTTTTTACCTGACTTTCCATCAGTGGCACGGCCTCTTTTCCGTGGACCTTCCCTTGACACCTGGCTCCAAGTATTCTTCTTCTGGCCTCTTGAGTGAAGCCTGAGCCGGAGGTAGCCTCTGCTTTGTCCAGAAGGCAACCTCTCAAATAGCTGGCTGTTCCTATTTCTGCACATTTTGAGCTCATCAAGTGTGAAGCTCCAGAAATGACTCCTGAAGTGGCAAGCGTTTCCTCTACGCAACCTCCAGGGATGCCATATCCCCACATCACAGCTCTACAATCTCTCCTCTCAGGGGTTCCAAACCCAGCTTAGTGCTAGTGAACTCAGGTACATTGTTCATCTCCCTGAACCTCAGGAAGCAATCATGTTTTCCAACACTCATGGGAGAGGGAGGGTGGGATGAATGCAACAGCCGGTACAGAGCGTCCACAGTGTTTGTTTCAAAGTCATGGTGAGGCTGCATCCTTGACAATGACCCACATCCTGGTGGTACAGGAGCACCAACAAAAAACCCAATGGGGAATTCTGAGTAGCACCTTCTTTGATCCTCGTCCCCAAACTGTGAAGGACACAACAACAGCACTAAACTCTGCATCTGAAACGTGAGCTGATGACCAGCCACAAAATCCCCTCCTCTTCCAGGCTCTGAGTCTTCCAGCCAAAGCAGCAATTGTCTGAAAACCTCCACACAGTCCCTTTCAAGGGAGACAACTGAGGATGAGGCAGTTTCCTGGTTTTCAAGAGCTGCTGCGCATTGGCTGAAACAATTTCTGTCCCCTTTGGAGCGCTCTCTCCAGCTCACACACCTCGCAAAGCATTGCCAAGTACATACAGGTTTCCTGCATCATTTTCAATTACTAAGTGAAGGTAGCAATTGTTCAAAAAAACTAAAAAATACCCACAATGACTGAAATCATTTCATTCCCCACTCTTTAGGTAATTTGTTCTGATTGCAACTATTTCAAAAGGCAAGATTACACACCAGGGAAGCAAAAAGATAAAAAAGGGAAATCCATTCCCTGCTGAGACTCTATCAAAGATGAACTCGTGTTTGGAAGCAAAAGGCAAAATTTTTTCTGCCCTAATGAATCCTTGTTAGCTATGAACACTGGGGCTAAACTGATCTAGTGAAAGGACTTGCTGGGTCATTGTGAGGTCATTAGAAGGTCATTAGTATATAAGAGATCATTGCCATATTTGTCTCTCTTCCTAAAGCAAGAGAACTTAAGTATTTATTGAAAACTGTCCTCATTAGGATATATTAAAAAAAATGGAAGAACAAAATTGATATGTATCACCAGCATTTGTAAGGTGTAGATGAAGACAGCTGGGATTTCAAACCTTGTTTCTTTTTTCCCTAGTTTGTCCATTCTCTTTAATAGTCACCAACTCGCTTGTCCTACCAGGATGATTTTTTAATGGTGTTATGTAGGTTAAGGGTGTGCTGTTTGTTTACAAGGCATACATTGTTGTTACAATTACTGTAAGAAGTAGCAGACAAATGATCTTGAGGACTGGCCAGGAAAAGCAGTGAGGCTTTCTGTGTGTTAAAACAATCTAGGCTCCACCAAGATGTGGAGCTGGGTACTTTCTCTGGGTTGGGAGAAGGGGAGGGATAGATGCAGTTATAGCATTTGATCCACACCATATTCTTACCTTGGTGTTTAATTGCAATCTAACTAAAAACATCTGAAGCAAACACAGAGCGAAGCACTGCTTTATAGACCCCTGTCACAAGAGAAGGCAAGAAAAATAGCTCACACACAATAGCTAGGTGTTGTATGTCTTTCATTTACTCAGTGATCCAGTAGGTTTTAACAGAGCTTCGAAAACTCATGTGTCATATCTAATAGCCAGTATGAGAAAATGCAGTGCAGAGCTAGCCTGGAGCACAAGTACATTGTTCTAGAACTACAGCCCTGAAAAGGAATGATAATGGGAAATAATATAATACCTAAGCTTAGGCATTATATATGAAAAGTAAAGGATAAAACTGTATGACCTCTAAGACTCTTTCTAATTTCACAATTCTTTGAGCACATAAATAAGACTTCACATGTTGTTTAGGCCCAGGAAGGACACCAATGTACACAGGTGTGCCATTGTTCATTTTATTCTTGCCCCATATCTTTTACAGAGTTTAAGTATCTAAATGAGATTTAGTTAAATAAAAACTGATATGCTTGTAAAAGAGTATGTTTGCATAAAAGGCACCTCTAAGGCTTGAATTTAATAAATAAGAACGTTTAACAAGTACCTGGAGGGGCTTCAAAAATCACCAAGTCTAGGATTTCTGTGTCTTACACAGGAGGAATCCCCGGAGACTCAGAAGTGGTTCCTCTCAGGCTTTAGCCTGGAAAGGGGCAGCGCTGGAACCAGATCTCAGGCCCTGAAGCCAGGGCTCTGGCCTGTGTGACCTGGGCCTCCACCTGGTTGACGACAAGTACATTTGCCTAATGAGGAAACAGCATCATCTAGTGGCAGCCTATCAGAGTTTTCTAAATGAACTAGGATTCAACGGCACACACAGGGAGATGAAGAACATCTCACCCTCCCATCTCTTCTGTCCTTGATTTCTGAACCAATTTCCCTTCTCTAGCTCTTCCAAAGCCCAAGAATTTCCCAGTGGGATACCTCCCAACAACCCCTTTTCCCACTGACATTTTCCAGTCTCTTCTCATGTCAAATTTTCAACTTTCAAGCATCAGGAATCATCCACCTCAAGAATCATACCTATCATTGTCCTTTGAATGCTTCCTAATTCAAGTTTTCAGCAAAATCACACTCTCAACCATGATCTCAGGCCTTTTACCCATTGATGTGTTTAGGCAAAGAAATTTCCTCCTTTCTTATGAAGATCCAGATTATGTTTTCAATTTAGCCATGCTAATATAACATGTGCTTTTCTTATCCTAGCAACAAATTGGGACCTTTTGTTGACTTTCAAATAATTCTGAATATTGCCTAGGACAGTTCTGTGAACAAATGTGTGGACTAGTTTCAGACAAGTACATCTATTTATTCATCTTTCATGTTCTCAACCATTTACCAATCTCTTACTACGTTTCAGAGGCCAAACATGTCCCTTCCCCCAGGACCCTAACTTTGGCAGTGGAAGACAAAATAATCAACAAATTATCTTATTTGATAAATGCTCTATTATAAGTAAACCAAGGGGAAGGGTGAAAATCATTCTGCTGATCTTAGAAAGAGCTGCATAAAACAGAAAACACTAGATTGAATTTTGAAGATAGGTAGGCCTTCAGTTTCTGAGGAAGGAAGGGTGGGAATGGCATGCTAGACAGGGGGAACAGAAGAAGCAAAAGTCCAGAGTCAGGAAAATACAGATATGATAAAGGGTCAATAAATAGTCAATCTCATTCACAGAAAAAGGGGCCCAAGAAGATAAATGGGAAGTGATGTAGAAAGGCAGTATAGAATTAGAATACAAAGATGCTTAGATGTCATCCTGAAGAATTTGGACATTATATGTAATGACATACCCTCATATTATGTACAACAAACAGACTGTTTTGCGGTAACTAGATTTATAAGCCTCCCCAAATGGCACCCTCATTGAACAGCTGGTGAAATGGAGACCATGAACATGAATTATTTGTCAATGTTGGGACAAAAACTTAGAACTGTTGGCTCCTAATCCATTTCTTTGTAACAAAAAGTTAGCCAAGGGTGTGACATATTTATTAGAAGAATAAAATAATTTTAAATTTGAAACTTTCCAGGTTTTCCTCCTATTTGGTTCCTGTGTAAATCTTCTGAAAGTACATTTAAATATTCACAGTTGTCCTTTTCAATCATCATCCTCATTCAGGGGCCTGCTTCATAAAAGAGAAAATGATTTGATAGGCATTCTATTTTAAAGCACTCATAAGAAAAATAGTCAGAAACTTTTCAGACCAAAAGATGTGATAAAAGAAAATAAGGTAAACATAAATCACCATGGGCTGAAGACTAAAGGAGCAAGAAAGCTCACCTGAAGCATCAGAAAAGGACAGCTGTGTAAAGATTTTGAGGAGAGTCTGTTTCTATTGGCTTTGTGAAGAATTAGTCCCACTGGTGTCAGAGGAAAAGATAATATACTCGCAGGTGTCTTTAAAAGATAATCTTGGCAACCAACTCTAACTTGGTAATCAAGAAGCCAGTGTTTCTTTTCAAGAACTTTCTGTTTCCAAATCTGGGCCAGTGTTTTCTATTTCTGCTTTGCTTATAGAAGTAGAAAATCTACCTTCTAAAACCTTGACTCAAAAGACAACTCTGCCATTCATGCTATTGTTTCACTTATTATGTTCATTCAAGTGTCAGGTCTTACAAAGCTGTACTCCATTTTCCATGCTTTTGCAAGAGATAATATATGCATCGGAGCTGACACTTCTCTGCATATGAGTGCCAGAGATTTCACATTGAGCTAGAAGCTCAAGTCATATGATATACTGCATTGGCCAATGCACGATAGTATTTTATGTATTTTATGTTGAGGTTGGCATTTCATTCATCATGTGAACATCCAGTGAGATAGGGAACAAAACGGGCTGTCATGCTTCTGAAGTTGCCAGACCACAAAGAATAACCAGGCTCACACAGCTTCTCCTTGGCCCAGCTCAAGGGTCACCTCGTACATTCGGGTGTATCATTTCTAAATTCTCCTTCCAGAAAAATGGTAGCCTGGCAGACCACAGGGAGGTGGGGAAGACCTGTGGCCAGGCTGTCTCCCCAGCTTCCCACTCTCATAGAGCCAGCTCCCTTGACACTCGGCCCTTCTCAGAGCTGCCTCTGAGACCTACAGCCCTGGACTCAGACTCTGAAGTGCAGATTATGCACCTGTCAGCCTGTGACTATGTTAGCTCCATACTGGGCCTTCCAAGAGAGGGTGCCTGCTCTGTGATATTCACTGACTAACAAATAAGAAATAAAAACTCTAAGCATCCAACAAAGATGGTGGGACTGAGTGCAGTGAGATTACATGCCTACTGAGAGCCCTGGGGCTAGATGCCAGCACACTATAAGGCAGAACCTGCAGACCTAAAGGGTGGCTGGGACAAGGTGGGTGCCACTGTTAAGTACAATAGTTCACATTCATTGGGGCCACCTTTTGTGAGAAGCATGCATGGGAATGAATCCAACTGAACAACTGTAAAACAACTCAAAACTTAAATGGATACTTACTATGAGCCCAGCACTATGTTAGATGATGACCATCGTCCCATTCCTATGAAACTTATAGGTGACATTACAAAAAGAGTTAGTCTGGTCTAGGGTTTGACAGTAAGGACCTCCCAGAGAAACTGATGTTTAAACAGAGACTAAGAGAAAGGGGCAGAGGAAAACAAGGGCCTTAATGCACAGAAACAAAAGATAAGTTCCAGAAATTATTAGATGCCTTTGACTAACCTCGAAGGACTGCCATTTTTTTTTTTTTAAAGATTTTATTGGGGAATTGGCGGAGGGGAACAGCGTTGGGGAATAGGGGAAGGGGAACAGACAAGTTGCTGTCTTTTTGTTCTTCAGTTTAGTTGCAGAGGATGTTGCTTCACTGTTGGTATTGTCATTGCGCTCTTCCCAGATGAGGCAGATCGGTCGCTGGCCTCTGGATGTCGCTCACCGCGGCTATTGGCAGCTCACACTTGGCTGCCAGCCGCTCACGCTGGCTGTGGGCCACTCACTGTAGCCTATGGCAGCCCACTGCAGCAGGGGCTGCAGCCCACACCATCACCGGGGCTCGCACAACCCAGCTCCAGGTGGAGCTGTTGTTAGCTGTAGAGGGCAGTGTCACTGGCCCTCATGTGGGATCCGAACCGGGGCCGCTGGCATCCCAAAACCAGCGCTTAACCAATGCGCCACTCGGCCGGCCCAAAGACACCATTTCCTTTTTTTTTTTAGCTGAGCCATCCTGCCACCTGTTGGCAGCTCAACGGCAACTCAGCTCGGGCTGGCCTCGAACAGCTGTTGCTCAGAGCTCAGCTCGCACTCTTGAGCGAGCTCTTAACCAACTGAGCCACTCGGCTGGCCCTAGGACTGCCATTTTTAGAACAGCTGACAGTCTGTTTGTCTGCCATTGTATGGCCTGCTTAACGGTATAAAATATGGCCCAAAAACTCTACCCAAGTCTGACTAGCTCATTTCTCAGGGACAGCCTGGAAGGAGTATTATACAGTCTCAGGTGTGTATAAAGTATGGCTCACCATCTGATTTGGTAAGTGAGTTTTATAGGAACACAGCCAGGCCTGTCCATTTACATATTCTCTTTTGGCTGCTTTTGCTCTATAACATCAGAATTGAGCAGTTGCAAGAGAGAAAATATGGCCCGTAAAGCTCAGAAAATGTTGCCGACCCCTGCAATGGCTGATAGAGACTGTGTGAACCAGCTTCATGACCTGTTAGAAGGAGGTAGGCCACACCTTTAGACTAGGAGGTCATCTGCCAAACACTAGGTTTCAGTCAGTCGGGGACAATATCACAGAGTTACACGTTGGCTCTAAGAGGGGGAGAGATTCTTGTGAATCTCCTCCACAAGATGGCACCCACATATTTATAGAGGGTATTAATATCAGACTCAGTTAGAAGAGTATAATCACTTAGCAGGAAAATAGACTACAGCACCAGTGTGATTTCATAATAGTACTGTGGACAACCGGTCAATTTTTCTTCATCAACAACAGAAAATGCTATCCTTGAGGCATATGCTTGACTAGAATATCTGTAACGATAGTTTCAGTGAAAATGGAAGCTGACTGTAGACAGAAGCATCACTGATGACAGATGGTAGGGGTATGGTTCTCTATAAAATGGCTGGGTCATTGGAGGGATCAGAGAAAAGCATGGGCGGTTCACAATAACATGGCAACATAGTCTTCCCACAGACCACTGGTTTGCTCCAGCAGTTGGTAATGAGGTCCATGACTACCAGGAGGAAGAAAACAGTCTGACTGACCAGATCTTGACTGACAATGCTACAGAAGTCTAGCACTTCAGTATGATGGGACACATTTCTTCCTGAGTCTGAGAACTGGAGCCATTGATGTGGGGGAACCTCGAAGGGCTAAACAATGAGAAATGGACCCCTACCTAGCAGAGGCCAGTTACTCAGCCTGATAATGGGCCCCTCCTGTGGGTGTCACAAGGCTGTGGACATTTATAGCTAGCAAGAGAACCCCCTGTGAAAGTAGAAGAGCTGGGAATAAGCACGTTATGGAGGGTAGGAAAAGGGGGTCAAGAAATGCTTTTATTTTCATGACATGAGCTTTGGAAAGGCTAAGAAGTTCAAGGCATTGGGCCACTCTCCCCAACATTTTCAAGAAGTCTTCCCAGAACTATACTTGTGGTCGCAATTTGCGTTCTATTTTTATTTTGAGTCTTCATGCCATTCATCCCCTGATGGAGTCTGTGGCTGATTCTATTGGCCATCTCTCACCAGGTTGAGCCATGGCATTTTGTGGTCCTAGAAAGCAGCTGGCTGCCTTGTAACTGGAAGGTGCTGGTGAGCCCCTGGCAACATGAGTTCCATCCTCACCTCTGGCTGGCAGTGGCTGCTATCTAGGACAGGGTGGTGGGGACCACTCCCCTTGTGTTCCCTTTGTCTGAGAGCAGTCAGCTGTGTGAGGAATCAGCCAAGTTTAAGGTGGACCCCAGGCAAGAAAAGCCACAGCAGCCCAGACAATGTCCCAGTCATAGCCACAGCTTCAGCCGGTAAGTTATGATAAATACACATAACTTTGATCAATGGATTAAGCATCTGAACTCCCTTCCTAGACAAACAAGAATCTGGGTTGTCAGGCACAGGTAAGGTAGGGCCAAGAGTTATCTGGTGCTGGCTCACAAAGCATGGTGCTGCGGATGACCAAGACCAAACTGAATACCAAGCAGGTAATCCACATGAAATAGCAACTGCAATCGACAAGGTAGAAATATGATCCTTAAATATCTGAGGCAAGAGGTTAGAAATCAGAGATTCCAGATGCCAGAGTATAGAACTGGGAGAAAGCCCTAGGGCTGCTGGTGCTCACCTGTGGCCTAGAGAGTGGGCAGGCTTTACAGAGTAAGCCAGGTATCTGGGTGAGTTATGACCTGTTAACATACTGTGTGGTAGTGAATAGTAAAACTATAGTCTCCGGGTGAGTCTCTTACACGATGTTGGGCAGAGTTCTAGACTGTGAACTGAGCTACCTGAGATGTTTCCTGACTTTCCAGGGACTGTGTAATGTCTTCCTGAACAATTTCTGAACCATATCTTCAGGGTCTCTGATATCGAGATTCAACTTCATGGGGAAGCTTCATAGAAGATGCAGCCAAGGGTGCCTGAAGGTCACCTGTAGTGAGTTGCTCAGAAAAATGTTTTCTATTATTGAGCTGTCAGGTTTTTACATCTTCATCCAAGGTTCAAATTCTGTTGATAAAAGATTCCACATATGTTTAGTGTAAAAATCTTTGCAAAAGGAACCAGAAAACCTAACTCTGGCTGTGCCACTGATGAGGGCCTCCAATTTCTAATCTCTGCTCCCTTCCAGAGCTAATACCCTATAATTATTCATAAATCAAACTATATATTATGATGAACTATGCTGGCAAAAGACAGGTTCATATGGACTTGTAAAACCCCCCTAAAATCAATTATTAATGAAATCTTTGGCTTGCAGACACTGTATACAAGGATTGGTCTGGTGCCCATAATGTAATCTTCGGCTCCCACATACAAATCAAAGCTATTGTGATCAATAAAGCCTTGTTAAACATTACAAAGGGGGTGGGCAAATGGTGCAGAGTTAACAAACTATTACCCATGCTATTGTTTTTTCCTTGATCTAAAATGTTTCTCCCTCTGCTAAATCATACTTGTAGTGCATGCTTAAGTAAACTGGAAAACTTCGTATTTTAAAATGAGATCTAGAAATGTTAACTAAACTGTTTATTGGCTCATTGTGAAAGCAGTTAGTTGAAAAAAAAGTAGCATACATTTTGGTATTCATTTAGTCAAAAAAATCACTGTCCACTAATGGTACAAAAAAATTCTTCAGTTAGGCATTCTGTATTTAACCAGAAACAGCTAAGGATTAACTTAGACCAGCCTTCCGAGTAGAATCTCATTCATTATGATTCCCCATATTTATATGTCGTTACTTGAATTCAGCTTAGATGCTGTCAACATAATACATCCAAGTGCCCAGTTGATGATAAAAACAGCTAACCAATTTGGAGGACTTACTTGTGTCAGGCCCTGGTCTCATGTCTCTACATATACTACCTTGATTAATCCTTACAAAAACTCAACAAGATTGTAGCATTCTACTATATTCTACACATATGGAAATTGAGAAGTTAAGTATATCATCTCAGAATTGGTAAACCCAGCCAACTAAGTTCCAGAACCCCAGAACTTAGCCAAGTGCCTCCTTAACATAAATTTCCACTTTGTTTTTGTAGAGAGGCTATTATAGGTGAATACTTACATAAATAGAGACATAGAGAACTTGTGTTTACTACCAGAGTCAGTAAAAGCTGATCTTCATTTTGAAAGGCTCCATGGAGGCTGTCCAGTCCAATCCCTACCACACCTACCCAAAAAGAGCAGCCATCCTTTCTCTGCTCACCTCCAGTGACAGGGACTCCCTACATCTTGTAGCACTCTACACTCACTTCAAAGAGCTGAAACCATTAGAAATGGCTTCCTTTCCTTAAGATGAAATATACTTTCCTGTAATTCTCCCTGCTGGCCATAACTCTACTCTTTGAAACCACGGTGCAGCCCTGAAACCCCTCTTTCTCCTAGCACCCTTCAAACATTTGGAAGAGGAATCATGCACCCTCCTAAGTCATATCCTTATTGGCTTCTCACTCATCACCCAGGTGTCATTTTTTTTGAGATCCAGTTATCCTGGTCACTCTTCACTGGGCTTTTTAAGTTTGGGTCAGGGCCTGGAAACAGACAGCTGTCAGACTACCTGAAGAGGCCACAATTATTGCCCCCTTGATGGCAAAACCCTTCTCTCGATGTGCCCAGAAACCACCCCTGCAGGATTGGTAGCTGCCCTACATTGCTCAGTGGTATCCAACTTTTAACTCACCACTAATCCAGAGGGAAATTTTTCATATTAACCTATCATCAAATTAAATAAATACCTCCTCACTTTGGATATTTTTTAAGTTATCCTTCTAAGCACAAGTGTAGGATTTAATATTTATCATTAATGAATAGATCCCTCCTCAAGCCTGCACAGAGAAAGAGATATATATTTTACTCTGAGTTCATTCCACCCCACCAACCCTTTTTATGGACAGTAAAGAATTTCAAATGGCCTGTTAATTAGCTTACAGATATAATTAGTTATTTTAGAAGGGAAAAACAATTAAATGGTAGAGCTAAGCTGGACCCTAAAATATAAAAACGCCAACCAAAGCAAAAGCTCCAACAGCTTTCAGAGCCTGGAGCTATTTTCCTATTCTGTTTCCCTTGTGGAAAAGTGATCAATTGCATGTTATAATTTTAGACAGTTAGTGAAACAAGAGTCAGCCCAAATGTCATAGAGGCCAACCTGAAGACTGTGGCATGTGGCTCAGTTTTGTCACATGACACTATTTCCGTGAACAACAGGTCGAACCTGGGGAAACTCACTAATTGACTCAGCCAAGCTTAGCCAAATTCTAAGGAGAAAGCAAGGCAAAAACCTAGGCTTATGGAGAATAAAATATTCCTTCATGACATCAACAGCACCAGTGAATTTACAACACAAAAGGAAAAAAACAATTATTTATATTTGTAGACAATTGTTCTTTATGCTGCATAAACTTGGTTTAAATATTTCATAGCTACATAATCAAGATCCCACACACAAACTATGAAAGATTTTAATCTGTGCATTCCAAAGTGGTTTATAATATTTGGAGTAATGCATTCAGAGATGTTTCTCGTTTTCCTTCCAAATCTTTTCATATTTTTTACATCACAAAAGAGATTTCAAGTTTAAAAATCAACAAAGAAAAAATGGAACATACATTTTAAATAATAAGAAATAAACGGCCTAACAACTCCTCCCCATCTCCATTTCTTTCTTTTTTATTTCTTTTTGCTATAGGATGGAGCTGGCTTTTTGCAAAACAGACAGCCAACATTGAATTATGGTGTTAGTGGTTTTTATTAGGTGTTTTGAAATTCAGCGAGACAATATAAAATGGGAAAGAGACAATATAGAAAAGATCTTACTATCAAGTTGACTATTTGAGGCATCAAAGGCATCAGGTGCCTAGTAGACCTTAGATCCCTGTAATACCAACTGTCCCCAAGCAAGAGGGAAACTGAGTCAAATAAAATAGCATGTTCCAAGGACACTTAAGAGGTTTGTAGAGAAATTATTATGTGAATCTATTTTCTGATACCTCATTGTCTTTCTTCAGGGGCATTTTGAATAAGGAGTTAATAAAACTTAACAGTTTCTTGCTGTAAAGATAAAAGAAACGAGATCACAACCACCGTGAACGGATACAGGAAGGTGCTGTGGGGCTGGAGAGAGGCAGTTTTCCCATGTACCCCCACAGTGATATCAAATAAGACATCAGTCTCCTCGGCAAAGATGGACAACCTCTGTTTTCTGTTTCCCTGGGGCACAATGGCATCCATATCTATGCCACTTCACTGGTCACAGGAATGAAAGAAAAATGAGATTAGCACTTAGCATACATGATTCACTGTAATCAGTGCTAATGCAGTGCCCGTAAATGCAGGTAGAAAAATAGAAAGCACTCTTGCTATTATTTGGAGAACTTAATAATCATTACATGGGGGAAAAGGCATACTGAAAATTCATAGTATTCAATAAAAGGGATATAAGCAGAAGACTGTCCCCAAGAATAGACTGTCCACAGGCAGTTAAATAAAAATACATGTACACACGCATGCACACACACACACAGGAAAATAGCAATGTGTATGTTTGTACTGTCTGTTTAAGGTAACCTAACTTTCTGTCTTTTCTTGTTCTATCCATTCTTTCCTTGGTGTTTATACCTATTACCTCCGCAGGGCTATGATTCTCATTTTAGAAACATTTTGACCATCTGAACATTATCCTAAAGATGTAAATCAGAAGTAGATTACACATTCAGTTAGCCAAAGTCTTATTTTTAAAAAATGAATCCATGAACCCCAAAGTGGTAAGAATATGTATACTAGTCATCTCCTCATATTTAACAAACATACCTCCTTCAGATTAATGACCTATGAGAAGTCTGGTTTGCTGTCCAAATGATTCAGGAACCCAGGAAGGAATGCTGCTGGGGGAGGTTTTGGCAGTGGTTTTTGAGTACAAAACACAAAAACACACAATAGGAATTGGAAAATATTTGGAAAACTCAAAAACAACAGCTTGTGTTAATTCTCAGCTGATCTGTGGCTGGCCTTCACTTTTCATCTCATCTAGTTTGATGGCAAAAGAGCAACACAGGCCCTGCAGTCTGCTCTGGTCACAGGTGTTTTATTCTAATTGTTAAGAGGAACATGAGCATTGTGGGTGAGATGTACGTTTATTAGGAAACAGAAATATGTAGCAATGAAAACAATCTATCCACAATTAAAAACAATCAGGCACAATAGACTAGATATATGAATACGGGTCGCCTGACATGATCTACATTTTTTTCTAACATAGAAACAAACAATAAACAAAGCCAAACCAAACACCCTATAACACAGACCTGCAGCCAAGCATTTCTATTTCAGAAAACATACTGTATGAGTACTGAGATTTAGACCAGCGATTTCAAAGCTAAGAAAGCTCCAGAGTTCTTTCTGAAGTAATGACATCATCAGCCCCATTTCTATTAATTCTAATACAGATGCATCACCCAGACATTATGATAAGCTTGAGGCTTAAAGTCAATGACATTTGTGTTCAGTGCCCTTTTTCCCTTTTCGTATGCTTGCCCTCTCCCTCTCCCTACCCTTCTCCCTACCTGACCACACGTGCCCATTCAGGCTCCCATGACTTCATCCTGTCCTCTGCCTTCCAGAGCTTCAGGTCCAGGTGGAAGCCAATATTCTGGACTTTTGCCTCCTGTCATAACTTACCTTTCCACCGCTCACGATGACGACAACTATGACAGGCAGCTAGCTATGTGCTCTCTACATGAAAGCCATCACATAATTTAATCCTCATGACAACCCTAAGGAGTAGTTCATTAATGTCAACCCTCATTGTAAGTAAGGAAACAAGCCCCTGTTACTTAAATAATTCGTAAAGGTAATACAAAAGTTGTTTTAAAGACCCAGGTCAGGTGTTTCTGACCTAAAAGTTTGTATCCTTTCCACAATCCTCATTGTCAAGTGTCAAAGACAAATTAAGGTGGTTATAGCTGGGAAAGGCTTAACATGATATCTGTCTCTTTGGAAGAAGGGGGAGAGAAATGTTCATTTTGACATGGCATTGCTGGAGCCCTAATACAAATGAGTAAATCTCTAATGGTGGAATTTGTAGGCACTCTCACATATCAGGTCTGTGTGAGACACAACCTTGAGCAGGAACATCTTTAGGCAGCTTCCTTTTAATGGCACTGTGTAAGAACCACCTTACATGCATCTTGCTAGTCCTGGTAGAAAACAGAGCAGAGAGTACTTAGTAAATGGTGTGTTTCTCTACCTCCCTGACTGAGCCAAATCATCTTCCAGGCTCAAGAGAGTCCAGTTAGAATAAACTGGCGAATACGAACACTGAGTATTTCCCAGCTATGAAATATTTCTATTGCCTTTTATACCTGAACGTGTTTCTATTCACCACCAGATACAGATTTCTAAATTTCAGAGACAGGAAGGGGCTTCAGTGAAAACTAGCCCAACACTCTAAAGCCACCAGTTCTATTTATACTTTATTCATGGAAGGTCTTGCTTTGTTGAAACAGTTTTTCAGTAAGGCCTACTCAAAAAAGACCAAAGGAACATTCAGAACATTAGTGGGTGCTGAACCTTGTTTGTTTCCTCGCAAATGAAGGCTGTATCTGCACAATAATTACCTGAAGTATCCATTCTCAGCCAGCAATTTAATGTCATATAGATACAAAACAGTAAACATAACTTCTGGGATAATATCACCCAACCTTTACTTGGTCAATGGCTCTCTTAAGTGTCACGACACACTTATAAAGTAAGTTCTCTTTTAATCCTTCATTTTGCAGATAAGGAAACCACGCCTCAGAGAAGTTAAAAAAACTTGCCCAGGGCCGGCCAAGTGGCACGGATGGTTAAGCGCTGGCTTCAGAAGCCAGCGGCCCCGGTTCGGCCCCACATATGAGGGCCAGTGACACTGCCCTCAAAAAAAAAAAAAAAAAAAAAAAAACTTGCCCAAAGGTCACAGAGCTAGTGAACGGAAAGCTCAGGATTTGAACCCAGGTAGTCTGATGATATCAGAGTTCCAAATCTTCACTACTATACACATTATTAATGCTAATTGATTAGCAATCATTTTGCCTTGTGCTCATAATTCATTTTATAGCTTTTATTCATTATTGCCTCATATGTGGGTTTTATTTATTGGTGGTAATACTACCGATAATTGGGAAAGGAGAAGACAGCATATGAAGCAACTGAGTCAATTTCCCAGCTTTCCTGCTACTGGATTTCAGATAAGAATTTGCATAATCTTGTATGTTTCAAAGTGCCCTGTTTTATCGCCTGATTTGTTGGCTCCCCACATACCAACTACCTACTTTCAAAATGTGTTTGTTTGAAAGTGTCCACTAAAGGTCAAATCTTCTGAATGAGTCCACAATAAAACTCACAGTCCCTCAGCTCTATGAAGACCTAAGGTGGCTGCTCTCTGGAACAGGTTCAGGGGAAACTGATCAGATGAATTCACATACCTTGAACAGGAAGCACATTTGAGCAGCGAAAGAGGAGGCATTCAGCTTTCTTCCCAGGACGGTCCTTAAACAACATTCTAGTCCCTGCCTGATCCTGGTGGCAGAGAAGAAGATGTATCTAGGATCACAAGAACATGAGCATCTCAAACTGTGGGGCCAGTTGACATTGACGCATGCAGTCAGCTGGGCAGCCCCTCAATGCCTCTTCACGGAGCCCCTTCTATGCACCCAGCACTATGTTCAGAGTTGGGGATTCCATGGTGAGCAAAAAGAGACAAGAACTTGCCCTCTTAGAGTTTACCATTTTGTGTTGGAGACAGAATATAATCAAATCATCTCACACGTGACTATATCATTACAAATATAAATAAGTGTTGTCAGGCAAAGGAACAGGGCTCTTTGAGAAAAATAGAACAAGGTCTCATGGAAGAAGTGACACTTTAATGAAAACATGAAGAGATATTGACCAGTCAAAGAGGGCTGGACTTCCAGGTAGAGGGAACAGAATGTGCAAAAGCTCCATGACAGCAAGGCCACCACTGGCCCACAAGCATCTTTGTGCAAATTAGAAAAAAGGCACTACCACTTCAAGGCTATTTGCTTCTGTTAGGAAATTTTTATATTTTACTGATTTTTGTTAGAACAATACTTTTTACTGTCAACTTCCAGAAAACTTGTTTATACAATTCTACATTATCTGGAATGTCAATGGCTCAACTCCATGTCATCTAATAGTATAGTGACGTTTGGCTACTGAGCACTTAAAATGTGGCTAGTCTAAGTTAAGATGTGCCATAAATATAAAACAAACATTGACTTTGAAAGATTTAGTGTGAAAACAATATATATAGAATGCCTCAATTACTTTTATATTGAATACATGTTGACATGGTACTATTTGGATATACTGGGTTAAATGAAGAATTTTATTAATTTCACTAGCTTCTTTTTACTTTTTTTTTTTTTAATGTGGCTACAAACGAATTTAACATTACATATGTGGTTCGTGTTTGTGGCTCACATGTCCTTCCTGCTGGCAGCAATGATATAACCTTTGGTGGAGTGGCCTTGTGCACCGCACAACACAGCAAACCATGTGGTGTGCCCTGAGTGGCAGGAATGGACCTGATGAGTGTGGGGAAATGAAAGGAGGCTAGAGTCATTGATGCACAGGGAGCAAAGAGGAGAGCAATGCAAGATAAGACAGAGGCTAGGTCATGCCAAATCCGACCTCTTCACCTGGAAAGTTCACCCTTTGCTTCCCATTCACAGATGCTTCCCTTGCTTTGGAGTTTGTCTAGTCAGTGATTTCTTTTTTAAAGCATTTATTGAACACCCGCTGTGTACTGGGCACTGTGTTGAAAACCATTGCTGCAATGATGAACATGGTAATCTCTGCTGATAAGAGATCTACAGCCTGTGGGAGACTCAGGCAAGCAAGCAGACCACTGAACAGAGTGTGAGAAGTCCTGTGACTGTGCTGAGCCCTAATAATGTGAATGCTAAATAATTGTGTGCTGTCGATGATAGAGGGGCCAGGGAAGGGAATGTGGGAAATTCAGCCAAGTTGTGCATGTCCCTCCCTCTCAAGAAAGATATTGGCATATGCCTTCCTGCTGGTGGACTCTGTGTGAAAAGGGTAGAGCCCTAGAAGAGTGTGGCCAAGAAAAGCAAAACCTACCCATCCACCGCCCGTCTCAGTTTCCATGTGTTGGTGTTTCTTTTTAATAGGAGGCATGCACCATTCTGTTTAGCATTCTGGCTGAGCATCATTTGTCTCTTATCATACCTTCTAATAAGAGAAGAAACCAAACCAGTAACTTTAGGGATTCAACAAGAAGGAACCAGTGAAGTCTTCACTAGAGAATACCAAAGCCTGAAGTTGGACAAACCAGAGAGGAGGGATTATGGAGACCCAAGCCAAAGGGATGTGGAGCCCAAGCAAATCTCTTGTCCTGACTGCCACCAACAAGTGCTTTTTTATAGTAAAATGAATCAGAAGAGCAGTCTTGAATCAAAACGGTATCAACTATCCTAAATGTATAACACACACTGTGCTAAGTCATATAGTACATTTGTTAGTTCGTTTCATCCTCTTGAAAACCTTATGAAATAGATGGAGTTGTACCTACTTTATTAGAGGGAAAACTGATTGACAGGGAAGTTAATGATTTACCAAATCTGCTAGTAGATGGCAGAAAAGATGCTACAATGCAGACAAGAGAGGACTTCCCTGTAATCCCAGAAAGGACCATTGTGCACTTGCTGCACATGTAGGAACTTCGGGTTTTAAGAAGCATCACAGGCAGATTGCCTGCTTCCTGCAGCCCCTCCACCTGGAGAGGCCTTGTTCCAGTGGGATGGGTGTTCAAGGATGGGCGAGAGGAGAGCCGGGAGGCTGGAAGGAGGTTATTGCTTCATTCTAATGCAGGTGGAGTTCCTTTCCCCGAGACGTGACGCTAGACCAATATGTTTAATTCTCAGCTTTTATATTTGCTTATTTAGCAATTTCAAGTCATACTAGCTTCCTGAAAATGTTTTCTTATCCATAAAATGAAAGGTTAATTGATTATCCTCAATACCTTCCTACTATTATAATATTATACTACTACCTATTATGCCCTACTATGTTGAAAAAAAAATCCTGTAATCCATAAACAAATGCAACAGAACAGAAGCTTAATCTAGAATTCACGTGAAGCTGGATTTTGGGCTCAGGTTCTGTCTTTCAAGCACTGCATCTCTGCTGTTTGAGCTTCAATTTTTTTTTTTAACTCTTGAAATATATCTTCCTTTCTTAAAAATTCTTCACTAAAATTAATGATAAATTATATAAAAATATTATTTTCAAAAATAAATAAAAATGGTTTAAGAGTAGGGAAAATTGAGCCCTGGACCCAGCTAAGACATTCATTCCTTGTGTGACCTTGAACAGACACTTGTCGCCCTTTCCATTGTTCCATGTGTCAGACAGGCCCCATATTAGAATCAAATGAGGTAATGAAGGAAATGCAGCCTGGAGCATGCCAGTGGTACAAATATATGACTTACTGTTACCATTTCAACTGTCAATGTATCGGACTGAAGTATGCAGATTTACTATGAATAGCAGGCATACTGCGTGTCCTGTACTAGTTCTTCTCTAAAAGCTTGGCCCTGTTAGGGCATTTAAACTTCAGACCACCTCCGTGGTATAGGTGTTATGACTGACCCATTTGACACTCAAGAAACAGGAGCACAAGATGTTAAGGAAACCTGTACAAGGAGACCCGGCTGCTAAATGGCCAGGCAGGGCTTCTAACCCAGATGAGGGGTTCTCACCCACTAATCTACCTCACCTCTCAATTCACATGGCTTGATGTATACCTATGCTTCACTTATTATTTAAAAAGAGGTTCTAAAGATAAACAAGAACACTGGAAATTATCTCTATTTTAATATTCAACAAAATGGAAAGTACCTAGATCCTCATGTCTATGTATTATTGACATACAATGAGAATCATTTTAAGATATCCAAGGTGATTTGTTTTTCCTTCATTCAGAGATCAGTATGCTTGGTTTTAAAAGCACAAAACAGTATGCAAAATTGCTTTAAAGGTTATTTCTTCCCGAAGACCTACACTGGATGGTGTTATGTGCACACATAACCCTCAAGGTCAAATGCACTGAGTCACCTGCTGGTATTGCATCAGAAGCTAGTGCCAAGCTTTCTCTGTCCCGCTCTCTGTGGGCTTACTGGGAGAGGCAGAGGTGTGTCTGCACGAACCAATCTGCTGTGAGGGACGTCTGCGTGCCCAGCTCTGAACACATAGGGGCCAAATGGGCTGACGTCAGCTGCAGAGCTGGCATGCCAGCCCGGGGGGGCGGGGGCGGCTAATCTGTTTGTGCTGATAACCTTTGCTATAGGCTGAACCTCTGCCAACATTCAAATGGGCCACCCTGAGCTCCTGCAATTCCACGGCTTCTCCAAATTGCCTTTTCCATACCCTGTAGTGACCTTGCCAGAATCCAAACAGTCGCACAGCACCGGAAATCAAGTGCACATTCTGGACTGCCCAGTGGGGAGCCTCACTCTGCGATGCCCTGGCTGTGTGACCTTACACAAGTCCCCTGACTTTCCTGGGCCTTAGTTCCCTCACCTGTGAAATGGGGATAATGACAACACCCACCTCAGGGAGCTGTTGGGAGGATTCAATGGGTGAACACGAGTCAGGTCCTTAGCCCAATGGTTGGCACACAAAAAGCACCAGCTGCCATTATCATCATCCTAGAGCATTGCAGGACCTGTCACCCCCAAGGCTGCTTTTTACCAGTCTAATGTTAAGGCCGCTTTTTACCAGTCTCATGTTAAGATGACACAACTGTATATTAATATTTTTGTTGGTATATAACTAACATAAAATAAAATTCACCATTTTAAAGTCTACAATTTAGTGTTTGTAATATATTTGCTATGTTGTGCAAACATCACCATTATCTAATCCAGGAGGATTAGATAATATTTTTTTATCACCCCCCAAAAAACCCTACCCAATAGCAGTCATACCCCACTCCCCCTCCCCCACCCTATCACTCCCACTTAATCCACTTTCTGTCTGTGAATTTGTCTATTTGGGATGTTTTATATATGTCAATGGAGTCCTAAAATATGTGGCCGTTTGTGAAGATGACACGGTATGAAAGAAGCCTTTACATTTAGAAGCAAAATAGGCTCTCAGCACCCTCCCCACCACAATAATAAAGTGTCAGCTGCATTTGTGTGCTGTACCAGCCTCTCAGGAGGAGACTCAGCTTGATCTGGGGTTTTGAAACATTTTAGGCTTTAAAGCTCCTTTTCCATCCCTCATCGCACAGCAGAGATGCAGAGCAGCAGAGCAGGCCTGTGGTTCCATCCCCTCCCTCCCCACTTGTCTACAATGATCAGCAGAGAGCCCCTGATGACTGCATCTCATTACCAGCTAATTATCTCCCCTGACAGGAGACTTACCCCCAGACCTGACCTATAGGAGGAGACTTACGACAGAAGCTTCATAAAATGACAGATTCTTCCTCAAGCTCATGGAACCGTTGGGCTAAGAACCCCCATGGGCTTAAGTCCCACCAGCAGCGGCTCTTGCTTTAATATATACTGAGGCCAAAGTGGCTCTTTGCCTGAGGGGTGCTATTTAATTGCTTATGAGGAAGACAATTCCAACGTTGCTCTTAGAGGGAAACAAATAATACAGAATAAAAGCTGTCACACTGATTCCCAATGTAAGGAAACAAAGGTACATTTTGCTAGTTTCTCATACCCCTGAAATCTTGTGGCATATGCTGCTGACAGAGAAGGACAGGATGGAGGGAAGAATGAACTTACAGGTGGCTAAAACTGGATTTATATGCCCAGGCATCAGTTCACAGAAGACAGCATCAGTCTCTAAATGCTGAGAGTCCATTGAGCCACAGAGAGCCATGGGGAACAAACCACCAGTTTAGTCATCACTATTAATTAGGGGTCCAGTTTTAAGAAATCCCATTAAAGATATATGTTCATGGAAACCATGCTAAACTTAATTAATCTTTCATAGTTGAGTCTTTGGACACCTGGTGTACCTTTGTGTTAATTATTGGTTTTGTTTTGTTTTGTTTTGTTTTTAAGATTTTATTGGGGAATTGGGGGAGGGGAACAGCGTTGGGGAATCGGGGGAGGGGAACAGACAAGTTGCTGTCCTATTGTTCTTCAGTCTAGTTGTGGAGGACATTGCTTCACCGGCCCATGCTGGCATCTTAACTGCGCTCTTCTCAGGTGAGGCAGATCGGTCACAGGCCTCTCAATGGCCGCTCACAGCAGCTCTTGGCAGCTCACTCCGGCTGCCAGCCACTCACACTGGCTGCTGGCCACTCACTGCAGCCTACGGCAGTCCACTGCAGCAGGGACTGCAGCTACACCATCCCCGGGACTCACAGCAGCCCAGCTCCAGGTGGAGCTGTTGTTCACTATCTTAGCTGTAGAGGGCAGTGTCACTGGCCCTCACATGTGGGATCTGAACCAGGGTCACTGGCATCCCAAGCCAGCTCCCAAGCAACACAGCACTCATCTGGCCAATTGTTTTATAATGATGATTATTCGCATTGCCTAAGCATGGGACTACATCATTTTGTTTAGAACAATGTAGTAAAAAGAGCTGTGAACTTGGACCCAAGCAAATCTTTTCTTTTTTCAAGTTGATGTTTATCTTTCTCATTACATTTTATGTCTTTCTTTGAAGTGTCTGTGTTTTTTGCATATTTTAATAGGCTGTTTGTTTTGTATTGTTGAATTGCAGTAATAATTTATATATTCTGAGTTCAAGTCTTTAGACAGGTATATTTATTGTAAATATATTCTCTCAGTCTAGCTTGTCTTTTTATTTCCTTTTAAAGCTTTATTGTTGTACACCTTAAACTGACACAATATTATATGTCAATTACATCTCAATAAATCTGGAAAAAAAGAATTTTTAAAAGAAAGCATTGTTTAGAGAAATAGAAAAGAGCTTTATTGAGGTATAAGTAACATACAAAAAACTTGCACACATTTGATGTATCCATCTTGATGAGTTTGGACACATACATACACCTGTGATACCATCACCACAGCCAAGGTACTAAACATATCCATCACTTCCAAAACTTTTTTGTGGTGTGTGTGTGTGTGTGTGTGTGTGTGTGTGTGTGTGTGTTTGATTTGGTTTGTGTGTGGTAAGAATACATAACATGAGAGCTATCCCCTTAACATATTATAAACTGCAGAATCTTGACTCTTTCATTCAATATCCTTGTGACCTCAGACAAACTACTTATGTTTCTCTGTCCTAGCATTCTTCAGACATAAAAGAATGACGACTCCTGCCCCGAGACCCCTCCAGCTCGAAGAATCCAACTAAGTTTCTCTTGATAATTCACTAATGTGAGAGGGTAACACCAACATGAAATCTCTCAGTGCTAAGTGATTTTGCATAGTCAGACTGGTCCAGGGAAGGAAAAGTAGTCATTTCTGGCCTATTGAGCTTCTGCCCCTTAGTAAGGGACTTGAGAATTGATTAAAAAATTCTAGAATGCCACTGACCAGTCAAGTAGGGATATGTTTAAAATGCAAAGCATTGTGCTGATGTCACAGGGGGAATGAAGAACACAGGTGTACCTATCACTCTTCCTTTTTAATTGTTGCCCAGGTAGAGCACTCTAACACCTCTTTAGGAAAACTAACATCTTTCTGAAGGCATTAAGCTCCAAGCTGGCGAACAGTCAAGCAGCAGGAAGGGACATGGTACATCAACTGTGGAACTCGTAGTCCTTGAGTAACAGAGAGCTAATTATATAATGGACCCAGTGCTGATCCCCATTGTTACAGGTCACTCACTGCCCTTCCCTATTGGATGACCTGGAAAAGGCTGCTTTGTTACCTGAGTGGACTCTGCTTTTCGAGCCAGCGGCTAAGGGCTCCATTGCCTGTGTGGTTTCTCTGATTACGTGATTCTGCAGGCTGACTGGGATTTCTTTCTTCTAGATTGGCCCTTTTTATCAAAGGGCCCAATGATGATCTCTGGACATTCATTCCTCTACAGTACCAAGGCTATCAATAGCAGTTAGGTCACATTACACTCTGGCCCAGTCTGAAAGGGATAAGATGCCTACTGTACATACTGTACCTGCCCCTTCGGCTGGGAGGGGCCCTGTTTTATAACTTCTTTGAGACTCCAAAGTACACTGTAAGAACTCCAAAGCAGATCTGTAAATCACACACGTGTTTAAACTACCTTTTGGAATTAAATGCAGCTTGCATTTCCAGTTTATAAACAGTGACCTACATCAATAGGATTCATGAATTAGTAGCAAATCCTAATCCATTTAGGCTTCTTTTCTATCCCCAAGATTTTCACATGGTTTTGTTTCCCAATCCATTCAAGCTAAACAAGAGAGATCAGCTTTCATTGTAGTCAAAATATTTTGCAGGAGCTGACAAAAAGTTCTCATCGTGAGGAAGGTATGAGGATACGCATGATGTCATAACAGGGTCAAGCCAACTTGAAGTTCAACAAATAGTTCTCAGTGGGCTGTTTTGAACATCCCTTCTTGTTAATTGCAAGAAACACAAGTTTTCATTTTCTAAGCATTCCCTTCCTGCAAATGCTCAAAAAAAATGATAATCTCACTCTCTTTGTTTATGCTTGTAAGCTTATCTCTATTGGAGCAGCCCAGGTGGATTGGGAGAAAATGTTGATCATTGCCAAAGTAAAAAGAATTTGAATCAGGGAACTTTAACCAGGTCTGAAGTCAATCCCTCAATAGTATTTATTGAGCACTCACTGATTGATACCGAATTTTGTATCTAAGGGAAGGCTGCTGTCACTGCTACCAGGAAGACAAAACACAAGTTCTCCTTGAATCCTGTAAAGTCATGGCTTATGGGTGTTGTCCTTTACACTTGAACAGGTGGTGGAATTTTATGTAAACTGGTCCCTGCTTTTCAAAGAATCATGATAACCGTTTTTGGTTTTTTTTAAGAGAATTTTCAACAATCCCAAGGTAAAAGTCAGTGGAAGAAACGTGTGAAGCCCCCAATTGCTTTCTAACATGGGATTTGTGACTCTGCTATTCTCAATATTTAGAAATTCTTTAATCAGCATTTTTCCTTCTTGGGGAAAAAAGGCTTCTGTTCATGTTACCTGCAAGTACTGGAGTGATTTTATTTTGTTATTTTAAGAGTACTTGCAAGAGACGCAGTATTTATAACTCAAAACTTGCTTGCATATTTTTCTGTTGAAATCATGGATGCTGCCTTTTGTTTTTTAAAGCAAAGAATGCATTGAAAAATGGATGACCAACCAGACTCTTAATACAAAATAAGACTTGATAGATCTATTTAGACCAGGGTTTCTCAGTCTTGGAACTACTGTCATTTGGGGCTCTTTGATGAAGACAGAACTCTCTGGTGCATTGTAAGATATTTAGCATTTTCCCTGCCTCTATGCCAGTGACACTCCCCCAGCTATAACACACAGAAATGTCTGCAGACATTGCCAATGTCCCCTATGGTAGTGGTTTTCATTAAAAAAAAAAAAAAAAATTAGGGCATCTCTTTCTTCCAATAACGTTTTTTTTTTTTTTTTTTGAGGGCAGTGTCACTGGCCCTCATATGTGGGACCGGAACCGGGGCCACTGGCATCCCAAGCCAGCGCTTAACCACCGCACCACTTGGCCAGCCCTCTTCCAATAACTTTTTAGAAAGAAACCCATCTTATGAAACAAGACTCTTCCTCTCCCCTGGAGTTACTCCTGAGGCAGAGTTTGAACCCCTCCACACAGGGAAGAGAATTAAAATTTTAATTCCATCATCATTATAAACAACATGTGGCATAATATAAGTAAGGCTCATAAGCATTGTAAGGTCAGAAACCTTTATATGTGACAAATTCTCAATTAGCCTCAGGAAAAACTATTCATAATTTTCCAAGACAAATGTAGGCTAACTGTAAGGAAGATCAATGCTCTTAGGTTTTTAAAAGAGCAAATTATGCTGCAATGAAAATTCTGTTTATTGTACAAAGCTCTTATTCCATGTAGAAGCCCCCATTCAACATCAGTTCTCTGTCGGTTCAAAACCTCACAGGAACTGACCCTCACAAGATCTACACTGAACCTATGTTGCCAATCGCACACAGGTCTGGACGTCCCCCACTTAGCCACAGGGGCAGAGATACACTCAGATTTTGGGGGACTTGAAGCTTAGCTCATTTCATGTGTTCAAGTGGAGGTGTTTTTTAAGAAAATAAAAATGAGATTACAAAATTCTTCAGAAATATATAAATTCAACTGTAGACATGGTTTGGGGACCTTTCACAGCCTTGGAAAGAGTCCATCTAAGTGGCAGGCCCTGAAGTTTAAGCCTCATTCACTTCTTGGTAAATCCACTTCTGCACAGGAGCATTTAGCTGGATGATCCAGAACCCTCCACCTGAAGAGCCAGGTTCAAAGCTTCCCCGGTTTCAAAAATGTTGAGGGAGGCAGAACAACAGAAGGGAGAATGAGGGCTGCTGACAAATTTTGACAACTGACTTTTGAAACTATTTCCAGATTTAAATAAAGTAGCAGATGCCCTCCAAAAATAAAAACAAGTCTCAAGTAAAATAGATATATGCATTTTTAAAACGAAAAAAATCCCCTCAGTAAATAAAATATGGTTAGTAGATACAAATGAAATGGCAGCTGCTTACAGTCCTGGCAGATAGTCAATTTCCAGTCAAATGAATGCTAAAGGTACATGTAGTGACTACATCTCAAATCTAAGACAAGGACACTAAAATTAGTTCACTTTAAAGCTGCTCAAGCAAATTAACCATTCATGCTTGGTGCGTGTTGATAAATGCACTCTGTGAGGGTGAAGAATGCTAGTTTCTTGTTTTTAATTCTTGCAATTAAGAGAATGAGTTGATTTTCTAGGAAGTCTTCAGAGCTAATAAATTTTATGTTTGTGCAAATGAAAGACAGTTTTCAAGTTTGGTTTACCTGAGACTGGGAGTTATTTTGGTTAAAATTGACCATACCATAAATTGATCAAGGTTGGGGCTCTCTATAAGAAGCAGCAACCTTCCATCTAAATTTCTTTTTAATTTAACACAGGTTACTTAACACTGTGATGGGAAAATAGCTATTTTGTTCTCTGCTAAGGCCACATAGCTTCTTATAGATTCCATTTCTTTGATTCTCAGAATCTTAATTTATGAGTGAGAGATTCACAAGTACCAAAGCTCTTGCTTTTATTCCTTTTAAAGATGAGGTATTCTGGGGGCAGACAGAAATGACAATATGGCTTATTCCAAGGGACCTGGTTTCCCTGTCCTTGCTGCTGAGCTAGCACAGAATTGAAGGCAGCTGAGTCCTCAGCTCATCTTCCATCAACCAGTACAACCATAAGATTCCCGAAAGCAGAGCTGACATGTCCTACTTCTCCCACGGCAATATAAACATGGTGGGTACACTGCTGGAAAAGGAGATACAGTTGAGTAGTGATGTGTTCAGCTTTGTTCTAAACTTCACTGGGATAAACCTTAACTATGGAAGGCTGACCATGCTCCTGTGGACAGTATGCACTATCAAGCTGTCATTCAACTTGTTTACCATTGCACAGTCTAAGGAAAAAGAATAAGTGTTTAGAGCTAGAGCCCCAGGAACAGGAAGGAGGGAAGAATGAAGGAAGATTCTAATGAAATCTACAGCAATGATCACAAGGCCAATAGAAGCTGTGACATATCTTCCATTAGCATCTCCTCTCACTTCAGTGTCTTTACAAATCACCTACTAAAATCAGTCCTTTTTCTGCTTCAGAATAATATGCATGGTGGACATGGAAAGTGATGAACTTATTCCATATATCCCACAGATTGTGTGATTGTGTGTGTGTGTGTATGTGTGTGTGTGTCGCCGATACATATAAGGAAAAAAAATGTGGGGTGTATGGAACAAGTTTATCACTACACACACACACACACACACACACACACACACGCACATGCACACAATCATATACCATCGATTCTCATTATTCATGGTAGGATGGTCTATAAAGTCCCTCTGATGCTGAATTAACAAATACTGAAGCACGGCTCTTAAGGAGAAACACAGGTCATACAGGGCTGGGTTCTTGCAAGCCTTTGGTCACATTTTCATTAACTTCATAGTATGTAACCTTGATTTATGTCTGTATCTGTTTTAAGGTGGCTTATTTAATATAGATTGTTGACTTATTAACACCGAACCCACAGCTAACTGCACTATCATTCATGACTGAACAAAGCTTATCTAACACATGTATGTTCTCCTTTCTGCATTTTATTACACTTGACAGCATTTCAGCACTAAACTTGGGGGCTGTTTCAAACAGTGAAATCGCCAACAAAAAGCACAAAAATGGAAAAAGTGTGTCAATAAACAGACCATGCAAAGGACGTTTGTTTACAGCATGACAGCTGAAACAAGAAAGCAGAGCGTCCCCATGATCTCCCTCAGCTGGGAACAAACATGATGGGCAATTCAATATTGTCACCGCTCTGTGTATGTCCATAAATGACAGTGAAAGCATGGTGAGTGTTGATTTGGGAGTTACAAATGAATTTTAGTGAGTAGGTAAATTCAAAAATACAGAATCTGCAAATGAGGATTAATTATACATATTGGGTATGCATGTGTGTATTTATCTGTATGTATAATATCAGTGTCATTACTTTCTAGTTAGATTATAATTCAATCAGTACTGATTGATGCCTACTATTGGCTGCAGGCTTCTGCGGTAGATGCTCAAATAGTACAAAAAATATAATTAACAATAGCTTTCCTCAAGGAATGCATAGGTTATTGAGAAGTCAAAGCATTTGTATATAAAATGATAACCAATAAAGCCAGAAGAAAGCCAATGTTGACTGAGTAATGGAGATGATACATGTTATATAAAAGTTATGCAGCTTTATTCCTGTTATGGATATTTCAAGAATTATTTTCTACATAGACTGAAGGGAAAAATAAATTAAGAGTTTAGCTCTGCACTATTCAATTATGGTAGATGCTAGCCACATGCGGTTATTCAAATTAAAACTGAATTAAATTAAAATGAATTTAATTTAAAATTTTGTAGTTTTTCAGTCTCACTAGCCACATCTTAAGTGTTTACTAGTGACATGTGGCTAGTGGGTACTGTATTGGACAGCATATAAAACATTTCCAGCAGTGCAGAAGGTTCCATTGGAGAGTCCTAATCTAGAGTCTCTAATACATATGTGTGGAAAACCAAAGAGGAAAAATCACAAAAAGAAAAAAAAATTCCATTTACAATTATTAAAGCTATAAGTTATATAGAACATTTTAGGTTTTACCCTTACACGATTTGAAAAGGAGAACGTTAAGCTTTCATTTCTTGCACACTAGTAGTATTTTATGGTAACAGCCCAGAAACACCATAAACATCCCCCAAGGTCTTCAGATAACAATGACATATCTATGATAAATAAGCAGCAAACTCTTGACTCTGTGTGCTCTGTGCAGGTTTATTACACATCAAAAATAAGCATATTCCATTTTCTGACTCTTTCTTCCTCACTGGTTAGTTAACTCTCTCACAGAGGCACTAAAAGTTTGCATGTACTACTGTATGAGCCTTGGAAAATGAAGCAGAAGAGAGAAGTTTGATAACAATTCTATCAATCACATATTATGTAAACTTTGTAAGATAAAGATCAAGAACTTGGGTTTGAACTGTGCTTTTGTTCACTGCTATGGAGCTACCCAAATGCACCAGAAACTTGCCATGTCTGCCCACCCACTCTGAGTCTCCAGGAATTTAGGTAGCTTCCCCATGTTAGATACCCCTGCTACCAGCTCTGGATGGCAGACACTCTGTGAGGCTTTGGGACAAATTTCAAGTCCTCAGGATTTAACCAAGAAGGAAGGCACAGACCATCTCGATTTTTAGAACCCCGAATAGAAAAGCGGATTCCATAGTATGTCAATTCCCATCCCATCTTTTCATTTCCAAACTCTCTTGTCACTCCCACACAGGAGATATTTCTCCTGTTTGGAGGAGACAGGGGTGCGGGGGACCAGCATCCGCTGACCAGGGTTCAAGAAGGTGGACACGGCGTCGGCGGTTAAATGAAAGACAGAAACTGTTTGTTGCAGTAAAAGACAGAAAATGAGGGAAGAAAATAAAGAAGGGAGACAGTGGAGACACCAGGGGAGTTAAAGAGAAAAGTGTCACATTTTATTACAATAACATGTCCTTTTTATAGGGACTTTTGACCATTATGCAATTACAAGTTTAAGTTCCACATGGTCTTGATGTATTTTTCTCTTAAGACCTTTAGTCCCTATAATTGTTCTCCTTAGGGCACACTGTGACCTTTTCTATAATCCCATCTATGACAATCTCTTTATGACCCAGACTCAGTTTCTACATAATCTGTAATCCTGGGTGTGAATACTAAAGAGAATCTCACTTTTGATATTTAATTTTGGCTTAACTGTACCTAAAGTTCTTTCAAGACTTATCACAAACCTTAACAAAACATACATTTTGTAATAAAAACACAGGCTTCAAGGGAATACAAATTTGAGGAACACATGTCTAATCAACAGTACTTTCAGATTCACCAAGCCCACTAAAGTCAACCTGCATGCCCTTCAATATTGGGCTATACGGCCCTCAACACAGGGGAAAAGAAACAGCTCTGGAAATCAACACAACAATCTACCGCGAATATCTTTCTGTCTTGCCCTTGGACCTGTAGTATTTACATTTAGAAGATGAAAAACTTGCTGTCTTTGTTTTCAGTTCTGACAAATTCCCGAGATAAACTCACCCAACTCGGGTATGTTCACAAAAAGAAGAAAAGAATGTCCATATTGATTTCTCATGTTTATTATCCTCACAGATACCAACCTGTAGAGTGATTGCTCCTTTAAACAGATCAGTTATTAGTCCTACTTAAACCTGTACAGCAGGTTGTCCCAATACTTGAGCAATTCTGGATCTATTACCATCAGTACCTATAAAGGATATAAAGAAAGAACTAAATCGGACCCAGAAATGCATGTTTGATTACATTAACATGACAAATTTACTTGTGTTAAAACCATGTGAATTTGGATTTTTCTTTCATGCCCTGATCTATATTATACTTCTCTTTTAAAAAATTACTTAGTTTAAGGGCCGGCCGAGTGGCACGGTGTTAAGCGCTGGCTTGGGAAGCCAGTGGCCCCCGTTCAGTCCCACATATGAGGGCCAAAGATACTGCCCTCAAAAACAAAAAAATTACTTAGTTTAATCCTGAACTTCTAAATTTATATTCAGAGATTGCTTGGGCAGGGAAAGAAACTACAGAAATGGGGATTATACTCCTTGAAACCTGTGAGAAGTGTTCCTGTCTTCTAGCCACTTTAAAAAGTAATCTGACGCACCCAAAAATTACTTTTTCCTTAAGCACCATCATTCAAGAGATGTTGCCAACCTCTGACAGATTTAAATTTTATAAGAAAATAATACAAATTCCATATTAAGTAAATTAAAGGATATTAAGTTAGGGACTCAGGGAACCTGC
This sequence comes from Aselliscus stoliczkanus, assembly GCA_033961575.1. Lineage (NCBI taxonomy): Eukaryota > Metazoa > Chordata > Mammalia > Chiroptera > Hipposideridae > Aselliscus > Aselliscus stoliczkanus. Next base: position 132,308,891 of record CM066733.1, read on the forward strand.
CTCAACTAGTACTAAGAATTCAACATATTGCCTTAGAAACAAATGTTTTTCCAAAAAAAGAACAAATAAAATGTTTTAAATTAAGTCCTGATGGTGAACTTTTCTGACTATACAGTATTTTGTTATAAAAAACGCTTTTCAGCACAACTAGCATTTTTCCAGTAACTGAACAGAGTTGCACAGTTGCCTGCCCTCACCTAGAACATGAAAAGTGATTTTCATTAAAAAATATAAGATAGCAGATTGAGTAGGCAAATTTGAAATATGTTAGTAGCAACATTTTCATTTCATTGGTTTCTGGTAAGAGAGTGTAAGGAAAATTCCATTACTGAGTATTATGCTTTGCAGCAAACAATATTGAGGATTGATGACTAGTTTCAGTGATGAGATGGCCTAGTTCCCCACATCACTCATGTGTGAATTGCCGATGGGAAGAGTTCACATCGGGTAATAATACTGTTGAAGGAGGAAAAGGTGCTGTCTTTCCAAAATACGATTGCGTGTGTATGAGTGTGTATACATGCGCGCTTGTGTGCTGCTCAGCAGCTGCCCTAGAGGGACGTTTACTTGGGCTGCTGTTTCTCTTAGCCTCTGATTTTGTAACATTGGGTTTACAATATCCCAGGGACATTTGGCCTACAGCGAGCACTGTGTGAGGGAGAGGGAATTCAAGTGTGCACGGGACTCTTTCTGCAAGGCTCCTGGGAGCAGGTATCATATCCATTCTGTGTAACTGCAGTCCATTATACCAGCATCCTTTAGAGGAGGATCTCAATGCTTACTATGAATGGTTTTCTTTAAAATATTCTTTAATAAGGCAGGCATAATGGGTAGTTCTGATATAACTGGTACAAGTCTCCCATAATCCTAGCATGTTTACTTAGTGTGTATACCCAGTGTATTTAACACCTGCAACATAGCATCTTTCACTCTCCTCTTCTATATAACAAAACTACTTTCAGTACAAATATAAAATGAAACAAATAATAATAGACAGAAAATAAATGCAGCTAGTTGACGTCTTTCACTTATTGAACTTGGTGTATATATAATCATGCCAATAAAAATTAATAAGTGATTTTAATAAAGCTGAAACATCCACAGAAGTTAAAATTTAGTTGCCTTTTAATCATACCATTAATGTCATATTTTTATTTTCTTAATTTTTTTTATGTTTAAAACAATTGAAAAGTAAAAACATTGTGCTAAAGATATTAGTCAAATTCAGAAACCTGCATTGGTAGGAATTTAAATTGTACTAACCAAACAAAAATATCACATCCTATAGCTAGCCCTGTTTCACTGTTTTTAATTTAAACACAAATAACAATAAAGTGGGTGACAACAAATGAAGAATTAAAGTAACTCAAATTCTCTTTCTTCCTCTTTATAATCCCTGTACTATCATTGTTTATCTCAAATCTATGACTTAAATGCAGGAGTGTATGATACCCTAAGCTATGGAGACACAGAACTTTGTTAGACGTGAACTGAAACACTTAAAACCATTAGGAACTTACTCTGGAAACCAGTATGTAGCTAAATCCATGTCTTAGGGCCCACAAGATTGCTGGGAATTCTTCAAATTAGCTTCCATGTAGAGGAAAATGTTTATTAAAGGACAAATAATAAATACTAGAAAATTTGGAGTGTGTGTGTGTGTGTGTGTGTGTGTGTGTGTGTGTGTGTAATAAAAATTTTGTAGTAATGATAAAAATTGTTTGGAACTTAAACCAACCACAGATTTTTTTTTTCCCCAAGGAGCATTTCATCACTGACATTGTTTCAAATTGCTAGCACATGGAGATGATTAAAAGCAGACTGACCTGTAGTCAGTTTTATTGTTGTTTTTAAATTCTCTGCAGACAATGGATTTCCATGTTGCTACACAAATGCTGGGTGCTCTTAGCGTCCCACCCTCAGAACACCACCGAGTCCCACTCGTGGACTCTAAATTGCATTTAATTGTAGAAACTCAATTTGTATGCAAGTTTAAAAACATTGGAATAAATTTCCAATGGTCTATCCAGTCCTCCACTGGATTTTTGACAGTTTCATTTAACAATATAACATGTAGGGGATCATGGTGGCACTTATTTCACTTGAAGAGGTTTAGCATTAACTTAAAATTTAATTAGTTATCCATAATTACTTATGATACTCCTCTATTCCCAAAATTTCTCTAAACACGTTAGAATCTATTTCTATTTTCATCGTGGCCCACATTAGGATGTTATAATAGAAGTACTGTAGCTTTCATACCTGATATTTATTATGCTACTTATTATTCTCTTTAAACTTTGTCCTTTCAAGGGTTGTCTCCTGGGTTCTGGATTCTGGAATCTGGCTATATAATTTGGGTCCCTTTTCCATAATACATTGAGAGAACATCAAATGAGACTGTGTCATTTTTATGTAATTTTTACCCCTCCCCCCTGCTAATTAGACATAATACTGAACTGAGAAAGGAGAAAAGTAAGCCCTCAAGCTTTATTTGCAATGATACACCAGCACACCCAGAATTTTAGAGCCTGTGGCAATGTACCAGGATCCTAGAGTCACCAGGCTGGCGTCAATTTGCATGTGAAACCTGGAGTGACTGAACAGCAGCTGATCCCTCTACTGAGAACATAAACACACCTGTGCTTCCTATTTACATTCACCTGCTAATTAATTAATAACCCCATTCTGTCCCACAATGACTTTCCCCAACAAACTACTCTAATGTTTTAACTTATTCATTTCCCACTACACTATAAAAGTATTCATCCCAATCTGTCTATCATTGGATATAAACAATGGAGCACTGCAGCTGGCTTATACCAGCTCGCCAGAGGTCATGGTTAGGCAGCATCTCTTCCCCATTTACGTTCAGTGATGTCACTGCTGGTTTGAAATTGGCATGGTGGAAATATTTATACCACAGAAAACGGTAAATGCCACAAATCAGGGCTCCCCCCTCCCCGAGAAAACTGTGTTTTAAACATTCAGTGCACCATTGGATATGTATACATCTGTTATTACTACACACAGGGAACTTCACCCCCACTTCTTCCTGCATCCCCACTTCTTCCTAGCCTGTGTCTGGTGAAAACCACAAGAATTCATATGCATGAATAATTTAAAAAGTCCAAGAGTTCACTTAGAGATTAACAATGGTGACCTATACTATATTCCCTCTCCATGTATGTAGAAGGCGAAAGGAAACCAAAGTTTGCCAGAATACATGATGCTGCTTTAAGGTATCTAACATAAGGAAGTAAATGTCCTCCAAACCATGAGTCTATATCAGTCAAGGTCTTAGAATTTGCATACTCAAAGGTTTAACTGAGACTAGTTTAATGAAAAGATATTTGCAGAGCAGTGGATAGAGTTGAAGGAAATAACAAGGACAGGTGAAGCACTTAAAGACTAGCAACAAAAGAGGCAGGAGCCATTACTACCCCCAACCCTAAAGGGCCAAAGGGAGGGGCCTCCCTGGAGCCAACCAATAGGAATCCTAGCCACAGGTAGGGGACCTGTGGCCAGGCATGTAGGGGCAGGGGAAGATAAATACCCAGACCTCCTCTATGCCTCCCTCCCTCCTTACTAATGCTTCCCATTGGCCAGGCCCACCAGAAAGCAGAGGGCAAAAAGCTCGTGTGACACAGTCCACTGAGGCCAGCTCCCAGGTCGCAGAGCAGAGCATGCTGGGACAGAGGACAGAGCTTGGGAATGGAGGCAATGGAAAATAATCCACCCAGCCTCCTAGGCTCTCCTTTTTCTCCATTCTGCTCCTTCTTCTACCTCCCGGTAGATGCAAGAGCAAGTGGGGAATTGAATCACTTAGCTATGCAGTCACATGTTTTGCAAAAAGTGAGAGTTTTTCTTTTCTTTAATCTGATGAAAAGGAGGACTGTGAGAGAGAAAGAAGGAATTTGGAGGAGGTTAGATTGTCGTGGCTATAATTTCAAATGGAATTCAAATCTGCAAAGCACTTTTCATATTTTACTTAGAAAAGCCATTCAGATTTAAAAGTGCAGAATGAAAGAACGGTGTGAATGAATTCTAGTATCATCTTCCACAGAGAAAATGAAGCTAAGACATAACCTTCTTTTGACGCAGAACACCAATGTCAGTCCGACAACTTTAGAGACCAACAGATGAGCAATTGAGCCGGATAACTAAGACTCACTTACCTTGAACATCCAGCACTCTACACCACTTACTGAGAAGGCACTTCAGCTTCCACTTTCCTCCTACAGACACAGAGATAAAACAACAACAACAACAAAATGAATTTTAAGATCATAAAAGTTATTACAATGTCCTAGCCCTAATTATACTCAGTAAAATTAGAATAACAACCAATTCTGGCCCAAAGAATCTCTACATAATAAGCAACACTTCCACTCAAGTTTTGGTTCAAGGTTGAGTTTGCTAGAGCTGCCATAGCAAAATCCACACACTGGGGCAGGCTGAGTGGCTCAGTTGGTTAAGCGCTCACTCAAGAGCGCGAACTCTGAGCAACAGGGTTGCCGGTTCGATTCCCAGCCCGAGCTGAGCTGCCGCTGAGCTGCCAACAGGTGGCAGGATGGCTCAGCTAAAACAACAACAACAACAAAAAAAAAATCCATACACTGCGTGGCTTAAACAACAGAAACATTTTCCCTTCACAGTTCTAGAGTCTAGAAGCCCAAGATTAAAGTGCCAGCATGGTTGGTTTCTTCTAAGGCCTCTCTCCTTGACTTGTAGATGGCTGCCTTGTTCCTGTGTCTCCCTGTCATATAGTCTCTGTTCTGTCTGTGTTCTAATCTCTTCTCATAAAGACACTAGTCATATTGGATTAGGACCCACCCTAATGACTGAATTTTAACTTAATCATTTCTTTAAAGACTCTATCTCCAAATAGTTCCATTTTGGGGGTGCTGAGGGTTAGGACTTCGATATAGGAATTTGGAGGGGACACAATTCAGCAAATAACAATCAATATTTATTTTTTCTCCTGCACCACCCATGCCACAGCTTAGTCCAGGAAGGACATTTTTGCCCTAATTTACCTCATCCACTCAAAATGCATCATTCCTTGGCTTCTATCTTTCAGTCCCTGCTTTCTACTTTCAAGCATTATAGGCAAATTATCTGACAAATTAGAAATTATAAGCAATTTGATTCTTTCAATTTGTAAGTATATCAATCTCCCAAGTAACAGGAACTTTCTGGAGACAATGCTGTTATTGAAAAATGGTACTGGAATAGCAAGAATTTCAGGAATCTTTAAAGCTGGAAATAGGAATGTTTGAGGAAAGGTGGAGATTTGCACTTGGCTTCAAATAAAGAGGAAATGTATGTAAATTCCTAGGTCTGAATTCTCTTTAGTTCTCTTCTCCACAGAGGCAGATGTCCATAGATATAACAGCCAGCCTCCTCGAGCCCACCATCATCCTCTGGTCCACCGGTCCCCCATTTACCCCACTTTTCATTCTATGTTGTCTATGGAATCTATGTGGCAGCTGTCCCCCAAAGCCAGTTTTTCTTTTCCTTTTGCCATCTCCCAACAACTCTTCACATTCATCCCAAAACATTAACTCACCCTTTTCACCTCAAAGTATTTAAATGCATTGCTGCTTTTACCAAAGGTTTTGTAAAGGGGATAGAAGAGAAAGATTATAATATGCACTCTCAGAGCAGATAACTGAAATACTCACCAATGGACTATTTTTTTTTTTTTTCCATTTGGCCCAAAGTCTTCCAGGGAGTTCTCTACTGCAAAAGTCCCCAGAGCCCTTCAGAGGTCGCTGATGCTCCCTAACGAAGAGAAAAGAATGAGGGTTTCCCAAACTTACGAAACAACCTAACTCTTTTCCATGGAATAGCTTCCAAGGCACGGGATTTTACTATATGTGATTCAGTTACAAATACTCACCATTATCATAAATTCCTTCCAAGTAATACATAGCATTCTTTCCACCAAAGGTATTGACTCTAAAAAAGGTGCAGGACCCTGGCATTTTTCCTTTGGCTTCTTTATCATCATTAATGAGTGAGTTTCCAGAGAGATCCTTAAAGAGGCTTATCGCTCTGACTCACGTCTAATGCGCTTCATACCAAGAGCATTACAGAACAACTAAAACACTCCCACCACACTTCACTGCCCCAAGCCAAGCACAAAGCCATTTGGGACACTCCAAGTACTCAATTTTCTAGTTATTGTTTTTTTTAGATCGAAGCATAATACCAGTAGACTATTTTATAAGTTTATGGCTACTAGATGCACAGCATGGAGAAGGTCAAATGGAGCCAGAAGGGAATTCTAATGGCTCTGCAGACACCTTCAAGCCCACTTCTACCACTTCCCAAACAACCATCAGCTCTGACCAACTGTTTGGTCGAGAATGCATTAGGATCTCCTCAAAAGTTTTGTTTGTAGATGTTTGTCCATGACAAAGCAAGTGATATTATTCTCTAGCCACTGAGAAGTATGTGTCCTGTGAAAAGCATGACAGCCTCTTTGTGAGCGCTGGCCCAGTGTTAGGTCACCGGGTGGCAGAGGAAAGCTCGCAGGGGACCTTTCTCATGGTTCTTGTTACCCTGCCTTTTGGCTGGGTATGTGCGCAATTGCTCTATGGTCCTATTTGCATGGTTTTCTTTAGTCATAAGAGCTTGAAATGCAAAAACTGAGTGTATTTGCCCCCATATAGGGTAAAGAGAAAACCAAACATGGCCTTTTAATAATTGAAATGTTATGACTATGATAAAGAGTGATGTGTATTGTATTCCTAGTTGGTACCAGGGAGGCTTCCTGAGGACTGCCTTTCTTTAGGCTCAAAGTCATTCATCCCCTAAACTGAAAATATACCATCCCCATCCTCCAAAACACTCACGTTTTCTCACAGAAACAAAGACACACACACACACACACACACACACACACACACACACACAACTTTTGTGTAACCATGATTCCCCGCATCCCCCCATGACAGTCCTGCCTAGCACTCTTCATTCTACCTGCCTGGTTTCCAAAATAAAACTTTCCCAAAAAAAGCCTTGATTGTTTTCTTCTCCCTCTCCACCCGCATTGAACAGCTACCATTTGCTGAATCCTACCTCTTTACCATCCATTTGCATCCCTGCCTCCAGTCCTCAGCACTATGAGTCGTAATCACCAGAACCCTTGCCTGGCTCCTCCATCAAGGTACAGATCTACCTCCATATAATCTTTGTACCTCAGGCCTGACAACATTGTGCCTGGCACCTAGCAGGTCCTCAATCATGTTTGCTAAATGAATGATTGTCTTCTACAACCTCTTCATGCATTTGCAAGAACATGTGGCTGCCCAGGTGGTATGACTGGCAGGCAACCAAATGGAGTACAGACATGATTCAAACCCACCTCCCTCCCAACATGATACAATGCCAGAAATCTCCCCTGTAAAATAGATGTAACTCCTGAACTAAAGCACAATGTTTCCAAGAGGTTTATGTTAAAAATCAAATGTGATCTCTAAAATGAGAATTATTACCTCAGATCAATTTTTTTGGCCAATTAGCAGGGCTCTGAATGGGACATGGGACAGTTGAGTTTTGATATCTAATTAGGTCAAATGAGATCCACAGCATAAGACATTGCTTCATGGACGGACAGGATCTGAAGGAAAATCACAGAAATAAAACTCAGGACATTTAGGCTTTGCGTCTAGAATTAGATACATCAGAAGAAAGAAAATCTGATCATTTTTGTTTGAGTCAGAAATAGGAGAAGATGTATTTCCTGTCTTGGGCCATAGTCTCTAGGCTCTGCTTCCACTTAGAAGGATAATTCTCATTCTAGACAGGAATCTAATAAAACCATGTGTTTAGATTTCCTGGAATTTTTCTAACTCTGAATATGGACTTGTTCCCAAAAACTTCCATGTTCCATCTGCCTTCATGAATGGGCAGTTTCCATGAGGTCACGAGGGGAATGCAGGCAGCTCTCTGATGCCAGCTCAGTGCTGCCAGACTTGACACAAGTGACAGTCAAGATTTATCCTCACGGAGACAAATGAGCTGCCAAATTCACCTTTTAATGTATTGCCTGAGTCAAAATAGGATGACATGAGAGCTAATAAAATAATTCAGCTGGCAAGAAAACATTCTGTGTCTTATTTTGAAGAGTGCTCTAAACCAGGCTGAATCATCTCAGGGTCTACCAGATGTCACTGTGACTAGAGCAGCTACAAATTTGCTGGACTTCCTCCCTCCCTCCCTCCCTGTCCTCCACCCTCACTTTCTCTTTTTCGGTTACTTTTCCCTTCCCTTCATGCTTCCTTCCCCTTTGTTTCTCCTTATCTCTCTTCCTTCTTCCTTTCTTTCTTTTTTCATTTCCTTGTATCCTGTATGCATTCAACAAATACTTGTTGAGGCCTTACCACTGGTCAGATCAGACAAAGACAATTTTAATTGTACAAAACCTTTGTTTTACACACACACACACACACACACACACACACAGTTCTATTTGGGGGATCCTCCTGGCAGCTTCTCAAACTAAAATCGATGTTGGCTTTTGTCACATTCCAGTTGTGGCACTGCATTCTTGATGTTAAGTGACATGCTAAAGGCCAAGACAGGATGGGGCAGTGAAGGCGACTGGCTGATAGGAGATCTGAGCCTCACTCCTGCCTCTGCCCTTGACTTTATGAATGACGTTGGCCAGGGACCTGGGCTAGAAGATCCTCATCTGAAGAAAGGAAGGGTGAGCCTCTATGCCTACTCAAGCTCTCTCATTCTCAACTGATTATAAGATCTGAAAGGGTCTCTCAATGTGTCTAGGGATAATCATGAGGAACCCGGTCTTTCAAGGTCAGAAATGTGGAAATAAAAGCCATTAAAAACAAACACAAAACTGGCTTGTTGAAACCCCTTGTCTAAAAAGGAATATGTCATAAATGTAATCAATTTTTATTTCCACTAATGTAAAATGTTCAAATTGCTTTTCTGGGCCAGGCCTTTACAGGCGCAATACAAATGAGAAGTAGAAAAGCTCGAGTGGAACTTGGAAAATTTCTGTAGAGAAGCAGTGCCACCTGCTGGCATATTGTGGTACTGCATGTGGTGAACACCAGGGGTGCCAAAAACATGTCTACAAGTACACACTTTGGTCAACGTTGCTCAAGCAGTAGTTCACCATAATCAGGTGTCTGGATACTGATGGTAACCACTTTGAACACCTCTTGTAATTGCAGAAGTCAAACGTAACTTGTATTCATTTTTTTGTTATCGGTATATATTGAGTCTTACAATTTTAATAGTTTTTCCTTTCTTAAAATATGTATAGATTTTTTTTTTGGCACTCTGTAGAAATCATGATGGATGAATTGTCAGCCTGGGACTTCACTGAATACCAAATCAGGAGCATTGGTTTGCATCAGAAGCTGAGCCTTTAAACCCTGACAAGATCAACAGGCTGGGGACCGATTTCCCCGCAGGTTAATTTTAGTCATGGTTTCAACTTATTTTTGCATCAAACTGCTCATCCATGCTATACATTTTCTTTAGAAATCAGCTTCAATAATACATTCTAATAAAAGCCACTTACTCAAAATTCGTTATTTTGAGTACATAGCTAGTAGGCTGAAAGGTTTAAAATGTCCTTTAATTCAGACTCCATTAGTCAATGAGCCAACCCATCATACCTCCAAGTCTCCCTCCAGCTCTAGAATGCAGCCCCGTGGAGAAAATCGGGAATTTGTTGAGTTCTATTAAACATGGGGCATTTTATATAGTGAGGAATGGACAGAGGGGAAGTGTTAGACGCTACATTCTGATTCGTTATTTTGAAAAATTGGCATGAAAATATACAAATATAAGTAACGATTATAAAAAGTAAATAATCATGCCAATCAAAAAATAGGACATGTCCCTGGGAGAAATGGACCCTAAGTGCTTTGAGAGCCAGAGCCTCAGGCAGGGGACAGACAGGGCTGGGTGGGGACAGGGTTTCTTGAGTTGCACCTGGCAAAATTATCAGGATTTGGGCAACATTCAGAGATGATGGAAACAATGGAGCAAGCTCAAAAAAATGGAGGCAGATAACATGTTAAGTTTTTGATTTAAAAAAAAAAGAAATGAAATGTGTTTGGAAACACCAGGAAGATCAACTTAACTTGAGTAAGGCTTTTTAGGAGAATGGTATGAGATAAGGCAGGAAAGGGAAGTTCAGACATGATTAGAGATGATCCCATAAATGCCAGGATAAAGAATCTGAGCTTGTTCCTGTAAGCAATTGAAAAGCACTGAAGATTTCCAGGAAAGAAAACCATCAGAACTGGGTTTTAAGAAGACTCACCTGGCAATCAGATACAGGATGAAATGATTCTAAGATGTGAAAATGATGCCCTGAATGTAAAAGACACAGAGGTTTAAAAAAAGGGGGAGTGGCCGGCCGAGTGGCGCATTGGTTAAGCGCTGGTTTTGGGATGCCAGCGGCCCCGGTTTGGATCCCACATGGGGGCCAGTGACACTGCTCTCTACAGCTAACAACACACCTGGAGCTGGGCTGTGCGAGCCCCGGTGATGGTGTGGGCTGCAGCCCCTGCTGCAGTGGGGCTGCCATGGGCTACAGTGAGTGGCCCGCAGCCAGCGTGAGCGGCTGGCAGCCAAGCGTGAGCTGCCAATAGCCGCGGTGAGCGACATCCAGAGGCCAGCGACCGATGTGCCTCATCCGGGAAGAGCGCAATGACGATACCAACAGTGAAGCAACATCCTCTAAACTGAAGAACAGAAGGACAGCAACTTGTCTGTTCCCCTTCCCTGATTCCCCAACGCTGTTCCCCTCCGCCAATTCCCCAATAAAATCTTTAAAAAAAAAAGGGGGAGTGGAAGGCTGGCCGAGTGGCTCAGTTGGTTAAGAGCTCGCTCAAGAGTGCGAGCTGAGCTCTGAGCAACAGCAGTTTGATGCCAGCCCGAGCTGAGTTGCCGCTGAGCTGCCAACAGGTGGCAGGATGGCTCAGCTAAAAAAAAAAAAGTTAGAATCTCTTTGGGTCGGCCGAGTGGCATGGTGGTTAAGCGCTGGCTTCGCAAGCCAGCGGCCCTGGTTCGGGTCCCACATACGAAGGCCAGTGACACTGCCCTCAAAAAAATAAAAAATAAAAAAAATATAAAGAGTGGGGGTGGGGTAGTTTTCAAGGTTACAAATGTGCACATAAAAGCAGAAAAGGAAGCAGGCGCTATGATACTTTTCTGTATCATGGAATATCTAAGGACTTAAAGTTATTTTGAATATTAAATCCAGGGGATGCTCACTATATGAGCAGAAAAATGAAATGGACACACACACATACACACACACACACACACACACACACACACACACACACGCACAGAGGCTGCCATAGTGGGGAAAGGATCCTAACCTGAGAGAAACAATAACCATGTTAAAGGACCCAGAAACCCAGAGACATCTAGAGGAATAAGAAACAGGAAGAGAATTGAATAGACATGGTTACACATTATAAAGAATGTACAAATAATAAATGAACTAACTCACTAGTTAGTTGTTTAAGATTTTCCCATTATAGAGGTTTGGGCAGGAAGGAGAGTTAGAAATCATCTTCCTTTCAGTGCAGTAACACTGTGCAATATCGTTCTAAGTAGCCTCCCAATTTCAATGTTCTGTCTAATGATGTGAGCTCACTACTGGGCCAGGCGGATCATCCAGAGATCTGCACAGAGGCAGGCCTGGGGTCGCCTGCCCCTCCCAACCCCATTCTTTTCCCTAAGGCTAGATCACCACCGTCATTCCAGAATGTCTATTGATATTTTGTCAGTGTCCTAAAAATGACAGGCCAGTACTCAGTCCATTGCTCTAGAAATGCCCTAAAAATCAAAGCATTGGAGGGAATGATAATGTCTCCCTGCTTTGGTTCATAGAACAGAGCCTGTGCTTATACTCGGTTTGGGTCTGTGTAGGATTCACCTCTGGGACTCTTTTATTAGGTGCTCGAATGAGCAAGATCAGTTCAGCCCTGTTTTGTGCACTTGATGGTGCTGACCCTAAATGGGGCATATTTGTTGTTACTCTCTGTAAACTTATCTTTTTGACAGCATTTCAGCCCAGACCTAACACTGGATTTGGTATCTGGTATTTACTAAATAATTAGCGTTCCAATGTAGAATTTTAAGTTTGGCTACTTTGATATTCCACCAACAGCTAACCCTTCTCATTTCTTCCCCTTCTATCAACCCATAAAAAGATGCACTTGTCTAGGGCAACGATTATGTCTTATGCATGCCCATTTCACCAAAATCTACCAAAGCAGCTAACAAATTTATTTTTTAAAGTTTGGAACCCAAGTGCCAGCCAGCAAAACAGACTCCTGGGTTGTGTCTCAGGTCAGAAGCCAAGCAGTTCTGCACCACTGTCAAGCACTTGACCAGCTCTTGAAGCACAATCAAGTTCTCTGGAGTCAGATAGCCATTGGGCACAAGATTTAATTGAAAAACTTCAAAGAGTTCTCTGTGCCATCTCTGAGGAGAAAGACAAGCTCAGAGATCTTAGAGGCAGTAATCAGAAAAGTACCTCCCCATTGAACTCAGAATCAGGCTTGCAATAGAATCTTGCAAGATAATTTTAATAACAATGGCCTCTTTTGTATAAAGTTAAAAAAGAGTCCTGAGAATGTGATAGCCCAGCTCTCTTCCAAGCAGTTCTCAGGATTCCACTGTCATTTATTAGTTAACTTTCTCTTCCTTTTTTTCCTTCTTTCCTTCTTTCCTTCCTTCCTTTCTTCCTCCCTTCCTCCCTCCTTCCCTCTCTCCCTCTCTCCTTTCTTTCTTTCTTTCTTTCTTTCTTTCTTTCTTTCTTTCTTTCTTTCTTTCTTTCTTTCTTTCTTTCTTTCTATCCTGTACAAGATATTATGGGACTGCAAAAAAAGAAAGATAATAGACTCTGTTCCTAAAGTATGTATCTGACATGCATTCTAAAAATAATTTTTAAATTATCCCTTTCCTTTTGAAAGAAAAAAAAAATCAATGTTTTGATACCTTTATTTTCTACAACTAGTAAAAGGAGGAATAATTCCTCATCCCAAAGATGAATTGTTAATGTTTAAAGTTTTATATATACAAAATTAGCAAATGTTGATTTAAAAAATTAATCAGTATAACACTGTATAAAGCAAAGAGTAAAAGTGCCCCACGCATACACAATAACAGAAAAGAAGTCACAGAGTTACAGCGAGAATGTGCCCTTACAGACGTTTTTCCATGAACACACACATTTGTAACATTTATGTAACAAAACGCTCCAAGAGTCTTCTCCTTTAGTCTTGAAATCTTGGCTAAAACTCCAAAGCTGAGGGCAGTAGTCTCAGCAAAGCCACACATTGTAAATACAGTACCAAGGAGCTACCCCAACTCTCTTCAGCCTTATAAAAATTTGGCCAAACTGCTCCTTCTACCCTCACCCCACTGCCCCATCCATCCTCCAGAAGGAGGTCAGGCTCACAGAAGGACAAAGGGAGTCATCCAGGTGGTAAGGTGCAAGCCTGGAGGAAAGGCGCTTTGGCAGGAGCAGGGATGCTCCCCTCCAATCCCCTAGCCCAGTCCATACAGGGAAGATACCAAGAGCACAAGGATAGAGGTGTCAACCTGCATGCTTACTGGGCTGCAGACTTAAAGCCCTCCGCGTGTCCCTTAGCATCTGAGCACATAGAGACTGCAACCTACTTTTCACCTGGAGCTTCTGCAGCAAAGAGAGGAGTCAGCAGCAGCACAATGGGGCACAAGCGCCATTCAGCGTAGCAGTGTGATCTGAATCCCTGGTGATGAGGAAAATATAAATGCTAATATTGAAACAATGCTACTCAAAAGGATTGGCAAAAATTAAAAAGACTGATAACATTTTGTTGGCAAGGTTACTTGGAAAGGGGCACTCTCCAACATAATATTAGGGCTACAGATTTGAATATCTTCTAATTACAATATTTCTAAGGTCTCTTTCAGCCTTTAAATTCTATGCTTATGAAAGCAATTTATAAATAGAATGGGTGCTAGAAGTTTCTAAATAGCACCACATGCCAAACATTGATATTCAAAGAGAAAACTAATTGGAATTCATCCATCTCACAATTCAGGAGTCCAATATTAATTTTGTGCATTGGAGCAGATCGTTTGAATGCAGGAAATCAGTCAGATAGATTGCATCTTCAGATCTTCAAATCCTTTCATTACAAACATTTGCATGTTGGATTTTCACTGATGTTCCCTGCTACACAGCAAATGGGTTGGCTGAAAATTGCTCCCAACGTACCCCCACCCCAGCTCAAAACTGAAAGTTTATGTGCTGACAGCAGCCGTGCCCTGAAGTCAATATCTTGAAATTGTGAAAAATAGTGACTGGTCGCTTTCCCAGCTGGTGTGTTCACTGAAAAGGAGCTTTCTTCAGGCTACACTGACACAGGTTCCAGGGTCTGAGCTGGACTTTGGGTGTGTCTGACAGGTGGAGAGAGGAGACTAGAGTAGACATGCCAGTGGGTTCAGCCACCTGCCAGCTGCCACCTCCAGACATAATCACAGAGCAAGCCTCCACTGCTGCCGGAAGCTGCCCACTAGACGGAAGGAAGGCAACACTCTCTCATCCCCACCCTCACTTCTTTTCTTGTCTTATTCTTTTCTCTCTCTGGGACCACCCAATTTTCCCCTCCTTTCCCTTTTCCTTGTCTTCATTCTTATTCTTTCCTCTCTGTTCCTCTTTTTATCTCTTTTGTATTTTCTCTCTTATCGTGCCTTTTTCCCCTAAAGCTAAACCTCAACCTTGGTCTATTACTGGATACAGGGAAATAACGCCACTTAAAATCATTGAAAGTAACTTAAAAAGACTAGTGTGATAGTGAGTGAGGTCCAAAAAGGCTACAGTGATCATGGGCTGGCCACCACGAAATCACCAGCCCCGGAGGACATACCAAGCTCCTTAAAGGCAGCACCATCTTGGCTCCCTGGTTCCCTGAATCTAAGAGTCAAAATCATCAGTATTTAGTAATGCTGATTCTTAGCTCCATTTTCAGCTGAGATGGTAATTGAACATGTATAGAAAATACCCCTTTACTCCCAACATTATAGAATGAGTATAAATACTGGAATATATAGAGGCTATATAACACAACCAAATTCAAAAGAAAGAAGTAACATCTTGTGAACAATACCTTTAAGACCATGGCTATGAGACAGTATTGAAGCTAGGTAGTCCTCAGGTGTGTTGGGAGGAGATACGTGCCTCAGACCTAAAGCTTTGGAGTTGGAGCCCCAAGCCCCTACTCAAACAGGCCGTGGGAACTGGACCCCTTGTATAAAGCCAAACGTTAAAAATCTAAGTGCCATCCTTAATGAATGGCCAGTAAATTCCATTGAAAAGTTGTAAAGCTACTAGCATTTCTTCCAATAACCTTCGAGGCTGATCAAATCATAGCCTTCTTGGAGGGTTTCAATTGGGGCAGAGGACAAAATTAGAGGATGTCCTATTAACAAATAAGCAGTTGGCACAGAAGTAGACCATTGGTTTCTACAGTCAAATATTTGGAATTTTGCCTGGAATCAATCATTCTTTTATTTACAAAAGCCTGTACGAGACATAGGTCATATATATCCAACAGGCATGCCTTATTGGTTTTTATGGAGGTTAATTAACAGCTCCATTGTTGGCAGGCCATTTAAAAACACTCAGCCAGAAATGCCGGCTGCTTCACTGAAGTCAGGGATATTTCTGGGCATCCCACAGAGGTTTGTAAAGTCTTAGTGGAGTAGCTGCACAGCAGGGTGATTCAGGCTCATTTAGATTTTGTAACGTGTACCATGAATGACTGTCTCTTATCTTTATCCTAATCCTTTCCTTCCAGCTAGGAGAACCAGCTCCAGAATGCTAATCTAAGGAAGTGGTGGTCTCCATTTGCCATCCAGGTCACAAAAAGTATGAATTTGCAATGGACGTTTCTATTCCCTCAGATAGTAATACCTTCATTTGTATAGAATGTTATGTTTACAGAATACTTTCACAGGACAACCCAGTTCCTAGAGGGTAGATAAAGGGGCCAAGGTCATCATCCACAAGTGTGAAAAAGAGCTTCTGGGAGGTTTGGTGACCTGCTCAATGTCACACAGAAGAGCTGGAGGTGTGAATCCAGGTTTCCAGTCCACGATGACAAGTGAGCAGGTGGCCTCTCCTTCCCATGACCATGCCCTTCCATTCTCCCTGTCTTGACACTGATTGACTTTGGCTATCCTGCACGCTTAAAAAAAAAAAAAATTGTAGTAAAATATGCATAACATAAAATTTACAATTTTAACCATTTTTCAGTGTACACTTTAGTGGCGTTGAGTTCATTTACATTGCTATACAACCATCAACACCATCCACCACCAGAACTGAAGCTCTGTCCCCACCAAACAATCAGCCCTCACCCCCACACCCCAAGTCCCTGGTAAGTACTATTCTACGTTCTGTCTCTATGAATTTGACTATTCTAGGTAGCTGATATAAGTGAAATCATACACTATCTGCCCTTTTGTGTCTGACTTTTTTCACTTAGCATAATGTTTTCAAGGTTCATCCATATTGTAGCATGTATTAGAAATTCAATTATTTTTAAGACTGAATAATATTGCATTGTACATATATGCCACATTTTATGTATTCATTCATCTGTTGATCATGCCTTGAACTCTTACCTCCTACTTTGGGAAATAGCACTTTGATTTTCCTTTTTCCATGGATAAAGCCTGGTAGAAGTATTAATGTGCTCTGGGCTGGGAACAATCCAAGCAGCTGGTCAGTCCTAGAATTTGAAACACAAGCAACATGGTAAGTAGAATAAAAATGGAAAAGTCTTTTAGAAAAACATAGCTATAACCAGGCAAGACTGAGTAATAGTTTTGGCTATATAGAACCAAATATAGTTTGGCTATATAGTTTCAGTTCTTATTTGGCTATATAGTTCCAGTTCTTATTAATTCATTCCCTTTGATTATGTGACTTACACCACAGCCAATATTAGATTTTGTTACTGAAAACCAAAGATCTCTAACATTCATTAAAACCAAATGAGGAATAACCCACTTCCATCATTTCCATTCTAGCTATGGGCATGCATGACTCCGCCTGAAAGAATGTATTTGATGTATATTTTTACATTATTTGCATATATGTATTTGTGGGGACAGGATACAGAGTGTAAGGGGTAGGGAGAAGGAAAAATAGAAGTTTATTGCCATCTTTTTGCCCTATAGATGAACTTCAGTTTCCTTTAAAAACCTACTTATCTTGCTTTTGCTTACTTTATGTCATTTCTGGGCATAAGGACTTCATTGCCAGTGGTAAGAGGCTTTATAACTCCTTCTAATCTGGTCTCCCCAAATTCCTCTGAAATGTGTTTACAGCATAACCTATGTTCCTAAGTGCTCTACAATACAAAATCCCGATGGTCATGTTTTTGTTTTTACCTACAAAAAAGAGTCTCATTTCTCTCAAAATATTCACTCATTCAACAAATAATTATTAAACACTTGAAACATACCAGGCACTGGGCTAGGTTCTAAAGACTCAGCAGCAAACAGGACAGACAGGCTTTTGGCCCTCATGAAGCTTACCTTCCAGTGGGAGAGAACAAAGGTAATTAAACAATCAGGGAAAGCTACGTAAAATTCTAACTCAACTAAGTGCTCTGAGCAACTTTGGCACAGGATGTCACCTGGTCAGAGACGCAGAAAAGGCTTCATTTGGAAAGGGTGACTGAAATGAGTGTTACATCAGTACAATAAGTAGGAGTTACCTAAGTGGAATAGTGAGGGCTGAGGGAGGAAGGGTTTTGGCAGAAGAACAGACAGACAGCGTAGGCAAAAGTTCTATGTCTAAAGATGGCCTAGCGTCTCTGTCTCCTGAAATTTCAGAATTTCATTCGGATTTTACATAATAATTTTTACCCAGATTTTCTTCCAGAAAATGCTTTAGTATAGCATATCTAATGTTGAACTCACAACAGCTCTGTTAGACCAAGAATTATCAGGTGTGGCCTGGGTCCCAGGTTCTGCAGCCGCCTTCTCCTCCTTCCCTTCTTCCACGCACATACCACCCACTTGAACGTCACAGACAGGTTCAGTCAGGCTGGGCTGAGCATCTCATGGGCTGAGAAGGAAGGGATTAAAGTTAACATGGGCTCCAGTTAATGCGGTGGGTAGTTTCACCCTGACCTTGTGTTTCAATTCTCATAACCAGGTCACCAAGAGAAGACTATTTTACTCACAGGCCTAGTGACAGCTCTCTCTCTGGATAACCTCCCTGGTCTCCCATCTCTTTCCAGCACTAGGGTTCTGCCTTGCTTTTTCCTCTCTCCTTGCTGGGAATCAGAGCCGCATCCTTGGATTCTAGCAAAGCCCTTCTGCCTACAGCCACATTTCCTGGGCTATACACCTCTCCTGCTCTGTATTTCCCATTGTAGCGTCCACCCTTTTGGGACAGGTGTCCTTCCACTATCAGCTGTTTGCAGTGACCACTCACTTCCTCGTTCAGCTCTGCAGAGTGTCTGGCCCTTCCAGGCCTGCCCTACTCCTTTGGGGCCATCCAGCGCAGGCTCTTTCTTGTCGTCTACCAGGCCACACCCCAGCCAGACCAGACCCCAGGCAGAACTAGAGCAGAGATACCTTTCCTCACTCCCGGTGCAGGGAGTGCTCCATCCAAGTGCTCTAACTAGTAAATAAAACTAATTTTGTTAACTGGGATTTGTGCACCCTGACTCAGATGTAAAAAATAATTTGTGATTAGAGAGGGATGTTATTTTCATCAGTTGAGGAGCTTTGTCATCCTCAATATGTATTTCCTCAGCTGGTCAGGAACTATTTGTAATCAAACAATCTCCACGCTGATGAAACATACTGTCTGCAAATTGAAAGAGACCATGAGCCAT
Source organism: Aselliscus stoliczkanus (assembly GCA_033961575.1). Classification (NCBI taxonomy): domain Eukaryota; kingdom Metazoa; phylum Chordata; class Mammalia; order Chiroptera; family Hipposideridae; genus Aselliscus; species Aselliscus stoliczkanus. Next base: position 132,327,808 of record CM066733.1, read on the forward strand.
AAACCAAGTGGCCAGGACCCATGACGATTAGATCTGGGTATACAAATAGATCTGACCAGTTGTCACCCACTTCCCCTCTCCAAGGTTGACCAAGTCCTGTGGAGAAAGGCTACAGATGGCTACTGTTTCTCTACTCAGCTCTCCAGGCCCTACTCTCCCACCCAGGGCTCTCCTACCTCAGAGCACTCAAGGCAGTAGGGAAGTGAAAAGCATCAACTCTTCCCAATACTGAGCAGCCCTCTGTAGGGAAACGCCCAGCTCAAAAGCAACCCACGTTCCCCAGCCATCTGCAGCCACTGTAGTGTAGAGAGCATTTCAGTGTGCATAGCTCATGGGCCAACTCAATGCTGAGGACCACTAGCCAGGCTGGACTTTTCTTTTGCTCTGTTCCTGCTCTTTGACACAATTTGAAGAGACAGTAAGATGAGTGTCTCTTCATGGGTCCTCATTCCCTGCCACCCAACCAGAACAAAACCGCTCAGTCATTTCCTTGAAAACTGCACAGGTTGCAGAAAGCCCAAGCTTGGAAAATGCGCCAGGGAACATGAGTAGTCACGCCACCTCACATGATGTCTCAGAATCTGTAACCTAATACAAATCCCCATAATCTTAACACTTCATCTTACTTAGCAATACTCTGTGACAGAAATGTGTATACAGATGGCCGGAGAGTCCTTGATAGGAGCTCTGAGTACAGGCTGTTCTGACAGTATCTGGGAAATACCTAAGAATGGGGGAGGGGGGTGGGGTGGAGAATGTTGATGATGCAGATAAAAAAAAAAATTTTTTTTTAATCTAGAGAACAGCACACTAATAAAATTGCCATGTAAAACATACCCAAAAATAAAACATAAAAACAAGGAGGAGGAGGAGAAGGAGAAGGAGGAAGAGGGAAAGCAAAAAGGAAGAAAGCAAGTGTCGCCAACATCCCCACTCCTGACAGAGGTGCCCAGACAGCACCACACACACCACCACAATTATTACTGCAGACCTGCTATCTATTTCTATAAAAGAGTTTAACACTGTTCCTTAAATGATCAACCCCCACCTGCTCATCTTTGGTAAGCAGATGTCCCCAGGAAGGAAAAACAAACAATTATCTCACAACACAATGAAGCCTTCCCCGCAACCTGTGCAAAGGAAGTGAGAGCTGTGGTCCCAGTGCCTGTGCAGTTGCTGGAAGTGGTTCGTTGGTGACATTCCCACTGAGGAGCATGTGGGGTCGGGCATAACTAGTCCAACTCAGGATTCCATCATACCATTAGCTGAAAGCTGTTTGCCAGTCGCTTCGGCACTGCCCAAACCTTGGTAACTGTACACCCTCGGAGCAGGCCAAGGGCACTCCCAGGCAGCCTCCCAGTGTTGATATTTTCCATCCACCAGAAAGCAGACACAGAGCTGAGAGCCAAGAGGTCTGCAATGCCAGAGTAATAATATTAAATAGGATTTAGCAGGCATGGTGGGCCCCCACATCTGGCCAGTTCAGATATATACATCATGTCACAGCTCAAATAGTGGGTGGTAACTACAGAAATACGTGCATTTCAAAATCCTGCGCTGACGTTTTGAAGGCAAACGCTGCTAGAGAAATGTAACGGTTTGCAAACTGAGGCTAGGAAGGACATGAGAAGTTGAAAGAAAGGAAGTTTTTCTTATAAAATATATGCTCTCAGGGATGTGATTATTTCATCCAGGATAGCTACATTCAATTAAAAATCAGGTCAAGAGAAAAAAATACCTGAATAGGGAACTCCACACTATAAAATAAATATTTAACAGGCCAAGTAAAGGTTAACAGAAGAGCAGGAATTTCTGGAGGAAAAGAGGCTGTGAAATCTATCGTGAACCAAATAACTCCACAGAAGATGGCGAATGTCCCCAAATTAAACAAAGGCTCCCAGGACGAGAATGCATCCTTTCAGTTATCCTACCTCACAGTATTTGGCTTCTTTAAGGAAACACATGACACAATCCATTCACAGTCACCTCAGGCTGGTCAAAGAGATGAGAGATACATCTATGTAGAAGCAATCCTCTTTTACAAGCACCAGTAAATTCACCCCTTCCTGAAGAATGGAATTATCCTCCAGGCTAGGATAACACAATCACAATAATGTTTTATTAAAACTGTCTCCATGCTTGTAAATACATTTTCTTTTCCAGAATTCCATTCTGCCTCTTTGCCATCAGTCAACTAAACCCTGTGCTTTTTCAGAACTTCCTGATGTTTTCCCATGAGGGAAATACCACCGCATGATAATTTCCACCATGCTTTATATTTCATTTACTTACAGGAGGTAGTATTATTTAATTTTATTTCTATTCTTCAGCTATCTTCTTTTTCATTCTCTCTCACTTAAAACTCTGTGACTCAATGGTCAGAATCTTTTTCTTCTGTGCCCCATTGTATGATCCTGTAAATAAATGGGCATTCAAAATAGGTATTCTCATTGAATATTGAAAGTACAACACATTAAAAATTAAACCCTTGGGCCGGCCAAGTGGCGCATTGGTTAAGAGCTACTTTGGGACACCAGCTCTGAGCAGCAGGGCCCCGGTTCAGATCCCACATATGAGGGCCAGTGACACTGCCCTCTACAGCTAAGATGATGAACAACAGCTCCACCTGGAGCTGGGCTGCTGTGAGTCCCCGGGGGACGCCATAGCTGCAGCCCCTGCTGCAGTGGGCTGTCATAGGCTACAGTGAGTGTCTGACAGCCAGCGTGAGCTGCCAAGACCCACGTGAGCGGCCGCCCAGAGGCCGGCGACCAATCTGCCTCACCCAAGAAGAGCGCAATGGTGATACCAACATGGGCCAGTGAAGCAAAGTCCTCTACAACTAGACTGAAGAACAAAAGAACAGCAACTTGTCTGTTCCCCTTCCCCAATTCCCCAACGCTATTCACCTCCCCCAATTCCCCAATAAAATCTTTTAATAAATAAATAAATAAATAAATAAATAAATAAATAAAAGTGACTTCTAAGCACCATGAAGGACTTACTTGAAATTAGTGCCCATCATTTTAAAGGTAGACTAGTCAGCACGGGAAAAAAACAAAAAACAAAAATTAAACCCTTGATGAAATCTCTAAGTTATTGCTGAAAAGATTTCTTTCAGGTACAAAATCTTGAAAAAAATACAAAAAATGTCCTTTTCCATTCTGCACCCATGACCTGAACGTCCTGTCCACTTTCTCACAGTCAACTAATAAAAGTTAGACTCAATAAAGTCCTAGTGGATTAAACTTCTTTTCCACAGATCTTCTTAAAACAATAACTACCCACTAGAACTCACCTTCATTTCCTTTCTTAGAATAAGCCTGAAACACAGAGGAGAGGAATGTGTTCTAGCGTTTTCATTTTATTCCTGTTTATTCACTGCTTTCTGAGTACATAGGGCCTTGAGGACACTCCCATGGTTTGAAAACCTCTATGACCCACAGCAGCCACAGTAATGGCCCTCCACCTTATGGTGTTTTTCTCCTAGAATAGATGTGTATTCTAGCATAACATCCAAATATTTATTCACTTAGACTGTAGATTTTTTTTTCTTTAAAAAGTGGGAAATATATGAAATGAAGGAAATCAGAATATGCCACCCCAAAATATACCACTTAGATATAGAGATTATTTTGAGCTGAAAGCAATTGAGAAAAAGCAGACACAGAAAGAGCTCTCTGCTTTCCTCATATCTATGTAAAAGTAGGGTACAAATTCCCTTTGTGAAGGTGCTACTGCCCTCTCCCATACCAGAAGGGAAACAGACCTGATCACCAGATATGAAGACAGCAACCCAAATAAGGGTGCATCAACAAACCTTACTAAATAACCCTTATCTGCCATTATATTTTTTCCATATATTTACCTTCACCTAATTTACCTCCCCTAGCAGCCCAAATCCCCTTTCCTTTGTCTAGTCATTTCACAATTCATTGCCTTTTTATTAAAATGGTATATAAGCTTCCCAAGTTTAACTGCTTCTTTGGGTTTTACTTTTTTTCTGTGGAGCCCCTGTGCACATAAAAATTTAAAATAAAACTTTTGTGCCTTTTCTCTGGTTAATCTGTTGTTTTGTTTTGTTTTGTTTTATCAGTTTAATTTGCATGCCTCAGGACCAGAACCTAAGAAGGTGGAGAAAAAGTGTTGCTGTCCCTACAGAGAAATAAGACGAAAAACATACTCATCTAATTTTTGTTCTCAGACATGGAGCAAATTCAAACTTTACATTTTCCATGATAACAGAACTAACACAGGAAAAAAAGAAAAAGAAAAAAAAGGTAAACAATGACTCAGGGTTTTTAGGAGCTAAAAGTAGAAGTTGCGGATGACCTGTCCATGTTCCGGCCCCAGGGACTTTACTGGTCTCTGACGTCACCGCCTCATTAAATGGCCACATTATCCCACTAGAAGCCTTCATTTTTATAAAATACAACTTAATTGCTTTAGTGAGTTTAATCTGAAACACTTGAGTCAGTACTTTTCTGATTTTAAATTCTTACAAAAATGTTAGTTCATGCTCCTAATTTGACTTTATACTTTATTCTTATTAGGTTGATTTATTGGTTCTCTCTCTCTCTCTCTCTCTCTCTCTCTCTCTCTCTCTCTCTCTCTCTCATGTTTTCTACTACCAACTGTTTTTTGTTTTGCTTTTTCTGCTTCAGAGCTCAGGCACACACTTTGGAGGGAATTACAGAAATTCTATTATTCATTCTAGGAGCTCTAAGGCAGTGGTGACACAATTGCTGCCTTTCAGTCACACAATGGAGCCTAGACCTGTGGGGAGTGGTGCTCCAGGGGTCACATTTAATAAACTCTGAATACAATGCACTTGAACAATAGGCTGAGGCTGGCTACACCTGCTTAAGTGCTGGGCCGGGTCCCTTTATTCTCCACCACTTGGGCCACAGCCATGGACCAAGAAACAAGCACCTGGCATCATCTGGTTTTTCACTGTCTGATCAGCCAGGATACCTGGCTTCTGTATTCTTGTTTCTGGGATGAATAGGCCATCTCAGAAATCAGAAAAGACTAGCATAATTATTACAACTTGGTTTGAGCCTCATTGTAAACAAGTGTGTTATTTCTCTAGAACACAAGACAGTTCATATGGTCATATAGTGATTTTTATTAAATTCAGTACAGCAACGTTTTATTCAGTCTGTCAAAGGTATTGATCTAGGATTGCTAGGGATAAAAGAAACGGTGGCATGTATCTCATATGAAAAACACTCTGTGACTTTAAGGAGCTTGTACTCTATGGAAAATGGAAGAGTGTTGAAACTCATTTTTTTCAAAACAGTGCACAGGAAGCATAGAGATGACTCTTATATATGTTTCAAACTATATAAATCATTAAAAAAAGAAAAAAACAAAAACAGGACTGGGTCCCCTGAGATCCTTCAGCGCTTGAAAATTAAATGTCACTTTCTGTATGGTTGACCTCTAAGGCAATCAAAATGGGACATAAAAAGCTATCTCTTGCTGCCATGATTTAAATCATTTTTCCAAAATGGGTTTGCCAAGACAAAAGGAGGTGTTTCTGAAGGGGAGATGAATGTGAGGGAGAGTGTGTGTTGAACAATCCCAAGTTAATCGTGGCATTTATTTTGGTTTCTGCAACTCTCTGCCCCTCTGCTTATGAAATCAAAAGGCAGAAACAGCAGTGCTCACCTCATCATGCCACAGGATGTTACATTCTTTCTATAAACAATACGGTGCAAAGGTTCAGGGAGAGTGAGAAGTCTGAGCTGAAGCAATTTTTCCACTATTTATCATTGTTGACAGTTACCAGAAATCAAGAGAAGGGATTTTCTTGTCTAATTATTTCTAACCTTAAAGTTCAGGGAGTTAGTCTTCCTCAAGATTAGGATGCACTAAGTACATCCTGAGGAAAGGGTGCAGTACATTTTCTGCAAATACTATCCAGGAGATGTGAACTCTCCCCCTTTACTTAGGATATCAGAGAAAGGGACAGGAGAGCAGAGGAGCATTCAGACATCTCAGCTCAAAGCGGATGCTTCAGTTAGCGCTTATGTCGCTTCCACCTGCAACAGGGCAGTAGCCATCCTGGTGATGGAACTCAGTCTGCCCACAGACCAGTAACTCAGACCAAGTGTTAGCCAGCAGCCGCAGGATCCCGGAGAGTTATGAATAACCCCTCAGAACTGCTTTCTGGTGACTTATTACTACTGAGTGGGAACATGCATTTCCTTGAAGATACCATAAATGAAGGCAAAAAGGACTCCAGAAGCATGGATTTTGCTGCACTTGAAATATTGGAGAAATAGTTCAAGTAGCCCGGGAGAGAGAAACAGGCTGATCCTCAAGTTTTAACCTATCTTGATGATTCTTGCTTACTTTGATTTCTCAGGGCTGCTGCAGAAGAGTCAGATTTCTCCTATTTGGAAACTCCGGTGCTCCTGATATTTGTTTCCCAGTGGCAGACCTCGTGATCTTATATGTGGACATCTTGATGAGATACTGCGATGAGAGCATGTGATGGGGGTGCAGAAATCTGCTCCCACACAGGCAATCGGCACCTGCTACAATGGAGCCCCACAGCTCGTGCTGACACAGAAGCTACACGGAATCAGAGACTGCTCCCCCACACCGCCCCTGGCAACCCAACCACTCCTAACAGGGGCACCACCATGCTCACAGTCCTCTGGAAAAGGGGTTTCCATCCTCTTCCACCATTCACTCTTTCTAAACTTGAAACATTAAAATAAAATACTGTATTTCTAGTTTTAAATATAAATTCAAATTGTAATTAAGAACTTTCATGCCCCATATCTTGTCCTCAGTGGAGATAGACACCAGCTGTCTTACTATCTGTGGGAGGGAACTCCAAAATACTTACCAGAATGTGTGATTATTGTTCATTGTCCTTAGAATACCTCTACCTCTTTGGTGTTTGCCTATTTCTGCATTTCCAGTCCCACAGAGAGGTCCTATTTACTCTAAGACCTTTGACAAGTCAGCTGACCTTTCTGTGCCTCAGGTGTCCATCTGGGAGTGGACAGAGAGCTACACGGGATTATCTCAAGATTCCTGGCAATTGCGTCCTGTTATAATTCAAAGATACCACCAGTCCTTAATATTTCCAGGAGTAGTTTTCAATGCTTTGTTGGACATTGTTGAGTCACACTGGAATGACAATTCTAAGATGAGGTTGGAGTATAATGATATCTCCTGAAATAAGATTGGACTGAGGAATGTGGATAAAAAATGCAACGCAGTGTGGGATGGGAAAGCACAATCAGAGAACAGAGATGGCCTGTCCTCGGCCAACAGACACGATTAGGCAAATTTCCGACGCTTGATCAATGGCCAGCTGCCATCGGAAATATGACTCTTCCCAGAAGAGCTGTCTATCATCTGTTTGGCAGAAATCTCAGGGTAGCGATGCCAATAGTTTGCACAGGCCCTGGGTGAGTCAGCACTGACTGGGGTGCTGATAAGTGTGGCTTCAGAGATGGACAATGTGAGTGCTCAAGACTGTTAGGCTGATGAACACCAGGACACGTTCCAGAAGGCTTGCTATAGACACTAATAAACAAAATGTCAAGGGCCGGCCGAGTGGCTCAGTTGGTTAAGAGCTCGCTCAAGAGTGCGAGCTGAGCTCTGAGCAACAGCTGTTTGAGGCCAGCCCGAGCTGAGTTGCCGCTGAGCTGCCAACAGGTGGCAGGATGGCTCAGCTAAAAAAAAAAAAAAAAAAAAAAAAAAAAAAAAAAACAAAATGTCTTCCTACAACTATACTTTAGAATACTCACCTGCATAGCCTGAAGTGAGGAGCTCATCCCTGAGCCATCCAGGGGGTGGATCCACCATTAATGGGGTCCCAGGCAGCTGCAGGCACCTCCCAGAAAAGGACACTGGAAACTCCGAGGAAATAAGCAAATCCAAAGCAAAGAAGGACCATGCCTTAGGAGTTTTCTTTTAAATTCAGGGCTCAGGTTTAGGGAAATATCCAATATGCATGAGGGGAATTGTCCTGAACCAACCTCTCACCTTTGCTGTGCAGGCAGGAAGGAAGGAATAGGCACAGTGGGAGGAAGGCTCTCAAGGACCTCCTGCTGAGCAAGCTGGCAGTGCTAGGGCACTGAAGAATACCTTCCTTTGACCTGACTTGGCACAGGTTTCCCAGGTTTTCTCCAATCAGCCTGGGTCCCCAAGACATCAGGTGATCTCGGATCTCTTAAGGCAACCAGGGGTCACAGTGCTGGAGGCCAGGAGTGCCCTTGGATAATATGGAGCACACCATCCCCAATTATCACATGTGTGAAAAACATCACTAGGAAAGTTTTTAAATACTGATATTATTATTTATAAAAGGCTGTTAGCAACGTGTTAAAAAATAAACTCGGGCTGGCTGAGTGGCGTGGTGGTTAAGCGCTGGCATGGGAAGCCAGCAGCCCCGGTTCGATCCCACACATGAGGGCCAGTGACACTGCCCTCAAAAAATAAATAAATAAATAAATAAATAAATAAATAAATAAATAAATAAAATGAACTCGGGCCGGCTGAGTGGCGCGGTGGTTAAGCACTGGCTTTGGAAGCCAGCGGCCCTGGTTCGGTCCCACATATGAGGGCCAGTGACACTGCCCTCAAAAAAATAAATAAAAATAAATAAACTCAAGGGCCAGCCAAGTGATTCAGTTGGTTAAGAGCTCGCTCAAGAGTGCAAGCTCTGAGCAACAGGGCCACCGGTTCGATTCCCAGCCCAAGCTAAGCAGCTGCTGAGCTGCCAACAGGTGGCAGAACAGCTCAGCTACAAAAAATAAATAAATAAAAAATAAAAAAATAAACTCAAGCATACGAAAAAATTCAAATGGAAGTCTCTCCCTTATGCTGAATACCCCACCCCCATCTTTAGTTCTACTTCCTAGAAGTATCCATTTTTAAATAGTTCTGGTTTTAAGTCTTCTATACCATAGAATTGACCCATAGGTGTATGCCTGTATTTCTGGCCTTATCAACTTCAAATAATATTTATCCGTTTCCGACCATGAAACTGAATTTAGTACACTTCCCTACCTCTCAGCCCATCTGCATCGCACCTTCCAATTCTTATGAGTTACATTAACTTTTTTTTTTAAAGATTTTATTGGGGAATTGGGGGAGGGGAACAGCGTTGGGGAATCGGGGAAGGGGAACAGACAAGTTGCTGTCCTTTTGTTCTTCAGTCTAGTTGTGGAGGACTTTGCTTCACTGGCCCATGTTGGTATTATCATTGTGGTCTTCCCGGGTGAGGCAGATCGGTCGCTGGCCTCTGGATGGCCACTCACAGCGGCTCTTGACAGCTCACACCGACTGCCAGAGGCTCACACTGGCTGCTGGCCAGTCTCTGTAGCTTATGGAAGCCTACTGCAGCAGGGGCTGCAGCTATGCCGTCCTGGGGATTCACAGCAGCCCAGCTCCAGGTGGAGCTGTTGTTCACCATCTTAGCTGTAGAGGGCAGTGTCACTGGCCCTCATATGTGGGATCCGAATTGGGGCCCCGCTGCTCAGAGCTGGCATCCCAAGTCAGCTCCTAACCAATGTGCCACTCGGTCAGCCCACATTAACGTTTTAAGACCTCTAATTTTTAAGATTTCCAATGGTCACATGTATAACTTTAAATTATATGCATAAATCCCTCTTTCTTGATTCATCAACTTCTGATATTATCAACCTGGCTCCTATTTTGTAAGATGAAGAAACTAGTTTATGGCCTATAGCCTTGGCCCTCACCCTTTCTTCTTCCCAACTTGCCAGCTGGCGAATATCCTGGAGAGGGCCCTGGGTTCAAACCTTCTTCTGCCTCATACCTTTTGTGTGACCTTGAGCATGCAACTTAATCTCTACAAACCTCAGTTTTCTCTTCTGACCACCAGGTGATCCAGAGGAAAAAAAGTCCTAGAAATACTTCTATTACTTAGTATAAATCCACACTCCTAAGAGGACAGAGATGGAGAATAAAGAACAGTTCAAAAAGATGGTGTATGCCATACTGGTTGCTAAAATTGCTCAATATTTATTGCTTCCTTTAGAATTAGTATATTTTAAGTCTCATTAAGTACATACACTAAGAATTAGGATTAGATTGCACAATAGGAATGGATCAAACTCTTCTTGTTCTGACTTTCCTCCCAAAGTAGTAGCCATGTTATTTTTCTTTGTCCTTATACAGATTTATTTAGTGGGACCTGCCATGTATGTGTTCTCTGACAAATTCCATGCTGTGTTTATCATTGACATTTAAGGTCCCCTTGGGTACTAAAGTACAGTTGATTACTAATTACCAATGCTACTGGTTGATGGATGGGGAGATCATCTTGACAATCTCCCCAAAGTTAAGAAATTATGGTGATTTGTTTTTCTTTAGCTTTTCAACTGTCTGCTTGCAAATTAAAAAAAAAAATCTGATTATCTGTGAATTTCCAATAATTCAATCAAAACAATGATTTTTAAAAAATCCTATGAAGACACAACATAGGAGGATCCTGACAATTGTTTGGTTCTTTTTTGTGTTTTCCTGTTCAGAAGCATTCTCTCAGTTGTCTTCACATTGAAAATAGATAGCATCTCTTCACCAGTGGGCAAAAATACTAACTACTAAGGATAGCCAGAGATAACCTTCTGCTAAGTCAAGACCGGGCTGGAATTTATGCCAGTGTTTCCATTCAACACACTGGATGACTGATTGTTTGCAACCAGGTACTGACCATCACAATTTCTCCATTGGCCAAGGTCAGTGTTTAACGGTGATGGTTTTGACTTCAGTGAAGAATTCATAAGAGTCCTTGGCTCCTTCTCTACCTATCCCGGAACTCTTCATCCCTCCGAAAGGAAGGTTCAGCTCTCTGATGAGCCAGCAGTTGGTCCAGACCAAACCTGACTGCAACTTCTTGGCCACCCGGTGGACACGCCCCACATTGCTTGACCACACTGTCGCTGCCAGCCCATATTTAACACCGTTGGCTCTTTTAATCACTTCCTCTTCACTATCAAAGGGGACAACACACGTCACTGGACCAAATATCTCTTCCTTCATGCAAGGGGATTCATCTTTAATGTCTGTTATCACAGTGGGAAGCATAAAATAGCCTGCCTGGTTCCTTGTGGGGAGGCTCAACTTATCCACTCCCTCACCACACAGAATTTGAGCCCCTTCGGCACGAGCTTTCTTGATGTAACTTCTGACCTAGGTGGATAAAAACCATGATTAGCAACATTTTACCATTTGGCTTAATTCAAAGCAATAGGAAATTCAATATTTTCAAATCATCTAGGAAAGATGTATAAGGTCATTGCCAAGAAATCTAAGGTTTGTTATCTTACTACTCAGCTGCTAAGCTTGAGGGGCAGAAGTGCTCTAACCATCACTTGGGCATTCAATCCTCATATGCAGTAGGACAGGGTAATTTATTTAATGTCTAAGTGCCAGGGTTAAGTGCACTTGGATTAAATGCATTCATTACATACACTCTCACTTAATTCTTTCAAAACTCTGTATTATTATCACCTACTTGCTGATGATATAATTGAGCGTCAGAAAGAGTAAACATTTCATACAACTAATAAACAGGAAAGCTAGAATTCACTCTCAGGCATATTCAGTAGTTAAATACACAAAAGAATATTTTCTCACTGTTGGGGGATGGGGTGGGGACTATATCCATTGCAGAAAGTGAGATGTTGAATGGTGTATAAGATTTAATTAAAGGCCAGGGTGCCCTTCAAATAGTTGAGCTTCCAGAACAAATAATTCCTAATTCTTAGCCTCATGACTGATTATATTCTGAAAGTAAATCTAGGTAACATAATACAGCTAACTATAATGGGAAGTAAATTATGTAATAAGTTAACTCAGTGATTCAGAGATATGATAGATGTTTATTAATAATGGGTGTAGAAATGACTCATCCTAATAATGATATGTACATTTATATATGGAAATAATGTTGAAATCACAAAGATACATGATTCTACCCTTGAAGGATATAAGCATAGGAGAAGTACAAAAACAATCCTCAAAATTAAAAGAATAGAACAATAGTCAGGTAGTACATGAAAAGCAGGGTAAATTTTAAAACAACGTTTTGGATTCCTACTTATCATTTACTGTCCGAACATTCTGCCCCAGTGTTAGATTAGCACTGCACGATAGAACTATACTCAATATAGAGCTATATATTTGCCATGTAAAAATAAAAATGGTGATGTTATTTCATTATTAGACATGCTTCAATTTGTAGAATGCTTAGTAAAGCCATGAAGTCGAAGGCTTTTTTAAAAATATAACATTTGGTACAGATTTATATTCGCCTCTGCTCCCCTACCTCTCACAACAGCACAATGATCTAAAAGCTTTCCCAGAAAAACCCTAGCTTCCTTTATGGGTAGAGACTAAAATAGGTCTGGACTTCTCTTTCCCCCTAGTCTCTTGCTCCTTTTGAAACAACCCACCCACATTAATTAAAAGATGCCAAATGCGGCATCCTGTGTGAACAAAGGAAGTCCCGGTGAAGGTCTCCCAGAGTTCCCTGCTGGAGGCAGCTCCAGGATTTTGTCAGTGATACAATGGTGCAAGGGGTGTTCTGGTTTTCAATTATCGCATCTAAAAGGAGTTCCATGGTTATTTCTTAGAAGCTCTTGAGATAATCAAATCTGAAGGGAAGTGTCACTTTTCACATTGTGAACTTATCAAAATATTTAATGTATAAGGTGATGCATACGAAACTGAATTTATTTTCTGGAGGACATGTCACTGGATGATAACATGACATCAACAGTAGCAGCTCAAGGCAGAGATTTTCAGTAAAATCTAAGGGGGAAAAACAACCCTTGTGACTAATAATGTGCTATCAAATGTAATGAATTGTTATTATAAAACTTTCGTGTGAGAGAAGGGAGCATAGAATAGTTAGTATTTTGTAGCTTTGCACATCAAATCAAGGCCCAGGGAAGAATGGGTTGGGTAGCCCAACTGTGTTCACATTACTTACGAACTGAGAGATTTTAAATGCCCTGTGCCTCCATTTCCTCAGCTGAAAAATAACACTGCCACCTAGTCATGGGATTAAATCTAATAAGATATGCATAATATTTAGCATTATGTCTGGTACATAGTTAAGTCTTTGGAATGTCAGCCGCTGTCATGGCTGTTGATGAGGATGCATGATCTGACACTTACTAACTAAGGGACTCCACAGATGCCACCATTCAGTTTGTCAGGTTTTTTACCTGACAAAGAAGATAGGAAACTGCAAGAGTGGGCCTTCCTGAGGCCTGTAGCCTGGCCTTCCTGGGGGATGTATCTGTGAACTTCCCCTGGGCTTCCTTCAGCCTCATTGTAAACACTCGACTACAAATTCTATCTCGCTAGTTACTTGCATTTATGGGAAGGGAGGCATATAGCCCGATTCCCCAGACAACCAACTGGGGAAGGATTCAGAAGGGTAAAAAGGAAAGGAAAGAAACTCTGTGAATTCCCCTCCCCCAATTCCCCAATTTAAAAAAAAAATAAGAAAGAAAGAAAGAAATTCTGTGAAATAGGCAAGGGGCTTCTCCTTCGTTCTTCAAGCACAGAATTACCTGCAATTTACTGTGCATCCCCTGCAGTCACTAGGCACCTGGAAAGCCACACGTCCACTTAGGAGCACGCCATGTCTCTGTAAGTTACTGAGGCCTTTGCCATCACAGAGCAACTTTTATATATTCTAGTTGGATGCTTCTGTCACTGTGTCACCATCTCTTGTGACAATCACACAGAAGTAGGGTGGACACAAAGACCCCAGACTCTGCAGGGCTAATGCGATTTGGAGAAGACATAGACACACTGCAGAAGAGGAGACATGGATGCAAAGATGGCAGACAGGCCCTCCTTGGCCCGCGGCTCCTAAAGATTTCTTGTGAAAGGAGGGGAAATGACCACCTGTGGAGATTATACACTGCCTGCTTGATCCCAGATGGTGTGACACATTGATCTGCCAAGAGTTGTAATCTGAAAAGGACAAGATGATGGGAGAAACCAGGCTCTCCCTACTTATCTTAGCCTGGACTCAGATGAAAACTTGTTCGCTTGGTGAAACCCATGTGGGGAGCTGGGCTGAGGCGGAAGGAGATGGACCTGGGGGGAGCCACCCAGAACCTTCAAGTGAGGTGTTTCTCCTGCCTATGTGCAGGTAGGTGCTGAGGGACACACACATGCTAAAGGAGGTCTCGGCTCCCACTGCCCTCAACCCATTCCCCGTCTGCAGCAGGTAAATCCCTGGGGTCCACCAGGACAACCGCTGCCTGTCTAGGGATCAGTTATTGGACCGCAACCACCACCCTACTGAAAAGAAGGTAATTTGGGTCTTCAAAGATGTGAAGTTTAAGCTGTATAGTTTACTCTAGAGAAAATTTTCGATATTTTATACCAAAATGTTCTGATACCGCAACTTGCTAAATGCCCTGTGTCTATTTTAGAAGTAATTTAAACTGGGAATCACCAAAATCTAAAATGAAACAAAAAAGAAAGTTTGAGAATTGGGAGGGCACCGGAATGCAATGAGAATGTGGCGTTATCAACTAAATGTGCTATAATTGAAATTTTGGGTCCCTTTTTATAAGCTGGTTCTTGGGGAAGCAAGAACATTGAGGGGAAATGTAGACCTGCAGAAAATGTTCCATTTGTTTCTTTAGAGTAATGCTGTAAAAATCTCTAATAAATTTAGATAATAAGCTGATCATTTAAAAAAAATTTTAGTTGGCATTTAAAAAGTAGGATTTGTATAATATTGAGATATTGAACACCCATACTTATCCAAAAAAATTTTTAAGAAACTAGAATTCAATACTAACGATGCCTGTGGCATAAGCTGAAATAACCAATGAAAACATGAAGAATTAAAGGAGAGTCTTAAGTAAAACCTAAAGGCTTGTATGTGTCCATATGGTCCCTTTGTTGTTGTTATGATTTAATGATCAGTGAGACCAGATGCTGCATGCTGTGTTCAAGAGTTCAAGGAAAATGGAATTGTTAAGTTTGGGGGCTATACTGTAACCAGAACACATGCTATTGTGTTGATTCAATCATTTACCCAACACATCCTGTGCACCCGCTATGGTTCAGCTACTTTTCTACTTTTCTAAGGATATAGCAGTGAACAAAACTGACCATGGAGCGTACATTCTAATCAAAGAAAAAGAGTCAGTAAAGGAATAAATAATATATATTACACATCATAAGAGTCACAGAGAAAAATAAAGCAGCAAAGAGGCAGAGGAAGTTCTGGGGGGTGGGGCGTGATTGTACGTAGGGTGAGCAGGCAACTGCTGCTCAGACCATGACATTTGATCTAAGGAGTGAGCCCAGCAAATCTCTGAAGGACAAGCATTCCAGGCGGTGTGGGCAGCCAGAGCAAAGGTCAAGAAGAAGGAGCATTATTTTCAAGGAAGAACAGGGAGGCTACTGTGCAGCAGCAGAATGAGGGAGGGGAAGGGGGGGCCTTGGCAACAGGGGGCAGAAGTAACAGGAGACAGTCTGCTGGGTCATAGTAAAGACTTAGGCTTGACTGTAAACGAGATGAGGTATGATTATACATAACATGCGACATCAGTGATAAAATGGCTGTGATACTAGAGCAAGGTTTAACAAGCAACTTGGCTAATCTGGAAACACCAGCATGGATGTAGGACCCTCCTCAAAGGGCAGCGTGTGAGCTCCACACAACCAGGTTTTAAGTTGTCTCCTCTTGGATGTGATCAGGCTACTTCCCATCATTACGGAGCATCTAATGGGCATCCACAGGGTCAGATGCTGGCCTTGGTTCCTCTACCTCACTGAAGGGAGCCAGGGCTCAGGGGAGACGTCCCAGTGCCTTGTGGAGAAGAGCAGCTCAGATGGCTGAGGCTCTTTGTTATTGGAAAGCAGAGATGCCTGCAGGAGGGCCTGTTTGGGGGCTCAGAACGACGGGGTGGGGAGGAGAGCAGGCTAAAGGGAGGGCACTGTAGGCAAGTAGGGCCATGCTGAGCATCAAAATATTGCATTAAAGCCACAGAAAAATCAAACACTTAGATTTGCTTCATTTATATATCTCCCCTCATTGGGTAAATTAAATAGCTATTAAGGCTTCCAATAGAAGAAGTCATTTCCTGCTAATTTGAATAGAAAGAACTTTGAATCTCAGATGAGTGGTGAATTGCAAAGGGGACCTCGGACTGTACAGCAGCCTGCGCTTACTGCAAGATGGGAAGTTAACTTGGCTCCACAGGAAGCATTCAGAATGCGCTGGAGCTGGTTTTTACCAGTTATTTGTATGTGTGGGAGGCAGGCAGGGAGCCCTGGTGCCCAGAACAGCCAGAGGAAGAGGACAAGGAAGCGCCTTGCACCTGGCGACCTCTCGCTCCACAATGGGGGATGTCCCATGCACACTCGGGACTGCTGCCTCTGCACCTGCAATCTTGCAAGTGAATTTGGCTGGTGAAAAACAGCCATGCTGGGCACTTCACTTCAGTAAATGATCACAAACCTCAGTGAGCCCTTGGAGGAGCTGCCCTACTGATAACATGGTTATTTCAAAGTCTGTTTTCTCTCCTGATCTCCTGCAAGGCTATTTCACACCCTCTCTTTCCTCCTGAAGCCTCCAACACCTTCTCTCCTTCTCCATCTGCTTCCTATTCCACTGAAGATTCAGAAAAAATAAAGCCATCAAGGTACTATACCTTCCCACCTATGTGTGCAGTGTCAGAGATTTCTACAAACTTAAGTGAAGGCTCGGCCCCTTATCAGCTGACTGATTGAGGCATATTTCCCTTGGTGGGCCTTAGTTATTGAAACTGAAAACAAAGTGCTTCCAGAGCCCAAAACTAGGACACTTATTTAGGGAGTAGTCACATCGGGTATAAATTGAAACGACTTTAAAGACCTAAATTCCATAAACTACTCAGAGACCACCAATAGTCTCTCCCACCTAGGCCACCACTTGTCACTCCACATAATTTGGGTTGCATCTGCTGGCACTTCCGAATTGCCATCTGTTGTAAGCCAGATGCAGGACTCTGTCCACTGGAAACATTTACCTGTGAAAATTCTTTCCACCTTAATTCACATCATTCTTATTAGCTAACCTTTAGGCTTTGAAATTTGCCTTTCTCTGTCTTCTAATAGACTCTCCCATGCTGGCTTCTCAAGTGCATTCATTTCACGTAAATGCTGCTTTAACCTGGACTACATTTGCAGATTCATACCTGACATTTTTAGACTCTGTTTCCAGAGACAATTTTCCATAGGTCATAATTTTTCAAAAAGAGGGTAGTAATTAACAATATTTCAAGGCATGGATGTGTGCAATGCCTTGCACTGAGCTTCTCTCCCAATAACTTACATTGCAGAGACTTACTTACTTTCTCCAAATGAGCTTTACTTATCAGAGCTCCCATGTTGGCTGATGGATCAGAGGGAACGCCAACTTTCCACATTCTGGTAGCTTCTACAAACCTCTTTAAGAAATCACTATAGATGCTCTTCTGGACAAAGATCCTGCTGGTACAGAGGCAGATTTCACCCTGCCAAGAATGACACATAAGGACAATGAGAAGACCTAACTGCATACCCCATGGGGACATCATGCTGCACTTCTGAGCACCTGCCATAATATATATATATATCCACAGTTTTTTGTTGTTGTTGTTGTTGTTGTTGTTGAGGGCAGTGTCACTGGCCCTCACATGCGGGACCCGAACCAGGGTTGCTGGCTTCCCAAGCCAGTGCTTAACCACCGTGCCATTCGGCCGGCCCAAGAACTGTTTCTTTTTTTTTTTTTTTTTTTAGCTGAGCCATCCTGCCACCTGTTGGCAGCTCAATGGCAACTCAGCTCGGGCTGGCCTCGAACAGCTGTTGCTCAGAGCTCAGCTCGCACTCTTGAGCGAGCTCTTAACCAACTGAGCCACTCGGCCGGCCCTTATATATATAAATATGTATATATCTAAACCACTTTTTCTAGGAATGACTGAGAGAAATAACTACAATTATAATGATTATAAAAATAATTATTGTAAAAATGTTTTTCATTCTACATTCACAGAAACCCTATTAGAAGGCATTATTATTGTCATTTCCATAATTTATAGATAAAGAATGAAGGTTTAAAAGGTGATGCAAATTATTTGAGTTAGGTAAATAAAGATATATCTCATTTCATGCATCTTCCCTTCTGGGACAGTTCTAACTCTCTAGCTTAAGTCTTTGTTTTCTGCTAAAAAAAAAATTAAATATGCCCTTTGGAGAAAATCATGTAGTATTTATGCACACATGCTCCATCCTAGGTTCTATCCGGGGCTTTGGAGTTAAAATGCTGCAAAGCAGCAGGTATAGTTGCCCTCTTCATGAAGCTAACAGTCTAACTCATCTGATCCACCTGTTCTTAATCCTTTGGGATGCCACAGCCTTTAAGACTCTGATGAAAAGTATGGACCCCCGGAAAAGATCTTAGTTTCAGGAAATACAAAGTTGCCCTGAAACTCACCCATGACTTCCAGGTAAGAAACCGCTCTAGACTAACCAGCTCTAGACTAGTTAGGAATTTATTTCTAAGTATGAGAATGCACTTGGGATGTTTTGGGAAGGAGAATAAGGGTTTATTAGAGATAGGACATTTAGACAGCAAGAAGAGACTAGGGTCAACTCTATGAATACAAGGGTAGAGAAGCAAGCATCAATCATTTTGCCCATGGATGGTCCCTGATAAAAATTGTGTAACTCAAGAAAAGGAGCTTGCTGAACAGAAGCTGTGACTCTACAAGGCAATGGATTGACATTGACATTGAACAGTCAGTAGAATAACACAATGCAACAACTCTTCTTCCACTGAAATAGTCCTGGGTTGACCCATTCACTCCTGGCTTTGCCCTGTGATAAAACAGGTCCAGTGTGACAAGGCCACAGGGTTAAACACAAACAAACAAACAAAGCAGCCAGAGGACATACTTGGTTGGCAAAGCTGGACCTGACAGTGGTTGGAACACACTCCTCCAGGTTCGCGTCCTCAAAGACAATAGCAGGATTCTTGCCCCCGAGCTCCAGGGAGAGTTTCTTGCAGTGGGGAGCACTCAGCTGTGTGATCCGCTCGGCTGTGGGCTGGCTCCCAGTGAAGGAGATGAGGGGCACCTCTGGATGGGACACCAGGGCCTCACCTGCCCTGGGCCCTGTTCCAAACACAATGTTTACCACACCTGGTGGAACACCTGGATGGGAAACATTATCAGTTACAGCAATTCTTCTCAGTATGTTGAGGACTTCAGGTTACATGGAGATTCTCCTTGAAAGTCCAATAGCTTGAATGGGGATGGGAGTAAATTCTTGTGAGTGTCTCTAGTTTAATAGCAAGGCAAAAAAAAAAGTGTCACCTCTGCCCAGAGCACACCCTAGGTGGGATTTCTGTGGGTGCTTTGCCCTAGAAAAATGCAGGGTAGAACATTCTACATAATTCATTCCATACAATGGACTAGGGCTGAGGATGTAGAGATAGCCTTAGGCAGGGTAGCCCTGTGACGGAGGAGAGTCGTGCTCCCAGCTGGCATCCAGGAGCCACAACTGAGTATGAAAATGTTAACTAGAGGGGAGTGTAAACACTGCAAAATCCAGAGAAGAGATTGTCTATCTTGGCCCAGGGGAGTGAAGGAGGGCTCCTTTAGGAAGATAAGTTTTGAGATGGAGGTCCTCTGCCCCATGATATAGATGCCCCATTACACTCTAGGTCTGATAAAGTACCAAAACCACCCAATAATAGATGCCCCACTCTTTTTCCTCAGGAGTCTCTATTGCCCTATGTCTGCATGTATTTCCTTACATGTTTTATAGATTGACCTCTTTATGACCTACCTACCACCCAAAGGTATACTAGCTAAGGGCAGGCATAACATCCATGTTTTGCTCTCCATGGTATTGCCTACACATAGCCACGCTCACTCACATTGACTGGGGGCTTACTGTGGGTCAGTCATTGCTGTGAGTGGTTTACACCCTTTAGACACCCCCCCCCAACAATTTTATTAGGTAGGTAGTTTTACTATCCTCACTATACTCAGGAGAAAATTGAGGCAAAGTGAGGTTAAGTGACAACAATAAGAGGCAAAATTGAGTGTAGAAGATTAAGAAATAATTATTAAGTAAATGGATGAATGAATATTTAGTGTACATTATCCACATTGGGAATGGTGGAAGCTTTAAGTGTCCAGAAAGAAAATTTACGTGCAATTATGTTGTGTCCCAGAAGTTCTTAGGGTTTGCCTGGAGGTAGTTGAGCTTATTCCCTCCATTTCTTCAGGCTTGAACTATAGGAGGAGCAGAAATCCTCCAGTGTATAAGGTTTCTGAACTACGTCCCTGCTCCTGGCATCTTTCCTTTGCTCCAGGTTAGACATTCTCTCAATAGAAACATGCTCTCTTGGATTAAAACCATCTGCTTAAGAATATGCTTTTAAAGTATAAATAATAATTTTGCACTGATGGTCTATTATGATCCAAAACACCTTCCCACAGAGCCACAGCCTTTGTCCAATCCCCTTGAGGGAACAACCAAAGCCCCATTCAGGTGAACCCCAAGGAGACAGGTGATAAGACTCAATGAATTATGATGGCATCTGGCAAAACCTCACTTCTACACTCCATGTGCACACTTGTTGAAATCCAGCGTAGGTTGGTTCTGGATCATAAGTCACTACCAGATGAGGGCAGAACCAGAACCAGGCACTATGGGAGAGCCCGCCTGGGTTGGGGCAAAGACGGTGCTTGGGGGAGAGGTCCTTCCCGTGGTTGATGGGAGGAAAGCTAGGACAGGTTTCCCACCATTTCCAGGATGGGGTCCGGCATCTCCATCAAATATCAGGCATGTGGGTATTTATGTGATATTTGGATGGGGTTGCGAACAGGAGAAGGGGTACTCTTGAGCATTATAAATCCTAAAGGCAAAAACAATAAACCAAATTACTTGTAATGTTTACAGTAGCATCAAAGGGTGAGAGGAAACAGAAACACCACATTTTCATCACCATAGGAAAATGAGCTTGTTTCAGTGGTCTCATGGCCTTCTACATAATGGCACACATATTTTGATTACATTTCCTTGACTTCTGATGTTAACACACTAAGATCTATCTACTGGTCATTTTTCCCCAGTACTGTATTTTCATTTGATAAAGACATTAATGAAAAATTTTTAGAGATCTCTGAGCTCTACCCTTAAGACAATCTAGTTATAAAAGAAGGGAGGCAGTTTAATCAACAAATAACAATTTGGTAAAACTCAGGGTAGGTGCTAACCGACAATGAAGGGAATCAAAGTCCTCCAAAGCTAGGATGTGGGAGGATGACGAGTTTAAACTTACACAGAGCAGAACAAAAACTAATAGGAAGGGCCAGAAATCCTGTCCGTGGAAACTCTAGGAATGAAGGCAAATATTTGGTGCCCCCAGGAAGAAAATGAAAATTCTAGGACTCCTGAAGAGGTATTCACTGCATACTTTTTAAAATGATTTTATTTCAAAGAATGGTCATCCTCCAAGTCCAAGTCTGTTTGAACCCTCAGGAGTTAGCTCTTGAAATATCCTGAATGCATTAGCAAGTGGCTTTAGCTTTCTTTTCCCTACACTATGAAAAGTTCCCCTCCCAGTGCTCTAAAGCAAGATTATTTAGATGTGATTCATGCCTCTTCCAATCCTAGTGGAGAAACTGAGGGCTTAAAGAGGTGTAAGTTGAGCATTGCATTCTCAGTATTTGTCAGAGGAGGAAAGTTCAGCAAAGCCAGCCTGGGGAGGGAAAGAGTGGAGGACCATTTTGATATCATCAGCTTAGTTACACACAAAAAATAAGATCAATGCCATGCAAATAGGGAGAAAGATAAAGCTCTCATGCAGACCAAGTACTGGGGTCTATGAATAGGGAGAGTGGTTAGGAAAGAGAAAGCATCATAGATGAAGAAGTGATTCATTTGAGGGGAGTGTTCTCTGGAACATGTCTGCAGCAGCCCCCTTACCTCCATGGCACCCTCCCCAACACAGATCAAAGCAGAGGTTAGGCCTCGTTCCTATCTCACTCAAGGGAATCTACAGTCAAAAGGCAGGAGACAATTTGCAGACACTAGAGACTGGATTTTGTGAAGAATGGGATTAGAACGTGATCCCTTGTATAAGGGAGAAATGACACACTCTGGGACCCAAGACAGATAGGCACATTCATATCATGCACCCCACATAGGCCTAGAGCACCCACAGACATTATCCCAAAGACCTAGGCTGGGAGGCCTCATTCCTCTGTAGAATACAAGGGAAATGGGCAAATAACCAGGGCCATAAGCCCCAATGCTCTTCCCTAAACAGACATGGTTTAACCTGCCAACTAAATCCTGGAGTAAAGAACTGATTCTACTTTCCTGGAAGCCAAGGTGTATGTTTTTGCTTCAAGAGAAAAGGTACCCAGGAGAGAGAGAGGTGGGCTCTTCCCAACCACCCACTCAATGGATAGGGGTACCTTCTCTGTGGACTTGAAGGAAGCAGGCACAGCAGAGATCAACAGAGCCAGAAAGACGGCCTTTTCCCCACCACCCACCTATCGTTCCAGCCAGGCTGTGAGGAGACATGAGCTGAGGGCACCCTGCCTGTTACCTTCCAACCCTGGTGCAGTGTCAGGCTGAAGAGCCTGGAACTCAACCCGGAACACACCCTGAACATGGCCATTACAATGTTGACAGAAAGAGAAGCTCTATTATATCAGTGTCTGAGTAATAGTTCTGAATGCAGGGAACACTGAAGGATATATATGCAACGTTCTTGAAAATGGGTATTTCTATCAGGTATTCTACAGCTATACAAACCAGAGAAGTGCTTAGCAATATTCTTAGCAATTTTCACCAAGATTAACTTGTGGTTCATGCATAAGATTTAAATTGACTATTGAAGATTCTCTGGAGCAGGCTGGTGTCTGATTTGTTTGGGCTTTTTAAGTCTGTCTACTCTTATTACGTGCCATTGCTCTGCCAGCCGACTCCTACACAGAGGAACTATCCTGCAGTAGCCCCATTCTGGGTTGAATAGAGAAAGCCGTGTGAGGAAACCCCATGGACAAGGGGGATTTCTCAGAAAAAGTTCAGGGAGACAAAAACCACAGATGTCACTATTTTGCCACTGAGCAGATTTCTATCCAAAATAACTTTTCAAATGTCAGTAACCCTAGGTTGAAGCCTACAAAACGTATATCCTGAAAGCCACTCCCATGCCTGCTGCACACTCTACCACTTAATTACCTGCTTTCTCCAGGAATTTGCACATCATCCACGCGGTCACTGAAGTCATCTCGCTGGGCTTAGCTATCACAGTATTGCCTGCAGCAATGGCCGGAGCTATCTTCCAGGTCAGCAAGTAGAGTGGCAAATTCCAGGGACTGATCAGCCCAGCTAACAGAGAAGAGCAGGGACACAGCCAACTGTGACATGCCCCTCAAAGCAGACTGGCCCGGTGGGCCTCTTACGATGGAACTCCTTCGTGCTGCAGGAAACTTAAGCTCCACCAACCCCAAACTTTGCTTATTTGGAGCCAATTTTAGGGAAATCACTCCAAAATGTATCACATAGAACAGTGCCTTTTAAAACTATATTCAACACAGTTTTCTCTTTTCTTGATGACTTACGAAGTATTTATGAACAATAGCAGTATAATTTCCTGGGCTAAAGGGCTGCCACATGTCACTATATAGTTCCAGAAGGTGATAACTTTTGAAATTTATGGACTGATATTTGTTTAAATGTCTCCCTCCTCAGCATTAAACTGCCAGGTATTGATTCTTCAAAGTTGTTCCATCTCTGTTTCTAATCTGTTGGGGACTAAAACATAAAATCTCAAGCCTTTTAGAATTATGTGTTAAATAAGAGAAAATGGGTTCTGAGACTGTGAATTCATTTTTTCTAGCCAGAGTATTTTTGCATAAAAAAATTATCTCTAGGTTCTTACTTGTATCCTGATTAGATAGATTTGCTGGATAAGGAACAGAGCCAACATAGAGAGTGTCCCCATACAATATTCTGAAACCATCTAGGCTTCCAACCATCGAACACATAAAAACAAAATCTACCTTATGAATAAGTAGTACATGGATTCCACTTATTTTATAATCTTCCCTTATGTCTGTGCTATAAGAATACACATATTTTATATTATTACATTTCCCATTGAAAAATCTTTTCTTTAGGGGATAACTATTATTTTGCAGCATAATGTATTAGCATACTTCTTAGGAGACTGTTTGGGCTTTCCATAATGCCTTGAAAACACCATTTCCAAAAAGCTCAAATAATCAAAGTGGTAAAAAATGCCCCATTTTCTTTCCTTTTAAATATATTCTTTTATTCTGTCATAAAATGCAACTAGTAAAATATGGACGATTTTCTTTTTTCTCAGAGGAAACAATGACATCTAGTGGATATTTTGAGTCATTGCAGATATTTATATGTCCTCAAAGGGCAGGAAGCAAAGAAATCAATGAGGAAAGCAGATATTTCTGTTAAGACTTATTTACCACGTACCTGGTACTGTTCTAAGAGCCCTACACTTATTAATTTATTTAATTCATATAAAAATATATAAAAACAAAATTAAATCATTCTCCCAGTTTTTCAGATAAGAATACTAAAGTACACAAAGGTTATGTAACTGGCCCCACACATATCTAAAATGCATGCTCTTAACCAAAATACTCTCTGGAAATAGACCTTTGTTTTTTTCTTAATTACAAAGGAAAAACAATCTGGCTCGAATCTACTCTCAGTGTCATTCTTTTCCCTATGATTTCCCAAGAACAATGTTCCAGGAATAAATAGGGAACTTCACACAGAGAAAATAAACTAGAAATCGATATATAAGGCCAATTATGTTCCAGTCAAGTAGAAAAAAATCGGATCCTTCCTTTTTTTTAGTCTGTTCCTTTAGATCAATTGTACAGGACTGACCCAGCATCTCTACGTACAATTGTGGCCCAGGCTTTCACTGACTAACACCTACCGATCCCCACAGGAGCCCGCACGGTGTAGTGCAGACAGCCCATGTGGTCCATCTGTGTGCACTCTGACGTGTGGTGCAGGATGGAGGAGGCAAAGAACCGGAAGTTGTAGACAGACCGGGGAATGTCCATGGTTCTCGCCATTGTTATGGTTTTCCCTGTAAGAAGTCAACAATAGAAAGCACAGTCAGAGTATTTCACCATGGACAGTGAAGACACTATCACACATGTACCTTAGCTGACGCTGGCATAGCCTCTGTTCCTTCCAGTCTGGGCTGGGCATTCTTTGAATACACAGTGCATTGATCGTGGTTTGATAAAACCATGAAATAATTAAATACGAAGTTATAAGGGGAAATAGAGGGGGAGTTAAATGTGAGTCAAATGATCTTTGCTTCGTGGACTGCACAATTCCTAGGAATCATCATGAATTTGCCAGATGCTACCACTTCACTCACACCAGTTCTTTCAACTCAAAATCACAAGCTTTGTGCATGCTACAAAGGGGTTGAAATTGTGGGTGTTAACGCAGCTGTATTTTGCACATCACAAAAAACCACTTGGATAAGCACGTGATGTATATTAAATGTCCCCACAACACATGGTGGAGTCATTAAGATGGACACGTGGCAGAACAACTGATAGGAACCCCTGGTACAGGATGCTGTGTGCCACTTAATCACCCCTCACGTGTCACATACATGTCCTAGCTCCAGCATTGAACAAAGAGACACCTAAGCTCACCTGAACTGTTAGTTACCTTTAGTGCAAGGAGACAGCAGTGTCAGGAACACCAGCAGGCAACATTTTCTTTTTAAGGGCTCAGAATCAGGCTGCTTCCTAACTTTACTGCATGCATTATTATTTTTAAAGATCTTGACTTTTCCTAACAGATGTTATTGTAAAGCTTTTCAGACATTAACTTCATTATCCTGACTCTGGGAAGGAGTTAAAAATTTGGGAAACAGTGTTGGGAGTGGAATGGTGACATCTCCAATGTCTTTCTAAATAACTGGACTATAGCTGCTCTTCAAATGATCTTTACTTTGAAATTATCCACTCAGAATTGATGGTGAAAGAGCACATGATCTCTCATTTATCTCTCTCCCCAGATCCATGCCCTTTGACATATATCTTTGCAGTTCCTTCCACCACACAGAGTGTATTTACTTCCCTGCCCCTTGTACTTGGGTTTAGCTGCGACACTTTAGCCATCAGAATGAGGCAAGTCTCAGCCTTCAGAGGCCTTGGGCGTTTTGATTTCCACCTCTACCTCTGTCTTGAGAAGAATATATGCCATCTAGCCTGACGGCCCTAAGAGGGGTAACATGAAAAAAGTGTGGCGTTCCATCCATTACAGTTAAGAAGCAAGAGAACACCTAAGAAACTGGAAGGAAGGGATGAATCGCCAGCCTCTGAGTAATGGATCACACTTTCCATAAAGCATTTAGAAAGGGACAGCTGCACTCAACTGTCTAGAGAGAGCCCGGGAGAAAGAAAAGGAAGAGGCCCTGCCCAGGAGTCTCTCCAGATGTGCCAGGGGCTCTCACCTTGGTCCTTCATTTCAGCCTGGGCCAAGTCCTCCAGGGACTGCTCCAGCAAGTCTGCCAGGCGATGCAGCACCTGCGAGCGCTCCTGTGGGCTCCGGGCCGACCAGCCTGGAAAGGCGGCTTTGGCAGCCTCCACTGCAGCCTGGATCTTTGAGGAGCAAACAGGAGAGAGGGTCGCCTTAACACTTATTCCCAAGGGGTTGGATAAATCCAGGACCCACAGGTATAATTTTTTTCTGCCTGATTTCCCAGTGCTGAGTTACCCACAAAGTGGTGTTTATGTGATGCTGAATGCAGTTTGCTAGTATTTTGTTGAGAATTTTTGCATCTATGTTCATTAGGGATATCGGCCTGTAGTTTTCCTTTATTGTAATATCTTTGTTTGACTTTGGAAACAGGGTGATAGTGGCTTCATAGAAAGGGTTTGGGAGCCTTCCCTCCTATATTTTTTAGAATAGTTTGAGAATAGGTATTAATTCTTTTTTGAATGTTTTGTAAAATTCACCTGTGAAGCCATCTGGTCCAGAACTTTTGTTTGTTGGAAGCTTGTTAATGATTCAATTTCTTTGGTAGTAATCAGTCTGTTCAGAGCTTCTGTTTCTTTTTGGTTCAGACTTGGTAGATTGTATGCGTCTAGAAATTTATCCATTTCTTCCAGATTGTCGAATTTGTTAGCATATAGTTGCTCATAGTATTTTCTTAAAATTTTTTTGTATTTCTGTGCTCTGTTGTCACTTCTCCTCTTTCATTTCTGATTTTATTAATTTGGGTCCTCTCTTTTTCTTGGTGAGTCTGGCTAAGGGTTTGTTGATTTTGTTTATCTTTTCAAAAAACCAACTCTTGGTTTCATTGATCTTTTGTATTGCTTTTTTTTGGTCTCTAGTTCATTTATTTCTGCTCTGGTCTTTATTATTTCCTTCCTTATACTCCCTTTGGGCTTGTTTTGCTATTCATTTTTGAGTTCTCTTAGGTGTAAAGATAGTCTGTTGATTTGAGATTTTTCTTCCTTCTTTTGGTAGGCCTGCACTGCTATGAACTTCCCTCTTAGGACTGCTATCGCTGCATCCCAGAGATTTTGGGTCGTGGTGTTTTCATTTTCATTTGTCTCGAGGTATCTTTTGATTTCCTCCTTGATCTCATTTTTGACCTACTCACTATTTAGTAGCATGTTATTTAGCCTCCATATATTTGTAAGCTTTTCAGATTTCTTCTTATAATTGATTTCTAGTTTCATAGCATTGTGGTCAGAGAAGACACTTGATATGATTTCAATCTTCTTAAATTTGTTGAGACTTGTTTTGAGTCCTAACATGTGGTCTATCTTGGAAAATGTTCCAGTGCACTTGAAAAGAATGTATATTCTGTAGCTTTGGGGTGAAATGCTCTAAAAATATCAATTAAATCCAGCTGGTCTAAAGTGTCATTTAAGGCCACTGACTTCTTTCTCTACCCGAAGATAAAGGAAATATTGAAAAGAAGACATTTTGATGACATTCAGGACATCAAGGTAATACAATAACAGCTCTGATAGCCATTCCAGAAAAAGAGCTCCAAAATTGCTTTGACGGGTGAACTAGGCACTGGCATTGGTGCATAGCTTCCCAAGGGGAGCATTTCAAAGGTGACTGTAGTGATATTCAGCAATGAGGTATGTAGCAGTTTTTCTAGGATGAGTTCACAAACTTAATTTTCAGACCTCGTATCGTGTTATATATAAAAATTAGTCAATAAATGATGAATATGACTGATCATTTCAAGCAGGAATGACAGGATGCAGTTTCAAACAAAATCTGAGACTTTATTAGATATATCAGAGCTGGAGTTTAGAGATTCTACACATCTCAACTAACTTTCCTCTTTCATATTGCTATTCCCAAAATTATATATTTTGAAATGATTAAAAATGTACATATGTTAAAATTCAAGTAGCGAGGGGCTTCTGGTAAGATGGCAGAATAGACGGACGATGTGCCAACTGCCTCCCAGGATCAGATCAAAATTACAAATAATTCATACAATATTTAACCTCGGAGGTCCCCTGAACACTAGATGAACAGAACCTCTAAACTAAGTACCTAAAGAGGAGGCCATGTCAGGTCTGGTAGGAGGGGCGCAGATGAGAGAGGGCGAACCCCGTGAGGGACGCCCCAGCTGTGTGGGGAGGCTTCTCCGGTTGGGGGAGAGACCCTCTGGCCACACACCGAGCTCACCAGCCCAGAGTTTCTTTGCCGGGAAGAGGAGTTCCACGATAGCTGGCAGTAGAAATTAGTGAGGACTCTTCTTTGCTTGGCTTGGTGAGTTTGGAGGGAGTAGCTCTGTGGGTGGGGCCCAGGAGCCTGCGGGGAAGGACTGAACTGAGCACCTTTGGTGCAGAAGCTGGAGGTTCTGGGGACCACTGTCCCCCTGTTGTGGAGCTTGCACATGAGTGGTGTACAGGAAGGCGCCATTTTGTCAGGGCTGGGCCCTCCCACAGAGGGTCAGATCCGGGATCCCATTGGTCTGGTGAAATTAGCGCAGGAGTGCGCACGTGCCTGCATGCACATGCGGCCTTGGATTCCCACCCTCTGCCCTGCTTGTGCTGAGTTGCCAGGGAAACGCCTGGTGGGTGCCCTCCAGCTCCATCAGGCTATTCACTGAGATGCAGGAGTGCGAGCCACCTTGGGGCCCCGCTCTCCGCATTGTTTGTGCAGAGTTGCCAGGCTGGGGATTGGCTGTTGGGCTGCTTAGCCTGAGCTGCGGGCAGTTGATTGGGACAGGCTGAGATGGGGAGTTTTCCTGAGAATATTGGGCCTGGAGCTGTGCGCCTGCGTGATCCGTTCAAGGCTTTCTTGGTGAGTTTGTGTGGGCTGGTTGCTGGTGCAGAGTGCATGCTGCTTTGACTTGGTGGGCCACAGGCTCAGCCCCACAATCCTTTTCTACAGGCTTCAGGCAGCCATGGCTTATTTCTTGTATCATCACATGACCTGACAATTCAGCCCCTCGCCCCCTGCCTATGCTAGCCCTCTCACACAGAATCTGATCTACACTTTCTTTATGTGAACAAAGTCACTTTCAGAAGAGCCAAGGTAAGGTGTAAAATGATTCTCATCTTAATTAGAAATTCCTGGAAAGATGGTGGTTTCACTTCAAAAATTGAATCCCTGATATGGACCTGCAGGCAGGATAGGGTAAACATGGGTTTTAGTGAGCTCCACCCTGAATTGCAGCCTTGCAGATGCCCTGCTGCAAGCCAACAAGAGGAGGGTTCGTTCCTACATCTGTCAATGTGAAAATCCAATCTTTATTGGATAAGCAGAAAATTCACATCCAGTCATATTTTTAAAATTGTTTTATGTCAAATGTCTTATGTCAAGTTAATACAGAATACATATTAATCTACTACACACAATATTAATGAAAGCTAATACTTAGAAAGCATTTACTATCAGTAAATCAACCTGTTTTATCCTCAGAACAACACTATGAAGTAGATATTATTATCCCCATTTTATAGATAAGGAGACTGAGGCACAAGGAGGTCCAGCTCTAAATTATTACTGTAGATACTAAGTGGTGCTGCTGGTCTTTGAAGCCAAGCTGTCTAATTCCAGTCTGTGCTTCTGACTGCAACGCTATAATGCAAATGCTACCATGTATGTGTGTGTGTGTGTCCACTGACCTAAGCATCAGAGATAAGAGTGTTAGCACACTGTCCTCTGTAAAATAAGGATGATGATAGAGACTAAATTGTAGGTTATGACTCATATTTGGGACAACTCACATTAAAGGGCTTAGTGAATGCAAAGTATATAGCAAAAACCAAATCAATGGGAACCACTGTTAGCAGCTCCAGCATCATGTGCTGCGAGTGACTTTTTTTGGAAATTGGACATGTAGTTTCTATGGTGACCATATTATTCAAGCTTGAAAAAAATACAGGATTTGTGGGTTTATGGGGTGATAGAATATTTGCAAGCTAGATTGCTGAGAAATCCAAAATATCTAATCCTCTACTAGCAGGTGCATCCCTAACTCGAAAATGCAGGAACCATAAGCTGCAGAAAATATTTCAGCTGAATTTGGTACATTTTTCATTTTTTCACTTCAGTTTAGAAAACACTCTGAGATAAAGAGGACTGAAAAACACAAAACTAGATTCCCCATATCTATCCTAGGTCATTTGAAACAAAGAAAACTGTGGGTAACAGTTTAACTAACAAATTAGCCAATATTTGTAACCTTTGATCCATAAGGTAAGGTTGTTAATTTTTGTTTTCTTGTTTTTTTTAATACAAGACAGATTTAAAATATTGTTAACAACAGAAAAATACTAGCTTAGCTCTTCAAAAAAAAAACCTTGCATATAATGAAGGCTATAATTATCTTTTACATAATCTGGTTCTTTGTACCTTAAAAAAATAAGCTAAAATCCACTGGGCATTAGATGAATACATATGCATCAGCCACATTTATCACTCCAGACAGGTTTATATTTTCAGTGGAATAATTGACAACTAATCAAATATATCACAAAATTCTTCAAATAAAATTCTATGTCACTAAAAATGTTTAATGTGTGTGACATTAAGCATTTGAATAAGAAAAAGGCTGCTGTTAAATTTAACTCCAAAAATGTATGGGAATTTAATTTTGAATTTCACCACTGAAATTCAGCTTTGCTTTAGTAGGTATTTTGAAGAAATGAAGACTGATTAGAGAAAAATCTAAAGTAAATCACCAGTTTTTAAATTTTTTTAGAAATCCATGAATACAGTAGCAAATTTAGGCAGCACTTGTTAGAGAAGCGGGACCACTTAATACTGATAATTCTTATGAATAATACTTTATTAGACACCTATTAAGGAATGTCTAAGAACTGAGGCTGTTAGGTTTCCTAGATTAATCACGTGCTTCTACATTTAATAGCCTGAGATTTGTTCCATGTACCACATGTGTCCAGTTACAAAGCAAACCTCCCTAGAACTAAAATCTGCCTGCTGCTAGTTTACCATTCTACACCTTTCCCAACCCCCTTTGTTTCTAAAAAATTAAGTTACACATTGTTCACCAACATATTAAGCACATTTCAGTATTCTCTAGGTGAATATACTCACCTCTTCTTTCCCACTATTTGGCACTCTGCAGTACACCTCACCTGTAGACGGATCGTAAGAATCTATATATGAGGGAGAAGGTACAAATTTTCCATCTATGAAGTTTTCCAGCACCAGAAGTGTCTTTGTTCCAGCCATAGTTAAGAATACTCCTGCCTTTCTCCTTGACAGTTGTTCAGTTAGGTTATCCCCACTTTTTCCTTACTCCTCAGTTAGTCTCTTCCTCATTTCCGGCCCTAAAGTCCTCACTGCCAATCAGTAAAAGTGGGAGGTGACCTGACACTCTCAGAGAGTATTCCAGTCTCCAAACTCTGACTGAAGAGAGTTCTCAGATATTTCAGGCTTCTAGTTCATTATGAGCAATGAATAATAATATGTTAAACTAGCATCAGCTTATGTGTTTGTGGCCCTTTAAAACTGACAAGGAGCTTCTGTGTGTGTATTGTTGGGTTCACACTGTAAAATGTACAAAGCTGTACATTGCTCAAACACTGATGAAGTGCCAGGCCCTGAAGTAAGTTCTTCACATGAATTTACTCCTTTATTCCACACAACAATCCTGTATAAAGTACGTGTCATTACTTCCTTTCATTTGTAGAAGAAAGTGAGCCTCAGAGAGGTTTATTTGTCCAAAATTGCAGTTAGTAAAGAATGAACCTTAATCCTTTCGAAGTTTTCCCTTCATGCATCACTGCCCTCACCCTGCAGAGGTGACGGAAGACAGACTCTGTTTTTCCATTGCTCGTCTGTTTCTCTTTACTTTGGATGCCTTCTCTCTAAACTTGGTCTCCATCCTGAAACTGGGGCTACAGGGGCAGCACCCATCTTCTCAGGTGTGCCATGGAGATGAAGATACAACCCAAAAATATGTACGATATATAACATACAAGAAATCCATATCCATGATGTATGCATTAATTTCTACAAACTGCAAAGAGAAATGAACCACCCAACAGAAAAAAACAAAAAGCAAAGGATATAAAAATGCAATTCATAGCAAAGGGAATACAACTGACTAATGAATGTATGAAAGGATGGTCCACCTCACTGTTAATGAAGGAATGCAAAATACAGAGAGGTACCCTGTTGTGCCAATCAGACCGGACATTTTTAAAGATCAATAACATCCACTCTGTGTGGGGAGTGGAAAAGTGTGTGTCTCTTATTCTGGGAGGGTTCACTGAACACTGGCAACCTGGCAGAGTCAATATTTAAATGTGCCTACTTTGGCTTGAGCAATTCCCTTTCTAGAAGTGTGTGCTACAAAATTACTTACTCATGTGCAACCATATCTGTCCCCACTACACCCCAGTGGCGGATTTAATGCCAGGCCCTGCACAGTGAGTATAGAGGACTCAAGACTGACAAAAATTATAAATGGGAGGTATTCAGTAGATCAATAGTCTTAAGAGAACTAGTAGTTCTAGAACATTCCAGAAGAGGATAGGGTGCTTTTACCTCATTGACAGAAGTGATTTCTTTCAAAAGGAGGGAGAGAATTCCTGATTTAGTGAACTCTGAAGTGTTTGGTGGGGTCTGGACTGCAGTGCTAGAAAGTACAATGTGTTTAGGTGGCCATCTCCTATATGCCAGGAGCCATGAGTAAAGACATAGGTACTTGAAGCAGGAAGAACTCACCTTTCACTAGGGCAGATGGACTGGTAAATAAAAACCACAATATGGAGGCATGAGAGCACCCGTGAGTGTGCACTCAATAAGACGGAATCCAAGAGCTCCTAGTGAGTTGAATGAAGACTTCAGAGGATGAGACTTTGCGGACGAATAAGGGACGAATAAGGGAGAGTAGAGAGGAAATTAAAAGACAGACAGGAGGAAGGTAATTCCAGGTAGAAGAAATACCTGTTTGGGACCCCATCTTTCTTCTGTCTCCACTAGAACCTTGACTGCTGGATTACCTATCTGACCCTACTTCGTCCTTCTCCTCCCTCCTGGCTCTTCAGCTTTTAAATGAGCTCAAGCCTCTCCGATGTAATATATTATATGACCAGTGTGGAGGAAATTCGGGGCCTGGAAGGGTAAAGGTGTGTGCCTCCACCAGCCTGAGACCACTGCTCCAAGAAGCACAAAAATTAAACCTAGCTAATGGGGTATCAAACTGATATGACAAAGGCCACATGCTGTGGAAGCACCTATTACTATCATGGTGCCTTGATCTATATTTGTGACCAGATACTAGTGGGAGGATCACACATTAGAATCAATTAAGGTGCAGTTTTTCTGGGCCAAATGGCCAGGGATAATCAGAGAAATTATGATACTTTATACCAAATGTATTAAGTGAAAATGATCGCTCAGCAAAATGAGCTCTTTAAAAATAGGTGACCCACAATACCTTAGAATAAGTGTGCACTGATCTTATTTTCTTTTCAAAACCTACCAGAGTGCAGATCCCTTCACCCCCAGCTCCCTGGCAGCAGCAGATCCTCTAGGCTTCCTAACTACCCAGTCAGACCCAATTGGATCAAGGAAAAGATTCTGAGAACAAATTTTCAGAAGAAGGATTTCAGGGAAAACGCCTTCTTATTATCACATCTTATTATCCAAGAGATTCAACAGAATTTTTTCAAGCATATCTGGAATAGAAGACATACAAACTTTGTACGTGGGCTTCTTGGTCCATTTATACAATTCACCAGGAATAAGGCCACACACATTTGTCTATTTCTTCACATTGGGAGGGAATCTTGGCTGCCCATGGCGATCAAGAACAAAGGCACATGCAGAGATTTACAGAGGGACCAGCTCTAGGTAGAATCTATACCAGAAATCTACATGACACTCTTATGGTGCTAAAAACAACAAACCAGAGATAGGGTTTCTCTGTAAAATGTCAGATTCAGAAAAAGGAAATAGCTTTCCAGAAAGAAGTTATACCTTAAAGTGGATTCTTTAAGATTGACTATATAAGGTATTGCTGGAAGTTGACCCAGAAAAGTTGAGGTAGCATTCTGCAATCAATCTTCCATCCACTGAAGGATTAGAGCAGTGGGGGCGGTGGGGGCAGTAAACACCCAACCTTAAACAACAGGGCTCCTAGTGGATGGGTCAGAAAGGAGCCTCACCCTCCCACAAAGGAACGTGGGTTTCTGCTTCAAAGTGTGAAATGTTAATAGGGACTGACTGGATAGTAGTAATCCATACATGTTAATTGCTTGATTTCAATGACTAGCTTGTGGTTATGCAGGAGAATATACTTCATTGCAGGAAATATATAGAATATTCAGAAATGATGGGGCATCGCAGGGCAACATTATCTCAAATGGTTCAGGAAAAATTTCTTTGTACTGTTCTTGGAACTTTTCCATCCATATATTTCAGAGGTTTTTCCAGAAACCACATTAATAGAAAAAGTAGCATTGGATTCTTACCTTATTCCAAGCACATATACTCACACTACACAAATACACCTGTGAAACAAATTTAATGGAAGGAAATATTAAACTAAAATTAAGTACAATGTTAAGGGTGGTGAAAGGCAGCCTGATGGGATTAGAGTGATTTCAATATTTGTTAGTAGTGTTCTAATTCATTATTAGGAGGATGGATTTATGGGTTTTTATGTTATACTTCTTATTCTAGATATTAATTACATAGTTTGTTTTTACTAGTATCAAATATTACATATAAATATTTAAAGAATAACTATGTAAAATACTTTATATTTTAGGACAGTTCTGGTTTACAGAAAAACTCGGAATTCTCATGTACTCTGCATCCAGTTTCCCTATTATTAATGTCTTACATTAGTATAGTATATTTGCCACAATCAATGAACCAGCAGTGATAGATTATTACCTAAAGTCCATTGTTTTACTCATATTTCCTTAGTTTTTACCTGGTGTGTTTCTGTTGCAGGATCCCATTCATGATTCATTATATTTAGTAATGTTTCCTTAGGCTCCTTTTGGCAATGAGTTTCTCAAAACTTTCCTTGTTTTTGATGACCTTGACAATTTTGATGAGTATTGGTCAAGTACTTTGTAGAACAGCCTTCCAGTGGAATGTCTGATGTTTTTCTCATGATTAGACTGGTGTTGAGTTTTTGGGAGAAGACCACAGACATCGAGTGCCATTTTCACTACATCATTCCAAAGGTATACATAATCAACATGACCTAATCACTGTTGATGTTAATTAACCTTGATCTGGCTGAGGAAATATTTGTCAAGTTTCTTCAAGGTAAGATTATTCTTCCTTTGTACCTCTTTTTCATACTGTACTCTTTGGAAAGAAGCCATCATGCTCAGCCCATGTTTAAGGGTGGGAGTTATGCCACTCCTTCTTGAAGATGGGATAGCTACATAAAGTATTCGGAATGCTTCTGCAAGGGAGGTTTGTCTCTTCTTTCCCCCACCCCAACCCTTTGTTTATTCCATCATTTATTTATATCACTATGGACTTATAGATGTATTTCATGAGGAAAGTTGTTTTGTATCTTTTCTAGGTTTTTTAGTTAAATATTTAATTCATTTATTTCCTCTATGTTGATAATAAAAGTATTTAAGGCTATACTGATTCCACTTTATTATATAATATATATATATATTATATCCATTTTATCAGTATATATTATATGTATATATACTGATTCCACTTTATTATATATTATATATTATATATATTCCACAAATATTATATATATATATGTGCAGTGCACATATTACATATGTATACATTATACATTTGTGCATATATATTATATATTTGTGTCACTAATTCTTTTTTTAGTTATACCTAATCTGTTTAATCTAAATAGCAGTTTTTAGTGTCAATTATGTTTTTCATTTTTAAGAGTTATATTTGGTTGATTTTAAACTTGTCTAGTCACGGTGTTCTCCTCCTGAACATTAACAACCCCTGCACCTGACATCAGACAGTCACTGTGATCCTGAAGAAGTGAGACAGACCAAGTCACTGTGCAAACCATAAAAATGACAAGGCAGCCCCCTCTGTGGTTAATATGAGAAATTGCTTCTGCTTTACCTTGTCCTGTTTCTCCTACCTCCTAGCTAAAAACTGATACCCAATTGCAGAATGACTCCCACTTTCTGACAACACCCAACCAATCCAAGGGAAACCCTCACTCACGGGAGCCCTCCTCAAAGTCACCGCCATGTGCTCAAACGCCTTAACAAGCCCCTCCTTACACCTTCTTGCTAAGAAGCGCCTCCATTGTGTGGTCTCCGTTGCTGCAGCAATCCTCAGTAAAAATTTTGACTACAGTTGTGTCCTGGTGGTCTTTGATGATATATCAACAAATGATGGGCATCAACATATGCTTACTGCAGAACTTTCTACCATGGCATCCCCAATCTTAAGGTTTTGAATTACTGCTTTATGATCTGAGCATTTTAAATCCTGCCTCCCTACGGTCTCTTCACCCCTCTCCCAGAAGGACATCTTTTGAGACTTTCTTACCCCCACCTATAAATAGTGCCATAGCTGAGTCATGAATTTGTGAGTTACAATAACATAAAGTTTTATATATTTAGCTCCTGTGTCTTTGTCTTTTGGAATTTAGTGCTCTAATCCCTTTGCAATGTGTTTACATAAATTATGGTGTACTCTCTTCAAGTGCCATCCTGGGGTCTTCCTGTTCATCACTTTCGTCCGTCTGCCTTCTAGGGGTGGTTTCAAGGGCAACTTCTTTATCAATTCCACTCTCTGTGATTATTAACTATTTTTATAGTCTTCAATGAATATTTGAATTTTGTTACTATGATTTAGCTTCCTGTGTTGTCCCTTCTAACCTATCCTGATTCTTTTCTCAACTCAACTACCGTTTCTTACATGTTACAAACACCATGCAGGAGTTAAGAAAACTTTTGTTTCCTGCACTACACCTGAAAAAAAAGGTTTTTGCTTCCACATGCTGAGAGCTCACCTCTTCATGTCCTGTAGATTTTCTCACAGGTGCGTTACTGCATTTTAAAAAAATCATCTCTAAATAAAAAGAAATATATTCAAGCCCAGTGTTGGAAAATAAGAATGCATCGATTACCTTTCAGCCACCACACAGTCCGCTCTGGTGCTAGAAGAATCTCTGGCAGCCAGGTGATTGCTGGTTCCTTTTCTGAAATGCAAGCACAACTGAATTCTCCAGGCTCAAGAGGCTCACCTCAATTCAGAAGTCTCCACATTGGGGCCGGGGGTCACCAGGCAAGAGGACAGACAGAAGCAGTTCTAAAGTTTGCTTACAACAAGTTTTCTTTTCTCCTTTACAATTAAGAGCCCCTTCACATACATTGTAATAGAAATAAAAGCTTGTCATTTTCAGATAATACAGACAAAAAGAACTTAAAATTATCCATAATGCTACCACCAGCATTAATGCTTTCATTCATTTAACAATCTAGGGACTATACCAGTTGCTGAAAAATAATAGTAAACAAAACAGAAAAGTTCTCTCTCCTGTTGAGATTTACATTTCAGTGGATGGAAAGCACAACCAATCATACAAATAAATGTAAAATTGCATCCATGAAAGCATTTCAAGGAGGGGGACAAGTTCCTATGAAAGCACATAGCATCCCATTTTCCTTTACACTGGTCAGAGGCCAGGGGCTCCCTGAGAAAGTGGGAATGGGACACCAGAGCTGAACCTATTCTAACTCATCTTTATCATGTACCGTTATATACCTCATCCCAACCCTAGGGTTTTATAGTTTTCTTTTTAGAATCTTGAAAAATAGCTTTGACATTCTCAAAGAAAGGTTATAGATGACTCGATCTGTTCCACTTTTTCTAGAGTTGCAAGACCTCTGATGCCTAAGGGCTTTGAAGGGCATTAGTGAGGGTTATGTTTAGGCTCATCTTGCCTCTGGCCTCCGTCCCTCATGTCAGTGCATGGCTCTGATGGCTTGTGCCAGCTTGGGTCCCACTGTGAGATTCTTATTAGCGTGGCTCTTATAGGGGTTAAATGAGTTCTAAAGAATGGTTTTTACTGTTGGTGGGGTTTTGAATGTTGCCAATTTGGAAGACAAAAGCTGGCCCCGATGGAGTATTTAGCCAATGCAAAACTTGCCTCTCCCTTCCCCCTACTAATTTCTGATTTGGAAGGAGAGGTTGTAATTATAGGTTACTTGTATTCAAGAGAAATTCTCTACAAGTAAAATTTTACTTCAGCATTCATGGGTCCCCCTCACCTAGTCCTTTCTGTGTTGTCTTTAGGGGGTTCCTCCTGGATGTTTTTATACTATTAATTCTTGTTTGTAATTTATAGTAGTGAGAACCCCACCCTGGCTGGACTGTCAGCCCTATGAAGCCTTAAACTCCAGAGCGCTCTCTTGTGCCGACAACATGGCAGGCTCATATTTAGGGAGGAAAGAATAAATGTTTTTTTCTATTCACCTATTTCTATGAACATTTTAGAAGGAAATTGGAAGATGATGACCCAGTTTTTATTGGGCCTTCTTATCTGGAAGTTTTTTTTTTTTTTCTTTAGCTGTTTAATCTTGACTAATTCCTATATATCATGGTATATAGTTTTGTATTTTTACATCATTAAGAAAAGCTATTAATATTTCTACTGAAAAATTTACATTATAAAATGAAAAGATCCTGACTTATGATCACAACTACATAAAAGAAATAAATTTGTGTTGAGGGCCGTGTAGCCCAATATTGAGGGGCATGCAGGTTGACTTTAGTGGGCTTGGTGAATCTGAAAGTACTGTTGATTAGACATGTGTTCCTCAAATTTGTATTCCCTTGAAGCCTGTGTTTTTATTACAAAATGTATGTTTTGTTAAGGTTTGTGATAAGTCTTGAGAGTACAGTTAAGCCAAAATTAAATATCAAAAGTGAGATTCTCTTTAGTATTCACACCCAGGATTACAGATTATGTAGAAACTGAGTCTGGGTCATAAAGAGATTATTATAGATGGGATTATAGAAAAGGTCACAGTGTGCCCTAAGGAGAACAATTATAGGGACTAAAGGTCTTAAGAGAAAAATACATCAAGACCATGTGGAATTTAAACTTGTAATTGGATAATGGTCAAAAGTCCCTATAAAAAGGACACGTTATTGTAATAAAGTGTGACACTTTTCTCTTTAACTCTCCCGGTGTCTCCACTGTCTCCCTTCTTTATTTTCCTCCCCTGCACTCTATCTCTCCATTTTCTGTCTTTCACTGCAACAAACAGTTTCTGTCTTTCATTAACCGCCGATGCCGTGTCCACCTTCTTGAACCCTGGTCAGCGGAGGCTGGTCCCCCGCAAGTGGCGCCCGAACAGGGACTTGAAGGTAAGTCTTCTAATTTTCAACACGGTTAGGCTTCCACTGAGGGTACTGCAGACCCCCTGGTTGGTGACGCCAGGTTTGATAGTGGATAATCTTGGCACTCAATATAAGAAGTGCCGGAGTAATAATAAGTATTTGCACTCAATATAAGAAGTGCCGGAGTAGTAATAAGTATTTGCACTCAATATAAGAAGTGCCGGAGTAGTAATAAGTATTTGCACTCAATATAAGAAGTGCCGGAGAAGTGATAAGTATTTGCACTCAATATAAGAAGTGCCGGAGTAGTAATAAGTATTTGCACTCAATATAAGAAGTGCCGGAGTAGTAATAAGTATTTGCACTCAATATAAGAAGTGCCGGAGTAGTGATAAGTATTTGCACTCAATATAAGAAGT
The DNA here is from genome assembly GCA_033961575.1 of Aselliscus stoliczkanus. NCBI lineage: Eukaryota > Metazoa > Chordata > Mammalia > Chiroptera > Hipposideridae > Aselliscus > Aselliscus stoliczkanus. The sequence goes on from CM066733.1 coordinate 132,368,124, forward strand.
GCCGGAGTAGTAATAAGTATTTGCACTCAATATAAGAAGTGCCGGAGTAGTAATAAGTATTTGCACTCAATATAAGAAGTGCCGGAGTAGTAATAAGTATTTGCACTCAATATAAGAAGTGCCGGAGTAGTAATAAGTATTTGCACTCAATATAAGAAGTGCCGGAGTAGTAATAAGTATTTGCACTCAATATAAGAAGTGCCGGAGTAGTAATAAGTATTTGCACTCAATATAAGAAGTGCCGGAGTAGTAATAAGTATTTGCACTCAATATAAGAAGTGCCGGAGTAGTAATAAGTATTTGCACTCAATATAAGAAGTGCTGGGGTAGTCATAGAATTTTAAGAGCACAAATAAGGTGCTGTTTTAGCTTAGAATATAAACAATAGGTCCTTAGAACACATATATCTTACTAACCATTTCGTGTGCAAGAGTGTGATTGTGTGAGTGAATGCATATAGTTCCACGGCTTTTGCTACGGAACTTGAATGGGCTCTAATCTGCGGCTCCGTTCTCTGTCGTAAGGCTAAACGCGACTGGGCTGTGAGAGTGGCCGACTCGGAACTCCGGGGTCGCCCCCAGTCCACCAGTGCGGGGGCTTATACCGCAGAGCTTTTGCCAAGACAGACTAAGTCCCGCGAGGGGCGCGGCCAGACGAGCATCAGAGTGGACATCGAGTGATTGTTTCTTTCTATCCTTTATTCTTACTGACATTAAAAAATGGGGCAATCTGAATCCAGGGACCGTCGCTTATATATTAATCTTATCAAGACCTCATTAAGGGGTCGTGGGGTACAAGTACAGGCTCATCAAATTAGTAAATTTCTTCAATTCGTTCAACAATGTTGCCCCTGGTTCCCGGAGGAGGGTACAGTAAATTTAGAAACATGGGAAAAGGTAGGAAAACAACTAAAGGAGTTTTACACTAAATGGGGTCCGGAGAAGGTGCCTCATGAGACACTTAGTTTGTGGGGCCTCTTCCGAGACTCCTTAGACCCTAGACATGAGTCATCTACCCTTTTTCAAGATTTAGGAGAATCTATGTTAAAAAATTCAGGGGATCGCGGAGAGATTCATCCACTTACTGATAAAAAGCCATCAAAAGGCTCAAAAAGTAATCTTTTCCCAGTTACTAGTCCAAAAACCTCTGATTCAGAAGACTCTGGCTCAGAGAAAGACTTTGAGACCGAAGATCCAGGGGGAGGAAAGCTTAAACCACAAGATAAAGAGACCTTGGGGGAGGAGGCGGCACGGTACCATCATGACGATGGTTACGGGTCTTTACAACGTGCTTTGCCTTCTGCCCCCCCTCTGTCTCAAAGAACTAAAACAAAACGTCAAGGCCCCCCCGGTCCTCAGTTAACAGGCTTAAAAGGCTTAATTCGTGAAGCAGAAGCCAAAGGTGACATGTCATTTTCAGCTTGCTTCCCGGTAGATTTAGAATGGGAAGAGCCCGTTTGGGAGCCGCTTCCATATAAAATTATGAAAGAATTAAAGTTGGCCTGTACGCAATACGGCCCTAGTAATCCCTATACAATTTCCCTGGTAGAAGCGCTGGCAAGTAGATGGATGTCACACACGTTCCTACTTTTGGCAAACTTAATTATGTTCATGTGTGTGTTGACACCTTTTCTCATGTGATTCTTGCTTCAGCCCGCACTGGAGAAGCGGTTAAAGATGTTATCCAACATCTAACTCAGTGTTTTACTTACTTGGGCATTCCTAAAGCTTTAAAAACAGATAATGCCCCAGCTTATACAGCTAAAACTTTTCAAGGATTCTGTCATAGCTTTCAAATTAAACATCATACAGGTATACCTTATAACCCACAAGGTCAAGCCATTGTTGAAAGAGAGCTCATCAAACGCTCAAAACTCAACTTTGTAAATTACAGGAGGGGGAGTTTAAATATAGCTCACCTCATCAAATTCTTCAACATGCAATGTTTGTAATTAATATCTGTAATGTGGACAATGATGGACATTCCAACATGTATAAACATTGGCATCCGGAGGCCACAGAGCCCAGGCCCCTCGTTCAGTGGAAGGACCTTTTAACTGGTCAATGGAAAGGGCCGGATGTCCTTCTTACCTGTGGACGAGGATATGCTTGTGTTTTTCCACAAGACTCTGATTCACCTATTTGGATTCCTGATCGCTTAATACGGCCTTACAATAAGGCCCCTTAAACAATTTTATCAGTAATTTTCTCTCCCGACCCCGTGATAATTATAAGGGGACGAGGATGTATTTGTGTTCTTTCTACAGAAAAATCCTTAACGGCTGGACGTCACATCAACAACCTCCAGCCACGCAATGTTGCTGCTACTGTTGCTGCTGATGTGCCCCTCATCGGCCCTTGGAGAGACGTTTTGGGCCTACGTACCAGATCCACCCATTCTCCATCCATCTGTCTGGGAGGGACCTGAGATTCCTGTGTATGTTAATAACACTCATGCTTTAGGACTGCCATCCAGTGGTCATATTGACTGGAAAACGGAAAAGGGCTTTAACTATACCGGTTATGGCACGGGACTGCCTGTTTGCATTTCAAACAATGTATCGGTCACTGGGTGCTTACGTAGTTCTTATGTGACTCTACACACTAGTAACTCCCAGATAGGATGGAATGTTCGTCTTAATTCATTAGGTGATTGGTCTGGAGGACAAAAGGTAAAAGCAAAAATGCCACAATCACTTCTGCCGTGTGATGAGGAAATCGGACTTAGTACTGAAGCTGTCCCCTGGAAAAGGTGCCATGGTAACATGCCGGTGAGATACAACATTCCTGGAGTGGATCGGTACATTCTGGACTGGTCTCAAAGTAACCAAATGAGTTGGACAAGGGGACTGGCTGCTGGAATATGGAAAACTGACACTCAGTATCAACAAAACTTTCTTTGGAAACTTGCAGGAGCAATGGGTAAAAACTTCCAAACTGTAACTGTCTGTAGACCAGATACTCCCTGTACTTCAATTCGTCGCTCTGTTAATGTATCCGCCTGTGTTCTGTTTGGTTCTGTGCCTACTCCCCGTCCTCATTAGATGTTTTCTTAAACAAATGTTGGACATTCAAGCCGATATACATAAGATCAAACTTAAGGCAAAGCCTCAAGTTTAGCCACCTGCTTATTAGCCCCACTACCCTAATCTTCAGCGAGGACAGGCTAGCCAGAGACGGGTAAGGACCCACTTGAACGTAACCAACCTAAGACAGGGCTTGATCGCTAGAGGATCAAGTGCCAATGACGGGTAAGGTTATTATTTCATTGTCCCGGGACACCTAAGACAGGCACTGTCGCTCGTAGCCGCCTGGGGTCACAGGCGTGCCTTTTAAATAATAAAAAAGGGGAGATGTTGAGGGCCGTGTAGCCCAATATTGAGGGGCATGCAGGTTGACTTTAGTGGGCTTGGTGAATCTGAAAGTACTGTTGATTAGACATGTGTTCCTCAAATTTGTATTCCCTTGAAGCCTGTGTTTTTATTACAAAATGTATGTTTTGTTAAGGTTTGTGATAAGTCTTGAGAGTACAGTTAAGCCAAAATTAAATATCAAAAGTGAGATTCTCTTTAGTATTCACACCCAGGATTACAGATTATGTAGAAACTGAGTCTGGGTCATAAAGAGATTATTATAGATGGGATTATAGAAAAGGTCACAGTGTGCCCTAAGGAGAACAATTATAGGGACTAAAGGTCTTAAGAGAAAAATACATCAAGACCATGTGGAATTTAAACTTGTAATTGGATAATGGTCAAAAGTCCCTATAAAAAGGACACGTTATTGTAATAAAGTGTGACACTTTTCTCTTTAACTCTCCCGGTGTCTCCACTGTCTCCCTTCTTTATTTTCCTCCCCTGCACTCTATCTCTCCATTTTCTGTCTTTCACTGCAACAAACAGTTTCTGTCTTTCATTAACCGCCGATGCCGTGTCCACCTTCTTGAACCCTGGTCAGCGGAGGCTGGTCCCCCGCAAATTTGCACTGCAGAGAAAAGAAATATATCAAAACATCAGTAGCAGTAATATTAATATTTAGGCAACAGAACTATGGATGAATTTTATTCCCTGTACTTTATATTTTCCAAATTTTCTGAAGTGAATTACATTTTAACAATGGTTAAAATTACCATTGATTTGCAGATTCGTGGAAGAAAAAAGACTATAGTTTTCTAAAACACCTCTCACAATACAGGTGGCTCACATATTGTCATAAATAATGAACGTGGGCAAACAAACGAACAAAAACCCACTAACAAGTCAAAACATGGATCTGCGGTGTTTTCAGGATCAGTAGAATCTCACAGTTTCAACAGCAGAGGACAAAACCGCTAGTGTGAAGCAATGGTGAAACCATAAATAGGAAGTCAAGACAAAAAGTACTTGAAACAAAATGACACAAAATGGATGCACTATTTAGTATGGTCCGAAGTTTCAGGGGGAGGCAATCAGACCAAAACCAAGCTTGGGTATGCTTGCTGTCCCTCTTGTCACTTAACCCCATTGCCATCACTCTTCTCCCAGAGAGTGCTCTTCGTATTACTGCTCCCTTTGACAACAATTGTAAACAGGTTTGGATAAAAAGATTGCACTTTATCACAATTTAAGGAAGAAGAAATAAACTCATTCGTTTCTATGACTGCTACTATTATTCGTTTTATGCTAAATTCTTATTTAAAATTCTTAATTCTATTATGGTTTTACATAATACAGAGCGAATACTTCTTGTTTATGCCACCACCCCTGCCAATCCACTTCCCCTTCCCGATTTTCCAACCCTCCCACAATTCATTTCATATCCAATTCATATCCAATTCATTTCATATCCAACACCAACTCAATTATTTAGCTTGGTGCAAAAGTAATTGCGGTTTCGGACCATGAATTTTAAATCATTATAACTAGGCTCAAACACATCTTTATTAATTAAAACGGGAACCATTATAATCAACACATTTTTGCCAATGAGAAATAAGTTTGCTTATTCCTGTAGCATAAAAATCTGTGCTTCAGGATTCGATGAACTCTTGGAAAGTATTTTCTGCATCCTGCTGGTTGTGGAAGTGTTTTCTCTGCAAAAAGTTGTCGAGATGCTTGAAGAAGTGGTAGTTGGTTGGTGAGAGGTCATGTGAATATGGCGGATGAGGCAAAACTTGGTAGCCCGATTCGTTCAATTTTTGAAGTGCTGGTTGTGCGACGTGCATTGGGCATTATTGTGGAGAAGAATTGGGTCTTTTTTGTTGACCAATGACAGCTGCAGGCATTGCAGTTTTCGGTGCATCTCATGGATTTGCTGAGCATACTTCTCAGATGTGATGGTTTCGCCAGAATTCAGAAAGCTATAGTGGATCAGACCGGCAGCAGACCACCAAACAGTGGCTATGACTGTTTTTTGGTGCAAGTTTGGCTTTGGGAAGTGCTTTGGTGCTTCTTTTAGGTCCAACCACAGAGTTGGTTGTTGCCAGTTGTTATATAAAATCCACTTTTTCTTGCACATCACAATCCAATTGAGAAATGGTTTGTTGTTGTTGTGTAGAATAAGAGAAGATGACGCTTCAAATCGATAATTTTTTGATTTGCGGTCAGCTCATGAGGCATCCACTTATCAAGCTTTTTCACCTTTCCAATTGCTTCAAATGCCAAATGACCATAGAATGGTTGACGTTGAGTTCTTCAGCAACTTCTCATGTAGTTGCTGTTAAGAGGATCAGCTTTGATGATTGCTCTCAATTGGTCATTATCAACTTCCAATGGCCGGCCACTACACTCATCTTCAAGGCTCTCGTCTCCTTTGCAAAACTTTTTGAACCACCACTGCACTGAACGTTTGTTAGCAGTTCGTGGGCCAGATTCGCTGTTGATGCTGTGAGTTGTCTCCGAAGCTTTACGACCCATTTTGAACCCGAATAAGAAAATCACTAAAATTTGCTTTTTGTCTAACATCATTTCCATGGTCTAAAATACATATAAAATAAACAGCAAGTAATAAGTCATGAGCAAAAAAACATAAAGTGAGAAATGCACATTAAAATGGTGTATTACAGGGCCGGCCGAGTGGCTCAGTTGGTTAAGAGCTCGCTTGAGAGTGTGAGCTGAGCTCTGAACAACAGCAGTTCGATGCTCAGTCCGAGCTGAGGTGCCGCTGAACTGCCAAGAGGTGGCAGGATGGCTCAGCTAAATAAAAAAAAAAAAAGGTGTATAATATGACCACATTTATTTAAGAATGTATTCCAATATCAAAGGCAAATTTCAACAATGCAAAAACTGCAACTACATTTGCACCAACCTAACAGTCAATGATGAGATGGTTCTAGGGCTTCTGGAAAAAGACATGATCTTTTAGCCTGCTCATGCGCAGTATGAAGGTCTAAATATGGAATCATAGGGGCTGTACGGACTCGGGGACCAAACCAGTGCTGAGGAAGGCAGAGTACAGGTGAGCGCCTGCTGACACTGCGCAGCTCGGTCCAGACTCATTCCAAACCAGCGCTACTGACCGCTAGCCTTTCCTTTGGGTTTAAGTCACTTTCAATTAGTCTTCTGCCAGATGTATCTGTTAAATTCCTGATGAATATTATACACACTTGGTTACCTTAGCAAGTTTTCTGAAGCGACAACTACACAAATAGCTTTCAGTAAAGAAATGTTTTTTATAGGGTGTGCTCAAGTGGTGATCCCTCACCGAGCAGCACATTTATGCTCTGTGCACTTTACCACGATGGCCTTCTTCAATTAGGGAGAAAACAGTGCTGTTGTATATGGTAAGCCATCAATACACAAACCACACCATTTCCCAATTTCTAAAGTTTATCATACACTTCATCAGATCAGAATTCCAGGCTCAGCTGAGGACAAAATCTACTTTAAAGCAACTTGTACCCAGGAAGCAGCTCAACCAACTCTTGTCAACTAACTATACCTTGGAGTTTGTTGTTGAAACTTTAAGAAAAACATCCCTGTTATTCACAGGGGACTTCCAATCCATAAGGTGTGCAAGATAAAGGCATCATATATGTAACTCTAAAAGTGAGATTGGCAAAAAGAAAGTTAAGCTATGGTTAGAAAGGGATGAGACTAAATTGGATCTGCTATTGGGATAAAAAGCAAGAATTCATGTGAAAGAGTCAAGAAATGCAGGTGAAAAAGATCCCATAAAACCACCAGTCATATTTAATGATAGTGGTAGAGAATGTCAAACATGTAAGAAACAAAACACACTTTGCTGTTATGCTCAAACTAAGGCATTTTATTAGTTGGCTTTACACCTTAAATAATATGTTGGATAGCAAAAGAGCAGTTTCCACTAATTCCAAACTAATCTTTCAAAAGTTTACTTATTGGAGAAACAACATTCTTAAGCTCAACACAAAATACCTTTCTTATGACCTTTAGCAAATCTTTTCTTAGAGGTAACCAAAAAAAAAAAATACATTAATATATTGTTCAGGACAAATATTAACTAGCTCAACAACACAATATAGTTATTTTTCCTTAAAATGTATGTGAGTTGAAATTCAAAAGAAATCTGTAAACTTTCTGTCATTTGGCTGGAAGTAGAGTTCATTTCATGATGATTCAAGTCTTCTAAAACATATTTCTGATAGATTCCATAAATCTCAGCAAAGTAAATCCGCTTACTAACATTTCATTATTTTTTTAATGATTTTTTAAAATGAAAGTCCAATATTAGACTTTGCCAGTTGGCAACTTCAAATTTTTGCAGGAACGATGATTAATAGTTCTTGGCAGCTGATCGTAACTTATCAATTGCACATTCTTCCTTTAACTGAATAACTGGATTCTTTAAAAAACAGAAGTTAGCTATTTCCTTGCATTTGAAAACATGGTAAAATTCTGACCCATCATTCTTTTATCTGTAAAGAAGAAAAACATTATTTGCGATAATTCCATCACACATATTATAAGAACAATAACAAAAGAAAAATGGCAGTGAAATAATCATTACATCAAGATGAAATATTTTCCCTTTTTCATGTAACTTTTTCCCTTCCCTAGTTATGCTATTTCTGAGATTAACTATAGTCTCTCCATTATTTTCCACAAGAGGCTGTTACCTTATCTTCAGAATACTCTTTTTTAAAAGAATGCTTTGATAGATTAAATGTGATACTGATGACAATGGTATTAAATAACATTTACTGAATGCTTTATATGTGACAATGACTGTGCTAAGTCTTTCTATAGATCATTTCATTTCACAACTCTAGGAGGTATTACTAGATTCTATTATCCTGTTTTTATAGAAGAATCAATGGAAGGAGAAATGTACTTGTGCTGCTAGAAATCGGAGCAGTAACACAAACTTGGGCAGTTTAACTCCAGGGTCTTTTACATGATACGTGTATAATTGAGTTTTGATGTAACCTAACGCCCTATGTTCAAACTGTACACCCAGTAAGTGCTTTGCAGAAAGTAATTATGTAATCTAATAAATTCCCTTTTAAATTTTCTGGTTCATTTCTGACTATTTTCTCCAAAACTCAACTACACCTCACATTATACAACGGGTTTGCTTCAGAAACATTACTAATATGTTAACTGAACTTTTTGAACAAATTATTTCATGCCATAAGAGCCAGTTATTTAAACAAAAAAATTTAATGAGGGCTCTACTATTAAATGAAATTACTACCCCCAATTCATCTAACCCTTAAAGTCTGTTTTCTCATAATTTAGATTGCGTACTTACAAATTTTTCAGTGGATTTCCTTTAATTTTGAGCACTATTACTGGTGGAGAAATTGTTTGGAAGTCTCACTGCAGGAAGTTCTAAAACCAAACGTTTTCTTTCCATCTTTCTTTCATTTTTTTATATAAATTTTTCAATCTTGTTCTAATACCCTGTGTTCCCCTTAAGCCATAAAATCTCAGTAATCATTCTTAAAGAGTAGAAAAAGAAAAGACATCATAACCACGGACATATAATCAGTGGCTTTAAAATACCTCAGTGACTACCCCAGCAGCTATGGTAGATCCGCTGTAGCGCAGCATGAACCGCCCCAGCTCTTTAAAGTCTTTGTATAGCTCAAGAGCGATTGGTCTTTGTGTCTGCAGCTCCACCATCGCATTCTGGCCTTTAGTCAACAATCTATCCGGGGTGGAAAAAAGGGGAACAAATGGATAGACAACAGAGGTGAATAAATGTAATAACAACCTGAAAAATAAATATTTCACACTCATTTCACACTCAGTCAACAAATCAAGTTAGTCAAAAGCTTCCAAAAATAAGAATTTTCTTAACATGAAAATATATGCTTTGAATTTTTCTGCGTTAGTTGACAACAATGACATGAGTAATTCTATTTTTTTAATTTTATTTATTTATTTATTTATTTTTATTTTTATTTTTTTGAGGGTAGTGTCACTGGCCCTCATATGTGGGACAGAACTGGCTTCCTAAGCCAGCGCTTAACCACCGCGCCACTCGGCCAGCCCTAGTAATTCTAGATTTAAAAAAATATTAGCCAGTTCACATATACATTTTTTACCAATCTTCCAAATACAACCCTAACCCTTAAAGAACCCTGTAATCTAAACTTGCTCAAGGCCCCTCCATCAAAGCCTTCCCTTTCATTCCCTCACACAATTGAGAGGTTCAATTAGCTAAGAAAGAAAGTGAGGCACTTGCACTTTAAGAGAGGGTGCAATGCCCTGTGTTGGCCCTAGTAAAATTCTAACGGGTAGATTATGTGTTAGGGAGTTATCTTTAGAGAGGATAATCTCCAGTACCAACAGACTAAGCTAAATCTCTCTCCTTCTGTCCTCTGTCTTTCCTCACATAGAAACAGTGGTTCTTTAACAGAGGATCAGGACAAAATGACCTAAGATGACTTTTCCACAATATGATGTTTGCAGGAAACGAAGGGGGATGGAACATGGGACTGACTGTAAACAGGTACATACAGATAAGCAAGCACACCAAAATCTTTCTACAGGGATCCCACCCATATTTACCAAAAGAGGCAGAACAAAAAAGGGGACATTTTGAAAATGTGCTCTAGAAGCAATCCTAAATTCACCTTCTGAAAAATTATTTCAGGGAAAAACAGAATAAGACAAACAAGTTTCTACAAACATATTTCAAAATTTCCAAATATTCATTTTAGACAATTTCAGATCAAAGTCTCATTCCTGAGGAAGGAGAGCATTTAATACCATCATAGTTTGCGCTTAGTTTCTAGAAAGTTCAATTCCATTCTATATAAAGCAATCAAGTCTACAATGTGCAACTAGTGGAGATGAAAGAAAAAGACCCAATGGTATTGGTGCAAAATAAGAGAAAAGGACTAAGTCACAGATAAGGTGACAGGGAAAACTAACACGAGACCATATTAAGACCTAACATCACTGAGGTAGGGCTTTGTAGCAGGAGAAGAAAGAGGAAAATTCAGGATTAGACAGGATAAGCCAGTTTCAGATTGAGTATTCTCCAAATCACTTGCCTGGGTCAAAAAACCCAGCTCCTACCCCAAAAAATATAATTTATTTGAAGCAACTCACTGGGTTAGAATCCTGGCTCTGCTACTTGCTAGCTTTGTGACATGATGAACATGTTATAAATGTCTCTAAGCCTCAGTTTCCTTATCTGAAAAATGGGGAAAAGGATAGTACTTGCTTCACAATGTACCTGAGAATATAAACCACGCGACAGCATTCATGACAGAGCCTAGAAAATGGTGGCCTTCAAAAAATGTCAGTCATTAGTTACATCACATTTCTCAGAGCACTATGACAGACACTCATGCTAGAAGCTAAAGGTTCAGGTGAAAAATAAAGAACTATCTTTAAGAGAGATTAAGTACCCCATCTTCCTGACTGAGAAACACGCATGGGTTTAGAGCAGTGTGAAGCTTTTCTCTGCCACCTGCAGCCAACCCATTAACCCACTAAATACATTTAGCTTCTTACACAGGTGCAAATGAGGAGAAGCACACAAGGACTGAAAAAAGGGGATTTTGGGTGGGGTTCCCCATAGGGCTGAAGTGAGGAAAACCCCAAAGCTGAAGCAGCCAAGCCAAACTGTGGTTAGCCTTTAGTAGAATTAGGGTAAGAAACTGAGGTTCTCAGGAAGCACTTCCTGGCAAAAATCCCAACCTCGTCACAGCCAAAGGGGAGTCATCCACACCTAGCCCTAGATATTAATGGGATTTGGAGGGGACCAACGGGATGGTGATCACCTCAGCTTAGGGCTCCAGCTGGACTTTGAGCCAAAAGAAAACACTTTCTGGGTGCGCAAAAAACTAGGAGCTACAGAGTGTGTGGTTCACTTTCTCCCTGGGGTGTTCTTAGCATAGGGAATGATTCGCATTAAGGAGATGTCAAGGAAGTGAAGAACACTCACTGGAATCTGGAACCCGTGGCTGGGCATAAATTCATCTTTTAAAATGTAGGACTGGCTTTTTAAATGCCTTTATTTTTGTGTCGTCCATTTCGAGGACTTCACATGTACATTGAAGTTGAAATCTCCATTTTTATTTACAATTCACATCCTAAGAAGCTTCAACTTTGTTTTCATGTCTATTTTAATGTAGTCCTTGAAAAAAAAAAAGATTTCTGGAGCAAGTTAAAACAGACTTCACGTACCACCACAGGATACACTACACAATTCAACTGTACGAGATCTGCCTGAATCCCTTGCATTTATTACGGATGCATAAAACACTCACTTAGGCTTCTTCTTGGTGACCTCGCCCGTGCTTTTGCTTAGGACGCTAATCAGGCGTTTAATAACGGCAGGTTCGCTGACAGTTTGGTAATATAACAGAACCTAAAACAAAACAAAAAAAATGGAACACTAAAAACGCTGCTTCCCACAGCATCTCTGGCACATTCTTTTGGTTCTCGCAGTTAATATTAAACTCAGCACTGTGGCCTGGAGTCTCTCAGGATCTCCAGTTGCCTCCTCCAGGTCTGACCACCCCAATCACTGACCACCCCAAGCTGACCACCTCCTCAGCTTATTAGTGAAAACAGTCACGCAGGCAGTTCCGGTGTCTCCTCCACCACATACTGTGTGAACATTAGTGAATTACATAGCCTTCCTTACAGGGTTGTGACGAGAATAAATAGGATCAGACACAATGCTGGTATAGATGTTCAACAAATGTGGATCCTAAAAACGAGGGAAGGGGAATCTTGTGACATTCAGCGGGAATTAATGTATTCGCTGTTGGATAATGAGGATAAAATGTTACATGGGAGTTCAGAGAGGCTCTGAAGTCAGGCGGACCTGAGTTCAAATCCTAACTGCACCTTTTCCAGCTGTATGATTTGGGGCAAGTCCTTTAACAACCCTCGTCCCCCAACATCCCTAGCATCAGGATCCTTATCACTAAAATAAGGAAAATCAGACGTTACTTTAAAGTGGCGTCTAGCTCCTTTAAAATGGTCAACATTCACTTAATTGATGGCCCTAGGTATCAGCTATTATTGTTCACGTTTTATGTTTAAGAAAACGTAATATCAAAAAGGCTAAGTATTTCCAGTGGTTATGGTGATGGGAGTTGGAGATGAATTTTATGCTGAGGTCAGCTGGAGTCAAAGTTAGGTGGATTGTCCTCCACTCAAATAGTAGGCGCTGGGTGAGCATGCACTATGTCCATAGTTTGGAAAAGATCAAATACCCAGGAAGTGGTGGCAAAGCCATTCGCGTTTCATTGGTTTGTAAATACTGCTTCACACTGTTTGCCTGAGGAAACACTGACACTTCTACTCTGGAATTTCCTGGCTAAAACAGTTTGCTCATTCAGAAAACAGAAATATATGGGAGACTTACTTGTGGATGCACAGTCCTGGGCTTAGGAGCTTTCTAAAATCCGAGTCATTCAATCAGTGCTTTGTTTTCTAGTTCTATCTCCTTCTCCCTTTCCTGTCTAGAAGTGGTCCAGGATAATCCTCTCATCTGAATCTCTCTGCCATGACTCCTGTCCTTGTATCACATAACCCCTCTTCATGTCTACCAGACTGACATTCTAAAATACAAATGTAATGCTATGCCCTTGCTATTTAAGACCATGGAATCTTTAATTCCACTACAAGGCATGGAGGCCCGTCTCAATCTAACCCTTGCTAACCTGTCCAGCCTCATCTTTCTCCATCCTCTCTTGCATTCTATGTTCCAAACATTAGAGCTTTCATTCCCTACTAGTACCAAACCCTTTCTAACCTTCCGGCTTTGCAGGTACTATGCTCCCTAGCTAGAACACATCCTCCCATCCCCGCAGCTTCGTTTGGCTAACTCCTACTCATCCTGTGCCCAGTACAGCATCACTTTCTGCAAGAAGCCTGAATCCCCAGTCTGAGCTAGATCCTGGTCCTCTTTGTCCCATAATCTCACTACATAATATCTCATTTTTACTGTGGTTGCTAGTTTGAATGTCTGTCATCCTATGCAAATATGAACTCTGTGAGAAAAAGACATCTGACTGGCACTCAGTAAATACCTGTGAAATGAATGTAAGAATGAAGAAATAAAAAGCACCTAAAACACACGGACAAAAGCAGTCACATGGATTTTGTTTTGTTTTGTTTTGTTTAAAGCACAACAGAACCTCCATTACTCTACCAAGGTAAATTCGTTTTCTTTTTCAATGGCATCTGACCATTATACACTAGAAAGATTCCAGAAAAAATTAACAACTGACTCTTGGGGAGGGGAAAAAAAAACAAAAAACTTCCACAACGCATGGTAAAGTGGTGAGAACTATGTCTGTGCACTAAATAGACCCTGGTATCAATCAGCACTGACGTAACATAAATGTAGGTCAACATAACTAAGAAACATCCCTTTTGCAACAATCAGGTAAACAAGCAGGATTCCCTTCACTGGGCTCAGATGTGACTAAGAAATTGATAACTGGTCCCCATGGCTTGACAAATTTAAAGAACCAGAGGTACATGAACGTGAGTTCCTTCTAACCTATGTGAGCTATGTGTAAGTTCCAGGGTAAAATCCAGGTGGATAAAGAATGGCTTGTGGCAGCATGGGGTTAGGATTTGTCTGTCTCCACAGTGTCTTACAGACAGTAGCACAAACAAAATACCTGTGGAACACAGGAGTGAAAAAATCCACATGTAAGTAAATGGGAAGTAATTATATACTATCTTAACATGTTAATTCATATTATATACAGCCAACGTCATCTATAATTCAAAGCAAATCGCAGCATGATGTAAAAGAAAAAAAAGTATTGAATTTCAAAGTGAAAAGTGCTATCAGTTCAGGCTTAATCTCTTATTTTTCAGATAGTCACCACCTCCCAAATCTCTAATTCCTTATCTGTAAAATGGGTACAACACTAATACAAGTCCACAAGTTCTTTCCTGAAATTCCAAGATTCCAAAATACTGAAAACCTTAGTTTTTCCTAATTCTGTTATAAATCCATTTAGTAAAATGGGACTTGTATTGAAGTGATTTAATTCATAGTCCTATTTATTTCTTTAGCATTAATATTAATTAACAAGTTCTAACAAAGAAATATTGGTATGTTTAATTACAAGGTATTGCCCGATTCTGTTAGGGGTTTCATGTAACATGCATGCATCACATCACCTTTCTAAAATAGGAACGTCTCTGAATTCCTAAGCACGCTAGCTTGAAGAGTTTCAGATCAGGGTTACTACTCTCTGTATTTCACATGGAATTGGGAGAATCAAAATATCTAGTGTTTTATAAACTATAACGCACTATATATAATCTGTTAGGCAGCAAAATAAATTAATGGGAAGAGGTAATTTCTTAAAGGAAAACTGAAGTGCTGCTTCCCAAAGAAGGAGGTAAGAATTCAGGGCATCATCAACATGAATAAATATACAAAATGTGGCATATTCATATGATGCAATATCATTCAGCCTTAAGAATGACTGAAATTCTGACATGTTACAATATGGATAAACCTTGAAAACCTCATGCTAAGTGAAATAAGGCAGATTCAAAAATGCAAATAGTGTTTGTTGTTTTGTTTTGTTTTGTTTTGCTTTTTGAGGGCAGTGTCACTGGTCCTCATCTGTGGGACCCGAACCGGGGCCACTGGCTTCCCAAACCAGCACTTAACCACCGTGCCACTCGGCCGGCCCGCAAATAGTGTATGGTTCCACTTACATGAGGTTCCAGAATAGTCAAATTCATAGAGACAGAAAGACAGTGGTTACCAGGGGCTTGGGGGATGGGGTGGGAGTTATTGTTTGATGGCTATAGAGTTTCATCTTAGGATGAGGAAAGGTTCTGGAGATGGATGGTATTGATGGTTGTACAACAAGGTGAATGTACTTAAATGCCACTGAACTGTATACTTAAAAATGGTTAAAATGGTAAGTCTTATGTTACGAATATGTTACCACAATAATAAAAAAAAAAAAAATCAAACATGAATTTAGTTAAATTCTTCTATTTTTCCTTCTTAAATAGAGTTTATCATATAAACCAATAGAAACAAATATATTTATGTAGTATTAAGGAATTAGTTTCTAAATAGTAAAATTTTAATTGCTTAGGAAGTCTTTTCTTGATTAGAAAACAAATTTTTTTTAAGGTTTCTTCCCACAGAGAATGAACAATGACAAAACATGTCCGTTTTTTCTGAAACAAATTTCATCCTGTTATTCATGAAATCAATATATGCGGGTGGAATCTCGTTACACAGCACTGAAAAACTTTCAATTTATACTTATTTTAAAGAAACTACAGTAGACAGGAAGACAGTATTACTATTCAAAGTAACCAATGACCTTTTGACCTCTCTACCTCTCCATTGGCAAAGATTATCGCTGCATGAGTAAAAACATGCAGTAACCAACCTCTCCATTGGACACACTGCTTTCTAAGAATGAGTGCCATTTGTTCATAGCAATCAAGTTGTAGTTTCTTGACTATCAACACATGAATTTTGAATGTTTAAAATTAAATATTTTCAACTATAACAATTTTTTGGAAAGAAGCTTTTACTCTTTTTAGCATATGGGAGAAATAGAATATAATTATAAAACTGATATATAAACAGTATCTTATAAATATAATTGCATATGATCAAATATACATAGAAATAATTATAAAGAATTATAAGCAAAGCACATGGTTATTGCAAATAAAAATGCGTAAGTATAAAATGAATTTAAATGAGCTAAATAAATTTATTTCCAACCTCAAAAATATTATCACTAACTTAAAGTTTAAAGGTCAATTATTATTACTGTCTTATTTTTATTGCAAAGATGTGTCAAATGGTGAAATAATCTGTTTACATTTGCAAAGGCAGGCCATTTAATTCCACTGAGAAACACTTTTTATGGTCGTGCAAAATCAGTACTATAGACGCTGATCAAGAAAAAAAAAAATCTAATTGGAAAATGCTCACTTGTTAAGTAGCAAAAGCAAGGTACCAAACTATAAACACAGTATGTCTTCAGATACCTGAAAAAAATTAAACATAAAACAAGGAATTCATGCAATGCACAAGTAGTAGTATCTTTCTGGGTAAGTAACATTATAGTACAAAATCGCCTGCTTCCCATAAATGCATATATTCAAATGACACTGGTCAATGAAAACCTGCAAATCAACCTCACAGCACGCATGCTGTCTGAAGGTGTTGTTTCAACACAGTGAGGCTTACCCTGTGTCAAGGACCCCAGAATAAACCCATAAATACCAATGGGTGAACAACACGTACGCCGAAAAATACACTGGCATGTAATGAGCACATATGGACTATACAATTCTAGAACATTATTATCTTTATTTTCTTTGTTTTCCAAAATTTTCTATAACTATGTATCACTTTCACAATCAGAAAAGCTACAAATAAGCATATTAAAATGAAACAAAAACAGAAAGACCCAATCTAAGATTAGTCAGGTAACCATTAGAAAATAGCAGAAAAGTATCTACCACTTTGCCCAGATGAATTTTATTATTATCATCAGTTTGTATCCTATTGATTATGAAATTCCTTCTCAATGCTTCTTTGAAGAAAATCTTCAGGTTAAAGGATCAAATTAAAAGGTAAAATAAAAATGATTTTCAAATTCTAATTTCATGTGTTTCTGGATTGAGTAATAGACATTAGCTGAAAACAAAATAAGCATCATCGCTTGTAGAGAAAATTATCACTTTTTAGGATAAAGTGACTGAATTTATAATAATGATAACAAACATTTTGGAACTTACAGGAAATCCTTTAGTGATAGGAATTTCAATATTAAAGATGAGGATTCGGGCTCTGAAACGAGTGCAAGTTCTAATGGGTTCTTTGGGGCCACAAAATATACAGCCAACACTGCAACAACAACAAAAAAAAGGAGAAACAGTAATTGGGGGATAAATAAATACACCTCTAAAACCACGTGCAAAGTAAAACGATCAAGCAAATTAGGGACTTTTTCTATAGACACCCCTCTGGGTTAAAGTGTGGCTTTATACCACTGTTACCTTACATCATTTTCACACATAGCTTTCACTCAAAGAACATGTCAAGTATGTGTGCTGACATGGATTACTTTCAATGTTAAGTAGGTGTTTCTTATCGTTCTTATACTTCCAACAACTGCCAATTTTGGGCCAAATGCGATTCAGAATTTAATACTCATTCTTTTATTTCAGCTGGTGAATTGCAACATTTATGTATTTTGAGGTCCGATGTCCAAAACAATCATTGCTTAAATTCATTTTCCCACTCACTTGATTTTAATGATATCCATCCCAACCAACGTCAGGCTAACATGATCACCTGCCGCCGCCCAGTCAACAGGTTCATCATGCAGAGTGATTCCTGGAAATGAGTAAGAACCGAAGAACACAGTAAAACGCCTCAATATCAAACCATAACAACCCAGAGAGTTTGGCTGATTCGTGCCTCACCAGTCACTACTCATCATTTTCAATATGAATGGATTGAGAGTGAGAAACGTAATTGTGAGCGTTGAGGAAAACACACTTCCTCTAGACTTGACTCTTCTGGAACACCACCCTAAACATAAACTGACTTGTATTTGTTCATAAAAGGCTGATTTCTGGTATTTTAATGGAGAATTTTAAACTCATTTACACAAACTGACTATATTCATTAAACAGGCCCCATTCAAATATTTCTCTGATAGCAATGGATGCAGGCAAAATAAATACAGTTCAAATTGTTTTTAATAACATAAAAGGTGGGACTGGGGAAGATGCCTGGTCTTGAGCTTTATTTACTCTTAATTAGAGAACCACCTAAACAATCGTCTGTGTTCTCCCAGTAACCCACAGAGCACCAGTGCTCTCAGAGGTGCTCTTGGCAGGCCCCTCCACTAACTTCTGGCTCAAAAGAACTGCTTCCCAGAGAGAGATATGTGCAATGATAACTGGTTATATGAAAAGGAAGAGCTTCATTGAGTAAAAAAATTTAATATAAAAATGATCTCAGGTGTCGCTATATACCTTTATTACCTAAGGATAATCCTGGAGAACACCTGCGAAGGGCAATACTCAGCTACCTTATTTAAAGACTTTAAAAAGGAATCTCATATTTTATGACTCTATGGGGTAAAGTTCCACTGGAACTTTAGGCTTTTGATGAAGACAATATGTAGGCCAACAACTAGTTCTTGATTAACATGTTTTTAGTAAATTATAATTCACCCATATCTTTCTGAAAACACTTACTTTTCCCATGCAGCATACTCTTAAGTGTGTTTAAGAGGTTTTGAAAGTTCAAGGAGAACTTTAAGAACTATAACACAACCTACAGTTTTATTCAAAATTTCATTAATGTGCACATCTGAATTACTTCTAGAAGAGGGGCCATAACTTCCATCAAGTTATCAAAGAGTTTCTTGACTCCAAAACTGTTAACAATTATGGTATTAAGGAATGCATGTTAAATTTACAACTAGTTAAATTTAGTTTTTAAATGTAAATTTTAAATGACAGTATCTGATTTTGCTATGAACTGTAGTTAAAGACAGGAGCTGGCTACTTTATAATAGAGATTGCCTTAACTTAATATTGAAGAGCTTTCATACTAGAAGTTCAATTCACAACATAAAATGTTCTAAAGATAATACATAATCTGATTTTATCCACCCAGACATGTTACATTGTCCTATATATGGTATTTGTCTTATTAAGGACCTTCTTCATTGGACAGACACAAAAAAGTTCTTTTTCAACACTCAGTGAACTTGATATGGTAATACAGTAAAAACGTAATTAAGAATTTCCACTTGCTGGTTGCAGATTTACTCACTTCTCTCTTTTAGGATGCCACTGGTTAGTGAGCCACAGTGGCACCTAAAGTGCTCAGATAAAAGTGTGCATTCAGTGACAAAGTAAATCAAGCAAAAATAATAGGATTAGGAACTAAGAACCTGAGAGCCTCCAAGTTGGGTTAGAAGCATGGCTCTCAAGGAGGAGGGTGCTACTCCCTGGGTGCTGCTTCTGATATAGCTTCCCTTTAAGAACCACTAGATTAAAGATAAATGGTTATATTTTTTCTGGAAGAAGGACACGAAAAAGGGAGAGAAGATGTGGGACTTTCAGAAGTGAACAATTTGTCACCAAGTAGTCAATCTGTAAGGTCCATGGAAAGTTTTAAAATCATGGTTTGCAGTCATATCAATTGACTATAAAAAAAATTTCTTATTCTCAAAAAAGCTTGCTAACATATAAAGTAATTAGTATTTCAAAAGTACCTAAGCTCTGGATCACGTTGAAAGACAAAAACAGAAATCTGAACTTGCAAACAATAGATCTATGTTAAAATAATTTTTTTTAAGTATGTATTACTTTATATCTGAATAGGATTTTCATGATCCCTAAGCAAGCAGAAAGAAAAAGGTAAAATGGAAATAACTTTGGCTTTCATTCCCTTAATCATCTTTAAATTAACCTGTTATCTAAACAGATATTCATTAATTTCTTACAATCTTTAAGAAATGAGCTTTTGAAGTCAGCAAATTAATTCAAAGAAAATGTACAAATTTATAAGCTAGTCAGGTACAACTCTGGATATAAACTATAAATAAGACTAAAGGAAGGAAAAGTACTGACATTTTAAAAAATGTTAATATTCCCAGATTATACTTTAGCTTAAATGTTGTTATAAATAACATTATTTTATAGTATAAAACAGATCTTCAGTTTTATGTTAAAGCCAGAGGCTTAGTTAGAAGGCTTAGTCTTAAGGTAAGTATAAAATTATAAACTTTTAAACAGAACTCAGAAAAAAATATGTATACATGTAAGGTCAAATGATTATCAGTCATCATGAAAGGTTATATATTAGATTATGTGCAAAAGCAGTAATAGTGGCACTTAAAACTAGCTCAATTTCTCTTTTCGACATTAGGATTCTCTGAATTTACATCTTATTTTCTAAGGTCTTCCTGTAAAATACTTTTTTTTTTTTTTATATAAACAGGATCAAAGCTGTTAAGCTATAGTAATTCTGCAATACATGTTTCAAAACAACAGACTGTAGCCGTCTGCTTTGCCCTTGACTATTTAGTGTCAAGATGGGGTTAGATTTAATTTCTGCTACTAAATACTATTTTAAATGTATCTGTCAGGTGTCTAAGCATCTGGTTAAATCCTAACCAGTCTTCTCAAATCAGTGTCCAAAAAAAAATGCTACCACAGTTAGAATGTTATATGTACATACATACATACATATATATATATATATATATATATATATACACACACACATAGTCACGAGAGAAAAAAAATCGTTTAATGTTTTCACATTTTTATCTTCAACAGTTAGTATCATTTTGACAGTCAGTTACAATTTCAGTAAGAGGTTATTTACTCTGGAGTTAATAACTAAACTACTTTTTAAAATCTGCTCTCTCATCTTAAGGGCAGTTTAGCAAAAGAATCTTACAGAGGAATACCTTTTGCAGTACAAGTTTCATTAGGAGGCATTGCCAGTAGTCGGTCACCAGTCTGGATATAACCAGCTTCAATTTTACCAGTTACACAAAATCCAGATCCTTGATCTGCAAAACAAGCCCAAATCTTAAAATGATTCATATAGCAATGTTATCTGATGATTAATACTGTTAGCTCTATTCAGTTCCCTAGTAGTTACATAAAACGAGTAGCTCAATGAATATTAATGATCATCTCAGAATTTTTAACATAACTACTAAATATGGCAGTATCATATTCTACTCTTGATTTTCTTACAAATAAAAATATTCATATTACAAAAAGTGGGAGTTTATTCTTTTTTCAAAAATGTATAGAGTGCTTACCAACTGCCAGGCATGCTAAACTCTGGGAATAAATAAAGAGATGAACATATAAGCCTTTACCCATAAGGCGTTTACACTCGTGAAGAGAAAGACAAAAACAATAACCTTGTCTGGAGACAAATGCTCTTTATAATGTACACTAGAAACAGAAAAAGGTGCACTGAAGAATCCATGTTGAGGGGAAACGAATACCCTTTAGCTGGGCACTTGGAAGAATGAACAGATGGCCAGGTAGCTATGCATATGGCAGGAGGAGAAGGAAACCACATATGCAAAAGCACAATGACAACCGCACACAGGATGTGCTAAGACCCAGGTGTCATTTATATGAAGTTTATATGGGACCACACAGAATAACGAAGGAGAACATGAGGCAACAGGGTAGGCAAGGGAGAAGGGATAAAGGGGCCTCAAAAATTACACTGAGGGTTTGAATTCCATCCTCAGTGAAGCAATGGGAGCCAGTAATGAATTATGAACAGAGAAGGAACATGGTGTTTTCATGTCAGAGAGGAAGGAAGGTTGATTGAAATGCACACTGTGACTGTAGAAAGGGAATACACTCAAGAATTTGGGAAGAAGGTATTACAGATTTAGACTGATCAGGTAAGTAAGGGGTAACGGTAAAAAGGGAGAAATGTGAGATGCCAATGCATTAACTGTGAGATAGGAAATTAACTAACAAGATCCATTATAGCCTTGGGGAATCTGAAGTGTCCACAAGACATACAGGTGAAGATGCATTCCAGGGGACACCAATCACACCAAATTCCATGAGAACAGAAGCCTCAGAGGACGCTCCCTGTGGAGATGTCCACCAACTGTTAACACATTTATCTGGAGAGTATGAACAGGTCTATATTGGAGATACTGACTTGGGAAGGAAGCATCAGGTCGCAGGAGGTAGATGAACTCATAGATGTCTGCCAAAGGGAGCGTGTAGAGTAAGAAGAGAACTGAGGTAACAAATGCCAGTTAAGAGACAGAGACAGATGAATCCACACAGAAGATACAGAGAGGGCAAGACACAGACAGGATAAGGGGATCAAATATATGGTGATGAAAGGAGATTTGACTTTGGGTGGTGAACACACTATGCAATACATAGATGATGTATTAAAGAATTGTACACTTGAAACCTATATAATTTTATTAACCAATATCACCCCCAATAAATTTAATTAAAAAAAGAGAAACCAAGGCAGAAAAGTGTCAAGGCAGATGTGGCTACCAGCCACAGAAGTAATGCCAAATTCAAGTAAGATGGAAGTAAGACAGAACTGAAAAATGTTATTATTGACTTTGGCAACCAAGGGGTCATTTAGTAACTTTAGCGGGAACATACTGAGGAAAAGAGTGAAGGCAGGGCCAGAAAATAGCCTGAAGAGAGAACAGGAGGTGAAAAAGTAGTCAGCAACACTGTTAATCAAAAAGAAAATTAAGCACCTCTTATATTTTAAATCATAACAGTAATTTGGAAAGCATCACCATATTTCCTCCACTACTAGTAGAATGCTAGAAGCTGATAATAATAATAATGATAAATTACAATTTCATTAAATAATTTTTGTGACGTACGATCATTTATTCCTCTATCAAACATTAAGCATGTATATGTGCCAGGCACTGAGCTAGTGCCTGCAGATATAGACATGGAAGGGACAGCACTTGCCCTCAAGGAGTTCATGATCGAAGTGAAACAGACAGCACAGAAATAATTATAATATTGCATGAAAAAATGCCACGATAAAGGACACAGAGAATACAGAGGAACACCGTAGAGTATGTGCTCGGGGAACTCACCAGTTATCAATTTATTGTTCCTCAGTTCCAAACCCACTCTTGAATGCCTGCTCTGTGATAACAAAAATTTGGGGCACAAGTGACATCTTTACCGTACTGATTATTCTAATATATAAATGTTGTATGCTTTTATTTATTGAGATCTTTCATTCCATTTCCATTTTATAGTTTTCTGTATAAGATTCTGTACTCATGAAGCGAGATGTATTCTTAGGTATTTAACACAGCACCTTCTCTGAAGGCCTGGACCCCTTCAGTTTGTCCTTCCTTGGGTATTCTTCCTCAGCCCCAGGGTACCATGTAGTTTCCTTATATCTCACAGTCACTCTGTTATCATATTAATAATTCTGTATATTAAACTTCACACTTTACCTATGTGTTGTGCCTAGCTCCTGATTGGACCCAAACTCCTACAGATGGGTATGAAATAGAAAAATAAAGAGTGAGAGGAGCAAAACATGGGTACACATATTGGCAATCAAGACCCTCCTACGTGGTTAAGAAACAGTGAACGATCCAGAAACTAAAGGGACCTAATGGGAGAAAAAAATTATGAGGCTAGAGAGAGACAAAGGATCAAGTTTATATATATGCGTATACACACACACACACACACACACACACACATATATAAGGATGAGATGGGGAAATGGTGAGTAAACTGAAGATTTCTCTGGGCAGGTGAGTTAAGTAACAGGAACTGTGCACCTATATTTGGCAATGATCCTTACATTGGCATAAAGAAGGGAGAATCTGAAGACAACATAAGTTTGTCCAAGAATAGAGGTCAGGAGAGAACAGAAAGGCAGAGATCATACTGAAGAAGCACTGGATAGGTAGCACTTACCTTTGAAAACATCAGATACACATAACCTAAAAGGCTTATCGATGGATCTTTGAGGTGGTTTGAAGGAATCTGGAAAAAATGGCAAAAAAGCAAGGTTTAATTTAAAAGTAATCTCTGACTCATGTCCAATAAGCTCATTATAGCCCCATGTCTCCTAAAAAATAGTTTTTTAAATAAATATGAATAGCAAATTGACTGTTATGCATATAGTAAGTAATTAGTAGTTTATAAAATGTTTTCACACATGTTAAATCATTTAATATCAACAACAATCTGTGAGGCAGGCAGGGTGAGCATGAGTCTCATTAACTAAGGAAAATTCAGTATTAGTTTAAACGCTGTATGTGATTTCAAAAGCATTAACTTAGATCATCTGAGTACAAATCCTATGCTACTGCACACACAAGACTGTCTCCCATAAAGAACTCTAAATAATAATTAATGTCAAGTTCATAATGCATTAAAACTAATAAGACTGTATTCTTACCAATTTGTTCTAATAAACATGGTCCTTTATACCATTGTGTAAGTACACTCAATTGAGATCTTGTGATTAGATTTTCACCACTGAGACCACTTGTAGGGATAAATGCTACATCACTTTCCTATTAAAAAAGATCGAATATATGAAACTTAATACAACATTGTTTTTAAAAAATTAAACGGTTCACCATTACCAAACTGCACCAAGTTTATAAAAGCAACAACAATACACTTTTGAAAAAGCAATAGAAATCACAGAACTACAATCTTGAAGTTATCTGATCCAAAAATTCTCAACTCTTTTGATTTTGTGAGAAACTTACAAATTTGTTCTCAAAAATTCAAGCACTTTTAATTAGTAACATAGGCATACTTTGCCTTTTTGCTGGAGAAATTCCTCTCAACTAGTTTCTACTTTCCTCTGGGACCTCCCTAAACCTATACACCTAATTTAATAGGTGGAGAAAAAGTCTTTTCCTTACATTAAATCCAAGACAATTTATAAAATGTATCAAGTTAAGGTAAAGTAATCCAAAGAACCTAAGATAATATATACATGATACCGGAGGAAATAAAAACAAAAAGAATTAAAGATACTTAACAAGACAAGACCACCAAAGTATTAGTTTTTTTCTCTCAAATCAGTAAAATAAGGCTTAAGGGTAGTAACCAAATCAATTTAAAATTAGCTTACCTTAAAACCTGCTTGCTTAAGAAAGTGTCCAAGTTTTCCAGTAATCTCTTGAAACCTTTCTTGTTGCCAATTAACCTGATAAAGATCCAATTTATTTTAAAAACTATGCTTCAGACCATGCTATATATAAAATTTATATTTCTGCAACAAAATGTAAATAGTCAAGAATATAAAATATAGATATAAAATCTATTAAATATAAAATCCTTTAAAATTAAAACTCAGAATACCAGAGCTTACTGTTAATGTGGTCTAAGTAACTTCTCCTACAGCAGAAAGCCTAGAAACAAACTCTAATACATACAGAAATTTTTGTATATGCTAAAAACGATTTCAAATTTAGGAAGAAAAAGTAAATAATTTATTAAGTTGTGCTCGGACCAACCACTGAAATAAAATAAAGCCAAAT
The DNA here is from genome assembly GCA_033961575.1 of Aselliscus stoliczkanus. Lineage (NCBI taxonomy): Eukaryota > Metazoa > Chordata > Mammalia > Chiroptera > Hipposideridae > Aselliscus > Aselliscus stoliczkanus. The sequence continues at coordinate 132,393,612 of CM066733.1, forward strand.
GGACTAAAAATGCATAGACTAATATGAACTCTAGATAACACGCATACTGTAGTATTTATTTAGGGGTAAGTGTAACAACGTCTAACTCATTTGGAAATTCTTATCAAAATAAGATGAATTAATGGAAGGATACAGGCAGGGGTAGACAGACAAAAATGTGATGAACGGGCCGGCGGAGTGGCTCAGTTGGTTAAGAGCTCGCTCAAGAATGCAAGCTGAGCTCTGAGCAATAGCAGTTCGATGCCCAGCCCGAGCTGAGTTGCCGTTGAGCTGCCAACAGGTGGCAGGATGGCTCAGCTAAAAAAAAAAAAAAAAAAAAAAAAAAAAAAAAAATTTGATCAAGGATGTAGTAGAATCTTAAGTAATGGGTATAATAGAGGTGTTTACTGTAAAATCCTTTCAACTTTTCTTTATATTTGAAAATTTTCATACTAAAACCCTGGGAAAAAATATAAGGTATATGTAATAATGATCTCATAGAAGAACTATGTAGAAAAATATAGTAGAATATGCATCTGACTCCAAGGTAAGAAAATACCTAAGCATAAAGAAAGAAGTCAAAAGGAAATATTTATTAAGTTGAATATATATCAAACACACACCACAAACAAAATGAAAAGTAAAATAATAAATTAGGAAAAATATCTAAGACAAGATGAAAGACTAGTATCTTTAATAAATAAATTATGCTTACAAATTGATAAGTAAATAAGTTTTTAAAAATGAGCAAATTTATAAAAAATGCCAAAAGAAAAAAATACAAATGGTTAATACATATACAGAGCATATTTATATGCATAGAGAAGTTAAAAAAGAAATACCATGCTTTATGTAGCAAATTAGAAAATAATCTTTTAATAACAGCAGTGCTGATAAGAGTTCATGAAAGTAAATATACCATATGTGCCAAAAGGAAATAATTAGAACTTTTGTCAAAAGCATTTTGATCATATACAGCAAGTCTTAAAAATGTATATGCCCTTAAAGTCAGAAATTTCCATAAAATGAACTATTTCTAAATACACATACACACAAAACTGGCAATATTCTTAAGTAGGGGACTGTCTGAATAAATTATAGCATATCTTTAACATAGACTAGAATAAAAGTATAAAAGCTTCTTTATACAAAAATTATTAATTACTTGGAAACATGCACAAGAATATTGTCAAATTTTTTGAAAAAGCGAATAATTAAATAGATTATAATCCAATATTATAAAGAAAAAGATTCTTATCTATAAAATTAATTACATGGATGTACACAATGAAAAGTATCAAGTTTTTTAGGGGGAAAGAGAAGTTGAGAATATAAGTTACAAATTATTTATATTGCATTTAATATCAGGATTATGAATTTATTTTTTAAAATATGGCCACTGAACTAATAAAGTGTACACTAGTCACAACCCAGGTCATCAGTATGGCAGAAGAACATCTTAATTAGCATCTACAGTGAATTGTCATAAAAGCCTTTAAATACCTGATCCATTTTATTGACTGCAACCGCAAGCTGTGTCACTCCAAGAGAACGAACCAAAAGACCATGTTCTCGTGTTTGTCCCCCAGTCTCAAATCCAGCTTCAAACTCTCCCCTGCTGGCATCTATGACTAAAACAGCTACATCTGCCTAAGGGGGAAAAAAAAAAAAAATCAAAACTAGAAAAAATGTCACAGCATTTTAATTCAAAGGACAGATTATTCAATTAATTGTGTGGGTCAGATTTCAAAGGCAGGCTCTAACCCGACACCAAATACCAAAGCAAATCAAACAAAAACAATTATACAGATGGATTAAAATGTTTAAATTAAAAAAATGTATTAGCATGGAGCAAAAAAAAAAAAAAGACATAAAAAATAAAAAAGTTCCTTGAAATGTTTTATATAATTAAAATATCTAGGTAAAGGAGGAAAAAGGAAATTAAAACATAAGTAAACAGGGACAAATATTTTTAATATAAGGTAAAAGTTACAATCAAATAAGTCTTTATGAAAAAAAAGTAAAAAAGACATAGCTCTGTAAAAAGAAAAAAAAAACAGTTAAAGGTTGCAAACAATATGCTGAAGAAACATAAATGGCCAAAAACATGAAAAAATTCAAATTCATTATTGATAGAAACTATAAAGAAAAGATTTATATTTTTATATTTTTATATTTTAAAAAGATTTATAACAACATATTCCTCCCTTTTCCCACTTTTACAAGTTACACTGGCAAAGATTTAAGAGACTAAACTATTCACTGTAAGCAAAGGTGCAGTGCGGAGGGCATTCTCATACATTGCCTGTGGGAGTCTAAGTGCACAATCTTTCTGGAGGGCATTTTCAGAAGTTCCAAGAGCCTTAAAATATGTTTTGCTTCATCAACTCCACCTCTAGGAATTTATCCTAGAGAAATAATTATGGACCTACAAAAGTATTTGTCACAATATTGCTTACATTAACAAAGAAAACCAGAATAAATGAATTACCAAAAAAACATACTCACCCTCTAGAGCCACTGAAAAAGCCCCTGAATAACCAAGTTTCCTAACTTTTGTGGACCATTTTAAGAATCTGATGAAAGACATTTCTCCTGTATACACAATTTACACAAAATAAGTAGAAAAACAGTGAACCTTAGCCTTAGCTCATTGTCCTCTTTAGCTTTACTGATGCTAGTTGCACCAGTTCCACTACTCTTTCGTGTGATGCTTCCTTATGCGATTCCACTTGTATCATGGGGATGCATGCAGACTTTGAAATTTTGCAGTAAACACTGTGCAACCACAGATGTTCCTCCATTTACATTCTCATCAATTGTTTCTGTCAATGCGTTGTCAGGGCATTGTTTAAAGGAACACTCGCTTTTCCCTTTTATAGTTTTTGTCTCGCATGCATGTATACCTGTCTCATAGAAATCTGCATTTCAGTAATCCAGGATGCAATGACTAAATCTGCAATTGCCTTCGTTAGCTATCTCAGAATGCTACATGATGGTCACCCTATCTCAAAGGTCCTCTTACATTCAAGCTCTCTGGTCTTTTGGTCAGGACAGAGTCTTCAGTAGGTTTTCTCTTTGTAGTTTCCTCAATGATACTTTATGTTTTTATTATCCAGTTTTTAAGGAATTTCACATATATTATAATACCATTATGGGAAATAAAATGGTCATGTGAACTCTAATTTTATTCAATGAGAACCAGGTCTTTTGATAAGGATTCTTAGATAAGAGCACAAACTGGGGCAATCAATTTCAAAATTTGCTCTTTCACTACTGATGGGTAGTCACTAACGGGCACCACACGTCAAACAAATTGTATAATCTCTCTGGGTGTCAAATTTACTCACTTCGCAGAAACACCAGGGGGTAAATATAGTTTATATAAAGCACTATGCCCTGATCTTCCAAACCCTAGGCTCAATAATTATTAATATCTCTCATCAGGTTTTGCTGACAACTGTCAAATTATATTTACTTTCTTAGGTTAAAATTTGAAACTCATTGACTCGGTATTAAGGTAAGTAAGGCCATAATGTTCTTGTTAATTCTCTTTCTATTACGGTCTCCAAAAATTTACTGGGCCATTTCTCTATTCTTTCTATGCAACAGGATGTCCTGGGGAGCTCATATTTCATCAAGCATTTTACCACTCTTTTTACTATAAAGAAATTCATAGCTTTTACACATTTACTTCTTTGTAATAAACTAGAAAAGGTTTTATAAAGTACCAATAAAAGAAACCATGAAAAATATATTTCTGTATTTTTTCAAAATCTTTTAAAAATTAAAACTTTTCAATATTTTAAGTTATAATCCTAGAATTATAAACTCAGCATCAGGAAATTTTATGATCAATCAGTGCACTGCAGTTAAGGAAATATCTGGTACCTGGGCCGCTCCCGTAATCATATTTGGAATGAAATCCTTATGACCTGGAGCATCCATTAATGTAACAACTTTGGTTGTGGTCTCAAACTTTGTCATACCAACATCCATTGTTACTCCCCTTAAACAAAACATAAAATGGTTAGAATGCACTATATAGGTAATCAGTGTTATGGATAAATTATTTCATAATATAGGTTATATTATACTCTAAATTCTTGAGTAATAATGGGAATTTTATCAGATAGTCTATTATTTTGAGAAATTACACTGTCAATTTCTGGAGTTTCTGTTCTAACAGAATTACACCCATATGGCTTTAAAGCAAAGTTGTGGACTTAATCAAAATTATAGTTATTTCTCATTTCCTTTTTTGGTAAGCAATATAGATTGCAAACAAAGAAAGAAATATGGGGCCATCTCTGAAGAAGGAAACAAATACCGCACATGAGAAAATATAAACTGAAAAATGACCACTATCAGTAGGAACTTTTCCTCATCTTATGTTTACGCTTCACTACTTATAGAAATAAACTTATAAAACTTTCATTTGCAAGATTGGTCAGTATGATACCCATTTAGAAAACACGGGGTATCAAAGGAGATGCCCAATTTCTCTTAAAATTGAGAGAGATGAACAGTAGTTTATTTCACATCCCTTTTCATCCTTCTTGGAGAGCCATGTACTGCATCTTCATGGCCACAAAAATGTAGATTCAGGTTATAAGAAAGCCCAAGAAGGAACTACAAAGGTACTGAGTCATTCTAGACCTCAGGAATTTAGAGGGGGAAATCAGGTGAGCAATGTGCTAGGTCATTATTCATCTGGTTTGTCCAGAAGACTCCAGGGTAATCAATGAGCATTCCCTTTTACTATTAATATCAAGTATCCCAACAATTATGATGATTAATTACATGTTCACCCTAACCATAAGGCAACTAACTATAGGTCTACTTAGTCAAGTCATCCTAGCTTAATCTGAAATAATGGGCCATTTGAGTTTGTGAAAATGATGCTTCATTCTCTTTATCCCCAAATAATTGCTTGTGGAATAGTGACAAACTGAAACTTCTTTGACCAGAAAATATTCTTTTGACCTAGCTCTAGTATGGATTTGTAAGCCTAAGGATATGAAAACATCCCTCATTTTATTATAATAATTTCTGTTCAATACACAAGCAGAAAAGAGGATTTACAAATATTTAACATGTTGGGATAAATACATTATATTTTTGAAATGCTATTAAGGAATATACAAATATATATATATAATATGAGTATCAAATATGAGTTAAAACTCCCATTATGTATCTAGAAGCTTCTGTTATCTACAGAATGAAAGAATATTCTAAAAATTGTATCATGCTGAGCAACAGAAAACTAGCAGCAGCAAAAATGATAGCCAATATCAACAATAAATCAACAAACAACAAGTGCTGGCGGGGCTGTGGGGAAAAGGGGACCCTGCTGCACTGTTGGTGGGATTGCAGATTGGTGCAGCCACTATGGAAGTCAGTATGGAGGTATCTCTAAAAACTGGAAATGGAACTATCTTTTGACCCAGCAATTCCACTCCTAGGTATTTATCCTGAAAAACCCAAGACACTTATTCAAAAAAATATATGCACCCCTATGTTCATTGCAGCGCTATTTCCAATAGCCAAGACTTGGAAACAACCAAAATGCCCATCGGTAGATGACTGGATTAAGAAACTGTGGTATATTTATACAATGGAGTATTACTCCACTATAAAGAAGAATGAAATCGTACCATTTGCAATGATATGGATGGACCTAGAGACTATTATGTTAAGTGAAATAAGTCAGTCAGAGAAAGACAAATACCATATGATCTCACTCATATGTGGAATCTGAAATACTGTATGAATGAGCAAAGTAAACAGAAACTGTCTCATAGATACAGAGGAAAAATCAGGGTTGCTAATTGGGAGGGGGATGGGGATGAGGGAGAAGGGGAAGGGATTAGACAGCAAAAATAGGCAACTACAATATTGCCACTGGGATATGAAAAACAGTTTGGGGAATATAATTAATAATGTTGTAAATATTCTGTAGAATGTCAGATGGTCATAGGTCTTGTTAGGGAGACCATTTCTTGGATGGAGTAGAGGTTTGATCACTGCACTGTATAACTAAAGCGGAGGTGGTATACCTACTGTAATTGAATATATATAGATAGTCACGGGATGTGGATTATACTGTGGAAGAGAGTCAGAGGACGAGTAATAGATATATATGATATGGGGGGGGGGACTGGGGTGGCGAACTGGGGGTGGGGGGTTGTCACTTTGAGGGGTAAAATGTATAACTATTGCACTGTGTTGTACACCTGAAACTAATTTAAAAAATAAATTAATTAAAAAAAAAATGATAGCCAACCAGCCTATGTATTAAAAGAAAAAAAATTTAACGTATTGATTATTCTAGGAATGAGATTATTCACTCACTTGCCAACTCAACTCACATATTAAGTAAATTCCAACAAGTCGTCCTAATTTACACTGTGCTCAATGTGTTTACTTAAAAGATGACACCAAAAAGCTAAAAAGCCATATACTTTAATAATCTGCATGATGAACTGCATGATTCAGTTTTTCCATGTGTCATCATATAAAATGCCACTGTATTCCAATATAAGTTTTCTAAAACTTTGCAAGTGTCCAGCTAATTTTTCTTACTAGATTGGAAAACAAGCTTGTGGATACCATATATAGATTAAAAATGATACCTACAAGAAAAATAACCCACTACGATGTAAATTCCGATTTATCAGAAGAACTAAGGAACATTGTTGACTCCTTTTACTGAGAACCACCTTATATATAATATATTATATATATTACACATTTTTTTAAAATGTGACAAGTATGGAAATCCAAATACATCCTCTAGTCAGGTTCAAAATGAAGACATCAGGGAACAAAGTAAACTCTTGGTTGAATTAGGACTTTCAGAGGACTTCCATTGTCAGAGTAATCATTTTGACACAGTTGATACATCTGCCATTTCACTTCATTATTAGTGTTCTCTTTCTGTCCTGACAAAGATGTCATTGGCTCCCCCATTCCTAACAGTTCTAATGTGATCTATATCACTACTCTAAAAAGACTTCAAAAGAAATACTATTCTTTGGACAGAGGCATATGAGTAGCTACATTCTCCTACTACAATCACCCTCAATTTAGCACTGAACACAGTACCAAATACAGAAGGTGTGCCTGACTGGATTAAATCTATATGGTAGGAGACAGGTTTAATCACTTATTTGTTGATTTCTGTCTCACAAAAATATAGGACAGAAAACCTAAATATAATCTGCATTTAATTTGCATTTACTGGTCATTTTGATTCCACACAGAAGATAGATTACTACAAGAAGTTGCCTTTCCTTTATAACCTGATATAAAATTGAGAGTCTTACAAGTTTAATTCAAAATCAAGACCATCTGGCATATACTTAGGGAAGTAACAACAGAAACGTCTCCCATTGAATAGTGACCTAAGTGTTTTTACATTTTTTAAAAAACTTTTTGATAAACATTTTTTAAAATTATTCTCGTAAAATATGGAAGAGTAAAACAACATATGTAGATTCACTGTGTACATAGTAATGAAAGGTACAAAAATATTTTCCTAATAATTGAAAGCTTTTTTCCTAAACATAGTCTCAAATACTTCATGGCATGTTTCACACATATTCAATACATTTTACACACTTAATTAAAAGACTGTATCATTTCAAACTGAACATTTTGAAATATAGTGGCTACCTTTCCCTTTCTTCGCCAGTCTCATCCAAAACCCATGCATATGCAAATGAAGCTTTGCCAGCCTTTTTAGACTCTTGTTCATACTTGTGCATAGTTCTTTTATTCACATTACCCAGAAGATAAAGCATATGGCCCATCAGAGTGCTTTTCCCAGCATCAACATGACCTACGGAAAATTGATTCAGAATTAATACCAAGTACATTTTCCAGATGTTCACATTGAGGCATTGCGTGAATATGTAATTCAATAGTTCATGTCAGTGTTTAGTGTAATAAATAACAACAATTTTTATCAAATGATAGCTAAAACATCTAAGTGGAAGGGAAAAGAGCATGTCTCTTTGGAGTGAGGGTGAAGTTTCCCTGATTTTTGGAAATTAAAATTGTCAACTAGACATGCCATTTTCAAAATGTTCACAGGATGAAAACATCACAACCAATCTAAGGACCTCCTTTGTAATTTGACGCTATGTCACCTAGGGTGACCAGGAAGCATTCTGATGCAATGCGCTCTTGTTTTATGCCAATCACACCCATAGAGAAACTCGGAATGGAATGAGTCTCCATGCTGCCACAAGAATGTTGTCAGGCTAAAGCGGAGTCGAGTGACAGACAGTCCAGAGGAACAAAGGGCATTACCGATGACCACCAAGTTGAGGAGTTGCTTCCCTCCTTGCCTCTTCTCCAATTCCACCCTGACATCTATCTGCTGCTTCAGCTTGCTAGACTTTTTCAACGGGGTTGGTGTTGAACTCTGCTCTTCCAATGCTTGAATGGTGTGGGCTGATTTACAAACAGTCTCAAGAACATCAGAGGAAGCCATGCTGGTCTCGTCACTAGGATGTCCTTTTTGAAATGTGTGGAAACTATGACCATTTTCTTCAGCAGTTACTCTACAGAAAGCAGAGATAGGAAAAAAGAGTTTAAGCCAACTTGACTGGAGTCCTATAATGTCAGAAGGGCAGAGAAGTTCTCTCTTCATATTCCTTACACATGCAGACCAAAAACGATCTCTGCTAAGTGGCTGGAGTCTGTGAAGGTGGAAATGATAAGTAGCTAGACCCAAACCACACAAATACAGGCTTGGAAGATCCCAGGAGAAAAACAGTCTACAAAAAGCTAAGATAAGAAGAAAATATCTTGTAAAATAACTGAAATTCAAAGTCTAAGAGCATAGCCTCAGCCATATAATCCTATCAAAACAGATGGCATAAAGAAGACATTTTGTAAAAATTGGCATCAAATGTGTTCTTGGAGATAAATTAGTATTAAAAAAAATAGTTTTACCCCTAACTCATTCTTCTAACAGGACAGAGACCATTTCTTTTGCTAAAACACAGTATTCAAGGAAGTTCTCTCTAAAAGTCTCCATATTTCTTAATATTCTGGGTAAAGGAGCTTAAATTCATTAATCCAACAAATGCTCGATTTACGGAAAACTACAACATATACTAGGCACTGATGTTGAGACGAAAAGATGATATGGAAATGAGAAAGTTACCTATTGTACTACTCCCCAAAGCTTACAAGCTAGTGAGGGGCTCAGACACACAAAGTGGAAACAAGAGCACCTGGCTTAACTTATTCTCTCCTTGACAATGCAGATGCCTCCCAAAGTAAACACTGGTCTCAGTTCTTCATTAGCTCTTTACTAATTCTCCATAGAAACTATGGCACTACCCTATGGAATGTGATCTTAGCCACTAGACTACAATATGCCTTACATTTCCTTCAACTACTATAGATAAATGGAATTAGGACAAAGAGCAGGTTAAATTGCAAGTTATTAAGAATGGAGCCAATTATATCCAACTTAATGTGGAGCTCGCAGATACAAAAAGTAGTAGATAAAAATCACTAGAGATCACAATAAAGCTACTTTCTTCTTACCCACTGTACCAACAAACAGATTCATTTTTCCCTCTTAGTACTTTTATACACTTGACACTGACCCTTCATCCTATGCCTCAGGAAAGAGTCAGGTTAGTTATATTTGCAACTTCATTAAAAACCTCACACCCATTCCCATTTTATTTTGTTTTGCAAATCCCCACTAGCCAATTTTGGTGTTCATTTTTTAACACTGTTTAGATTACCTTCATCCCGAACTACAGGGAAAAAATTTGAGTTGTAGAAAATATTCCTATTCTTTTAAAGGATTTCAACGGCTAAATTAAGTAGTGAAATGAAACTTTACTACTATAAATTTAAAAGAAAACAAAACAAAATAAAACAAACCACTACAAACTACAAGAAAAGTATTAAACAAGAATGACTAGACATATGCTTTGGTCTAATCAGACCTGGGAGAACTCACAATCAGATCTTTCCATTTTTATAAGAGTTACAGAAGATTTCCAAAAGCTTACGCTGACTCCCACATGGAAAACAGAGAAAAGCAGAATGGCTATGGCTGCCAGAGCAGGTGAAGAAAGGCTCAGCCCACCTGCCACTCCAGGCAGTTATCAGAGGGGCTGCTCAGGACAGGAAGGGCTTCCCCAGACATGGGTCTGACTTGATCATTTCATTTACAATTCAGTCACAAGAAAGGTTTGCTTTTCTCTCATTTTCATGATAATAATCCCTTTCAAATGGATCTTAGGTAAACTGAAAATTAATTCATTAAATTGCATAGTGTTTCATTTATTATATTTATGTTGTATTTATTGTCTATAAAAACTCCTGGGAGAATTCTAAAGACTGATGAGAAAGAACAAATGACTCGTCCTAACATGTGACTTATTATCACTTTCCACTAGATATTTGACATTCGAGGTATATTTCATCTTGTTTTATGTCTTTGTTACACTGATACATTTTATTCAATATGGAAATCTAAAGGAGTTTAAAGATAATTATCAAAAAAATTTTAATTAACGAGTCCATGATTCACCAGCTACATGTAATTTCCAAATGCTGCTTATCTGTTCCATCTAGTGGCTTAAGGAATTCCTATCTCATAGTGCTAGGTTTCACAAAATTATAGGGTTTTTAAATTGAAGTGGCTATAAATAATTTAACTTATGAGGAAACTGATATCAAGACATATTAAGTAACATACATAGGTAAGTCTGGAATTAAGCCTAATTTCTTATCCCCTTCTCTTTGTACTATGACTTACTGAAGACTGTGATACTTCAATGCTAATAATGTAATAATGTTATGCAATATTGAAACAAGATTCTTTCTCATAATCTAATAGGGATAATACTAATTACAATAAAGAAGGCGGGTGGGGGGGGGAGGGGAATGAGAGAAAGGGGTTAAAAACCTTACCCAGGCACTTCAAATCCCATAGTTTGTTTTTTTCCAGATACAGTCATTTTAGCAACTTTTGGCACAACTTCAGATTCACTTCGAGATGACCAGGAATCTACTGATTTTCCTAATTAAAGAGTAAAAATATAAAAGGCTAATTAAAGTTGATTTTTAGAAACATATATTACTATATATATATATATATATATATATATATATATATATATAACTACATTTCACAGAATTCATGTCTTTATAAACATAGTATTTTCTCTAAAAAATTTTAGTGAAATATTAAAATGCTGAAAAAATTCTTCTGTCACCCTATTCTGGGAAATCCCCTATTAGAAGGATCTTGGTTATGCTTAACCTCCACCAAATCTCTTCCCAATTTTGAATTGACTCTTAAGTTTCAGTACTAAGAGGTCACAAGTGGTTTCTGCACTGAGCCTTGTTCTGACAATGTGCCTAGACCCTGTATCGCCATCTTCCACCACACCCTTTCACAATACTAAAATTGTTTGGTCAGTTAGCAGATGGCTAAACTATTTTTAATCCTGTGATAACTATAACCCATAAACAAGTTGAGAGTCTGCTGAATTGTGCTGGATACTGCATTTATTGTACCTTCACACAATACTGAACTTAGCAAGATATTTGATATCTATAAAGAATATGGGGGAAGAGGTCAATGTAGAAAAAGTAAATTAAGAACATGCAAGAGGATAAATTATGAGCTAGATGACAGTAAGACTTTTATGTATTTGATCCCTTAAAATGTGTGTGTGTGTGTCTGTGTGTGTGTGTGTGTGTGTACTGGGGGTGCAAAAAAAATGTATACAAGTGGACACTTTGGTCAGTGTTGCTCAAGCAGTAGTTGGCCGTAATCAGAAGTGTCTGGACACTGATGGTAACCAGTTTGAGCACCTCCTGTAATTGCATAAGTCAAATGTGACCTGTATTCTTCTTTTGTTATCTGCATATATTATTACAATTTTAATAGTTTTCCTTTCTTAAAATGTGTATACATTTTTGGGCACCCTCTGTATATACAGAAATTACTTTTGAAAATTAGAAAAGGCAAATTAATGTACAGAAATCATTCAAAATGTTTCCTATTTGCCTACTATGTGCCAAGCACTACGCTTGAAATATAATAGTGAACAAGGTCAAATTAAAACTGTTATTAGTGTTATAACCTGTACATGGTGCCGTAAGATTTGGTGATAGGGCACATGAATTAGAGCACTTCCACAGGAAAGTGAAACTTGAGTAGGAATTAACCACATAGAAAGAAACAACATTCCCACCAGAGGGAGTAGTTTGTAATATCGGCCCTGTTGTAGGAAGCAGCATAGTACTTCAGAGGAGTAAAAGCAGAAGAGGAAAGGGGATGGTTAAATGAACCTGGGGATGCAGTGGGCAGGCAATGCAGGATCTTTGGGCAATACCAAAGATCCTAATGTTTGTTCTAACAGAATTGAAAGTCACCAAAATGATGTAAACAAGTAAGGGGCGGGGGAAACAATAAAGTAAAGGCTCAGGCTCAAAGGAGACATCTGGGCTGGAGCATATATATGATTCATCAGCACACAATTAGTAGCTGAAGGCACAGACATAAGTGAGATTACCAAGGGAGAGAATATAGAGTAAGAAGAGAAGTAGTCCTAGAAAAAAGCCTTGGAATAATCCAGCACTTAATTGCAAGATAGAAGGGGCCTGCAAAAAAGGTGACACAGAAGAGCCAGGGGAGGATAGTGCCAAGGAAGCTATGGAATAAGAGTACCTAATGGAGCTGGTATCACCAGTCAAGTGAAATGAAGACTGAAAACATGAAAACACCTAGTGCCATGATCCTTTTAGATAAAGGTCATTGGTAGAGTTAGCGAGAACCATTTGAGAAAAGTGAGGCACGCAGAAGCAGAATGGGTTGAAGGTGAGAAAACAGAGATGGCAATACATGTCCATGATCTCTCATCCATTATTTCAAAAACCAAAAGCTCTGAAAAATTAAAGGGTTGTTTAGTTTAATAACTCATTTGGAAGCAAAACCTGATCTGGACTGACATGAGGCCATTTGTAGCCCTTACTCATCCCACCTAAATTCTAAATTCTGAATCAAATCTGGTCCAAAGGGCTTCAGGTAAGACTCCAGATGTGGGTAAATGACTCTTAAGGAGCTTGGCTGGAAAGTGAGGAATGTGATAGAATGTTAACAAAAGGGAGATGTGAAACCAGCTGATGGAAGAGATAAAAAATGAGAGGGGCTGTGTGAAAATACTAGGAAGAAAAAAGATCATTTTAGGTATTTTAGAATTTCTGAGAAGGCAGAAAGGAATGGGATCCAAAGCACAGGTAGAAACTGAACTAAGATGGGAGACAGGCTCTTTTATTGTAATAGAGGGCAGGTTTGTCTGCTGAGGACATGCAAGATAAAAATTCCTAATGGGTACTTCTATCTTTTCCATAACATGGAAGCTAGTTAACTGCTAAGACCAAGGGTGAACAAGGAAAAGCAAAAAGACTGGTGAAGCAAATAGTTTTCAATAATTGTTGCAAAAGAGAATGAGTTGTACACATTAAAAAAAAAATTAGGGCCAGCCGAGTGGCAAGTTGGTTATGAGCTGGCTTGGGACGCCAGCGGCTGCAGTTCGGATCCCACATATAAGGGCCAGTAACACTGCCCTCTACAGCTAAGATGGTGAACAACAGCTCCACCTGGAGCTGGGCTGTGCGAGTCCCGGCGACACGATGGGCTGCAGCCCCTGCTGCAGTGGGCTGCCATAAGCAACAGTGAGTGGCCAGCAGCCAGAGTGAACAGCTGGCAGCCAGTGTGAGCTGCCAAGAGCCACTGTGAGCGGCCATCCAGAGGCCGGCGATCCAGCTGCCTCACCCGGGAAGAGCGCAATAATGATACCAACATGGGCCAGTGAAGCAACGTCCTCCACAACTAGATTAAAGAGCAAAAGGACAGCAACTTATGTTTCCCCTCTCCCGACTCCCCAATAAAATCTTTAAAAAAAAAAAAATTAGGGGAATTGTTGGATAATACTGAAAGCCCCCTTAAGATTTGTGATGATTAATTTATAATGGAATCAATCTGCCTTTCCACATGACTTTCCCTAGCAATATTCAGCAATTCAGGAACAGGCATAGAGAAGACATTAAACGCTTCATTCAGGGTTAAGTTTCTACCCAACAGGTACAAGAAGAGAGCAACTTCAAGGTAGTTGAAGGCATTGGCAAAGGTGGGAATGGAGGCATTGAAATTATGAATCATGATGCACTGGAAGAAAGTAGAGGGGGACATGGGTCAAGAAAAGGTTATGACATGAGAAGCACAACTAGCTGGTTGTGGTCAGTATGAGATGTGTGATTTCACGATTTTAAAGTGAATTGATGAGAAATAAAGGTCACTAGAAATGAGGTGGTCAAGGAAATGGAAGTTCAGGGTGTCGCACTTGGTGTTTTCCTACCTCAATGGACAGGTAAGCGATGGTCACGAAGAGTGTGGGGCGAAGAAGGTTGTAAGCCAAATGCCCGAGTCTTCAATGCCTAAGAAAAAGTGGCCATGTTGTTCAGTAGATGAGAGCAGTGAGGACTAACACAAAGCTTGTTCAGGTAAAAAGCAGGAACTCCAGGGGAGCAGAGATTGAAGGAAAATGAAGAGGATGAAGGAATAATGGGTGTTGGAAAAGTCAGCAAAGAGAACACAGTTGATCTTCGAAACCCTGAGGTTTGACACGGTAATAATGAAGTAAGGTAAGGAAGTGGGGAAAACACTAGGAAAAAAGATGGAGAGTTATAGAAGGATTTGCTTTTCCTTAAAAAAGCCGCTCCGAGAGTTACAGCAAATGTAGAGAGGAGTGAAAGGCGAGGAATAGGAGGAGGAAACTGAGGGCATTATCCTGATGGGGTGTGTGTGTGTGTAGGGGGGAGGCCACCCTGACTGACTAAAACAAGGAAAAGAGGCATGGTGGATGTTGGCATCTGTTAAAAGAATGGGGGGAAGACCACGAACCATAAAAGTGTCTCAATCCAGGATATACAACACTAATTCCCATTTCTCATTAAGATTAATTTTAACACTTTCCAACCATTTTGCATGTGAAAAATTTCTTGAGCCACTTACACATTTAATACACTGAAATAATGTAATTTTGACTTTTAAAAAAAGTAGTTGGGTCATAAAATAAAAGGTCTCTAAACATTGAGAAAAATTACATGATCACATAATATTTGTGGGGATGCAATATATTATTTTTCATTTTTGGCGATTCTTATTTATAGGACATTAAACTGAAGAGGCAGTGTTTCAAATATTTGGTTATGCAAGTGGAAGCCTTTATTTAGAGGAAAAAGAGTCTAGTATTATGGATCTGAATACCACCCACTAAGGAGTGGTTCTTAAATGTTTTTATTTTGGAAGGATAATCCTTTGAAAAAACAAGAGGGACAATATTGACAGAAAAATGCACCATACACATAAAATTTTGCATACTATTTCAAGGGGTTCAATAATTCCAACTCTAGAACCTTGATTTTGGTTATATATGAGATATAACCTTGATTTGGGCTCTCCGAAAAATATGTTAATCCAATCTGATGTTACCCACGGCCAAAGAAAAACCATGGATTCAGTAAATTTTCTTTTTTTTTTTTTTTTTTAAAGATTTTTTTTTTTTTTAATTGGGGAATTGGTGGAGGGGAACAGCGTTGGGGAATCGGGGAAGGGGAACAGACAAGTTGCTGTCTTTTTGTTCTTCAGTTTAGTTGCGGAGGATGTTGCTTCACTGTTGGTATCGTCATTGCGCTCTTCCTGGATGAGGCAGATCTGTCGCCGGCCTCTGGATGGTCGCTCACCGCGGCTATTGGCAGCTCATGCGTGGCTGCCAGCCGCTCACGCTGGCTATGGGCCACTCACTGTAGCCCATGGCAGCCCACTGCAGCAGGGGCCGCAGCCCACACCATCACCGGGGCTCGCACAGCTCAGCTCCAGGTGGAGCTGTTGTCAGCTGTAGAGGGCAGTGTCACTGGCCCTCATGTGGGATCCGAACCGGGGCCGCTGGCATCCCAAAACCAGTGCTCAACCAATGCGCCACTCGGCAGGCCCGGATTCAGTAAATTTTCCACTGAGCTGTTGTTAACAGCAATGTGCTGTATAATACTTCCACTTATCCAACCACATTACCAAGTCTTCTTCATAAGTAGCATCATGTCAATGGCAGACAAAATCACTGACACAGGTCAGACTAATAATTAAAATAACCAATCAAGGATCAATAAGAGACACATCTGAGTATTCAAATCCATCACGGTTTATTATGCCTTCCCACCTTCCCCAAACAACTAGAAATTCAATCACTGTACAGCAACCTCAAGAAATTGAGCATCAAATTTTCACCAAGTCCCCACAAAATGGCAGCATGGAATAAAAAAAGTACTGGATGGAAAAATGGAGCTTGGGTTCTGGTTCCTGCTCTGCTACTAATTAGTTGTTGCTTACTTTACAGCGGAAGCAGTTCATTTAATTTTACTAGTTTCAGTTTCCTCATCTATATAATGAAGTAAATTAAATGATTTCTACTTCTGTGATTGTATGTGTCTTTGACTCCCGAACAACTAAGAGATCCTTTAAATCAAATAGCCCACTATGAGGTAAAAGTAAACTGTACCATTCCAAAGGAAAATTATCAGTAACTTCCCACAAGTCATGTAAAACCCATCTACAAAATTGTCATCACCCAAAAGATATGCACTCTGAAGACTCACATATTAGATATTAGTGTTAAGTCTCTAGCAGGATGGAGAAGAATTGTTTAGATTTTTCATTTGGGTAGAAATTACCAGCTACCCAGTTATCAAGTCTGAGCTTATTGTTTTATAGATAAAAAGACAATGGAGAAAGAAGTCACTTCACCTTAGTGGCAGAGCCTTCACTTAATCACGTTGGTCACACTCCCGCTGACTCTAAAGCAAAGTCTTGGTTTGTCCCTGTGGTTACCCTTTAATGGACTGCTTCCTCCATGGCTCCACTGCTTCCTTTCTGGAGCTAAAATCTAAAGAATAGGACCTAGGTTTTCTTTTCAACATGAAATAATTTGTTCTCTTGTCCTGGAGATTTTTTTTTTTTTTTGAGGGCAGTGCCACTGGCCCTCATATGTGGGACCCAACCGGGGCCACTGGCATCCCAGGCCAGTGCTTAACCACTGCGCCACTCGGCCCGGCCGGGCCTGGAGATTTTTTTAATGTATATTCCTTTGTAAAGGATTTAAAACTAATCTCCCTAGACTTTCTGAATTTAAATGAAACCCTCAGTTTGCATACAGCATGATTTACTGTTTTAATTCATTCCTTTGGTCTTTAAACATAGGCAATATGTGACTACCAGCTCTTTTGAGAGCTGCCTTATAGATATGTTCACCTAGTCCACAGACCATGACACAGTGCTCTGTCCACAACAAGCAGTCATAGTTTAAATTTTAAAACCATTAGTTGATCTCCACTGATTTTGCAAGCTATCTTAGATATCTTCTTCAGGCAATAACTTCATCAATTTACCCTCTCTACCTACTGTTTGCACTTAACAGCAGCACATCCTAATGTTTGGATATCTGGGTTCTAGAAAGCCACCTTGGCACTTCATAACAACCATACAAGGTAGGTTTTTATTCCTACTTTACTTTAGATTTGCCTAAGGCTATACAACCTGTGACATGGCTAGATTAAAAAAAAAAAAAGGTATGTATTATATAGTGGCTGTCAACAGCTTCTACACTGCTGAGAGATAATTATACAAGTTGTGGAGATGAGTTATAGAGACAATAATCAAAAGAATTCAAAGTATGTATCTGAGTAATTATGGAACACTTAAATGAAATGAGATTTAATCTGACCCTGAAAAATAAAGAGGAGACAAAAATAACATGAGAAAAGACATGTTTAAGGGCCAATGCGGCAAAAGACGGGGCAATGATCAATAAACTTTTAAGTAAAACTATATAATTGAGGCTTTGAATGAAAGGCCTTTTCAAAACAAAAAAGATCTTTTATAGACTTATTTTCAAGGATCCTATTTTTCACCTAATAAAAAAATGTGAATCAGAAATAATTAAATATTCTAAACTAGGAAAGATAGTTACTGACACTGTTTAGAAATGGTGAAGGCCAAAGTAATATTAGAGAAAAACCTAGCAACTTAAGTGATAATGATTTTGCCATAAATTATGCTGCCATATCTCATCATTCTAGAATTCCTTCACTTTCCCCAAGCCACTAATGAGGCATGCCTCAAGCTTCAGTGCCAGATTGCTATTGAAACACTATCGACCCTGGAATAATCAATTCTAATTAGTCTAGTACAGCTAGAAATCTAAGGCTCTGGCACCAGAAAATTCATAGAACTGGAGCTTTGACCTCGTCAGATATTCCAGAAACGGAGTTTCTACCACTGCAAAAGGAGGATACCACCACCTGTACTGCCTATCTCACTAAGATGTTATAATACATATTATATATGTGAAAGCATTCAGCTATTAATTTAAAAATATTCTCAAAAACTAAAAAAAAACCATAACAGACCTTCACTCTATGAAATGATCCCATCATTGTTCATATAATAATACCCTTGCCAGAAAACTCTTAAATCAAAAATAATTGATGAAGTTCGTGGTCGGTACATGTTTTCTATAATTACTCTTAGTTTGAGTACTGCTGCACTTATTAACCTCTCTTTTCAAAGTGATTTTAGGTAATCATAGGATCAACAAGTGCGAGATACACTTAGTTACAGAGAAACAGTAACACAAAAAATATACCGTACTTTGGCTTGAACCACATGTTTTATGTTTAGGTTTTTTTTTATTTGCTTAAGTGTCATGCAAGTTAAGTTTAAGGAGTAACAACAAAACAACAAACAAACAAAACTGGTAGTACAAAATTCAATGGGACTATTTTTGGGAAAAACATGCCAAGTTGATTTGAAGTTCATCTGGAAAGAGTAAATGTGAGAGAATGACCAATAAAAATTTTAAATTAGGAATAATGAATAATAGGAGAACTGAGCTACCAAATATCAAGACCTATAAAGTTGGAGTAGATTAACGTGGTAATGACACAAGAATAGCTTGATATATTAAGAATAAGGAGAGCATCTTCAAAGAGATCAATTAATAAGAACATATTTTTATGTTATACATAGGAATAATACTTGAGTATATAGAAAAATATATAGGCATATATATATATTTTTTACACTTATAAACAGAAATTCAGTATATGCAAAGAGATGTTTCAAATCAGTGAGAAAATGATGGGTTATCCAATATTGTACTGGGAATACAGGCTATTCATTTGAGGAAAAGGCTCGGTGTATCATATATGAATTTCTTAAATAAAGATATGAACATAAAGATGAAAAATATAAAAGATACTTATAATCTTCAGGTAAGAAAGATTGATAACCCTTATATAAAAGTTTTTGAATTTCTCCCTAATGAAGGATACCACAAGTGAACATACAGTATGTGGGGAAATATGTACAATACATATTTCTTAATATATGTAAGAGCTCCTACAGACCAATAAGAAAAAAAAAATGAGAAAAAGTGAGCAATAAATAGACCAGGTCAAAATATACAACTCAAACAAAGGTGTGGCAGACAAAAGGGCAAACAGGAAGGGGAGGAAAGGTGAGGGGAGGCAGGAGGAGAAGAAGAGGACAGAAAAGGGGAGATAATGAAAGAGGAAGGACAGGGGGAGCGATGGGAGAAGAATGTATTTCTATTCTTTTATAGCCTCTGGTGTTGGCAAGGGAAGTGGGGAGAAGAGCTCTATGGAGCACCATTGGCTAGAGTACTGCCTGGTGCATCTTTGACAGGGAGAAATTTGATAATATCCAAAATTGTCTATGTACACTACACTTCTGGGAATATGTTTTACATAAATAGCAACACCTCTGCACAACAATGTATGACCAGGATTGTTTACTGCGGTGTTGTTTGTGGTGGCAAAAACAAAATGTGAATGTACATTAATAAGTGAATAGTTCAACAAATTATGATGTATCCAAAACCCAGAATGGTTTGCTTCAGATACGAAAGTAGAAAACCTACATGCATGAAAAGAAAACTATACACATTTGGAAAAAGCAACACACAAATGGTAACACATGAATCACAGAGGCCAACTTCGGCACTGTATGATCAAAGACTTGGATTCATTCCGCAAAGATTTACCGAGAGTTTACAAGATAAAACACTGAATAATAGTACATATAAATTTACTTGCATACTTTTATGCTTCCACAGGAGAGCCCCAATAACCACTCCATGCCAAAACCCTCCAATTCATCCATCACTTAGGGTTCGGTAAAGTGGGTAAGACATGGACCCTGCTGCCAGATAGCCTGGATTCAATCCAGGCTCTGCCACTTACTAGTTGTGACTTTAGGGCATCACTGAACATCTCTCTGTGCCTAGCTTCCTCATCTATAAAATGATAACAATAATAGAACCTACTTGATGGGAGACATGAGAAGAATTAAATGAGTTTATACATATAAAGTGCTTAGAGAAATACTTGGTATATATTTTAAATACACGATGTTTCGCATCGCTGACAAAACGCAACATAGTCGGTGGATCTCTGATATCACCAAAACATCAACTTCCTTTTCCTCATTTAACACCAGAGAATCCAGACACAAATTACTCTCTGGCATTCATATAGTAATTCATGAGGAGGGAAATGCCAACTGTGTGACACTATGGTAGGTGCTACAACAAGACCAAGGAGTAAGACAGGATTCCTATCCTCAGGAAACCTAAATCTAGTAGAGACACCACGAAAGCATATTATTACAATGTGAGCTGCAATAATGAAGGCACAACGAGTGTGCATGGGAAAGGTACCAACACATGCACACTGGAGGAATCTGGCAAGGTTTAAGACTCCTAACGAATCTTGAAGGAAAAAATAGGAAAAGGGGATCAGGAGACATGACACAACGCATACAACTGCCAGTAGATCAGCATGGCTGAAACACGGGGAAAAGAGATTATTAAGTGGTGGGACATAAGGACAGAAAAGCAGGCAACGCATTTAGAGCCATGTAAAACAAACATTTAGGCACTGATCTTGATTATGAATTATAAGAGCCACTAAAAGAATGGAAGCATTGGAGTGTCACACTGTGCTTTTAAAACATACTGACCACAGTGTGGAAATCGGTTGTGGAGGCAAGGCAAGTACATTAGTACAACAGTTAGTAAATTGTTGCACTAATATGTGTAAGAAATGCTCGAGATTGACCTAAGGTAAGAACAATGGAGAAAGAGATATCTAAAAGATATTACAAAGGAAAAGTAGGAACACGTGGTGCCTTAATAAAGGATGGGAGATGAGAGAAAGAGCAGTTTCTAGGTTTGCTAGCAAGACAGAAACAGTGGCTGGTTCCGTCATCACCAAATGGAGAATGCATTCCAGAGAACAAAGGGAAGTCTGCTGGTCAGGGTCTTGCTCCTTTTGGATGCTCCTTGCATTCAGTCCCCAGAGGAACTGCTTCCTCCTAAATATACGGGGATTGCCCTCGAAGACTTCACTTTTTAAAACACTGCTAGATACTAACTCAGGTCTTTAAACTTTTCAAGTTCAATTACAACATGTTCTTAGTACTGGGTACAGTCTGTTTGAGTAACAGTCTGTTTTCAGGTAGCTTTCATTCTAGATCTGACAGACAAGCAGACAGACAAGATTGAAAGAAAACACAGAAGAAAGGTAAGACAATTTTGCAGGAGACCACAAGTGTTTTGACTGAAGCTGAGCAAGCACCAGAGCATAGGAAATGAGTAAGAGGGGCCAGGCAGGAGACAATGCATTAATATATAATGGTGATATGTTAAATGTTACGGAGGCAAAACATAAGAGATCTAAATCCTTAGGACTCTATACTAGATATAAATATAGAACACACTAGGTCTGAGAGTCTTTCAAGACGAATAGAAATTGGGCAGAAACCTGGAAAAACAAGTTGCAGAGCAAAAGAAATGAAAGCACCATTGAAACACATAAAGCGGCTTAAGACCTGGGGATGGATGAGATAGCTTACTGAAAATGAGGGATGAGAAGGCGGCTCATGGTGGAACTCTAACTAATAAAGAGGCAGCAGGAAGTACGTATTCGCATTCCTTTCAAGTCCTTCCATGAATTCAGATTCATACAATCATGCAACTTTGTGGGCTGTATTTTTAGAGTCATTTGCTTCAGCCCATCATTTTAGATGAAAATTTAAGCAAATTTCTAAAGCTCACACACACACCTGATTAATGGAAGTTTTGCTCGTTTTCTCCAGCCTCCTTCTAAGGCACCCACCCTTTCCACTGTTTCTGGCGGCACCTCCTCAGGACCTCACGGAAGTGGTTTCCCCAAGATGACTAACTTTGGTTTATTTTTGAAGTGCATATAAAAACTGCTCAATCAAGTACCTCTATAAAATGTTACTGCTGGGCCAGCCAAGTGGTGCGTTGGTTAGGAGCTGGCTTGGGACGCCGGCTCTGAACAGCAGGGCCCGGGTTCGGATCCCACATATGAGGGCCAGTGACACTGCCCTCTACAGCTAAGATGGTGAACAACGGCTTGACCTGGAGCTGGGCTGCTGTGAGTCCCTGGTGACCATGTAGGCTGCAGTGGGGCTGGCTGGCAGCTGGTGTGCACTTTCATGAGCCACCCTGAGCAGCCGATCAATGGTCACGAGCAACTGCCTCACCTGGGAAGAGCGCAATGATAATACTAACATGGGCCAGTGAAGCAACGTCCTCCATAACTAGACTGAAGAACAAAAGGACAGAAACTTGTCTGTTCCCTTCCCCCAATTCCCCAATAAAAATCTTAAAAAAAAAAAAGGTACTGCTTTGTACAGATCACAATTTTGTGATTTTAATGAGGCTAATAATCATTAATATCTACTCTGATACTTCTGATAATAGTTAATAACAAAATCAGTAATTCTGCTTTGATTTAATATTTGCATTTCAAAATCTCCTAAGACTACATATAGTTAGTCAGCAGTTAAACCAGTCTCTGCTTAATAAAGTTAATGTCTAATACAATTTTAATTTCTAATGAGAAACTAGAAAGCCAGGCTAGTCTTTCTCCAGTAAGAAACACCCAGAGATTATTTTCTTACCTTTTGCTTATGCTGATTTTAGGTGTGGAAGGGATATTTAGGCCCTAAAGCATGCGTCTATTGTAATGCTACCAATTTTAGGCCATACATGATCATCCCAAATTCTTGAAAATGATAACTCCAGACCAAACTGATACGACTTAAAATCAAAAATCTTTATTGTATATCCTTATGTAGTATACTTTTCTGTCTGTACTGTAAAATATCAATATAAAGTATATGCCTCACCTCTCCAACTAACCTATCAGCATGAGAAGGCACTATTCGATAGTTTCTACAACATCCAGTCCAGTGCCTGGCACATACAAGGCACTCAAATATTGAATAACATTGTGTAATTTTATATATGGGATAAAGTAATATATTTTCAAAGCCAGTGATTCTCAGCTTGGAAGAAGTTGGATCAAAAGAACACAGCCAGGCTTGCCTTCCCTCCCCTTAAAAATCATTGTCACTTGCAGGTACTGATGCTGAGAACACAGTGTTAAATCTCTCAGGTGTCCTGGGACAGGAAAAATAATTGAGAATGACTTATCTGGTATAAAACTAATTTTATAAATGAAGTGCAGTTTATGCAAGTTAAATAACTTGTCCATCCCAGTTTAACATTCTTTGCAAATTATACCCACCTACCTCTTGTTGACTGGTTTCAGTTCACAACTAAAGCAATGTTTGAAGACCTGCCCTCAAATCAGGAAACCAGTTCAGATGACCTTTTAAGGTTCCTGCTCTCATAATCTTATTTTTAAAAATAACTACTTAGCCTATTCAATAAGAATCTCTCCCCCCACACATATATATCATTAATCTCTAAAACTGCAAACTTTTTAAATATTTAATACTATCACCTACATCAAATAGGGTACTAATTAATAAAAACTGTTGAAATAATATTTGTAAATCCAATAAAAAACAATTAAGTTTTCTTTTCATATAAAATCCATAGCCAAGGGGCATTTCTAAAAAGTAGGCTTTTTTACCTGATGGTATTAAATAATTTCAAACTTGAATAGTAACTATAAAGATGTGAAAATGCTAGTGCAGAACATTAGGTTTTGTTTAAAATTAAAAATGCCTTCTATAATTTCTTAAAATTTTAAAAGTGTTCTCTGAGATCTAACTAGGATTTAAAAATTGATTCCACATTTAAAAATGTATGTTGAGAGAGAGAGAGATTATATAGATATAAAAAGAGGGAAAATACAGAATACAAAATTGTATGTATAATAACTGTATGTAAAAACCTTATAACATAAAGAATAAAAATGCATAGGAAAAAAAAAAAAGAAAATATATCCCAAAAAAAGATTATCTTTGGGTAAAAAAATCATGAATATCTTATTCTTTTCTACATTAAGAAAGTATTACCTTGACATTCAGGGAAATAGCGATAGGTGATGTGAAAAGTTTCAAAAGGAGGAAATAACTTTTTATATTTATATATTGTTTAGAAACATTCAAAAATTCACAATAGACTCTTAATGTAAGACAAATTCACAATTTAAAGTCATTCAGACCAAAACACTTTGAGTTCAAAAAGTATTTAAGATTATTTAGAAAAAGAAAAAGAATTTTCCAGGTAAGTGTATTTTTATCAATCCTGTTGTTCCTATAAATGTTTCAATATGCCAGTACATACAGGCCCATGCTCAGAAAAATAAGATTCTCAAAATTTCAAAGAAATCATTGTTAAATCTTCAGTGAAAAATGACTTCAAGTATGAAATCATTTCACTGAATCTGACTACACATTTAAATTCTAGTTACCAGATATACATTCAGAAAGTAACCACTTCCTTCAATATTACCGCTGCACTGACTGTGATTTATTCAGTATGAATTATTTTTCACTTTAAAACATCCTTTATTGAATAACTTGCCTCATCAAATCCATCATGTAGCATCCATTATCTCCTTTCACAAGAAAAAACTTTTTAGCTCAAAAGATTCACTGGGATCAGGCTTCAATTTTCTGATGACGGAGCCAACAATTTTTAATAATTAAAAAACTTTAGATGAACAAATTTCAACCTGCGTATTAGCTGGGGTTATAAACCTTGAAGGAGTATCCACAAAATTTATAATCTAATACATGCAATAAATTTAAATTATGACCATTTTACAGCATTAAAAATTCTTGCTACCTCAAGAGTTAAGGAATAAAGGCAATGTTGTGTTACTAACACTTAAAAAAAAAAAGAAAAAGGAAAAACATTTACATTGCATTTGTAAATATTTACAGGTGAGATAAAAAAGTTTTTTTTTCCAGAGGACAGCCTACAAAACAAAGCCTTTTTACAGAATAAAACTGTGCATGTCAATAATGCGATATATAGATGATATATTACAGAATTGTACACCTGAAACCTACTGACTACCCATTGTTACCCCAATAAAATTAAAAAGAAAAAACAACCCTAAAAAAACTGTGTATGTCAAAAACCTTCAAAAAGTACCAGACAATGTGTTCCTCACCATTCTTCCCTAGGCCTGTTTCATTTACTATAAACTCGCCCTGAGAGATCTCATCTGTATCTCCACCCCTGGAATTATGTACCCTTAAGCATCTCTCTAAAAAGTCATGTTAATCCTTCAGGTCTTAAATTTAGGCATGTTGATATTGGATAATGATAAGTAACCATAAAATTCTGGGGTAGATATTATTGCCATTTTAAAGAAGAAACCAAGTCTTAGAGGAATCCAGCAACTTGACCAGGGTCATGCCAATAGTAAATGACAGAGATAGGTTGCAAAATAGTATTGATCTAATTTGAGAACTATCATCCACTTCTCCTACACGACACACTACCTGTCACAGCATACAAGCTGATGCGTTTTTAAAATCCACAGGCAAATCTGGAAAAAAAAAATGAAGTTTGACACTTCTCTACACTCTATACAAAAATAAGTTTTAGAAAAATAAAAGTCTTGAGTGTAAAAAACGCATGTAATAATTATCCTCAAAGAAAATTTAGATGTATATATGTATAAGCTAGAAGTTGGGATTTGTTTTTTTTGTTGATGATGTTGTTGCTTTTAAATCCAAGACTGCAACATGGTTAGTTATAAAAGACAGAATGACAAAGTTTTTAAATTTTTCTATATAAAAAGATCTAAATAAATAAAGACTTCGGAAAATCATTTACAATGCATACAATAAAAGGTTAATATCTGTAATACAAACAGACTTCAAATAAGGAAAAGAATCAAATTTTAAAATGGTTAAGGATATAATTAGCAATTCACAGAACAATTTCAAAGGGCAAATCAATGTATGAAAAAATCCTCAACTTCATTAATGGTCATGGAAATGCAAATTAGAGTAGCAATGAGACATTAACTTCTTATCAGTCACACTGTCCAAAATCAAGAAAAATAATGACACCTACAGCTGTTAAGAGGGAGGAACCATAATACTTTTAATAAAGCAATGGCCACATCTATTGAAAGCAAACAATACACCTTTCAACCCACCAATCCCACCTTAGAGGATCTCAAGAATCAAAAACTCTAGTTTGTTAAGAATATGTACAGGATGCTCTATAAACAGCACTGTTCATAGAAGCAAATAGGAACCAAATGTCCTTCAATATGAGAAATCTTGAATAAACTGTAGTGCAGCCATATCATAGCAAATTATATACTAATCAAAAAGAGTAAGTTGGAACTACTCATCGACAATGTATTATAAAATAAGGAAAAGAAAAATTATAGTACATCTTTTTTTTTACAAGAGAAATTTAAAAATCCTTTTATGTATATATCTATTTTTTACATATGATTATGTGAAAATAAAGAAATATATGGAAGAATCTGTATCAGGTTAAAATGGCTAGATGCGGACAAAGAAGATAGGTAATCCCTCAAAGAGGGTTATTTTTTATAAAAACATCATGATTTTTTTAAAAGCCCAAAAGAGTCAGTGGAAATCACTTAAGCACCTCAATTCATTAGATTTTAATATAATCTCTTTTTAACAGCACTTGTTCCTTGGGTGGTAATAAAAGAATATTTCTTTGAACTGAGTTCAATTATCATTTGTTGAGCATTTTCTATGTGCCAGATACCATGCTAACTGCATCACATGGGTGATTTCTCACAGAAACTTCTAAGTTAAGGACTATTGCTCATGAATAAATGGTATTTTAGACACTGCCAACCTGTAACAGCATGCACGGTGCACCATGGATACAATTTTTAGGGACACATAGGTGACTGTCATCACTAGCACCCCCCAAAAAAAAACTGCATAACCCATCTTTTGTTCTTATGCACTCTCTTAATGAATGAAAACTTCAATATGAATATAAAGTCCTTCAGTGGAATTATCCTTTATAAAATAACACAATCAGAGTTATGATGATTAACAATTAAATGTAAGAAGTAAATTAGTATAATCTTTCTTAAGGGTAACTTCACAATACATACGAAAAGCCTTAAAAATGCCCATACTTTTTGATCCAGCAATACTACTC
Organism: Aselliscus stoliczkanus; assembly: GCA_033961575.1. Classification (NCBI taxonomy): domain Eukaryota; kingdom Metazoa; phylum Chordata; class Mammalia; order Chiroptera; family Hipposideridae; genus Aselliscus; species Aselliscus stoliczkanus. The sequence goes on from CM066733.1 coordinate 132,421,187, forward strand.
TAGAAACATCTTTTATAAAATAATTGAAAAAATACACAAATGTATAAAAATGTTTACTGAAGCATTTTTTTTGTAATAAATTGAAAAACTTAAGTTCTTATAATAGGTGTCTCGTTAAATAACAAAATACAGTAAAATGAAACCTAAATTTATTGGCATACAAAGAAAGTCTATTGGTGGGGGCTAGGGAAAGGGAAAATGGAGTTGTTGAATGAATATAGAGTTTCAGTTTTGCAACATGAAAAAGTTCTGGAGATTGGCTGTACAAAAATGTGAATATACTTTACTAAACTGTATGTTTAAAAATAGATAACATGGTAAATTTTACGTGTATTTTACATTTAAAACTAAATTTAACAAAGTAAAAAAAAATTAGGTAGGTCTATAAGTGCATGATTAAGCTAAAATTGGTTTAAAAAGTGAAGTGTGGCCCCAATTTTTAACAAAAGGGCTAATATTCCCTATATGTAGAAACATATTGGGTTGTCGGAAAAGTCATGACACGTTTTTGCAACAGAAAAGAAGGCTGTGGTATTAGATGCATCGTATTCTGAACGCTGATTCCACCATTTACTAGTTTTGTAGCCTTGGGCAAGATATTTAGACATTTTTGAGCTTCAGAGCTTCCAGCTAAAATTAGGATAAAAATAATCGCTACTCTAAGTGATTACTGTGAATATTAGATAACAGGTATAAAAGTTTAGTGAATATTTGGTGTGTAGTTAAATGTTCATTAATATTGCCTATTATTATTGCTTAAATGCTAATAGTTCTAAATTCTGATTAATGAAATTTGTTATTTTTTTTCTTCTGCTGGCTCATCTGAATTTTCTGTTTTACTCAATAAACATAAACTCAATAAATATAAAAATGTTATTTAAGCTTGTGAGTAAACATGGCACCAAACTAGCAACTATAAAAAATTAAATTATTTGAGATTCTTTAAATCAAACAGAATTGTTACTTAAGTAAGGAATCAAGGACCACAAAGTGACTTAAAGTTAAATAAACTACAAAAGGACTTCACATTTTAGGACTGTTAATTGGCAAGGATTTAGAACCTGATACCAATTCTCTGTATATGAATGCGAAAGTCTCACACTTAAGGAATACTAGCAGGAAAAACACTTGAAAGTAATTTTTTTTTTTTTTGAGGGCAGTGTCACTGGCCCTCATATGTGGGACCCGAACAGGGCCCGCTGGCTTCCCAAGCCAGTGCTTAACCACCGCACCACTCAGCCGGCCCTTGAAAGTAATTTTTAAATACCTCACTAATGATAAAACTGGTTTCCCTAACAAACCAGCTTTTTACCTTAAGATGTGCATCAACAAAACCAAACAAGATAAAATTAGTACAACATACAATTTTGTTGCAAGTAATATATAACAATGAGAAGGACACTGGAGTTCAAAAGAACTTAGTTTGAGTTACAATTTGCATCTTAATAGTCACATGAAATAAGGCAAATTTTTTGAGTCTGTTTCTTCCACCTACTTTCCAGATTCCCATAATGACCAAATAAAATATATACAAAGCCTGACACGTAGTTTATTCAATATATTTTAATTCATTTCCCTATCTTCCCTTGAGACATAGCAGCTCCCAGATCAGAATACTTCACACATAAGCCAATAACCAACAGGTAATGCATTCAGAGAGAAAACTCTTGACTATATTTGGTGTTTCTCCTTAATCAGACTTAGCCCCTGAAGGACTAGCATAAAGCTCTAGGGGAAAGCCTGTCACTTAAACCTATGGCCCCAATAGCTATCACAATTTTCTGGGGGCCGGGGGACGTGAACATGCAATAAATGCTGGTTAAACTTAATTTTGTCTTTTCCCTCCATTCTATCCCTTGCTAAAATACTTAGCAATGCTTTGCACATACAAAGCACTAAAAAAATATTAAAAGGATTTATAACTGCCTTGGAATGAAACAAGAAAGTATATATAAATATATTAAATCTGATTATAATTTCTATGGTTAAAAAAGTAATTAAGATTAAAAGAAAACTGTGGATTTAACATTAACGCAATTCTTATATGGTACTGACTATTCATGAAGATAAGCTGTTTTGAGAGTCTACGGCAAATTATTTTTAAATTAAGCAATTAAATGTTTCAGTTTTTCCAGTGTAGGTGTATAAACAAAGTGTAGGTGTATTAAGACATATCTGAGAACATTCTGCACTCAAGTTTTTTCACTCAAATAAACCACTTCCTTTCAAAAGCCCACATAATTTTAAAGCAGAAAGCCAACAGACTCTGAACTTTTCTGTACAGGTATAAAATTACTTTAATTGCTTGAATAAAATTATTCAGTGATTGAAAATTTTTTTCACCAATTTATCTAAGAAAAATATATTTAAAGAGGATAGCACAAAATTGTAGTTAAGTATGCTTATTTTTAAACTCTCTACAAAACAGGATTTAGTAAAGTGAACTATACGTACATTACTAAGAAAGTTCATGTAGATTTAGAAGTGCTCATAGCATCTCATATTAATAATTTTTCTCTGTAATACAGACTTTTCAATTTAATCACGGCATTTATCTCCAGGAAGGATAAAATATCATAATATATTTGACCTGAGAAGCGATAAAGAAGTTACTGCATCTCCTAAAAATCTAATGTCACTATTCTCTCATTTGATTCCTCAGGTAATATCAAAGACACAAACAGCACAATAAACAAGTAGAAAAAAATGATCATATTGAAATGTTTACAGCCCTGCTTTACCTTTTTCAATTTCCTGCACCTTCTCTAGGGAACAATATGCAATCAAGACTCAAAAATATGATAAGCAATAGTTCCATATAAGAATTATATATATATATATATAATAAAAGCCGAGCTTCTTTTGAGCTTCTTTTGCTGGGCCCGCTCCAAACTCTTTGGAGGGTACTTTCTCTTCTAATAATGGCCCTTGAGCCACTCTCTACTCCTCAGGCCCACTTCTACCTTTTTGAAATGTACTTTTTGTTCTAATAAACTGCTTTTTCACCACTTTTTGTGTCTCATTCAATTCTTTGCTAGAGATGCCAAGAACTTGGACATCGTGCTGAGAAAAGCCCACTATCTGCTAACAGTGTCTCTCCTACCCCGCTGTCTCGGCATGTCTATCAGACTGCCCTGGCAAAAACTACTTATGCCAGTTCAAAACAAAACTCTCTCGGGCCGGCCGAGTAACACATTGGTGAAGAGTTGGCTTGGGATGCCAGCGGAGCAGCAGGGCCCGGCCCTGGTTCGAATCCCACCTATGAGGGTCAGTGACACTGGCCTCTACAGCTAAGATGGTGAACAATGGCTCCACCTGGTTGCCTCTATAGCTAAGATGGCCAGCGATGGTGTAGGCTGCAGCCCCTACTGCAATGGGCTGCCACTGGCTACAGTGAGTGGCCGGCAGCCAGCGTCAGCGGCCAGCAGCCGGTATGAGCTGCCAAGAGCCACTGTGAGCTGCCGCCCAGAGGCCGGCGACCCATCTGCCTCACTGGAGAAGAGCGCAATGATGATACCAACATGGGCCAGTGAAGCGACATCCTCCACAACTAGACTGAAGAACAAAAGGACAGCAACTTGACTGTTCCCCTTCCCCGATTCCCCTACACTGTTCCCCTCCCCCAATTCCCCAATAAAAATGTTTAAAAAAACAAAAACAAAAAAAACAAAAAACTCTCTCTCTCTGCCTGACTTTCAATAAAGCTTTCTCCCTTTCACAAAAAAAAAAAAAAAAATTATGTTAACGTTAAATGCAGAATTTTCTTTTAATTTCAGAAAACCGAAAGATTGTCCCACGATTTTACTCCCTAAATACACACTTGTTGAGTAGTCCATTCATACGAATGTGTCACACAATTTTATAACCCATTCTAAGCTTACTTGTATTTGCTATTGGTAACTTTCAACACTACATATGTTAATAAAATGAACCAAAATGTTATCTAAGTTAAGGAGACATACTATTGTTTAACATATTATTTTAGACATTGGAGTCCAATTTATTACTATGATAAAAAGCAAATTTTCATAAGCATTAAGTTCTCATTCCAAAATCTAAAAATAAATACAACAATATTAAAAATTCTCTAAATGAGTAATAAAAGAAATTTTCTTCTAGACTGTTCAGTGGAGTGTCATGATAAAGTCTGGTTGATGGCGATAGAGGAATCATTAAGCCTAAACATCTAAACCTTTGGGACAAGATCTGCCATATCACATATGAAGAAAGAAATTACTCACAAGCCTCTCAAATCAATCTAGTTTCATAGGTGAGGGGGGTTTAATCTCATCAAGTGCCAGAGGGAAAATATATCCAGTCAGAGACAAAGGAGTAATGTTTCTATCCTATGTTGCGTGAGAGAGAGAGAGAGAGAGAGAGAGAGAGAGAGAGAGAGAGAGAGAGAAGATAAAAGAAATGATGATAAAAACACCAGGAGGAAAAAGTTGAAAAATAAGCCAGCAGTGCTCATGAGAAACACAGAGGGGGGAAAACACTACTACAGAAATAAAAGCCGCACTAGAAGCAGAGCAAGGCTAGCTAGCAACACACAATAGAAAACAGCACAGCGACGTCTGCAAAGCCCTCCAGGAAGGAAAGAGGGACCAAAGACTATTATCTGTCAATCTGTCATACAAATATAGGTCACAGAATCATTTTCATATATTTAACGACTTGGGGAATAATTCACACATGTATATTTTAGAGGTAGGGGAAGATGACAGGCTGAACCAGATGTCAAACAAGAGACAGAAGCCTAATCATGTGAATCAATTGGTTTTAAATTAAGTATTTGGTTTAAAAGTAAGGAAATGTAAATAGAGAATGAAATAAAAATGCTATAATTTTGGCAATAAATTACATGACTATAAATACCAGGAGAAAAAGGAAGAAAAGAGATCAAGTATTAGAAAGTGTAACTGATGAACTCAACATTTAAAGCCAGGACTCATTAAGTAACTGTTTAAAGTTACTAATTTTGTTAATAGGAGTTTAGCTAGATTGGAAGATAAAGACCTTATCTAAGAACTTAAAATATTATTAACAAAAATTATGAGCAATAAAGAAAATGTGCAGTATCGGGGCTGGCCGAGAGGCTTAGTTGATTAAGAGCTTGCTCAAGAGTGCAAGCTCTGAGCAACAGGGTCGCCGGTTCGATTCCCACATGGGCCAGTGAGCTGCATGCGAGCTGAGCTGCCAACAGGTGGCAGGATGGCTCAGCTGGTGAGACCATGTGCTCCTAACAACAAGGTTGCCTGTTCCAGGTGGTGGGCTATGCCCACCTGCAACCAAAGACTGAACTCTGCACCTTGGGCTGAGCTGCTGCCCGGATGGCTCAGTGCATAAGAGCATGCTGGTTCGACTCCCACATGGGATGGTGACTACACCCACCCGCAACTAATGGAACACAGCACTTTGAGCTGAGCTGTGCGACTGGACTTGGAGCTGAGCTTGCTGCACCCTCCATAACTAAGATTAAAGGACAACTTGGCTGTGCCCCTTCCCCAATTCCCCAACCTGTTCTCCTTCCCCAATTCTCCAATAAAATCTTAACAACAAAAAAAAAGATGTAAAGTATAAATGTGTTAATTTCTTCATCTTTCATAATGAGAAATCAACACTGTTTAAAGTTGGCAACATTTGGGTCGCCGAGTGGAGAGGTGGTTAAGCGCTAGCTTGGGAAGCCAGCGGCCCCGGTTCGGGTCCCACATATTAGGGCCAGTGACACTGCCCTCAAAATAAATAAATAAATAAATAAATAAATAAATAAATAAATAAATAAATAAAAATAAAGTTGGCAACATTTTTAAAATGTTAAAGTATGTTATTACATTATAAACTACAAATTTGCCAAATTAGCAGAGATTATACACAAAGTCAAAACAAACTAGAGACTATATATCAAAATACGTAAATATAAAAGACCACTATATATATTTTTCAGTGATAGGAGGTACATTTATACTATCAATCCCATAAATGGGAAAAAAAAAAAACCTATGAAAACAGTCTCTGACAAACCCAATTATACAAGAAATACACCTAAACCAAAGTGACTCAAAACACTGAAAGCAAAAGGATGAAAAATAAAACTTAAGAGAGAGCAGCAATCATGGCATTAATGTTAAAGAAACTGAATCTATGACCAAAAAAAATCCCCCCAAAAAACAAAACAAAACAAAACAAACATAAAATAAGCCAAAAAGACACTTCACATTAATGAAAAATTCAAATCTACAAAAAGACCAGGTATCTTTACATATCAAAATGTACAGGATAAAAATCTGTATATAAGTATTAAGATGAAATAAAAATCAAGGATATTACATTTTAACTTACCTCTATCTATAACTAATCAAGGAAACAGAATTTAGGTAAGATTACCGAGCTCTATAACAATTAAAAGTTAACCAACAAAACTATATCATATTTTGTGTTCTTCAGGCAGGATTTGTATCCTTGACAAGTTCCTATGAGACCATTATAAAATTACATTGGACCATAAAGAAAAAACTCAGTAAAATTCAAAAAGTGAAGGGTATACCACATACTCTAATAACAATACAATTAAACAAGTAATCATAACAAAAATAAACAAAAATAACACACACCTGAAAATTTTAAAACTCTCAAATTTTTGGCTTAAAAAGGAAATCAAAATTAAATTGTGGATCATCCAGAAAACAACAGTAACTCTAATAGAAACCACTCTATTAGAAAATAACTCTAAAAGAACCCATATGCTACAGCAAATATAACATTTGTAGGAGAAATAACTACAGAGAAATAAGTAAGAGAGAATGAGAACAATGTAATATCAGCTTCATGTTAGGGCGAGGAACAAGGAAAGGGGGCCCAAGCTAGGATTCTAATCTAACAATTTTTTTCTTACAACAGAGGAAGAAATCTGACATGTGTGGCAAAATGGCACCTTCTGTTAAAACTAAATAAATGCTGGGTCCATGAGTGTGTTTGTTATATTATTTTCTATATTTGAAATTTCCTAAATTAATTAACTTTTAAGACAAACAAGTAAAAATGCATTTGTGTTCAATTAAATGTTCCACTCAGGAAGGTAGGAAACAAAAAGTGGAAAACAAATTAGGTCATAAACAGATAAACTCATTAACTAATGAATTAAAACCAGCAGAACTAATTATGTAGGAGCCAAGCTTTGGAAAAGGGGGAAAGTAGAGAACAAAACAATATTTAAAATAAGAATGTAGATTTAACCATGGTATAGAAAAATCTAAAATAAGACTGTGTTTTATCCCAAAACTGTGTCTTCTGGGATATTGATTTTTAAGCTGGTTATTAAGAAACAAGACTCAGAAAGAACCTCTGACCCACCCCATTTCCTGCCTAAAAGATTCAGATGGAAAGACCTGCTCCAGGAAGGAAGGCTCAGAATGTTGACCTTAGCCTAATTTGAATTGAGTATGGTAGTTGGGGAGCTCAGAGAGGGGGCCTAAACCACCCCATGTCCCATTGATGCAAGAATTTGCCTGCGTATGTGTTCCCCTCTTCCTCAACAATCTGTCAATTGCCTATTTCCTTTGAAATCTCAGATCCCTTCTCTTTCTCTTTCATCCAAAATGACATACGAGGTGTCATTAAAAAATATGGTGACTATATAAATAAATAAAAATTATTACAGTAAAAGACACATTGCCATTAATCTCCCTCAAATACTCCCCCTCGCTTCAAACGCACTCATCCCATCATTCTTGCCACATTCTGAAGCAGTTCTGGAAGTCCTCTTTCGTAAGTGTCTTTAGTTGCACTGTCTCGATGTCCTGAATCAACTCAAAACATTTACCTTTCATGGTCATTCTGACTTTGGAGAAGAGCCAGAAGTCGCACAGTGCCAGACCCAGTGAATAAGGTGGATGGGGACACACAGTAACGTTTTTGACAGAAATTGCCATACCAAAAGCGGTGTGTGACACGGAGCTTTTCCGTTGTGATCACAAAATACGGTGAATGCCGCTGCTGAGTGCCATCCAATGGAAAGACAGGGATCCTCAATACAGGAGGCGGCGCATCGAACCTTAGTAACAGTGTGTGACAAGTTTCAACTTGTTTGGTGCAGTCGGGTGTGAGCTATGGTTGAGAGGTGTGTTTTAAAGTGTGCCATAATCATCCTCCATCATGACAACATTCCGTGTTACACATCGCTTCTGGTATACGACAATTTCTGTCAAATAAAAACATTTCTGTGTGTCCTCATCCATCTTATTCATCTTATTAGCCGGATCTGGCACATGCAACTTCTGGCTCTTCTGCAAAGTCAAAGTGACCGTGAAAGGTAAATGTTTTGAATCGATTCAGGACATGGAAGCAGTGACAACAGTGCAACTAAAGATATTAATGAAAGAGGACTTCCAGAGCTGTTTTAGAAAGTGGCAAGAATAATGGGATAAGTGTGTTCAAACTGAGGGAGTATTTTGAGGGAGATTAATGGCAATGTCTTTTACTGTAATAAACTTTTTTATTTAAACAGTCATTGTATTTTTTTTTATCACCACTTGTATATACCCAATTTTACCTCATTATCTTTGGGTATTTTCACAATGATCTGAATTTCTGTGCACACATACTAAAATTTTATTTTCTCCTATTAATCTGCTGTATTTTATCTGAATTATTAGCCCAGCTAGAAAAACTCAGAAGGTGGGAGGAAATGTAATATCTTTCAGCCCCCACACAAATTCACTTGTCAACTTGGATGAAATGGATGGTTTTCTAAGAAAATTAAAACTTTCAAACCTGACCCTCGAATACTGAGAGGGATAAATCCTATCATGAAATAAATAATTTCAATGTTCCTTAAATTATTTAAGGATAAAGAAAAACTTGCTAAATTTTCTACAAAATCATCACATGAGAAACCAAAACCTGACAAAAACACACGTAACTGTAACTTAATTTTATAAGCAGATGAAATAATCTTAAATATTAGCAATGACAAGAAAAAAATTGAGATGTTCTAAATTAAAATTACAGCAGCTGGCAAACACGTCTTCCTTGCTTTGCTGCACCTGTTCCAAATTAGCCTCATCCCATCTTCTCCCATCCTCTGTCTATACCTAACGTAAATTCTTTCAGAACTTCTTTCTCCCATTACTTGATGTATAAAAACACTTACAAAACTCCAAGATGACGGACATTTTGTCTTTCCTACCTAGCCATGATGCTGGTGGTTTAGACTCCATGCCCCAAGTCAGGTCTTCATTATTTGCTAGCAATGGCCTCATACACCCTTTTTTTTAAAAAAGACTTTCAGCCATGGAAGTTAAATTTTTGTTTTGTCTAACAGCAAATAAGATCTATCACATTAAAAGAGTAATCTACAATTAGAATTGTTTCGGTATAACAAGACTAGATCAATACTAGAAAATCTATTAAAATAGTAATGTTTAAAAGTATAATGTCTAACACCTTTTGCATCTATGAAGACCATATTATTTTCCCAAAATTCTTTTGATAACATTAAACATTCCAATAAAAATTACAACTGAATTTTTTCAGTAACTTGACAAGCTGTTTCTAAAGTTCATGTGGGAAAAAGATTCATGTGATATAATTCAAGAAAACCATTAAAAAGTAGAGGAAAAATACATGATAGCCCATAAAATATTAAAAGCTAACTAATAAAAAGCTACAGTAATTAAAAATTTGGTATTGGCATAGAACAAGACAAAGAAACAGAGATCCAAAACAGAAAGACAGAGGGCAGAGAGGAATTTAATATATGTCAAAGATGGCATTTCAAATCAGGTTTAAAGAGAAAAACAATGTGTAATTCAACAAAAGGTACTGTGACAAATCCAGCTACTAGAAAGAGGAGGAATGCGAGTAGAAAAACTGAATTCCTACCTTACCCCCTTAAGAGCAGCTGGATCAAAGACTCAAATATTTAAAAAAAACAAAAAACTATCAAACACATTAGAACAAAAAAATTTTTTAAAAATTATCTTATTAATGGAGAACTTTGAAAAAAACCCATAAAAGATTCATAGATTTAAATATATTAAAGTTAACAATTTGTCTTCTAAAAATGGCCTTGAAAAATTATAAACTGAGAATCAGAAAAAGTATTTTCCATGCATATAACAAAAGATTAATTTCCTTAGTATTTAAATATATAAATTAAATACAGTAATACCTTGGTTTGCGAGAATACTTCGTACCAAAAACAAACTACTCGTATACAAGACATCGCTCATTTACCAAGTTAAAATGTATTAGACATGTTTGCTCGTCTTGCGGACCACTCGCAAACCAAGTTACTCGCAATCGAAGGTTTTACTGTATATTAAATACACACAAACATACACACACATTCCTAAAGGTCATTATGAAAGATAAACAGCAGAAAAATAGGCAAAGATCAGGGACAGTTCCAAGAAAAATAAATACAAATTTAAATATATGATAGAACAGTCCACCTAACTCATTAAAGACATATAAATAAATGAAAAAATATTTTCTAATTATTTTTGGCATAATAATTAGGGTTGCATAATGCCAAAAAGAATAATAACCATATCTGTGAAAATTTGAACAGAAACACTTATAAAATTGTGGGAAGGAAATTAATACAAATTCTAATAAGGACAATTAGGCAGTATGTATCAAAAATTTCATCCTTTTGCTTTCAGTGTTTTGAGTCACTTTGGTTTAGTTGTATTTCCTGTATAATTGGGTTTGTCAGAGACTGTTTTCATAGATGTTTTTTCCCATTTATGGAATTGATAGTATAAATATGCCTCCTGTCACTTAAAAATATATATAGTGGTCCTTTATATACTTTTTGGCCTAGGCATTCAATTTCTAAAAATGTAGGATATTTATTTTGGAGTCATTAGCAATTGCAGCTAAAAACACTTAAAATTTTTAACAAGAGGGCCTGTTTAATGTACAACCATATTATGGAATTCTACACAGCCTTTAAAAAGAATGAGATTGATCTCTCTGTGCTGGTAAGAAAAGACCTGCAATACATGGTAAGTGTTACATTCATAAAATGGTATAGTGTCCTCCCATTTGTATAGATATATATGTACATTCACATATATGCAAGTTTCTAGAAAAATACAAAAGAAACAGTTGTTTACAGATTTGTTTACAGCTTCCTCTAGGGAACAAAATGGAACGACTGTATTATATGCATGAGACTCACTTTTTACTTTAAATCCTTTCCCACATTTATTCGGACATATTCTAAGCTGGAGATAGAGCTGTGAGTGAATACCTAAAATCCCTGCATTCATAGAAATTACACAGGGGAATGGGGAGCAGTGAGGGGACACCTAACATAAACAACTGTGTACACACACAATGTCAGATGATGTAAGTGCTCTGAGGAACAATAAGGCAGGCTTCAAAGGAAAGGGACTACATGTATGAGGAGGTATGATTTTACATGGGGTGGTAACAACTATGGGTGCACATGAAGGCTGCCCTACCACAAAATTGGGAATAAAACGATACATAAACTACAACCTGTGAGCAATTAACCAGGGGAGAAATGGCCGTGAGGGGGTGGGGGAGGAGAACAAAGCTGATGAAACTCAGGTAGGTATCTTTGGGTGGATTTGGGTAGGGGGTTACACAAACAGAAACCAGTTCTTAAAAGATCTTATACAACAATTTAAAGGGCTCATACAGGAGAACAGAAAAAGCAAAGCTTTTTTGGGGAGTTACTCTGGCTGTAGTGTAGAAAGCGTTTGGGGGTAAATAAATAGAGAAGAAACGAGTTAAATGTTTCTGTAACTCTGCCCAAAATAAGGGCCTTGTTAGAAGCAGCAGCAATAAGGGCAGAGAGTAATGGGTTGATAAGTGTACAGTCAATCCTCATTATTCAGATTCCATATTTGTGAATTCACTAGCTCGCTAAAATGTATTGGTAATCCCAAAGTCACTACTTTGGCACTTTCACAGTCACTTGGGGACAGGCATAGAGGAGCAAATATTTGATACTCTTAGCTGAGGTGGAACAAGGTGCTTTCTTGTTTCAGCTCTCATATTGTAAAAAGTGTAGTTTTTATGACTTATTTGGTGCCACATTTTTCACACTGTGATTTCAGTTGGAAATTATGCTGGTTAAAATGGCCCCCAAGAGTAGTACTGAAGCACTGTTTAGTGTTCCCAAGGCAGCTGTGATGTACCTTACTAAAAGATGTATGATAAGCTTTGTTCACGCAAGAATTATAATGCCACTGGCCATGGGTTCAATGTTAATAAATAAATAACACATAAACAATATATATTAAAAAAAGTATCTTTAAACAGATATATAAGTTAGGTATTGATTGGTAGACGAAATGTGCCCAGAGAATCACAGGAACTTAACCCTGTATTTCCTGTAGGAGCAACAGTTCAGTATTTGCTAAGTCAGTGTCCACATAGTTCATTTAGTGTTTGCTAATTTATGACTTTATAAAACATAACTACCACAAATAACATCAATCAACTGTATATGTACACACACGTATTTACTTATCTGTAAAGCAGAAATCGTAAGATTGGTAATCAATTATAAGAAGTAAATGAAGGAGAGAAATGAAGGATGATGTTAGCTAGACTTCCAGCTTAAGCAACTGAAAGATGGGGATGCTACTACTAAAGATAGGAAATGGAGGTGATGGTGGCAGCTTGGATCAGGAAGGCAAAGATGTCAACTCTGAAGAGTGTAATGTTATACATGCCACACTGATAATTACATACTTAGGCAGTCAATCTTATACCCTTTAAGAATAAAAATCGTATCTTTGTTCACCTTGGTATACCTCCTACAACTAAAATGATGCTTTCCTTTAAGTCATATAATATAAAACAGGCATGTCAACACGAGAAATGTGTACTCGTGTCAATTCTTTTACCTTCTGCTGCCATTTTTATAAGTACATTACTCATGTTTACCATAATCTATACGTTAATAGTGTTTCTATGTGAGTCCTAAAAAGTAAAAATATATAAAAATTTACCTTTTGGAAAGCAAGAATTCTAAGTGACAAATATCTTACAAGAAATTCTGCACAACCAGTTAGTTTGTTTCTTTTATTTGTTTACAGTAACATCAAGTAATTAATACCTTCAGCATAAATTATTAAAATACCATTCTGAATTACTGATCTTATACAAAAAATCCTAATGGATAAATTGTGGTATGTTTTCACACTTAATTTAAGAAAACCTCAGAATTATAATTTATTTCAATGTAGCTTTTACAAAAATATATATACACTTAAAATGTGACAAGTATTTTTATACCCTAAAAACTAAAAATTAAAGCATACAACTGCATACACTGAGCCTGAAATAATTATAAAAGAAGACTAACAAAGAAATTCATATCAATCCCTGCCTATTCAACATTATCTTTGTTTATATAAGTAAAACAATTTCTACGGTACCACACAACTGGTTTTATAACCAAATATATACTTGTGTGAACACAAAACAGAAAACTTGATACAGAGTTCTTCCTCAACCTACAATTCTGTACTTGTTTATTTGCAATGTTCCACATAGAGATTCAGGGTCAATTTAAAAGGTAATCATATGAGAATCCATTATTTTTCTGTGGTTATCTTAATAGTGCTTTATTTTACATACAAAGAAAAGCACTGTGCTATTTTTATCCTTTGCGTGTGACAATTAGTTGCATGACCTTCCACTGAATACTAAAAGTTAAATATAACACACTGCAAATAGTTATTACTACTTACATGATACGAAAAGGGGTAAAAGAAAAGTTCAAGAGAACAGGATTCAAAGCCAAATGGAGAAAAAAGAGGTTAGAATGCCACTTTAGTCCAGGAAATAGGAAAAAAGTAAAATGAAAAAGAAAAAAAAGTTAAGCAAAGTGTTCTATACAGAAGTGAAACCCCAGTTCTTGGCAATCAATGGCAGGAAGAACCATAACCAAAAAAGCCAACCAAAGACTTTAGAAGGCAAAAGGATAAAATATCCATGAACATCATCAGATCTTTCAAAAAACAAAACAAGAGTAAAATGGTAAACTTAAATGTCTTTTGTATTTTATATCATTTAGAATGTAATCACAATTATTATTTTTAGTCCAAAAGTAAAATATTAATGCACGTGATCATAATGCAAACAAAAATGGCTTTGCACATCAAAATTGATATTTGAACCAGAAACTAAACCAAAAACACTTAGCATATCTGAGCTACCAAGACAGTGGTCAGTCAGTAAAACATCAGCGGGCTCAGAATACACACTCAGTGCAAGCGCTATCATGGGGAGCGTATCCATGACAAGCAGACCTTTGTCTCTTTACCAAGGGCTCATGGATGGCCAAGGGCGGAAGGGGCAGAGGGCCTTCTTGGTTCTCTGAATCTCAGAGTCTGTGACAATAGGGCAAGTGCATACCATGCACATGCCCAACAAACCAGTAGCCATGACAAGGAAAGTAGGGAGACACTTAAAAATTGTTGCCTTCCCTGTCACCTTGGAGTATAGAATTTTTTTCCTCTAAAATAATCTCATGAAAGGTAGTTATAATCCTAATTGGCCAACCAAAGGAGATCTACTTCACTCTAGAAGATTTGCTATGTGACTTAAAAAGTATTGTATTTCCACTTGAAAATTGGTTTTATAAAAGAAGGTACCACACACTTTAACTTCAATATGGACTAAGTATCTGTGGATTCATGTGCAAAGTGGACCACTGTGTATGTAGCACTTACTCTATCAGGAATTCTTGTCAGTGACAAACAAACTCTTAGGGCACAATTCACTTTTAAGTTGGAAACTGCCTATATATAAATTTAGTTGATGAGTGATACACTAATAGTGCAAAATCACTAAAAAGTTTGATCAAGGTTCAAGGCTAGAAAAACAAAATCAGCAGTTGGGGTAATTCAATCTTAAAAATGAATCATAAAATATGTAATTTATATGCTCTCCTAAGTATTAGTATGCAGTGCACTGAAATATGAAATTAAAAAAAACAAAACCCTGGAGCTGGCAGAGTGGCTCAGTTGGTTAAGAGCTCACTCAAGAGTGCGAGCTGAGCTCTGAGCAACAGCAGTTCAATGCCCAGCCCAAACTGAGCTGCCGCTGAGCTGCCAACAGGTGGAAAAAAAAAAAATATTTTAGATACTATTTTCTTTCCTGCCAGAAATACTAATCTCAGCATCATCTTATGCAAAAAAAAATAATTTCTGATTAGCAGTTTTCCTTGTTATTCTAGATAACTAGAAAATGTGAATTATAAATTCAAGTTGGTCAGATGTTATTCTAAGCATTAGTAATTCCTTTATTCTACTGATTTCTCTAAAGCAGTAGTTCTCCAGGAGAAGTAACACATCAGAATCATCTAGGGACTATTTTGAAAATACACACTCCCAAATGCTATCCCCCGGAGACTGACCAGGTCTCAAGTAAAGCCACAGCATCTGTGTTATGAAAAAGTTCCCCCAGTGGTTGTGATTGCTAGGCAAAGAAACTGCTTTAAGGGATGAATTACATACTGGTTCTACTAACTAGAAGAGCTTTCATTTGGTCTGTCATTGCTGAAACTTAGATTGTAGCACACACAGCTGTCAGTAAAAATGTGGAAAATTCCACGTTCCATTACTTCCAGTTAAAAAAAGTTAGAGATTTGAATTATCTATTAAAAAAACATGCAACCATACTTGAAAACACTTTCTATATATTTATTTTAAAGTGTGCATCTAGGACCAATGGTTTTGAAAATGTATAAAAATAATTTATATTTTAATCCAACCTCAATATTTACATGGTCCCTTAAAGGATTTTCATTAAAAAAGCATTTAAAGAGCCTACACTGTATTCTTATGAGTCAGGAATTTTAAGACTTTTTACTAGAAAAATTTTAGTATTCACCTACAGGAAAATAATAAAACTGGGAATGATATCACTAATATTTTAAAATATAATTACATCTCAGCTATGCTATGCCATATGTAAGAAAAACCTTCATCACTAAACTACACAGGGTGCCAAAAAATGTACACACATTTCAAGAAAGGAAACACTGTATTAAAATTGTAATACTTGAGCCGGCGGAGTGGCGCAGTGGTTGAGCGCGCGGGCTTGGGAAGCCAGCGGCCCTGGTTCAGGTCGCACATATGAGGGCCAGTGACACTGCGCTCAAAAAAAAAAAAAAAATTGTAATACTCAATATATATAATAACAAAAGACAAATACAAGTAATGTGTATACATTTTTTTGGAGCCCCCAATAGAATAATCCTAAGTGGTGGCATTTCATTTAAGAACAAAGCGCAAAAATATTTTATAAAAGAAAAGGTTTCATTGTAAAAAAGTTGAATGCCTCAAACAAAAATACTGTATCTGAGGTTTGATTTCACAATATCAAGTTTCTGTATGCACCCTGTAAACACATCCATTATAGGCTATCAACTTAAGTAAAGCCAGCTATCATTTAAAAAGATAGATTTTTTTTTAAAAAATTAAAAAAAAAATTTTCAGTGTAAAAATACTCAACTAAAGTTATCAACTGACTTAAGACAATTTTAATATAAAAATCACAACTTAAATCTCATAAGGTAATCCCATAAAGTCTTTAAATCACTTTAAAATTAAAAGGTCTACAACAGTTAGCAAGTTTTCCTTTTGTTACTATTCTCTAGTAAAAACTTTCTTTTGATTAGCTTTTACAATGTCATCAGGAGATGCTGATTTGAAGTCAAATGGTGTTATTGCTACAAGAGGACTTATTTCTTTGTCCTTTACATCTTGAACTTGTCTGCTATAAAGAAAAGTCTTGTAGAGGTTAAGGGTGCGTGGCTTGCAGCTTTTCAATGGATAACGAAGACACAGTGTTGAAGCAAAAGCGGAAGGTCTAGCAGCAAGGGCTTTGGTCCAGGACAGGGCAGAAAGTGGCTTCCTGATCAGAGAGCCTTTACTGTTTTTCTTACTATCCTTGGCAGAAATAGAATGTTTCTCTAGCTTCGAACTTTGAACTTTAGTTCCTGGTGTTGGGGCAACTGATCGGTCTACTACAAGTTTTGGAACAAAATCTGTGGTTTTTATAAGGACACTAAGATCAATATTTGAATCTATTCCAGGTGATTTCATTTCAGATAAACTGAGCTTAAGGGAATCATTCTTAATCTGAGAGCTGTCTATATCAATTGTTTCTGCAATCAAATCAGAAAGTGACAAATTCTCAAGGTCTCTTGTAGGAGAAGCTTTATGAACTGCCAAAGATGATAGAGATCCTGTTAATTCTGATAGTCCAGTTGAAGACGGATACTGATTTGTTGGCTGTGGCAGGGAAAAGGATCCCAAACTTAGATCTATGAAACTGGCAGAAGACTGGTTACAAAGATCAGATAAAGTACAGCAGTGGCTTGGATTGTTTTCTTTGTGGTCCTGAAACACTTCAGCTAGGGATGGATCTTCATACTGGGAAAACTGCAAATTATCATTCTTCGCACTTTGGTAAACTGAAGAAACATTTCCAACTTCAGTCATTTTATGAGCATTTAAATTATCAGGAGCCATATTTTCCAATGAGCTAGTTAGGAGCAAAGGATTATTTAAACTTGCTAAACTGTTTTGTACTGGAATGTTTTGCAAATCAGGCAGTGAGTTATTCTGAATAAACACAGAGTTATTGGGTGTCGTGTTCTTTATCATTAAGGATTTTAAGTCTGGTATTCCTTTGAAGGAAGAACCACCTCTGGAAACACAGTCGGATGCATGACTTCTTAACAAATGAGCATCCAGGCTCTTTGAAACCAGACTTTCCAGATTATCTGTGGATGATAATCCAACTGACGGTTGATTTTTACAAGTATCTCTTGGCATATCATCCATTAGGTCAGCTAGTGACAGCTCTTTTGTTAACTTACATGAATCTAGTTTCTTTTCATTTTTAGGTCTGTCAAGTTTCTTTTTTTTATGGAGTAAACAGTGACTTGGTACAACTGAGGAATTATGATAGAATCCATATTTTGTTACTGGACCAGAAAAATCAAGTGGTTTGCTACTGCAATCTAAATGGTTTGCAGACTGAGGACAAGAGCTTTGACCATTATAAACTGAAACTTCAGAGAAAGAGAATAAGACTCCTTACCTTACAAGAGCCATTAATTTTCAGATGAATAGGTTCACAGGTACAGAAGACAGCCACAGCAACCAAAAGGAAACATGAAATGAGGCATTTAATTACTAAATGTTTCTTTTATTAGGGCATGAATCAAGTGACAGTTGATCATTAATAAAAATTGAACACTAAAAAATAATAACAAAGGAATTTTACCTTCCTTTAATCTCTAAAGTGACCTTCATACTTTGTTCACTGCCATATACAAATGTAAGTACCAAGTTAGTCAATGTTCTAATTTCCACACATTTTGTGAGGTTTTTAACATATTTAAATTACAATCAGGATTGTATCAAACTCAAAATGTTTAAAATACCAATGGAAAGAAATAGGTTCATCTTCTGTATTTTTAATGTATTAAAAACATGCAAACAACACCCTACAATTTCTACCATGATCTCAGATAAACTATTAATATTGATAGCATATTATAGACTCTTTCTCATATTGGTCAGTTAAAAGTTCATCACCCCCAAATTAAGAAGGAAAAAAACAAAAGAAAACTTAAAACAGAAAATAAAAACCACCCTCGTTCATTCATGGTAGTAGACTGCATATAACTTTGCTGTGGCAAAACTCTGTTCCTCAGTGACAGGAAATACCAACCTGGTTAACAAATCTCCATGCTCCTACTGACAGTGCTCATACCAATTAATATAGATACCTTAGTTCCATCTTATATTCCAAATTTAACCCCGAATTCTACAAATTTAAAATTAAAAATCTAGCTATAAAATGCAAGAGTAGTATAATTATGATATTTATGATATTTAAATAAAACTAAATTACATTTATCAGTACTACAAGCATAAAGGGATTTTTCTGACATTAATTGTCAGGCTATTAATTTCCACCTCCTGACTCACTGGAGTTAAAAAAAATAATAATTGAAAAGCTCTCTAAGCAACTAACATGCAAAAAGTGTCTTGTCTTGTTAAATAATCTGATTTTATTTCCGCTGTATCCATCCTATTGGTTATGAAAACAAGTAGGGAAATAATCAAAAAACAGGCTTTAACAGAGGGAAGGGAACACAGTGCTCAGCTTAAAACTTCACCAACTAGAAAATCAATTGATAATATTCAAGAGTTATTGTTAACATGCAAAATTTTCTCCCCATTATTCTTAACAGCTCAAGAAAATCAAAGCCTCTTTTAAAGCATTAACTATACAACTAAAAAAGAACAAAAGCATACCTTTTGCTATCTTTCCTATCGATATTGCTCCCTCACTCTTGACGTTCAAATTCTGCACTTTATCTTGTTCCAGAACCACTGCCAAAGCCTTCTGCACATCAAACTTGTTCTTCAGAACTGCTTCAATCAATATGTCATCTGGTACAGCATCTCCAAGTACCTCCCTCATGTGATCAAGGCATGAATAAAGATGAGCTAGAACATACAACAATTAATTAAAGCTATACTAAATGGTGTCATGAAATAGCTCTCACTCTTTAAACGTGAAAAAAGAATTTGAAACTATAATAGGATGTTCAACTCTCCTTTTTCTTTGGTAAAACTTATGATTATATTTTTATCCACAATATACTTATCTTCCCTTATCAGAGGAACAATTTCATTAATTAAGCAATCACTGTAATAAATGTCTACTAAATAACACCAACGCTTGAAAAAATGTAAATTGTATACATTCATATCTATTTTCAGTCGATGATGATGATGATGATAGTGGTGTTTCCACTAATGACATTTTAAAGGTGTAGAAAGGGAGGGGTAGGTGTGAAAATATTTCTAACTTGTTAGTGACCCCAGTTAATTACTAAGTATATTTCTTAAATTTCTTAAATTACTACTATCATACCTTAAGTTTTCTTTTAGGCTAATTTCAGTTGCCCCAGCCAACTAAAATCACCCTTAATAACTCTTATAACCTAATATAAAAATGTCAAAGAAATAAGAAAGTCCTGTAGATTAAGAAAATAGACATTCATTTTAAAAATAAAAGAATTAAATCTGGAAATCCAAAATCTTTAAGAATTTTTATTTTCTGAGGACTACATTAATTACTTATAAAAATTACTAATAATATTCATTAATGATGAAAAGTCTACAAGAGCAGAGGTTTTATATCCCTGGATCCTAAAATAGTAACTGGTGGAGGCCACTGAATAAAAATGGATGAATATACATACTAATTTTATTTGTATAGCACTTGGCAGTTTTCAAAATACTTTATATCTTTTTTAATCTGTACAATAACTCTATGACCTAGATATACCAGGCAAATTCTAATTCATAAAGACATGACCGAAAATCATGCAACTACACCCCACAATAACAACTCCACTTTCTTTAAAATTATAATCAAATACTATTGAGAAGTTTATATAGCAGTAATCAGAATAGAACTCAGGTTTTTAGATTCCCTACTCCATGAAACCATTTCACACCATGCAACTTATATTACCTTTTATATGTTTACATATCGAGCAGGAATCTACTGGCAATAGCCTCCCTTTGATAGAAATAAAAAAGTATTTGATACTTTTTCCATCACTTTCTTTCATTTGTCATACACCACGTAACATTTCGGTCAACAATGGAGTACATATACAATGGCGGCCCATAACATTATAATGGAGCTGAAAAGTCCCTATGGCCTATTGACTTCATCATCATAATGTCCTAGAGCAACCCATCACTCACATGTTTGTGGTGGTGCTGCTGTAAACACATCTGTGCTGCCAGCTGGGTAACAGTATAGCATATATAACTAAGTACAGTACATAATCCTTGGTAATGAGAATATACGACTTACTGGTTTATGTATTTACTATACTATATTTTTTATCATTAATTTAGAGTGTACTCTTTTTACCTATAAAAATTTGCTGTAAAACAGTATGTCATGTTATGCCAGCAGCAGCCTCCTACAATTCATTTACCACATCTTGACTGAATCTTGGGTTGCTCTGTATAGTAACATGCGGCAAAGGCTTGTAGCCTAGGAGCAATATACAATATACTAGGTGTGTAGTAGGCCATGCCGTTTAGGTTCATGTAAGCGCCCTCTATGATGTTCACACACTGATGAAATCACCTAACAGCACACTTCTCAGAACATAACCCATTGTTTGGCGGTGCGTGACTGTATTAAAAATAATTTACTCAAATATTTGGGCAATTCTGTTTTGCTTGAGTTCTAGATTAATTTTAGGCTAATAAGCTATACTTGGAAAATTATACCATTGCCTATTTTACAAAAACATGAATTACTGAAACTGGAACGCAATACTTAGTATAGCTAGCTAGCATCAGGGCCTCTTCTAATTAATTACAGCAACTATTTTCTACACATCCACAGAGTAGAGATATGAAGTCAGGCTGTCTTGGTTCAGACCCTAATGTCACTTATTACTAGCCAGTACCACCCCAGTCAGTGTCTCATTTCCCTTCCCTGTAAAAGGAGGAGAGCTGGTCTACCTCATGAGGTTGCTGCGAATGTTAAATACATCAATACCTGCACAACATTTAGAACACTACCTGGAAAGCATTTAGTAAAGGTTAGCCACAATCATTATTATTATCATGCAATTATTTACATATGTCAGGTGGGAATGATTCGTTTTCAACCTTAAAAAGAACTTTGAATTTCATACCTTCTTAATCATTCTGAGGCACAGCAGCAAAAGTATAAGACTTCTACTCAATTCCTATCCTCTCACCCCACAATGAGAACTATAACACTTTCTTTAAAAATATAGTCATGAGGGGTGCAAATGTCTAACCATTATATTGTTTGGTACACCTGAAACTAATATTAAAAAAATTAAATTTAAGAAAAAATGATGCTCAAATTTTAGGTGCTATTCTAGTTTAAACAATAGAACTTTATTGAATAGCTCTGTACTAAGTACAGTGGTTTTATTAAAATGCTCATAACATTTAAAAAAAATACAATCAGGGCCGGCCGAGTGGCGCATTGGTTAAGCACTGGTTTTGGGATGCCAGCGGCCCCGGTTCGGATCCCACATGAGGGCCAGTGACACTGCCCTCTACAGCTAACAACAGCTCCACCTGGAGCTGGGCTGTGCGAGCCCCGGTGATGGTGTGGGCTGCAGTCCCTGCTGCAGTGGGCTGCCATAGGCTACAGTGAGTGGCCCGCAGCCAGCGTGAGCGGCTGGCAGCCAGCATGAGCTGCCAATAGCCGCGATGAGCGACATCCAGAGGCCAGCGACCGATCTGCCTCATCCGGGAAGAGCGCAATGACGATACCAACAGTGAAGCAACATCCTCCGCAACTAAACTGAAGAACAAAAAGACAGCAACTTGTCTGTTCCCCTTCCCCGATTCCCCAACGCTGTTCCCCTCCGCCAATTCCCCAATAAAATCTTTAAAAAAAAAAAAAAAAAATACAATCAAATACTATTAAGGAGTTTATATATAGCTGCTCTTCCACAAATTTTTATCCAGATTGTTAAATGTATTTGCAGTTGATAAAGAAATGTTTTTTATTCTATATCTGTTCTTTTCCTTTCTGCTTCCTAATTTTGTATATTTGTGTTTTCTCTTCATTTTTCTTGGGTTGGTTAGCAACACATACATGATTTACTGATGTATTCAATGTTCAGCTCTGATTATTACATTTCCTCTTTCTGTTTTCAAATTAATTGAAAAGATGCAAACTCAGAACCAAAGCCATTACCATTTACGAGTTCCATCTTGAAACTTGTACAATGTTACTTGGGACTTAAAAATTTTTTTTTAGAAACAAGCCTTATGGAACCTAACTTTTTATAAGGAAATAAACTTCTGTAATCTAATCATAAGCTCTACATATTGCTAAAAGAAAACAAGCCACTGACGTTTCTTTCCTAAAGAGAAGATGAGATGAAGATTTCAATCAAAAATTCCAGTTACTGGGGTGACCAGTTAGCTCAGTTGGTTACAGCATGGTGCTAATACCAAGGTTGCCAGTTCAATCTCTTCATGGGCCACTGTGAGCTGCACCCTCCCTAAAGGAGTCAACTATGCCATTGTAGCATGAAATCAATGTGTAACCAATGACCATGGCTGTTCCCCAATTAAAAACTTAATAAACAAAAATAAAAATAAATAACTCATTACTAAATAAAAGCCACACAATCAATTTTCAACAGTTACTCATACACTCTGCACAAAATATATTTAATAAAATGTAAATTTTCCTTGAAGATATAAGATGTATTTGTGCCATTATTATCCGCAATCACTATTATGAACAATCACAATAAAACTGATAAATTGTGGTATATTGAGTATTTATCATTTTCAGGTAAGAAATGCATAGACTACATTTTACTATACCTTGATCAATTTCACTTAGCTGATCGCTCAAGAGAGAACTGGAGGATTCTTTCAGATCTTCAGAATCATATTCTTCTACAGGCTCAACAACAGGTTTGTCACGCCGTGAGTAAATAAACTGAGCAGCTACAAGATGAAATGATGGAATAATGCTGTAGTACAGCCATTTCTCATTAACTTTGTTTTTTGTTTTTTGTTTTTTTTTTAACAAATGTTAAAGTCAAAATTAAGGATTCTGACCTACTACCTATAGCCATTTACCCACATTTTATAGTAACAGATTTTTAAAAACTCTAGACAAAACATATCATACTCCAAATTCTGAAGTGTCCTTACTATTCATTATCCTCTTAAAATCATCTTCCTTCTTTCTTCCTACCCCCAAAACCATTCCAGAGCTTACTTTATCCCGTTCTCAAAAACTGTCTTTCCTAATATCTCATACTTGCCTACTGCTCTGTCTTCCTTGAAATTTTCTCTTCTTTGGTACAAACACTTCAAAACTTTTATCAAACTTGCTTATTTGCATAATAAAAAAATACTAAAAACAGGCTAAGTTTATAATTTCCAAGAATTGCTAACTTTCCATATACCTAAGAGTTACCAAAATCATAGGTCTTAACTTCCGAAAAACTCGTATTTTTCCATCATACCTATCATACACTGACACCTAACTTTGACTGTCAGACATCAGTCTGTGCTACTCTGCAGTACTGACAGTATTATCACTCGATATGTAACTGGGTATTATATATTTCATTAAAATGAGGAAAAACAAGATATCAAAGTGCCAATATATGCCTCATTATCATACACAAAATACAAGTATACAAAGGAAGAAAATTATCATGCATGCCCCAAGTGTTGACTCTTTCACCTCAACTGGATGCCCACTGAACTCAGTTCCTAGAGGCTGTGTTCAATTGTGAAGAAACAAAAGTAAAGAGTAACTTAAGGAGCATAGAAACATCAACACAGTATTCTAAAAGCAAGGTGTTCTTAGGATTTTATGTTATTTAGTTTTCTGGAAGAGCATTTAAATATAAGTCTACTGTTTAGCATTCCCACATCTGACTTTTGTACACGTTTTCAGGAAGGCTCTATCTATGAAAGTAAGGAAACCTAACTACATTCAAAGTTTATAGATAATGAATATATAGGTAATAAATATTACTATGGCTTATGTGTAATATCTATTCTCAGAAGGCCATAGAGTGCTATCTATGGGGTTGTCGGAAAAGTCATGATGCATTTTTGCAATGGAAAACATAGAAAAAAATACATCGTGACTTTTCCGACAACCCAATATTTGCAGTATAAATCAATGATGGCCTTATGGATTAGCAAGGAAGGCAAAGAAGAAAAGTGTAATACATATTTTCAAAGCCAAATTAGTACAGATAACAAGTGCTGCAAAAGCACAGAATATGAAACAATCACTGAAGATTGGGGCAGGTATAATAAAGAAGGTAAGAACATCAGAAAAACTGAAGAGGTGGAAGACATCTTAGATAAGAAGTGAATAAGAGAAATACAGAACAGTTGAGAGAATCCAATCTATTCTGTTATAATGCACGTTTCCTTAACCAAACTAGCTCATACCAAATGGTAAATAGAGGAATGATGAGGATATAATATTCAAGTTGTTTTGGTTTATGAAATTCTCCCCTACCCCATGACACCTCAATGTTTTGCATCATTGCATAACAGCAACAGGTACAAAGTCTAATGACACCAACCATAAAATATTACACTAATTCTAATTGTATTGTAATACCAGATAGCTCCATACCAGATAGCTTCCTGTAATACCAGGAAGCTCTTGGACAAGTTTGATCATGTGTCCTGTCTGTGTGTGTTTATTGCTTGGCTCTAAGCAGTTTGCTTCTGCAATATTATTCATTAGTTTTAACTCTTTCTTACACCTTTTTCTATCAGGCTTTCACCATTTTTTTTAAATGTAATGTCTTATATTTACTGGACTATTTATTAGGAAGTTAATGTAACTTTTCAAATGTGCAAGAATTTTTATTAAGATAATTACTATTTTTGTTAGTACTTTACAGGTTGAGTGGTCTGCCATGATCCTATTTTTCCCTTCTATTATTCTCAGTATACAATTTTGAAGACCACAAGGTTTTCCAAGAATGCACATATTATGTGTTACACACACATATTATTTATATATATATATACACACATATATATATAAAAAATATATGGTGCCAAAAAAATGTATACACATTTTAAGAAAAAAAAACTATTAAAATTGTAATACTCAATATATGCCGATAACAAAAGATGAATACAAGTCATATTTGACTTCTGCATTTACAAGAGGTGCTCAAAGTGGTTACGATTAGCGTCCAGCCACTTCTGATTACGGTGTATTACTGCTTGACCAAAGTTGGCCAAGTGTCTGCTTGTATACATTTTTTTCTTTTGGCACCCCCAGTATATATAAAATCCCTATTTTTCCCCCTCTTGAGCAAAAATATAACATTGCTATTACAAAGTCGGCAAGGCTAAACAGAAAAGACAACCTACTTCATAGATACTTGAAGATAACCACTTTTTCATATTAAAATCTCAGAATGAGGTAATGTGTCTCAATCACATGGCACCTTAGCATTATGTAATACTTAGACTGATAGATGACTTTTTTTTTAAAGTGGTACATAAAATAATGGTATGTCTTACAATCCGTGACATCTCAGATGTAATAAAATGTGGTACTACTAAAAAATGTAAACTGGGCCATTTTGTGCCTGGTGACTTACAAATTACTTTCCTTGCTGAAATAAACTACTGAGTTTAGCTTAAAAATAACAAATATACTTTCCCCAATTACCTCTCATAGCACTGAACTGTGAGGAAAAACCTAAGACAAATCAAAAGTTAAGTGAGGCAAGAAATCAGATACCTCCCTCAACAATGTTCACTTAGGAAATATTGACCCGAAAAAGGAAGTTGTCAATGTCCATCCAGGCTTCTGCTCTATCTCCTCGGAGCTGTTTTCTCTAAGGAGTTTTCCCATGCCCTACTCACACACAAATCCAACTCAGAAACCTACACTGTGATCACTGCTCTGGAAGCAGGGCTGGATTTGTGGGGCAGTGGGGAGAGGAGGAGGGTAGGAACATTCTCCAGGGAAAATAGCTACTTGGAAAAAAAAAGTCCAAATCTTTGAAGTGAAATAAAAGCCCAAAAGGCAACAAATATAGCAAAAAGAGCGAGAGAAAAGCAACGGTAAAAATGGATAAATATAAAATGCTATTCTTTTCTAAAAACTTAAATGCTTTCAGAAAAATGAGACAACCATAGTGACTTAAAATTTAAGGCATTATGACAAACATAGAAGTTTAAGATTTCAAAATCTGACTCCTGAAACTGCCTAAAATTATTTCCTAAACACCTTAAAATAAAAATCATGAGAAGCACTCATTAAAGATGAGGAGCTTTCGACCTCTTCCCCTGGAGATACTGATTCACTAGTGCGGGAATGGGGCAGGGAATTTGTAGTTTTAAAATCACTCCCAGCTGACTGGTATCATCAGGGAAGGTTACGAAGCACTGGCCTCAAGTCCCCCCTTTCATCTATCTCACCTGTAGCCAGCCCTCTTTGCGTCCCATCATCAGTTACTTTCCTACAATACCACCCCCTTACTCAAAAACTTTCAATAAGCTGACACTACACACCTAAAATTAAAACTTGCCTTCCAAAATTTGGCTATTTCCTTTCCTAGCCCTCCTTCCTGCTGCAACTGCATTAACAGTGTAACTCTTCCCAAACACACTTCACTTAGAGCTCACTGTTGTTTCCTATATCTAGAATGCCATTCTATTCCCAGATTTACCAGTCCCAATCCCACCTCCTCCCAGAAGCCTTCCGAGTCTCCTTCAGGCAGGGCCATTTTTTTACCTACCATACTGTTGTTGTCTGAATGGGACATTTAACCAGCTGCCTTATACCACACTAATTTATAAATTTATTAGAATAGATTTATTCTTACACATTAATTGATGCTCAGTAAAGATTCTGAATTGGAATGGACTGAATAAGGATTACTACTATTAAAGATATCAAACA
Source organism: Aselliscus stoliczkanus (assembly GCA_033961575.1). Taxonomy (NCBI): domain Eukaryota; kingdom Metazoa; phylum Chordata; class Mammalia; order Chiroptera; family Hipposideridae; genus Aselliscus; species Aselliscus stoliczkanus. Next base: position 132,448,715 of record CM066733.1, read on the forward strand.
AGGAGGCCATTAGACTGAGGTAGCTCTAATGCCTTGGTGGCAAACTAAGCCAGTCGACTCCTGTGAATGCCTCAGGACTAAGAACAATAGCCAATCACAAAAAGCCAACTAGGCTTATCCAAATAATAATAACCATTTAAGCTAGAGCCAAGCAAATAACTTCCTTGTTTTGCTTTGTGCCATCTCTATAAAAACCCTACTCTTCGCTCCTATAGTGGAGCCCTCCTAACCACTTGCAGTTTGGAGCTGCCTGATGTTTTCTTCAAATTGTTTAAAGCTAAATGATGGAACCAAAACTTTAAATTCTATTCACAGGTAAAGAATTATTTTATACACTTTGAAAGTTAAAATATAATTCCTTTTTAAATATTACATAATATTACAGCCTTATGGAGCACTCTAGTCCTGGAATAGCAATAATACTTGCAAAACATTTTTAAACACTCAAATAATGAAAATCAACTTATTTTTTTTTTACTTCACCTGTTGATGGTGAAATACAATAATCATCCTCTACAGACTGGCCATAGAGATCATCATCTTCAAAATCTAAAATGAAAACACACAAGGTAAATTCATGTACAAGTTCTTTTTATATTCTTAATTATTAACAAGAAAGTATCTAAATTCTTCCAATGAAAATAGTTATCGAAATTAAAGAACTTGGAATGTCCACGTTTCCAAAAAATTCTATAAAGTTTACCCACAAAGTAGGTATTTACTGACTTTCTACATTTATACATTTATAAAGACATACATGGCTCTTCAGTTTTAAGCTAATTGGATTTTATTAAGTTGTTTCAATAGTTCACCTCAGGCGATCAAAAAATAATAGTCGCACAGAACACATACTTGAATTGTCTTTCCAGTGTTGACAAATACCCAAAATGAAATCCATCCATTTTTTTTCACCAAATGCCCTCTATAATCAAAGCGTTTATTTTTTATACAACTAACTGGAACAGGGTATACAATCAGACCATGAAAGCAGTGTTTCTTCATGCAGAGCTAGGTAATCTCTATAAAAACCAGCTTATCCTAAACTCCACTGTGGTCACTCTGCTCAGGCTAATTGGTCTTTTTTCCTACATTAACCAAATTTTCCTTCTTTAGTTAAGGTTTCTACTTAAATGTCACCTATTTGCAGAAGTCTTCCCTGATCACTTTAGGTAAAAAGCAGCGAGCCCCACTGCCATTTTTACTCTCTAGCACACTCCTCCAATTGAATGTCTTCAAAGCACTATACACCCGTTTCACTCCGAAACTGTAAGCTCTTTCAGGGCAAGACTGTCTAGCCAACTAGCTGGCACATGTTTGGCACTAAATTAATACTCGTTTTATTATAAATTAATGAATCAAACAATTTAAAACTAAAAACCCACAAAGAACACAAACATATCTGCATACAGCATTTATTCATCTGACAAATACAACACCATGCCCCAGACTACTAGAAACATTGGGAGTACAACGGTGAGTGACAGGTACATTCCCCTCTCTACAAACTGAAAATCAAACAAGGAACACAGAGAAGAAAAGGACAGTTACAAGACCATATGACAAGTGTTTCACATGAGAAATACAGAGCTATTTGGGAACACATATCTGAACAACAAAAAAAGAATTAGTATTTGGGTGGCTAAGGAAAGATCCCAGGAATATAATATTCAACCAATTCCAAAGGAAAGTTTCTGAGGGTATTCATACAGCAGGAATACATGTTCAAAGGCTGAGACCAAACGTTTATGGCAAAGAATTAGATAAATGCTACTACTGGATTAAAATGTGTAACGTTCAATAAATTAGATAACAATCCCAAACTAACAACTTATTAGCAAATAAATGAGGAACCATGCACAAAGATGTATTTTTAGATACAAAAGACAAAAACAATCTTCTTTACTAAGTCAGTTTTTCAATACTGAAATTGGCCCTAAAAGTACCACAATATAAAAAGATAAACAGGGGTGACTGACTGGTTAGCTGAGTTGGTTGGAGGTCGTGCTGATAACACTAGGGTTGCCAGTTCATTCCCCACAAGGGCCACTGTGAGCTGCACCCTCTTAAAAGGGAGTCAACTATGCCACTGTAGCATGAAAGCAATGTGTAACCAATGACCATGGCTGTTCCTCAATAAAATTTTTAAAAAATAATTAATTAATTAAAAAGATAAAGAAAATTCTTTCCTTGAGTTTTGTACAGTGGTTCTTTAGCTCAACAAAATTTTGGGAGTATTTACTGCACTTAAACATCGTGGTGGCTACCAGAGTAAATACAACATATGGACTTTGCCTTCCTGGCTCTTTTAAATTAGTAGCTAAGGCAGTCATGTAAAGTGCTATCCAAATTACAAAGAAGAACAAAGTGAGAGTTGGGAGGAACCAATAGATTTTGGGGGCACAAACTCTCTCTAATGAAGTTATATTAGTTTTGAGAGTTTTAAAATTATTCTAAGAGTATAAGGGAAAGCTTAACTAGGGAGAAAAACAAGCTGGACCCTGAAAAATGAGTGGCACTCCTATAAACAGGAAAAAGGGATGAGCCTCCTATGCTATAGGAATAGCTTGGTTATGATGTCATCAATTGTTCCAAACAAACATAACAATCTAATCTGGGGTTGCCAAGGTGAGAAGATATTTAGCATTCACTTCCTCAGGCCAAGAACTTCTCCGGAAAGCTTTCCTTCACATAGAAATCCTACTTAAACTCCTCCAACCCATCCTGAATAAGATGTTCTCACTTACGGAGCTCCTAGGCCACTTTGTGAGTACTTTTTGTAGCATCTCATACTCTACACATGCTGCTTGTGTATCTTCCCCTTTAGACTCTCTTAAAAGTTTTACTATCGATCCCCAAAACTTAGAACAATACTCTAAGCATTCAATTCATGAAGAATAGGCACTCAATTAATGTTGGTTGAGAAAATGATATTTATTCAAGAAATGAATAAGCAGCAATTAGACCTATTCATGTCTTTTTTTAATCTCCCAAGCTAAAGTCACTTTTCAGGTAACTGTGGTCCAGATGCAATATTTATATCCACTGTAATACTTAAAAAGAGCCTCCATTCTGAAGTGAACACCAGGAACCTAACATGTGCCAAGCTGACTGGCTTACAGTCTCCAAATGTGTTAGCTACCCTCCACTACAATGAGGGCATGCTGATGTTCTTCAATAATCTGCTGGGAGTACCACTAATAACCACCAACATATTAAACAAATGACATGTTCTGCATTTTACAAAGCAAAAGATCTTTATTTCTCTTCTGCATTCGATCGTATTTATAGTTGTTTATAATTTTAGTTTGTCTGAGGCTTGGAGATGCCTATAATTACCCCCTACCTAGAGACTAATTCTAACATCTTTTAAACTCCTAGAGAACACTGATATATAGTTTTTTCTTCTTTTATTTCATTTTTTTCAAATCAGTTAAGTCATTTTCAAAGCCCTCTTTCTTCAACTATTGCTTTTTTTTTTTTCCATTCCAAAATGCATTTATATTGAGATGACCAGCCAAGAATTAGGTACACCCACCTAAGCTTATCTCATCGACTCTTAGGGCTTTTTCAATCTGTATCTTTTCTTCCCTTTCCAAAATTTCCAATTTAACTTGAAACTCATAGAAAATACATTGTGAGCTTAAGCCAGATTCTGCACATGTGTTATGAACAAACGCAAAAGATTTACCATGTAGCTTTAACGCAGCTAGTTAAAATAGCTGCTTGTAACCACTAAATAAATCCGTATTTTACAAATAAACTCCATTTCCTGGGCATTTTTGAAGAGGGGTTGGGGAGGTAAAAGCAGGCACGCGTGCTTCCCACCAGGGAGGGAATAACGAGGGAGAGGAGATAATGCTTACGCGCAGAAACACCACCAGATCCCAACCTCGCCCAATGTCCTTCCCAGATGACAACGGCAAGCGCCTCCCCCGCCCTAATGAACAATCCCCGAAGTCAGACACCGTGACATAAAACAACGCGAGTCCCTGGCACTCAGATGTCCTATTCGTTTCCCGAACTGAGCCTCCTCTGAATGCCAGCCTGGCACCACTGCCGAGCAAGTCGCAAATCGAAGCGGGCGCCAGTAAGCTAGGATCCCAGCTGGAACCGAGAAAATGACATTCCGGCATACACCTGCCACTTACCTTCATCATAGTTATAGCCGCGAACATTCCGATGCCGGGCCATGGCGGCGAAGAGGGCGCTCGCCACAGTCCCTTCCAAAACACCCGCTCAGACACGGATAAGGCGCCAACTGAGGCCTCGGGGACATCTCTACGCCATCTTGGCTTCCGGCAGCCCGCCGCACGGAGCGCCTGCGCACGCGCAACGTCATGTCTCAGTCCTGCGCTACGGCAACTCTCAGGGTCAATCGCCTCCTGGGGAACGCATGCGCGCTCGCGCAGACGGGGAGCGTGGCGTGTTACCGTGATTTCACCTGCTTTCAGCTTGACGGACGGGAGTTCCAAGGAGGCGGAACTCCACTGCTTCCAATTGGTGGATTTGGACCAAATATTATGACCCAGTATCCTTGACCTGTAACCGCGTTTCAGAATAGTTTCCAAATTTGGTGTCTGATAATCTAGTGAAAAAGCTGAATGTGTACTGAAGACGAGCCAGGGCCTTGTCTTATCCAACTTTCATCTTTGAGGCCTCCTAAGGCTCATAATAAGCGTTAACGAACTTGTGTACATTTGTTTAGCCCAAGTTTTAGAGAGGAAAAAATTATTTTTAAATGTATATGGTTAACTTGAGAATCTGGCTACAATAGGTCACCATGCTTTTGTGTAATTGATGATTTCGTGTATATGGGTCCTACATAGATACCTCTTAGTATACAACTCGCTGTCCTTGGCAATATAAATGATTATTATTAACAGCATAAACAAGGATTCATTGAGCACTCATTTAATACATAATGTGTATAACATGATGAGTGTTAAATATAGCTTGTTAGTCATAGCACATCTAAGGCCTTATGTGGTAATGATGAATGTTGTTGATGAATAAATCGAACCTACTATTAAATGTCCTCTTTTCTTAGACAACAAAGTGAATGATACTAAGTAAAAAACAACCTCATCGTACTGAACAAACCACACTTCAGTTTTAGCTTGTGTATTTGAAATAGTGATACTTTACATAACAGTAAATATCAAATTCTAGAAATGAATTAAAAGCTTAATCAGCTTTTTATTATCCATAATAGAAAAAAAATACATATTCAATTCATATTTGTTAGTGACTTGAAATATAGTTCACTTTAAATATATGTGTACTTGAATGTATCGAAGAATGTTTACTCTTAACTATCATTGCTGCTTACTGTAGTTCCAAGACAAAATTGTACCCAAAACTTGATAGTTGCTAATTTTATATGGCTTAAGCGTTTTCTTTTACACTTTACGACAATTTTTATGCTACAGTCTGTTTCTTTGTCAGTAATATAGTAATAATATCTAACGCGTAAAGTTGTGAATAATTATGTAAGAGGATTTCACACAAATCTTAGTAGGTGCTTCAAAATTTTAGTTCTTATTAAAATACAAATAGCAACTTCCAGCTCACGGTAATTGTCAGTTACAAGCTTCAGTATAACTCATTGAGGTATGAACTAGATGAGTTATAAACTGACCGCATAAACAGAACTACAGGAGCAATGAAGAAGAAAACAATACTTCTGCCTGACAAGTAACATGTAATTTGCCTCTGAGTCATCAATAATGCACTCGCTTAAAATTCTAAATATTTGAGCGCCTTGATTATGTCGCAAACAATAAGGCCTCAGTAGCAAAGCATTCAACTGATTTCCTCAGAAAGTTTTAAGGATTTTATTCTCCCAAAGCTCTTTAGATGTGATTGTAAGTTTTGTGTTGTGGTTTGATGAAAAGTACTATGACTCTGAAATCAAAGTACCATGACTCTGGATTTCAGTACCAGCTCTGCCACTTCCTGTATGTTAACTTCTTTGGGCTCAATTTTTCATCTGTAAAATGGATACAAGAAGTTATGTCTTCTATTTTGTGAAAAGTAAATGAAATGATGGATGTAAAAACATTAGCTATTACAAAACAGGTACTGTAAGAGAGGAAAAATTCTCCACCCATTTTAGGTCTCTGACTAGGTCTAAGAATTAAATTGACATAAGACAGGTTAACAGGACAAAACCATACAAGTTTAAATATTTACTGATGTATTTCACAAGAGAATGAAGACCTGAAGAAATGACCAGAGCAGAAAGCTCTTACACCTTTTAGACAAAGAAACAATTTGCAAAGAATAGACAAGACAATGGGAAGTATTGTAGGGAAGTGACTAGGAGATAAATGGTGTGGGGTTGGTGGTGTACAAAACTAGTGGAAGATAAGGGTTATTTCAGTAAGTTTGTACAGATCCATTTCAGCATCAAGTCCCACTCTGATGAGAAGGATGCTTCTTCCTTCTAGTATAGGAAGGGCACCTTTCTCATGGGAAATTTTGTGGCCTCTTTTAGAAAAGGGTAGGTAAGACAGCCCTTCTCACATCAGCTTCCTCAAATTCATTCAGCTCAAAATAATATGTTATTTTGGGGCGACAAGCTCTGAAATCTTTCAATGCTCAATAAGTGCTAGTTCTCTACCACATTTATTGGATGGCTTTACCTGTGTTTTTCTGGAACCATAATGTCTGGCACTTTGAATGTTTGCTGGATAAATTACTGAATTAAAAAATAAATAGCACGGTGGTTAAGCGCTGGCTTGGGAAGCCAGCGGCCCCGGTTCGGTCCCACATGTGAGGGCCAGTGATACTGCCCTCAAAAAAATAAATAAACAAATTAATAAATATAATCTTTGGCCATAACATATTTAACAAATGCCATAAACGACTATACAAATAATTATTTTATATCAATTTTTATAAAAATTATAAATGAAAGTAGCATAACTACATTACTGAAAAGTTTTTAACACATTTATTAAGGAATCATTGACAAACTGCATATAACTTAAATCATACAATTTGATATGTTTTCACATATGCATTACCAGTGTAACCATCAAACCAATCAAGATAATGAACATATCCAGATTCCCAAGATTTCTCAAGGACCTTTATAATCTCTCCTGCCCCTCATTGTCTCCTCACCCTGGTTCCTGGCAACAACTGATCCCCTTTCTGTCCCTATAGAATAGTTTGTATTTTCTAAAATTTTATATAGAAGAAATAATATAATATGTATGTTTTAATCTGGCTTTGTTCACTCAGCATAATATTTATTCATGTAGGTGCTTGAATCAGTAGTTTATTCCTTTTTATTGCAGAGGGGAATTCCATTGTATAAATACACCACAATTTGTTTTCCTGCTCACCTATGGATAGATATTGGCTAGACCAAATAAGGCTGCTATGATTATTGATGTACAACAATTTTGTATGGACATAAGCTTTGATTTCTCCTAGATAAATACCTAGGAGCAGAATGGCTGAATGAAATGATAGGTTATGTTTAGCTTTTTAAGAAACTGCCAAACTGTTTCCAAAGTGGTAGAAATATTTTATGTTCCCACCATCAGTGTAGTTCCATTTTCTCCACATCCTTACCATCACTTGATATGATCTAAAGAAGGGATTTTGAAATTATTATGCTAAGCAAAGTAAGACAGACAAAGTCGAGACCCATATGCTCTCACTCGTATGTGCGATGTAAAACTGAAAGCAACAAATGAATAAGACAAACAAACAAGCAAAAACTCATAGACACAGATAACAGTTTAGTGTTACCAAAGGGTAAGGAGGGAGGGGGGATTGTAGAAGAGGGTAAAGGAGGTCAAATATATGGTGACAGAAGGAGAACTGATGCTGGATGGTGAATACACAGTGCAATATATAGATAATGTATTATAGAATTGTCCACTTGAAACCTATATAATTTTACTAACCAATGTCACCCCCAATAAATGTAATTTTTTAAAAAAACTAAACAGGCAAGTTGCAACCCAAGAGGAGATATTTGCAGCACATGTATCTCATGAAGAACTCATATCTACAACATACAAAGAAGCTTATGTACCTCCTCCAAATATTTAGCACACCCCCAAAATTTTTTAAATGAGTAAAAAGCCCCAAACAGACTTCACAAAAAAAAAAGATCCATATGAACACTGAGCATTTGAAAAGGCCCTCAAGCATTATTAACTCTCAAAAAAATTGGAAATAACATAAGAATGCATATATCCCCACTAGAATGACAAAAATTAAAAGGACTGACAATAGTTAAGGGTTGGCAAGGATGTGGGGCAATTGGAAGTCTCAAACGTGGCTAGTGCGTGTGCAAATTGGTCCAACCACTTTGAAAAACTTTAGATAGCATATCCAAATGCTAAACATATGTGTATGTATGCCCTAAGACTCAGAAATCCCACTTCTAAGTGCATACCCAACAAAAATGAGTGCTTGTGTACAAGACTGTTGTAGCAATATTATCCATAATAGCGCCACAATGTAAACAAACCAAATGTATATCAACAATAGAACAGATTAATAAACTGTGATGTGTCCATTTAATAAAAAACTACAGAGCACTGAAAAACAGCAAGGGATGTTTTATCTATATGTAAAATTTTATTGTGCTGTATATTTAAGACTTGTGCACCTTGGAGTATATAAGTTATACCTCGAATAAATAAAAAGAAAATGGAAAATAATTTTTGCAACTCTCTTTGATGTTTCAAATGTTTCCTTTATACCCTCATAAGGTCCTATTTTTAAATTATGAATAAAAACTAAGAACTTTTATATATCTGGGTTAGAATTCATTCAGCAATATATCAGTATTTCCCAGAGTACAGTCTGTTTTCTATTTTTTCTTCTAAACTGAACAATCGCTGATCCATTTGAGCTTAAATTTAAATTTTTCCATTATTGCTCTTGGAAGCTACTTAAACACTCATAGTTTTGGGAAATAAATTACGGTAACCTCTGTACTCATAATTTTTAAAACAATTAATGAATTGATCTTAATAATTAAGAAAGGAAGAATGAGAAGAAAAACAGTTGTCATTGTGATATTAAATAAATCTTATCAAAAGAAAAGTTCTAGAGTTTCCTAATTAAATGTCTAGGAAAGGATGGCTTATACCACAAATTATAAAATGACATACGTGTGTACAAGCATCTTTTTGGGATCCTTTGCAGTTCTGTGATTGTGATTATATGTTAATAATTATTATTATTACTAAATATCTGTAAAATCTATAAATAGATGACTTAATTTTCCCTGACTGTCTAAACTAATTCTATATTTGACCTAACAATATTCTTACCCTCTTCTATGGAATTTCCCCGGACTTCCCTCACATATTATTTCTTTTTTTCTTTTTTTCTTTAAGGCAGAAATTTAGCTGACTGAAAATTGGCAAGATCCAGTGAACAGGGCCTTCATCAAAACAAAGCTTTACTTGCAAAGGGCTTGAGGCCGTCCAGGGAGTCCATGTTTGACAGAAGCATTGACAGCATAACTAAACAAACAAGAAGGTATTCAGGGGAGGTGAAACAGGATCTTCAAAGATGCAGTGGGTGATTTTTAATTTCTATGTGGTATTATAGGGCTTAATGCAAAACACAGCAAAACCTTAAGAAGGCAATGGCAGGGTCATGAACTTCATAAGGCAGAATGGTTTCCCAGAAGAAAAAAATAGAAGTCAAGGAATTTTATATGTAGACATGAACTACTAAACGGGGAATACCAGTAAAACAATAACACCTGGGCTCAGCCTTCTTCCTTTCAACCAGCAATCCCAGGCTATCTAGCTGTCAAGCACTTTATCATGAAATATAACAATAAAATAAGTATGGTTCAGGAGTCGTTTATAAGATTCACTTTTCAAAGGTTCACTGTGTTCTAACTGTTCTAGCAATAATTACTCTTCCAGTTTGAAACGTTTAAATGGAGCCGGCCGAGTGGCGCATTGGTTAAGCGCTGGCTTGGGATGCCAGTGGCCCCGGTTCGGGTCCCACATATGAGGGCCAGTGACACTGCCCTCAAAAAAATAAATAAATAAATGGAGCCACATGACTGATAAAGTAAGTCCAAACCCTTAGAAAGACGTAGACGTTCACTGCGATTTCACAGCTGCCTGGTTTCCCATCGTACCCACCACCACCCTACCTGAGGCCCTCTAGGCCCCAGCTCCTCTATGGTTTCAAGTCCGGCCATGCTCTTCCTGCTATTCCTTCTGCCTAGTATGCCCCTCTGTCTTCATGCCCTCTTATATCACTCAGTAGAGCCTCACCAGCATCACACATTCTGTGACACCTCCTTGACACTGACAGAACAAGCATCCCCACTCTATGACCTCGAAGTACCCTCTGTTTGTCTCTGCTATCACACAAATTAATATTCCAAATATCTATGTGTGCTTCTATCCTTTCTCCACTTCCCCAACAAGATATAAATTCCTTAAAAGCAGGACACTCTTTAGTTTATTTTATATCTCTAGCATCCAATATAGTGCCTAGTACAAAACTGGAATAAATATAATACATTTTGGTGAATGACAGTTGAATAAATTTATAACATGTATAATAAATATCTTTGTAAGTAGAAGAATTTCATGACTTTGGAGACAGCAATATTAATAAGATTCTGGTGAGAACAACTGCAAGGAATGAAAGAGGGAGAGAAAGGATCCGGCCGAGTGGCGCTTAAGAGCTGGTTTTGGGATGCCAGAGGCCCTGGTTCGGACGGATCCCACATATGAGGGCCAGTGACACTGCCCTCTACAGCTAACCACAGCTCCACCTGGAGCTGGGCTGCGAGCCTCGGCGATGGTGTAGCTGCAGCCCCTGCTGCAGTGGGCTGCCATAGGCTACAGTGAGTGGCCGGCAGCCAGCGTGAGCGGCTGACCAGTGTGAGCTGCCAATAGCCGCGGTGAGTGACATCCAGAGGTCGTGGACCGATCTAACTCATCTGGGAAGAGCGCAATGACTATACCAACATGGGCCAGTGAAGCAACATCCTCTGCAACTATACTGAAGAACAAAAGGAGAGCAACTTGTCTGTTCCCCTTCCCCCATTCCCCAATGCTGTTCCCCTCCCCCAATTCCCCAATAAAATCTTTAAAAAAAAAAAAAAAGAGGGAGAGAGAGAAATCTGAAAATAAAGGCTCTTAGTAGAAATTTCTAGATTACAAGAGTCTCTTTTATATATACCCAGAAGAAATGAAACATATATTCGTATTCACACAAAAACTGGTACACGAATGTTCATAGCAGCATATTTATAATATTCAAAAAATAGGAATGGCTGGAATATTCCTTAACTGATGAATAAATACAGTAAATGTTGTATATCCATAAAGTGGAATAACAATAAAAGGAATGAGGCACTGATAATATGCTACAACATGGATAAACCTTAAATACAGTATGCTAAATGAAAGGAGCCAATCACAAAAAAAATCACATATTAATGATTCCATTTATATGAAATGTCCAGCATAGAGAAATCTATGGAGACAGAAAGCAGATTATTTGTTGCATAAGGGTAGGAAAGTTAGGGGCAAATGGGGAATGACTGCTACTGGGCAGGGGAGGGTTTTGGGGGGTGATGGAATTACTCTAAAATCGTGATGGTATTCTTGTACATATGCAAAACTCTGTAAATATACCAAAAACCACTTTAGAAATTGTACACCGTAAATGGCTAAATTGTATGGCATGTTAATTATATATCAATAAAACTGGGTTTTTTTTTAACTCTCTTTGTTGGAGGGAAAGTTGAAGTGGAGAGAGACAGAGGTCTTAACTAATTAGGTTAAACATTTCAATTTTGAAAATTTTACAAAAACCTATGAATGTGTGAATGAATTAATAAGGCCTCTCCCAAAGCCTAAGAAGGAGCCTGGGGAACTTAGGGGTCCTGAAGCTTAATCTTATTACTTTCATGGCAAATCTGCCTGCTTCTCTTGCTAATATTTGTATAATTTTTTCACAAAATATTTTTAAAGTCTTTATGATGTGCCTTGCATCATGAAATACAAAGATGAATTTATAGTTTGGGTGAGTTCAGGTTTCTTGAAAAACAACTTTAAAATTTTATTTGTTTGCATCTTCAACACTCTTTCAACATACATTTTTGAAATGTATTTCTGCTTTATGGTGAAGTTAAAAGCATCACCCCTATCTTAAATCAATAAAATACATGTATTAACTATATGAATACAAAATAGTTTTTTATAAAATATGGTAGAATACTAAGGAAATGATCTTTGTGGAATAAAATTTATACAGGAAAAAGTCTTACAGTTATAAAGGGAATGGTAGGCATAGAATGAAGGAAAGGATTGATTGGTAAATAAATACAGTACTATACCATATCATATCATACCATACCATACCATACATACCATACAATACAGAGCAACACAACACAACACAATGGAATGCAATACTATACAACACAACAGAGATACTCTTGTCTGAGCTCCTTACTATATGTTTGAGGAAATTGAAGTCCTCAGAAATGAAGTTACTTGTTCAAGAGTCCATAACCACTAGAGAAAGAACAACTAACAACTGCAACAAAGAGAAATCATTCATTTACCATGCATGTTTAAATGTCTACAATGTGGTTTGTTAAAACTGAACCCTAGCTAACCAATGACATTGATGGTGTAGGGGACCAGTGTATGGAAGGCAGCTATAGGAGCCGATGATATTAATCATGGCAGTCGATACTGTTTTGCTTATCTTACTGTGAAGAATTTGGTAATAATTATTATAATTAAATATTTCGTGGAAATATTTAAGATTAGTATATGGGTTCTGCCATATCTTTTCTTTTTTGAGGGACTCCTAGTTTGATATACAAAAATGCTTATAATGTAGTTAAGTGTAAGCCATTTCCTTAACATTAAATTTTTGTACAAAAGTGCTAAATATATGAACAATAGAAAACAAAGTAAAAGAAAAGACTGATAAAAGGAAGTTTAAGATGAAGGATTTTGATTAAGTCTCAACTACTATAGATTGGTCAGTCATTTTGGAATAAATTATTTGACTTAAGTAGATTTATAACTTCCTCACAGAGTGTCATAAGGAAAAAATAAAACAATGCTTTTAAAGCACATGTTGCAATGCCTAAAATATGGCAGGTGCTAAATAAACATTAGCTATATTTTACTAATGATTAAAACAATAATTCTATCACATAACAAAACACAT